>CM040243.1:274529247-275877721 GCA_022545495.1 Chrysanthemum lavandulifolium
CATACCTCGCGGGCAACCCTTCCAAAGCAAAAGTTACCACATCATCGTCGTCTAAACTCGAACCAAGACTATTTAAGATCGTTGCGATGGATTCGATCTTCCGAAAATAGGCATCGATGCCCATATCACCAAGTTTTAAGGAGCGTAGCTCCGCTTTCAAGGTAATGGAGCGAGTCCTTTTGTTGTCGGAAAAGATGGCGGCTAGGGTTTCCCACGCTTCGTGGGCTGTTTTAGGGTTGGCTACAACGGGCCGTTGTTGAAGGGTTTTGGAGATAGTCACAAAGATCCAAGAAAGAAGGATCGAATCTATCTTTAACCACTCCGCATCCGGGGGCGAAGAGGTGCTTGGTGCATCTTGGCCACTCTTGATTTCAAGGTGATCCAGTAGAAGGTTTCCACGACAAAAATGGGTGAAGAAATACACCCATGATGAGTAGTTCATTTCATCGACATCGAGTTGAACCGGGATTATGTTGTTTAGGTTAGTGATTGCGATTAGTTTGTCGGAGAGGAGAATGGTGGGTTGTGGTGGAGGATCGATTACAGTCATGATGATGAGTTTAGAAGAGAAGTGGGGTGAAGTGAATTTGAGGAAAGAGAAGGAGAATGAGGGTGATACGAATGGGATTAGGAGAAGGGGATTATGAGGAGCAGGTATTTTATGTTTTTTGGAGCAGGAGAATGGTGGCTCTGAAACCATTAATGATATAAGAATGTTTATTGCTTGATGAACCAACAATACAAAGAGCCTAGGATTTATAGATACAACATGCTAACTATATTGGGTAAATAGGCAATTACCCTTGATTCTAGTTAATCAATATAAATACAAATATTCCAACACGTTTACAGCTAGCATACTATAATAAACATAATACTAACACTTGCAAGTGTCATTCGAGTGATCAAATTATGTGTGTTGATCCATTGGGTTAAGGTGGGATATTCATTTAAAATGTTTTTTGTTTGTGTTATATAAGTTACTAAGATAGTGTGATACCTACCGCTATCACCCATGCTCTTTTTATTTCATCTGGTAGATTTATATAACATCTAGTCTCGTTTGTCTCTTCCGAAAGTATGCTTGTTCCTGAATGAGGCAAACAGAATGCAAAAGATTAATAAACTTCACACAAAAGTAAAGTTTCTAGATTTACAAATCCACTCATCCAAAAGACATCTATACAAAGAAGAGAGTTCTGCTATTGAAGAATAAACCTCTAGTGTTCCACTGGCTAAATGGCGAAGTGAAGGGAATATGGAGTAATACTAAGTAAATTAATCAATAAGAAGGCTAACGATTTTAACCATTTTGTTGAAAAGTTGGATAGATTACTTATTATATATACGAGAAAATAAACTCAAAATCGCCACCGTATGACTAAATATTTAAAATGTTATCAGTCTTTTAAAAGAACATACTTATTTATAGAGTTGATCATTTATGTGGAAAACTAGAAGGGGGTTGAATAATTTTACCGATTAAAACTTGGTTTTAAACTATTTAGATTGACTTGTGTCAATCTATTTGAACGTGTGTGTTGGATGTTGATAGACAAACATATAGATAAATAAAAGCTAAGATAAAGAGTAAGAAACACAAAACCACAACGCGAGTATTTATAGTGGTTCGGCTACAAGGACACCTTCCTTGCCCTACTCCACTCCCTGAGTCACTTACTCGAGAGTTCGTAATCACTACACAACACAAACTCTTTGTGGCGGAGAGGCCTTCACAACGTTGCCTACTTTTTATTCGGTACAAGGCTAGATACCGGGTTCTTCCACGAGGTAGAACCAAACCTATCACAACGTCACCTACCCTTTATCCGGTACAAGGCTAGATACCGAGTTCCATTACAAAGGAGGAACTACTACCCAACACTACTCAAATCTTATCCCTAAGGAGATCCACTACTTATGAGAACATCAACAAGGATATCAATATCTTTTGACCCAATACAACTCTATCATGTACATCGACACACCATATCGAGTGTATACTTTAGGCACCTTGATGTGCTACGTGTGTACAAGTTTTAAATTTATAAAAGGTGAATTACCAAAGTTACCAATAACACATACGAGCAAGTATACTCGTCCGTTATAGCAAGATTATGAAGGTAAGTCGAGATCATTCGCAGGGATTTGAGTGAATCTAAGCACAAGTTTGAATCAACAAGGTCTATCCAAAACATATAGCAACGCAAATAGATATAATAAAATTCAGATGATTTAAAACTACACTTGCTTAAACTAGTTTCATATCCTAGATTAATGTGATTGTGTTAACCTCTTAACATGTTGGTTGTGATAATTAGTTGGTGTACTAATCTATTGTTCTTACAAGTTAAACCTTCGTCAAGATTTTAGTTCATAAAAACAAGCATTAAGTTTAACCAATCAATTCAAGATCAATTCAAGTTTCATAAGTTTACTTTCATAAACTTAAACACAAAAACATCCACTTGTTTCATCAAATTGCTTAAGAAATGGTCAATACAAAAGGTAGCCGATCATAGACAAAAGGCTACAATTGATTCTCAACAACTAATCTTACGACCTTTTAGATATTTCCAACCAATCCAATTTGATAATCAAAAAGCGTTTTTATTACAACCACACCTTAGTTCCTTTGTATAATCAAGAATAATGGGTAAAAACAATCATCCATAAACAAAATGATTATAACTAGTTGAATAACAATAAGTTCTTTCGACCTCTATGATTACTATCAACTAGTCAAACTTGATTAACAAATGTCACTATGAAACTTTAGCACAATTGGATCTTAGAATCAACTTGAAATTGAATTAAAACATGTTAACACAATCACTAACCAATCATATGATAATCAACATCATTTAAGCAAGTGTATAAAGAAACTAGCTACTCATAGCAAACATGAACATAAAGTCAGAACTTTGAACATTAGAAAACATGATCAAAAGTCTTACAATGCTTGGAATAAGATTACAAATGGTGAAGTAATGATTCCCAAAGTATTGGGATAGACTTCTTGGTGATTTGGCCTCCAAATGTGGAACTTCTGGAACTCCAAACTTTCCTGGACTTCTAAGGACGAATTTCCGAACTAGAGAGCTTTGTTTGATGAGTAGAGAGATTTGTATTGAAGTGTGTGTCTCATAGGCTCACAAAAGGCCTCTATTTATACTAGCTCCAAATCCTAGGGTATTAATTGCTGAACTTGGCCTCCAAGGAGTAAGGAAGGGACTAGAATACACCAAGAGAAGGACCTAGAATCGTTTGGATACAAAGGTGAAGCTTAGTGATGAGGATTTGGTAGATGCAGGTCTTCCAACCGGATCGGTCGTACGACCAACCGATCCGGTTGGTCTTCTACAAAGGATCCAACCGTTCCGGTTGCGGGCGGCGACCGAACGGTTGGGATGGCGTCACTGGCACTTTATGGTCATATTCCAACCGATCCGGTTGCAATAGCAACCGATCCGGCTGGATTTCCTGAGTTACGGAAAATTGATCTTTAACTTCTCTTTGACTTGTAGAACTTGGTTCTTCCACCACCATGGTCTTCAATGGTACATGAATACTGATTTGTGCTTGACGTGCTATACTGAAACCGGAATCTTCTATTTGATGAACATTCTTTACTTTTCCTTCCGTTTCCCTGCACTTGGTTATAAATACTAGACAAACATCTTTTGATGCAATTAAGCACTGAAATCATACAAATATAACCAAATAACATATACAAAAGTACGCATAACGTTACTAAAAACATGTACAATCTGAGCGTTATCAAATTCCCCCACACTTAAACTTTGCTTGCCCTCAAGCAAATCTAGGAAAAACAACATCCACTGGTACATGATCATGATTACGAAAATGTGATGCAAATCAACCAAGTACTAGTACGAGAGAAGATTCATCAATTATGCTTTTAGGGTGAAACTTCCAAGATGTTTGACAATATCCAATGATTTTCTTGCTTGCTTAACATTTCAAAACACCTCACGAAAAAGGAACGAAATATAATTCACTCAATCACTCATTTTTAGTGGAGTAACAAGATAAATCACATTCATTGCTCAGTCATGATTAGATTATTACCATAAGCTTGTACAAGAAACAAAACTCAACCGACGTGGCGTGAGCACCAAGCAAAAACATCTAAAGAGGACTTTTATTCGGGTTATAATGATAGGCTACGGGTTAAGGGTATGGAAAAGGCATGGGAGTGTTTTATGGAATTGGTGTTAAAATAAAAATAAAAATAAAATCAAGTCTAATACCCGTGTTGCTAGCTACCAAACATTCCGCAAACCAATGAATGATTAAAGCTTCATTTTCTTCTCTTCGGCTTTCCACAGCTCTTCGCTTTGCTTTGCCATGACAATGTTTCTTTGAACATAGCACATTGGCTAATACATTCATACTTTTAACATTTTTTTTAAATAGACTTTCATGATATGGCTCAATCAATCTCACAAGATGTGGTACTCATAATCATTTGAACAATCTTCACTTTCCAGGTGACTAGCAACCAACCGTTTAGACATTGATAATGGTTAGGCTAAAGTTTAAAGTGTAAAATCTTTTTGTATTTTCTGGGTGAAGAAAAAATGAAAAAGATGGCTCAGAGGGTGTAACTAGGGGTATCTAGTGCTAAAAATGAGCAATACAAATGGGTCCATGTAGGTGGTTAACTAACCGATGTGGCTAGCTAATATATCATTAGATGTAAATGGAAGGCCATTTGGGTTAAATCCTAAGGTGCCTCTTTATCACATGAATTCACTTATATCGCACGAATGCGATCTCACTGCTGTCTGGTAATGATTTACAAGTACAAGTTCTAGAATAAATAAAATCACCGGCACACTCATAGCAAAAGATCCAAGCATAAAAGATGTATGCTTTATATAGAACAGGCTTAAATCCTCACAAAGTGGAAAGGGCTATAATTTGTGCTAACAAATGTTTATCGATCCCAGAATGGATTGCAATAGTAATCGGAACACATCTCGAAGTTTCAAATATTACCAGCTGTACCAGTGGTTTGATCCAGTTATTCTAATATATAATCCTAAAAGCGTAAAAAATAACTAGATCACAAGCGTAAACAAAATTTAAATTTAAGCATAAAAACTCTAATTTTTTCTATTCACCCCCCACACTTAAGTTATACATTGTCCTCAATGTGAAAAACGAACTTCAAAGTATAGAAATAGGGAAAATAGAGATGAAACCAGATATTCCAATGAGTTTGCCAGCTTAATTATCCTCATTGCGAGTGTCCACTGGAGTAATCATTACCTACACAAAATCTTATAAACAAACAAAAGAGTTTTATTAGAAGGTGGCACCCCCCACACTTAAGTTCAACCAAGGGTTTAAACATTAGGGTGTGACCACAAAAAATCAAATCGGAAACACACGGGTTGCCTCCCAAGAAGCGCTTGTTTTATTACCGAGTCATCAGCCTGACTCGAATCTTCCCGAATTCACTTGGCCACAGATGCAGCCTGGAACATTTTGAAAAGTTCGGGGATATACATGAATTCTTCACTAGTGACTTCGATATCGTTCCAGATGAACTCAGCAGATGGTTTCCAAGGAACAATTTGTGGGATTCTTCCTGGAAAAGGTGCTACAAAAGTGATTGTTTCGAATTCATTTTCAGGGGAAACTGTTGCAACTGAAACTTCATTCATTTGCTCCTTATCGTAATATAACTTGATTCGGTGCCCATTAACAATGAAACTTCCGCCCTGTTTGTCATAAAGTTCGACATAGCCGGATGGATATCCTTGTTTAACGATATATGGTCCAAACCATCTTGGTTGTAATTTAGGAGCTTTGAATTTGAATTTCATGTTGAAAAGCAGAACTTTATCTCCCGCTTTGAATTCTTTTTGAACTCTTAGCTTTTTGTCGTGATAAGCTTTTGTTCTCGCTTTATACAGTTTGGAATTTTCATAAGCTCGGAGTCTTAATTCATTGAGTTCGTGCAATTGCAAGAATCTCTTTCTCCGACTATTTTGAGATCGGTGTTACAGTTTTTGAGAGCCCGGTAAGCACGATGTTCAACTTGAGCGGCAAATGACGAGTCTTTCCATACAGGAGTCTGTAAGGAGTTGTGCCAATTGAGTTTTATAAGCCGTAAACGCCCACGAGCATCGTCAAGTTTTTCGACCACCTTTGAAGGATTGTCCTTCCTTTGTTTTCTCGAGTATTCTTTTGAGAGCTCTGTTGGTGTTTTCAACTTGCCCACTTGTTTGTGGATGATAGGCAGTTGCGAATCGATGATGAACTTCATATCTTTTCATGGTTTTCTCCATTTGTTGGTTGCAGAAATGGCTCAATCGCTTATTAAGGCCTTGGGAATTCCATAACGATCAAAAAGCTTTTTGAGGAAATTAACGACGACACGAGGATCGTTCGTTGGTAAAGCTTTAGCTTCTGCCCATTTGGACACATAATCTATAGCAACGAGAATGTATTCGAATCTTTAGGATTTAGGAAAAGGTCCCATGAAATCTATTTCCCAAATATCGAATATTTCACACACTTGGATGCTTGTTAATGGCATTTCATCTCTTCGTGAAAGATTGGTGGTTCTTTGGCAAGCGTCACAATTTTGAACAAGTGTATGTGCTTCTTTGAATATTGTTGGCCAATAGAATCCAGCATCAAAAACTTTTTTAGCTGCAGTGGAAGGACCATAATGTCCCCCAGTTGGGCCATGATGACATTCGTCAAGAATCTTGCGGGTTTCGGAACCAGAAACACATCTTCGGATCATTCCGTCAAGACACATTTTGAAAAGATATGGCTCTTCCAAAAAATAGTATTTATGTTCCGAAAAGAATTTGCTCCTTTGAGCATGAGTTAAACCTTTTCTGAGAATTCCTCTAGCGAGATAGTTTGCAAAGTCCGCAAACCAAGGATCGTTAGTTCCATCGATGGTCATGAGAGTTTCATCGGGGAAGTAATCATCGATTTCTTCTTCCTTTAACTCTTCAAGATCGGGGTTTTCAAGACGAGATAAGTGATCAGCAACAAGATTCTCTGCTCCTTTCTTATTTTTTATTTCGATGTCAAATTCTTGGAGTAGCAGAATCCATCGAATAAGACGCGGCTTATCATCTTGCTTGGTGAACAGATATTTGAGTGCTGAATGGTCGGTGAAAACAACTATTTTTGAGAGCACAAGGTAGGATCGGAATTTGTTGAATGCGAAAACTACGGCCAGTAATTCCTTTTCGGTGATGGTATAATTTTACTGAGCACTATTCAGTGTCTTGCTAGCAAAATATATGGGTCAAAAGTGTTTTCCTTCACGTTGGCCTAAGACGGCTCCGACAGTATAATCGCAGGCATCGCACATAAGTTCAAAAGGTAGTGACCAATTAGGTGAAACCATGATCGGAGCACTGGTCAGTTGAGATTTCAATGTTTCGAAAGCTTTTATGCAATCAGCATTGAAGTCAAAGATAGATTCTTTCTCAAGAAGTTTTGTCATCGGACGGGATACTTTTGAAAAATCTTTGATAAAGCGGCGGTAAAAACCGGCATGTCCTTAAAAACTTCTAACGGCTTTGACGTTAGTTGGTGGTGGTAATTTTGTGATGATGTCGATTTTTGCTTTATCTACCTCCATGCACCTTTGGAGATCTTGTGTGCCAACACAATTCCTTGGTCACCATGGTGACATTTTCCCGATTAGAGACAAGATGTGCAGCTTCGCATCTTTCGAGCATTTTATCAAGATTGGAAAGACAAGGTTTAAATGAGTCTCCGAAGACTGAAAAGTCATCCATGAAAAATTCCATGGAGGTTTCTAGCATGTCTTGGAATATGGCTATCATACACCTTTGAAAAGTTGCAGGTGCATTGCAAAGACCAAAAGGCATACACCGATATGCGTAGGTTCCAAAAGGACAAGTGAAAGTGGTCTTTTCTTGATCGTTAGGATCGATTGGAATTTGGAAATATCCTGAAAATCCATCGAGGAAACAAAAGAATTTATTTCTGCTAGTCTTTCAAGCATTTGATCCATGAGCGGAGTGGAAAGTGATCTTTACGGTGGCTTTGTTTAATTTCGATAGTTAATACAAACGCGCCGCCCGATGGCGATTCTAGTTGGAACTAGTTCATTCCATTCATTAGTCACAACCGTCATTCCTCCTTTCTTGGGAACACGGTGAGCAGGACTTACCAAGGGCTATCCTCAATTGGGTAAATGATACCGACATCGAGAAGTTTTATGATTTCCTTTTTAACAACTTCTTTCATGTTGGGATTGAGTCGTAATGACGTTCAACAACAAGTTTAATCCTTCTTCAAAATTGATTTTGTGTTTGCGAAGTGGGACTAATTCACGGATGTCAGATGTTTTCCAAGCAAAAGCTTGTTTGTGATTTTTGAGGACAGAAACTAAACTTTCTTTCTCATTGTCCTTGAGTAATGAAGATATGACTACTGGAAGAAGTGAGTTTTCCTCCAAGTAAGCATATTCAGATGATCAGGCAGAGGTTTGAGCACGAGATCAGTGGGTGTTTCTTCGATAGAGGATTTAATTCGCATCTCGTCATTGAAAGTTATTTCTTCAAAGTTTTCTTCCTCCAATTTTTCTTCTTCCGTGTTATCTCCTTCGAACTCTACTTTCATAAAATCATCAAACTCTTTGTCAAAGTCTGTTTCATTGATTTTTTCAAAAGTAGTCATGAATGGATCGGATTCGTGAAGTAATGCATCCAATTCTTCGTCAGTGACTTCATCAATAACATCGATATTGAAACAAGTGTCATTACTGGAATGTGGATAGCGCATTGCTTTATTCATTAGAAAGGTGATTCGATCTTCTCCAACTCCAAGGTTGAGTTCTTTTCCTTTCACTTTGATGATTGCATCAACAGTATTTAGGAAAGGTCTTCCTAAGATGAGTGAGACTTTACTATCTTCTTCCATTTCTAAGATTACAAAGTCCACGGGAAAAATGAATTTACCGACTTGAACAAGCATATTCTCGGCAATACCCACAGGATATTGATAAGAATGATTTGCTAATCGAATGCTCATTTTTGTTGGTTTTAGGCTGTTGTTGCATAGCTTGGAATACAACGAATAAGGCATCAAATTAATACTTGCGCCAAGATCGGCTAAAGCATCGCATTTAATATTATTCCCGAAAGTACATGGAATAAGAAAGCTCCCAGTATCTCCGAGCTTTCGTGGGATCTTGTTTTGGACAATGGCTGAGCATTCTTCATTAAGGAAAGTACCTGATATTTGCTCTAGCTTGCTTTTGTTATTAAGAAGTTCTTTCAAGAATTTCCCGTAATTGGGCATTCCGCCTAAGACATCAACAAGATGAACATTGAGTCTAACCTCTTTGATTATTTCAATGAACTTCTTATAACGTTCTTCCATTTTTTCTTTCTTCAGGCGTTGAGGATAAGGAATTTTTGGTGTGTACGCCTTGACAGATGGGGTGGTTTTCTTTTTGGTGGTTTGAGTTGTGTTTGGTTCCTCGACTTCATCCTCACTATCTACGGTGATAGGAGTATTTTCATTGGGATTCGATGGTGGATCGTACGAGAGACCACTTCTTGTGAAGACATCATTAATATGCTCATTTCTCATTTGTGGTGGACGGTACGTCTTATCATTTGATGGTTTAGGGTTGGATTGGGTGTTACTTGGCAACGAACCAGATGGTCGAGAGGAATGTTGGTCAGAAAGTCTGCCAAACTTGTTTTCAAGATCTTGGATAGATGCTTGATGATTTTTCTGTCCTTGCTCAACTTTGGCTTTGAGATTGAAAAATTGATTTTTGATAAAATCATTTGCAGATTTTTGATTAGACACGAATTCTCTCGTGGTTTTCTCGAATTCGGATTCTTCCATCTTTTTGTCTGAGTTTGGTGGTGGTGGATTGTCAGCTCGTGGTTGAGAATCACGATTGTCATCCCTTGGTCGACGATCTTGCCAATTTCAAGAATTTCGACCATAATAATTACTACGATATCCTCCTCCACGGTATCCTCCTTGGGCGTAATTCGCTTCTCCTTCGTTAGGTCCACCCATAGGCTTATCGTCGCACTCGGACGATGGATGATTTCCTCCACAATTGTTGCATCGGTCTCGCATTTCCTTCATTTCTTCTTTGATATCTTTGTATTGCGAATCGATTTTTGAGGTTAAGGCTTCCATTTTCTCCATGAGTTTTGAGGTATCGGTGTTTTCGACAAAAGCAACGGTTTTTGGGAGAGGTTTGGTTTTGGAATCTTTGGACCAATCGAGTTTGAGAAGTACTCGATCTTCGAGTAATTGGTGTGCATCGTTAGGAGTCTTATAGAGAAAAATTCCTCCAGCATCAAGGATACCTTGAGAGATTTCATCTAGTCCATGGTAAAAGATTTGGATAATGGTTCCTTTGGATAATCAATGTCCATGACAACTACGAAGCAAATCTTTCATCCGAAGCCAAGCTTCTACAAGAGATTCGTTTGGATTTTGTGTGAAAGCACGAATTTCTCCCATTAATCGATCGAACATGGCAGGTGGAAAGAATTGGGTTACAAAGGCTTGCCTCATCTCCTCCCAAGTATTGATAATTCCTGTGGTTAATTCATTGTACCATACTTTAGCATCTCCGGCGAGTGATGATGGAAAAAGCTTGAGTTTGATGGCATTGACATCGGTGTCACCATAACGGAACATGCCATAAATTTCGATGATTTCGGCAATGTGCTTATGCGGGTCGGCCCTCGCACGGCCATCGAATTGACTGTTGATCCCAGTTGAGCAAACGATCTAATATAGAAACTGAATTTAAACAAAGACTTATTAAGTATCACGCGGAATTTATTACTTAATCTTAAGAAGAAGAACAATAAACATTCAACACCTCAATATTATTATTAATACGAATACTCTAACCAGTATTAGGGTTTCACAACCTTGAAGTGTATCGACCTTAGATATAAAATATACGTATATCTAATCTAACCTAGGACCTCCTTTTATTGGCTAAGGAGTCCTTTACATAATACAATACGTAACCTACAAGATAAATATCTTTTCCATATTTATCTAATACAGAATACTAAACCGACTATACAAGACTAGCACTGGTTACAATACAATATCCGTGGTTACACAATACTACTAGCCGCGGTTTGTCTTCATCAGTGGTTCCATTTTTCTGTCTGTGGTTTTATCAACTCTGTCCGTGGTTCCAATACTTAGAATAATTCTTGATCCAAGGAACCAAAAACCCAACAATCCTCCCCTAAACTTGATACATTCCAACAGAATTCTCAAGTTTCCTTTAAACTCAAAACATCTGAATTGGAGGATGTAGCCAAACACTTACTAGATTTAAGAATTTTCTCATACTTGACAACAAATTGTAAGCTTGACCATCATAGGGCAACAACATCTTGATAATACCGGGCTTCATCATCGAGCAATAACTCCGGATACTTATTTAGTTGAGGATAATCACCTTCTACAAGCATATGAATAACTTCTCCAGAAACAGTTAAAACATGAACTCCACAAGTTTGATATAAAAACCATCTTGTAACATGACCATTGCAGAGTCCTTTCCATTCAGGTTCATCATGAGTAGGTTCAAATAAAATCTTCAAATGATGATAGACTAGTCTCTCATGATAATCATTTGGATGTTCTTCACCAAACTTATTCTTGTAAAGTATCCAAAGATTCATCAAATCATCTCTATCAAAATACTGAAGCATCTGTGAAAATTTATTATACTCATAAACTTCATTATTGAGTCTTTGAATTTTCCAACATCCTTCACTTCCATTAAGCTCAAACACATAAGAGATAATTTGATTACCATCTTCAACTAATTTCAGTCTTTAGAATCAGATGTCTCCTGAATCTTAGATTTTCTCTTTTGACTACTTTGAATCCACTCTTCTTCCTTTTTAGAATTCATTGCACAGAAATCATCATTATTAATCTTCATACATCTCAGATAAAGCTCATGAATACTTTTAAATGAACACTTATTAAGATTATCAGGAATATGTATGCCTGAATTCTTAATAATCTTCATCAGTACATTCTTCATCTGTGCAATTGTAGGAGGTTTCTTTCTTATAACTTGCTTCCTTTCTTTACTAATCTCCTTGCCCATTCACCCAAAAGTCTAGCTCTTTCCTCATCATCCAACAATGCCCATTCTTGTGCAGTATACTCATCCTTTATTTGATTAGAAGCTTGAAGATAGTTTTGTGATTCATACCACCTAGCTAACCATTTCTGACTAGCCTCCTCCTCTTCTTGCTTTTGTTTCATTGCAGCTTCTTCCTCTGCAGCTTGTATACTTCTTGAAAACTCATTATCATAAGCCATCTGTTCTTCTCTACTTTTAAACTTCAACTCTGGTTCTACAATCCCTTTACCTTTACCAATGTCTGGTTGAGCCACCTTCTTCTTCAAAGGCTCACCAATTACTAAACTTTTGCTTTTGGGTTTGTATGCAGTAGATGTAATAGATGAAACAGGTGCAATGATGGGTGTAGGATTAGATGAGGTTTTGCTAAGATTAATCAATGTACTTGCAGCTTCTTTCTCAACTTCTTTAGATTTAGGTGGTGATACAGAGAGAGTTGTAACAATGGTGGAAGTGGTTATGATAGCAGTGGGTACAATTTCCATATCTGAAACTGAAGCAGTGGTTTTAAGAGTACTAACCGTTGTTGCAGACACACTATCAGTGGTTGTGTCCAGCACTACCTCATCTTCTACCACAATCTTCAAACTTTCAAGAACTTCCTCATTCCCATCTTTATCAGATACCAAAAATTCTTGATCTCCACTATCAACATCTTCTTCCATAGGTACATCAACGACCTCCCACAATTCATGCCTTCACTCCTCCCTGTTTGGATACATTCTCCACATTCGGTGGAGAGAATCCACCTTCTTTTCATCCTTCTCATAGGTCTCAAAACAAAGAACCCGTGTCTTCTTACTTTTCCAAAACCAACATCCTATGCTTGACTGCGAATTTCTTTACCACGAAACACAACCAACTCTTGAAGACTTGAGATTGTATCATCCATTTTAGCACATTTAGTCGTCAATTCATTAAAACATTCAATAATATCCTCCCAGCCGACTGTGTGGCTGGTCCGAGAGGTGGTTCATTGGAAAAGTCACCATGTACCGACTTAGGATCCGTCAATTCGGTTTCATGTTCCAAACTATCCTCATCACTTGAGTGTGTTAAGCGCCCAAGAGGTGAATCCTTGGATAAATTAAACATAGCACCGGACCTTGCACGATCATCTATGCACCTGTAGAAGCCGGTTGGCTAGGGATTCCTCCACTGTGTTAAGTTCAAGGAACTTTCCACATTAGGAGTTGCCAAAGGTTGGGTCTTAATTATGTTTCCACTATCCTGACCAACATCTAAGCATGAATCAGTAGTGGAAGCCCTTCCAATCATGTCACCTCCACTCCATGTGACAGCCTCATGAACAACACCACTAACACCAGCCTGAGGTTGCTTGGTTCCCTTCTGTCTTCTAGTCCATACAATTGGTTTAATAGTGGTGTGGGTTTGACTAGAAGTAGGTTGAGTTTCACTAACAGTGGTTGCAAGTGTACTATCAGTGGGTTCTTCATCAAACTCAGGATCAGCAGGCAAAGCAAGCATATGTGGAAATAAAGGAACATCCCTAATTTGTACATTTGGCGTCTGATTCCTCATATGTGTAAAAACCTTAGGAAGCATATAATGTACTTCATACTCCCTAGAATGCTCAACAGGTTCTGCTATTTGACTTTCCACAATCAGTTGAACAAACCTAGGATATAAATAGTATTTACCCTTCTTCCTAATGTTCTGTACTAGCCCCTCATAAATCATCCTAGACCAATTAAACTTCCTTCCATCAGACAAACAAATAACAGCAGTAGCAATTTTGGAAGGAAAGTCATTAAACCCAGTGGTATTATTACTCATACACATCAACAAGGTGTGTATCAAAAACTTCCATTGTTTGGAAAACAAACTCTTAAAAAATTGTACCTTGTCACCCTTGTGTGTATATCCTAACCTTTCTAAACCAGCAACTATCTCAGCATCTGAAAGATTATCAAGACCATCAGCATCATCAAACTTCAAAACACTTCTAATGATCTCCTCATTAACCAAAATAGCATTTCCATCGACAACAGTGCTAAACACATCTACTCCATCGACCTCCTCAAGCTTAGCATTCCCTCAGAACTGATGAATATAGGCCTTAAGGATGGTTGGTGTAACGGTTAAGGCATAGTGAATAGGACTGTGAATAAGGAAATCAATCATCTGATGAAAACCTTCGGATCTATTGTTCTTGATGAGATTAGCAACAAGGTTATGTGTGTGGGAGTACTGGTTCGCCATTGTGGTTGATAATGGGTATGATATGGGATTTGTGAATTATGCAAAGAAAAGTGATTAGGTTTGATATAGAGCGCCAAGTTGAAGTGATTTGAAGATCAGTTAAATGATCCATCCGTGATTTGGGGAGATAAATATACTTTCGCCAAAGTTACCAAACAGCCCCTGAAGTATCCAAAACAAGCAGCATGCTATCAGTGGTTTGAAAACCGCTATCCGTGGTTTGAAACATACTAGCAGTGGATACAGTGTGTCACTCCAATCAGTTGAGCAAGAGATACAACAAGCAAATCTGTGTCTAAATAAGAGATATCTCACAAAAATATGAAGGATTACACAATTTTTTTTTAAACACTAGCATCTAAACACACCACAAGCTCCAATTTACACTAATCCTTCATACCTGCAAGACAAAACAAGAACCAAACACAGAGAACAGAGTTAATGTTAGCAGTAGTTAGAAAAAGGTAGAAGTGGTTCCATAGACCTATCAGTGATTAGCCAGTGTGCTAAGAACTAAATCAATATGGTCAACTGCCGTTATTAACTCAAATTCAAAGTCATGTGCCCAGAGCAACCACTATCAAAAACTCCTTTATCTTTTAGCTCATCTTGTAGATTGCCCTACACATGAAATTAAATAAATTAGTTCCTTTTGTGGACCCAAGCCAATCTTGACTTGGGTGCATACTGCATCAACATAATTAAATTTCTTTAGGTCCGATGATGCACATTGACATGATGTAAAACCTTGGTCTTAGGCTTCCATTGCCAACTAGTCGAGGCCTTAACAACATAAAATGGTTTCCAACCATTGTGTCGATTATCACCTTTGGAATTTTAAAACTTCTTTTGTATCGGTGGTGATATTTTGCTTAGCGATGGTTTGATTTTGCTTAGCCGTGTTTACATTTTTCTTAGCGATGGTTGGAACCCATTTAGGTGCAGCATGACTATTGATTTTGTATTCCATTCCTCATCAACAACGCCCTAGGAATCATGTTTTGTTATGATGAGGGTTTGTTTTCTTTGAAAAGTTTTGATGATTTACCCTCCTCCAATGATTCCAAACTTGTGGTCTGTTTTTATAACAATTTCTATGTAAGTGCTCAAAACTACCACATGTAAAACAAGCCTTTTTAACACATTGAAACTCATCTCCTAATCTGTTTGAAATTAGTCCATTGAAGTTTCTCTGGTTTCCCCTAGGTATGTATCTTTTCATTTGTTCCCTAGGTACTTCCTTGTACTCAACTACTTTCTTAGCAATTTGAGCTCCAAATCTAGGTACAAGGTTGGCTTGTTCAGAATCAACTTTCATAACTTTCTCTATCTCATTGGGCTTAGTTGATTCAAATCTATCTTCCTCAAAATCTGATTCTCAATCTTCAATTGTGGGAGCATCAGATGACTTATCAGAACCTATCTCAGGTGATTCAATCTTAGTCTCACCTACATGTTTGTTGAAACTAAATTCACTGCTAAATGAGAGCTCTTTTGCAGGTGGTGCATGTTTCATAAGTGATGGTGGTGGCATATCATTGTAACCTAGGCCAGTACCATCATTGAACAATTTTTGACCTATTGGTTTATTTACTAGATCAGAAGCATATTGTGTTTTAGCAACCCTAACAACAAGTTTTTCTTTTTCTTTTAGGGCTTCTACTTTTACACTCTCTGCTTGTTCTAGTTTCTCTTTAAGCATCTTAATCTCCCTATCCTTAAGATCAATTTCACCACCTAGATATTAATTTTATCAACATACTCAAACTCACATTTGATACAGTAATTAAGCCTTTCTTCAACACTTTCTAGACCTACTCTATAACCTAGGTTTTCTAGAGATAGTCTTTCTACTTCTTTCCTTAAACTCTCAGTGATAGCTTTTTGAGATTCTAAGTTATCATGACATGATTTAAAAGAACAAGTAGAAGATTTAGAATCATTGGATACCTCAGAATCTGAACCAGAAGATGAAGCATAGGCCATAAGAGCAAAGTTATGCTCTTTTGAAGCTTCACTAGCAAGAAAAGCTGCATTGGGACCTTCTTCAATCTGATCACTCCAGTCATAATCACCAATCCCATCTTGAGCAACCAAAGTCGAAGAAGAAGCGTGCTCTTGGTGGTCTTCTTAATGCCTTCAATTCTCTTGGGAGCTCGACATTCCCTAGCAAAGTGACCTTTCTTCTTGCGGTTAAAGCACTCCATCTTGCTTTTGTCGAATCCACTCTCCTTTGACCATCATACTTAACTTTGTCTTCCAGTCCTTCTCGAAACTTCCTTGCTTGGAGAGTCAACATTGCCATTTGCCATTGAAGATTAATCTCTTCAAGATCATCGGGATCAATTTGATCTAGATCTTGATTTAAAACAATAACAACGGTAGTTAAATCGACCGAAAAGCACAAATTGCACCATCACCGACATTATCACTAACGGTGGTATTGTTTGCAATAGCCGTGGTTTTCCATAGGCGTGATGGATACATCTTGTGAACTCTTGTGATTAGTGGAAACAAAAGCAATATTTTGATTAGAAGAAGATGCACCAGCAACGTTATTTTCAGACTCATAAACCTTCAAGTTGTTGTAGAGATTGTCCAGAGTCATCTTATCAAAGTTGTCCTTATTTCTCCACACAATTGTATGAACTGCCCATTCAGGAGATAAACTTCTAATGAACTTCAAATTAATATCTTCTTGAATAACATTGTAGTCCACCGACTTCAATTGGCTGATAAGTTTTTGAAGCCTGTTATAAGTGCCATCAAGTTTCTCTCCACTTAAAGCAGTGAAGTTTTCAAGCTGATGCTTGAGCATATTCTTCCTTGATTTCTTAGTAGCTTCATTACCAGCAAACCTTGTCTCAAGAGCATCCAGTAACTCTTTAGCAGACTCATATCTTTCAAAGTCCAAAGCATACTCATTAGGTATTCCCATAGAGAGAATACTGTGAGCTTTGATCTCCAGTTTCCTTTTAGCCTTGTCGATTTCACTAACAATAGCTATCTCTTTACCATCATCACCCTTCTTATGAAGAGTATCACCTTTTTCAACAACATCCCAGATGGCATAGTCAATCATACGAATGTATTGCCTCATTCGTATTCTCCAGATTTGATACTCACCATCCTTGAGCATGGGTACTTTTGATGCAGTCACCATGTGAGTTTCGTCAGACATCTTATCTTTCTTGAATAGAGCTTAACAGAACTTCTTCTTGGTTACAGTTTCTAGATCACAAGCTCTGATACCACTTGTTGATCCCAATTGAGCAAACGATCTAATATAGAAACTGACTTTAAACAAAGACTTATTAAGTATCACGCGGAATTTAATACTTAATCATAAGAAGAAGAACAATAAACATTAAACACCTCAATATTATTATTAATACGAATACTCTAACCAAATTATTAGGGTTTTACAACCTTGAAGTGTATCGACCTTAGATATAAAACATACGTATATCTAATCTAACCTAGGACCTCCTTTTATAGGCTAAGGAGTCCTTTACATAATACAATACGTAACCTACAAGATAAATATCTTTTCCATATTTATCTAATACAAAATACTAAACCGACTATACAAGACTAGCAGTGGTTACAATACAATATCTGTGGTTACACAATACTACTAGCCGCGATTTGTCTTCATCAGTGGTTCCATTATTCTGTCTGTGGTTTTATCAACTCTGTCCGTGGTTCCAATACTTAGAATAATTCTTGATCCAAGGAACCAAAAACCCAACATTGACGGTCTTTGATCATAGAAAGGTGATGACCCTTCACGGTGAAGTTGTCACCAAGGTTGACATCGACAATAGCACTCCTGGGGGTTGGTGCTACGGCTCGGTAGGTTCCCCACATGGGTTGATCGTCCTCCATGGGAAAAGGTAAATTGGTGAAAGGGTTGTAAACAACTTTGGCTTCTACGAGGTTATCAAATGGTGGGTTTGGTACTCTTGGTACACGATTTTCCAAAGGTATGAAAAGTGTTCTTCTTCTTCTACGAATCAAACGTTCGGGGTTGGTAAGAGGTGTAACTGGTTCTATTCCCACTGCACGAGTGTTCATACAATGTCCTAGAGAATCCAGGCAATATCTAAACACACGGACAAACAACGAAAATATTTTTCCGGGACAGAAGGGGTAACCGGATCGGTTGCGAGTTGCGACCGATAGGTTAGATCAGTTTGGTATGGTTAAAAGGCGTAACCGGTTCGGTTGTAATGCAACCGGATCGGTTGAAGCTTCTGAGAAAATTTTTTGGAGTGAATCGACTGATGGGGATTCAAAACTTGCTGAAACACAATCAAATCCCCGGCAGCGGCGCCAAAAACTTGATGTGCTACGTGTGTACAAGTTTTAAATTTATAAAAGGTGAATTACCAAAGTTACCAATAACACATAAGAGCAAGTATACTCGTCCGTTATAGCAAGATTATGAAGGTAAGTCGAGATCGTTCGCAGGGATTTGAGTGAATCTAAGCACAAGTTTGAATCAACAGGGTCTATCCAAAACATATAGCAACGCAAATAGATATAATGAAATTCAGATAATTAAAAACTACACATGCTTAAACTACTTTCATAACCTAGATTAATGTGACTGTGTTAACCTCTTAACATGTTGGTTGTGATAATTAGTTGGTGTACTAATCTATTGTTCTTACAAGTTAAACCTTCGTCAAGATTTTAGTTCATAAAAACAAGCATTAAGTTTAACCAATCAATTCAAGTTTCATAAGTTTACTTTCATAAACTTAAACACAAAAACATCCACTTGTTTCATCAAATTGCTTAAGAAATGGTCAATACAAAAGGTAACCGATCATAGACAAACGGCTACAATTGATTCTCAAAAACTAATCTTACGATCTTTTAGATGTTTCCAACCAATTCAATTTGATAATAAAAAAGCGTTTTTATTACAACCACACCTTAGTTCCTTTGTATAATCAAGAATAATGGGTAAAAACAATCATCCATAGACAAAATGATTATAACTAGTTGAATAACAATAAGTTCTTTCGACCTCTACGATTACCATCAACCAGTCAAACTTGATTAACAAATGTCACTATGAAACTTTAGCACAATTGGATCTTAGAATCAACTTGAAATTGAATTAAAACATGTTAACACAATCACTAACCAATCATATGATAATCAACATCATTTAAGCAAGTGTATAAAGAAACTAGCTACTCATAGCAAACATGAACATAAACTCAGAACTTTGAACATTAGAAAACATGATTACAAGTTTTACAATGCTTGGAATAAGATTACAAATGGTGAAGTAATGATTCCCAAAGTATTGGGGTAGACTTCTTGGTGATTTGGCCTCCAAATGTGGAACTTCTGGAACTCCAAACTTTCCTGGACTTCTAAGGATGAATTTCAGAACTAGAGAGCTTTGTTTGATGAGTAGAGAGATTTGTATTGAAGTGTGTGTCTCATAAGCTCACAAAAGGCCTCTATTTATACTAGCTCCAAAGCCTAGGGTATTAATTGTTGAACTTGGCCTCCAAGGAGTAAGGAAGAGACTAGAATACCCCAAGATAAGGACCTAGAATCGTTTGGATACAAAGGGAAGCTTAGTGATGAAGATTTTGTAGATACAGGTCTTCCAACCGGATCGGTCATACGACCAACCGATCCGGTTGATCTTCTACAAAGGATCCAACCGTTCCGGTTGCGGGCGGTGACCGAACGGTTGGGATGGTGTCACTGGCACTTTATGGTCATATTCCAACTGATCCGGTTGCAATAGCAACCGATCCGGTTGGATTTCCTGAGTTACGGAAAATTGATCTTTAACTTTTCTTTGACTTGTAGAACTTGGTTCTTCCATCACCATGGTCTTCAATGGTACATGAATACTGATTTGTGCTTGACGTGCTATACTGAAACGGGAATCTTCTATTTGATTTGTGCTTGACGTGCTTGACGTGCTTTACTTTTCCTTCCGTTTCCCTGCACTTGGTTATAAATACTAGACAAATATCTTTTGATGCAATTAAGCTCTGAAATCATACAAATATAACCAAATAACATATACAAAAGCACGCATAACGTTACTAAAAACATGTACAATCTGAGCGTTATCACACCTTTAACTAATGCCTTTGACTCGACTTCTAGGCATCCTTCACTAATGCCTTTTGACTTGACTTCTAGGCACCCTTCACTAATGCCTTTTGACTCGACTTCAAGGCACCCTTTACTAATGCCTTTTGACTTGACTTCTAAGCACCTTTCACTAATGCTTTCAACATGAACGTTCCGCACCTTTCACTAATGCCTTTACTTTGACTCTTCGACACTTTTCACCAATGTCTTCATCTCTACCCTTTAGACATCTTTCATTAATGTCTTCGACACTACAGTTCTAATGAGAAAGAAGAGAACTATCAACAAGATACTATTTTTAGTCTTGATGATGACGAAGCTAGGCAACCCATGGACTTGAGCTTGCTTGACTTCAAGAGGTGGTGATCTCGCCTTTAAGAGGAACCTAGAGAATCACACAAACACAAAACTACATACAAAGATCACTTGGATTTGTGGTTAGAGATTTTACAACTCAAAGAGAAAATATGTGTGAAAGGGGTAAGTTAAAATAAAGAAATGGCTCACTATTTATAGAGGAAAATTTGCTACTGTTCAACGGATCCCACGGATTCCTTACTTGAGGGATCCGTCCAGTGTAACCTGGGGAAACCGTGGGACGCTCCTCTTTGCCCATGGATTTTGGGTCATGGGTCATGGGTTATGGGTCAGGGGTCCTAGAATTTGGACCATGGGTATCCAAGTAGATACAATGTATCTACTAGATGCAATGCATCTAGTCCATGGGTAATGGGTTAAATCCATGGGTCATGGATAATACCTATTTATGACTTATGCATGATGTCATGCAATGGGTTATGGGTTATGCTCCATGGGTATGGGTCATGGACTTTGGGTTAAACCCAACTACATTCAATGTATTTAGTCAATGGGTCAAATACTTAAACTTCTACCCATTTTATTACCCATTATCATACATACTAGTTATGTTATATCAACCCAATATGTAAACACTAGTTGTTGTACATATGTATTACTAAATCATGAAAACACTATTACTTGATTGGTATTTTACATGAAAACGTAAGTGTGTTAGTAAACTATTGGCTCAAACCAATTACGTATTTTATTTGTTTCGTTAAAATGATTTTACGTTTGTTATCGACAAAACACTAGAAGATCGTAAAATATAAATATACTTTTTTACGGCTTATTTGTATTAACAATCTCCCCCTTTTTGTTGATGACAAAATATAAAATTATTTTAAGAAAAACCTAAAATTCGTAAAAGTTTGAATTGGAGTTTTTACTCTCTTCCCCCCTTTTGTCGAAACAAAAAGAGTGTCGAAAAGAAACTAACACTTTGTTTTAAGAAAAACATGTTAAAGAAAATTATGAAAATAGAGAGTAAGTGAGGAGAAGAATTCTCGACTTAGCTCCCCCTTGACGAGTCCATCCCTTTGTGAGGGCGTCAAGTAAGAAGAAATACTAATCTAATGCAGTGCAACTATGTTTGCAAATGATTTCTTCTATGTGACGACTATGCTCCCCCTTGATGATTGCAACATTGCAAGAGGACGTCATGTAATCCTAATGTGAATTATAATGCAAGTGATTTTGCAATGTATTGCTTTGACACGAAACTCCCCCTAGCTTAGGGTGTCAAAGTCTTCATGTGTATATTGAAAATCTACAAAACAAATTTTAGAAAACAAGTATATAATGCACAATTTCCTGCAAATAAGACTCAAGTTAGTGATTAGCAAGTCTTTTGTTGCACGGATCCCACGGTTCCCTCTTAGGAGGGATCCATCTAGGCAAAACTGAGGGATCCATCTGTCTGAAAGCTTAAGACAGCAATGGTGATGTAACAAGTGATGTTAACATCAAAATGAGATATGTATTAGACCACCAAACATATACTCAAAATAACATGGCATATAACATGTAACTTCATTCAATAAAACTGCGAGAAATGTTCTACAAATCTCTAAAACTAAGAGAATGATTTAAACATGAAATATTATTCCTAAACTATCTAAATTAAGCTTAAAACTAGGACACCACTTGAATCTTTAAGCTCAAGGTTGTTTGGGTTTGTTGATCTCGTCGAAACGTTCGAGGAGGTGATAAAACATGAAACGTTGATCTTCACGTACTTCATGTATCAAGCTTTCAACATGTTGACAATGATAACAATCTTTGTCATGGCTCGGAAGTGGTGGTGGTAGAAAGAAAATGGCTTGATGTGGAGGATCAAGTAAAGAGGGTTGAGGATCCTTAAAAGAAGGAGGGATTGGCAGAGGCACATTCGATGATGGCTCAACTAAGAATGATGGTGGAGGTAGGGAGGTGTCAACTTCCATGTGTTCGGGTGGTTGACTTCGATGATTCCTCATAATCCAAAATGGACTATTTGAGGGTGACGGAGAAAAGGATGTCAGGGCAAGTGTTGATTCAATACCTTGATTTTGTTGTGCTATTCTTTCCATTGAGAATGTTGGCAATTATGGAGGATGAGATGGCCTAGGAGGCAAGTCCTCTAGATTGTAGAGGTGTGGTGATGAGAGTGGATTGCTGAATGATATGGCTCTAGGCACTAAGGGTGATGGTTTAGTGAAAATAGGAGTGTTTGGTTTAGGGGGTATATTGGTGTTTGGCATTCGTAGTTTTGTAGGAACAATCCTTTTGGGTATTGGTTTGATAGGTGGAGGGGAGAACCTACCATTTGTGGATTTAAGGGGAGATGATTCGGTTGAAGAAATTTCATGAACAACACAAGCAAGTTTCTTGGGTGGTCGTTTGGTGGATGAGTTACCACTAGGAGCTTTTCTCATGATGAGATGATAAAGGAGAATTAAGGTTATAAGGTTTCTAGATACTGAGAATGAGGATGTAGATGATGACTTTAGGAGTCTTCACAAGATGGTTTATAAGGGAAAGCATTTGGCAAGTGCATTCAAGACTTAAGCCACTAAGATCCTTTGGAATGTGATGATTTGCATGCACAAGAGTCATCTTCAGAGTTGCACTGATCTAGGAG
Source organism: Chrysanthemum lavandulifolium (assembly GCA_022545495.1). Taxonomy (NCBI): domain Eukaryota; kingdom Viridiplantae; phylum Streptophyta; class Magnoliopsida; order Asterales; family Asteraceae; genus Chrysanthemum; species Chrysanthemum lavandulifolium. The sequence goes on from CM040243.1 coordinate 274,552,791, forward strand.
TTTAATTAAAACAAGATGGAGTATTCAATTTAGCAAGAAGAGCTTGAAATGATTGTTTTAGCTAGAGTTTTTGGTGAATCTGTCACCCGGATCCCACGGTTCTCTTCAATAAGGGATCCGTCTAGGCTAATCCTACGGATCCGGCTCTCAGCAGCTAAGAAAGGAGAAAAATAATGTTTGTAAGGTCTAATACCTATACCTCTTGAGTGTTTCAGTCTTCTTAAGTGTCTTAAATGAAAGGGTACTTAAATGATCAAAGGCAATGAGTGATGTAGCTAATGATTGCCGTTTATGGAAGAAACTGGAACTTTATGAGTACTAATGAATGACCAAAGATGACACTAGATAATTAGAGAATGTCAAGTGAAGCTAAATGATCCTAGAGACCAGATAGTAACTTAAGATAATTTTGGAAAATATCTTAAAAGTTACATGGAAAAACTAGTATTTGATCCATTTTGAGGTAGGGATGACTAAAATCAAATTTGCTAAAATTGAAAAATTTATAAAACTAGATGTTTTGACATGTGAGGGATGATGTCTGAGTATAGGAGCGGAAGAATGATGAGTTTTGGTGAAATGATAAATCGAAAAGTACCTTGAGTGTGATCCTAAATGAGCTATGTGTGAGAGTGAAACTTACTAAGTGTGAGAAAGACTTAAGTGTTCCTAAGGCATTATGTTTAGCTAGTGTGAAGTAGTCTAAGAACATGGTTTGAAATATAAAGACTGCAACTGCATTTCTGTTTGCCCGAATCCCACAGTTCCCTAAGTGGAGGGATCCGTCTAGTACAAGATGAGGGATCCGTCTCATGCAAAATAGTACGTTCACAAAAGGTATGCAAAAGTTGCCTAAGGCATCGTATTTTAAAGCTAGTGTTTTCTAAGAAGTTTGAACAACAATATAATCGAGACATCAAATGTTAAATGTTTTATTTCATGAGAGAAATTACATTACAATGATAAAAGATGAAATCTAAGGATTGAACCTATTTTGAAAAGAAACTAAGTTTCTTGAGTGTTTTCGCTAGATGGATCATCAAATGGATGATGAGTATTTGCCGATTCAGGGATGAAGAAAGACTTGATGAGAGATGTGTTTAGAGGTTCCATCATCTTATTCACAAGTACGTACAATGGACTTTGAAAATGAGGGTGGAAGTACATGATGTGATGATAAAGGTATGTCAAGAACATTCCATAAGGGATTAGTTTGTTCTTGTTGCCTTGAAGGTTTACAATTCGCCTTGCGAAGTAATAGGAAATATTGTATGGTTGTTGTGTTAGCAAACAATACATTATGTGAGCACAACAAGCGGGAAGGATTTCTCGATTTCCCTTAAGACTCCAAACATTTTCATGTAGGATGAGTTTGAGAAGTTTATATTCATCTCGGATATCCCGTGTATAGATAATGTTTGGATCAGAGTAATAGGGTCGAGGTTTTCATAACATGCGAGTCAAGTCTTGGGGGGAAGGTATGTGTGAACAACATGGACTGTTTTCTTCACGTTGGTTAAAGAGAGAATCAAGAGACCAATCTTCAGTGAAGGCACATTGTCCATGATTTGGAATTCGGAGAATGTGAGCAAATTGCCCAAGGGTTAAAACAAACTTTTGGTTTTTGATCCAAAACTAAAGAGATAGAGATCGATCCTCGTTACGAATGAGTTCAACTTGATGAAAGAATTCCAATACAAACCTTGGACAGATTTTCTCGTTAATTCCGAGAAGGCATTCTAGTCCTATGGTTCGGAAAGAGGTATTGATGTCTTCTTCATATTGTAGAGGAGTATCGACAATAAGTCCTTCATGGAAGTGACGAGTTTCGAGATTATTGAACCCACGGACATGATTGCCAGGTGTGTTGGGCTCAAGAGAGATGTTAAAGATGTAAACATAAGTGAGTGAAAAGTCGAACTCATACTCATGAGACATGACGAGACCTATGGAAGTGATAAGAATATGATGAGACTCGTTAAAGCAAAAAGGATGATCACCTAACGTTTTTACTAGATTTCTATTAACAATTACAGTTAAATCACTTAGTACATATCATTCTAGTAGGATATTTCTTTTCAAGATGAAAACTGTTTTTATGTTGCATGAGAATCTGTTTTCCAGAACCACGGTTCTCACGGTTCCCTTCCAAGAGGGATCCATCTAGTTGAACTATAGGGATCCGTGGATCTGCAGTGACAGATAAAGGATTTTGACGAAAAATAGATTTTTGCATCTTATAGGTTTATAAAAAGATGTGTATTTTAGCCAATATTTACTTAGTTAAGCATGCATTGTAGGTTTTTAAGGTATCTCAAAACCGAAAGTATGAAAGAAAAAAAATAGAATAAATGACAAACACATTATAAAAAGTAAACTAGATAAACTAAAAATTTAGTAGTATTTCATTTCAATGCTAAGAACGATACAAATGATTGGGTATAAAACATTGATAAGGTTTTAAAATGTACCTTTTTGAGTGGTCGTTTAAGCCCTTATTTGATCACTTTTGTATCCGTTATTACTTAATATCGTTCCTTTTCACTTTTTAGGTATCTTGAAGGAAAAATGCTGGAATGACACTTATTCGGACGAAAAGGTGCGAATCTAGTAAGAAAATGGCCAAAGTCAAGAATCGAGACACTCAGTGCTTTGGGCCGAAGGGACGGCGTCGGTGTTAATCTATGACGCCGTCGCATCACTTTTAATGACTCAAGAGCCAAATTGCTTATTTACAAGTGGCGGTGTCGAGATTTAAAAGAGTAGGTCGTCGCAACTCGGGCGACCTATATTTGATCGACGGCGTCGAGATCGATGGGGACGGCGTCACAAGCATAAGGTGACACCGTCGCAAGACTAACGTGGCCAAGGCGAAACCCTAATGATCTGCGACCCGGCGTCACAAATTAAAGGGTGCGCCGTCGCGAATGTAATCTTATATATATAATCCGAATTTTTAGTTTTCGGTGTGTAGTCTTTTGGAGTAAAAATATAAACCGAACCAAGGTCGTCTTGTACAAGATTTTAGGGTTCAAACCCTATCTTACATCAAGATAAGTGTTTTACTTCATTAATTTAATTATGTCTTCAATTACTTGTGTGTATGCTTGCATGTTCTCCATGTCCGGCTAATTTACTTGTGTGTTTGCTTAGGGAATATGAAACTTAATTATTGAATATTGATTGGTTGTCTCTTATCTTAATTGTTAATGATCTAGTAATGCGATAGGTCATCCGTTGTGTAGTTAATCCTAGAGACTTTGTAGGCGATAACCTTTGGTAGTTTCAAAGAGTTAGGGATAAACGCATACCCTACGACCTTAGACACACAACGCGATTAAGAATAAGGACGTGACAATTCAACCATCAATAGGAGATAATTAAGGAGTAATAAAACCTAAGTAAACACATCTTTAAACCATCATACGAGCACACAATAATTAGACATAGACTACCATCACCTTAGTTAATTAGATAGTAGAAGTAATCGGTAGAAATACCAACCCCCCAAATCCAAACCCCGAGATTCGTACCTTTCAATTTCCTAAAAAACATAAAAAGATAAAAAAATAATCTTCCTCAACCCCAACCTAAGCGTAGTAACCTCTCACTAGCATTTCTATTCCCCTAGAGAATGATATCAATTCCCATGGCTTACCATAATACTACACTACAACGATTAGGTTCACTGCCTAGGGTGTTGAAAAATTTGCTCGATGAAAAGGAAGTTTCTTTGACCCCGAACGCGCTGTGTAAGCGTATCAAACATCAATGTAGATTAAAAACACAAAGTACATGTCTCCATAAGAAAACTTGATCATGGGGTACACGAGAGCGATGAGTATCAAGACGATGAGTACGAAGGCGATGTAAACCATGATGATGAAATTCTTCCTTGGTTTTGATTTGAGATGAGATGAGATAAGAAGGAAGATGAAGTTTGAATGAAAGGTAATTTTTGAAAGTGGAAGATTTGAAAAATGAGGGTTTAGTGGAGTTTAACCATCGGAGGGGATATTTATGGGGAAGGAGGAATTTTTGAGATTTGTGTTTTGTTTTATTATTTGAAAGATTTGATTTTTGGATTAAGTAAACTAAGACACAAGTTTATAAACCTAGACTATAGACGGAATAGTAACAAGTATGCAAGAAAAGTGTCCTAACGAAGCTACGTGTAATATATGAGTATGTGAAAAAGATAATCATATAAGTTCCTATGTAACCATACTTATTCTTAAGCTAATGTTCTTTAGAGATAATGTAGGATCGTTATTTTTATTGTGTTGATGATTCGGGTGGTCTTGGATGATCAAAATACATGTTTACCATTTTAGAGAGAGAAACTAGAGAGAGAGGGTGTTCTTGCTAGAGGTTTACACAAAGGAAAGGTTAGATTAAAATGAAGCACCACCCCTTCCATGGATGGAAGGGGTATTTATAGTTACATGAAATCGACCTCCTATCGGCTGTGGATCGGGGATACGATGGGTAAAGACCGTCCTTCCTCCACGGTGTTGCACTACGCTAAACTAAACTAATAACTAACTAATAAAGCGATAAATAACGTAACTAACGACAAGTCTACGAGCTAACTTAAGCTAGATAACATTTGGGGTGACCGACTCTTCACTAAGAAATTTTCCAATTCTAACAATCTCCCCAAGGAGGTCACCCCATGTTTTACATTTGAATCCTAGCATTCTATTCTTGACATTGTTCTTGAGCTCGTAGACTTGAATTCTTCATTTCCGCAATCTTTGTGCTTTTGTAGTGCAACTTCAAAGTCCGCATTGATTTGTACTTTCGGTGGAGGTCTTTGGGCGATCCACATCTTGATGATCTTGAGCTTTCTTTGAGATCATCGACCACGATAAATCTCGGATCACCCTTTATTGTGTTGCCATCATGTGAAGTTGTGACATTTGGACCGACATGCTCACACTTTTGAATCATGACATCTTTCCATCGAGTAGCGGAAGCCTTCTTGGTTCATGATATTTGTGCGTAGCGAAACATAGTATAAAAATATCGAACCGGGTTATGTAGATATGCACCGGTCATGATTTCTTCAATTAAGTGTGGTTCTTTGTGAACATGCGGCTTTGGATTGACTCCTCAATTACGATCATTTGCAATCGTCGGGGTGTACCTACATCGACGATTAGCAATAAAGCGCGAAAGTGTCTTTGATCACTTCGTTGAATTGAGGTACACGGCCCACGGTTCCCGTTGATCGATACAAATCTCTTTGTGATCGGTAGGATTCCTAAGAATCACCTTGGCGGGGTTTCGCATTTGTTCTAGTTGTTCTCAAACCGAACGTCTCAAAGAAGACAACACGGAGTGAGTGAACGACAAATTGAGATTCAGCGATTGATGAAAATGATTTGAAAACAATCGCGTATTGCTTGAAGAAAGAGTTTTGCAATACAACGAAGGTTTTATGAGAAAGATCAATTTTCAAACAAAATACTTTTGTATTAGAGAATGAGTACACATTCGACGTGCTAGTGAAAAGAAGAGATTCGCACATCGAGCGGTTTTTCTAAAAGTATTTTTCAATCGAGATACTTTTGAATTTTGAAAACATAAGTACACATTCGACGTGCTAGAAAAGAAGATTTGCACATCGAGCGGTTTTCCAAAAGTATTCGTCAATTCCATTCTGGACCAAGGTTGATTCACGAGTGAATCTCCCCATTGTTTCTATCCAGTTGTCACAAGCTTGATCTTACGAGAAGATCTCACATGTCACCCACCAAGAGCTTGTATGATGTTGGCTCTAGAAGGATTTCCATCTTCATCGTGAATACTTTTACATACCACTCAGATGTTCTGGCAATACCACAAGGATAATGCGTAGGACTCTTAATATATACTTACTTTCCACGTTATGTGAAACAGCAAGTTTTCAAGAATTTAGTGTCCTAACGAGATATTGTGGATGATCTCTTGGCTCTAGACTCAATCGTGCATATTTGGTTCCTGTGTCGGAGACTAGGGAGAGGGTCTCCTTCTTCAATATCAACAATCTCTAAGAGAAAGTCGATAGATAATGTCGGTTCCCGTGAGAATGAAACAAGCCCTTTTAAGAGGAACTTGAGTGGCTTGGGAAGTTTAGTGCTTGATGCGTCCTTTGGGTCCATGACGTCTTGTCTTCAATACCGGTGTTACCTTAGTAACAACCGGTAGCATATGTATTGAACCCGGTTTACGCCTAAGGTTGAATTGATGGAGGCTATTTCTTTTCACCCTTTTCACATTCAGTTCTTTTCATTCTTCAACCCTTGATTGCTACCGAGACTTCATAACTAGAACCTTGTTGGGTTTATTCGATTACTAGCTACTGTCTCGATCCGCACTCTTCCCATATTCTCATTTTCTCCTTTTTCATCATACCTAAGGACTCTACACTATCTAGTGGATTATCCTCGGTAGATCCCTCCGGTTCGGCGGATCGTGGGAACAAATACCTAACCTCACCATCCTTATAACTCCATACATAAAGTAAAATGGTCGGTCTTTTGGTACAGTTCATTCTTCCTTAAAACCAATTGAAAAATCATTTGGAAAAACAATCAAGGTACTTGTGATACGAGATCAAAGAATTTTGTACCTTAATAGTTTTGATCATTTAGAAAACCTCCCCCTCAACATGTGCGTGTGATTTAGAAATTGTTTGCCACATGGAGGCAAGAGGACTTTGAAATATTTTCTTTGATCACAATTTTCATACGAAAAAGCCATTTGATTTTCTTGGTAAAATTCTCCCCCTCAATATGTGCATAGGATATTTTAAAACATTTTATCACATAGAGGCAAGAGTTCTTTGAAGCACATCCACAATCACAAAATCCATTAAGAAAACCATTTAAAACACAATCAAGGTACTTTATAAATCTCTTTTAAAAAACTTTTGTACCTCGATGGTTTTGCTCCCCTCAATATGTGCTTGAGATTGAAAGCGTTTAGCTTTTATCTGAGAGAAGCGACTGCACAATTGAATCAAAGCGATCAACTTTTATCAAATTTCATTATTAAATCACAAATTCTCCCCGATCAAAATATCAAATCCTTTGAGATTTTGGATCTCAAGTGATTTAATTAGGTTTAGAAAACATGGGAGAAAATGTGGCCTTGTTTAAATACTCATCGGTTTTGGATAAATCCTCCTCCTCAACATGTGCATTATGTATTTGAAATCGTTTGGCACATGGAGGCGGAGTGCCTTTGAAGGACTAAAACCAATTCCATTAAAAGCAGATTTGAGATTTAAATCACGATCTCTCACCCGATCAAAGATTTCAAACCATTTGAGATTAGTGATCCCAAAAGATTTAAATAATTTAGAGAATTTTGGTGAAAGGCGTGGCAAGATTTAACTTTGAAAGATGAGATCTGGACCATTTTAAGACATTAAAGATTGTTAGTGTCGGTATGATAGTTTTAAGAGATCTTTTAAGTAAAACAAAACAATTTCACAATCAAACAAGAACAGAAAAGATTTCATTTTGAAAGACCTTGATTCTAAAGAAAAAATCATACCATGACATAACATTAAATCTTTATATCACCACTTTTTGTTGTACAAAACGGAACTTTTGTGAAGAAACATAGTTTGAAAATATTTTATTTTAAATCACTCTCCCCCTCAATCCATGACAGAAGTCAATAATTGAGTGACTTAGGTTTTGATAACATGAAGTCTGGTGATTTTCAAAAATTAGTCCAATATATTTTCAAAACAATATTTTCCATTTTCAAAACAATTTAATCAAATTATTCATAATTGTTTAAAAATGGTATCCTGCACAAAGATATGTTAGGTGGTTGAGAAGCTTACGTTGTTGTTGTTGTAGGGTTTGGAAGAAAAACCGTCTGCGAGATGCGGTGAGACTTCTTCTTACGTTGCATTTGAATGCCAACCGAGGTCCAATAAAGCTCCGTTTCTTCACTTGTGAAGAAAACCATCCGATGCGGTGAGACCTCTTACGTTGCATTTATGCCAACTCTCCATTGAAGTCCAATTAAGCTCCGTTTCTTCATTTGTCAACCCAAGATATAGTTACCCTTTCCTTTCGGCATCCAATCATATTAACTGGGATCCGGATCGGGAACATTCTTATAACCAATATACCGCATCGTTAGTGAACACACATCTGAGATATATGGTGGTCGACAACACCCAAACAAACAATCGACTAATAACGATCAATGTAACATATCAATCGGATCATATAAATGTATGGGAATAATGTGTACATCAAACTCTAATCATCTAATCCTAGCAATCATATCCTAGGCACCTAGTCCTTCAACATAGGTTAACATCATTTTAATTAAGCATATTAGGATAATTAAGAAAGCCCGTTAGATGATATAGATTTTAAAACATTATCCCCTCAATCAATGACTCAATTTGTGAAAAGTTTAAAAGTCAAGTCATTGATTGAGTTTGCGATTTAATAAAAACTACGGCGATTGTTGTTAAAGCAACTCATTCTACCACCATTTTGGAAAACAACAAATATTTTTCGAAGAATTTTAGGCGGAAAAACATTTGTGTAGGAGCAATGATCCTTGACATACTTTCCTTGTTATGTTTTTAGGATAAGTGCGAAATATTTTGAAAATAGTTTAAGCGTAGCACTTTCCTTCCTTTAAAAGAACGGGTTGCTATCGAAATAATAGCAAGCCATGGTTTAAGCGGGTCACGATCGAAGTAATCGCAAACCATTTGATTTGTGACATGTTTTGAAAAGAATATTTACACCTCTGCTCGAACTTCATCTAAAGTCCCGTGCCATTATTGAATGACATTTCTAAGACCGTAGATGTTATCGATACGGAAGACATGTCTTGGAAAACATATTTTGGTATTTTGAAATTTTCGATTTTATGGGTTTTGAAGGTTTTATATTTTCTATTTTCTTTTGTTGGTTTTATATTTTCTATTTGGTTTTCGGATAAATATATACAAAGATAGAGTAGATGATATAGTTAAAGAAGATGATGATACGAGTACGAGATAAGGATATCGAACGACCCGTTGTAGAAGATAGAAGTCATCATCTCTTAAACATTCACCACCAAAGCTTCGGGGCTCTTGCATCGAAGAAAGAAATTGAACCAAGCGAAAGTGAGACTCTGCGACTTCCCCAAACCGAAAATCCTTAAGATGAGCGATTCAAGCTCTATTTCAAGCTTGCTTTAGCAGTGCACAAGTAAGCACACCATTATCATTTATCCATTGCTCCTTTTAAGACCGATAATCGAGAATCTCCGTTCGGGTTATATCATCCATAAAACGACAACGTATCATCCCACACATAAATAATCTTCTCAAATTTCAAAACCTTTCAAGTGCGAAGCGATCCATTCCAAAAGGTGTCAAGAGAACACTTCCCCATGTAGTTGAAAAGATGCGATCGGTCTCTTAGTATAATGCTCAAGAACTCTCCGAATACACTTCATAAGGGAATGAAGAACACCTTCCCATGTTCACATTTTTCTTCCCGATGAGCGTGTATGAAGCTCAAGAACCAAGTACACCAATATCCAAGAACTCTCCCGAATACACATCAAGAGGGTAATGTAGAACACCTCCCTATGTTCACATCTTTCGTCACGATGAATGTGTATGAAGCTCAAGTATCCAAGTATACCAATACACAAGGAATGAATAGCGATAACATTGAAGAAGCGAGACCAAGTCATCGATTATCTCTGCGGGTGACAATCTGCGGATGTCAACACCGAATAAGTGATTATATCTACGAATCAGCGATTAAGCACTCAAGTGAAACGGTGAGCATCCCCAATGTACACAATCTCTCCCCGATCCTTGAGACACCATCGAAATCACCACATACTAGTGTACCTCTGTTATCTTGAAACTTTCTCTAACATCACTTCCCCACGTAGTTGGAATAATAACACAAAAGCCTTGATGAGTAAAACCATGAGTTTCTCTGCGGTCATGACAATTGTTTTCCGGGATATCTTCAATCACTTAGAAGTATTAAGCTCATCAAGTTTACTCGCCATGAGTCAAACCTTGAGTTTCTCTGCGGTACTAACATTTGTCTTCCGGGATGTCTTGATTACTTAGAAGAGTTAAGTTCATCAAGTTTACTCGCTTTGTGTTTATATGTGAGTCTCCTTACGCCTTCTTTGGTTTTGACACTTCGAATCGTGACTCATTGTAAGCCCGTATACTAGAAATTTGTTGAGAAGAATACTTGAACTCTTGTGAGAATCAACTTCTTGAAGACTCTCTCGACTAATTTTATCAACCCTTATGTGGACAATTTGAAGTGACCATGAAGAAGAAAACCCGCTATACCATACTTGAAACTCAAGTCAACTTCCCACATTTGTATCTTAAGCTTGCACCTAATGATGGAAGAACGGTGTAGAGAATTTATGCTTCAAGCAAATCTCTAAGTACTCACTACCCAAACAAAGTATGAGACATTAACACCTCTTGAGATTATCCACACCGTCATATCGTGTGACACTTGAGTAAAACAAAGTAACTCCTAATAGTGATAGTTAACGGTCTTCAACCATCCACCTCATTGCTTTGGTAACTAGATAAACCAAGTCTTCAACTCAAATTATTAAGCCCGAGCAAGCTATCAAATAAGAACACGCCTTTGTGAAAATCAACTTCAATCTCAAATAAGTGATAAATGATTAACTCAAGTAATCAACTTGAGTCAAATGTCCAATACGAGAATTAGTCAATAACAACGTCTCGAGGAGTCATCGCTCTGAGAATATGAGCAAGTCTAATTGGGATTGAATCGACTTATACCACACACCCAATTAGTGCTCTCCCTAAACCGACAATCTGTTTGATAAATGCCCATATTAAGAAGAAGTCTTTAGATCGTTAAATGCAACTCGTCTTTAGTCTTCTAACATGTAGCGAGAAAATGTAGAACAGATGTAGACTCGACCTTCTTCAAGATTGTGCGGTTGGGGAATAGATAGTTAACATCTTCAACTCACCAAAAATAAGAACATCACCAAAAGCATCCCAATCAACTTACATCTTGCAAATCCCTTAACTAAAATCCTCCCAATCAAACAAGAACAGAAAGATGTTCATCAAGGAAATCGACAATCGGCCATAGCGAACACACGAAATGGTAATACCAAGCAAACAATCACATCAAACAAGAACGAAGGTTGTTCGAATCATCATGTTGATGTGCACGTGAAGCATTAACGGAAGCACTTTGTCAATAAACTCATATCAGCTTGTGAAGATGTCAACTAACGACTCTTAGAAGAGAAAAACTCCATGTGAAGATGACCCGATAAGAAGAAGCTCGGTTCTTACATGAGTTTAGAGCCGTATGACCATTTAAATTCTCAAATAATAATCAACCATGCATTAATTTCACACTTCTTCTCCCCCTCAAGAATTGCATACGAAGTTGCCATTCTTGATTAAGTAAGTGAAAATCATCCGAATGTTCTATTCACACTTCTCCCATAAAATAAGCACATGATGTCGCCATCTTCATTATAATCGAGCAAGTGGAATGAGAAAACAATCGGTGGTAGCCGGTTCACTAGATGACCAAGCGCATGGAAAAAGTATGTAGCATGTTGATGAGAATGGTCATTAATAAGAAGATTTCTCTTCTTGGAAGATAAAGCGCTTCGACACGTACACTTTTCTTTTCTTTGGAGAACGAGGCTTGAACTGATATGTTCAAACGTCATAAGAAGATTTCTCTTCTTTGGAAGATAATGCGCACTGAAACGTACACATTTCTTTTCTTTAGAGTATGAGGCCTGAACTGAAGTGAACAGACGTCATAAGAAGATTTCTCTTCTTTTGAAGATAAAGCGCACTGAAACGTACACTTTTCTTTTCTTTAGAGTACGAGGCATGAACTGTTGTGTTCATACGTCATTATCTCTCTCTTTTCAACATCTCTTTTGGCAAAACATGTACTCAACCCATTATCATTCAGTAGGCTCTTTGTTGTGACAGCTGATGGAGAAAACCCAATATGATGAATTTGACCGTGAAGTAGACTAACCCGAACTCGTGACTTAAACTTGCACATATGTAACAAAGAGCGGTGCCGAGAATTCATGCTCCATTGAATCTCTAATTACTCTATACTCTTCAACCAACCAACCATAGAGTATAAGACGTATGTCACCTCTTGAAAATCCACAATTGAATGTGACACTGAGCACTACAATGTAACTCCTTAAAGTGATAGTTATTTTGTGGTGGTATGAGCCCAATTCCCCTAAGTGGTAAAAGAAAAGGTAAAAGATACCCAACAATAACTAGATTTCCAAGTCTTCGTTTTTTGATAATAAGCTCGAACAAGGATCATGAAGAATCTTCATCCAACCATCCCCGATACCTTCAGATACTAAGTACACTCGCCCATGATAATTTACTTCAACCTCAAATAAATAATATTGAATTAACGCCGTTGTCACATCTTCTGGTTAACTGCTCAAATCTAGCCTTCTTTGACATTTAAATTGAACTATGATAATAGTTTTCATCCCAACCATGGTTAAAAACACATAACCCCGTAAAACCAAGTAATAACCAAACTATCATGACGAATATCCAAACACACATCCAATTCATGAAGTACACCCATTTATCTCTTCTTCGAAACAGAAACCATAGCACCAGCATCAAAAAGATCCCGAAATACATTTTCCTTTCTCCAATATGGTTCCATCAATACGGGATTTTACAATTCTATTGTTTAAACCGAAAAATAGTTTCTTTCGCGGGATTTTACAAAACCAAGAATAAACCGTAAGATAGATCCGGAAATGCACTTTACAATTACCAGGATGTTTCCATTGTCACGGGATTTTACAAGTCTATGATTTAAACCGAGAAATAGATTCTTTCGCGGGATTTTACAAAATCAAGACAAAACCGTAAACAATGTTAGTTTGAACGTGTTATGACAACTTTGGTTTCGGTGAATATATGTTTTAGGGGAACATGCAGCGGTTCGATAATGGTTCATAATCCAGCATCAACAATATCATCAACCATCCAATAAACACCTTGGTAAACACATCATACACTCATTCTGTCGGCAATTGTTGTGACAACAAGGTGAAGTAAACCCGATATGCCAAACTTGATCATGAAGTAAAATTCCCCAGATTTGTTACTTAAACTTGTACTAATCCTCGTGAAAAAGAAACGGTGTACCCAATGTACAAAACCTCTTGACATATTCTCAACTGCGTGAGACACCGAAGTGATAGTTACGTTGTGGGTTAAGCGAGAAAGAATCACAAACGAAACTACATAGCCAAGTCTTTATCACACTCTATAAATGCCCAAACAAGTAATCTTCGCGGAAGACGAAATAAGTAAACGTGCCCGAAAAACCTCACTTCAAATCCAAATAAGAGATACCGTTCAAACAACTCCGTAGTCAACATTGTTCAAGTATCGATTCAAGCCGTAACATAGTAACTTCAGTGAAGATGTATAAACCAAGGTATCAACCCGCACAACACAACAAATCTCAATTCACCAAAACTCATCATCAAATCACATAATCACAAATTTCATCGACAAAAACTCTTTAACAAATCCATCCAATCCCAATCTCATAAAATCTCAATTTAACAAGTCAAGCCCACGTAAATTCAATCTCATAAAATCCCATTCCATTCTCGTGGCCTCTTTCCTTAACCGGGTCCAAATCCTCGAGGCCCATTACACAAAAAATTACAAGACTAACATTGTTGGGATAATGTGAACTCCACGAGGCCCGATCAAAGTCTGATAGGCCCAGTTATATTCAAACATTAGTGTAATTGATAATATGTGAAGATTCAGGTAATATGGCACTTGAGATAATTGTTAACCAGGCCCATTAACAGATCCGGACCCAATCAGATAACCCTAACCCCCTGGGTATAAAATTGCACATAATCAGAAATTTTACCCTAATAAATCTCTCCTCAAACCCTAAAGTCATTAACAGTACGCCTCCATCTTGACTGCTCACACCAAGCCGCTCCTCTCACTTCAACTTCGTGTCTTCAAACATGATTTTCACATATCATTTTCTCACTAACAGACAACGAATTGATTTAATTCAAACATTGTTTTCTTTATTCTCTGATTTGGAGATGCCACAGGGATGGCTAAGAGACATGGTCTTTAGCTCGACCTAAAAACCACAGGGATGGTTACGAGATCAAACCAACGGCTTCAAGGTAGGTTAACTAACTTCATTTGTATTAGCCGAACTGGAAGAAAGTTAAAAACCAAAAATAGTTTTTGACCTTTCTTCAATATATTCGGATATTAAAATCAAGCCTAGATTGATGAAGAATAAAATTCGTGTTTTAAGACCCTTGTCAGTCTTGATTTTATCATTAATAGTCACGAATTTAAATCTGAGATTTAGCACGAGAGGTTCCTTGTTGATTGTAATTTTTCGAAGTTCATCAACTGACCTTGATTCTTGACTTGAAATCATATTAGACGAACCAAAGAAACGGGGTAACATACATGTTATTTTCGTCAACTTTATATTCGGATAGTACAATGATGGATCTGTGATGATATTTTCAAGATACAGACGTCTTGTCTCTGACTATACTTGAAACATTTTTGAGATTCCTTATTATTTTTTTTTTTTTGGTTAGTAGAGTCTTGATTAGTCTCGTAACACTTCATGGATCAATGAAGGGTAGTTTATAATCAACGACCTTCAGTGGTGTTGATGGTTCCATGAGAGCCGTGGCATAAACCAAACTGAGATCTTTACTTGTACATTTCGGATATAAGACAGTCTTTTAGATCTATGATGTAAGATGAGTCTTGCTCGAGGCTTAATCCTTTAAGTACTCAGTGAAGTAATACCATATGAGCAAGATAAACTGAGATCTTATGCTGATAATGATAGATGAGTCTTGCACTTTGCATTTTTTTTTTTTTCAGTTTTGAATAAGATATGATGTACATGTACTCTTGAATGAGATGGTTTGAGGTGTTTGGATGTTGGTTTTGTGGTAACAAGTCGCCTTATGGTTTAATTTCTTCACCATCTTTCAGTCAACTCGCTAGTTGTCACAACTCGCTACTTGTCAAGCATCTAGCCTAAATCGCTAGATCAAGTCGCTAGCATAAGTCGCTAGGTCAAAGGTTTGTGCCAAGTTGCTAGCGAGATTTGTGTAAAGTAGCTACTTCAATAAGTCGCTACATCATTATTTTGCATTCCAACTCGCTTACCTTTTCATTACAAGTCGCTGTCAAAACAGCATCTTCCAAAAATCATAACAACTCGCTACTTGACATAACGACTTGTGAATACAAGTCGCAAGGCATTTTTGACTCAACTCGCTAGGCAGATTTAGACACATACATCAACTCGCCTTTGACTTTTATAAAAAAGTCAACAAGCCACCAAGTCGCTTGTAATATACATTGAATCTGGACATACTGTCAAGTCTCTACGAAGAACTTGACCAAGTCTCTACGAAGAACAACATAGACAGCTAACCCATATTCGACCCATATTCATGACCAAACAGCTTAAATATTAACTAAAAAAGCCAGCTTAAGATATACATTAAATCTACAAACATCATCTAATATGAGCAACAACCAGGTACAAACAGCAACCCCCACATCAACAACATACAAAAACAGCCTCTTGAACGCATAAAAAACCGCTTAAAAAATCATGAGAAAAACAACCCAAATCAACACAACACAAGAACCTTGGCTCTGGTACCAATTGTAGGATCGTTATTTTTATTGTGTTGATGATTCGGGTGGTCTTGGATGATCAAAATACATGTTTACCATTTTAGAGAGAGAAACTAGAGAGAGAGGGTGTTCTTGCTAGAGGTTTACACAAAGGAAAGGTTAGATTAAAATGAAGCACCACCCCTTCCATGGATGGAAGGGTATTTATAGTTACATGAAATCGACCTCCTATCGGCTGTGGATCGGGGATACGGTGGGTAAAGACCCGTCCTTCCTCCACGGTGTTGCACTACGCTAAACTAAACTAATAACTAACTAATAAACTGATAAATAACGTAACTAACGACAAGTCTACGAGCTAACTTAAGCTAGATAACATTTGGGGTGACCGACTCTTCACTAAGAAATTTTCCAATTCCTAACAGATAAGTAGGAAGTCATACCTCTAATGCACTTATGAGTGTCTTTCTTATGACAAGAAAAATGTCAGTAGACAACTCCGGTTTCTTCGTGATTAAGATACCTTCTTAGGGAAGGTAATCTTGTTACCAAGAAATTCCTATGGCTTGATAAGTATGAGCTTTAACTAAGCAAGATGACAAGGAAGGTTAGTTCAATTTAGTAAGATAAATAAGAGAAATAAAAAAAAAAATTGTTGTCATCTAATCAACATCCTACGAAAGTGTTTTTAAGATATGGTGTTTATTTTTGTAAAAGACCTTCTTTGTAGTTTCCAATTAAACACGGATCGTATCAAGTTTTTAAAGTACTACATACTTTAAGAAACTTTCTAACGAAGCTCTGATGCCAATTGTGGAAAACTAGAAGGGGAGGTTGAATAGTTTTACCGATTAAAACTTTGTTTTAAACTATTTAGATCGACTTGTGTCAATCTATTTGAACGTGTGTGTTGGATGTTGATAGACAAGCATATAGATAAATAAAATCTAAGATAAAGAGTAAGAAACACAAAACCACAACGCGAGTACTTATAGTGGTTCGGCTACAAGGACACCTTCCTTGCCCTACTCCACTCCCCGAGTCACCTACTCGAGAGTTCGTAATCACTACACAACACAAACTCTTTGTAGCGGATAAGCCTTCACAACGTCGCCTACTTTTTATTCGGTACAAGGCTAGATACTGGGTTCTTTCACGAGGTAGAACAAAACCTATCACAACGTCGCCTACCCTTTATCCGGTACAAGGCTAGATACCGAGTTCCATTACAAAGGAGTAACTACTACCCAACACTACTCAAATCCTATCCCTAAGGAGATCCATTCTTTATGAGAACATCAACAAGGATATCAATATCCTTTGACCCAATACAACTCTATCTTGTACATCGACACACCATATCGAGTGTATACCTTAGGCACCTTTCACTAATGCCTTTGACTCGACTTCTAGGCACCCTTCACTAATGCCTTTTGAGTCGACTTCTAGGCACCCTTCACTAATGCCTTTTGACTCGACTTCTAGGCACCCTTTACTAATGATTTTTGACTTGAGTTCTAAGCACCCTTCACTAATGCTTTCAACACGGATGTTCGACACCTTTCACTAATGCCTTTACTTTGACTCTTTGACACTTTTCACCAATGTTTTCCTCTTGACCCTTTAGACATCTTTCACTAATGTCTTCGACACTACACTTCTAATGAGAAAGAAGAGAACTATCAACAAGATACTATTTGTAGTATTGATGATGACGAAGCTAGGCAACCCATGGACTTGAGCTTGCTTGACTTCAAGAGGTGGTGATCTCACCTTTAAGAGGAACCTAGAGAATCACACAAACACAAAACTACATACAAAGATCACTTGGATCTTTGGTTAGAGAGTTTACAACTCAAAGAGAAAATATGTGTGAAAGGGGTAAGTTACAATGAAGAAATTGCTCACTATTTATAGAGGAAAATTTGCTACTATTTCACGGATCCCACGGATCCCTTACTTGAGGGATCCGTCCAGTGTAAACTGGGGGAACCGTGGGACGCTCCTCTTTGCCCATGGGTTTTGGGTCATAGGTCATGGGTCCTAAACTTTGGACCATGGGTATCCAAGTAGATACAATGTATCTACTAGATGCAATGCATCTAGTCCATGGGTCATGGGTTAAATCTATGGGTCATGGATAATACACATTTATGACTTATGCATGATGTCATGCAATGGGTTATGGGTTATGCTCCATGGGTATGGGTCATGGACTTTGGGTTAAACCCAACTACATTCAATGTATTTAGTCAATGGGTCAAATACTTAAACTTCTACCAATTATATTACCCATTATCATACATACTAGTTATGTATCTATCCACTATGTAAACACTAGCTGTTGTACATATGTATTACTAAATCATGAAAACACTATTACTTGATTGGTGTTTTATGTGAAAACGTAAGGGTGTTAGTAAACTATTGGCTCAAACCAATTACGTATTTTATTTGTTTCGTTAAAATGATTTCACATTTGTTATTGACAAAACACTAGAAAATCGTAAAATATAAATAAACGTTTTTACGACTTATTTTTATTAACAATTTCAAATATTAAAATGATACCATATCATCGTATCCTATTCATTGCTTTTTATCCTAAGTACCGCTAGACCTAAGCAAATTTATACCCAAGATATATAAAGTTTAAAACCTATCAAAACGACAGCCTTGATATACCACCACCAACCATTCTCACTATTTTTGTTACGTAGAAATTTAACATGTGCTATGTTATAGGTCAGATCCTGAATTCTGAAAACTATTCAAATACCAAAGTGTTTCTAATCATGTTATTTTTTTTTCTTATATCATTATATTTGAAACACACATCTCTAGTACACCCACTACCTTGTTTCCATATAAGGTAAAAAGCATAAATAATTCTTAAAAGTTGTCACGAACCAAAATGTGTAAGGTAGTTCATCCACTTGCCCTTGTCCCAATCCCAATACATGAATTTCACTTTATCAATTATGAAGAAGTAACACCCATAATATACACCCAATGTTATATCCTCATTTTGGTTTTTATTTATTTTTTCTTTCTTCTTTACAGGTAATAGGAAGTAAAGAAAACATCAAGGCCAGACAGAAGAAGCTATTCGAGAACTAGTGAAGGCATCAAAAATGGAAGCCGAGACAATGGAACACACTAGGTCAAATAAGTATCCAGTGTCCTGTGGGCTTATCGCACTCTGCCCACAGAAAGCACAAAAGAAACACCATTCAGTCTTGTGTATGGGAATGAGACACTCACACTCATCTCAACGACACGAGTTGCCATGATCGACCAGGAGACAAATGAGGAAGTTCTAAGGCTAAATCTAGACCTCCTGGAAGAAAAACGAGACAATGTAGCTATTCAGATATCACATTTTTAGGGGTAGAAGGTGTATAATACACCCGATAAATAATTTTACACCAAAAAATATTTAAGTACATAGGATGTGAGTGAATCTCACATCACATACAATTACAAAGACGAAAAAAAAATGCACCATTTATGCTTCAAACCAAATCTATCATAAGTGTGACAAACCAAGACTTAAGTAAAACTACTCTATAAAATTACGAACGTCTAGAATGATCACGAAGCTTTATATCAAAAGCATCACAAATAGCAAGTTGCTCCTCCGTCAAATCTTCGTATACATATGACCGTCATTATCATTAGCATTTAAATTCCCTTTAAAGGATATTAACTATGCAAGAATATTGTTACATTATTTATTAAAAAACCCTCTGGCGAAAAAAAACTCGTTAACCCTCTGGCGAAAAAAAAAAAAAAACGATTACGATTCTTCAAAACAATCGATCTAAGATCTTTTAATATTACTATGCTCGTGGGTCGGTGAAGTAATCATCTACTTTTTGCTTAGTATATTATCAAATCTTGGGTAGTGACATTATTATATTCGTTTTTTGTCTGCGTTTAACATATACAATTCGTATATTATCTATCTACTTTTTTGAAGTAATCATCTACTTTTGCTTAGTATATTATCCGATCTTGGGTACGTCAACGTTTGCATGCGTTATTCATGGGTTGATCTATGGCCGATTATGCTTATAAACCCTAGTTTATTACTAGGGTTTAATTAATACGTAGCGATTACGTGGTTTGGTACGGGTTGTTTTTTCTTGTTTCGAGTGTGATATTTTGGTTAGGGTTTGTTTGTTGTCGTGTTGATGGAGGGTGTGCCTAACGTTGATAAGGATGCCTTAATGGATTGTAGGGAGCATGAACCTTATGTGGAGCCGGTTACACATGATGTAAATCCTACTGATTCTCAAGTGGAGCCGATTTCACTTGGTTCGAGCCCTAGTCATGATGCACCTAGTCATGACTCGCTTGACGGTCATGATACTTTACTGAAAATTTGTGCTATTGAAAAACAAATATTTGAGGGAAAACTTGTTCTTGTGGGTGATGATGGGAAACCATTAAAACCAGCTGTTACAGTGGATGCTACTACTTCTACTGGGGCTAATCCATTCAAGCATCTTAAGGTGCCGCAATCACAGAAGGAGCTAGAGGAGATGCTTGCTGCTATTGGTTATTCTCCGAAACCTCCTCAAGATACTAGGGTTCCTATGGCTTCTAATGTTGATAAGGTTGATACGAATGCACATGGGGCTATTGGTATTGAGAAGGTTGGTGGTTTGAAACAACCTTCTACTTCGTATGCTGGTGTTACTTCTACTGAACCTAAGAAACACACGTCAAACTTTCGTAGGTTAGAGTGTAATAAGAAATCTAATGGTGTGGATCTTTCTATCCCGATGAAAGTGGTTGAAGAGGTGAACACTAGGTTTGAGAATACTTTATATGGGTATTTTCTTGGTCAACGACTTGCTTTTCCTGTTGTTGATTACTTTGTACGCAATGCGTGGGCTAAGTTTGGTATACAAAAGGTAATGATGAATGCAAAGGGTTCTTCTTTTTAAGTTCAATTCAAAGAAAGGTGTTGATGATGTTCTTGAAAACGGTCCTTGGTTGATTAGAAATGTACCTATTATTCTTAAACCATGGACATTGAACACCAACTTACTTAAAGAGGATTTGACCAATATCCCGGTGTGGGTTAAATTCCATGATGTTTCTCTGGCTATGTTTTCTGATGATGGCCTTAGTCTCCTTGCCACATTGATAGGCACGCCCAAAAGGTTAGATGCTTTCACTAGCCAAATGTGCAAGGACTCGTGGGGCCGTAGTAGTTTTGCTAGATGCATGATTGAAGTGAAGTCGGATGAGGTGCTTAGGGACTACCTTACTATTGAGATACCGTTACTTGATGGGTCGGGTTCGACTATTGAGAAGATACGGGTTGAATATGAGTGGAAACCACCTCATTGTGATAAATGTAAGATTTTGGTCATACTCTTATTGAATGTCCTAAAGTTGTTGAACCTCTGCTTTCGACCTACTAAGCGTGTTAATGATGGTTTCAAGCGGTTAATAACAAGAAGAAGGGAAAGCAAGGTGGGTCTACTATTCCGGGTCAAGCAGGGTTTACTAAACCTGTTGTGGGTAAGCAGTTTCAATATCAGCCCAAAAAGACTCCTCCTGAACCTAAGAAAGTGGAAGTCAATAAGAAGAATGCTTCTGATGTGGCTAGTTCTAGTGGAACAACGATCTCTACGTCTAACCAGTTTGATGCTCTTAATACGGATGCGCTTGGTATTCCTTCTAATGACACCAACAAGGATGTGGATTCTGGTCGTACAATGGAAGTTAATGAAGATACGTCTACTAAGACAGGTACTGCATCACAAGAACCCCTTGTGAGTGATTTGAAAGAGATGGAGTCGGATGTGGCTCCTAAAACTAGTGATTCTTGTAATCCGCCCGCCTCTTATACTAATAGAGTTAACCCTTTTTCTAAAGTGGGAGAGATCGAGGTGTCAGATTCTGAAGATGAGGTGGTTGCTAACCCATTTGATGAGTCTGCTAATATATTCGGTGGTGGCCAAGAGTTTGAAGAAGAGTATGATGACTATGACTACGATGACTATGCGAAGCAGGTTTCTGATCTTCCTGGGAATTTGGATGCCTTTAATGCCATGTATGGCACCAAGCTTCAAGGTCCTAGGAAGCAAATTTTCTTTCGTTATGTCCTATGTTATCATTTGAGTAGTGGTTTATTTTCTTGTTTAGAAAATAGGAAGTATCTTGTTATGTAAGCTTTATGCCTATGTAACGGGCTGAGATATGGGATTTCACTCATATCCATTGTACTTAAACGTTTCTTTTGGTTAATATATTTACCAGGGTGCAGGATTACTCCCCTTTACCCAAAAAAAATCTTCGTATGGGTTTTAATCATAATCATCTTTCCAACGCTTGAATAGGCTCTTACTTTCGATTCCACCTCCACTCTTGGATGCCAAGAAACGTACTGTTTCATTAAAAACTTCTTTCACTTCATTGTCACTATCCTCATCCTGAGTTGGCACCCCATCAGCCTTTTGCCCCTCATCGACAGCTGTTTCAGCCGTCATGGAACTACCCTCATTTGCGAATTGTTTAAGTAGTTGAAATACCCACACTCACGATTACGTTTTCCTTTTTCTTCAACGCTTCAAACGAATTCACGGATCCTTATGAGTATGACCAACTTTTTCTTTTTTGCACCATATCCACCACTAATAGCATCATCATCACCATTATCACCCATTTTAAGCATATCAAAAGAATTTGATAAAATAGAACTAATTGCTTTGTTGTTAACTACATTAAGGTGCATAGAAGTACTATTTGTACTAGCCTCATTACCATGGCTCTTAGAAATAGTTCGATACTCTAATTTACTCTTTGTCCTAAAACCCATAGTATTCGCATGTTGTTTGTGTCGAACCTCTATAAACCTATCTCGTTTGTCCCTATTCGATGCAACATTAGTTTTAGGTACAATAGCACTCTTCGAGCATTGAGTATCCGTATGGCCAATATCATACATTAACCACATCTTGGAGGTTTCCACTCGTATTCGACTCTAATAGGTACAATAGCACTCTTCGAGCCTACTTTGTATTATCTATTGTAACTTGTTACCCACATTTATGTTTTGCCACCACCTTTCGCATTACCAATTTTACCATTACTACATTTACCCATCGATCATTTGGAAGCCATTAATAGATTTCTCGACATTAGGGGCTGAATTAGTAGCATGCTTAGGGCATTGATCTAGAGTATGGCCAAAAATCTTACATGCATCACAGCCAGGAAGTTTACACTCGCATCCAACCCGCACCATTTCTTTAGTGAATCCTGAACCGTTAAGCAATGGTATAGCTATAGTAATACTCTCCTTTAGCACTTCATTTGCTCTAACTTCAATCAAGCATCGCGCAAAACTACTATGTCCCCAAGATTCCATGCACATGGTACTAGTAAAAGAGTCGAGCATAATTCGGTTATCTAGTTTTGTCGCGATAAGGCTAAGGCCATCCTCTGAGAACGTAGCCAAAGGACATCTTATAGCTTTACCCACACTGGGACATGAGTAAGGTCCTCCTTCAAAAGATTTGTATTCATCGTCAAAGTTTTAAGGATGATTGGAATGTTACGAATCATCCACGATCCTTCTTCAAGCACATCCTCTAAACCTTTTTTAGTATCAAATTTGAAATAGAATAACCCCTTGGAGTTCATCATCACGTTTTTAATACCAAAATTTGCCCATGTATTACGCACATAGTACTACATGACTAGGAATGCAACTCGTTTACCAAGAAAGTATTCATAAAGGGTGTTTTCAAACCGGTTACTAATCTTTTCTACAACATTGAAAGGGATTAATAGCTCCACACCATCACATAAATTTTCAATTTCCAAATCACGAAATTTAGCCTTAGCTTTTCGTGTTTTAGGAATTGTTGCACTTGCATACGAAACCGGCTCCGCAGCAACATGTGGCTTGGTTACATTCTAGGCACTAGTAGTATCATCCAACTGCAAAATATGATAAGTAGTAACCTGTTCGGCCTGGATTCTTTCAAAAACAGATTGTGGTTCAAGGGACGTGGCACTGATCGTTTCAACTGTCACATTTTGCATATCTCTATCTCCCATGAATGTATTATCACTATTAGACACAATAAATGGGTCCCCGTGCGTTATATTATTCATTGGAACATTAGTTGATGATTTATCAATAGTCTCATGAATGCTAATAACCTGTTCAATACCAGCTTTGTTATTAACCTGAAGACCATGTCCATCCTCGACTGGTACTGTTGGAATTATATAACATGACAATCAAATAAATAATCACAAAACATCAAAGTATTCAAGCGGAAGCGTATAGGATTTATTAACAAATAATTAATTAACATAAAAGAATACGCGTACCTTTTTTTGATTCTAGCCGAACAATAATCAAATCCACAAACTAGCAATGGAAGAACCCTAATTTGATTTAATTAGGATTATGTGAATTAACCCTTACCGTTTTGTAATTCAATCCAAGAATAATAACAATATTGTGTTATTACCACGTTCTTGTACACACGTACTAAACTGAATTAAAGAAATGCTAGTTTTGACAAAACAAATAACTTGGTTTATTGGAAAAGAGTGGATCGACACCCTTGTGGATGGCCGATCGGTTTGAGACAAAGAAACACACACAAAACGTTTTTAGGGTTTAGCAATGAGCACAAGAGATGATTTACAAACACCCTAGGTTTTGTATATATACTCAAGAAAACTTGGTGAACAAGTTTGAGTCAAAGTTGGGTTGGGTTTGTCCCCCTTGGTCGATCGGTATCACATCCCACAAAGGGATTCCGGAACCTTCCCAAACTTTGCAATTAAGTCCTTTTCCAAATACATTTAACGCCCGTTAGTCCATTACATTAATTACTTAACGTCCGTTAGTTATTTCGTTTAATCAATAAATAAATATAACGTTTATATTTAATTATTAACTTTAAATTCTCATACGTAAAGCGTGCAATCCCATGGTCTCGAGTTCGATCCTAACTCACGTCTACTAATTTATATCAATAAAACTAATGACCCCACTGGATATATCTTAATAGAGTGATCACATCGGTTAGCGTCTAGCAACACTTGATGCCTCTAGTACAACTCGAGTAAGGCTCCTGGAAAAACCTTTTAATGATTTCTCATTATTATTATCCTTTTGTTTCTAATACCACGTTAAATAAACATATGGAATTAAGTCATTCTTTATAAAACTATTATGTTTCTCGTTGTAAGTGATTGACCAAGATTACGAATAATCTAAACATATTTAGGGGAGATTTGGGTGCGGACGCACAAACATCTTGTCAACCCTACGAGGGGCCCAGCAGTATTAAACTCCAAATAAATTTGAAGGAACAAATTCAATTTGACTACAAGAATAACCCATAAACTTCGTAACATTTCTGAAAACAACCCTTATAACTACCGATTCGATTGCGTTAAGTTGCTTCACGAAATGCACTACATTCATGACACTTATCGGTATCTCAAGTCGAGGATAACTATTCATAATTTACTTATAACAATATCCACAAAATAAATTATGTAGTTGGGATAAGTCCTATATTCAATTCATTGAATATCATCTGAAATTGGTATGCATTCTCATCAATATACTTTCAAGTATATTCTACCACATCTCTCAGATTTGTCTTAATTTAATGATACTCCCATATCATTAATCGACAACGGACATTTAGAATAACTAAGTTACTCACGGATTAAACATGCAAATATAGGACAACAATATTATAAATGAAAATAAAAATAATCCAAACTTTATTTCATCAAAATAATAAATGTTTTACAATATCATTTATCCAAATACTAATCACAGTTATGCATGAAACTTTTAGCTAAACGAAGTCCAATTCCATTGGCAAGTCCAATAAGCTTGTCTTTAGCTAAAGCCTTAGTGAAAGGATCACTAAGTTATCATCGTGTGAACTTTAGTAGATTTATTTCACCTTGCGGACTTGTTCCCGAACATAGTGATACTTAGTAGAAAATTTACGGTGCCCTTCATGACCTGTGTTCATTGGCAAATATGATTGCGAGAATTGTCACAATACATATCAATAAGCGATTCAATTAAAGGCATAACACCAAGCCACGAAATAAATTTCCTAATCCAAACAGCCTCCATTGCGACTTCAAGCACTATGTGTTCGACTTATGTCATGAACATCACAATCGTACTCGCTTCTTGCTCTTCCGGTCAAGTGATCCTCCATTGATGACAAAGACATAACCCGTTTGAGACTTCGTATCATCTTTATCACATTGCCGGGACGCAACACAAGTAACATGTAACACCAAGCTCGTATGCGGATTTCCACCATACACTAAAAACATATCTTTAGTATTTCTAAGATACTTTAGAATATGTATGACAATCGATGAAGTTCACCCAGATTCTGTTGATATCATTGGTCATGTTTTGAGCGAACGCCACATCCGGCCTTGTGCATCCTCGGACATACATAATAGATCCTACAACCAAGCATAAGGAACTTTACGCATGCGCGCCACTTGACAGTGTTGAAGCACACATATCGCTACATAAGCCATGCTTTACTTCCATCGGCAAATATCCTTTCTTGGAATTTTGCATATTGAATCTCTTCAATATTTTATCAATGTAAGCGCTTTGACTAAAACCAATTAACCGATTTGACCTATCTCGGTAGATCTTGATTCCCGAATGTATGCAACTTCTCTAAATCCTTCATGGAAAAACACTTCCCAAGATATGCCTTAACACTTTGCAAACTTGGAATGTCTTTTCCCATAATTAATATGTCATCGACATAAAGAATTAGGAAAATTACATCACTCCCACTAACTTTGTGATATACACTTTGGGAATTATGTGAAGTCAACCTCGGATTATCTTTGAACTTAATGCGAAGTGTTTCTCTTACGAAGATGAAGTGGATTACTAGAAGACATAATCTGTTTGAAGTATAATAGATAATAGTTTCCATACCTAGCAACAATTACTTTACTGATAGTAAAAGGAAGTGTTTATTCCGTGTTTAGTTTATTTAGTGTGGATATACATGAGCTTTATTAGGAAGTGATTGTGTATATCTTATTTAGTTTTATGATTATCGTTTCTTGGGAAGCGGTTTAGCGATATTGTTTAGGGTTCCTTATCTATAAAAGGAACACATTAGAAAGAGTTATGTACCGATTGGAAAATTCGGTTTTAGTTAATATAAAGATCCATAGAGGATCAAGAAGTTCTTAGTTATTTGTTACTTGTGTTTATATTCGATAAACATTAGTAGTAGAGATTGTCTTTTATTGTGCTTGTGATTACATAGGCATACATAACGATCCACGAGCTCAAGATCTATCAAGGTCTTTGTTTGTTTCAACAAGTGGTATCGAGCCTCGTGAGAGTCTCTACGATACTAAGGACAAGCTTTTCTAAACACCCATACAACCATAACAAAATCATCATGCACGGTTCGGATGTTGATCTTGAACTCACCAACAACAAAACTCCACCCATCTGCAACAACTAAGTCTCTCTAATAGCAATGCTAAGTTTCCTTACCTTAAAGGGAGGAATATGATCTTTGGGCTATGAAGATGCGAGCTGGATCTCCAACATTGATTGGAATCTATGGCGAGATAATTATGAAGGGAGCAGTTTGAAGAGAACTACCACGGATCTTCTTTGGTAATATGATGAATGTTCCTCCCAAAGCTATTTGAAGAGTTCTTTGGCGATTCGAGAGAGAAACAAAGGTCGAACTATTCTTACGCAAGCTATTCACGAGGATCACTTGAGTGATTTTCACTTCATGCAAGATGCCAAGGATATATGGTTAGCAATTAAGGCGAAGTTCGGTGGGAATGAGGAGTCTAGGAGGCGAAGAAGTCCATGCTTAGACAACAGTTTGGGACTTTCAAATCTACGAAGAGGAAGGAATTCACAAGGGCTATGATAAGTTTCACAAGATCTTAAGTCGGTTGAATCATTCTGAGCAAAGCCGGATAATGATATTTGTAACTCTAAGTTTACGAGGTCATTACCTCCATCACGGCTACATGTAAGCATAGCTTTAAAAGCTAAAGGTGGTTTGGACATGATGACTTTTGATGAGGTGTATAACAAACTTAAAGCTCTTGAACATGATGTAAAAGCCCTTTTCGATCATCTTCTCTTGCTAGTCATCTTGCATTTGTTGGAGCCTCTACTCCAAAGTCTAGCTATGGTCCAAGCCCATATCCATCATCATCTAATCTTGCTCCTTCATCAAGTTCTCACTCTAAATCAAGCAACATTATGGAAGATGTACTTGGATCCTTCTTTCTTGATTATGATCCTCGGCGAGGCGGCTTATGAGGATTTTGATCGGTGGACCCGCTTGAGATGGAAGAGATGAAGGCGAGGTGGCAAGTGGCCATGCTTTCCATGGATATCAAGACCTTTGGCGCAAAGTGGCGGAAGGTTTGGATTCAAAGGGCGCGATCCAGCAAGGTTTGACAAAGGAAGGCTAAATGCTTCACATGTCAACGGATGGGTCACTTTTCTAGAGAATGCAAAGGCAGGAAAGGCGGTGATGAGACAAGATACTCTACTTATCGTGATGTCGGAAGGAGGCGGGAACTTCAAAGGGATCAAGCTGCTTTGGTCACTCTTGATAGCAATGTGGATTTGGAAGCAACATGAGGAGGCGATAATGATGGTCACGATAATGTTGGGTTGATTGCAAGTTGTACTTGAGGAGGATAGGCATGATCGATTGCCTTGATGGGCATCTCTCGGTACAAAGCGTGTGTTTGGTTGTAGTGGCGTTATAATGAACTCAAACAAGCTTATGATATTATGGAACCTAAATATAATGAATGCTATGTGGAAGTAGAAGCTTATAAGCAGGCTTTAAAAACACTAGAAAGACAAAAGGTTTGGTTTCGGAAGAATGAAATAGCTTATGATGAGAAAATAGGTGTTTTAGAAAGAGATCTCGAATGTGCTACAAATGAATTAAAATGGTGCGAGAAGTTAAGAGCGGATGTAGAGTCGGAAAATCTAGAGCTTAAGGAGAAACTTAAGGAGGAAATTGCTAGGAATAATGAATGGATGATGAATGGTAATAAGTTGGCTAGTCTCATTTATAGTAGTCAAGCTCCCAATTCTCTGATGGCTTTAGGCTTTAAGAAATATGTAGGCTTAGAAGCTAGGGATGACACACGTAAATCTACATCGTGAGCCTAGCTAATTTTGTGAAAGAAGGTGACCTACATCTTTGTCGTGGACCAATTAGAGGTGAGCATATGCCCATTGACCTTTCCACTCTTAAAGACTTTGATGGCTCACACCATCGTATGGCAAAAGTCAAGAGACATGCGGACCTAATACTTCTTCTAATGACTTTGTCTCTTGTGTTATGATGACAAGTCCTCCAAGCAAGGGTCTCTGAGTGTGATTCAAATGACAAGTCGACCTTCCCAAGTCGACCTTCCCAAGCCTGCCCTTCCCAGTCTTCACCCTTGCACTGCACCCAAGACTACCAATAAGCATGTCGAGTTCTTTGCCAAGGAATCCACTTCCAAGGCAGTTGCCTCGAAGACTTGCATTTTAATTCTTTGCATAATAATCTTGTTAAAACAATTCTTTTCATGGTTTTGGTTTGAATACTTCTGCTTGTAAGAATACTTCTTTTGGTTTAAATAAATCTTCTAATCAGAAGAAATGTTTTGTGTGTGGAAGTAAATCTCATTTAATTAAGGATTGTGATTATCATGAGCAAAGGATGAGTAGGTGTGGTGATTCTAGGAAATCTAGACCAATGTGGACAAATGTGAATGAAATACCACCTTATGTTCCACAAAATACAAATTATAATACTTCTTTTTCTTGGAGGAAACCAGTTGTAAAACCATATGTTCAACCAACGGTGAATATTTTAAAAATGGTTATTGGCCTAGATGTGTTAACCCTATGGTGATGGGAGAGTCTTGGGGCTTCTTGTCAAGACCTCGTGAGTTGTTCTTGGAATAAGCAGGGACCTAAGTTTCATTGGAAACCCAAGAACAATAGTGGATCTTATACTTCTACATGGCACAACTCATATGATCCACAAGCGCGGGTTCAAGTCGGCAATGACTTGAGCCTCCATAGTGTACTAATTCTCTGTATATTTTTGTTGTTGTTGTAGGATCATCCCTTAAGCATAAAGATGTTGGAATTGTTGGCGGTGGTTGTTCTAGAAGTATGTCGGAAGCAGGGACATGATGCATAACTTTGTACCTATTGAAGGAGGAGGCAATGTAACCTTTGGAGGAAGTGATGGGCAATTCTTGGAAAAGGGACCATCAAAACACCTCAATTTGGACTTTGAGAATGTTTATTATGTAAAGGAACTTCAACACTTTAATTTGTTTCGGTCTCACAAATATGTGACACTAAGAACAAAGTACTCTTCTGAGAGGATGAATGTCTTGTCTTTGTCTAAAGACTTCAAACTCCCGGAAGAAACTTCAATTCTCTTGAAGGTTCCTCATGATCATAATCTGTATACATTCAACAACTAATGTCCAACGGTGACTTAACATGTTTGGTGGCTAAAGCATCGTGGATGAGTCCACCAAATGGCACGAAGGATGGCCCATGTCAATTTTAAGACCATTAACCGACTTTCAAAGCGGGCCTTGTTCAAGGTCTTCACCAAAGTATTCACCAATGATCATAAGCGTGTGGCATGCAACAAAGGAAAGCGACCTGAGCCTCATACAAAGGTGTTCTATTCAGTGGTAACCATTATTTACGAACCTCTTGGTTGCTTCATATGGATCTGTTTGGTCCAACTAAAGTGAGAAGCATTGATCATAAATATTTTGTGTCGGTGATCGCGATGGTTTTAGCAAATTTTGTTGGGTATTCTTTCTAAGGACCAAAGATGAAACATCGAAGTATTGAAAGACTTCATTACCCTTATTGAGAATCGGTTGAACAAAAGGTGAAAGGAATTAGGTGTGATAATGGTGCGAGTTCAAAATGCCATTCTAATAGAACTCTGCGGGTTAAAGGGAATCAAAGGGACTATAGCACTCCAAGAACCCCTCAACAAAATGGGGTGGCGAGAAAGAAAAATAGAACCTTAATAGAGTGCAAGATCAATGCTAGCGGACTCTAAACTTCCTACCATGTTTTGAATGAATTTGTTAGTGCGACTTGTTATGTACTAAATAGAGTGTCCATTACTAGACCACATCTTAAAACACCATATGAACTTCTTTTGGGAAAGTTCACATTATTCATTACCTTAAACCGTTTGGTGCCAAGTGACAATTTTGAATACCGGTGATCCTTTGGGCAAATTTGATGAGAAAGGCGATGATGGTTACATTGTGGGGTATTACGCTCATAGTAAGGCATCTGGGGTTTACAATGTATCGCTAAGAAGATTGAGGAGACATTGAATCGAGGTATCTTGAAGACAAGCCTAATGTTCAAGGGCGGGGTCATGTTTGGTCATTTGATCTTGATTACTTGGTGATTACTTGGGTTATGCTAGACATATGGCTAACCAAAATCTGATTGAAGCATCTCCAAATACTAGTGCGAAACTTTGGAAGCTCATTACGAAAGTGGGTGCGATGATGATGAACAACCCATTGTAGTACCTTCCTTCTCTCCTAACAATTTTGTAGGTGACACTTCTAAAGATTATCTTGATGTGGGTGAAGATGAATTCTATTATCTTGAGGACCTTGCGGTGAAGAAACAAGAGTATGCGACCAATTTAGATCTTTGAGAGGAATGTTGAAAATAGTTCAAGTGAAGCAATCGGTGGAAAGTTCAATTCTTTGAAGGTAGTTACATTTCTCCTCACCTCTCCAATTAAATTTGAAAGACATGTTGACTCTACTCCTATTTCTACTAGAGTGTCAATGAGACCTTGGAGAACCTTATACAAGGTTTCCAAAACCTTGAGATCTTGGTCATCATCAACCTAAGCGGGCATCTTCAACACACCTTCCTATGATCTCGACTTTGAACCTCATGACTAATCTTGATTCCTCAATTGATGTCAACACCACCACTACTACAAGGATCAACAATGTTCATCCACAGTCTAATATAATTGGTGATCCTAATGCACTGTTAGAACAAGAGTCTTGTGGCGCGTTCAAAATATGGTCGGTGGCTTTTATCTCTTATGTCTCCAATCGTGAGAGAGACAATCACACGAGACTATCAACATTGTCATTTGCTTGTTTTCTCTCACAAGTGGAACCAACCGGTGTTACTCGGGCTCTTGAAGACTCAAGTTGGCTTGAAGCAATGCGAGGATGAGATGCAACAATTTCAAAATCGGCGAGGTTTGGATATTGGTACCACTACACGATGGTAAGTATGCTATTGGGACTAAATGGATTACGAAGAATAAGAGAGATGCTCGGGGTGTTGTCATTAAAAACAAAGCTAGATTAGTTGCAGGGGTATAGACAAGAGGAGGAATCGATTATGATGAAGTGTTTGCACAGTGGCAAGAGTTGAGGCTATCTGATTTTCTTAGCTTATGCATCCTATATGGGCTTTATGGTCTATCAAATGGATGTTAAAGGAGCATTCTTGTATGGTGAAATTGAAGAGGAGGTGTATGTCACTCAACCTAAAGGATTTGAAGATCGGATCATCCTAATCATGTTTATAAGGTGGTCAAAGCTCTCTATGGACTACATCGGGCACCTAGGGCACAGTATGCTAGGCTCTCTACATTTCTTTGAAGCATGGTTCTGAGAAGAGGTGCAATTGATAAGACTCTTTTCCTAAAGAAGAATTCCATTGACATTATTCTTGTGCAAGTGTATGTGGATGACATTATCTTTGGATCCACAAAGGAAGCTTGGTGCGGGGAGTTTGAGGAGCTTATGAAGGAGAGTTTCGGATGAGTGCAATGGAGAGATGACTTTCTTTTGGGTCTTCAAGTTCGTGAAACACGATGGTATCTTTATCGGTCGGGACAAATATGTGAGGACATCTTGAAGAAGTTTGGTATGGAGGGTGTAAGGGCGCCACTACACCTTATGAAGCTCAAAGACAAAGACCAACAATGAAGGCGATCCACTGTGAATGTTCATTTATGCAGGTCTATGATTGGGTCTTTGATGTATTTAATGACTTCGGGCACGATATTACTTTTCTTTGTGAGTGTTTGTTCGCGACATCAAGTTACTCCATGACTTCCCATCTCAATGTTGTTAAGAAGATCTTTAAGTACCTTAAAGGCCAACCTTTTCTAGGTCTTTGGTACCCAAAGAGTCTCCTTTTAAGTTGGAAGCATATAGTGATAGTGACTATCTTTGGTGCTAATCTGGATAGGAGGTCCACCTTGGAGGTTGCCAATTCCTTGGAAAGAGATTGATTTCTTGGCAATGCAAGAAACAAACTATTGTGGCTACCTCATCTCTTGAAGCGAGTATGTGGCTGCGCTAATTCTTTGTGGACGAGTTCTTTGGATTCAAAATCGGTTGTTGGATTATGGGTATAATTTCATGAACACAACAATTTTATTGATAATCAAAGTACCATATGCATTGTTAAAAATCCGGTTTTCACGGTCGAACAAAACATATTGAAATCGGGCACCACTTTATAAGAGATGCATATGATAAAAATTTGATAAATGTGGTCAAAATTCATCTTGATGATAATGTGGCGGATTTGTTAACAAAGGCTTTTGAAGGACCAAGGTTTCAACACCTTGTGGTCCATATTAGCATGTAACCCTTAGCGCAAAGTTTAAGGGAGGCATAAACCTCGGGAGGCATATGCCTCGGGGAGGATTGTGTATAACTTTGCATTTTGCTATGTAATTTTGTATATTTGGTTGATTTTAACTAACTCTAACTTTGCTAATGTAATTTTAGTGTGTTTCTTTGTTGGTTTGTGTGTTTGTTTTGCGTGTTTGTTTGTTTTGCGAGTGTATGTTACATTCGGTTGAGATATGGTCAAGAAAGCTTAAGCTTGTTTCTCTTGAGTTCAAAGTCTTTGAAGAGTGTCATTTGTTTCCTTACGAAGTTGAAATCTTGAAGTTATATGATTCAATCAAAAGAAATCTTGAAACAAATTGATTCATTCATTCAAAAGCAGTTTCTGACTTATAGCTTACAGTACTAGCAACATCAAAAGCATCTACATGATCTAATAGTCCTAATCTATTACATATCATCCATTCCAACATCTAAATTGCGGTGAAGATGAGCACGATGAGTATATTTGCTCACATCTTTGGCACTAAATCTTGGCTATGCCTTTGTGATGAGCATAACCAACCCTAACGGATGCTAAGGATCAAAATGGAGAGGATGGATTGATGAAAGCGAAGAAGTGAAGGCGATTGTGGTAGAGATGAGAAGGAAAGATTTTCATTTGTGCATCATCTACTCTTTCCATCATACAACAACTTACATCATTTTCCTTTTCCATTCCCTTATACGATATGTGATGATGCACCAAAACACGATGCGAGAGACCAAGCACCACCTTTCTACCCATAGGAAGTGGTGGATTTTTAACTCGTGGCCTTCGTTGAGGCCTAGGTCTTTGGGGTTGGGAGTAAGATGTTCCCTCCTTATAGGAGTCATCGAATCTTGACGAGATACACTTGGTTTCTCAACACTTTCATCTTCGATGAGGAGAGAAGGGTGACTTCTTTGGTAGTGGATATGGTTTTGGAAAGTAATGAAGCCATGGATTGGTATCTTCACTAGATGATGATGATGATGATGAGGATGTTGTTGTGAGATCTATGATCTCGGGTTTGGTACTCATGATGAATGATGGCTAATTTTGGGTTTTGATGAAATTAGGGTTTGAAATAATATTTGGGGTTTTGATGAAGTAATATGTGTGCTTTGGGATTGCTTTATAGGCGGGTTCAAGTGGTAAGAGAATTAATGCGTGTGGGTGAAGCGGTAAAAGATATTCTTGAAACTTCTTGAGTAAGTCATCATTTCTGCGATTGTTCTACTTGATGAGAATGGTTTCGTTTCTACCGAAGTTATAAGTGAATCCGAGTAAAGTAGAAATCCGCGTCATCTTTGGTCAACTTTGACCAAAATTGGGAAATTCTATTTATTCTCTCTGGCATATTTTCGCTCCACATTAAGTGATTCGATTATTACTCTCATTAAAAACACTTCCTTTTGTGCAAAATCGTAACCTAATCTTCAAAATCTCTCATGGCGCTTCAATTTAAACATGATCATAATAAGATTGCTTTTCTTGGAGCGCTCGAGGAGATGAGTTGTATAGGCCGATGATTTCATTCTTACAAAGATCAAAGATTCGGTATGCATTAACGCATTCTCCAAATGCTATATATGAATCCTTGGTTACTCAATTTCAGGCGTCGCGAGAAAAGAGGTGATCTTGAGATAGTTGCAAGTGTTGATGGACAAGAGTATGTGGTGACGGAGGCGATCGAAGACAACTTCGCTTGGATGATGAGAATGGGTTTATCATTCGATTCTACGATGGTACTTGAAGGACTTAGAGCGATTGGATATCAAAGTACGAGGACAGATATGTGGTTGAAAAATAAGCTTTGTCCTATGTGGAGGTTCTTGGTTCATACGTTGCTACGATGTATGAGCAATAAGTGCGGAGGATGGGATCGGTTTTCAACACAAATGGGATGTGGTATTGTTTGTTTATCTAAGGGTTTGACTTATAACTTTTCTAAGTTTATCTTTGATAATATGGTAGAAAATATAACTAGGAAAAAGGGTAAGTTTTGATGTACCCTAGGTTCTTACGAGATGATATTGAATGTTTCTACACAAACCCAAGCTTTTCATCCCATAAGTGTTTTGACTCCTAAGTTATTTGCTACAATGAGGACTAAATTTGAAGGACACATTTTCCTTTGTTAGCTGCCATGTTACCTCGGAGAATGAACCTCTTGATGAGGTTAATGTTGTTTTACCTTCTTCCAATCCTACTGATGGAAATCTTTCAGTAGATGGTGATGAGGGTCCTTCTGTTGTTGCTGAGGCATCTATACCTTCACCTAGACCATGTCCTAGTTCAGCACTTATACAAGTTCCTATTGATGAAGTTCAGGATAATATTGATGAGGTTCAGGTTAATATTGATGAAGATCAGGTTGATATTGATAGATTGCCTACACCTAGTCCTGTTAGGACTCCATTTGGTGAAGGATGTTCTAATGTTGATCAGGTTAATGTTGCTCCTGAACAGTCTAATGAAGTTCCAATTTCAACTGAGCAATCACCTGATACTGATGAGGATCCTATTTCACTTACCTCATTATATGCTACGATGCACAAGCTTACGGTGAGGTGGTGGTCTTAAGAAAGAACTTGCGAAACCAAGTCTATTCTTGGTAATAAGATTGTGGAATTGGAGACTAAAGTTGAGAACTTGGAGGAATTCTTTGAGTCGGAAGGGTAAAAGAAGTTTGGTTTCTTCGAGGAGGAGGACGAAGAGAATCTTCATGAATCTCTTGAGATATTGGTGATGTAGCACTTACATCGATGTTTCTTCTCTATTGCTAAATCTTCAAGAAGCAAGGAGCCTAGCAAGGATTCTATATACTAGCAAAGAAGAAGACAATATTTGAATAAGGTATCGATGTCAAGTCAAAGGAGCTAAATATGGTTGATGCATCTGCGATGTTCTAGTGGAGGAGGTTACTCGATGGTCAAACTTCATCTATACAAGAACAACTAAATGTTTCACCTTGAGCGAGATGATGAAGAGGTTTTTATTCTTTGGGAGAATGTATAAGTTGAATGCTTCATCGAAGTTTCTCTACACTGTTGAGGAATTGTCTCAACCTATTTCCTCGATGTGGGTTTGATTGTTCCTTACGAAGCTCACATTGGTTCTTTGAAATTGGTTCTCTTGAGACATCTTACGAGAAAGGACGGGACCACTGTGATTGATGATCTCTTGAATTCGGGAATAGTGGTGAAGAACAAAATCAAGCTCGAGCTAGATTGTTCTTGATTATGAGAATATCGGAAGAGTCGTATTGTGGCTAAATTTCTTCAAGATCGGTATGCTTTGATTTGTCTCTGAAAGGAAATTAGAGCTTGATGCATTCCTTCCTACGATTCTCGATGATCAATGGGATGGTTATATTTCTCAAGGTGCATCGATCCAAATCTTGCAAAACTTATCTTAGGAGAATCTTTTGATGATGATAATTTTGTGGATAAAATGGTGGCACTTGGTAATCAAAGGAAGCAAGAATCTGCTGCAAGAGAAGAGCTCTTATTGATCAAAGAAATAAAGCCAAAAGAAAAACCTATATTGTTGCTCGGAAGAGGAATTATATGAGGAGAGTTGTGAAGAATTACGCTATGTATAATTACGGTATGTCTATAAAGCAAATCTGTACTTTGTCGATGATGCTTTGATTAGACAATATAATATGGTTATGAAGTTTTCTTCTTACGGTTCTACTTCTTCTTCTCAATTGGAAAATATTGCTTCAATGAATGATGTTCCTCTGACAAGAAGAGGCGAAAGCAGTTGAAATTGTGGATAATTTTGATCTTGTTTTGCCTTGATGGTATCTCCGGTTGTTCCTTCCGATACACTTCGATGCTACTCCTTCTTACGATATGGTTGTTTCTCTTTGAGTCTTCTTTGGTTTCTTCGAAATGTTGTCGAGTGTGGAGCTAAGTGATTCTCGATTCGGGGGTGATCTCTGACTTGATCTTGATAACATTGTTGGTATGGGACAACGAGCTTGGTTACAAGGAGTTCGACAGATTGGCTAAGAAACATTCTTCAAGGAATAATGATTTAGATCTCAAGGTGATGAATCTACCTTTATTGAAGTTGGATCATTGAAGTTTTCTGAAGGAAATCATGTGGTCTTGGTTGATTGGAAATTTGGAAAGCTTAACATTGTTTATAAATTTGGATAATCTTGTTCTTGAGTTTAATTTCTTGAAAGACATTCTTCATTTGGTGACTAGACATGATTTGCGAGATCTTTGTATGAACATGTCATTCGATATTATAAGTTTCATTCAAATAGCGGTTACGGTTTATATCATTGGGTGATCTTGAGGTTATGTTTGATTCTCATTCTCCAAATGGTAAAGGGTATTCTATTTGGAAGAATTCTCATAAGTGGGAGATTGAGAGTTGGAGATTTTATCCTCTGCCTTGTGTTCATGTAGTTCGAGACTACATGTGGGATGATTTTGTGTATGCTCTCGGATAAGCTTTATCCTTTATCGATTACTTTTATGGAAGGGTTCTTTGAGACACAAGTTGGAAGTGCCTCCTAATCCAGTTGGCAATGATGAACTTCATGCTACTCAATGTGTTGGTTTGATTAAGAATCAACTTCTATCACATAAAGGTTCATCTTGATTGTAATATTTTGTAATATTTGTTTTCTTTCTTTCTTTTCTTAAAAAAAAAAAAAAAAAAAAAAATTGTGTTTTGGTTTTATCTAACTTTTCTTGCGGGTTTGTTGTATATTTTTCTTGGTTATTGACTCACACGATATACTTTGTGTATGTCAAAGAGTTAGCTAGTCCAAAGTGCTGACTTTGGTAAAGACACATCAAATCATTGATAGTTGTAATGATTTGCTAAAAATCATAGGGTATGCAACCACCTATGCTTCATTCTTTGAGTGTTGTATGGTTTCAATTCACCATGGTTTATTCCTATTTGGAATCCAAGAATTGGCTAGCCACATGTATATGGCTTGTGGTAAAGGCGGTGGCATTCCATATTTGGTTCTCAATTCACCAATTCTAAGAATTGACTAGTCACGAGCAAGCGGCTACGGTAAAGACATTTCAAATCCGTTTATATGGTTCTTTGGTTTGCCAATAAATCGAGATGGTTATCGGTGTACCATAGTTTACGAACTTAAACATATGGCTACTCCGGTAGTGATGGCTATTGGTAAAGAGACATCAAATCCATTTATTTTCAATGATTCACCTCTCACGGGAGTTAACACACACGGATGTGATGAGAATAGTATGAAACTAATCTGTTTTGATGTACCTCTTGTCATTTGTTCTTTGCAAAGATATGGAGTTTGAGTTTCTTCATCATAGAGATGTTCTTTGGATTCTTTGTTGTTGTTGTTTGTGCCCAATCCTTTGGTCTTTGTAAGATCTATCAAGCTGGAACTTAACAAGTCAAATTCGGTTTAGGGAGGATTGTTGGGAATTATGTGAAGTCCGGATTATCTTGATATTAATGCGAAGTGTTTCTCTTGAAGATGAAGTGGATTCGCGAAGACATAATCTCTTGAAGTATAATAGATAATAGTTCGTTTACTGCGGAAGTGTTTATTCCGTATTTAGTTTATTTAGTGTGGATATACATGAGCTTTATTAGGAAGTGATTGTGTATATCTTATTTAGTTTTATGATTATCGTTTCTTGGGAAGCGGTTTAGCGATATTGTTTAGGGTTCCTTATCTATAAAAGGAACACATTAGAAAGAGTTATGTACCGATTGGAAAATTCGGTTTTAGTTAATATAAAGATCCATAGAGGATCAAGAAGTTCTTAGTTATTTGTTACTTGTGTTTATATTCGATAAACATTAGTAGTAGAGATTGTCTTTTATTGTGCTTGTGATTACATAGGCATACATAACGATCCACGAGCTCAAGATCTATCAAGGTCTTTGTTTGTTTCAACATCCTAAACTAAACGTTCCTATGGCTTCAATTTGCATGACAATGCGCCATTTCCCACGCAGATATTGCTCCCATAGGCAAGCTTCCTTTCCACTCTAAACCCTGCGCATGTATTACAAATGTGAATACCACAGCCGTATCATATACCCAGAATTATTATGATTTAGAGTAAATAATTCAATGACAAATAAATTACCGGAAGAACCCGCCCATGGACCCTTCAGACTTCATTTTATTTGCCCGCAATTCATCAAGATAGAAACACAGTTTCTCTTCCAATGCCCAACGCCTTACGGTGGTGGCATGCTTGATCCTTTTAGGATTTTCCTTCCTCGGAGTAGGGTTCTTCTTTGTTTCGTGTTGATAGGCCATCACCGTTTGCCTTTGTCAACCTTTCCTTACCTTTCCCTTCTTGTTGTTCGCACGCGCGGTTTTGGCTTATTAATCCTTCCACCCGAATAGCAAGTACCGTGGAGGTAGGAACCTTTGAGGCAACCCTTCTCATAGTCAATTAGCAATGCGTGTAGGTCAAGAATCGCCTTCCCACGCGGTGTATATTGAAGTTTCGACAAAACCATTAAAATCCTTGTTAAGGGATCTATTAATCGATTCACGACCATGTCATCATCATAAGTTTTGCCAAGTGCCTTGAGTTGATCCATGTATCCTTTCATTTCCAATACATGAGCACTTACGGTTTACCCTCTCCCCGCCATTGTGTAATGCGTCGGTCAAGTCATAAATCTCGGCGGTGGTTTCTCAAACATAGTTTGAAGTTCATTGAGCATATTATATGGGAAATAATGTTCGACTGCTTTTGAAGAGCGATTCCATCGTTCCCAACATAATACAAGCCACATCATTGTGGCGCTTATACTCCAGCTTCCATTCGTCCTTTTCACAAGTAGTCAGAGGACCGATTAGTTCGGCGAGGCAAGGT
This sequence comes from Chrysanthemum lavandulifolium, assembly GCA_022545495.1. Lineage (NCBI taxonomy): Eukaryota > Viridiplantae > Streptophyta > Magnoliopsida > Asterales > Asteraceae > Chrysanthemum > Chrysanthemum lavandulifolium. The sequence continues at coordinate 274,593,163 of CM040243.1, forward strand.
TCATAAAGATATTTCAACCGGTCAAGAACTCTCGAGACAATTCTCAAAGCGGTGCCAATAATTGAAATTCTTAGAGCGAGTCAACTTTTCTCGATCAAAAAGTTTTGAACATAGAATTTAGAGCGTTGTTAGTGTTATCGTAGTTTTGAGCCATTTTACGTAAAAAGTTCAAGTATTAGTATTTTCGATAATACACTTTTCAAGAAATAAATATACCCAACAGTAATATAAACATATAACCATATAATTTTCTTGAAAACTAAGATCCAAATTATCATAGATTCATTACATCAGTTGATCTCGCTAGTAACGAAAGCACATAATAAGGTAATCATCGAACATTAATTGGCAAACAATTTCCAACTCCTAGATCATTATGGGATTTATATTTTCCAACGCTATTGCAAATATAAACATGTTTCATCCCATCTTATGCCATTGAGTCCGTGTCTCACTTCCTACTCAACTTAAGTGTCTAACTTAAAGAAGCGCAAATATGTCCATGTAAGGTCCGACTTTACATAGAGATTTACCTCTCCATCACAATCTAGCCAAGTCTTGTCATGACGTAAATTGCAACTTCAAGTGTTCCTTTTAATTAGATGGCATATAACTTAAATTTAAAAGGGTACTAGTTTTGATTTTATGTGGTCAAATTAAATATGTACAAAGATGTCATGCATTCATCTTGTTGCATAAATTTAATAAAAAACTTTTTATTACCAATTCATAAAGATCAAATTATTAAAGTCTTGACTGAGGTATTGGGTTCACCAATCAAGGATTTTGGTGTTAATTATCGTCCATTATACCGTACTTTTGCATAAGTGTAAACACTTAGTGTTTCGGGTAATTACCACCGAAGTGGCGCATGGAATTAAAACTAATTCGCCCTTAAGATGAGTTTGCACATTTTAATTATGGCTTACTAAGTAGCTCCATTCAAACTTACAGGGGGCAGAGGACCAGGTAAGCGCAAAGCATAACCTTAGACATCATTTCAGTGTGACTGTGCACACTTCTTAATTAACCCGTTTATAGTTCATTCTATTGGGTGAGCCGTTCAGACCATTTGTACCAAAATCACCAATCAATTAAACTATTGAAAACTTAACTCTTCCAAAACAAATCAAATTTCACCATTGTTTAGTCCGTATTATTTTTCTATTCAAAATTACCCTTTGCTTAAAACTGTCTAACAAGATAAACAAACAAGTAATAAATAAAAAATAAACTACTAAAAAATAATGCGCACATAATAAACAATTTATACGTGTAAATAAGTAGCCACATGCAACTTATTCGATAAAACCTATTAATAATCAATATCTAGGTTAAATTAATGTATATATTAATTAGGGCTTTCACTCTAGCGATAGAAAGTGAGCCACATACATCGATAAATCGATTAAGTAAACCCATAATTGGAGTCTTCCCAATTCAAGATTTACAGTAAATAAATATATCTAAACAATTTAAACAAGGGTAATTATGAAAATATATCTTTTGCTCAAGGTGTCATCACTTTTTAGGAAAAAAGTTTGGGTATTTCCAAAATAAACTTTGAGACTTGCGACTTTTTCCTTCCAATGTAAGAGTGACAAGTGTCCTGACACTTTTCAGATTCCAATCATTTTCGTACCTATGAATTTTAGACGACTAATATCCAGCGACTTTTTAAGATTCGCGAGATTTTTTTTTGATATTTCAAGAAAAAAGTCAAACTTTAAAAAGTAATATTTTATTCCTTTTGCTCTTTCCCAATGTCGAGCGACTTAAGCGAATTAATTTGAGCGTTTTTAGGCAAATAGTACCTTTGTACTGTTATCCAATTTTTACACCACGGTAAAAATAGTTTTTACTTATCACATATCTTTCCTAACCAATGAATTAGAATAACACATACATTACACCCCCATTACAAAATTTCTCCTACAAGTGAAGAACCATCGTCTTGAAATCCTCGCAAAAAAATGTTTCGTATTCGGGTATGTATTTTTATGTATAAATTGTTCAGATATTTGTTTTTCCCTTATTTATTTGAAATTAATCATGTTTAATAGTAGTTTTGCAACAACAATTTTGTTTATTTAAGTTAGCAAAAGGTTTTAGATTGTGTTTGGGTTTGTAATTTATCTGTTTATCGAGATGTGATTCTTTGTTGTCCTAACTTTTGAAAATATATTTGGCATTTGTTACAAAATTGTAGTGTGAGGCTTGGATGATTGAATGCGCTTTGTTACTCATTTTATTTTTCATTTGTAGGAATATGAGGCTAAAATCATCATCAAGTAAACCAAACTACTTTTCTTTAATAAAATCCAAGTTGGATAAAAATCGAAGGAAGTTGTTTCGCAACTTGTTTCGTAAATGGTTGGACCTTTCTTATTTTGACCACGAAGCACATATGATAGATTATGTTTTACAAAAACAATGTTATCCGAATGAAAATCATTATGATATGCCGATTGTATATTATATTGATGACCGTCCGCTAAATTTCGGTCGTCCAGAGTTTTCGGTTATCACTGGTTTTAATTTTGGAAAAGTAAGTTTTGAAAAATATGGATCTGGACACCTCAATTTTATGTCAAGGGTTTTCCCAAAACATTCGTGTTCAAAATTACAAACTTAGATATTCTTGGTTTAATTGAGGATGAAGAGGCATTTGGTATCATATCGTGAAGATGCGAGACGTCTTTGTCTATTGTTAGCTTTGGAGGTTATCTTCATGGGCGATTATTGGTTCGTGAAGTTGATGTTTCTCTCATGCGATTAGTTGAAAACCTAGATGATTGGGATGCCTTTCCATGGGGAGAGCATATTTGGAGGCATTTGTATGATGAAATTTTGGATGTTGCAGATAAACACAAGTGGGATTTTCTTCAAGGTATTAACAAAGACAACAAGTTTGTTCCAACCTATACACTGTTAGGATTCGTTTTGGCTTTCAAGGTTAATATTTTATATATCAATATAAACTGGATTCATTTTGTGTATCAATATTTTATGTTATTATTTTTTATTGAAATTCCAAAATCCGTATAGATTTGGATCTCGGAGTCTTTGAAAGAAGCATTCTATGGTGGAATAAAGTTCATGATATTATGCCAAGAGGAGTAGCGTGGTCAAAGAATACACCCTTCAAAAGATCCGATTATAAGTTTCTTTTTGGAAAGGTAAAAGTAATATATAAAATTTTCTTATTAATGCAATCTTTATTTCTACATTAATGCAATCTTTCATTGAACATTATTATTTGTTTTTAAGGATTCAATCTGTCAAAGAACCGACACCGACAATAGCGAGAGGAGATCCGATTGGTATATAAAGTTTACGCATTTTTCCATGATTACATACCTAGAACTCCACGGTGAAAACAACACATCTCTATGACGAGTGGTTGAAGAAGATGGCGAAGACGCAAACGTGGCAAGACCGAAGGAAACATTTACCTATTATACGCAGGAGTGAGAGCGATATAATAGAGATCACCAACACAGGATCGTGTTATTACAGAGTTAAATAAGCGTTTGTTCAAACTTGAGACAATTATTCGAGTTATTTAAGCATTTGTTCAAACTCATAGACCCATCAATAATCACACGACTCATCGATAATAATATACGTACCTTTTTCGTGTTCTTGCTCGAGAAAGAAATGGGGTAATATATCCTTTTTCTTATTTTTTATCGTATATATACTTTGACATTATCGTGAAGTCGCTAGCGATGGATTGAAAACCTCTAGCAATGGATTCATATACTCTAGCGGTGGATACACGAAATTTACAAAAACGACCCTTCAAGTATTATCGAAGTCGCTAGATGGATTGAAACCACTAGCGGTGGTTTCATATACTCGCCGTGGATACATGAAATTTTCAAAAGCATTTCTTCCATTATCCATTATCGAAGTCGCTAGCGATGGATTGAGAACCACTAGCGGTGTTTTCATATACACTAGCGGTGGATACACGAAATTTTCAAAAGCGCCCTTGAATTATCCATTATCGTGAAGTCGATAGCGGTGGATTAAAACCACTAGCGGTGGTTTCATATACTCTAGCAAAGGATACACGATATTTTCAAAAGCCCTTGAATTATCCATTATCGTGAAGTCGATAGCGATGGATTAAAACCACTAGCGGTGGTTTCATATACTCTAGCAAAGGATACACGATATTTTCAAAAATGACCCTTGAATTATCCATTATCGTGAAGTCGATAGTAGGATTAAAACCACTAGCAAGTGGTTTCATATACTCTAGCAAGGATACACGATATTTTCAAAAATGCCCTTGAATTATCCATTATCGTGAAGTCGCTAGCGATGGATTGAAAACCACTAGCAAGTGGTTTCATATACTCTAACAAATGGATACACGAAATTTTCAAAACAAACCCTTCCATTATCCATTATCTTTCAGATATATCCTTTTATAATACTTATTTTCATTCTTAGGAGAAATTGGAGTTAAGTAATGATCTACGGCATCTTAGTGCACGCTTTGTGATGAGCTTAATCATGATTTTCTTGACTTGTTTGAGTCAAGTCACCAAACATTGATACTAGTTCATCGGTGCGGCTAGATGAATTTTTCGATGACGATCTTGCAAAGGTAATGTACTAAATCAAGAAACAAGTGTAAAACTCTTTCCGTAAAAATCAAGATACAAGTGTACAAAATCAGCCCTTCCATTATTTATAAACGCTGATGTGAATTTATTATCCAAGAAGAATTAAGGTTGCGACATGAAGAATTAGAAAGTGCCGGTTAAAAGAGCAAGATTGATGCAACAATGTAAGAGGTTAAGGATGGAAGAGGTCAAGTTGATAATGAGGGAAGAGGAAAAGAGGTTGCAGATGAAAATGAACGAAAGAAAAGGGAGAAGCAATCATGAACTCGGATCATATGAAAGCTAGTAGAGCGTTTTGCGCTTCCAAGAGGAGTGAACAACGTTCGGGTGAAGCTAATTCGTATTATTGGACCAATGCATATCTTGAAAAGAAAAGACGATGCTCTAGCTTACCCGATCCGATATGAGTGAAAACTTAAATTTGTCACGCCTGGGTTGAGGTATGAAAAATACTTCTTGACAACCTTTAAAATATATCTTGTTAATGACAATTGATTATAAGTTTAATTGTTTCATATATTAGGATATTGCACGCCCACCAATGTGTCAACAACGCTCATTTTACAAATGAATTTGACGAATTTCTTGGACAAATAGGACCACTTAACGCAAGTTTCCTTGGTGTGACGATGTGTGTGGATAGAAGGTTTTGGGAAAGTTTGGTTTGCTTAGACCCGCCTAGGAAAGGTTGGCTAAGGGATGAGGCAAGTACTCATACAACCTGTACCTACAAAATTGATTTCTTATAACGCTTATCACACTCATTCATGTTTCAAATTTACAAACACATAGAGTTGTGGGTTAATTACCTTTGGCATGTTAGGCCCGATACGCTAATTGGGCGATGGTTAGTAGCTATTTTGTTCAAACACATTACAAAATTTTTGTCGTTGTGGTATGCTAATGGTGAAAGATACTCTATTCCATGGTCTGACGTTAAGCACGTAAGTAACGATATATATATATATAAGTATATTTCATAATACTGATTAGCTTTTTCCATATATTGATATTATGTTTGTTACCCAAACGTTGTAGGTTTTCATGCCTATTAATGAAACTGAAGCTCATTGGTGTCTTGCCCGTTTGGAGATAGAAACTGGCATTGTTACCTTTTATGATAGCGGTTAAACTTTTGAAGAGGAATGGCGAGAGTTTTATATCAAACCGAGGGAGTGTTTAAAGGTTTGGCTATTTATTCATATGTCATAAGAATTAATACATAACTGCTTAACTGTGTTTTAAAACATTAGATTTTTAAAAAAGGCTACTTTTGTCCACACTACAATTACCGAGGTCCTAGCACAAGCGCAAGTATTTGAGAAGAAAGGCATTGATCCGCTAGTTATTTCATTACATTTACTATCACGAACAAGTACCAAGCGGTGGGATATTTGGTGATTGTGGTATTTGGGTATGTATTTTTATACCGCTTGGCTTTTGGTCTACCATTGATGTGAAGGATCGATTCAGTGCGCTTTCATACCGTGAACAAATGGCTAGGTTTTTTTTAAACACCGTGTTTGTGTTTAGCTATGTTCTATTTTTGTTGATGTATTACTTGAAACAAATTGAAAACCATATGCTCCCTTGAATGGTTTTGTATTCAACATTTTGTATTATAGTTGTGTTCAAACTAATGTAGAGATGTTCCAAATTTGTTTACTAGTAATATTTTTCTATAAAAATAAGCAAAAAAATATTAACCACACACCAAATTATGGATATACAAAGTAGGCCAAACCCATGCATGCTAGTTTACAAGTACTGTCCATTCGGTATGCATTATCCAACATTACATACTAGGCGACTTTTTTTGGGTGAGTTTGACTATATCTTAGATATATCATTTGAGTATGGTCAGAATGTACTTTTTAGACACTTTTAACTGCTCACTTTTTGTACCTTTTGTATATTTCGTACCTACTATTAACCAAAACTACCCCATATTTTATCTTACATATATTTTCTGTTTTTCGACTTCTACTAAATATGGCATCGTAAAACACGTAATCAAAGGCTGTTATGAATTATGGTATCAAGAATGGGTGTAAGTTTGTCCATTTTATTTTCTCTCGTTAAATTTTATCTTAAATATCTTTTGTTTTTTCAATTATTTCCATTGTTACACGTAATGTCCGAAAACAACAAGATCTTGGGTTTGATGTTTATCATGGCGGTCGCTTTTTTTATCCTTAAGTTATTTAGGTGGAGATGTTTTACATTTGAGGTTACCTAGGTTGAGTAGGTTATCGTATTCTCAAATATGTGACATGCTGTTGAAAGAAATTAAGGAGGATATTTGGGCTTGGTATTTTTGTCTTCCAAGTAGTAGTCTGGAGGAAGGGTTGACCCTTGTAGAAGATGATAATGATGTCCAGAAACTGTATGACATGGCTGAGCTCCATGGTCTAGTTGAGATCTATGTTTGTCATCAGCCACAGGTTCATTTAGTTACCTACTATCACAAGAACCTGTCTTTTGATTCCCCAGACGATGATCTGACATTTAAAATTAAAAGTCACGAAAAGAAAAAAAAGATGTCGACTGTCTGTCGTTTGAAGAACTAATGGCATGGGAAGAAGAGGAAAAAAATTCACCAGCCTACCTTAGGACACCTTATATCAAGCCTTTTGTTGAAGCTAGTTTATTCAGAGGAAAGTCGAATTTGGTGGTATTAATGACCTTGACTACATTCCTCCTTGTTTAAGGACTACATCCGACCTTATGTGTCGAATGACTTTGAAGATTCTTGGACACGTAACTCCACTGCTACCGAGTGTTTGTCAAACGAACGTGGGTTGGAGATTAGTCCGTTAAGAGGTAAGAACCTTTAACGACTTTGAGGTCATTGATAATCATGACCTTCGTGATCCACATTCAACAATATGTATACTCCCATCTACTCAAAACAGCCCTTTAAAGTGTAAGAGGTTTTTAATGACATTGATGGCCTTCCTACGCTTGGAAGCTCAACTGTAGTTCATTATGTCTCCAAGAAAAGTCGCTTTGAACCGGTACTTTGAAATCTAGGAGATTATTTGATGAATTTGAAGAAGTTGGTAGTAATCAATCTGATGATATGAAGGGTGATGAGGCAATCAGTTTGGTTAATGATCACATGATAGTTGCAGATTCCACAACTGATGGTTCCATGTCATACCCAGCCTCTTCTGATCCAAGTAATTCGAAGGTATTATGAAGGCTACCATGTGGTATTTATTTGATCTTCCAGGGTGGTATGTACCCTGTTAAACAATTTGTATTTTTGTTCCTTTCCATGCATGATGACTAGTTAGTGTATGTTATTTTCAGTATGTGGTGAAGGCTAGTTAGTGTATGTTATCTTCCAGGGTGGTATGTACCCTGTTAAACACTAACTAGTCATCATGATGAAACAATTTATTTTCAGTATGTGGTGAAGGCTTGTTAGTGTATGTTACAAACTAGTATGTGATGATGGTTCTACTACCATGTGTATGTTACATTGCTATTATTTTGATTAAATATGTTGATGTCTATCAAGACAACTATCTCGGTAATAAAACTACAACAATCATCTCAATAAATTGTTTCATAGATAAGATTTACCACACAACCATTACATTGTTAAAATGTAGCCTCATAACATTTATTATTGAACCATTACATCCATTCAAACAAGATCGCTAGAACCACATCCTTCTTCGCTTGATTTCCTTTCCTTGAGTTTTTCAAGTACTCTTCCGCATCTTTAATCCTTTTGCCAATGCCCTAACTTTTTCTGGTGTAATGCCATCTTGCTTCTCCTTACACGTAATATCACCATCTAGTTTTTTCTTCTCAGATAAATCTAAAGCCATTGTGGATTGTTGTATGTGTGCCATCAAATTGTCATCAGCATCCTCTTTCCTGTTTGGCACTTGCTCATAATTACCTTTTCCAGATAAGTTCAAAGCCATTGTGGATTGTTGTATGTGGACTATAGAATTGACTGTATTTATGCTTATTTTGTTGACTTGTGTTTAGGCGGAAAATTATTTTGGCGGGAGAATAGATAAGCGTATTTTGTAGCGATATAGTATGAGCGACTTTTTAAAGCGATTTTGAAACACTAAAACCTTATCATTTAGCTATTTTTGGCCACATTCAATCTCTACCCGACCGTAACCCTTGCTTTTTCGTGCAATCACAATTTCGCTCAATTATTAAAATTGAATTTCAAGAGGTTCGTGATCCTTTATTGTCATGGTCCCCCATATCAAAATTTGAATTGAACCATTTTCAAAATTTTAGCATTAACTTACCTTACATGCTTGTAATTGTTTATAAGGTAATCATGGCCATCGAGTTTGTGGTGCGACCAAATGTAAATTTTACCACAGGTTTCTTGAGCTTCCTCGATTTGGTCGACCGTGCTTTCAATGGGAATCGCTATTTCTATTTAACCGAATACAAAGACAACGGAAGAAAGTAAGGATTGTTGCTCGGTTAGAGGTCCCATTAGGATTGTAGGTAACAAATGGGTAGAATTTGTTCATGAAAACATGTATACGGATGTTCACATGTTACACTTTGTTCAAGAAGGTGATGACTCTTTTACGCATCGCTATGATTCTAAAGGGTTGGAAGTTGAAGAATATCCGTGTAGAATCTCGACATATAAGGTTTCGTCGAGTTATCGTGCCATACCCTCAATGTAAGATATAACTTTTCACATACACATCGAACCATAAGCATAAGGTGGCGATAAGGTGATATTCTAGAGAGAAAGTTAGAGGTTTAGGGAACTTAGTGAGAGAAAGTGAAAGATATTATTATGAGCTCCAACTCTACCTTGGAAGGTAGAGTATTTATAGTCTTACATAACTCGCCACACTTTGGGGCATGGATCGGGCATACTGGTGGGTAAAGACCGTCCGTCCTCCACGGTGTTACTTAACTAAATTACTACTTAACTTAAAAGAACTACGACTACGAGCTTTTAACGATTACATATACTTGAGGTGACCGACTCTTTAATACCGGAATTTCTAATTCCTAACAATCTCCCCCAAGGAGGTCACCTCAATCATGTACCAAAATTACATTGAATACAACCGATAATACATTAACAATTGATCTTGCATTCTTGATGTAGTCCTTTGCTCCTAAGCTCATAGTCATTGATTCATCACATTGCATGTTTGGTTATTCCAAGTGGAGGTCTTTTACCGATCCACGTGATGATAAGTTTGAGCCATCTTTGGAGATCATCACTATCAACAATCTCGACACATCCTTTGTGGTGTTGGTATTTTGTGATGTTGTGACTTTGGGACCGACATGATCACATTACGGATCATGATATCTTCTCATCGAGTGGCGGAAGCATTAGTTGATTCATGATATTGGCGCAGCAGAAAGCGAAGCATGGAGTGAAAATATCGAGTCATTGATGCACTAATCATGATTTCTTTTGAGATGAATGTGTTAAGTGAGCATGTGGCTATGGATTGACCGCTTCATTCGATCACCGCAAACGTCGGGCGTACTGCGCATACAAGATTAGCATCAAATCGCACGAAAGTGTCTTTGATCACTTCGTTGAATTGAGGTACACGCCCACGGTTCCCGCTGATCAAGACATGTACCGCTGTGATCGTATAATTCAAGAATCTCCTTGACGGGGTTTCAAGTCGTTCTAGTTGTTCTCAAACCGAACGCCTCAAAGAAGACAACACGGAGTGAGTGAACCAAATAATTTTAAGTTCACCGATTGATGAAAGAGATTTGAAAACAATCGTATTGCTCAATAAAATTGTTTTGCAATACAACGAAGGTTTTATTGAAAATCAATTATCAATCATAAAATACCTTTTGGTTTGAAAATGAGTACACATCGATGTGCTAAAGAAAAGAGTTTTAAGCACAAAGACCGGTTTTCAAAGGTATCCGTCAATCCATAACTCGAACCGAGATTGATTCAAGAGATTGAATCGCCCCATTGTTTCTGCTCGGTTGTCACATGGTTGATCTATATAATAGATCTCACATGCCACCTACCAGAGCTTGTTTAATGTTGGCTCCGAAGGCTTTCCATCTTCATTGTGAATATGTAAACAAATCACTCGGATGTTCCGCAATACCACAAGGATAATGCGAGGACTCAAGATATAATCTCTTTCCACATTGAGTGAAACAGAGAGTCTTCATTGAAAGTGTCCTAATGAGATTTATTGATGATCTCGTGGCTCTAGACTCAATTTGTGCATATTTGGATCCCGTGTGGGAGACTAGGAGAGAGGTCTCCTTCTTCAATATCAACCATCTCTAAGAGAAGATCGATAGATAATGTCGGTTCCCGTGAGAATGAAACAAGTCCTTTTAAGAGGAACTTGAGTGGTTTGGAAAGTTGAAGTGTAGTGCGCCACCGGGTCCATGACGCCTTGTCTTCAATACCGATGTTACCATCGGTAGCATATGAATTGAACCCAGTATCCGCCTCTAAGGTTGAATAAATGGAGGGCTATTTGTTTTCACCCTTTCTCATTCAATTCTTTTTAATTCTTCAACCCCTTCATTGCTTACCGAGACTTCATAGCTATTACCTTGTTGGGTTTATTCCAGACTAGCTCGGTCTTAGTCCGCACTCTCCCATATCTCATTTTCTCCTTTCTCATCATACCTAAGGACTTCTACACTAACTAGTGGATTGTCCTCGGTAGATCCCTCCGGTTTTGGCGGATCATGGGAACCAATACCTAACCTTATCATCCTTATATCACCGTACATAAAGTAAAGTTGGTCGGTCAATTTGGTATTGTTCATCCGCCATTGGATCCAATTGAGAACCATTTGAAAATCAATTCGGATACTTGTGATATATTATCAAAGCATTTTGTACCGAATTGTTTTTGATATTTTAGAACGAGAACTCCCCTCAACATGTGCATCAAGTATTTGAAAATGTTTTGCACACGGAGGCAAGAGAAAGAATTAACTTCTTTGATTACCATTTTCTAAAGATATCAACATCACTTCCTCAACAAATCAAAAGATATAGCATTTCCGGAAGGATGCGGTTTCCATAAATTCGCTCCCCTCAATATGTGCCTCGTGGTTGAAAAGAGTTTTGCACATACCGGAGGAACCGCACATTGGGATGAATGATCACGTTGCAAATCAAAGGTTTAAGATAGATGCTTCCTCAACATGTGCATTGAAAATTTGAAATCGTTTGTCACATGTGGGAAGGACAACATGTACATTCTTGTGAAACCATTTACCGAATTATCGGTTTAAACCAATTTAAATCACACATTCTCCCCCGATCACAATTATCAAAACATTTGAGATTTGTGATCTCGTATAGATTTAAATTGATTTTGAAAGCTTTTAAGGAGAATTGTGACTCGATTGTGAAAGCGTTTGAACTGATAAGGATCGGATTTTAAGACTTTAAACTCCATTTATAAAACATGCATGTATATCTTTTGAAAACAATAATTTAATGCCAAATAACTTTTTAATTTAATTGAAATCATTCTCCCCCTCAATCAATGACATAGGTTGTTGATTGAGAGATAGGAATTTTGACAAATAAGTCCTGATGATTATCAAAAATAGAGATCGAGTTATTTTTCAAAGCATTTGGTTTTCAGCAGATAAATGTTTATAGAATCAGAGCATGGAATGTGAAAACTTGTTAAAACATGGCTCTGTTCTTTCTTTTAAAACGGGTTATTGCCTGAAAATGACAATAAACCATTTCTCTTTCTCCCAAAAAGTTTTTTTTTTTTTTTTTTTTTTTTTTTAACATTCGAACAAACATCTAAAGTCCCGTGTCATTCTTTGAATGACAGCACAAAGACCGTAGATATCATCGAACCAAGAAAAACATGACAAAATGGCAATATTTTTTGAAGAATTTTCGAATTTTTCAGGTTTTTATGGATTTTGAAAGTTTTATGATTTTCTATTTGATTTTAGAGGGTTTTATAATTTTGTATTTTGTTTTTCGAATAAATATTTACAAGAGATAGATGAAGATAGACCTTTACTCCTCGTCTTCCTCCTGAAGACGTTTGAGAGTTTCTGGTTGAAGGCTTTTCAAACCAAGACGTGGAAGAATAAACTCAAAACGTTCTCTTGGAAGAGCTTTGGTGAAGATGTCCGCTAACTGATATTCAGACCTCACAAAATATAGTTCCACCACACCTTTTTCCACTTGTTCCCTGATGAAGTGATGTCGAATGTCGATATGCTTTGCTCTTGAGTGTTGAACGTTGTTGCATGAGAGAGCAATAGCACTTTATTATCACAAGATGTAGGGATTTTGTTGAATTCATAGCCATAGTCGATAATTGAGATCTCATCCATAAGATTTGAGCGCAACAAGATGACATGGCTATGTATTCAACCTCTGTAGAGGAAATAGAAGTACTCATTTGCTTCTTTGAAGACCACTCACAAGCTTATCACCCAAAACCGAGCACCTCCGATGTACTTGACGTGTATCTTGACAACTCGCATGATCAAGATCTGCATAGGCCGTTAGTGACATACCGGTGTCCTTGGTACCATAGTCCCATATTGATGGTTCCTTGAGATACCGAAGACCCGCTTAATCGCTTCAAGGTGCTTTTAGTAGGCTTAGCACGGTATCTAGCACACATGCAATCGAACAAGATGTCCGGTCTACTAGAGTGAGATACATCGGGGATCCAATCATACTACGATATTTCGTTTGGTCAATCATGATCCCCGAGTGGTCCTCATCTAGTTTGGTTCGGTCAATCATGGGGTGTCAACAGGTCACTTGAATCAAATCCAAATTTCTTTAAAATCTCTGTTGCATATTTAGATTGATTTATGAAAATGCCTCCGGACTTTGAGAAATTTGTAATCCCGTGAAAAATGACATTTGTCCCATCATTGACATTTGAAACTTTGAACTCATTTCATTTGAAAATGATCACATTCCATTGGGTCGGTCGAGGCAAAATAATATCATCAACATAAATTTGAACATGAATCAAATGTTTGCTCGACTTCGGTGAACAATGTAGGATCAATCGCTCCTTTGATGAATCCGGTTGATAGAAGAAACTTTGACGATGTATCATACCATGCCCTTGGAGCTTGCTTTAAACCGTAAAGAGCCTTCTTCAAACGATAAACGTGAGTAGGATGCTCTTGATTCACAAATCCTTCAGTTGGGCGACGAGACGACTTCTTTAAGATCTCCGCTTAGAAATGCCGTCTTTACATCCATCCGATAAACTACCATGTTCTTACTAGCGATAGCGAAAGATTCGATTGCCTCGATTCGAGCAACTGGAGCAAAAGATTCTTCAAAGTCTATACCCTCCTCTTGACGATATCCTTTAGCAACTAATCGAGCCTTGTTCTTCAACACATCACCATGCTCATCAAGTTTTACTTTGAAGATCCATTTTAGAGCTATAATCATAGCACGCCTGAGCGGTACTAACTCCCATACATCAAGACGATCAAACTCATGAATTTCATCTTGCATAGCATTGAACCAAATTGTCTTCATTCATGGCGGTTTTAACATCTTTTGGTTCGATCTTAGATAGTACGGAGTTGAAGAAACACCATAAGGCATCGGTTGCAAGTTGTTTCGGGTTGATACAGACGAGAGGATTTCCAATGATGTTGTCTAATGGATGATCGTGAGTCCATTTTCCGAGGTGTTCATGTGGCATTTGTTGAGGAACCGAGGTAGGCGAGTCGATGTCTCCGAAGAAGATGGTTCGATGATGACTTAGGAGTAGCAAATATGTTTTCAAATGGAGCATCTTCGAGGATTAGCAAAGGGATTAACTTCATCATTGATGCGAAACATTTCCATGATGTACATTTGAAGAATGATGATTTGTTGATGAGATCAAGGATCGTGGTGCTTCTTGACTTAAAGATATTGAGATCAAGGATTGACTTCATTCATCGGAATATGAGCAACCTCTGTTGTAGGGATCGGCACCTCATTTGTAATAGAATCATACAGTTCATCAAACATAGGATCAAACAATTTCTTTACATCATCTTGGATGGAGGTACATATGGAGTTTCTTGAGAGGGTTTGGAACAAGGGATGAACCAATGGGACTGTTTTGAAGTGCGGGTCTGAGTGGAGTGTCCAGAGCCATTTGACCGGTCACTCATCAAAGGTAACGTGAATTGTTTCCATGATATTTCGGGTTCTTTTGTTGTAGATTCGGTATCCCTTTTGTTTGATGCATATCCTACAAATACTCCAATGTCGACTTTGGCCCTAAGTTTGCCTAAGTCTTGACCTCATTAGTTGGATAGCACAATGCACCAAACACACGAAGGAAAGATAGATTAGGTTTTTGTTGTGGACAAGTTCATATGGAGTTTTTCCATGAATAGTGTGAATCGGGAACGATTTTGTGTGTAGCATGCGGTGGCAATTGCTTGACCCGGAGAAACATTGGAACCTTTGAGTAGATCAAGATTGTTCTAGCAGCTTCAACAAGAGTACGATTTGTCTTTCAACTACACCGCTCATTGTGGGGTTCGTGGAACACTTCTTTGATGGTCGATTCCAACGCTTTCATAGAATTCACTAAGTTGTTTGTTGACAAACTCGGTTCCATTGTCTGCTCGATAATTCGGCGGTTTTGTTTAGTCGAACTCGCATTTGCTTGATGAGTTTGATGATGATATCGAGTTTCATCCTTTGTCCTTAAGAACTTGACCGGTGAATCTAGAGTAATCATCAACCACAACTAACACATATTTCTTCCCAAAGATATTCTCGCACCCTCATTGGTCCACATAAATCCATATGAATCATATGAAGAACTTCGTGATGAGTTAGTAGGTTTGGGTTTATGGGCATACTTCTTGCTTTTTCCCAATTGACATGTTGAACAAAGATGATCCTTTTCATACTTTAGTCTAGGTAAACCTACAACTAAGTCCTTTACGGAAAGATCGTTGATGGTGCGAAGTTCGGTGATTGAGACGACGATGCCATAACCATGACTTTGTTTTGAAGCCTTAGATAACAAGCGAGATAGGAGATGCCCTCATCATGTCATCGATAGAGATGGTGTAAAGGTTTGAGCCACGAGTTCCTTTCAACAGTTCCTCACCGTTAAGATCTCTAACAAAGCGGTATGTTTTTCAAGGCTACTTCTAGATCGTAATCACGAATTGACCAACCGAGAAATGATTATGACCTAAACCTTCCACATAATACACACGGAGATGACACTATCACCAACAACATAATCTCCATAACCCATAATAGCACCAAATGATCATTACCAAATCTAACAGTCCCGATGAATTTGCTCACGAAGTTCATGAGCGCGACCGATCTCCAAATATGCTTGGAACGGCTGAGTCCGGTACCACGTAAGCGATTTGAACGATCTGCGGTTGAACACGAGATAAGAATGGATAATCGGATAATTGGGATCCCCATGCAAGAATGGGTTCCATTTGGTTAGTTACAATGGTTGGACCACCCACATCGAAATAGAAGCATTCATATCGAAAGTGAGACAATGGAATCATTGTGAATAGATGCGATACTAGTGTCTCATTAGTCACATTCACGGTGTGATCACTTCTTAAGGAATAGTTCTACCAAGAGGCATCCATTTTCTAGTGGGCATTAATTGATTAGTCTTATGACCAACGGTATCCAATAGAAGCCTATTTTATTGAATGTTCTTCCCGTGGGTTTCAATTGTTTTCTAACTTTCTTTCGTTTTGCCTTTTAGCCTTCTTAGCAAGAATTTTAGCATTAACAATATTAAGCGGACGATTAACATCATTAGGCGTAACATTAACATCACATTCATGATTAGAAAGCGAATTCAAGCAATCACTAGAACAAGGTTTGCAAATAGTATCGAATTGAATTAATTACAAAGACGCCTATGGCTAATACTAGAATCAACACGATTCGTTTTATTCGATTCAAACTTAAAGTTCCTAGATTGTTCTTCTACTTTCTTCCAAAGGCACATTCTTAGCTTGCGAGGTCCTATCATTCCTTGTATTGTCTTGAGACTTTGACCTGCTCCCTTTAATGTCACCGATTACTCCCTGTAGAGGAATGGGAACATTAGTTTGGTTTACTACTCTTTGCACCACTGCTTAGATGTCTTGGGATCCGAACTACATGCGGTGCACTAAGTTTCACATTCTTAACACTAGAGGTACCGAGATTTGTACTCCTAGAAGGCACATTTGAGTTCACTTTCCTAGCATTGACAAATCTAGAATCAACTACTCAATGGTACACTACGCCTCATTCAAACATTGGGAATCGAGTGCATATCATATTTGGCCTTAGGCATTGAGCATGGAATCAAAGGGTTAATTCTCTCTCCTAATGACTTTGGGCAAATTGTGATCAAGCATTCTAAGATTTCTTGAGATCGTTTGGCATATAAGCATGCATGTCCAATTGCATTATCATGAGGTTTCTCTAGCTTATCTTCTTCAACAATCTCACGT
Organism: Chrysanthemum lavandulifolium; assembly: GCA_022545495.1. Classification (NCBI taxonomy): domain Eukaryota; kingdom Viridiplantae; phylum Streptophyta; class Magnoliopsida; order Asterales; family Asteraceae; genus Chrysanthemum; species Chrysanthemum lavandulifolium. The sequence continues at coordinate 274,610,289 of CM040243.1, forward strand.
AGGCATTCTAAACAATCCTTAAGGGATGAGAAATATGTTTGAATGGCAAGCTTGTTGTTCCTTAGATGAGGGGGGACATATGTCACAGATAAAGCATATTTATTACCAGAGTGAACCTTCGATACAACATTTTCCTCATTGATCATTGGCATTTTCCCTTTTACCTGACTCTTCAGATTCTCAATTTCCTTTTGCAATGAAGTTATTTGTTTGTTGTTTTTGTTACGAGTGACTTTAATTGATTCAAACAACTCATTGAAGTGACGTTTAATCTTTTCATTTTCTTCTAGAAAACTTTCGTTTTCCTTTTGTAAAGCATTTACTAGGTTTTGAAGATGAAACGTTTGAGAATTTCGAGAATCTAAAGAAGGAGGCATTTGGGAGCTGTCATATTGTTTGTTTGACCCTTTAATTGAGAGATTTGGGCTTTCAACTTTCGATCGTGTTGCATCGAGCTTGAATCTGCTCATCACGTTTGTTAATTTGAAAACCGCATCAAACTCGAGCATCCGAAGATGTCTTGACATTTGAAGTTTTGACATTTTCTTTAAGATGTTGATATTTTAGTTGTAAATTAAAATGCTCAACTTCTAGTTTAGAAAATGTTTAACAAAATTGTCGTGATCATCCTGCTCAATTTTCTCATCTAGTTTAGAATTAGTTTTTCAAGCTCAATGACACGATCATGGGAGACTTTCAGGCCACAGATAATTCATGAAATTTGGAAGCATTAATAGAGCAATTTGAAGCGTTGAAAACACATCTTGAGCAACACATTCAAGAATAAGATTCTCATTTAATGTATGCAAGTTCTTTCTCTCAATCTCATTATATTTCATTGCACGCTCATAGTCACTAACTTCAACAACCATTGCATCAAATTCCTTTTCCATTCCCTTAATATCGGTTTCTATCCCTTTTAAGACTCTCAAAGTGATCTTTTAGAAGTTTAAAGAATGGCATGACCTCACCAAATAACATTCTTTCATTTGTTCAAAACCCTTTCTCCTTGATTATACACATGGTGTGATCCTTTTCTTGCAAGTTTTCTCAAAATCAACAAATAGTTGAAATATCACGTATTGGCTAATTAATGTCTTGCTTTTAGTGGCAATTTTCTAGGTACAAGATGCATTGGTGTATTAGGAGGATACACAGTTGCTCTAGGCATTTTCCAAAGGGAGGGTTTGTTTCAACAATATTTTCCGCTTTCGCTTATCTAAATCCTTTTTCCGAAGACTTGTTCGGAGTCAACAAAGTCTCGAGGCTTAAACTTGTTCAATGAAATCCAGTTTTCCTTCTTGTAATCATGAGGAGAGATAATTATGTTTTCTCTTTGCATTTGGGATCATTTTGTTTCTTATTCATCTTTTCCTAGTGATTTCATTTGATTTCTTATCTTCCTCGGTGCACTCAACGCAACTAGGTTTCGCCTAGGCTTAAGGATTTCATCACCATCATAAAGCACCTTATGAGCATTTCTAGCCTTTTAATTACCTATGGATTCGGTTCCTCAACAAGGGAATGCTATGCTTATCGCTTAAGACTCGATGTTTGGTGACCATGTGAGCGATCGAATGGTGTTTCCTTGTATGTACAACTTGTTTTCAAGTTTGTTTTCAAAGTTTTCGATTAGAAAAATCTCTCAAGAGTTTTGATTCCTTTGCATTAAATTCTTGCTTAAGCATTTTCACATTTTCTTGAAGTTCTTGTTTTGTTTAGTTGTTTTAGAAAGTTTTTCTTGCAAGGAATTTAATTCTTGTTTCAATACTTCTTCTCTAAACTTACTTTTTCTAATTCTTGTACTCACTTGGACATCCATTTCCGCTCACGAGTGGTCAACTCAAATTTTGCACGTTGTTCATAAATAGCAACACGTTCCTTATAGGCATTTAGTTCGTAAATTATGGAATCATCGGGAGCACATGCGGTGTATTCATCAAAGACATAGTCATTGTTGATCGCAGAAGATGCATCACTTGGTACAACTTCACTTTCACTTTGTTTCACGTATTGATCGTATGGGACAATATTGTTATTACCCATATTTTCAACATTTGATTCAATAGTTTCATTGATTGTACTTTGTCATGCATCATTGCACATCGCATCATCGTATAGTTTTAATACCTCCGAGATGAGTTTGTCCTTGGATGGGCCACTTGTGGTGAAGAAGAGATCTTGGGAGAAACCATTGAGAGATGCTAGCCATAAAGATTGTGTGTGCGATGGGTCCATCATCTACATCAGTCGTATGCATTACGATCGGCGACTTGAAAGGCGTTCGATGATTGTGACCTACCTCCGAATAGGCCGCTCATCTACATCTCGCATCATAGGTCTTGGCATTGCCCTTAGCAAGAAACAACAATTCCTCTTCATCCAACGCAGCACCATTGTCCCGAGCTTGTGCAAGAACATCTTATCTCGAAATAATCGGCGATTCATGGACGCTTTGAGATGTGCGTTCCTTGCAATGTGTCCTTCACCACCACGCTTATAGCATTTGATTGGCTTAGCTTGACCTTGGTTACCATTTCTTCCTCGATTCGGTTGCCAACATAACCTCTCCCGCTCCACCTCTTCCCCGATCATCTTGTCTTTCTGAATCGGTTGCACCACGATCCTTCCATCTTTAACGGTGGCTTGATTATGTGGGTTAGATGCGATTCGAGGTTGTTATTGGTTTGTGGGAGAGAATTCATGTTTTGACTAATGAGAAGAGCAAGTTGATTAATGATGTTACCCGTGTGCATCAAGATCAACTTGTTTGAACATAGGATCGTGGATGAGTTTGTGATTACCATTACCCAAGGGTATGACTTGTGATGCTTTGGTTGTGATTCCGATGTTTGAGTAGAAAGTCGTTGAGTCATTAGACGAGCTTGTCTCTCCCCGGTTGGTTTTGAACCGATTGAGAATCAATTTTCAAACATAGCATGTCTCTCATTCAAGGAGGAAGGCATAGAGTTGCTCATAGTTTGTATTCTTCAATCCTTTAGTGAGTTTCACATTGTGACAAACTTGTGCCATTCGGGATTCATGTTGTTCACAAACTTTGAGTTCAAATTGAATGTTAGGCATAGTCATTCGATGTTCCTCATGTCATTCACTAACTTATGAAATCTCACATAGTACTCATAGATACTCTCATCCGGTTTCATCTTGAAGTGCTCAAATTCGTCATAGAGTTGGGATTCTCTGTCTTCCATAGTTAATTCGAACCCGAGAGAAGCATCTTAACGTTATCCCAAACCGCCTTTGCATCGGTGTTATGATTGATCGACTTGTAGATGTCTTTAGGAAGACCTTGAAGAACAATGTTTGAAGCCACGATATCTCGCATCGAATCTCTTTTCTCCTTATCATCAAGCTCATCATACATCTTAGGTCCGTCCATTCCGTAAGCAGAGTACCATCTTCATTAGTATCAAGTATGTCTCTAGTCGCTTCAACTCGATATGGTCCTTCATCAATGGATTTGAGAATGTTGACACCATTTTCCTTTCCAAGGCAATACTGATCGATTCGTTGAGCCCAAGAGTCGTAGTCGATTCATCAAGCATGGGTAGACGAGTATCCGAGCCACCGCTTGAACATCCTCAACAAAGTGGAGATGACGGAGGGAACGTTGGTAGACATGTTAACAGATTATACGGGATTTTATAACTCTATGATTAAACCGGGAAATAGATTCTTTCATGGGATTTTACTAAATCAAGAGAAAACCGTAAACAATCACTTAAGTCGCTAGAAGATAAAGCACTAAGTCGCTAGCAGATAATGCACTAAGTCGCTAGAAGTAAATGCACTAAGTCGCTAACCCTTAATTCGCTACACCCTAAGTCGCTAGAGTCCCAAGTCGCTAGACAAAAAGCAAGTCGCTAAATAGTAACTCGCTACAGACCAAGTCGCTAGCCAAATTTTGGCGAAGAATTGCTACACAAGTCGCTAGATATGCATGTCGCTAAAGAGCAACTCGCTCTGAGACCAAGTCGCTACCACAAGTCGCTACCCGTAGTGGAGAATCCAATACTTGTACTTTAACTCGCTAGATCTAACTCACTACCTTGAACACGTGAAGTCGCTACAAAATGTGAAGCAAGTCGCTACCAAGAAAATATTTCGTGAACTAAGTCGCTAGCTTGAAAACCATATAAACATCACTTTTCAATCCAAAACAACCCAACCAAGATGATTCAAGCTTACCAAATGAAAACCTAAACACTTGTGATGATTCTAAACATAAAAGTACCAACAAAATTCAAACTTTAACACAAGAAATCACCCAATGATGCAAAACCACTAAACTTTTCAAACTCAAAACCACCTAAAACCACTATAAATCCAAAGATGTGCAAGATATGATCTAACCATGGCTCTTGATACCAATTGTAAGATATAACTTTTCACATACACATCAAACCATAAGCATAAGGTGGCGTATAAGGTGATATTCTAGAGAGAAAGTTAGAGGTTTAGGGAACTTAGTGAGAGAAAGTGAAAGATATTATTATGAGCTCCAACTCTACCTTGGAAGGTAGAGAGTATTTATAGTCTTACATAACTCGCCACACTTTGGGTGTGGATCGCATACAGGTGGGTAAAGACCCGTCCGTCCTCCACGGTGTTACTTAACTAAATTACTACTTAACTTAAAAGAACTACGACTACGAGCTTTCTAACGATTACATATACTTGAGGTGACCGACTCTTTAATACCGGGAATTTCTAATTCCTAACACTCAATTTCCACAGGTTATATATAAGAACTCATTTTTTTGTTTACGTTTATTTAAGAATAAGTGTATTTTGTTATCAGATATGTTATAATTGTCAATCGCAGATGGTGTTTTACATTTCCTAATTTTCTAGACGGTATTGGGTTCATGAGGTAATCGTTGTTGTTGTTGTTGTTGTTGTTGAAGGAATGGAGTTTAATGTGGATGTTACTGGGCTATGAACGATGTCATGATCCTCGTGTTTTGTATGTTATGGATGATGAGATGTGGTCGATCGCTCTTCAATATTCGATATTGAATTTGGCGATGTTATTGTTTTTACTAAATTGGCAAAGAATAGGTTGAATGTAACCGTGTTTGGTTTCAAGTTGGGGCAAAGATACAGGCGTTTCTTGGTGTGACGCAATTGTTTTTTCCACAAAATGATCTTGATAATGAAGATGGAGGTAGGCTTGAAATCTCATAATCATATTCAGTAATATCATAACATTTATCTTTAAGATTTATTTTGATATTTTTGAAACAGGTGATCAGCGAATGCAACACATTTGCCAATGGATTGGTCACCTTGATCATTTTGGTGAGCGAACTGATGTCTTTTACAGAAGGTCTACTGAAATTCTTCCGTTATGTAAACTTGTAAGTTTGTTTTTTGTGTGTACTTTTTTTTCTATGCATTTATATAATTTTATACAATTTTTGTAATTGTTGCACACCAGGACATTCCAGACCATTTCCTTCAGAATCATCCTATGCATTTTTATCAAAATGCACTTTTTAGGAATGATGAAGTCGAATACATGATGCAAATTCAGATTGACTATCATAGAGACAATCCATTCCGGGTGAATCATGTGAATGCATTAGGTGACTGGAACTACTTTTTGAAGATTGTGAGTTTGATCATGGAAAGATGATAAGGTTTAAGTTCATGTATGTAGAGTCTTATGATGGTTTGGTGTATCCTGCTTTCCATATTTGTTAGGAAATCGGATAAGGTTTAATTTCATGTATGTAGATTGTTATGACATTTTCTATTTATTTTCTTGGGTTACATGAACAAACTTTTCAGTGGTGGGTGTGTATATACTTGTATTCGATTGATCAGATAGATCGTTACAAATTTTAACAGTTTATGGTAAGGACTTTCACAACACAACCATTATGTTGTAACCCTTCATATTAGTTCATAATATCACTCTTTTTCGACTACTTTTGGTAGATGTAATCTTGGTAAAGAGATTGGAGTGTGGTTGGTGTATCCACTGCTAGGACATTTCAAACCACCTCTAGAGTTGATGAAACCACTGCCAGAAGAATGAATCCAATGATTGAATTAAACCACTGCTAGAGTTGATGAAACGTCTGCTAGAGTTGATGAAAACACTGCCAGAAGAATGAATCCAATGCTTGAATTAAACAACTGCTAATAGTGTTGTTTAACCAATGTTAGTATATTTGTGTGCACCATCGTCTACACACCGCCACAAGTTGTCAGCAACCTCGCGATCTTTGTGTGCTTGATCTTTCAAAAATTTGTCGATCACAGCTTTTCTTTCAGTAGTAATGTCGTTGCAACTATGGTAGTTTTGTCTCATTTGTTCCTTTTCCGCCTTTGCCTGGTCAAACAATTTGATGACGCTTATAATAGCGTTTTTTCGGGCCTCATCATCGATATTGCATTGATTTTGAACGTACACTTGCATATCTTCAACAGAATGGGGGAGACGGCAAGCCATATTAAATCTTGTGTTGGGAAGTATTTTGAGCTTCAATTGTGTTTGAAATTGTGTGTTAAAAAATGTGTTTGATGTGAGTATTTATAGAGTGGTAAAAATTGTTTTGAAAATGTTTATTTTTTGTTTTGTTTTTTTTGTTTTTTTTTTAATATTTAATGACCAAATCGTAATGTACTATCACATATCCCAAAATATTTCATGCAACTTTTAAAAGCGCCTTTTTCAATTTAGCGATTTATGATACACTAATCTGTGTCTTTTATCTTTTGTTCCCACATTCACTTCCTACCGACTGTAACCCTATCTTCTTAATAATCTAATACAACTGCTCGTTTCGCTCGATTATTAAAATTGAATTGTGCGAAAGGTTCGTCATACTTTATTGTCATGGTCCCCATATCAATTTTGTCTATATTTGATGTTTCAATATTCGAATCTAATTAGGGTTTACATTTAAAATTATTTATATTTTTAAAATATTGTATTTACGTGTTCGAAGAAGGATGGCAACTATTTGGAGTTGGATCCTCAAGCACTGCTTGACGCTCATGTTTTGGGGTTGTTTTATTTCCAACCGCTGAGGTATGAAAATGGGGTGTTTTTTATTGGAGTGTGTCCAAGGATAGGAAGGTGGACTATAATAGTATGTGCCAGTTTCTGAAAGAACATACTGAGCTAAATTTCCATTCGTTGTTTTTCTGTTTACCACAATGTCAATTAGAGGTAGGATTGAAACTAATAGAGTGTGATAGGGATGTGGCTGCCATGTATGACCTTGCTGATCGATATGGGAAGTTAATGATGTATATGGCACATAATCCCCAAAACTTATTTGATTTTTATTATAAAAATCTTAACTTTTATGATTCTGAAGATGATTATACAACCAAATTGATTATACATGGAAGAAGATTAAAAGATGCAAGCAATATGACATATGATGAGCTTATTGCTTGGGCGTAAGAAAAAGCAAGCATCCTTATTGATGTTGATGTCGATATGTGTGTTAGCCATAGGGATGTAGTTGCTAAGTCAAGGTTGCGTAAGTTGGTTTTCATTGAAGAGCAAGATAAAGCCTTTGCAGGCGATCGATAAAAAAATTAAGGTGGTGCAAAAAAAATAAAAAATAAAAAATAAATAAAAAATAAAACAACGCTATTTCTGAGCTGTTAGATTCTACTTTGTGACACATAAATCTAATAAAGCAGGCGATATATGTGTCACAAAGTAGCATTTAGCAGCCCAGCAATATCGCCGTTTTTTGTTTTGTTTTTTTTTTTTTTTTTTTTTTTTTTTTGTTTATAGCAGACACTTATATTTTACCTGGTGCGTAAAAGTTACCGATTAATTCATATCACACTTACCACGACACGTATCCATATCGATTATACTTTTTTTTTGATGATGTAGGTTATGTTTTCAACACTACGTTACAAGCCAAAGCATATCAAGGGAGCAAAGTTATAATACGGTATGTTCCACAAAAGTACTTAGACAAACATAAATAACTAAGTGCATATATTAAAATATCCAACAAAATTAACCTTAATAGGTTTATAGAATATCCATAAGCATAAACATAAACATCATACATTCCTAACCATATATTAAAGCGAAACACATATGAAAAAACCAAGAAACCGATTCAAGACACCATAGACTTGAGCTTCTCAATGAATGACATAAGCTCCCTTGTTCGCTCGCTTGTTCACAACCTTCACCAACATGTTTGCAATGTCTCGCCAAATCTTCATTTTGCAAAATATTCAACTGTGAAATACTTTGCACACCGAATCAAAGGGATACAAAAGCTCCAACTCGCAATCACGAAATCCTCTCAAGAACACGAGCCCTAATATCTTGGGCTTTTTGGTTAATTCGTCGTCACCCTAGTGACAAGAACCTCCCTACGAAACTTCTCCACCATCATGTCTCTAACGAGACTAGAACCAGAAGCAGCAGCCTAACTCCTCATGAAAGGCATTTTGTAGTCATTTTCTTTTTTTTTTTTTTTTTTTTTTTTTTTTTTTTTAACAAAACAGCATTCATAGTTTTCCTTTGGTTTATGTGTGTTTTTATATTACTTATAAGCTCTTTTGATTTGATAGCCACGCATAGTAATTATGGCGTTTTGACTTATAAGCCATATTCATTTGATAGCCAACTTGAACCAAAATAAGTATACTAGACTACTTGATGAATTTGTTTATAAGCCATATTCATTTGATAGCCAATTTGAACCAAAATAAGTATAGTACACTACTTGATGAATTTGTTTAATTGAGAAAATTTTGAACCTTTGTTTTTCTTTAATTTGACAGTTTCCATGCTGGCAAGAATCGTGACATTAGGAGACGTGTTTAAACGTATTGCGAAGTGCATGGACTCACAATAGTTGTATTGCTAAATTGTATATTCGACAATTGTATTTAAGTGGCCTAAATTTATATGTCTTTATTTAGTTTAGTTCCTTTATTTTAAATTGTTAATCGAATAATTTTACTTAGTTTTTAAACAACTTTTTAAGCGTTATTTTATAAGCAATAAACTTGTTTATAAGAAAGTATGATCTTTATATGAAATAAGACATGTGTTTAATAGTACTATCACGTAATCCAATATATTGTGAGCGACATTTTTAAAGCGCCTTTTTCTTCTTACCGCTTCGCCCGACAAGAACTCTACATTTATTTACAAGTCAAATGCAAATCTTTTCCGATTTGAGGTCAAACAACAAATAAGTGTAAAAGTATTATCACACAAACCAATGTATGTGTCATGTCAAGTACTTTCACATAAACCGATGTATTCCAAGCGACCTTATTAATGCGCCATTTTCATCTTACCCACTTAAACCGAGTAGACAAACATATTTTGTTTTACTAACCAAAAATTGGATACAAAGATTTATGTGGTTGCTATTTTATTTTATGTTTTAATTTTAATTATGTCGATTATGCGATATAATTTTGCTTTTTTAATTCAACGTCAATGTAGGTTGTTTTGTAAAACACAAAGACAATTAAGATTAAGATTGACAACGACATAAACAAAAGTAGTTACACTTAACTAGTACACACATAACCCACCATAACTAACCTAAACAAAACATAAACCTAACATGAAGGCTTCAGAAATTCAAAGGACCATTGACTCAAGATGTTCAATGAAGGATAACAAAGAAGAAACGCGAGCACGCCTTTCAAAGATGGAGGTGCGCTTCCTTACAATCTCACCCTATCTTCAATTTGCATCCTTCTCATTTGCCGAACAGACGCAATGCAGACGAGTTAGTTGGACCCACAACCAACTCTCCAATAAGCACATCCCTACGTTGTACACGAGCGTTAGCTCGTCAATCTTCTCTTGCAGATCTAATTCATCCCGAGCAAGATCCCTAACTTCTCCCCAATATTCCACAATCATCATGGACTTGACGGATCGAGAGTTTGTCAGGGATAGTTGATCCAAGAGGAAAGACGGGGTTGGACATTGTTGTTGTTTGTTGAGATACGTTTTTTTTAGAGAGGATTAAAAATAGAGTGTGGAAATATAGAGTGATAACCACAAAATGTGTTGGTAGTTGTGATAGGAGTTGTTAAATAGAGTGGAATTATAGTTGTTTTAAAATAGAAGTGTAAAATGTATATTGTTTAGAAGAAAAAAATTGTATATTGTTTAGAAGTTATCATCATTTATGTTTTGACTGTTAATTGATATTTGTATATAGTTTAGAAGTTTTCATCATATACGTTTTTGTTTTGTCACAACAACACAAGTTCGTTAAACATAATTTCTTATATAAGCATCAATCGATAACATAAAATGTGTTTCCAAAATCACCAATGGTCCGAAAACTATACCTAAGCTACGATAAGCAAATGTTCAAAACTATACCTATAATCCATTTAGCGGTAATCCTAACCAAGTTATTCTCTACAAACATATCGTAACACACAAAGGCGCGAACTCGTGTTAACCGTGGTCTTTGTCAAGAGACTCCGATATCTCCCGCTTCTTCGAGTTTGGCCAAAGCTTAACACGTATTTTAAATAGCTTAGGGTTTTAAGTAATGAGAACTATCCAATCATCGGTATTTTAAATCCTTTAAACCATTAAGCTCGAGTGGGTCATTTTAACAATTAGGGTAGGAGGGTAGGATGGTGGATTTTTGGGACATAAACCAAGTTCTTGGCGGTGTTGGGGTCCAACCCTTTCATGTAATAGCACTTTAACAAGGATAATGAGATCATGTTGTGTTCATATGCTTGTGATACGAATTTGATCGTGTTTGCATGCGACTATTTGAGCAGTGTGTATATGTTTGAGGATCCCGAAAACAAAGGAATGATGTTAGTGTGTGCCCGCCAGTTATATTATACCATTGCCCGACACCATTTCCTTATCCTTTTTACAATGATCACTCCAAAAACTAAACCAAAAATTCTCTACTATATTATGAACCAACAAAATTGAAGTTTGCGTCTATGACACGTGGCTTCTTTGATGGTTCACGGCGACGAGGTACACGGTTTCTTGGTCCAGTAGATACGGGAAAGTGTACAACACGTTTCTTGTTACGGTTTGTAATGGTTACCTAATGATGAGAGTTGAATCTTGAAGGGTAGAAAGGTAGTGCAAAGTGGTTTAGCCATGCGTAGAGAGTTCATAACCGCGTTCTGTGTCTATTTTAGTGTACGTTTGTTGATGAGAAACCCACGTTCGCGTGTAACAAAGAGATGTCGAGATTATAAGAAATAGATGACATGGTTTTGTAATGATAGTGATGGCGAGTGAAGTGGAGTTAATGAGGCACCCTCAAAACACTCATATCGCCGCCACCATTATATATATATCATTACCAACCATTTCATCTATCTTGTTATCATCTATGATCTCATACCACAAGGAAACATGGAATTTGTCACCAAAAAAGACACCACTAAAAACACAAACTCGCTTAAACAATCTCAAAGCAAGCTAAACCCTTATGCACCACCTTTCTACACTTCATGATTCAACCTCTTCATCGTGTAACTTCTACATACCGTAACAAGAAATGGCTTTACACTTTCCGGTATCTACCGGACTAAGAAACCATGTACCTCCTCGTCAGAAACCATCGTAGAAGCTACGTGTCATGGTCGTTGATTTCTATATTGTTGTTTGATAATATAGAGAGAATTGTTGGTGAGTTTTGGGAAGATCATTGTAAAAGGAGAATGAAATGGTGTTGGGCAATGGTATAGTAGCACTTTAAGCATACACACTAACAAAGATTCTTTGTTTTCAAGAACCCTCAACCATATACACACCGATCAAATAGTCGTCGCAAACACGATCAAATATTTTGTATCACAAGCATATGAACACAACATGATCTCATTATCCTAGTTAAAGTTCTATTACACAAGAAAGGGTTGGACCCCAAAACCCCGCCAATAATTTGGTTTATGTCCCAAAATCCACCATCCTACCTCATACCCTAATTGTTAAAATGACCAACTCGAGCTTAATGGTTTAAAGGGTCTTTGAAACCCGATGCTTGGATAGTTCTCATTACTAAAACCCTAAGCTATTTAAAATACGCAACTATTATATCTTACCTTTTGGCCCCGATGCGGTCACGGCTTGGCCTCGGATTGGAACCCATGACACCTAATCAATTTGAAACAAGTATAAAAGCAAATCATATATTCCTACAACTAATCAATTGCATATACTATATAAAATACCTAATAAACAAGAGATACCCGTTTAGATTAAAGTATATAACAAAACCCATGTAGGTTTTACGGTCAAGAGTATTTATAAAAGTAGTAAACGATACTGCGGTGGCGAGTGGTGGTGGAGGCGGCGCTATGATGTAGTGGTGGTGCGGTGATGAAGATGAAGATGAAGAAGTTGAGGTGAAAGCGGTTGAGGTTAATAATTGGGGTATGTGTGATATGGGTAGTATCCGAGTTATAGGTTCTTAAATAGAAGTTAATATGGAATCATAAATTAATGTGGGAAGGTATAAGTTGTTGAGGAGTAAATTAATTGGTTGACTTTGGTATTCATTAAGTGTTTGGTTATTTGACACGTTGCAAATTATTTAAAAATCGTATATTACATATTATTTTAAAAATTACAAAACGAGACACGATATTACAAATTATTTTAAAAATCGTAAGTCGTACATATAAGCACGTGATTTTCATTCTTTCTTGTACTTGACCGATAATGTATACTTGGGGGCTGTTTTGTAAATTTGATGTATCCATCGCTAGCGCCTATGAAACCCCCGCTAGTGGTCTTCAACCCACCGCTAGCGACTTCCTCTTAATGTATCATTTGAGGGGTCATTTTATAAATTTGATGTATCCATCGCTACCGTCTATGAAACCCTCGCTAGTGCCTATCAAACCACCGCTTGTGGTTGTCAATGCACCGCCGGTGGTTTTCCGATAATATATACTTGGAGGGTGTTTTGTAAATTTGATGTATCCATCGCTATACTTTATCAAACCACGCTAGTGGTTTGAAATCCATCGCTATCGGTCATGCATACCGATGAGTGTGTAAATACTCATCATTTTGAGTCAATCTGAATCGCAAAACGTCTAAAATGCTCGAAATGCATCAAAATATCGAAAATATTCCAAAAGCGCATTTTATATGTTTCGGATGCAAAATGTTTAAAATCGATGAAAAATGAGCAAAGTTTGCATAATTGGCGCTTCGGTCCCCAAGTTTCTAAAATTGTCAAAATAGTCCCCGAGTCAAAATTTCAAAGAAAAGTCACCAAAGGTCCTTTTAAAATCATAACTTGTCAAATTTAGTCCTTTGGTGAAAAATATAAAAGTTTTGAGAAAATTACAAATTGGTCCTTCAAGTTTCAAAATTGGCGAAATAGCCCCTGAAAATTGCAAATGGCGATTTGGTCCTTGTACTTTGAAGCTTGTCAAGATTAGTCCTTGAGACAAGTTTGATGAATTGGCAGCTTAGGCCCTCAAGTTTCAGATTATACAACTATAGTCCTGAAGTTTAAAACCTTTAAACTAATTTTGGACCTCACCAACCTTTTGACCCTGCCTAAACAAATGACCCTTCCCATTTTGAACCCTGGTCAACCCAAAGTCAAAAACAGTTTACCCGCCCCACCTTATCCCTTCTTCCCCACTTGTGCCTGCAACTGCATACACTCACCTCTCACCTTTTCACCTCAAACCCATCCTCATCATCACCTTACCCATCACATTAAATGCCACCCCCAGTGCTAGTTTCGAGAGGTCAATGGTCAAAAACAGGTTTCCGCCAAATTGTGATAAGGCTCAAAATACACCCATTGGCCAAGAAAAGTGGTGGGAATCAATCGAGACACGTGGAGAAGCCATTTGGTGTATAAAAGGGAAGAAGAAGAAGACCAAGTAGTAGTTAGCTTTTAAATTAAATGTATGTCGTTTTTATTAAAGTATCTTAATTAGCTTTCACATTTGCAATTTTCAAGCTTCTTTATATTGAACATAAAGTATTTTGATAATTATAATCATCTTGAGTCCCAATTCAATGTTTCATTTTAAGTTTTAGATTTCATGGTCATGTTACAAATTTGAATTTCAAATTCTCATGCTCAAACTTCTAGCAACTTATTTACAAGATCAAACAAGCTTGTACTAGCTTTTATAGCTTTTGCAAGCTTGCACTTAAGTTTCAAACCATTTTGGTTTTGGTCAATGAAGTCAACCGAGAAGGAAATGGGTATGCAATGGAATTGGGTGGTGCGAGAGATGGAAATGGGTTGGTTCTTAGTTAATGGGTTTATTTTGTGTACTTGGGTTGGTTTTCTAGTAGGTTAGAGGTCTTGTTCTATTGATGCAAGCCATAGTGGCTAGGCTTTCATTGTAAGTGCTTATATCGTATTTCACATTTGGTTATTGAATCCGTGCTTTGCATTTGAATTTAGTGATAATTGTTGCTATTAAATTTGTGTTTGATAGTTGTTTGGTATATCTAGGGTTAACTGCTTTTAGTTCTCATTACGAGTTTAACTAGTGTTTGGATCTATGGCTTAATCATCATCTTTGGTCTATTCAATAGTCAAGTTATAGTGTTTCATGTTTGTTAAGTAAATATGAACTAATTTGGGTCTTAGTCCGAATTGCAACACCACAAAAGTCAAATCTCAACCTTAATCAGATAAACTAATCATTGTTGTAATTTTGGGATTGCAAAATCATCAATTTGTGTTTAGAAATCAATAATGTTGCTTGCATTAGGTTTATAACATCTCATAACATCAATCTCGGTCTTAAACCGGATCTAAAGTTCATGTTAGTCAAAGTTCATCAATATCTTGAAAAGTCAAAAGTGCTTAAGTCTGTTTTGAGTCCAGTTAAAGGATTTTTCTTGACCTCATCTTTGGGTCTTATCAAGTGAAAATTGGCAATTTAGAAACTTTATCTGGTCCGATTACTTATTAGCATTTTAGTGCAATTTTACAATTTTGCAAAGCTCCAAATAAGCTCTTCATTTAGGCTCTTATGCCCGCACCACGGATCGGTGAATCCGAGCTTTTTCTCGTAATTGGTGCGGCTTGCACGGGGCTCAATAGAGCTAGCCATGGTCTAATTTTTGGTTCAAGTAATCTCAACCAGGTCCTTTCCAAGATCCAATTCTTATTTTTCGGTTTGAGCTTATTTTCAAGCTTGTGCATGTGTCCAAAAGTAGCACCCAAATCTGTTTTAACTTGAAAATCACAAACATCAAATCTCTTTGATCGGTGTGATTCAGTGTTGTAGCTTGTTGATTTTAGTTGAAATTGGTCACTTTTAGTAGTATAGAACTTCGTAATCGTAGGTAGCTTGTTTGTTTCAATCGTAGCTTATTTTAGTGCTTATTAATAAGCACTTGTTTGATCGATTCTCAATTTCTCCATACAAGTGCCTGTTTTCCAATTTTCTCATATTCCTTATATCATTTTAGAGTTTTCCTGAAATTTTCAGATTTTTCTAAGTTGTTTAGCTATTTTCCTAATTTAAAGTAGTTTTAAGCATTTTTAATTAGCTTTTAATATAAAAATTCGTAAAAGGTTCAAAAAATAACTTTTCAATTTTCTTAGGTTTAGATAAATATAAAAAGTGAAAAAGTAATTTTCCATATTTTTCATAGTTTATTTTGTAATTTTAGTAATTTAATTAGTTTTAATAGTTTAAAATTCATAAAAAATAGAAAATAATCGAAAAATACAAAAATAGTCTTGAAAATTCTAGTTTGATATTTTAGACTTTTCATTTCATAATTTTATTTTTCTAGCTTTGTTTCCTCATTTCTTGTATTTTAGGTAATTATTTAATAGTTAAAAATAGTTTTAATTAATAATAATTAGATAATTAGTTGTAAAATAATTTTCTTTTCTAAAAGTTTCTTATATCATTAGGTTTGTAAAATATCATTTTCATATTTTTAGGATTAATATTGTGTAAGTTTCACGTTTTTGTTTATGCGTCACGTAGTTTTTAATTAAGTTTTATTAAAACAAAAGAACAAAAACATCATTTAATAATAGTGATAGCGTTTATTTAGTAGATTTTATCTTTTAGATTTCCTTTAATTTGCATTTAAGCCGTTGTAATTTGTTGGCTTTTCCTTAGTTATAATCATAAACAAATCTCGCATCTGTTCAAATCTTCTCGATCACTAAACGTCGACTATTCTCGACGACTCGTTGGGACATTGATGAGTGTGTAAATACTCATCATTTTGAATCAATCTGAATCGCAAAGCGCCTAAAATGCTCGAAATGCATCAAAATCTCGAAAATATTCCAAAGCGCATTTATATGTTTCGGATGCAAAATGTTTAAAATCGATGAAAATGAGCAAAGTTTGCATAATTGGCGCTTCAGTCCCCAAGTTTCTAAAATTGTCAAAAATAGTCCCCGAGTCAAAATTTCAAAAGAAAAGTCACCAAAGGTCCTTTTAAAATCATAACTTGTCAAATTTAGTCCTTTGGTGAAAAATATAAAAGTTTTGAGAAAATTACAAATTGGTCCTTCAAGTTTCAAAATTGGCGAAATGGCCCTGAAAATTGCAAAATGGCGATTTGGTCCTCAGACTTTTGAAGCTTGTCAAGATTAGTCCCTTGAGACAAGTTTGATGAATTGGCGCTTAGGCCCTCAAGTTTCGGATTATACAACTATAGTCCTGAAGTTTAAAACCTTTAAACTAATTTTGGACCTCACCAACCTTTGACCCCGCCTAAACAAATGACCCTTCCCATTTTGAACCTGGTCAACCCAAAGTCAAAACAGATTTACCCGCCCACCTTATCCTTCTTCCCCACTTGTGCTGAATCGCATACACTCACCTCTCACCTTTTCACTCAAACCCATCCTCATCATCACCTTACCCATCACATTAAATGCCACCCCTAGTGCTAGTTTTAGAGGTCAATGGTCAAAAACAGGTTTCCGCCAAATTGTGATAAGGCTCAAAATACACCCATTGGCCAAGAAAAGTGGTGGGAATCAATCGAGACACGTGGAGAAGCCATTTGGTGTATAAAAGGGAAGAAGAAGAAGACCAAGAGTAGTTAGCTTTTAAATTAAATGTATGTCGTTTTATTAAAGTATCTTAATTAGCTTTCACATTTGCAATTTTCAAGCTTCTTTATATTGAACATTAAGTATTTTGATAATTATAATCATCTTGAGTCCCAATTCAATGTTTCATTTTAAGTTTTAGATTTCATGGTCATCATTACAAATTTGAATTTCAAATTCTCATGCTCAAACTTCTAGCGACTTATTTACAAGATCAAACAAGCTTGTACTAGCTTTTTATAGCTTTTGCAAGCTTGCACTTAAGTTTCAAACCATTTTGGTTTTGGTCATGAAGTCAACCGAGAAGGAAATGGGTATGCAATGGAATTGGGTGGTGCGAGAGATGGAAATGGGTTGGTTCTTAGTTAATGGGTTTATTTTGTGTACTTGGGTTGGTTTTCTAGTAGGTTAGAGGTCTTGTTCTATTGATGCAAGCCATAGTGGCTAGCTTTCATTGTAAGTGCTTATATATGTATTTCACATTTGGTTATTGAATCAGTGCTTTGCATTTGAATTTAGTGATAATTGTTGCTATTAAATTTGTGTTTGATAGTTGTTTGGTATATCTAGGGTTAATGCTTTTTAGTTCTCATTACATGAGTTTAACTAGTGTTTGGATCTAGGGCTTAATCTGTCATCTTGGTCTATTCAAGTAGTCAAGTTATAGTGTTTCATGTTTGTTAAGTAAATATGAACTAATTTGGGTCTTAGTCCGACCGCAACACCACAAAAGTCAAATCTCAACCTTAATCATCTAAACTAATCATTGTTGTAATTTTGGGATTGCAAAATCATCAATTTGTGTTTAGAAATCAATAATGTTGCTTGCATTAGGTTTATAACATCTCATAACATCAATCTCGGTCTTAAAGCGGATCTAAAGTTCATGTTAGTCAAAGTTCATCAATATCTTGAAAAGTCAAAAAGTGCTTAAGTCTGCTTTGAGTCCAGTTAAAAGGATTTTTCTTGACCTCATCTTTGGGTCTTATCAAGTGAAAATTGGCAATTTAGAAACTTTATCCGTCGATTACTTATTAGCATTTTAGTGCAATTTTACAATTTTGCAAAAGCTCCAAATAAGCTCTTCATTTAGGCTCTTATGCCTGCACACTGGATCGATGAATCTTGAGCTTTTCTCGAATTGGTGCGGCTTGCAGGGCTCAATAGAGCTAGCCATGGTCTAATTTTTGGTTCAAGTAATCTCAACCAGGTCCTTTCCAAGATCCAATTCTTATTTTCGGTTTGAGCTTATTTTCAAGCTTGTGCATGTGTCCAAAAGTAGCACCCAATCTGTTTTAACTTGAAAATCACAAACATCAAATCTCTTTGATCGGTGTGATTCAGTGTTGTAGCTTGTTGATTTTAGTTGAAATTGGTCACTTTTAGTAGTATAGAACTTCTGTAATCAGTAGGTAGCTTGTTTGTTTCACTGTAGCTTATTTTAGTGCTTATTAATAAGCACTTGTTTGATCAGTTCTCAATTTCTCCATACAAGTGCCTGTTTTTCCAATTTTCTCATATTCCTTATATCATTTTAGAGTTTTCCTGAAATTTTCAGATTTTTCTAAGTTGTTTAGCTATTTTTCCTAATTTAAAGTAGTTTTAAGCATTTTAATTAGCTTTTAATATAAAAATTCGAAAAGGTTCAAAAAAATAACTTTTCAATTTTCTTAGGTTTAGATAAATATAAAAAGTGAAAAAGTAATTTTCCATATTTTTCATAGTTTATTTTGTAATTTTTAGTAATTTAATTAGTTTTAATAGTTTAAAATTCATAAAAATAGAAAATAATCGAAAAATACAAAATAGTCTTGAAAATTCTAGTTTGATATTTTAGACTTTTCATTTCATAATTTTATTTTTCTAGCTTTGTTTCCTCATTTCTTGTATTTTAGGTAATTATTTAATAGTTAAAAATAGTTTTTAATTAATAATAATTAGATAATTAGTTGTAAAAATAATTTTCTTTTTCTAAAAGTTTCTTATATCATTAGGTTTGTAAAAATATCATTTTCATATTTTTAGGATTAATATTGTGTAAGTTTCACGTTTTTGTTTACGTCACGTAGTTTTTAATTAAGTTTTATTAAAACAAAAGAACAAAACATCATTTTAATAATAGTGATAGCGTTTATTTAGTAGATTTTATCTTTTAGATTTCCTTTAATTTGCATTTAAGCCGTTGTAATTTGTTGGCTTTTCCTTAGTTATAATCATAAACAAATCTCGCATCTGTTCAAATCTTCTCGATCACTAAACGTCGACTATTCTCGCGGCTCGTTGGGACATAACGACTGGGAAACACTATACTCTCACGGACTTCATTGCATTTGTGTCTCGAACTGTTTTAAGTTTCTTCTGACTAGCCATTCACAAGTGGCTCGCTTGCGTGAGATAACTTGACGGTTTGGCGCCGATCCTTAAAGCGGATCTAAAGTTCATGTTAGTCAAAGTTCATCAATATCTTGAAAAGTCAAAAAGTGCTTAAGTCATTTTGAGTCCGGTTAAAAGGATTTTCTTGACCTCATCTTTGGGTCTTATCAAGTGAAAATTGGCAATTTAGAAACTTTATACGGTGCGATTACTTATTAGCATTTTAGTGCAATTTACAATTTTGCAAAAGCTCCAAATAAGCTCTTCATTTAGGCTCTTATGCCTGCACCACGATCGATGAATCTTGAGCTTTTCTCGAGGTGGTGCAGCTTGCACAGGGCTCAATAGAGCTAGCCATGGTCTAATTTTTGGTTCAAGTAATCTCAACGGGTCCTTTCCAAGATCCAATTCTTATTTTTCGGTTTGAGCTTATTTTCAAGCTTGTGCATGTGTCCAAAAGTAGCACCCAAATCTGTTTTAACTTGAAAATCACAAACATCAAATCTCTTTGATCGGTGTGATTCAAGTGTTGTAGCTTGTTGATTTTAGTTGAAATTGGTCACTTTTAGTAGTATAGAACTTCTGTAATCAGTAGGTAGCTTGTTTGTTTCACTGTAGCTTATTTTAGTGCTTATTAATAAGCACTTGTTTGATCAGTTCTCAATTTCTCCATACAAGTGCCTGTTTTTCCAATTTTCTCATATTCCTTATATCATTTTAGAGTTTTCCTGAAATTTTCAGATTTTTCTAAGTTGTTTAGCTATTTTTCCTAATTTAAAGTAGTTTTTAAGCATTTTTAATTAGCTTTTAATATAAAAAATTCAGAAAAGGTTCAAAAAAATAACTTTTCAATTTTCTTAGGTTTAGATAAATATAAAAAGTGAAAAAAGTAATTTTCCATATTTTTCATAGTTTATTTTGTAATTTTTAGTAATTTAATTAGTTTTTAATAGTTTAAAATTCATAAAAAAATAGAAAAATAATCAGAAAAATACAAAAATAGTCTTGAAAATTCTAGTTTGATATTTTAGACTTTTTCATTTCATAATTTTATTTTTCTAGCTTTGTTTCCTCATTTCTTGTATTTTAGGTAATTATTTAATAGTTAAAAATAGTTTTTAATTAATAATAATTAGATAATTAGTTGTAAAATAATTTTCTTTTTCTAAAAGTTTCTTATATCATTAGGTTTGTAAAATATCATTTTCATATTTTTAGGATTAATATTGTGTAAGTTTCACGTTTTTGTTTAGACGTCGCGTAGTTTTTAATTAAGTTTTATTAAAACAAAAGAACAAAAACATCATTTTAATAATAGTGATAGCGTTTATTTAGTAGATTTTATCTTTTAGATTTCCTTTAATTTGCATTTAAGCCGTTGTAATTTGTTGGCTTTTCCTTAGTTATAATCATAAACAAATCTACGCATCTGTTCAAATCTTCTCGATCACTAAACGTCGACTATTCTAAATGCGGCTCGTTGGGACATAACGACTGGGAAACACTATACTCTCCGGACTTCATCGCATTTGTGTATGCGAGCTGTTTTAAGTTTCTTCTGACTAGCCATTCACAAGTGGCTCGCTTGCGTGAGATAACAGCGGTTTGGCGCGAATCAAATTTTAAGCGCCATTGCTGGGAGCAGATGCTAATAGTCTTACTTTCAGCAGATTAGTGATTTGAATAATCACTCCTTGTTCATACCATCTATCTATATATATATATTTCTATAAAAATCCAAAACCCAAAACAAATTAAAAACGTATAAAACACAAAATATTTTCTTTTGTTTCTATATATGTATCAAATATAAAAATACAAAAGATTCGTCGTTTTCTTAAATAATAAACAACTTAAAAGATTACCACCGCAAACCAAGGCGGTGCACTACCTAACTGGGGTGCGACCATAATAAGTTCCCGAACCAAAGATTTAAAACTTGCCTTTGTGTCCTTGTGATTGGTGTACCTTTTTCAAAAAGCCATTCATCTTGGATTATTGGTTAAGTTCAACGTTGTTTTGCCTCGATCTTGTGTTAATTGATTTTGTTGTGATATCGACGTTTGTAAAGCAGAAAACCCTAAAGATTCTTCTCACCCGATTTTTATAAAACATCTTCATAATTCTCATTCTCATCTCGAAAGAATTTCATAATTCCTCTCCTTAACTCGAGATCCTTTAGAGTTAACTCTAGTGCATGCTTTTCGTTCTTCTAGATCATTGAGTCCTTTCGTGATCTAGCGAAATTCCTAGACGACGTTCTCGCAGACGTGTTGCCCAAATAGTCGAACCCGAGATTCGTACTATTTCAAACAACAAAATGGCGACGAGCGTACTATGGCGGAAATGCTCCGAGCACCCACCGAGGGTTATGGAGATGCCATCATTCTACCAATAATCAACTCGATCACTTGAATTGAAGACACATTTGATCACACTTGTGTCTACAAATCAATTCCACGGGTTTGATCGTGAAGACCCGTATGCACACATCCGTTGGTTTAACAAGTTGACTTCAACTATCAATTACAAGGATGTGCCACGAAAGTCATCAAGTTGATGCTATTTCCATTCTCACTGAGGGGACGGCCGGTTTGGTGGAAAAAGAACCCCTCGATCCATCGAAACTTGGGAGGAACTTGTTCAAAAGTTTGTCAATCATTTCTTTCCTCCATCAAAGGCGACTAATCTTAAAATGAAATTTACGGATTTCGTCAAAATTTCGATGAAAACTTTGGAGAGGCATGGGAGAGATTCAAGGATCTCCTCAGAAATGCCCCATCATGAATTCAGAGCTTCAACAAATCAATATCTTTTACAATGGGTTGAATGGTAGCGATCAAGATTCTTTGAATGCACCGCAGTGGCAATATCTTGAATCGTAAGCCTAAAGATGTGATTGAGATTTGCGAGCAAAATCGAAAGTTCCTATTTCTCGCAACAAAGTCAATACTCCGAACACTCCCGCTTCTTCATCCAATAACTCTTACGAGTTAGTTGCTCCGATAGCGACTCTAACGGATGCCATCCGTTGTATGATTAAGGATGTTAAGGAAATCAAAAGCGAGATTCATAAGCGGAACCGGTCAAAGCCGTAAACAAGGTGTGTGAAATTTGTAGTGGTCCACACGCGTATTATGATTGTCAAGCAACCGATGCTTCCTTTTACCAAGCTCCGTAGCGGTAAACCACAATCAATACCGACTACAAGGTGATCCTCACTACTGCACCGAAGCGGTATGACACCACCGGTTTTCCTCTGTGCAAAACCATGGCAATCAAAATCGCTTTGTTCGAATCAAGGACAAAATTTCAATAATCAAAGCAGAACAATTACAACCCACCATATCAAGCTCCAAACCACCAAAGTTATCAACAACCTTCTCATGCTCCCCACCAAATGACTTCATGAAAGTTCTTGAGTCAAGCATCGTTCAATGCAAACTCGGATCAATAACATGAGGTTGAGCTAAAGAAGGAAATTGATACCACAATGTCTCGGCAAACAAATGAGTTGAAGAATATGATGAGCGGTTTCATGAACATGAATACGAACCAAGCTTCATCATCCTCTGGAGGACTCCCAAGCAATACAATTACCAATCCCAATGCCGAGTTGAAAGCCGTCACCACTCGTAGTGGTAAGACGCACAATGGACCTTCGACTCCTATGCCCCTCCTCCGTGGCAATGAGTCAAGTTACCAAGGAGACAACGGACAAGGTGCATTATTCAAGCCCGAAGTACCGCACGTCCAACCTTCGGTAGTCAAGCTTTAAGTCCGGAACCCGAGTTCGAAGACACATTCGAGCGAAAACACTTCCATCCGGCTCAAAAGTCTAGTCGACTTCCTTACCCATCAAGAATGAATGATGAGAAGCAAAAGACAAAACAAAGAGCAAATGGAAAAATTTTCCAAATCTTCAATGAGCTTCACTTTGATATTAGCCGTTGATGCTCTCGTTCTAATGCCTAAATTTGCATCCACGCTTAAAGGCTTCTCGACCAACAAAGATAAGTCATGCGAGATGGCTAAAACCCCTCAATGAGCAATGCTCGGTGGTCCTTCTCAAGAAGCTTCCCAAAGCTTGAAGACCCGGCGATTTCTAATCCGTGTGATTTCTTGGGGATGGTTCAATGCTCCGCCTTGGCCGATCTTGGCGCTAGCATTAACCTCATGCCACTCTCGGTATGGAAGAAATCTCTTCTAAACTTTCATCCACTTGTATGACACTCGAGCTAGCGGACCGTACCATAACTCGTCCACTTGGGATAGCCGAGGATGTCGTGATGAAAGTGGGAAAGTTTCACTTTCCTACCGACTTTGTTGTAGTAGACTTGATCAGATTCTAGAGTTCCCTCATCTTGGGAGAGCTTTCTTGAGAGCGAGTCATGCTCGATTGATGTGTTCTTTGAAGAGTTGACCATACGGGTTGACAATGAAGAGCTCGCGTTGAATATCAACCGAACTCCAAACCTCAGACAAGCAGTGTTGCCACAATTGATCAAAAATCGAAGATTCAATGCAACACTCTCAAATTTCACGGTTAAGAGGAGTTTTCAAAAGCGTCTTGAGCTCAAAGCTTTGAAAATCACCCGGTTCAAACAAATGGTTTGAAAGTTGTACCGGGGAAGTCAAGAGTGTTCTTGATGATGATGATGATCTAGATTCGGAGACTTCAGCGGAAGTGGTGGAAGCGCTAGCTCTAAGAGCACACCACTTGTCCCACCTCCGAATCGGTTTGTCGCATCGAGTTTGTTAACTCGTGGATGAAACGAAACTCTCTTCGTTTCATCCGAGTTGGATGATGATGTTTGTGATCCAATGGGAGACATTCTTCCCATTGATGAATTGCTCAAAATGATCCATCATCTTCCGTCTTATTCCGACTCTTCCATCCCTTCCTCACTCGATGAGGAAGATGACAACTTTGGAATGAAGTCGATGCATTTCTTAGTGATGAGTCAATTCCAACGGAATTGATAATACTACTTTGATTCGGAGGGGACATCCTTTTTCCGGAAAGTCTGTTGATTGAAGAACCATTTCCACCCTCCTCCGGACATCTTCTTGACAATCACCATATAAGCTTCAAATTTAAGCTTAAAAATGTCAAAAATGGTGATTTGCTTCTTTCGATGAGGAATGGACTTGCATTGTCATGCATATCTTTGTTCCATTCTTCACAAATGGTGTGGTTGCTCTTTCCCTTTTCTCTTTCGGGAATGAGGACACCATCTTTGACCCCGTATCCTTCTTAATAGTTTTACTATTAACAATACAGCGGTTGTGTCTCGTCGGTGTGGAACTTTCGATGTTCATATGTTTGTTAACACTGTGAGCGAAAGTCCGACCGAGATTGGTTTTCCACGTTACTTTCCCCAAGAACAAATGAATTGGGGTCGAGTCAAGCTAGCGACTCGGTAATCAAAAACATTAGCTAAACATGGGTTTTCACCGTGTGTACCACCCTAGTGTGGGGAGTTGCCCCACATGTTGTGTATATAATCTAAAAAAAAAAAAAAAAAAAAAAAAAAAAAAAAATCTTTCTAAATAATGGCCGTAGTATTTCCCTTTTCGTTCTTTGTTTCGGCATAACCGCGGTACTTTGAATATTGGGGCAATATTCATTTCTAAGTGTGGGGAATTCTCACGAATTTTATCATGTAATTATCTGACTAATTCCCCATTTTGGCCAAAATTTTTTTGGAGTAAGTGTTTTACACTTACTCATTTGGTTATCAATCCGCCTTGTCTAATAAACAAAAGGATTGGCTAATCCAGAGCAAGCGGCTCTTGGTAAAGATATCTCAAATCCGTTTATATGGCTTGCAATTTGCCCAAAATTGTATGGTATTCATTCACCATATCCTAAAAAGTGAAGAGTTGGCTAGCCCGCAAGATTATGGCTTGTGGTAAAGGCGATGGAAAAACCATAATTGGTAATCGACTCACCAAAGATAATATTGATAATTTATCTAAGAGTTGGCTAGTCCGAAGGGTACGGCTACGGTAAAGACAAATCAAATCCGTTGAAGGCGGTGATTTGCTCAAAATCATTTGGTTATCGGTGTACCAAAGTTCTTACTTGAATGAAACATTTGGCTACTCGAGTAATGGCTTTTGGTAAAGAGATTAAAATCCATTATGTTTTCTCAAATCATTGCTAGGGACTAGCAATATCTCGATTTGGGGATTGATGAGTGTGTAAATACTCATCATTTTGAGTCAATCTGAGCGCAAAGCGTCTAAAATGCTCAAAATGCATCAAAATCTGAAAATATTCCAAAGCGCATTTTATATGTTTCGGATGCAAAATGTTTAAATCGGATGAAAAATGAGCAAAGTTTGCATAATTGGCGTTCAGTCCCCAAGTTTCTAAAATTGTCAAAAATAGTCCCTGAGTCAAAATTTCAAAAGAAAAGTCACCAAAGGTCCTTTTAAAATCATAACTTGTCAAATTTAGTCCTTTGGTGAAAAATATAAAAAGTTTTGAGAAAATTACAAATTGGTCCTTCAAGTTTCAAAATTGGCAGAAATGGCCCCTGGAAAATTGCAAAATGGCAGATTTGGTCCCTGTACTTTTGAAGCTTGTCAGTATTAGTCCCTTGAGACAAGTTTGATGAATTGGCAGCTTAGGCCCCTCAAGTTTCAGATTATACAACTATAGTCCTTGAAGTTTAAAACCTTTAAACTAATTTTGGACCCTCACCAACCTTTTGACCCCTGCCTAAACAAATGACCCTTCCCATTTTGAACCTGGTCAACCCAAAGTCAAAAGCAGTTTACCGCCCACCTTATCCCTTCTTCCCCACTTGTGCCTGCAACTGCATACACTCACCTCTCACCTTTTCACCTCAAAACCCATCCCTCATCATCACCTTACCCATCACATTAAATGCCACCCCCCCTAGTGCTAGTTTCAGAGGTCAACAGGTCAAAAACAGGTTTCCCGCCAAATTGTGATAAGGCTCAAAATACACCCATTGGCCAAGAAAAGTGGTGGGAATCAATCAGAGACACGTGGAGAAGCCATTTGGTGTATAAAAAGGGAAGAAGAAGAAGACCGATAGTAGTTAGCTTTTAAATTAAATGTATGTCGTTTTTATTAAAGTATCTTAATTAGCTTTCACATTTGCAATTTTCAAGCTTCTTTATATTGAACATTAAGTATTTTGATAATTATAATCATCTTGAGTCCCAATTCAATGTTTCATTTTAAGTTTTAGATTTCATGGTCATTGTTACAAATTTGAATTTCAAATTCTCATGCTCAAACTTCTAGCGACTTATTTACAAGATCAAACAAGCTTGTACTAGCTTTTATAGCTTTTGCAAGCTTGCACTTAAGTTTCAAACCATTTTGGTTTTGGTCAACAAGTCAACCGAGAAGGAAATGGGTATGCAATGGAATTGGGTGGTGAGAGATGGAAATGGGTTGGTTCTTAGTTAATGGGTTTATTTTGTGTACTTGGGTTGGTTTCTAGTAGGTTAGAGTCTTGTTCTATTGATGCAAGCCATAGTGGCTAGGCTTTCATTGTAAGTGCTTATATCTGTATTTCACATTTGGTTATTGAATCTGTGCTTTGCATTTGAATTTAGTGATAATTGTTGCTATTAAATCTGTGTTTGATAGTTGTTTGGTATATCTAGGGTTAATCTGTTTTTAGTTCTCATTACAGTAGTTTAACTAGTGTTTGGATCTAGGGCTTAATCTGTCATGCTGGTCTATTCAGTAGTCAAGTTATAGTGTTTCATGTTTGTTAAGTAAATATGAACTAATTTGGGTCTTAGTCTGGACTGCAACACCACAAAAGTCAAATCTCAACCTTAATCTGTCTAAACTAATCACTGTTGTAATTTTGGGATTGCAAAATCATCAATTTGTGTTTAGAAATCAATAATGTTGCTTGCATTAGGTTTATAACATCTCATAACATCAATCTCAGTCTTAAAACTGGATCTAAAGTTCATGTTAGTCAAAGTTCATCAATATCTTGAAAAGTCAAAAAGTGCTTAAGTCTGTTTTGAGTCCAGTTAAAAGGATTTTTCTTGACCTCATCTTTGGGTCTTATCAAGTGAAAATTGGCAATTTAGAAACTTTATCTGGTCTGATTACTTATTAGCATTTTAGTGCAATTTTACAATTTTTGCAAAAGCTCCAAATAAGCTCTTCATTTAGGCTCTTATGCCCTGCACCACAGATCAGTGAATGCTGAGCTTTTTCTCAGAATTGGTGCAGCTTGCACAGGGCTCAATAGAGCTAGCCATGGTCTAATTTTTGGTTCAACTAATCTCAACCAGGTCCTTTCCAAGATCCAATTCTTATTTTTCAGTTTGAGCTTATTTTCAAGCTTGTGCATGTGTCCAAAAGTAGCACCCAAATCTGTTTTAACTTGAAAATCACAAACATCAAATCTCTTTGATCAGTGTGATTCAGTGTTGTAGCTTGTTGATTTTAGTTGAAATTGGTCACTTTTAGTAGTATAGAACTTCACAATCGTAGGTATCTTGTTTGTTTCTTTGTAGCTTATTTTAGTGCTTATTAATAAGCACTTGTTTGATCGATTCTCAATTTCTCCATACAAGTGCCTGTTTTTCCAATTTTCTCATATTCCTTATATTATTTTAGAGTTTTCCTGAAATTTTCAGATTTTTCTAAGTTGTTTAGCTATTTTCCTAATTTAAAGTAGTTTTAAGCATTTTTAATTAGCTTTTAATATAAAAATTCGGAAAAGGTTCAAAAAATAACTTTTCAATTTTCTTAGGTTTAGATAAATATAAAAAGTGAAAAAGTAATTTTCCATATTTTCATAGTTTATTTTGTAATTTTAGTAATTTAATTAGTTTTAATAGTTTAAAATTCATAAAAAATAGAAAATAATCGAAAAATACAAAATAGTCTTGAAAATTCTAGTTTGATATTTTAGACTTTTCATTTCATAATTTTATTTTTCTAGCTTTGTTTCCTCATTTCTTGTATTTTAGGTAATTATTTAATAGTTAAAAATAGTTTTTAATTAATAATAATTAGATAATTAGTTGTAAAAATAATTTTCTTTTTCTAAAAGTTTTTTATATCATTAGGTTTGTAAAATATCATTTTCATATTTTTAGGATTAATATTGTGTAAGTTTCACGTTTTTGTTTGACGTCGCGTAGTTTTTAATTAAGTTTTATTAAAACAAAAGAACAAAAACATCATTTTAATAATAGTGATAGCGTTTATTTAGTAGATTTTATCTTTTAGATTTCCTTTAATTTGCATTTAAGCCGTTGTAATTTGTTGGCTTTTCCTTAGTTATAATCATAAACAAATCTCGCATCTGTTCAAATCTTCTCGATCGATGGCGTCGACTATTCTCGCACGACTCGTTGGGACATAACGACCTGGGGAAACACTATACTCTCCTGGACTTCATTGCATTTGTGTCTGAACTGTTTTAAGTTTCTTACAGCTAGCCATTCACAAGTGGCTCGCTTGCGTGAGATAACTTGACGGTTTGGCGCGAATCACATACTTCAAGGGGGTGTTTTGTAAATTTGGTGCAAACTTATTTTTTCCCCCAAATCACTGCCAGTTGAAGTAATTGATCTTCAAATCACTTCCAATTGACGCTCCACATAAACCCTAACCACTCAAAACTGGTAATTTCAAAATCCCACATCATATTCCAAAACAACTTCAACTCAGGTAACGACACCAAGTGATGTACACGTTAAAGAGAAGGAGGTGCTAAAGGAGACATCCATGGCTACCGTTTCTGTAACCACGGCTAGTTTAAAAAATGTAGTAGACAATATAGTAGTCTCACACACTGCTATTACTACCACATCTACAATTGTCACAACTACATCTGTTTCACCACCTAAATCAAAAGAAGTTGACAAGGAGGTGCCGAAGACAATCGATAAATTTAAGCAAAGTTCATCAAACCCTACACCTACCATTGCACGGCTCCTATATTTCTTAAAACAAGCTGGACCTAAACCCTTGACTAAAACCTTGACTATTGGTGAGCCTTTGAACAAGAAGGTGGCTCTACGGATATTGGAAAGGAAAAGGTATTGTTGAACACGATATAAAGTTTAAGAATAAACAAGAGAAGATTGCTTATGATCATGACTTTGGTGTAAGAATGATAGGCTGCAGAAAAGCGAAATAGAAAGGAAAAGGCTACAAGAGGAGGAAGCTAATCAGAGATGGATAGATGATTGGGAGGATTCACAATCCTTTCTTGAAGCTTCTACTAATATTGGGAATGAGTACACTCGTGAAGTGTGGGAACTGTTCTCTAATAATCAAAAAGCAAGAATCTTGTGTGAATGGGCAACAAGGTTCAAAAAAGAGAAAAAGCAAGTCAAAAGAAAGAAACCTCCTACAAAGAGCGAGATGAGAAATTCATACATGAAGATTATCAAGAATTCAGGCATAAATGTTGGTGTAAATCTAAGAACATGTTCAGTTGAGAGGCTGAAGGAGCTTTGTCAGATGTGTATGAGGGTTAATGAAGATCACATTCCTATGAATTCTGAGAAAGAAGCAGAATGGTTAAAGAAGCAATCCAGTTATAAAAGACAAAAGGTGGATGAAGATTTGAAAAAGAAAGAAAGAACTAAACAGTATTTTAAGGAGACTAATAGTCCTAATCCTGAACCTATTAATCCTATTCATTTAAAAGCAGTTCATCCTATTATCGATTGGCAGATTGTTATACAAAGAGGTAGAGAAGTAGTTGAGATTACAAGAGGTGATGGATGCAAATCCACTTATTTCACATTTGGGATCTTCTTGGATTGTTTGACTAATGATGATTTGGACCGGTTGTGGAAAGTAATGAAGTTTAGATATGGGAAGTTAGGTCCAAATGGAGAGTTAGCTAAGTTTGTGTGTCTTGCTATAAAGACCATGTTTGAACACGATCTTGATTTGAATATTGGTATGATTGTGAGGTGGATGAATGGCTATTGTACTCATACTGCAAGGTTCATGGTGTAAAAACTAAAAAAATGATAGGTTTTTCATGTTCGTTGATAGGGATTATCCTTTATCAAAGAATGTGGCAAGACAAATGCTGGAAGCTAAACTCAGTTCAAGAGGAACAAAGGAGACACATCCTATAATTGATCCACTATTTCAAAAGATAGAAGATTGCGGACATACAAGGAACCTCTTGCGGAGGTAATTAAACCAATCCTAGAAGATTGAATCCACTGCGATGTTAGAATGCGGCTAGTAGTAAAGTGTAACGGATTAGGCGAAAAAATTTGTAAATCAATAAATTGATGCAAAAAGGTCGACGATACTTTAACAATGTGAAGTTAATGTATTCGATTGTTCAAATTTTGTTATTTTCGCAACCTCATTTTATTAAATTAAAATCCCATATATTCCATAGACAAGGAACCTAAACAATACCTAAACCGTTTCCCAAGAAGCGTATAAACATAAAATAAATAAGATATACACAATCACTTCCTAATAAAGCTCATGTATATCCAAACTAAATATACTAAACACGGAATAACAACTTCAGCATAAACCAAATGATCACTATATATCTTCGGTAGAATTATGTCTTCGGTAGAATCCACACTACTTCAGCAGAATCCATTCAGCATTAACTTGTTTGTTTTAATCCATACTTCACATAATTCCCAACAGGATGTTCACCTAAACTGGAATTTGACTAGGTTAGGTTCCAGTTTGTTGATAGATTTTTAACTATGCAGCACCAGTTGATTGTATACGAACATCAGAAGCAAAGACTCAAAATAGATATTTAACTGGAATTTGACTAGGTTTGTGTTTCTCTGAGTTTGTTTTGCGGCATACCTATTCGATTATTTCTCATCAAGTGTGGTCCTTTGGTATATGGTCTAGTAAGCTCAAAGCTTATTTCTCACGGATCTTTGCGACAACATATGACATCATGTACATCAAAACATATAAGTTTCATACTATTCTCATCACTTCCGGTGTGTTAACTCCTGCGAGAGGTGAATCATTGAAAATAATGGGTTTGATGTCTCTTTACCAATAGCCATCACTCTTGGAGTAGCCATATGTTTTGAGTTCGAAAACTATGGTACATTGATAACCATCGATTTATTGGCAAACCGGCAACCATATAAGCGGTTTGACTTGTCTTTACATAGCCGTTTGCTCAAGACTAGTCAATTCTTGGTATTGGTGAATTGAGAACCAAATATGGATTGGTTGCCTTTACCACATTCCATATTCATGTGGGCTAGCCAATTCTTGGATTCCAATAAGGAATAGACCATGGTGAATTGATGACCATGCAACCCTCAGCAGTTAAGCATGGGTGGTTGTAGACCCTATGATTTTGAGCAAACCATTACAACTATCAACAGATTTGTTGTGTCTTTACCAAAGCTGTACCCTTTGGACTAGCCAACTCTTTGACATATACAAGGTATATCTGGTGAGTTAAAAACCATCAGAATGGCACAACAAATAAACCTGCATAAATGTTAGTTTTTTTTTATTTTTTATATATATATATTTTTTTTTAACTAAGAAATTGAAAAATAACACAGAAATTGACAAA
Source organism: Chrysanthemum lavandulifolium (assembly GCA_022545495.1). Classification (NCBI taxonomy): domain Eukaryota; kingdom Viridiplantae; phylum Streptophyta; class Magnoliopsida; order Asterales; family Asteraceae; genus Chrysanthemum; species Chrysanthemum lavandulifolium. The sequence goes on from CM040243.1 coordinate 274,642,303, forward strand.
TAACACAAACTAAATGTAACAAAACAAGGTAGTGCAGAGAGTACCAAGTACCATGATAAGGATAAGGATGAGGCCTATTGCTGTTGTAGAAGTTGAGTCTTGATCAAACCCACCAATGTTGAAGCAGACGGTCTTTCATTGCCCTTTGGATGCGGAGGAATCTCAATTTCGACTAAGCATTCGTTCCATAAGTCATTGGGCAATGGATACTTTCTTCGACAAGCATCTCGACGGTGATTCCACCCTTAGTCTCAAGCACATGCACGAGGAGAGGATAGAATCTCCAACCTTCCACCGATGTGAGTTCTCCCAAATGGAATGTGCTTTACTATTGGGAGAATGAGAGTTTAACGGGACTTGAAGATCTCCGGTAAGAACATCCCGAACCTTGTGGTTCCTTGTTGCGATAATGGGTGGTAACACGAGTGTCTGAGTAAGTAAGTCTACCCTGTCTATCAAGTGTAGAATTTCCTTGAAAGGTGAATTCCATTGAAGTGGAGTCCTTCGATGAATGAAATTCATCGATCATCCTTGATTCCAATCGACCAACACATTTTGATCTACCTCGGGAAAATCAACAATGAGAACCCTCTGTAATGAAAGTTGAGTTATCGACTTCAAGATCAAGGAGATCTTTTGGCCATTCTCTTCTTCCTCCTACCGGGCTTATGGATTTCCCGGAGGAGCATTTTCGGTTTGAACATTTGTGGTAAGACTTGAAGAGGCGAGAGGAGAGTTAGTTGGACCACCTTCACGTAGTGCATTCATCTGTGAAGCATCTTTACCGCCCTTTCATTTTTATTTACGTGAGATCGGCTTTCTTGACTTTAGAAGCTTCGTGTGTGTCAGCGGTTGCCACAGATGAAGTGGGGCTGATATATCGGTGCTTGAGGAGAATTGGTAGATGGTTCGTGAGATGGACCCTTGTCGATGAGGAAGCAACTTGACGGATGCTTTAGTAGAAATAGTGGAGAAGTCACCTTGGGTGGAGCATCATCGGACTTGAGTCTTTTGGCTTCTTGAGCAACTTCATTCTCGGCAATCCTTTTCAAGTTGGTAGAATGTGTTGAAGATGATGATTTGTCCTCATGATCTGTTTATATTTGTGAAACAGGACATGATCGGGAAAAGCCTTGACTTGTTTCATTGTTAAGCGAGTTGTACATCGAGCATTGATTTTCACCACCATTCTCATTTCGGTTTAGTAGGAGGTTTCTCTTTGTTCTTCCGAGCTTTAATGGCCTCCTTTGTGCGATAGCTTCTTGCTTCCTTTGTCTTCCCGAGCCATCATTTGATCCACATAACTTTCCTTTGTTGAAATCTCCACCTAGTATACTTTGAGCAAGAAGATCTTGAAATAACTTGCTCGGTTAGAGTATCGATATTCGTGAGCATCGAACATGCATTTCATCCAGTTCTCTTCTTTTCTCGGGAGGTAAAGATGAAAAGTCCTCTGTCTCAAGTTGTTGAGCCAATACTTCACTTTTCTTTGACTTCTCAAGCTCGGCCAATCTACTTGCTTGTCCTAGTCTTTCCTCCTCACTTACAGTCGGACCAAGCTCATCTTGATTATTACATCTTTCCCTTTATCATCGGGCTTCTTAGCACACTCATCTTTAGTTATATCAGCAGCGGGAACCTCGTTAGCAATACCGGGTCAAGCTGTAGGAGAAACACGTTGATGCGATTATCAAGCTGGAAGATCTGCTTTGAAGGTGAAGAACTGTTGGTTCTTGAGCAGATGAAGATTGACCATGATATGAAGATACATCTTCAATTTGCACATCGGCCAGATGCGACCTTGTCAACACGGGTTCCTTTGAAGTTTGAAGAAACCTTACTTAAATAAGATCTCTTTCTTCTTTTGTAGAAACGGGTTCCTTCTTCTTTGAGGAAGCGGCAACTCGATGAAGGATCATTAAGAGACACATCGACCAACATATCAAGAGACCCAAAGCGAGGTACTTCTTGTTCTTCATCGGAAGAAACCACAAGCTTCCTTTTGGAGCCCCTTTGAGTTTGTCCTCTAATTCCTTGACTTGATTCTGCGGTACTTCAATCTTACTACCAAGGAAAGACTTGGTCTCTGCAAGCTCCTTTTCGGACTAGTCACCTCAGTAGCATACACATTGACAAGAGCATAAGCAGATGAGAGTGTAATAGGGTCCTCGGCTCCACCAGCAGATTGCTCGTGGTAAGGGAGCTTCATTGGACCTTCGGTAGAATCATGATCATGCTCAAAGTGAGGAAGATCTTCATTGAGAGGATCCCTAACAGGACTTGGTGTGGGTAGTGCGTTAAGATCGGACTCATCATGTGTAACTAGTGTGGGTGTTGGGTGGGACAAGGTGGGTCGAGTGCGGAGCAACATGAGTTGCTTCAGCAGTTGATGAGGGCCCTCATCAATGTTAACTAATGGATTACCATCGGTAGCAGCAGGTGAAGAAGGAGGATTATTAGCCACATTCTCCTCATCGTGACCTCATTGGCTTGGGGCAACATGGGCGCAAGCAAGGGATGATGTTCCCCACGAAGTGAGTTCTCATGGTTGCAAATAATTTAGCGATCAAAGCACCTATGGGATAAAAGGATTGGGCTTGGGTAGTGGTGTCTAAAATCATTTGCGAAACCTTGGGTACATTAAAAACTTAGTCTTTTCCTTTGAAGATTTTCAACCATGTTTTCAAAAATATACTTAGAAAAATTGTAAGTTACCCTTGGGAAAGACAAACAATACCACATCCTAGTTGTGAAGAGGCGGTCCCATGCTCGACTTGTTGCTTATGCATTGAAGTAGCGTGTGAACCGGGAACCTCCACCGGGCAAAGTTCCTTCTTGACCACATATCGGTCCTTGTACCTCGATAGCCAATTGCCCTTAGCCCGAAGCACGTCTTCACGATTAGAGTGAAATTCTCCATTAGCATCTTCAAGCGAAGCTTCCTCCTTATTAGGTCCTCTGTCACTATGTGCTCTGTTCCATCAATCACGACCCTAATCTCTGTCTCATTCCTCTGCGTGATTCCCAAAGCGAGTAACCGATGATTCATATATCTCATTCGGAGAATGTGTAAAACATAACAAATGTTGGACCTATTCAATAATTCCACCATTGGTTCGTACAATTCATATCCCTTACCTTTTCCCGAAATGCAACCTTGTTGTGATCATTTTAAATTCAAGAGCCATGAGGATATGAGTTTTAGGGTTATGTTTCTCGTAATGGTGAGTGTTTGTGGATGCGGGATGAGAGGAATTGGTTTGTTACGAAGAGAGTGATGGTGGAGAAAGTTTTGCCCAAATTATAGTCAAAGAAAAATGGACCGTTTGGTTGACCGTCGGTGACGTGTATTTCAACTTTGACCAACCCCAAAATAACGCTTTCGGCATAAACACATGGTCAATCTGCTTTGAAGTTATACACTTGTGAAACCATCAAAGATAAGAATATCTTGGTAAGTTTCTAGAATTCTTGTGCCACCCACTCGCATTAATTTTCATTGAACCTCTAACCCGTCTATAAAATGATCCCAATGTATACTTATCTCTTCATCAAAGATCCCCAAATGTTTACCACAAACCCTAGATTCAAAACAAACCCCAATTAACCAAATTGTATCATGAATACCAAACACGAGATCATAGATCTCACACACATCATCTTCATCATCCTCTTCATCATCATCAGTGGTGATTCAAACCCATGGCTACATTATTTTCCTCAACCTTATCCACGACCAAATAAATCACCCTTTCTCCCTTTTTGGAAGATGATAGTGTAGTGAATCCAAGTGAATCTGCGATGATTACGATGACTCCTATAAGGAGGAACATCATACTCCCAACCTCCGGCACCTCGGTCTCAACAAAGGCCTCGTGCGAGAATCCGCCACTCCCAAAGATAGAGGTGGTTCTTGGTCTCCTTGCACCATCTTTTGGTGCATCAACACCTGTCGTATAATAGAAGGGCTTAGGGAGGGTGGATGGATTGCATTTGGTTGAAATACATAGATGAAGCACACAGGAGGCGTTATTTTTCTCCATCGTCATGTGTGGTCATCGTCATCATCAACGTTTGCATCAATCCATCCTCTCCATTTTGGTCCTTAGCATCTTCATCGTATTGGTCATGCATATCCAGCCATCGAGATAGACGGAATGGGTGGGTATGCAAGACCCACGAACACATATCCAGCATCTAATGCATATCCAACATTCACTTAGATGTTGGAATAGATGATATGTACTATATTAGGATTAGCGTAACTGTATAGCTCGTATCTTGAAGATGAATTTGTAGTAGGTTGACTTTTGTAAGCTGTAAGCTGTAAAATGTTTCTTGAATGAATGAAAGAACAATTTGACTTCAATTTCTTTTTTCTTGATTGTTTATTATAACTTTTGATTTCGGAAGTGGAATCAAATTGTTTGCTATCTTGACCATATACCAATGAACCACACTTGATGAATTTGATCTTGATCATGGGATAGACAAACTGCAATTCAGACAAGGAATAGACAAAATGCAATCCAGACAACTGCAAAACAGACACAAAAACACACAAGAACAACAGAAAGACAAACAAACTAAAGAATTATTAGAAGTTAGTGTTGGTAAACAAAATAATACACAAAAATATGCAGAGTTTGCACAAATCCTCTCCTGAGGCATATGCCTCCCCTGAGGCCTATGCCTCCCCTTAAACTCTGCAGTCAAGGGTTTAGCATGCCAATATTGACCACAAGGTGTTGAAACCTTGGTCCATCAAACGCTTTTGTTAACAAGTCTGCCACATTATCTTCGGAGATAGCAAACGGCTACAGGTAAAGACACATCAAATCCGTTTATATGGTTTCTGGTTTGCCTATATCCAGCTTCTAGTGTGAAAGATGTGAGCGATCATGCATATCCAACAGCCTGTTAGATGTTGGAATAGATGAAATGAATGAATGAACAATATGTATAGCTGTTTTCTTGTAGTTGGATTTGATGTTGATTGTACTCTGTAAGAGGTAAGCTGTAAACTGTTTCTCGAATGAATGAATGAACAATATGTTTTTATAGAAAAGAACCAAAAATGTCCAAATTGATTCAACAGTTGATTGTATAACATTCTCACAACGTAACATAAAAAAACAATAAAAGCAACCCATTCCTGTAGATATTATTATTCAAGTAACAAACATTGAAAATTCTAGATGACTGATAAGTTGTGCTTCCATTGTGTTAAAGTTCAAATTGGAGTAACTATAAATCGTCCAAATGAACAACATTTTCGATTCTGAGTTGTGGTGAATGTTATTAGGAACGATGTTTTCGAGGAGTAGATGATTCACATTTCCATACGAAATCATTGTTTGATTGAGCACTTGCTTCTCCTCTTGACCTCTACGCGTCCTCTGTCCTCCATGTCGTTCTTGTTCCACTTTGCTTCTTCGTTGGTTGTAGGGGTGCACGATTGTGACTTTCTTTTACGTTTCGACATGTGACATTAGTTCAAACAACCATATGAGTAATTACATTAAAATTATATCCCTTGAAATAAAATATAGAAACACACTTGCCTTGCTTGTCATCAGCGGTTCGATACATGTTGTCTTGTGTGTCTGCCTTTCCACACCGCCACGGTTTTGCTTCAGCTCTTCCCCGTGATCGGATCGTGTTTTTCTTTGGGTCTTCAGGTTGTCGCTTATCCATAGCGGGAGGTTTTACGGTTTGCAAGTCATCGAGTCGCCACAAGGATACATCTTTTAGAGGATAAACCCTTGCTTCGTATGTATTTTTAGTGGCGTTTTCTTAAACCAATACATCGCCCATTTGCTAGCGTCGGTCATCCTTCAACTCTAGACACGGCACAAACATGACCACAAGGTAGACCGGATAGGCGCCATTTGCGGCAAGTGCATTCTCTGTTGTCAAAGTCAACAATATGAACATGTTTCGGATCGGTAACTTGGTAAATCTTGTGCATCTCAATTCCGTTAACACCCAATTAGCACTCTTTGCCATTACATTGTTTACTTTTGCATTTGCCCATTCGCTAAGTTCATCCGTTGGAGCATCGAAATAAAAAATAATAATACATTTTCGACGACGTGACAAATATGTTTTATTATAATAGACAGTTTTTAAGTTACCTTTGTATTTTGCTCGGCGTTCAAAATACCATTTTGTAAAGCCTTGGTAGTACTCCATTATTTGGGTTATTGGAACCTTCCTAACATCTTTGGTTCTGAGTTTCTTGATTGACACTATTTGAGGTCAAATAATTGTACATGTTTGCGAGGCGATAAGCACGCGACCATTTATCAAATCGACTTCATCTTTTAGTTTTTATACACATCGGGTTTTAATGATCGAATCTCGAAATTGAAGCATCAAACTCTGCTCTGTGTAAGCTTTGCATGTCCTCCAATATATAGCCTTCCACTTTCTAGTTTTCAAAGTGCGGTTCATCATTAAATGCCGACAACAAAAACCATGAAACGCGTTGGGAAAAAGCGGTACTACATGCATGTGCAATAGCGGATGTCATCGGAGATGATGGCCAAATCTTTTACTTCACCAATGCATTCTTTAAGTTTGCTCAAAACCATGTCCATGATTCATTGGTCTCACCTTGAGATACACCGGTTGCAATAGGTATAATCGGTTGTTGCCGTCCATCCAACAACAACAGTTCGTACCAAGTATCTCCCTTTAAGATGTGCGGCATCAATGATTAGCAATGGTCGCATAAAGCGTAGAAGCTCGAATCTATTTTAAATCAATCGAAATAAAAGATTGCTTAATTAATAAAATTTTGATAATAATAAAGGTATTAATCACAAATAAAGATAATAGAATATATGGAAAACTTACAACAACACGAAACCAATGAATACCATCTTAAACCGATCTGTCTCATCATCTCAATGTGTATTCTTGTCCCTCATTTTGCAACTTTAAGTTATAGCGATGTCTGACAGCTGCTCAAAAGACTCCCTAGGACAACCGTTCAACAAGCGTAATGCAATGTTTTTCCCACCCCAAGCTCGGTAGTAAGAAATGTCTACTTTCAATCAACATTAAAATCTTTTTATGTCCGCACCCGTATATACCCGTTTGTAATTCCTCAATTTATCAATTAGTATGTGACCCACTAATTTTGGGTAGCATTTCGATGATTAGGATAAATTTTGTTACGGAACATGTATGACGATCGTTAATGGAAGTAACATAGAAGTATCGGCTAACAACACTTTTTCGATGCGTTAATGTACCGTTACAACCTTCTACAAAACAAGCTACTTGTACCTTTTCTTACATGAGTTAGTAACTTTATACTCAAACATATCAACCAACGCTTTTATTCCTATTGCATAAATGCATCCTTGCTTATCATCAAACCGACTACCACCTTTAATTTAGATACTACGGGTGTTTATGGTTACTTAGCTTTTTAATTATGGGATCAGCTGAAGTGGGTGGATCAGGGATATTTAGAAATGTGGTTTTCTGCCAACTAGGATGCACATCTACATTAACGTTTGCACCTGCACCCTCCTTATTATGATCTTCAACTTTTGGTGTTTCAAAATAAGATTCTTGAGGCAACAAAGGAACATTAAGATCAATATCAAGAGTCTTAGAAGAAGTAGGCGGCTTTACCTCTGAAGATTTCTCGATAAGTTTGATGTATAGCGTCTGGATCAAGTTCCGCTTACAGCATATTTCATGAACGAAGAAAGAAACATCATCATCGTCACTCACATGAATTTTGGTTAAATCGGACATGTAGTATAAACTGATGATCTTATCTTTAATCGATATTTGTTAGTGAGATAGGTAATCATTTGTAGGTAGGTGATGTTAGCGGAAGTAAAACTCACGAATTGATGTCTCAAAATCCAAATAAAGTTTGAATTTTGGGGATTAGCGAAGTCATTTTTACGGGATTTGTGTTCCTTTATTGCGGGTTTGTACGAAACAATAAGGAACCAAAATAAAATTATTTGAAAATAGGACCTTTTAGTCGCTCAATATAAAATTAGCTAAAATTTTCCTCCGCAATATTCATTACCCGCTCATTCACAAAGTATATTTCCGCCAAATTTGATGTGACTCTACTATAAAAGCGTCGAGTTTACTCATTGGGTAAATAAAACAATGGCTCCCTCCTCTGCCTCTACCTCCGGATCCAATAGAAAGCCATTGGAATACTACATCAATGCTACACTGCGAATGTCCAAAACCATTACGGTGGAAGTACAAACCTCTTGGACCCGGACTCATCACGGTAGAAGATTCAAGGCTGTCAATTTATGTAATATTATTATGCATTATACTTATTTTACTTGTTAGGTTGAATATGTGAATTTAACAAATTTTTATTTTAGGACAAAAGACCAAATGTAACTTCTATGGGTTCCTAGACCGGAACTACCAATGAGTATTACAAAGATTTGTTTTACAAGGAACATGAGGAAAAGAAACATTTAATGAAGGCGAGAAAGATTTGGTCTCGGATGAAGTTATTGAGGTTTCAAACAATGATATCATCAAAATGTTGGATGAGTTGACTTTTATCAAGTCAAGAGTGCAAGTTCATGACAAAGTTGTGTTGGTTTCGGTTTGATTGTTCTCTTGATCTTTGTAGTTTGGTTATGGTAATCTGTTTACCAATAAGTGTCATGTAATATGTAATATGTATGTAGTCGTTTTTCAAATCAAATGGATGTTTGTAAAAACAAGCGTTTAGCACTTTACACAACATGTTTGTTGCAAATCAACGATATCACAACACGTATATCTGAAACTAGGGCATAAACAAAGCGTGCATGGGTGTTAGGAATATGCCAAGTTGCTACTACAGACATGCATAAGAAGTTGTCTTTTGATGTCTTTCACGGACATCCGGTTTGTGGTTACATTTGGTTGAACAACAAAGTCTAAAACCACATACAAGCCATACGAAACGGATGAAATGCATCTTTATTCATCACTTGTATGAACGACCACCTTATACTTCCAAAAGTACTCCACCATATGCTCTCGATCATAAAGCAACTTGAAGAGGTCATCAACCTTCATACTTAAGTTGTTACCCACTGTGCAAAAAATACATACCCAAACTCCACAATCACCGTATGCATTGGCTTGTATAGGGACATCATCCATAACTCGAAATGTGATCTTATAATCGAAAGCAGATATTGAGTTGGCTTGAAGAACTTTACACAAGTTTAGATCTTGTGGTAGCTTTCTCTCAAAAGTGACCCTCCATTTTAAATTCTTTTCTCTCGTCTCGGGTTACGGCGTACCTAGTGTGTCATAAATTGTTATAACTCCGGTACGAATTTCCAACTCGGCGAGAAACCAGTGGCACTCGGGTACGTTGACAGGAAAGTATACCTAAATGTGATAAAATAATCCTTGTCATAATTCATCACATTTTGAGCATGTATATATTTACCCAAATATCTAGAAGAAAGTATGGTCTCTATATACAAACCTTCTCGACACTAGACCATGGCAATGGATAGCGTTTACCAGTGGCGTAGTAGGCACGCATAGACCCTTCAAGGATAGAGGAAGAGAAAAATGGTCCAGCCATAGCCCAATCGGCATTGACCGGCTGAGCGCCACATTAGATCAACCCGAGATCCGGATCTTGCAAAATTTTTTATAAGCAAAATACCGGTAAACTAAATCAAAAAAAATTAATTCAATTTTTATGGAAATTAAATATCATTAGGTACCTCATCTCCAAGCCATCCTTTTTATTGCCTCTTCCATAACCCAACAAAGCCAACCAAAATTTTCGATGAACAACGGCGTCGCCAAGACCCCAAGGAAAGCTATCGATGACTTCAAATCTTTTTATAAAGGTAGCCATACACGCGGTTTAGTAATCTTGTTGATATCGCAACCTTCAAGGCGTGGCGGATCACGAATAAAGTTAAAAACAAGATTAATGTATATGTCTTTAAGATGTACATTTGTAAATGTACTTCTTCTATACCTCTACCCATGTTTCCAATGATTATCTTCACCGGTGGTGGATTAATATCTTTTCTCGGTCTTTTGGAGCGTCGTTTGACAGCTGTGGAGTCGTGGGAGGAGATTCACGTATGGCTCCTGCAAACACTTGCCCACTGCTTTGTCCTTTTCGACTCATCATCTCGTTTCAAAGCAGTACTCTCTTGGGTAACTTTGGCATCACTCTCTTTGGTAACTTTCGCCTTTCTAGTTTTCTTTAATGCTACGGCATTATAAGGTATTGTCTGAACTTACTTGCATTTCTCTTCCTTTTACCCGCATGAAAACATACTATAGAAAAAAATTCATCATTGAAATAACATCAAACTTTTGAAGTACATGGGGTAAGTTTAATATATAATGTAGTTGTACCTCGGAAGGCGTAGGCAAAGGCTTCTTGGCTTGTCCGTCGAATTATGAATCATCGTCATCTTGCCTTCACGACATCATTATCAATTTTGTCAATTACCGCCTTGGTTGACAAGCGATTTGCAACCGGTAACTCAACCCGCTTTCTTTCACCTTAACGTGGGCATCAACATTGTATGCTTCATTATGAATAACCGTATCTCAAGATGATTCATATGCTCATACCCAATCCACGCCATTTGTGACTTTGCTTCACTTACTTTATGACCTTCATGAGAATCTATAAGGTTATTTTGATTACCTTGAACCACCTCTATAGATTTCTCACCACCATTTAACTTGCCTCACGATCATGAGAGTGTTCATCAATGACATTGCAATCAACAATGACATTTTCATTAACTTTAACACCTTCTATAGATTTATCATCCACATTTAAAACTACTTCACCTACTTTCTCACGATCATGAGAGTGTTGATCAGCAGAATTGCAATCAACAATGGTATTTTCATTACCATGAACGCCCTTTACAGGCTTATCATCAAGATTAAACACACCTTCATGAGCATGTATTTCATGTGCTTGAACCGACTCTCCAGGTTTATCAGCACAAGATTTATCATCAACCTCAATCGGTGTTTCGCCATCTTCATTTTTTTCAGCTGACATTTTGTTCATCTATCCCAACCTGTTTGTCCTCAACTTCCGAAAATCCATAAACAGAGAAATCATCTTCTAGCTCCACCTGTTCATCTAGTGCAATTTGTTTCCCTGTAATTATACAAGAATTAACACATCTATATGGATGAGCAAATATAGCAAACATGTATAGATAGTGCGGTGGAATTTATATATCGTACTTCAACGACCGATTGAGAAAATGTTTCATTCAAATTAGGTAAATTCAAATGGCGGGATCATGATGCGGAATGTGATCATCTAACGGCAATGGTCCGTCGTGAAGACAATATTCCACAAGTTGTGACATAGTTGATGGAAGCGGCGGGGTCTATATAAGTAAGACCAACTCGTTCGTTTTCGGCATTTACACAACTCGATTTGCCGCATGATTCGTAGTTAACCAAAGCGATTTAGGCATGTAACAAAAAAACAATAAAATAAAATAAGTACTACTAAAAGGAACATAACCTTATTATAATCAGCCGAATGAACATCACCAGAATGAAGATCAAACAAACTAGGACTACCATTCCAGTTTTCATTTTGAATTGGACTTGACGTCTGAATTTCCATGGCATTTTGGCCAAAACAAGCCTCCTCCGATTTGCCGTCCGTATCAGTTGAAGTCTGAAATTTAAAATATACAATCAATTATACTACTAAAGAAACCTGCTAGCAGTGGATTCAAAACCACTAGCAGTGGTTTGATAGACACTAGCAGTGGTTTAATAGACACTAGCAGTGGTTTGATAGACACTAGCAGTGCTTTGATAGACACTAGCAGTGGATACATCAAATTTACAAAAACAGCCCCTCAATTGATACATTAAAGGAACCTGCTAGCAGTGGATTGAAAATCGCTAGCAGTGGATTGAAAACACTAGCAGTGGATACATCAAATTTACAAAACAACTCCAAGGAGGAATGAAAATCACGTGTGTGTACATTTACAACAAAGCCTCATTATACTTACGACTTACGAGTTGTTAAAAGAAGTTGTAATATCGTGTCTCATTTTCTAATTCAAAGTTCTTACGAAACATATATCCTAAAATGAATGTAAAGACCATTTCACCTTTGGACGTTGTATCTTTAGAGCTTCCTCAACAACGGCAAGTCTAGTTTTAATATCATTAAGGACTCCCGCATTAATGTCTAGCTTGCTCGGGGTTGTATCTTTATTGGCTCGGGGTTGTATGTTTAGAGCTTCTCTACAACGGCAAGTCTATTGTTAATACCGTCAACCTCGGCATGTATGTCTAGGCGATTGGAACTTTGACCTTTATCGATTCTTGGCACATCATTATTGACTATAGCCACACCTAACGCCACATCGTATCAAATATCACCACCTCTTTATGCACCTACAAAGCAAGATCGAAGCAGAATGTGCAATGGTCAATTGTCAGCGTGAATACAACCATGGTTTGCACAAGCGGGCCAACTTACCTCATTAGTGGGATCATCGGCGGTAATTGATCTTGTAGACTATCCAAGCTGGCTCAAAAATCGCTTTACTTGGTGCAAACCATGGTTCTAACATTTCCGCATTTGTTGGAAGAAGATCCAAGACTGGAATAGAACGCTAGTAAACAAACAATTATAAAGTTAAAAACAAATATAACGAAGTCGTAACTTATTTGACAAATACAAACAAATGGAAATGCTTACAGGACCAAAAAGTTTGCCATAATGGCGTTTGGCAAATGTATTACCCTTTGACCAACACAGACAACGTGGTATCTTTGACGGGTCTTTCTTCCACCATTCAGTGCTAGTGGGATAACTCTCAAGAATCCATATCTAAAATAATCGAAAACAAAAAAACCATTGTATGAACTGCTAGTAAACAAAAACTGATATGTTCATAAATGTATACACATCTAACCTTAAAAGCCAAGAAAAAGCCAGAAATATTATATGTTGCAATTGTAGAAGGGTTTTCTTGCAATTTCTCTTTGCAGTGAGCATTGTAATGCCGGGGTACCAAATTGGCTAAATTTTTGTAAAAACGGGTCCACAAGAACTCTCCCCAAGGATATGCATTCCATGCCCCAAAATCCTCAACTAATTGCAACAAATGACTGTCAACAATGTACCAAGGTCCACGACCTATGAACACGATCTCAGCGACTAGCAACAGACATACCCTTACAGCATCCTCAGCTGATAACTTTGAAAATTCCGTGTCATTCCCAAACAAATCTAAAAGCTCATTGCCTTTTACAGTTACCTTTCTTATTAATTGTTTTTCAGGAAAGACACGCAAAGCAAAAGGACTTCGATCAATTTGTACATGGGGAGGCAAACGACCAAAACGAAATCCAGTCATCAATAGAAACTGTTCCCGACCGAATTTCAATACATTGTTCCCAATTTTGTATAAAATGGGGGGACAAGAATCAAGAAGTTTGTCGATAATTACCTGGTGTTGTAAAAGCGAAATTAACAATATGATTGCCTTTACCTAGGTCGGGAATATCTAACCATGGCCCAAAAGCAGTTGCTCGAACGACCTCATTCGATCTGGATTGCTTGACAATTTAGACTTAATTTGCGAAAACAACTTAACCTTGGAGCGAACCGTTAACTTAGCATCAAAATATTGGGGAATGTAAGCCATTTTGGAGTTTATTTGACTGAATAATTAGGGATTGATTTAGGGTTTCACAATTTTGAATTGTGTTTTTTGTGGTAGTAGTGTTAGTGTGAGTGTTAGTGTGTGTGTTTGTATTTGGGTAAAAAATTTGAAAACAGGGTAAAAAAAATGTTTCAAAATAATGTTAAAACAGTACTTTAGGTACAAAAAAAGTACATAAATTAAGTCGCTTATATTGATTCGCTTAAGTCGCTCAACCTCGGGAAGGAACTAAATGTATAAAAAAATAATTTTGTAACTTTGACTTTTTTTACTAAAGGACAAAAAAATTTACACAAAGTCGCCAAGATTCTACAGTAAGAAAAAGTCGCCTAGATTCGGTCATATTGTAAAATCGTAGTCTATTGTAAAAGTCGAGAAAAAATGATTGGGTACACAAACTTGAAGGACACTTGTCAAGCTTATATAAAAAGTAGAAAAGTCAAGTCTCAAAGTCTATTTTGGAAATACCCAAACTTTTTCCTAAATGTAATTAATTACTCATTAAAAGTGATGACACCATTGAGCAATTAAAGATGCATTGACTCATAATTACGTTAGTTATTTCGTTTAATCAATAAATAAATATAACGTTTATATTTAATTACTAACTTTAAATTCTCATACGTAAAGCATGCAATCCTATGGTCTCGAGTTCGATCCTAACTCACGTCTACTAATTTATATCCATAAAACTTGTAAACTAATAATCTCGCCATTGCTTCTAACTCGAAGGACCAAACTTGCTCAACAGAAACTCTACAACCGAATAGCGGTTGAGAGCAGTTAATGGCAGTTAATTAACCGCCAAGTAGTTATAGAAAAACGGTTACAACCGCCAAAAACGGTTATCACTTAACCGTTGCAACGTTTGGGAAATGCCCTTTCGTTTAGTATAAATATACGTTGTAATGAATCATTTCAATAGTTAGACGATTAGTTATTCAAAGTTCTTTGTTATTGTTTGCATATTTCATATCGACTCACTCATATACACGTTAGGGACCAACATTTGGCATCAAGAGACTTTGTTTACATCTCGTTACAATCACAAATTCATCATCCAAATCGGTTAACGAGACACAAAAAAAACCCAGAAACCTCAACGTAGGAAAAAGGAAACCAAAACCAGAAAACAAGAGCTGGTCTTTTGGTTCAGAAAGAAGGAAACAGAAACTATTGTTTCTGGAAGAAGAATACACGCTGAAACATTGTTTTAGGAAAAGGAAGACATTACTTGGATAACTAGGACATAAGATAAGTAGTATACGACTTATCTTTGTGTCGAAATTGCAAACCAGAGGACACCATATTTAGCGGTGTCGGATACCTGTTGTGTGCCCTTATACACAGCAACAGAAGAGAAGAAGAGTTACGTGACCAGAAGAAAAAGAAAGACGCGTTTGGATACCTTGTATAGTAGACGGCATATACAAGAAGAGAAAAATAGGCGTTGCTTGGAGATAGAAGTTAGACCGGTTAAGAGAAAAACAATCAAAGATTGTTTTTTGGAAGAAAGACGCTAGCAACACAAGATATTAAACAAGAAACGCAACCTGATCAATTGTGTTTTGTTGTTGGAAAGAATACCGAAAGGTATTTTTGGTGAAGCATACTCGGTGTGGAACAAGAAAGAAAAGGAAAGTGTTGTGGAACGCGGACAAGAAACGAAGAATATTACCATTCATAGTGGTAAAGGAAAGAACAAGTAATCGACTTGTTTCTTTGGAAAATATCGAAAGGTATTTTGGAAGAGATTTGTGTTCGGAAAATAGCCAAGACCAAGAGTTCGAAGGCAAAACATTAATACATCGACACAAACAAAAGAAGAAAGACAACGTGGGGAAAGAAAGATAGTGGTTGGTAGTATACTCAAGTACCAACACAAGTGGGAATACGACTGTGTTTAATACACAACAACGAGGTCACAAAATTCAAACTTTGAATTTCTCTTATACTTTAAATAGTATAGATCATTATTTTACATTACTATGAAATTCCGAGAACTATATATTGATCCCGTACTATTAGATTCCCGGATAACTATTTTTTGTTCTCGTAGTATTAAGAATACCATACTTAGTTAGAATCCCCATAGAAAGTAGAAAGTGAAGATCATAAGTACCATCAAAATGCCCGGTGACGATGCGAGTGGCAGTAACACTGCACCAAAACCCGTAACCCCTATGACACAGTATCAATGCCCAAAACTCAAAGGAACAAACTACACAGTTTGGACTATACAAATTAAGGTGATACTAGAAGCACAAGGTTTATGGGAAGCAATAGAAGCTAAGGCTGATACACAAGTAGATGTTAAGAAGGATAAGGCAACAAGGGTAAGCCGATCATGTTAGATGCATTCACTAGCTCCATGTGCGTTGACTCATGGGGTCGTATTAGTTTTGCTCGTGCTCTTGTTGAGTTATCATCGAAAGCTGATCTTAAACATGTGGTAACTATGGCGGTCCCTAAGAAGGATGATAGTGGTTTTACTACGGCTAGTATCAAGGTTGAATATGAATGGAAACCTCCACATTGCTTGGAATGTAAAGTGTTTGGGCATGAAAATGCTTGTTGTCCTAAGTCTCCTAAGGAGCATCATGCTGATGCTCACACCTCGACCTTGGATGTGAATGATGATGGGTTTAAGGTGGTGCGGAATCAGAAAGCCAAACCCCAAGGTCCGAAGTTGTCTAGCGGTATTAATATGGGTAAGGGTCCTAAATTTGCTCCTAGGAAGCAGGTTTATGTCCCAAAGAAGAAGACACCGGACGTTGCTAGTGTTAATGCTACAGGTACTCCTGTTACTACTTCTAACTCTTTTGGGACACTTGAGGTGCATGAGGACACGGGCATTCAAAGTCCTGTGGTTGATTCTACTACTGATGAGGCAAAGATTGGGAATTCTACTGGTTGTAATAAGGAAGCAGGTATGGATGGCTCTCGGGGGCAGGAATCTCGTGTTGATACTGATGTGGATACTGGTCGTACAATGGAGGTTAATGAGGATGAGTTGATTAAGACTGGTTCTACATCACATGTACCGCTTGTGAGTGATTCAATGGGAACAATGGATGTTGGTTCTACTCCCATAGTTGAGAAAATTGGTAAGCTTGAAAAACTACTTATTGATAGGAAAGCTACTCTTGTGGATGATGATGGTCAACCTATTCCGTCTACCTCTTCTACTAAGAGAGCTAACCCTTTTTCTAAAGTGGGAGAGATTGAGGTGTCTGATTCTGAAGATGAGGTTGTTGCTAACCCATTTGATGAGTCTGCTAATATATTTGGTGGTGGCCAAGAGTTTGAAGATGAGTATGATGAATATGACTTCGATGACTATGCGAAACAGGTTCGTGATCTTCACGGAATTTGGATGCCTTTAATGCCATGTATGGCACAAAGTTTCAAGGTCCTAGGAAATAAGCTTATTTCGTTGTGTCATATGTTATCATTTGAGTAGTGGTTTGTTTTCTTGTTTAGAAAATTGGAAGTATCTTGTTATGTAAGCTCTATGCCTATGTAACGGGCTGATATATGGGATTTCACTCATATACATTGTACTTAAACATTTATTTCGTTAATATATTTACCAGGGTGCAGGATTACTCCCCTTTACCCAAAAAAAAAAGGATAAGGCAACAACTGCCTTCCTATATCAAGCATTGACCGAAGATGTGATCTTACAAGTAGCAAGTTGCAAAACAGCAAAGGAATTATGGGATTCATTAAGGAAAAGACACGTTGGAGAAGAGAAAGTGCAACAAGCACGGTTACAATCATTGATGATTGGATTTCAGACCCTTCAAATGAAGGAGGATGAAACGGTGGATGCATTTACAGCCAAACTGAACGGCTACGCCACGAAGGCTAAAGAATTAGGAAAAGCATTGGATGAATCACTTTTAGTTCGAAAACTATTAGATTCCACACCCGATAGGTTCATTCAAATAGTAGCATCCATAGAACAGACGAATGATCTCGATGACATTACGTTAGATGAGATCGCAGGAAAACTTAAGGCATTCAAGGAGAGAATAAAACTCCGAAAGGGAGGACAAATAGAAAGCCAAGATAACCTATTATTCGCACAAGGTGAACACTCTAGAAATAAGAAACGATTTACCAAATATAGAGGTAGATCAAACAATTCACGAGGTAATTGGCAGAATAAGGGAAATAGAGATAACTCGAATGGAGGAAACTCACCTCACAATAAGAATAAAGGTGAGTGGGATAAAAAGAACTTGAAATGTTACAATTGCGGAAACAGAACATTTCAAGAGAAATTGTAAAAGTCCACCAACAACTCAGGAACAATCAAACCTTATCTTAGAAGACGATGAACCATCATTATTAATGGCGACACACGAAACTGAAGAAATCTTGTTAAATGAAGAACAAGTACACCACCGAAAATATGCTACAACAGATGCTAGCATATGGTATTTAGATAATGGTGCAAGTAACCATATGACGGGCACCAAAGGCCATTTTAAGGATATTGAAGAAAGCATCACTGGACGCGTTTGTTTTGGAGATGGATCGTATGTAGAGATAAAGGGTAGAGGTTCAATACTATTAGGATGTAGAAACCTACAACAGAAGATGATTTCAGACGTTTACTACATTCCAAACCTCAAGAGTAACATACTTAGTCTAGGACAACTTACTGAAATTTGTTGCAAGATCATCATGGATGGAAATTTACTGACTTTGTATGATAAGAATAAGAAGTTGTTGATGAAAGTAGAACGATCTAAGAATCGACTTTACAGTATTAGATTACATATAGTAGCACCTATATGTCTCTTAGCAAACGTAGATGACCAAGCATGGTTATGGCATGCTAGATTAGGTCACCTAAACTTTGACGCAATAGACAAGATGACAAGAAAAGGTATAGTAGACGGAATACCTAGAATAAAACATGAAGGACAAATCTGTGATGCATGTTTATTAGGAAAACACATCAGAACACCTTTTCCAAACCAAGCTAAATTCAGATCAAAGAACCCATTGGACTTAGTATATGGAGATCTTTGTGGTCCCATAAGTCCATCCACACACTCTGGAAAGAAGCTCATCTTCTTATTAGTAGATGAATGCACACGTTTCATGTAGGCTTACTTTCTAAACTCGAAAGATCAAGCATTCAGCACATTCAAGGAATTTAGGCAGCAGATTGAATCAAAGTTAAAGGTGAAAATAAAGATGCTAAGAACGGATAGAGGAGGTGAATTTACATCACATGAATTCACCAAATACTGTAAGGAGAATGGAATAGAAAGAAAATTGACAGCACCATACTCACCGCAGCAGAATGGTGTAGTAGAGAGGAGAAATAGGACAGTGTTATCAACTACTAGGAGTATGATGAAAGCAATGAAGTTACCCTTAACTTTTTGGGCGGAAGCAGTCATGCACGTCATTTACATACTCAACAGGGTACCTACGAAAGCCATGATAGATAAAACACCATATGAAGCCCTCTACAACAGAAAACCAAACCTAGAATACCTAAGAATATTCGGATGCACAGCTTATGCTAAGATAACGATACCTCACTTGAAGAAGCTGGATGATAGAAGCATTCAAATGATTTACTTAGGAGTTGAAGAAGGATCTAAAGCATGTAGGCTATATGATCCAGTAGGAAAGAAGAAGCATGTTAGTAGGGATGTGAAGTTTATGGAAATGAAACCGTGGGATTGGAACAACAATGAAGAGGATACAGACACAGAAGATACGTTTTGGACTAGCTTTGTAGTAAATGGAGTTGACTATGATAATCCTACACCAGTCAACATAGAAAATACTGATAACACGTATCAAGAACAAGAACCTATACCAGATCCACCCTCACCAATCACACCACCATCATACACTTACAACCCTAACTCAGAAGATGAAGAAGAAGCTACTATTAGCTCATTAGAGAGCTCAGAACAGAGATATGATCATAGACCTATACAAGGTTTAAAGAATATTATGGAAATCTACCAAACTACACGTGAAGTAGAAGCACCAAGCTTATTCTTCATAGAAGAAGAACCTCGTAATTACAAGGAAGCATCCAAGGATGAGAAGTGGATTGAGGCCATGGAAATTGAATTAGATTCAATTAACAAAAACAACACATGGACCCTCACCACATTGCCCGAAAATCAGAAGGCAATAGGACTCAAGTGGGTTTATAAAACCAAGAGAGATGCACAAGGTAGGATCATAAAGTATAAAGCAAGATTAGTAGGAAAAGGTTATGTACAAGAACAAGGAATAGACTTCGATGAAGTGTTTGCACCAGTTGCTAGGATAGAGACAGTTCGATTGATATTAGCACTAGCAGCATATCATGGATGGCAAGTACACCACTTAGATGTAAAATCAGCATTTTTACATGGAGAATTGAACGAAGAAGTCTATGTTACACAACCTGAAGGTTTCATCCAACAAGGAAACTTAGGAAAAGTCTACAACCTAACTAAAGCTTTGTATGGCTTAAGACAAGTACCTAGAGCTTGGAACGTGAAGCTTGACCAAACCTTGAAGTCATTAGACTTTAAGAAATGTAATCTCGAACAAGCAGTCTACACAAAGAGAAACAAGAATTCTACTCTTATCATTGGAGTATATGTAGATGATTTGATAATCACGGGCACTCCAAAGCAGGAAGTAGACTTGTACAAATCCCAGATGGAAGATAAATTCGAAATGAGCGACTTAGGGTTGCTAGCATATTACCTTGGGATAGAAGTTACAGACGAGGAGGAGATTACGATCAAGCAAAGCGGATACATTAACAAGATCTTAAAAGAGACAAGCATGACGGATAGTAATGACACGAAGACACCAATGGATCCGGCACTAAGTTGGTCAAGGCGGAAGATGGAAACCCAGTTGGCGCAACTTATTACAAGCCTAATTGAAGTCTCGGATACTTACTACATACAAGACCGGATCTTAGTTACTCACCGGACTACTCGGCAGATTTATGCAAGACCGAAGGATCATCACTGAAGGCGGTGAAACAAGTAATCCGATACATCAAAGGCACGAAAGACCATGGAATAATATACAAGAAAGAAAGCGGTGCAAAATTACAAGATACAGTGATGATGGTTATGGAATCAATACGGATCAATGAAAAGGAACTACGGAATAGTATTTTACTTTGGAGAATCACCTATCACTTGGTGTACTCGAAGCAACCGACAGAGCACTCTCATCATGTGAATCGAATTCATGGCGACTCTGCGTGACATGTCAAGCCTTATGGCTAAAACGATTACTTGGTGAATTAACTGGATTAGAAGAAAAGAAGATAACGCTTAAAGTTGACAACATATCAGCTATACAACTCGTAAAGAACCCAGTTTTTCATGGAAGGAGCAAGCACATAGACATTCGCTATCATTTCATTCGTGAATGCGTAGAGAATGGTCATATCAAAGTAGAACACGTAAGTGGAGAACTACAAAGAGCAGACATTTTAACGAAAGCTTTACCAAGACTCAAGTTCGTGACTATGCGACAAATGCTCGGAGTTCAAGACTTAGGATGAAGCAACGATCAAGATTAAGGAGGAGATTGTAAACTAATAATCTCGCCATTGCTTCTAACTCGAAGGACCAAACTTGCTCAACAGAAACTCTACAACCGAATAGCGGTTGAGAGCAGTTAATGGCAGTTAATTAACCGCCAAGTAGTTATAGAAAAACGGTTACAACCGCCAAAAACGGTTATCACTTAACCGTTGCAACGTTTGGGAAATGCCCTTTCGTTTAGTATAAATATACGTTGTTATGAATCATTTCAATAGTTAGACGATTAGTTATTCAAAGTTCTTTGTTATTGTTTGCATATTTCATATCGACTCACTCATATACACGTTAGGGACCAACAAAACTAACATGTACTCCCATGCTATGGATTACCATCCTCGACTGCATTCCCGTGCCAAACAACTCCCCACATAAAATAATTCCATATTACTATATTAGACACCAACGCACAGACATTAACGAACCAACTTTTCACTATAAATATATCTCATTATTCATTGCCTTTCATTCCTTAACCCCTCTACTTAGTATGTGATTCAGTTCATGACTTTGATTTTGCATAATTTATCAGTTAATTTATATAAACTTTTCAGTAATGTTTTTGTCCTTATTGTTGATCATGTGTAATAATTAGTAGTATTATATAAGTCCATTATGTACAAACAATCCAGAAACTGGAACAACTTCATTTCTCCTCTCTTGGTATATAAAAGTTTAGGACATCTAAGAAATAAGTGTAACATAAAATAAAGTGAAAAGCAAAAATTAAATTTAAAAGTACTACAGCATGTGGAATCACATCACAAAGACAAGGCTTTTACCTTATTAAGCAAAAGTAAAGTTAAGATTCTCAACTCTTGTCTTAGCTAAAATGTGTCAAGTGATTATTCAAAAATTAATTATTTCTTTTCAAGCATTTTATTTACTTGTGAACATGTCATATATACATCTGCATCAGAGTATATTGAATTAAGTTCAAGGCATTCTACAACTCATTCTAGCTTCATCTTTGTCATCTTCTTTTTGTTTGGTAATTTCTTATATTTCCTTGACATTGTTAATGACTTCATTGTGGTGTATCTGAAAGAAAGATGGTGTTGTTTGTTATATTACAGGTGCTACCTGAAGCTGGTCACCAGGTGATTGATTGACGAGGCATCGGCTCTTACTCGTTTTAGACTGACAAGACATGTTGTTATTCATGTTCTCTTTAAAGTTTCCGATAAAAAACAAAATTTTGATAAACAGTGTAGTCAATGAAGATGATCACTTGCTAAAGGAAGGCCTCCCAAGCCAACCAGCAGGGTTTCCCTTTAAAGCAAGTAGTAGAATAAGTTTCTCTGTGTGGATTCATTCACCGTAATGTGACCAGCATGCTGTTTAAAGGCAAACCCTGCTGGTTGTCCTGGAATATTCCTGTAAAAAGTGGCCGGTCATATTGATTGGCTACACTGTTTAGTAATCGAGATTTAAAATTATGTTGTTCATCGGAAACATTAAATGGAACAGGAGTAACAGCATGTCTTGTCAGTCTAAAACGAGTAAGAGCCGATGCCTCATCAATCACAACAACACCAACTTTCTTTCAGATACACCACAATGAAGTCATTAAAATTTCAAGGAAATATAAGAAATTACCAAAAAAAAAAAGAAGATGACAA
This sequence comes from Chrysanthemum lavandulifolium, assembly GCA_022545495.1. NCBI lineage: Eukaryota > Viridiplantae > Streptophyta > Magnoliopsida > Asterales > Asteraceae > Chrysanthemum > Chrysanthemum lavandulifolium. The sequence goes on from CM040243.1 coordinate 274,665,241, forward strand.
AGATGAAGCTAGCCACTAATATTGTGGCTAAATGGAGGTACCCAATATAACTCTCATAAACATATTAACAATTTGGAACATTAGTTATAGATTTACAGAATATCTGTTTTTCAGGACCTGGATCCTCTTCATTTGGCATGGGGCTCTAACAGAAATCAGGCCTTTTGGTGTGAACTGGATGGAAAAACACAGTATGCAAGGGAATTTACGTGGAACAAAGGTTCGTTGTATCAAAAACTACCAATTAAAAGTATAAAGTTTTCTATACTTCTTCTTGTTAATATTGATGGATGTGTTTTGCATAATGATATGCAGTGGCGAACATATTGTTTCTGGAGTACTCTTCTGCTGGTGTTCGATTTTCACATTCCAACAGTTCTTATGATTACGTCATATTCAGCGACAAAATACCGGTATGTATGTCTGCTTATAAACATCAATATCATCCTCTAAATTCGATTTCCATGTTATTTTACAAATATCTGTATATTTGCTATAGCGTGGGATACGTATGTATTCTTAATGAAATGGTTCGAAAAATACCCTGTGTACAAGGGCAGGGAAGACTTTTGGTTATTTGATCATTAATTGGCTATAATTTTGATTGATTACAAATCTACTTATTATTTAGTGTATGTCAGGGTATTATAGTCCGAAATTAGCAGAAATCATTCTAAAAAAATTAAGGAGGGACTCAAACCCCATAATCAACCTTAAGGGTTTATGGTAATTATTTAATGAAGCTTACGATGTTTGTTTCTTTGTAATAATTATATTGATTATCATATAACCGTATATTAACAAAATTTCTTATTAACAGATTGGGGTTGCTCAATAATGTTACAGATACAGATACCAGGGGAATGGGAGATTTCGCTTGGACCCACAATCTGGACGCAATGCTTGAAGTGTTCTTGAGAGGCTGCGCCAAAGGTGGACTATACGAAAATGCCCAATGTTCTAAGGCTTATGTCACACTACTTACAGAAATCACAGACATGAGCATTTATAGCCCGGCCCATGAATGCATACCCATGTAAACGAATATTACCGGAAAGGGGGTGCATAGGTATTCATTCATGGGCCGGGCTATAAACGCTCATGTAATTTATGTCTGTGATTTCTGTAAGTAGTGTGACATAAACCTTAGAACATTGGGCATTTTCATATAGTCCACCCTTGGCGCAGCCTCTCAAGAACACTTCAAGCATTGATAGGGGTTATGTTATGAGCTACTTAAATAAGCCGCTAGTTTAGGCAGCATTAAATGCCAACAAGCTCGGAATAACCCTCCCTTGGCAACCTTGCGTGTTAAGTTCCTACCCAAATCCCTTCTAACGAATCATAATTCATTGACTATTTAAACAATCATACTTAATTAACTAATCTTTGTTTATATGTAACAGTGTGATGCACTACAGATGCAAGGATGCCCCCTCATCTGTCATCCCTATATACAAAAGATTGATGGGCCATAAAATACGCATCCTTCTTTATAGGTAAGCACATATCAAAATATCTAAATTAATTACATGCTTTTCTTAAGCTTAACCGATATGGTTTTCTAATTTATCTATATGTGACAGTGGGGATCTTGATTCAAGCTACAAGCACCCGGTATGCACTTGCTTCCTGGGGTCTAAAAATAAAAAAGCCATGGAAGCAGTGGGCTATTCCCGGTACCTCAGAGGTGATTAAGCATATACCATATCTAGCTTACTCTGAAAATTTATATTAAGGGATGACATATCGTACTGTCCGAAACGCTGGACACGACGTGTTCCAGTTACAGCTCCATAAGTTGTATTTCCTTCTTAATAAATTCTTGTATAATATTTGGTAGATTGATGTAATTCGATGTAATTCGTCTCGGATGCTAAGACTGGTTGAACAATGTTTACACTTTGGTATAGTAGTACAAGCCATCTTTCTAGGCATATGCAACCACTTGCATTGTTTTTACTTGGTTTTCTAGAACTCAGCTTCAAAATAGATACTCGAGCTATGGAACACAACAATAACAAGTATGCAACAATAACCGGCCAGGAAAACAACAATTCATAAATGTGAGTGACTGGTATAATTTGGAGTACGTACTTCATGTAAACAAATTTTGGTTCCCGTATTATGATATCGAGACAATATAACTGAATTCAGTGATGGCTAGAAAATTTTTAAAGAAACAAATTGAAAGGTTAAATGTTTGGGTTAATAACCTTTTAAAGCAATATACTTGTCAAGAATGGGCAGTTCTGCGTAGCGAACTAAAAAAATAACTCTTTTAGACATTAAAGTTGACATTTTTGTCTTTCTTATGACCATATTATAACCATTTTACCCTTTCTAAATTTTTTTCGAAATACTTTTTTTTTTTCGAAATTTTTTTTCCAAAATATTTTTTTTGATTTTTTTTTCAAAATACATTTTGTTTGAAATTTCTGAATTTTTTTTTCGATTTTTTTTTTAAAATATTTTTCGAATGGTAAAATAGTCATAATATGGTCATAATACTTAAAGAACGACAAAAATGTCAACTTTAATGTCTAAATGAGTTATTTTTTTAGTTCGCTACGCAGAACTGTCATTTTTGACAAGTATAGTGCTTTAAAAGATTATTAGCACTAAATGTTTCTTAACATATATTAGAATGTATCCTTGTCATATGTGAAAAAAAACTATATTTACATGTGTGAAAACTATATGCTAAAGGAATATGACCCATGAGGTGAGATCAATAGAAAACACATTTGATATAAAGAATAAACCATAAGATCTCAATCATCCATCTTCTTTTCATCTAATGGATGAGATAAAAGCAAAAATTAAAAAAAGAAGGGTAAAAATGTAATTCTATAAAACACACTCTCCACATTTTTTTAAAAAACAACATATCTTGCACACGGTAAAACTTCAAGCTAAAAAAAATACACCATCGCGACGAGAAAAAAATCATCTTTCTATAGATATGCATTTTTATATACTTTCGACGAATTTTTTTTTCAAAATTTCCGTGCAGAAAAATCACACGTGATCCGTAAAAAATCACATGTGATTTGTTATTTTAAAAAAAACACAAGTGATCCACCAAAAAATCACAAATGATCCACCAAAAGAATCACATGTGATCCACCAAAGAATCACATGTGATCTTTAATTTCAAATCAACTTATTCCATCATTTTATAAAACAAATTCCTGAAATCACGTGTGATTTTGTTATTTATTTTTTTTCTCTGATATGAAAAAATCTAAATTACGTGTGATTCAGTTTTAATTTAAAAATGAGTAAATCATATGTGATTCATTTCCAAAAAATAATTTAATGTAAAATCACATGTGATTTGCGATAAATCACATGTGATTTGAGGTAAAATCACATGTGATTTGGGGTAAAATATATTGTTTATGTTGGAGAAAAACAAATAATTGGCTTAAGTTAACAGATGTATGCACAACTGTTTGCAACGAGTATCATTCTTTTAAATTTAGTCGGCTACATTTAACAAAAGTTTAAAAAGCTTTATATAAACATTTTCCCATCTCTACTAAAAAGATATAGCAATCACTTTTATTTGGCATGGCAACCACTACCAAAATGGACAAAAGAAGTGTGTTAGGCTAATGTACGAATACTCTAGGATAATGTACAGACCCATAAATAAGTATCATTCTTTAACCATTAATAACAATAACTTTATTATCATAAGTTACACTACATTCACCATTTTGAAAACCAACCCATTTGGGATAACACCAAGTAGACAAATACAACCACCACCGTCAGCACTATTACCAGATCGACTCTCAATAGCACAACAACCACCATCAGCACCATCACCAGATCGACTCTCTCTAGCTTCATCAACAATCTCAATCTTCAAAATCCTATCACTAAAATTACTGTCATTAAATGCACATCCAAAATCACCGTCACCACCACGAGATTCGAGACTATTAGTGGTGTAATTTGATGCAACGTCCATTATTGTTGTTCGTGGATCCAATAGATCTAAATTTGTGTCTCCTCTCATGATGGTTAAAAATTTGGGATGTGAATGAACCCCAATTTTATAAAAGTGTGTTGTTGGAGGAATTGAAATGGATGCGTTTTGAGTAAAAGGTGTTTTGGATAGCATGGTTTGGCATAATAGACAAGGGAGAATTGAGAATTTTTCTGTCTCCCAAGTCTGGTCCGACATTAGGCATCGAAATAATAAAGTCGCTTGGTATAATATTGTTTGGTTTCCAGCTTGTATCCCGAGACATGCTTTTAATCTTTGGCTAGTTATCCGCAAGAGGTTAAAAACACAGGATTTAATCCCGGTTTGGGATTCTTCGGTTGCGCTTGGTATGGTATGTTCCTTATGCGAGTGTATTCCGGATTCTCACGATCACCTCTTTTTTGGATGCTCTTTCGCGCGTGGTGTTTGGGTTAGGCTGAAAGATTTAGCTTGCATTGATCTTTCTACGCCTAACATTTATGATATTATTGGATCTTTGTTGCCTATTGTCAAGAAAATAACTTGAAGGCGTGTGCGAAGCTAGTTGTAGCAAGAACCGCATATTTTATTTGGCAAGAGCGAAATTGGAGATTGTTTAAGAAAGGTAAACGTTCTTCTGATCAGCTTGTGGAGGGTGTTAAGGCGTCGGTTCGTCTCAAGTTGCTCTCATGTAAGCTTAAGAAGTCCTCGGATGGTGAAAGAATGGCTAGGCTTTGGGATCTTCCTGAAGCAATTTTTATTTAGTTGTTATGGCTAGTTGCTTTTGTTTATGCACCATTAGGTGGTTTTTTCCTATTAATGTCATTTGTTTTGTATTTGTATTCTGGCGATTATTTGGCATGTCATATAATCGTTAGTGGCTGTTCAAGTTTGGGCTTGAGGTTAATGTGGCATCTCAGTCACATTCCATTGGACTTATTGTAATTTTGGGTTTAATATATTTTACCGGGGAAGTGTCCCCTTTACCCAAAAAGAAAGAAGGTGTTTTGGTGTTTGGTAGATGATATATATATATATATATATATATATATATATATATATATATATATATATATATATATATATATATATATATATATATATATATATATATATATATATATATTATATATAAGAGGAGGCATGCCACATAAAATGCCACTTGACATCCATAATGCCAAGTCATATTTCCATGTCATCGCATTTTGTCCACATAAGCAAGTATTTATTAATTTAATTCGGAATAATTATTTTACTAAAAGATTCGGATTTTTTTTTTAATTTATAAATTAATTCGGAATAATTATTTTACTAAAAAATTTGGATTTTTTTTTAAATTTTGCCACTTGCAAGGATTGAACCTAGGGTGTTGGTAATATTATCAAACATAATAACCACTAGACCAACACATTTTTTGATTATATCTTGCGAATCCAAATATATAAACTTATACAACAAATTATTCACCGATTTAAGGAGATAAGTTTGACAATCTCTACAACTTATAACCCTATCTCGGTAAAAAAAATCTCATCTTCATTCATAATATACTTTTTCTTAAAACCCTAATTTCTCTTTTTCTCGGTTGTGCTAAAGAACTGGATGTCCCAACGTCGAAAGCTCATATTGGATCGGTGGAGTCGTTCTTCTTGGTTTTGCAATTCTCTTCATTGTGGCTCTCACGTATTTAGAAGGTAAGTTTGGAGAATTTTAAACTTAAATTTTGTCAATAACTAATAACCTTTTATTATTCTTTTGTTAATTACTTATTGCCCCGAAAACCACAAGCAATTACTTTGCAATCACTCTCGATCTATATATCAATTTTTATATTTGGTGGATTGTTTAGGTTGATTGCAGGAGTTTGTAAGACAAATAACATGGCAAACACAGGAGGATATGTTGTACTAATACTTATATTTACGTTGGAGGGTTTCATTCTACCCAAAACACAAATTACAAGCGGTGGGAGTGGGCTTATTGGCTATCACCTTTGTCTTATTGGCTTACAAAGTCATTCTCTTATCGATTATCAATGCAAGGTTAGGTTAAGTGGGAGTATTTGAATTCATTATAATATATTCCAACACATCTTGATTACATATCTAAGCGACTTTCTATGTATCGCTTTTCTTCTACGTATTAACAACTACTAATATGAAAGCAGTTATCTTGCTCCCACCATATGCACGAACAACATCCACGCAGAAGCATGCCCACCGCGGGTAACATGTGTCCGATACTTTGGATCAAATTCAAGCGTTAGGATATGTTGGTGCGCTTTTTGTGTGAGGCCTAACAGGTTACTTTATTGTATGCGTTAAAGTTGCGTGATGCACTCTAGAGATTCCATGTGCGGGTCGTATAAAAGACACAAATGACCGACATCTCAACATCATGTATGTCTACTTTAGGCATTGGCAATTTGAGGCACTTTCAATGCATGCCATTTGAGTTCCACTAATCTCACGTGGACTCAACGTATTAGGATATGCCATGATCTTGCAAAGGGACTATGTTACCTTCATGAGGATAAGGGTAATCACCACGAGTTCTTCACATGAAGGTAAAGTCTGTGAAGCTAAAGTCTCGACATGGGATGGCAAAAGTAGGACCGCAAATAAGTTTACGTTTTCATCACCGATATTGTGGGTACATTTGGTTACATTGATCCAATGTATCTGCGCATGTTTCGTCGTCATATGATTTTCATTCCATAGCCATATTGCTATGAAGACGACCTAGCAATAGCATAATCACGCTATGGATTTTCAAAATGATCGGATTAAATATTAAAATGTTACAATAGTAATAATATTCCCATACCCCGCTCCGTGAGAATGAGTATTGTTGTTGTTATAATAGTAATAATAGAATTGTTTTGGATGAATAAAACGATTTGAAGTTCGTATAAATTTGGGACATTTTAAGCAATTTTTAACTCATTCGAAGATTTAACACATTGCTAATATTATATTTGGATGACGCAGTTTTCATATGAGGATATACATGACCCACATAAGTGGTTATGAGACACTTGATAGTGTCAATGGGTGTATATATAACCCTTTCACCACAACTGTTTAGACACATTTATTCCAATAAGGTATTGTTTGTATCTTAAATTTCCGCCTAATAGGGAGTTTAGATGTACTTTTTGAGTGAAGTCCTGTAATTGGCTTATAAGCGATGTTTGGGTGCGATTTTCCGGTTATATAAAGTCAAAACACTCATGTTTGGATAATAATGTAAGAAGATTTGCTAAGAGAATCGTTGCACGGAAGTGATGGTTCCATGAATGTGGTAGTGGGTGCGTTGGTGCTATGTTTTGTAGACATTATATGTAGTTTTGAATTAGCATTGTGATTGTTAAGGATCGAATATGGTATGTCTAGAACTAAGGCATTGAAAAGGGATTAATAGCCTTTTTCGCTAGGAGATCAAATGGTTGGTCCGGTAGGCATGTTGTCTTTAGTCTTGAGTTCTCGAGTTTGGAGACAAAGTACATAAAAGAAGGAGCGAAAGGTATCACGAGTAATTTGTATATTTTATGTGGAGTTCATAATTGTGGAACACCCATTCTCTCGGGTATATTCGATATCTATGGGGTCATTGAACCAAAGCCGAGAACAATATACTCATATCCTTAGATGAATGGCTTAAAGTATCATTGGTAGGCAGTGCTTGAATATTTCTGTAGAATGTTTATATTCTAAAATGCATTTATCAATCTACATAGTCAGTTTTTTGGGTTTTGCGGGACTTGGTTCGCCCATACCTTTGTCAGCTGGAAACTGATTATATTTTTAATTATAATGGCAGGTACCTGATTATGCAATGAGCTTTGTGGATGGCCGCTCTTTAAAGTAACCTTATTATCTCGCCTCTTACACATAATAAACCGGCTTTTTTGCGCATAGTTTTTACATATATTATCGCACGGATATGCAGACCATTTGGACCATTGTGGCGGGATGCAACTGTACCTCTGATTTCCACATGAGCGAGCCACACAACAGGTAAAACCAACTAAAAGCCATCTTAGTATAGAAAATGTATGCTTAAAGGCATGTATTTATGTTTCTCATCTGATAATGGATGTTTTCTATCTAGGCGTTTCTACATCCTGCACAAGACAGAGTGGTAATTATTAGGGAGAATGCCCATGCCCGCTTCCAAGGTATTCCAGATTATTATAAGCTTCTTGGCCCAATTAAAGAACGGTAAGGAACACTTTTATAAATTTTTTCCATTGATAACTCGCCTTTTTTGCATACCGAGTCTTTGGGCCTCATATAATCACTGTGAATTTTGCGTTACACATCTGATACCATCACAACTACCATATTTTCCCTCAAGTTTATAGCAGGAGGTGTTAATTGAAGATGCCAAGAACTGTATTTTTCTCAATAACACATGTTATATGTGCATAAAGTATTGCACATTGGTTTTGAAGTCAAAGTCCGAGAAAGGTCATGGAGATCAGTTAGCTTTGCTTTTTCATTGTAGACTATCTCACCGTTTCTCATCTTTTAAAACCCACTATGTTTGTGTATGAAAAGTTGTAACTTTATTGGTGGGAATAGATTAATGGTGAACTCTTAGATATAATTATGCATAAATACGATAATATGACACATGAAATTTAAGTAAATTCTATTCTTGAGTTATTCTTTGCAATAAGTTTTCGATAATCCGGTGATACTCAATATGTTGAATTTCCACTTGTCTTGTCGATTGAGTATACCAACATAAGGTCTTCGCTCATCCTTTAATACCGCTTTAACCTATTCATATTATGTAATGCGGTGAGAATAAGCTAACCTTGGCAACCCTTTAAAGGTATTAATTATTTGCAAATTATGTTTTGTGACTCCTTTATACGACATCAAATGAGGTGAATAGAACATAAGTTAATTAAATTTGCACAACTTGCCCCATGAGCATGCATATAACGGACAACCAACCCCTTCAACATCTCTTTTAATGTATTCTATCTTTGTTGAAAGCTATATCGACGTGAGGTGTGTAATGCGTAGCTAACAAAATGCCGTCACTAACTAAATGACTAAACAAATACAAGCTAATGGACCAACCCCATTAATAAGCGAGATTGCGGATTAAGTACAATATATATATGGATATTCATAAAGCATCGAAGGAGCCATGTGATTTATCTCGAGTCTATGTTTATAATTGATAATTTTGAGTCACTTTGTTATTCAAATTTTACTATGCTTTTTACTCTTTATACACATACCATTTTCATGCGAATTGATCTTTGCAAGGAGCTTTCGGTTGAATTTAATGGTGTATGTCACTATTATTCGATGTCACTCTTTGTGGTGAAGTTAACAACTTACCAATGATATACCAAGTTAGAGAATAAGTTTCTCACTTAGGCGTCTCTATTTTATGTTTCTTCTCGATTATCTTTTTTGGTCATCTGTTTAATAATTTCTTGAAAGTAGAATTCCCGAACACACACATAGACATGTCCCAATTTTAAACAAGCAAATGCCTGCTTTTTATTCGATATTTTTTATCGATAATCACTTTCAAAGCGCACATCCAAACGCCCACTTAGTACCGGTTTAGCGATGCGTGACTATTGCTTCATCTTTGTCAATCTACTTTTACGGCAATGAAGAGTACTGGGAGGAAAAATTTTGGTATTTCAAGTTACTCGGGGTATACACGTGCTATAGTGGTCTAGCGACTATGCTCCATCTTACATAAACTCTCTCGGGTACATTTATATGCTTGTGGTGGATAAATTTAGAGTAGTTTCAAGCAAACTTACCTCTATCATGTTTTCTTTTACGGTATCGGGTGTTTTGGGAGTCAACCAAGATTTCGTTTCTTGTGATGTGGGCAATGGGAAAATCCGGTGGTATGCCTTCCATTGGGAACCACCGAGACGTAGTGATACTTGAAGGTGATTAATGAAATTATAGCTTTTTAATATCTCAAGCGATTATAAACACTACAAGAAATTTTCATTTCTTGAAACACCCTAAGTTCGATAATAGTTAGTAGAGGTTCTATGTTCACGAAAAGTGGCATGTCATGACGGATGACACAGACTAAATCCGAGGTAACATTTTTACAAATAATTTGTTTGATAATAATGAAAACCGGAACACAATGCATTCTCGGATGTAAGTTTTTCAAACCGTCTCGCTCGACTCTCTGTTCACCACGTTGTTGTTTAGAGTAGTTGTGTATGAACCGTCTGTTAAAACACGTTCTTTTACATCACGCTTAACTTTCATAAGCCCTCTTTTCATTTCAGAGGTAGTATAGAAATGTATGTTTTTGGTGCATGAGGCCATAATATATGAAATTAAGTTATCTAAATAACGATTACTTAATTTAGCCAAGATTTGTGAAGGAACATAATGCTTCTACTTGGTTGCAAATAGAAGTTAGAATTTTCTTGTGATATAGGATGTACTTTAAAAATCGTTGGGTTGGCAATTGAAGCATAACAAAGGTATTACTTTTATTCCTGTCACTTTCATTGTACATTAACTAAATATTTTGAAATTTTCATTATATATGTATGTCACTTTCAAAAAAGTCGGTACATCAACGCATATTTTAAAATATTTTCCATAAACAAAAATATTTTTAAAATAGTTTATATTTTTACAATATTTTCATTAGCTAAAAGGAAGCGATGGTATGTCATGTCTTGTTGAATCCAAACCATAGGATCCAAAGCTCGGTCACCAAGCTATAGCTCAGATATCAAGTCGGGCGAATGCCATCCAGTAAGTGCTTATTGCTTCTATTTAGTGTTCGGGCCAAATAACTAAAACATCTCTACAACCCTCTTACATTAATATGGTTTTGTCTATGATAATTTAATTGAGTTATAAAATGACAAAGATGCCCGTGAATATCCTCGGATGTAGATTTAGGAGCATTTTTTAGTTTGTCTAATAGGTGTTTATATTTTATTTTATTGGTTTTATTTACCATTCAATTTTGCATGCTCTCTTTTGGCGAAAAAATTATGCCAAACGAAGCTACTGCGTGTACGATTCTAATATGAGGTCGGTGGTGTTGTATAAGGATTCAAATTGCTATTGTATGTAGTGATAATTTATCGGACTACCATCACATTAAAATGGTCGTTGTCATTATATTCCATGGACCCAATTCACACATTACTTTCAGCATAAATGATTATGATGAAGGTCTTAAGCGATTTGTTTGTTCCCAAGGTCGGGTTCTCTAGGGAAGCTCAAAATATAGGTGGGTTACACCGCAAAAATGTGGTGGACGGGAAGACACGGTGTGGCTTCAATTGTCATGATTATGCCGAATAAGGAACCTCAAGTCTACATCCCGCCCATCGAATTCTCTATTAAAGGTAGCTCTCATTTTACAAATTAACATTACAGATCATGCATTTAGAGTACGTATTCTAACAGTTAAAACAAACTTTACAACATATGTGCCTCCTTCTTTAGAGCCTGCATTTTAGCGAAATAATGGACGCACCCCATCGTTTGACAAATGTGAATTAACCTATACACCGACCTAACATAAAAGTCGGCTAACAAATTTTATTTTGTAGGTTCTTGACCGAATGTAAACCTAAGTACCGCGTCTTCTTGAAAACTATAAACTTGAGGTGTGTCATTTTCTTGCTTCTTGAACACACTAGGTTTCAAGAATGTTGCAAAACATTATAAAGAACTAGAGGTAGTGTAGGATGAATCTTTGAAGTTATCGACAAAGCCTCCTTATGCGAATATTTCTATGCATTATCCAAGTTACCGGCAAGAGCTCAATGTTCAGCCCCTTTCATGTCTTGAGCGAGTGCTCGATGGCGAGAATTTCTTTGTGATCTTTGGTGCCTTTGGGTTCTTGTGTGAGGAGTGCTCAAGCCGAGCATACTCTCAATCCACCAAGATAATTCCGTCAAAAATACTTCATCGCAGTTGGTTTGCGGGGTAAGTTAACAATATTTATTTAATTTTTGATTAATGTTTTAGAGTATTTATTTTTAATTAGCACGAAATCAACATCTTGAGAAATATTTAATAGTAATTACGATGCAACCAAAATTAGTTGGATATGAATTAGTGTTTACTGTGAATACACAAAGTGGCTTTGATAAAATATTCGAAACAGCAGTTCTCCAATGCCCTGAATGCCTTGATGTGCATATCCTGATGTAACTGCGAAACTGAAATACATTGTTACATAGTTATTTGGTATGTATATGCAAATTAGTTTTTTATGCTTATTATTCATTGTTTTGTGCGGGGTTCTAGAAATTTTTATACAATGACGGTGTACATATGGATTTACCGAGACTCGGGTATGTGACTATTTACATTAGTTTACCCAATTAATGATATATAAGAACTTTATATTTTTATAATCGATATTGCGACTAGCGAAAAGATTACAAGATCATGTTCTTTGTTCGTGGTGCACTAGAACGAGAGCTGGCTATAAATCATCTTCCATTGAGATTACTAATCGAGCTTCTATCCCAAAGGTATGTTTCTAATTTGGGTTTTGATGGTATTCAAATGGGTTTGAAAAATTTGCTAATTTCGTTTTGAAGTAGGGTCTACGTGTGTGGAGAATGAGACATGGGGATGAAGATGAAGATGAGAAAACGATGAGATTGATTATAGAATGCTAAAGGTCAAGTCTATAATTTTTATTATTTTTATTTATTTATTTATTGTTTTTAGTGAGATTACGAGAATGATAAATGGTCATGAAGATGAAGCTAGAAATACTTTTTATATTAATCTGAGCATTGTTTTTTGGGTTCGGGATTAAGTGGATGAAAAATGCGAGATTTTGCTTCATCTAATGGTCTAATCGAGGATGGAACAATGGCTTTACAAGCTTACGAGGCCAACCATGAAGCAAAATATTGGATTTTGAAGAATGTGAATCATGCACGTACTACTTTACATAGATTACACAAAGTTTAAATCAAGTATTTTTTTTATTTTTTATTTTTTTATTACTAAGGTTTAGTTCTTTTAATTGATTGGTTTGATGATTCTATAGTTATTGTGTAGTATAATCACATTGTTGCTACATTGGCATATCAAGATATGATCGTTAGTTTAGTATCTCATTAGGTTACCTATTTTGCACTATCAACGTGTTTTGTTCATAATGCATAGTAGTATAGTAATTGAGTTCTTTGAAGCATTTACGCTTTAGTTGTAAGCGATATAAGTAAAGTTCATTGGGTGGGTTCCGTATAGTAAAGAATGGGTGGGTTCCGAGAGAAAAGAAGCATATGCCTCCATTGGAGGTAGTTCACCTTGAGAAAGATAACAAATGCACAAGTAATAGGCATGCCCAAACACCCTTCAATAAGTTCGGTTATCATACGTGCATTTTGTATACATTTTATGTTTAGGAGTAGCCTATAAGTATGTCATTAAAACATTATTTTATTTTATGTTTAAAACAGTAAGACGGTTTTAAAACATATAATAGTGACGTATTATTAGCTTCTAAAGTGTGGTGTATTAGGAGTGGCCTTTAAAGAATCATAGTTTACTCTAATAGCATTCTTGAATCGAATTTGGTCTTGCATATGCACGATCATTGTCTTGTAATGCCCATTGAGTTCAACCTATTGCTTTCAGTTTCCTCTAATGTGATATAGTAAGCAATCTCAAAGACTTAAGTAAATAGATGAGATGCAAGTTGGCCACCTTCTGCACATTCAATTGACTTATACAGAATACAACCTAATGTTGCAACTTGCACGACTTATGTTTAAAAATAAGTTGATAGTAGCCACATTCCATACCCATCAAGTGTCACCCGCGTTGATTTTTAAAATCTACTATTGTTTGATTATGTTAATACTTGGTTAGATGATTATTAAAATTTTGACACATAAATGTTAGTATTTGGTCTAGACTTTAGAGTAGTTTGGTGGTTTCTTTTCTTGGAACTTGAACTCCAAAAATGTTTTGTGCTGATTTGAGCTTTGGCACCTGTGGCTAAGAGATATAGTGTCCAGTTGCAACCGTAAGAATTTAGTACCCTGTTACTATTTTTATTCTCATAATCATATACTGATTTTATATCTGATCATAACAACCTAGCAGATTTGGTTTTTTTCCAGAACATCACGTTGGATCCATGGTTCTAAAGTAAAGGTCTTTGTGATGCCGATCAAGGGTTGCAATATTTCACGATCTCCAACCTTAGAGAACAACCTACGGATTGTAAAACGGATGCTAACCTCGAGGGAATGATTGCTACTTTTGGAAAATGGACTTCCAAGCTGGGGATGCTTCTTGCAAAGTAAACCATAATTTTTTTGCATTCGTAATTTTGTCCAATCTGTAACTGTATCAACTGCTTTTGTAAATGAATTAGGTTTATGCAAATATATTACCATATGTTGAATGTGGCTTGGTACCATTTAACACAATTCTTATAAACATAAACGTGGCCACCTGCTTACATGAAGGTGAGAACAATCTGTTAACATTATTTATGCTAACTATCTGTAGTCGGTTGGAGTAATATTCTGCAGGTTATGTTCTTTCATCATTTTCTAATAAGCTATACAAATGAATATACAAGTAACTTGCGTTTCGAAGGTTGCATCTTTATTGCATTTATTGCATTTTACGTATGTTGTGGAAAACATGACTGATAACTTACGTTTCGAAGGTTGCTTACGTATGTTGTGAATTTGAATGTGGTACGAAGGTTGCATCTTTATTGCATTTTTTTACGTTTCAATTTGATTATTTCCAGTACCATAGCGACCGTTAAAGCGAAATATGGTGTCTATGAAGACGGTGAAAGTGCATACGTGATATTACACGATGAGGTATACACAATTTTTTGTTATTGGTTTACTACTTGAATGAGATGATTTTTGGTATGACAATATATTTAGTTTATTATGGATAATTTTTACATCAAATTGGTGTTCTTGTGAATCATTTGATGAAGATGGGTGATGAAGACAACATTTGGACAAGTGGTGAGTAGGATCCTGGTGATCCATGCTTCTCCTATCATTTGCATCTCTAAAGGTATTCATGCGTCTAAATTTTTTATCTATGTTTGTTATGTTGACATTCAATTTTCATGCTCTTTTCATAGTGCTGCCTTAAAATATATGCTCTTTTCATAGTTGTTTTAAAAAAAAACCAAATATGAACACCTACAAACCCTTAGCGACTCTTAATTAGCAACTCCATCAGAAAGATAAACCTTCATCAACAATAAATTTGGGTCTCTGCAATGTCAAACTATGAACCAATATTATATTTGAGATCTAATTCTACTTTTGTGTATGATGTAAGAGACAGATAATGTGAGATCTGTATTTTACATATGTCTAAATTTGGTAAAATAACCGCTGGAAGCTCCTATATACAATAACTAAATAAACATAATTAAGAAAAACAAAAAACTAATAATAAATGTTAATAATATTATCAAATGTAAAAGATGTTCATGATTAATATTGTTTAGAACCAAAGGTTAGAAAGTACTTACCTCCTTTTAAGAAAAAGAAAAACATGTTCGTAATCAAATTACTTACCTTCTTTTAGCCGTTTTATGGATTATGGTAACATCAAGATCTTAACCGTTTCATTTTACTTTTAATAACTTTTTACTATATATTTGTTCAACTAAATCCTAAAAATAAAAACCACAAATCAAAGTAATTACCTGCTTTTAGTCGATTAATGGATTATGGTAACATCAATTATATATCTTAACCGTTTCATTTAACTTTTATTTACTTTTTAGTATATATTTGATCCACAAAATCATAAAAATAAAAACCACAAGACATACCCGTCCATCGGACGGTTTTGACACTAGTATATATATATATATATATATATATATATATATATATATATATATATATATATATATATATATATATATATATATATATAGAGAGAGAGAGAGAGAGAGAGAGAGAGAGAGTCTCTTTGTTTTAATGGTGAAGTGACAAATTACAAAGACGCCCCTATGTGTTTTATTAATTTAAATTAATGATTAAATCTACCCATTTGATCAAAATTAAATCAATTGTCATGATTAGTTGATTTGTTCTTTAAAAAAATCTTGTTCTGCATTGAACTTTTGTCATATATCTAGCTTTTATACTTGCATTGCTGAATTTTTAAGATTTCAATGTCTTGGTGCATATAATGCCCTAAAAGGGCTTTGTGCATTATAAAATAACTAGCAGGGTACCCGCGCGTTGCAGCGACGGTTACCCTGAAATAAAAAATTTCGATGAATAATGTATTTTAATTTATTATGTTCTTTTTAACAATAAATTTACGGATATCAAGAATTTCGTATAGCTCGTGCGCGTTCGGGCTCGAAACCGTTGGCCCGTGTCTGCTAGGGCTCGAGCCCGTTTGGTCCGCGCCAGTTCGGGCTCAAGCCCATTTGGCCCGTTGCCCGTTCGGGCTCGAATATTTGTATAATGTGCTTTATTATTTGTAGTAGTTAAATTTAATGCAGAAATTGTGTTTAATTTGGTTGTACAATATGTTTGATATTTTGTATTTCTTATGTAAGGGGTGTTTTAATAACTGTATTAATTGTATTTATTGACCAGTTAAATAATTGACTATATTAAATAGCATTAATGTGGTGTTTTGTTGTACACTATGCTTCTTGTCTTGTACGTCTGAAATTATGTGCATTAAAGTGTTATACACTATGTTTCTTTTCTTGTAAGTAGTAGTCATTATAGTCATTAATAATATTGACCACTTTAATAACATTAATTTTGTAATTCTGAAAATTACATCATGCTTATTTTGTTGTAAATCTGAAAATTGGTTGCAGCTATTGTACATTGTGCTTAAATGGTTGTAGTTTTTGGTGAATGGGTGTTTTTAATAGCATTAATGTTGTTTGATAGAATTTAGGTCTTATAATGACACCACGCTTTATTTTGTTGTACAATATGCTTACTTTGTTGTAATTCTGAAAATTGGGTGCATTAAAGTGTTGTAAACCATGCTTAATTTCTTGTATGTCTTAAAATTAAGAGTGAGTTACCTTCGTGCATTATAAGTGGTATAGATATGATAAGAGAAAATTCCGTAAATAGAATAGTCGCCCACATAAATATCACTCCCCATTTTTTTCCAAAAATTCAAAATAGACTAGAGAGACTCTTATTTTGCGCAACTCTGGTTTATTAACTAATATACCGCTCTATCCAAACCTTATAGGGTTTGGTACAGAGGGGTATTTTTAGTCATTTTGATTTTACTAAATTTCAAAAATAGACTACTAGTTAAACACTTGATGACTTATGGTTGGGTTATACAAGTTGTCTAGTGGCTCTCGTCTATTTTGGATTGTTGAACAATAAATAAAAATAAAAAAGTGCTATGCGCGTTAGCGACTGATCTATTTTCAAAATTTTCACTAAAAATAAACATTCTCCCATTGTTAAAAAAAACCCAAAATACTTCCTTTTAATGTATCGTATATCATTATATAATAAAATATTGAATTTCATTTGGAAATAAAAACGTTTTACCATTGTAACAGCTGTGTTTAATTAGTTTCAATATAAGTGAATAACCTTTATGGCAATGAAATATCGTTATTAATTATTCAGTTAGCAAAATGATAATTCCCATAATTAATGTTATGACTAATTAAAACGCATGCCTACAAAAGGATCGTAGTATCAACCAGTTAATCAACATCAATTCACATTAGCAGCCAACTAAAACAATTTTCCCTCTGTTTAACAAATTATTTTTAGTACTCTCAGAATGATGCATGGAAAAATTGCGATCACACTTCTATGTTTGCTAGGTAATTTCTCATTCGTTGCATTATGTTTTGTAAAAGATTATTTGTGTTAAACATGTCTTTTTTTTTTTTTTTATGAACGCAGTTTGTCAACAAGTTTGTACCATGATGGCAATGGAGTTGTCTACAACAGATGATGTTCGAAAAGATGCCTCGTGCAGGAGGGAAATAGAGTTGTGTGACAATAACTGTCCACCACCTTGTTGCGCCCGGAAGTGTGCAGATCAAGGTGGAACTGGCGGTCAATGCGAGCATTTGCCTTTTGGAATTAATTCTAGCTGTATGTGCACGTTCTGTTAGCTATCGAAAATTTTGACAGCATGGAAATAAAATCATGTGCTATCCTTTGTTCAACTATTGTGCTAATTAGCAATGGAAAATTTTGAGTTCACGGTATTACATTTATAGTATTGTGTTTTTTTGTCCTTGAAATAGTAAACCAAAGAAAACAGCTTGTATTATACTTTCAAGGGCCATCTAAATTAGTTCGATAGAATAACTTGAAAAGAATATCAATTAATATTTGACTTAGCTAGGAAAGATAATTTTTTGGCCTAAATAACATGTATGTCCAAATCTTGCATGGTCACAACAAGAAAATAAAACATTGTAATAGTCACTTCCTTAAAATAAATCATTACCAGAATAATAAATTGAGTAATTAATAACGATTATCCACCTTGTGTATACGATTATCAATGGTACACCTTATCAATCTTTAGTTGAGCTCGTTTACGTTTTCAAATCATGTGTATACGATTATCCACTAACTTAGATACGTCGTATTAAATCTTTGCCACATGAACTTCATCACACTTTCAATGTCTTTCCTCATTTGCTACATTTTCTACCTATATCACAAGTAAATAGTAATTAGATATTAATTCTTATATAAAAACAACAATTAAAAACAATAATAATGAGAAATGAGAAATGATATACAATATAAGATCCTTAAAATCAGAATAATAATGAGAAATGATAAACAATATAAGATTCCTAAAATCATGCAATTTGTTTTATAACTTATTTTATTAATTTTGGTAAGTTACAAATTTTAATTTCATATTATAATCAATATTATCATCTTCTAATATTACAATTAATTAAGATTGTATCATTACCAAAATTAACCAAATCACAAAAACATATCCAAATACTTGAATTAGCAAATTATGATCAAAATTGGCTAATTTTTATATAAACACAATAAAAAGGCTTATAATATAATTAATCAACATGTTACAATTAATCAATTATTTTAACAAAATCATATATTTTTAGTTATGACAATTTTATCTACACAATTAACCATCTAAATCAAGCTAAGGGAAATCCTTTTTGGGACCTATACATGCCATGGCCAAAAACCAAAACAAAGAAAAACGCGGATTTCTTTTATTATTCTTTTATTTTTTAGGTAAAGGGTTTTCTTACCTCTAGTACATTTGTATTAATAATCAATGATGTTAGGCTATATGGTAGAGCATCATATTGACTATAACAAACAACACACCAATTGTGCTTCCAACTACTATTTATAAAGTCGACAAGCCAATCTTACAAAAACTAAAAGTCTAGCCTGTTAGACAATGAAAACCCCGTGACGTGTTATGTCTTATTGATCCACAATTTATAATGATGACTACATATGAAATCCCTAAACCCACAAATGGGCTTGGGCTTATTTAAACTTCTAATACTCACATGTAATCTGATCGGCGAAATCCTAAAAGCTCGGATTGGATGAGAAAACTAAATAAACATTAATACAATAAAAGTTTTGTCGATGAGGATATTTGACTGTAAACGGAGAACATTCGATAGCAAGCGAAAAATAATTTCATCATGAAAAAGCCAAAGAAAAGAAACAAAAAATGAAAGCAAATCATAGACCTTTTATTTTTTTACTAGCATAGCACACGCGCAAACCAGCGGCGGTACCTAACATGTCAGTTTTTCTCGTACATTGATCTTTAAGCGCTATGCAATAAAAGTTAGTATTTGACGGTTTACCTGTTTGATAGTTCAAAAAGAGTAGATGCGTGTTTAAATTTCCGTAATGTGTATTAATACAATATAGATATCCATACTTATGCTCATTTGAACTTTGTATAACTTGAATGTTTATAATAAGAATTACAACTATAAATTTGTATTATTTTAAGTTTGTAACATCTATTTTAATAATAAAATTTAATGTGTCATTACTGTACATTATAATGCAATTATTTTAGTGTAAATTTAGTTATATGAATTACTAATTATAGTAAGATGTGTATGCTAAAAAATTAAGACTTCCTACGTTAAAAAGTCCTAAATACATTCAAAAGTAATTATAAGGTAGTAAAGATAACTTGGGTTTAAGAAGGAGAAAACGATATTTGGTGACGGCTAGGGTTTGATAGGTGTAGTGTGATTTCAGTTTATGCGAATGTGTATATAACTTCATTTCACCGTCAATCCATCAATTCAATCACCAATCTCCTAACAGCATTTACACATTCTCGCTGTAGTTGTACGACGGTTGTGTGACTACGGTAGCCATCAGTACATTACGTGAACTACTTTGAAGCATTGGTTATGATCGGTGCGCTGTGCCCGCGGCGGCGATTGTACCTCACACACCGATGAAATATGAGTTGAAGATATGAGTTTTGGTAAGGTATAATACTAATTGTGTAATCATTAAATTATAATGTTATTTAAGTTGTGAACTAATTGTAGGGAAAAAAGATCGATTCAAATCTGTCGTTGTAATATGTTTCACGCTATCTAGATTTGTTTATGAACATATCTCTTTCGCCATAATTTGCAGATGTAGTTACATTGCTAGTGACAAGTAGAAGATCAATTTAGGATAATGGTGAGTTGTTGTATGAGTCAGTTTCACATTTACATGATATTCACGGTGGTAATGCAAGTTCGTCTTTAGATGGCCAAGGTCATAGAAAGAAACTACTAATGTATATCGACTATTGTTAATTCAATTTAGGTGAAATATTCTAGGGATACGATGAATCAAATAACTGGATCCATTCGAGATATGTCGAAAGAGGTAACACCACCACCAAAACCACCCCACTCATCTCTGATTTGGTGCAATTCACATTGATTTAATTTCTAAGCTTTGATCATATTCATAGATTTTTATCACATGATGAAATAATCTCACTTGTGCATTTTATCTCTTATTTTATTTACTTTTCAATCCATTAATGTAGAATAGGATTGAACAAGAGCATCTGAATGCATTATTAGATATTTTTAGTTTCGATGGTGCAAGAGGAAGCATGAAAGTGTTTGTATGTCAATTTGACCCGCTTTGATTTTGCTTAAAATATACCCATTTTTACCCGAACACTAAAGCAACTCGCCTATTTTGCCATATTTAGTTTCTTAATTCTGCATATTAAATTGATAACTATACCTTGCTTTGGAATAAATTGATTTGATCCATGGATGAGGCATTGACTTTCAATCCAAATCACTACACCATTGTTTTAGTTATGTTGGTGTTGACACCAATTAAAACCATCGTTCTACAGGGGGATTGAAAGAAAAAGGCTCGTGTGGTGAATGCCTATTACGTTTAGTTCCAGCAACCCAATTATGTAAGTACTCTTATGTATCTTGTTGTTATGTACTTGAATGACTTTTATCCACAAGAAATTGAACACCTTGTGTGTAACACCCCAACCCGACAAAGGTCCGAAAGTCACATTATGGAGTCATATCGGAACATACCAATAAAATTTTGCAAGCGGAAGTCTTATAACATAAAATACCAAGTCATATAAACGAATGACTTACGAGGAAAATACAAAATTCAATATGTCAAAAATGAAATGAAATATCAAAACAATTGCACTTCAAAATAAGTCCAAAATGATAAGGGAAACTAGGGTCGGATCACTCAAATGCTCCTACTATCAGCCCATCAAAGCCAACATCCTACTTGGTACTTGCCGCATGGAATAGAAAATGCGGCTGAGCTTAAAAAGCCCAGTGAACAGATATAACAAAACGAAAGCTAAACATAATATAGATCTGAAAAAAAAAAAAAAAAAAAAAAAAAAACAATCAAGGAGACTGATAAGAAAGTCGTAACGAAATGAGCACAATGAGTCAGTGAGGACCTGCAGAACACAATATTAACAGATAACCAAATAACATAAATCAAATGAGACCAAAGCAAAGCAGCGTATCGATGAACATATATAAGTACGTATGAATAACCCAACATACAAGTACTGAAACATAATCAAATAGGAGTTGATGAACAGTATCATAATCACAACAAGTAACCAAACAATGAACAAGCAAACCAACCAGCGGATCAGCTAATCATAAATATAGCAAAACAACAAATCAGATAATCATATATATATAAGCTAAGTTGAATTCTATAAGCAGGCGGAAGCAACTAAAAAAAATGCGAGCATGACAATCACAAAGGCCAGGTAATCAACAATTAATGACAAGCAGAAATACCAGCAGAAGTATAAGTAGGTCAGTCACATGTATGGGTAGGAATACCTACTGAAAATCAAACTTAAATGAAACTAAACCAGAATATAGCATGGCAACTAAACAAGTCAACTAAGCAGATAACATAAGTTGAACCAATTTCTATCATTAAACGGTAGCATGAACAGAAGTGTAAGCCTTGCCGGTCAACAAGTCAGGTAACATTCGTTACTATGCCGAACCAATATCATAAGCAACGGAAAAATACCAAACAGAGGTACAATCATGGTAGTCACAAATAGCAGATAATAATACTAATTGATAATCATAGCCTACAGAAATAATTGAACTAAGGTATAACATGGTAAACGAATAAGTCAAATAATTACATACTAGCACAGAAACGGATAAATCAAATAGTCACATAATAGCATGATAACAAATGAATCAAATAGTACGATAAACGGATAAAGTGGAAATCTGACACATAAGCTTGGCAGCCAACCGAAATGGAGTGAAAGAATAGTACATCAAATGAACTGAAGACTGAGTATAATAACCAAATGAATTGAAGCATGAGTCCGATAGTCAAACGAATCACATAAGAATACTGGGTGAATAAGTAGTCAATTGAATAACTGAATGGGCATAGTAAATGAATGAATCAGAATATCAGATAGTTACATAATAACCAAAATCAGAATGTTGCCACGAGCACCTAATACTAAAGGAGATACTCCAATAGCCAAATCTACCAAATCAAATATCATAAACCATATCTACCAAATCATATCAAATCCGTCAAATCATATCAAAGTGTACATGGGTAGCTAGCCCAAATGTACCAAACTGTGAGGGGGATGTATTGCACACACGCACCACATCACCAAAACTGAACTGAGTACCTAGGATGCATCCATACGCTATCTTCAAAACAAATCATATATACATATGTCAGTTCGAGACTGTACATACGTATTCATAATGGCCAAGTGATCACATATATCATATCATATCATAAAGGAAACGTCGGGGACTAATCACACCGCCCCAGATAGTGTCATGCCATTGGTGCATCAATGACATGGTCATAGTACCTCCATGACTAGTTAGCTCGGGCAACTGAACACAACGAATCATACCAAAGCATATCCTTAATTATATCATATCCAAACCAATCATATCAACAGAACTGAATCATATCATAGCAAACGGATATCACAACAAATGTCATAACAAAATGGATAGCATATCGAATATCATGACGGATGAAATCGTATCAAAGGAATCATATCAAAGGAATCATAGCAAAGGTAATCATATCAAAGATAAGGAATCAAAAGTCAAGGATAGAGAAGTCGTGAGAATAAACCCTTAATGAGAAAAGGGTATAATATATGTACCTCAAATGTATGTGCGTAGGAGTAAGGCACACAAGCAAGCTCAACGTTCCCGCTTCACTAAATCTACATTAGGAATCATAAATCACATATGTGTTCCATTTATAATTCATTCTTAACTTATCTCCCATTTATACTTAGTTTCAAGTTAATAAATTTTTGACTTTTAGTATTTCGAATCTGGACCAAAGTTTAGCGATTTTTATAAAATACTTACTTAGCTCAAATAAAATCAATGAAATTCCCGGGGGTTCCCATATGAGTTAAGAGACTCTCCAAAAATAGGGGGATTTTATTTCCAGGTCAAATGGCCTATGGAAAATCATAAGTCCAGACCTGTCCAGAACTTACCCAGAAAAACACACACCAAAAGTATAGCCCAGACAAACACACTCACCCTACTCCATACATTAAACCAAAAATTAAAGGTGTCACACAATATATAAAATTCATGACCACCAAAGGAGAAGTTACAGAACCTCATGGATTTAATACTAAAAATCAAATACTACATCACAAATTTAAACTCAGAAATTCAGATTCAAACACTTTAACTCCAAAAATGTAAAAATCATAATTCCAATTATGCAAAAGCTACAAGGCTTATATTTCCATAAATATTTCAAAGTAGTACAATTTAGGCTCAAGAATCACTCAAAAACATGCAAGTATCATCAGTTAAACCCTAGATGAATCCAACCTAAATTCTGGACAACTTAACAAGCAATCGTAACCAAGCAACAAATAAGTCACCAATCATCTTTTAAGAATGCCAAACATCACAAAACTCATCATACATCATATTTAGGGTCTAATAGAAAGAATTTTGCAGAGGTGTCATCAATTTAACCAATGAAGCATAATAGCAAGCATTTAACATATTATAAGTCCATAATTTCATGTAGAAAGCTAATAACAAGTCCTAAACATGCTGTAAACCTATTCATCATCCACCAAATCATATCCACAAGGAAACCATCATCAAGTATCAATAAATCAAAAAAATAAAAGTCTAACCATCCATCTCATACAATTCCCCATCCTATCTCACAAGATTACAAGTTTTAGTCAAGTAAACATCACCATAACCTTCACATAAAATCATGAACTTCTAAGCTATCAAATTCATCAATAAACATGTTATCACCTATCATTGAAAGTTCATGTACTAATTCTATATGACATATAAACATGTCATGAAAGCCGTTTCCAAATTCTCATATCCTAAGTACCATTTTTAAAGCCATCATGTCCACATAAAATCATGAATTCATAATTAGAGTTTAACATGGTTTATAAAACTTCACAATGATTCTATAAGCAAGCATGAATCACCTATATAAACCTTCGAACCAAGGACAAAAGATGAGAATGGTTCGAATTCAGCCACCCCCGAAACAGCCTTACAAACCTTCGAACCAAGGACAAATCCCACGCACGTTTTCCAGCACTTACCCATGATCACAAGCCCGCCAAAGGATCACGCACGAGCCTCCTTGGTTTACCTTCTTTTGATCGACAGAAAAAAGATGGAGTAGAAAAATATGGTAGTCGTGTGTTTTTAGGTTCTAGGGTTTTGGGATTTTATTTTATTTATTTATTATTTTTTTTTTTTGTGATTTGGTGATTCGATTTTGTGACAAAACAATGTGATAACCGTTTTTTTAATTGTTGCCGTGTAAAGGGGATACAAAAATGGAATTCCCAAAAATCAAGGGATTGATGGAAGGTCTTGCCAAAAATACGTCAATCACGAACTTGGTCTCAATTCACGACTCGATACATTTGTGAACCTTTAATTATTTCGGCTACGACAAATAAAAGAAAACGCGTGACACCAATAAACATGTATAAATTATTTTAGCGTAAGTTTAGTTTTCGTATTACTTTTACTGGCTCGGGTGTTAACGATTTAAATATTTAAGTTGTAGTGGTAAAGTAATACTTTTAATAATTAAACATCTTTTATAGATTCGAGATTAAAGGGTATTTTGGGTATTTTAACATGTTCTAAAGTACGGGTTTTACATTGTGTTAGTTATGCTCCCTTTCACAGTCAATTATTTGTTTTGGCAAGTTTGCACAACCCATATTAGTTACGGTCATCAGCTTCCATAATGTCTGCAATCAAAACTGATACGTGCATTCATTTAGTAATTTCATATGCAATGGTTTTGTATTTGCAGAGGATGGTAAAAAGATGAGTAAAAGAGACAAAAACTATCCAGATCCTATGGGGTCATTGATAATATGGGGCGGCAAGGGCTCCAAATATACTAATTTTCATCTTTTTATTGTTTTTTAGTAATTGATTCGACTATATAGTCTTGGATGTGTTTACAGGATGCCCTATGTTTGTACCCAATAAATTCACTTGTAGTGCGTGCAGATTCTTTATGCAGTTTCAAAGAGAAAGGAGTCGAGGTTGTTGTGAGTTATCTTTATTATCTTATGGTTAATTATACCTTGTGCAATATTTTACCTAAAGTTTTTTTCTAATATGAGAGCCGACTATGTATGTAGGTCAAATATGCATTGTTATCATGGTACAATGCTTATAGATTTTTGTTTCAAAATGAAATGAGAATTCCGACATTTGTTCCCCTTGATCAATCCACTCTTCATAACTAAGCTAATGTGCTTGATCACTTGATCAACTCGGACACTCAGAGTCTGGTTCATTTTGTTAGACATGAAATTGATGCTTATCGACTTTATACAGTAAGTTGGTTATTGAGCTAAACATATCTCTTTATATGCTGTCATATGTATCCATATACATGTTCATACTTCATAAAGGATATATACAAATCCACAAGTACATTTGAAGGCAGTTCCTTATCCCTTGAAATTCATCGACAGTTTAACAAGTATATATGTACGAGTTGATCGAAAAATCTGGAAACTCTACTCAGGTGAATATTATTTTGGTACCTGACATGATTCCGAGCTAGTTTATTGTCATCTTTTCTAATAAATGGGTCTTAAACACATGTTTTCAGGGAGATGATTGTTGTACATCCAAATGTTGAATTCCTCGACGACATGTCAAGCAAACTGAAAGATGTCAGCAGTTATAAATACATATTTAGTTCCACCTTCATGTTTTCAATTTTGTTATTGTAATTATTTGGCTGAATTTGCGCGGCAGTGTGTATTAGAGGAGCTTAATGTCAAGTCTCTTGTACCATGCAATGATCCATTAAAGTATGCTACTTTACGTGCTGAACCTGATTTCAGGTAATTTTAAGCTCTTATATTCTCTTTTCTTTGGTGCTTTTATGTTGAATATTCTACGAGGCTGCGAACTAGGAAATAACCGTATCTTTTATTTAAAAAAATGTATCAGTTCGTTGGGTAAAAGACTAGGAAAATCAATGAAAGTAGTTGCAGAGGCAGTGAAGTAATGTCACAAAAAGAAATTTTGTCTTTTGAGAAAATAGGGGAAATTACCATTGTTGTCCACTGTTTGAAGCTGACTAATATAAAGGTAAATTAATGTTCATTCTTAACAACATATTTTCCAGATGTCATCGAGATCATCTACCTAAACTATATATCATAATCTATTTGGCATTGTAGATTGTGTGCGGATTTAAATGCCCTGAGAGAAGAGCAAATGAATGCATCTAGTGATGGTGAGGAACTTTACACGTTATGGTACTAATTACAAACTATTATTAAATCCTACACGAAACATAATGAAAATAATTCTCTACATTCCTATTCAACGAAGCCTCCGACATCCTACAATCGTCATCAATTAAACACAACTCTTATGATGTTAAATCATAAATGTCATATGTTGATCTGAAATATATTTGCTTATTGTTTCACTTTATGTTATTGCAGAACTGCAGGTACTACAAACTGCACATCATCGGAGGAATTGATGAAGCAAGCAACAGGTTAATGCCCCTCATACCAAGTTTAATAGTAACTAGTTTCTTCCTGTTAGACTCGATGGAGTGCTATGATTTTAGTCTCGATTTGGATGTATATTGTTCCATTTTAATTTAGTATATTCAGTGTAACTGATTTTTGGGTTATATACAATCAGTTAGTGATGATATTGAGGCTTTTGTTATTTTGGTATTAATTTTGAATAATCCGAGTATAATTATTTATTAAGTTGTCCAATTTATAATAAGCTACGTGTAAAGGTGTATAGATCTTTGTTTTAATTTGACACACTTAAAAGTGTGGAGTTTGTCTAATTTTTCAAACTTGAAAGTGTGGAGATCTCCTTAAATTGTTCACGCCTATAATTGTGGAAGTTTGTTCACATTGTTGACACATGAGAGTGTGGGGTGTTTGAAATTTTCCACACTTAATTTTTACACTTAGCACTGTGAAACTTTTTCCAGGTTTCGCCACGATCTAAATTGTGATGATGATAGTATTTCTCCACACTAATTATAGTGAAGAGTATTATGAATATGCACTAGACAATCTTCACACAAGAGCAAAGTGTAGAGTATATAATTGTTCACGCTTTATAATGTGATAAAATAGCTAATATAGTGTGCAAAAAGGCATATTTTTTTGTAGTAATAATTATGTGTTCTTATAGAATATGGTTACTCTTAACGCACATTCATTATACATATGTATAACTTGTTCGATGGCGTCTTTTATCTACTGTGGTTACTATAATTTATTACACATAAGTTATTGACATGCACTATCATATGAAAGCGTTGGTTAAATAGTATCATACAAACATTAAAATGTATATTTTACTTCCACTATTATATGACTTGCATTATTATAGAATCCCCGCTGCAACGCGCAGGCATTTTGGCTCGTCATTTTTTACTAAACATTATGACGGATTAGATTTTTGGCAAATCAGTACTTAATCATTTCATTAAGCAGTAATCAAATACACACTTAATCTATATCTATACTACATTATAATGTATTTAGAACTTCCTATAAAAAAAGTTTTAAAAATATAAGTCTACACATGTTACTATAATTAGTAATTTATATAAAAAGAAGCATGATGTACAACACTTTAATGCACATAATTTTCAGACGTACAAGACAAGAAGCATAGCGTACGTCACTTTAATGCACATATTAAAAAAACAAAACATCACATGAATGCTATTTAATATATTCAATTAATTAACTGATCAATAAATACAATTAATACAGTTATTAAAGCACCCCTAACATAATAAATATAAATTATCAAGCATATTGTACAACCAAATTAAACACAAGTACTACATTAAATGTCACTAATACAAATAATATTCAAGCCTGAATGGGCAACATGCCAAATGGGCTTGATCCCGAACGGACGCAGGCCAAACGGGCTCGAGCCCGAACGGGCACGGGCTAAACGAAATTCTTGAAATCCGTAAATTTATTGTCAAAAAGAGCTTAATAAACTAAAATACATGATTCACTTGAAAATTTTATTTCAGGGTACGTGCCTCCGCAACACGCGAGTACCCTGCCTTAAATGTCACTAATACAAATAATAAAGCACATAATACAAATATTAAAACCCGAACGGGCAACGGCCAAAATGGGCTTGAGCCCGAACAGGCACGGGCGCGGGCCAAACGGGCTCGAGCCCGAACGGGCACGGACCAACGGGCTCGAGCCCGAACAGGCACGGTCTAAATAAAATTATAGATATCCGTAAATTTATTGTCAAAAATAACATAATAAACTAAAATACATGATTTACCAGAAAATTTTATTTC
The DNA here is from genome assembly GCA_022545495.1 of Chrysanthemum lavandulifolium. NCBI lineage: Eukaryota > Viridiplantae > Streptophyta > Magnoliopsida > Asterales > Asteraceae > Chrysanthemum > Chrysanthemum lavandulifolium. The sequence continues at coordinate 274,694,652 of CM040243.1, forward strand.
AGGATACCCGTCGCCGCAACGCGCGGGTACCCTGCTAATAAAAATAAATATTCTCCTTCTATAGATGTTAAAAAAACCAAAACCCAAAACTATAATATTCCTTTTAAAGTATCGTATATCACCCATAAATTAAAATATCGAACTTCATTCGGAAATGAAAACGTTTTCTCAATTGTAACAACTGTCTTTAATTAGTTTCACTGTAAGTAAATAACCTTTATGCAATGAAATATCGTTATTAATTATTCAGTTAGCAAAATGTGATCATTCCCATAATTAATGTTATGGCTAATTAAAACGCATGCCTATAAAAGGATCGTAGTATCAACCAGTTAATCAGCATCAATTCGCATTAGCAGCCAACTAAAACAATTTTCCATCCGTTTAACAAACTAATTTAGAACTCTCAAAAATGATGAATGGGAAAATTGCGATCACACTTCTATGTTTGCTAGGTATTTTTTCATTCGTTGCATTATGTTTTGTAAAAGATTATTTGTGTTTGACATGTGTTTTTTTATATGAACGCAGTTTGTCAACAATTTTGTACCATGATGGCAATGGAGTTGTCAACAACAGATGATGTTCGAAAAGATGCCTCGTGCAGGAGGGAAATAGAGTTGTGTGACAATAACTGTCCACCACCTTGTTGCGCTCGGAAGTGTGCAGATCAAGGTGGAACTGGCGGTCAATGCGAGCATTTGCCTTTTGGAATTAATTCTAGCTGTATGTGCACGTTCTGTTAGCTATCGAAAATTTTGACTGCATGGAAATAAAATCAGGTGCTATCCTTTGTTCAACTATTGTGCTAATTAGCAATGGAAAATTTTGAGTTCACGGTATTACATTTATAGTATTGTGTTTTTTTGTCCTTGAAATAGTAAACCAAAGAAAACAGCTTGTATTATACTTTCAAGGGCCATCTAAATTAGTTCGATAGAATAACTTGAAAAGAATATCAATTAATATTTGACTTAGCTAGGAAAGATAATTTTTTGGCCTAAATAACATGTATGTCCAAATCTTGCATGGTCACAACAAGAAAATAAAACATTGTAATAGTCACTTCCTTAAAAATAAATCATTACCAGAATAATAAATTGAGTAATTAATAACGATTATCCACCTTGTGTATACGATTATCAATGGTACACCTTATCAATCTTTAGTTGAGCTCGTTTACGTTTTCAAATCATGTGTATACGATTATCCACTAACTTAGATACGTCGTATTAAATCTTTGCCACATGAACTTCATCACACTTTCAATGTCTTTCCTCATTTGCTACATTTTCTACCTATATCACAAGTAAATAGTAATTAGATATTAATTCTTATATAAAAACAACAATTAAAAACAATAATAATGAGAAATGGGAAATGATATACAATATAAGATCCCTAAAATCAGAATAATAATGAGAAATGATAAACAATATAAGATCCCTAAAATCATGCAATTTGTTTTATAACTTATTTAATTAATTTTGGTAAGTTACAAATGTTAATTTCATATTATATTTAATATTATCATTTTATAATATTATAATTAAGGGTTTTGCTAACGACAACCCTTAGGGCTGTGGTTAACAATATGTATTTTATTACATGGTTATGAATGAATGTTTATGATTGGTTGATAATTCCGAAAAATATGGGCACAATCCCGAAAAATATGGAATCACAACAAACAATTGATTGTGATTGGATGATTCAAGTCATTACAATGAATTGTAGTAAAAATAAACTTGTTAACGATAACCGTAAGGGTTGTCGTTAGCAAAATCCTATAATTAATTAAGATTGTATCATTACCAAAATTAACCAAATCAAAAACATATATACAAAAATTTGAACAAGCAAATTATGATCAAAATTGTCTAGTTTTTATATGAAAAGAAAAAGGCTTATAATATAATTTAATCAACATGTTATAATTAATGAATTACTTTAATAAGATCATATGTATTGTTAAGAAAATTTTATCTACGCAATAAACCAACTAAATCAAGCAAGGGAAATCCCTATTGGGACATATACATGCCATAGCCAAAAACTAAAACCAAGAACAACCTGGATTTCATTATTTATTTATTTATTTATTTTGGTAAAAGGGTTTTCTTATCCCTAGTAGACTATAACAAACAACACACCAATAGTGCATCAAACCACTACTATAAAGTCGACGTGCCAATCTTATAAAAACTAAAAGTTTGGCTTGTTGGAAAATGAAAACCTGGGGAGGTGTTTTATCTTATTGATCTACAATCTATAATGGTGACTACATATGAGACCCTAAAAACCCTATTTTAATTTCTAATACTCTCTCATAATCCGAGCAGGAAAATCCCGAAAGCTCGGGTTGGATGAGAAAATTAAATCAACACTAAAACAATTAGAGTTTTGTTGATGGAGACATTTGACAGCAAACGAAGAACATCCGACAGCAAACGAAAATTAATATTCATCATGCAGCAACATTGAAAGCAAAAACAAAAGCAATAGAACAGAAACAAAAAATAAAAGCAAATCATAGACCTTTTATTTTTTATAACTTGGGTTTATGAAGCAGAAAACGATATGGTGATGTCTAGGTTTAACGGGGTGACATAATTTGTTGCCTCCACCTAGAGCTTCCTAGATGTACCCTCCTACACAAGCAATTGAGCCCACTAGTCCCATACATATACCAACTTCAGCAACTAGCCTAATTCCTATACCCACTAACCCCACTAGTCCATCAAACACTCTACCACAGGCCAACGTTTCAGACCGCTTAATACAATCACACCAAATACTCCACCGCATTTGGCCCACCAATCTGTTAGCCCTACAACCGCAACCCACCAACACCCACAACAGCTTCCTACTAGCCCACCCAATTCAGCCTAAAAACTGATTCCTTACACCTGAACACCAACCCATAATCGATCCAATTTTGGTTCACGGACACCCCTCTCCTATACTGTCAAATACTTACCCGATGGTCACTCGTGCTAAAGACAAAATTTCTAAGCCTGTCAACCGTTTGTCTCTTCACACACCCATCACCTCACCCATTTCTGTGTTCCATGTTCATGCTCGCCCGTGATGCTTTTTGGCAAAAAAAACTATGTTAGATGAGTATAATACTTTAATTCTTAACGGAACGTGGGTTCTTTTTCCCCATCCTACTAATGTGAATATTGTGCGTTTTATGTGGCTTTTTAGGCATAAATTTGATGCAGATGGATCTCTAACTCGATACAAGGCTCTCCTTGTGGCGAATGGACGCAGTCAGTCGTTGAGTATTGATTACGATGAGACTTTTAGCCCGGTTATCAAACCGGCTACTATACGCATTGTTGTGAGTCTTGTAGTTTCTAGGAATTGGCCTATTCATCAACTGGATGTGAAGAGTGATTTTCTTCATGCATTTATCAGAGTCAGTTATATGCATCAACCACCTGGCTTTGTGGACCCTCATCATCCTGATTATGTTTGCCAGTTTTAGCTTTCTCTTTATGGGCTTAAGCAATCCCTTCAAGCATAGTTTTCAACGCTTTGCTTCTTATGCTACACGAGTTGGTTTTTAGCACAGTAAAACTGACTCGTAATTTTTCATATTTCGTCTTGGGACGGATATTTCATACTTGCTTCTTTATGCTAATGATATCATCCTCACTGCTTATTCTACAACTTTTCTTTAGAGAGTTATCTCCTCCCTTCATGAAGAATTTACTATGACTGACCTAGCCTCACTTAACTATTATTTTTGGTGTTTTTACTCAACATTCTAACACATTAAAAGAGATTATTATAACAAAATGTTGTTAACATTCATAAAGTAACACTATACTATACTTGATAATAGACAAAAGCAGAAAAGGAAAATTAAATAATAAGGCAACCCCGTGATAAATATTTCATCCGTTCCATATTAAGTGTCCACGTTTTCTTTTTGGGTTGTCCCAAATTAATTGTTCATTTACAAAAATAGATAGAGAATATACATCAAGTTTACTATACTAACATTTAACTTTACTTGAGGTTATTATTACAAGCTTTAAAGGGGTTTTAAAGCAATTCGTTAAGGGAGGTGATTTGTACACTCTAAAAAATGATTTGGACACTTCAAAATATTGTGTTTGGACATTTATACCCTCATATAGCTAAAAGTGTAAGGATAACTGTGAGGGTATAAATGTCCAAACATAATATTTTGGAGTGTCCCAATCATTTATTTGAGTGTACAAATCATCTCCCATTGGTTAAGGGTAAAAGTGTCTTTTGTTCAAAAATTAAGAAAGAGAAAGTTGTAATGATGATGTTTTCTTAAACTACTTTTTTTTACTTGCGTATTTACAGTTATTTTGGAACGGAGTGAGTATGATATACAATCCTGATCACTTTTCTTTAAATTTATCCCGAATGATATTGAACTTTTTTTCTTTTTCATATTGAACGATAATTTATATTATAAAAAGGATGAAGGATGTGACAAGTAATTAGAGAGACTTAGAAAAGTTCTCTATATCTGATGAATAAACATTTTTTTTTTGAACAGAGATAACATTTCACTCCTTACAAATGGAGGTAATTTGAACACAATAAGTTACATCGAACATAATGGGCAAAATCGAAATCGATTTGCCAAACAAAATACACAAGGTAACAAGTTAAGCCAAAACAAGACATACACCATAATAGTTGTGACAGACTAGAGCAACACCATACAAGGGTGGAGGGAATCACCAAGGTGAGCTTTTGGTAGACACAACCATATGAAGATGTAGCTTGACAAAAGTACATAAAGTACATAAAGCATACATAGGAGATAAAACTAAGCATCCTTAAAGGAGCCAGACCTAAACCAAACATATCTAAAGTAAAAAACCAAGGCAGCAGCAAGACATCGATGACGGACCACAACAGATCTGAGCAGAAGAGACCGGATGGTAACGGATCTGAGCAGAAGACAGCGGTGGCGGCAGCGACTCTAGCGGCAACGGTGGATCTGTGAGTAAGGGCTTTATTGTGAGAAAGGAAAAAGTACAAGAAAAGATAGGAGAAGGAGGTCCAGACGGCCGGCCAAAACCGACCGCCAGAGAAAGATGAGATTTGTTTGGTAAGGGTTAGGGTAGATTGAGTTTATTTTTAGAGGGATGTTGGAGAGAAGTTAAAGAGAGCTAAAAGATCTTCTGATGAATAAACCTTAACGGGCCAATTTTTTGATTTAAAAAAAAAAACCTCACTTTTCTTTCGCGAAAATAATCATACTATCACGACGAGAATAAAATCATCTGACGACTTTTTTTTAAGTGTTGAAATTTACGTCTTGAAGAATCACATGTGACTTGTAATTTTAAAATCACACGTGATTTTATGAAATGACATGTTTAAAGAATCACACGTGATTTCTAACATACAATCACATGTGATTTGTGAAATCACACGTGATTCCTAACATAAAAATCACATGTGATTTTTCCAGAAGCATATTTTAACACAAAAACTAAACTCGAAAAAAAAAATCCGTCGAAAGTATATCGAAGTGTCCGGCTATTGAAAGATAAAACAATTCTAATCGCGATGGCTTAATGTTTGTCACTTAACGGTTTACCGTAGGGATGAGCATTTCGACCCGAATCTCGAAACCGAACCGGAACCGTACTGATTCCCTACAAACGGTACGGTACCGGGACTACGAAATAAGGTGAAAAAAAAATCGGGACCACTAATTCGGTATGGGGCCGGTACCAAATCGGAAATTCCCGGAAAAAAACGGGGAAAGCCCGATTTCCTGGTACCGGTACCAGTATCCGAATCCTGTTTGTACGGTACCGGTACCACTAATTTATGCTTGGGAAAAAATCGGTACCACTAATTCGATACGGGACCGGTACCGTGCTCATCCCTAGTTTACCGTTTGTAAGATATTTTATTTTCAAAAAAAAAGGTGAAAAGTTTTTATTTTATTATTATTTATTTGTTTGTTTGTTTTTGGCTAAAATTAATTCATTAGATCTATAAGAAATTTGGGATCTATATTGAACTTAACTCTAGAAACACTTTAGAATATTACAAATATTGTTTAGCTGTTTTTCAACGTTTAATTGTTTTTCAATCTTTTGACATGACATAAAATACTGGGTAATTGCATATATATCTCTCCAAACACTTATAATTGCATATATGTCTAACCTAAACTTATAAGTGCATATTCTTTCGAAACACACAAATTGTCATTTGTATCAAAATAGTTATTATATATATATTTAAAACCAAAAAATGCATAATAATTATAAGGGTTCAAATACCAAATAACCATTGTACCCAATGTTTTAAAAACCGGGCTTTTTATCGATCCAGACGAGTCACTGGGTTACTAGTTCAACCGATTCAATCGTCGGGTAAACTCAGTTTTCTATTAAAAAAACTATTTTTTTTCAACCGGGTCAACCCGGTTTTCTATTAAAAATTAAAAAAAACCAAACCCGGTTGAGTTTCGAGAACCGGGTTGACCTGGGTCACTTAAAATCCGACAGGTTTAACTGGTTAACCCGGTTTTTTACCCTTTTTTGGCGGGAACGGATTCAACCGGTTAATCTGACAGGGTCAACTCGGATTTCAAAACATTGATTATACCCTTATTCTTATCATTTCTAATAATTACAAATATACTGTCTAAAGAAGATCAACAACTTCATTAAACACCAAAAATGACGCACATATATTGTATCCCATAAACTTTTTATTAAAGATCGTATACTTGCTTTCTGCAAATCACATTACGTTTCACATGAGGCTGCCCCCAATAGATCGATCGTCACTCGATCGTTCAGGGGATTGTCACTCGATCCTCTATTGTGGAGGCAATCGATCGAGTGGATATTTTACAAACTTGGTCGAGTTTGCGATCGGTAGAAACAACAAGGAAAACACATTTAATACACTTTCAAAACACAATCAAGTGGGTATTTCCTTACTGGGTCACCCAATCGCCTGAAGGTCGCTGAAGATAAAGCTGACGTGACAGGAAAAAATAAGGGGGGTTGAGTGCCCTTACTGGGGGCAGCCTGAAGTTGTATGTTTTAATATATTCGACGCACTAAATATTGTATTCAACTAGAAGTCCATGTTAGAGATCATATGTTTCAAGTATTAATTCATTCAAGCATTAATGTTTGATAAACATCAAACGACGTGGACTCTTCTAGAGTACTTTTATGTTCTAATTTATTCAAGCATTAAGTTTTAATAAAGGATGGTAGTAAATAATCGTTGGTTGGGTGGGTTTTTTCAGTTGATTATAAACAATTACATATAATGACGGTAACATACAATGAATAAAAAAAAAAAAAAAAAAAAGAACAATAAGTGAAAACATTATATAGAGAAGTTAGTACAATAACAAAAATTATCATTTATTTGATATTGTAGAAATCTGAGAGTTGAGAACTTGAGATGGTTATACGATTGGTGTATAGATTTTATAAGCACAAGGGTATAATAGTCATCTTATACATAACTTACAATCATCCTGTGTTTTTTGGCTTTAAATATATATAAATAATTATTTGGATATATGTGAAAATTTCTGTATTTAGCAAGAATATATATCTGCTCAAAAAAAAAAAAAAAAAGCAAGAATATATATACAATTACAACTTTATGTTGGATATATATATGGGAATTGAGATCATATGAGAACTTTTTTAAAGTTTTAAAAGTAAGAACCCATACTAGATGACATGTGGAAATTATGATTTTACAATTAAATAAATTGGTAACTAAATGAAAAGGGTAAAATAGAGAATTTACATATCCTTTAATTTTCTCTAACCTACTACTAGCATTTAATATTAACATTCATCATCACTTTTATTAACACTCATCATCCTTTAATTTTCTCTAACCTACTACTAGCATTTAATATTGGGAGCCTTCATTATCTCGACGAGCGTATCACGGAACTATCATTTTTCTGGCAAGGCATCGGTATCTCGATTTTTAGATCGGTTTTTATTTATTTATTTTTTATTATTTTTTTTAGACTTAAATAACTAAAAATTAGTGATACATATGGGATTTTGAATTATTGGTGTAGTAATGTATTAGCTTTGTTAGAGAAGTCAAACTCAGATTTTTTAAAGATCTGGAGTAGTGTAAACGTATTAATGTTAAAGATGGGTTTTGTAGATAAGTTAGCCAAAGTTTATGTAAAGTTTGCTCGATGTATCAATGTATGTATGACTCATGTATCAATGTATCATATATTGTATATATGACTCATGTATCAATGTATCATATATTGTATGTATGATTCATGTATCAAAGTATCTTTTTAATATGATATTAGTGGTCGTATGTATGGTCTATGTGTCAATGTATCATATTACCGATTTTTAATACGAAATTAAGAAAAATAGTCATGAGTTATTGTATGATAGGTCATAAAAAAGACGGAATATTTATAAAAAAAAGTTGGAAACTAAATTAAACCATTACTTCGAAAACAAAAAAATGCTTCAAAAGTGACATTGATGGTTTAATTGTTTAGTTTTGAGAACTCGTACAATAGAATTTTATAGGAAAAAACATAAATCAAGAATTTTAAACAAAACCATCGTGAAAAAAAAGTTTTATACATTAGCACAAATTAATGTATATATAAATGCTATTCAATGGCCCCTAAATCAATTATTTTGTGCTACATAAAACCCTTAAATTTAATTTTTATTACAAAAATGCGTTAGTTTTGAGAACTCGTACAATAGAATTTTATAGGAAAAAACATAAATCAAGAATTTTAAACAAAACCATCGTGAAAAAAAGTTTTATACATTAGCACAAATTAATGTATATAAATGCTATTCAATGGCCCCTAAATCAACTATTTTGTGCTACATAAAACCCTTAAATTTAATTTTTATTACAAAAATGGCATCTATTTAGTATTAATGTCATATAATCTCAATTAGTTGATCTAATGGTATAAATTAGTCCCTATTTTTACAACTTTAAGATATCTCTCACATTAACCCTCCTATATATATATATATATATATACTAGTCTCATGACCCGGCCGATGGCCGGGCGAGTCTCTTGTAATATATTGTTAAACACTTGTAATTTGTATATCTAAGTTGGTTAGTATTATAATCTAAATGTAGTTTTGTTTCTTATCAATTTGTTGTTAGAATCAAAGTGCAAATCACACCTTCACACGATTATATAAAAGCAATTAAACACGCATTCATCATTCAAACAAAAACATATGTATCGATTAAAAGGCAACATAGAATATCAATGGTGTGATGGGTTTTTGGGATCCATGTTTTTTTTTTTTTTTTTTTTTTTTTTTTTTGACATGGAAATATTTTGTCAAACTATCACATAAATCCATTTAGTCCATTTTACTCTTAACTCTAGACATCGCGACGTATATGTAGCTATGAGAGAAACTCACGCGTTAACTAAACTCAGGTGTTAATTGAGGTGTTAATTGAACAGAAGCCTTGTATTCTGCTGTTGTTGCCTGCATTCATAGATAAGGCGTTATAACTTACAGTATGATTTTTTAAAAAGATTGTTACATGTCAGGCCTTGAAAAAAACCGCAAACCTGCTTCAATGCAACTGCCAAGCCAGTTATAGTGTGATTGTGTGGACCTCCCATATATATATATATATATATATATATATATACACACACACATGCAATGCTCTTATATTTATTATCAATATATACAGTTTTTAGAGTAAGGCTACACTTTAATTCAATAGTTACATCGTCAATTTACATCACATAGAAACCACTGAGAGTGACCCACTAGCTTAAGCTAAGCCACAACTAGCCCTTCAAGGACACCAGATCGAATTTGCCTTCAACAAGCAGACAGTAGACAGCAGACAGGAGACAATAAGAGGTTATGAAAGAAAACACGATACAAGAAGACAGCCAAACACAAGCATACTGGAAACAGAACTGGCTTGTGAGGTCGAATTATTTTGATGTTTCAAATCCTCACTTCCATTCGACATGACTTGATCCACCATAGCGGTAAAATTATTCAAAAGATAAAATAATTTGTCAGGACGGGATGTAGATACTTCATGTCCCGCACCCAATACAGTGACGTAGGTTATACCATTATATACAACCTTGAATCCAGCCACCTGTGCATTAGAAATAATATCGAAGTGTTAATTAGAATACTACTAGGTACACTAGTTATGATTCATAGTGTGGATTTATCCGACTACACCATGCATACACCAAGTTTTATTAGATAGCTTATCTGTTGTGTTGGATATCGACCACGGACGCCATGGCTCGATGATGTCCAGACCCATACTTGCCAATGCATAACGTGTGCCGATGGATGGAACACAAGCGTCCGTGTCACCACTGTAACAAATGAATTAACCAATTAGCTAATAACAGAAGTACTGTTGATTGTTTTAAAGGGATTGAAGTATTTATTTGGTTACCTGTAAAGCAGAATATGTAAGCCATGGGCCCGTAGCCTTTTGTAAATTGGGAACATAGTCTCGGGATCATCTCTGAACCAGATCCGAAAGCTGTAATTTCGTAAGAATAAGTTAAATGGTATCAAGTTAACTAAATTATTAGCAAACTAAAAGAAAAGAGGTTAACCTGCAAGGCTGCCAGGGGTACGGAAGCTTCGTCGTGTTTGCATGCAGAGCTACCTGAACCTCTGGACGATTCAAGTAGCTCTGAGTGTACACAGCATCACACGGATGGGGCTGGTGAGAGGGTGGTTGACCCATGTTATCAGGCCCACACAGAGGTCGGTAAAGGTCAAGGAAATTGATATTACCCATATCTCTCATAACCCTCCGGATCGCCAATCTGCATTCTCGGCTTTTGTTAAAGTCGAGCGGGCATTTTTCCATCAACTCTGCATGGGATTCATCACTGATCAGGGAATTGATCCAAGCATTGTCAAAAAGCCCCTTTGTATCACTTTTATCATCGATAAGCCCGTTCCCAATCTGCTTCAGTTTAACAAGAAACCATAAACACATATTGATAGGTTGTTAGGAGTATTGATTATAAAATGCAAAACTAGCTTAATGATATTACCATGATCCCTTTCAGGTTGAAAACCGGGGTTGAGTTTTGTGGAGTATTAAGGCTATCCAGAATAATATCAGCTAGTTCCGGAATGTAATACCCTGTTGCCATGCACATAACCAACCAATCAGAAAGTTATATACTACCTTGAACCAATATACAAAGTTAATCAAACTAAATAAATGGTTTACCTGCGTAGCTCTCCCCAATCAAATACAAAGCTCTTCCCTTGTAAGCGGGGTACCGGTGAAACCATTTCATCAAAAAGATGTAGGTATCCTCCGCTATAACAGCAAACAGAACATGAAATTCAAACAGTAAACACTAAGAAACCACGATATCTATATTTATGTATATAGCATATAGGTTAACGAATGAACGGTACCAGTCCTCTGATCATTTGTTGCTTCTGTGTATTCTGAGGTGGTGTTGGAATAGGAGAATCCAACACCAGTCGGTGACTCCAAAAAAAGGACATTTGCCACTGCCCAATGCAATTTTTTTTTTCTCAATTAATTAATCAATCAAAATCTACACAAGGTGAAAACAAAGTTAAACCAGTGAGTGACTAGTTACTTACCTTGGTTCCAGGCGAATTCCCTATTATATAGTGTTTCTCCATCAGGATTAACACCGAATGGGCCTATTTCTGTAAACGCGCCTAGGCCAAGCGACGAACAACCAGGTCCTGATTTCACATACAACAAAATTGATCTGTTAAAATATGTAACAAATCTCGTTATGCAATTAACTAATGAATCAATTAGTATGCTAAGCTATTAGAAATATATACTGCAAGTAATTTTTCACCTCCATTTAGCCACAAGATGAGTGGCTTGGTTGAGCTGTTCTTTGGCGATTCAACAAAATAGTAGAAAAGTGATCTACCAGAGCACACATCTACCTCGATGTTGCCAGCATACTGTTTGAAGTTGACAGCATCCGGCTGTCCAGGGAGACCATCTTTTATAAGATGATCATTTACATACTCAAAAGAATGAGAATCCTCCAGTAAGAAATTCATTTTATGATGGTTGAATTTATCTGGAGCGGCAACTGGCCGAACTGTATGTCCGGAATTTATTTTCGTTCTGTGGTTTAAAAGAGCCGTGGCCTGATCAACCGGCCAGATTTCGCTCATGGTGATCGAGATACCGGAAACAAGAAGAAAAAGAAGCATGGCGTTCAAATAATTCATATTGCACTGGTCTATGAAAAGAGCAGGTGGATGAGAACTTATTATGTTGTGATTCTAGACTTCAAGTGATCGAGCTACTTATAGAGAATATAATGGTAGTTGGTATGTGTGTGTAGTTAGCTTCTTATCAAAGACCGACGTCGTGTAGTAAGCCAGCTAGATTCGTTTCTTTCTACCATTTAATTTGGTTAACGAGCAGATGGATGAAAGTTGTCTACTGATACGTGGAGATAATGCTGTTATCAAAATATATGATTGTTTACATTGAATATATACTTATCATTAATTTCATCTTTAGACTACATATGGAGCACTTTTATAAGTATTTCAAATCAGAATAATTGGTAATCAAGGTGAAAGAAACATGCTAATTATTTTTGTCTTTCTCTAAAAGCATGAGGAAGGGATCAGCAGTGCATGTGAAGGAATAATAAAATCATTGAGGCATTAGCTTTAAATGTCAGTAACTATGTCTACCAACTAGTATATGCTTACCTGAATGAAGCAAAAATTCAAATGACAATACAATGTGATTATGTTTTACCTTTTTCTATATTAGGAAACTGACTATTAGCCACAGAAATTAATTTGGTATGGACAAAGCTGATTATTAGTGCAGTTAGATTTGAGATAAAGCAGTTTCTACAATTCATTCCGTACTATTTATACATTTTTGTTAATTTTCTCTTAGTTTGCGAATCATGCTACTTGGATGAACATTTATATTGATAAGAGTATGCACAAGAAATGTGCAGTGACTCGATATGAGAACAGAGGGTGGGAACTTTTCTGATAAAACACTGATATTAATATATTCCACTATATAATCAATACATGTACATAAGTATATATATACTACCAATCGGTGCCATGAACCGATGTGTCTTTTCAAAGAGACATGTATCCAATCGACATGCCCTTTCACTAAATACAGGAAATAACTAACTTTGTAACCGCTATATGGTTACAAACTATCTAACTAACATATTTGGTCCTTCGTCTTTCAAGACTTATGATTCTTGATTAAATTCGATGCCAACAATTTTTCCTTTTACATTTATCGTATAATAAGTTAAATTTTAAACAATATGTTAAGAAAAACGAACAAACAAAAACAGGGAGTGTAATATAGAGTGTGTAGGTTTCACAGGTTCTATTGAGGTGCTTGTCACAAACACGAAGGGAAGGTCAGTTTCCTCTCGTACAATGGTTCTGTGGGTAGTCACGATAGGTGTGCCGAAGAATACAAAGGTAGGTTGCACGTTGAATGTGACATAGAAAGCCAATTACTTGCAATTTCTCCTTGCATGTGTACACAATCTCAAGGAGAGAACCTAGCCAGTACTTCTCTCAGATAATCATGGGTCAAGATATGTAACTAAAATCGACAAATAATAAACAAGTTTAATTTGTGCTCATTACTAGTAGTCACATACAACCTGTATGAAATTAAAATGTAACTACGTAAACCGGACATAAATATGCTCAATGATCAGTTGAATGAAAAATATATGGCAAAAGATGTAATGTTATTTCAAGCACACCCTACAAAGTATATAATGTACTTTTTTTTTTTTTTTTTTTTTTTTTTTTTTTTTTTTTTCGAGGTAAGATAATATATGAAAAACACATGCTAGTAAGAATCAACCTGGATTCGACACCAACAAAAGTCGTCTTGGGAATTTATACCTGGATTTGACACCAATAAAAGTCGTCTCGAATTGATACCTTGATTCGACACCAACAAAAGTCGTCTCGGGAATTAATACCCTGGATTCGACACAAAATAAAAACAAACAATTAAATATTTTTTTTTCTTCTCAACAATAAGACATAAAAATATAAATCACTTCATGGGCTTGTGCAGCATTAATGCCTCACGTTCTTCAATCCAAGCTCTTTATCCCTAGCCCCGAATACTCTTCCATGTGTTCCAACAACAGAGGAAATTCATTCTTCAGTAGTTCCTTATGGATCTTTATGTTGACCCGTCCATTGAAGACATCAACGTTTAGATCGGGCAAGTATCTACTGAGAAAGTAGTAGCCACTATTTTAATCATGACTAACCATGAGATGAGCCACAAACAAATAACAAAAAGAATATTTGGAATATTTAAGTGTAGATCGATTCTTCTTCAGCCGTAACTTTTGACCATTTTTTTTTTTTTTTTTTTTTTTAGGGTTTGACGGTGGCCTTGAGGCGGCTCAACATAGCCACCTAGGTCTGAGGATCAGACCCGCTCTGAAATCATGTTAAACATTGTAAACCCCGTGAGTATGTTCGGTTCCGGTTGGATCTAACGGCAACACTAACGGTAACGGTAACGGTTGGTGCCAATGAACGTGTTTACAGGTATAGAGAAGAGATTGGAGGAGCGAAGGAAGGTTCTGGAAGAAAGTAATAGATCGGAGGAGCGAAGGAAGATTCTGGAAGAAAGTAATAGATCGGCCCTCCGATTCTACTGATTGAATAATCTTTTATTGAATAATATTATTGATTGAATAATATTATTGAATAATCTTTTATTGATTGATCGATTCTACTGTAATTACATCGATATATAAATATTACACAATGGAGTCTTCTAGACTCGGGCCTGGGATTGAGCCCGATGACATAATACAGACTAACAAAACTGATAGATATTAAAATCAAGGTCATCAAAAATCAAACCAAACACTAAAATTCTTACACTAAAAACCAAGAAAATATAAAGCAGATTAAAGTGAACAGCCAATAAAAAGAAAAAATTACACGTTTGGTCCCATGGTATCTACGAATAACAACTTTAGTCCCTAAGTCGTTTTATTACACCAATGATGTCTAATTTTGAAACTTTGCACGCTTTTGGTCCCTAAAATGGATGGGCGTTAGTTAAGTCCGTTAAGTATTTTCTTTGTTAGTCATTCGTTAATAATTTTGCCGTTAGTCCTTATTTTTAAAATATAGTTTTCCCAGTTAGTCCTCGGTTAATAATAGTTATCGCCCGCTTTTTCACGTTTTATCCGTTTTGTCGGCTTTTTATCCGTTTCGACCGTTTTACGTTTCGCCCATATTTATTACGTTTTTATCCGTTTTGTTCGTTTTTTCGTTTTCGCCTTTTTTACGTTTTGTCTGTTTTTATCCGTTTCGTTCGTTTTTAATCTTTTCGCAGTTCTTTTACATTTTGTCCGTTTCATCCGTTTTGCCCGTTGTTCTTACATTTTGTCCGTTTTAAATGCGCTTTTATCGGTTTCATCCGTTTTGTCCGCTTTTCTTACATTTTGTCATTTTTATTACGTTTTTGGGAAAAACAAATTCCAAAAATTTCGAAAAAAATTTTCCAAAAAAATTAGGAAAAAAAATTCCAAAAAAATGGAAAAAATTATTTCGAAAAAAAAAATCAAATTTCAAAAAAAAATGAATAAAAATTTCAAAAAAATTTGAATAAAAAAATATTTTTCAAATATTATTTAAAAAAAATCTTTAAAAAAAATATGTCCGTTTTTCAATATTTTTGAATTTTTTACAATATGTCCAAATTTGAAAAATATTGAAAAAAGTTTTGAAACAAAAGGTATTTCGACATATTTGAAAATATATTTTTATTCAATTTTTTTTAAATTTTTATTCAAAATTTTTTATTTTTTCGAAAATATTTTTTTCCAATTTATTTATTCAAAATTTTTTGGAATTTTTTTCAAATTTGTGAAAAATTCTAATTTTATTTTTTGAAAAAAGCAGAATGAAAGCGGGTAAAAGCAGATAAAACGTAAAAAATGGATAAAACGCAAAGGAAAAAAAAAAAGCAGAAAAAAAGCAGTGAAAATGAAAAAAAGGGACAAAATACTATTTTTTTTGGAAATTTTTCAATTTTTTTCAGTAAATATTTTTTTTTCCAATTTTTTTTTGGAATTTTTTTTGGAATTTTTTTGAAATTTTTTGGAAATTTTTTTCCAAATTTTTTTCGGAAATTTTTTTATCCAAATTATTTTTTGGAAATTTTGTTTTTCCCAAAACAAAAGAAAAACGGACAAAATGTAAGAAAAACGAACACAAACGGATGAAAACCGATAAAAGCGTACGAAAAACGGACAAAACGTAAGAACAACGGGCAAAAGCGGATGAAGACGAACAAAAGCGTAAAGAATTGGCGAAAAAGATTAAAAAGCGAGCAACGGATAAAACAGACAAAACAAAAAAAATGGGCGAAACGGATAAAAGCAGACAAAAAGTAAAAAATGGGCGGCGTAAAAAGCGGTCGAAAGCGGATAAAAGCGACAAAAGCGGTTAAAACCGTAAAAAAGCGGGCGATAACTATTATTAACCGAGGGACTAACGGGAAAACTATATTTTAAAAATAAGGACTAACGGTGCAAAATTATTAACGAAGGACTAATAACAAGAAAATACTTAACGGACTTAACTAACGCCCATCCATTTTAGGGACCAATAGCGTGCAAAGTTTCAAAATTAGAATCTACGGTGTAATAAAAACGACTTGGGACTATAGTTATTATTTAGGGATATCTTTAGGAATCAAACGTGTAATTTTTTCCAATAAAAATGATGTACTTTTATAACTATGACAAACAGATTAAAAGGTTATCATGGTGAAAGCAACATGTTAATCACTTTTTTGTCTTGTTCCAAAAGCAGTACAAGGAATTGGAGGGAGCTTTGCATGTTGAAGGAATAATAAAATTTCCGAGGTATAAGAGCATACGGTGTGGTCTTCGTCGTCTCCTTCGCGCCACCGTGGCTCTCTCTCCGTGCTTCGCCGCCACACCGCTAGTCTTCGCCGTCGTTCGCCGTTGTGGAGCTCTTCGTCTGCACAACGAAGTGAATTGTCTGACAAAAGCCAGAAAACCAAACGGATGCATGTATGAATCAAAGAGATAAGTTTTATGGTATGTAGTGGTGGGCCTCAAATGAAGAGGTTGAGGTTTGTTATGAGTGAGGAGGGGGTTTGTTGTGGTTAGTTGTGGAAAAATGAGATGCTGATGTGACGGTGAGGTGGCACGACGACGAAGATACCCTTCGTTATGACACCTGATGCTCTAAGCTTTAAATGTCAGTGGGTCACTATGTCTACCAACTAGTATATGCTTACCTGAATGAAGCTAAAATTCAAATGAAAATACAATGTGATTATGATTTACCTTTTTCTATACTAGGAAACTGACTATTAGCCACCGAATTCAATTTGGTAGGAAAAAAGTTGATTAACTTAATTAGTTAAAGTTTGTACAATTTGACTTAAAGCAGTTTCTACAATTTACTCCTAATATTTATAAATGTTTTCTTTTACATTTATTGTTTCATAATTACAGTTTTAAGTAATATGTTGAGAAAACAGAAAACGAACAAACATAACAAGGAGCGCAACAAAGAGTGTGTAGGTTCCACGTACAGGTGCAATTTGTGGTGCTTGTCACAAAAATGGAGGGAAGGACACTTGCTTTCTGTTACCATGGTTCTGTGGGTAGTAACGATCGGTAACATATGAGAAAACGTAGCTTGCACTACTCTTAGATAATCGTGGGTCGAGTTACGTATATGAAATAGACAAGTCAAAAGTAAACAACTTGATATGACTGGTTAGAAGTCATAAAAAATGGTAACGATTGGTTGGTAGGACACATGCATGCTACTAATAATCTAGCATGGATAAAAGCTTATGAGAAAGGAACAGCTTGAGAAAACCAGAAAGTTGAAACTATATAAACTTTTTTAACACTTTACACTACTACAATAAGTCCCTTCGAGACCTGTTGTAGAATTCATCGAGACCTGTTTTTCATGAGGTCTCTAAGTGGGGGGCTCTCCATGTGAAAACCATATCGAGACCGGTTTAAAAACCGGTCTTGCTTATCATAATTGTAACGCCCCGACCCGACAAGGGTAAAGGAATCACAAGTAATGGTGTCATATCAAAGCAAACAAATAATCCAAAAGAAATCTCAACATAAATATTGAAATAATCCAAGTCAAAATGACTTTAATACATAGGTCCCAGCGGAAAATAAACTCCAAATGAAATGTCTAAAGTAAAAAGTCTAAATGGCATCATAAGATCAAAGCTAAAATCTCTAAGTTAAGTCCACTCAACGCTCATCCCAAAGCAATACCCAGCTCCAATGCTTAGATACCCGCGGAAGAAAAGAAAAGTGCGGTGAGCTTCAAAAGCCGGTGAGCGAGATATACAAGCAAAAGCGAATACGAAACAAGAACAAATACGAAGTAAAGTGAAAGAAAGATAGTGAAATCATATTCATTTCAAAAGATAATTGAATATAAGAATAAGTTTTATAGCTAACTACCTCGAGCCCGCACACATGCCATATCGAAACATATCATAATCACATAAGGCAACATTTTTGTAGGGAGACCTACGAGTTATGAAGGACGTGCATGCAAAGCATCAATCATCGAGACAACATATAGCATAAACATATAATATATATAGCATATACGGATCTAGGATGCACCCATACGCCCCTACGACATACTTTGATAATATAATTCAAACCGAGCTCATAACGAGATAATGAGATAAGGGACGTGGAAAACTTCACTCATCGCCTAGAGTCATGTCAAGTGCATTTATCGACACGGACATGGAACCCCATGACTAGTTAATAATTGGCTCGGTGTCAAACTATCCGAGGTCAAATAAGAATGTCATAAGCGACATAGATCATATTTTATCAAGCGTTTTATCATGTTTTCAAAATCAAAGTCTTCATATCATATAGTTCAAAATCAAACGTTTTATGATTCAAAATCAAAGTTCGGATAAGCAACACTCAAATAGACACATTAGGGTTCATAGCAAAGGCTTAGGAAATCCTACTATGAAAGCGAAAGAAAACATTATCTGAAACCTTTACGAAAAGGTCGGATTATCTCAGACGATAACGTAAGTGTCTTAAAGTAAGACAGAATATCCGTACCTTATTCCAAAGCAAAAGATCAAAAGTAGAAAGCAGGAAAGCAAAGAATTACTCCTTCTTCAGAACCTATATACATTAATGTCGTATATATTATTAATGATTCCATAAGCGTCAAAATGATCTTATAATATTTTAGGGTTTTATAATTAAATGAGACTTAATGTTTTAATATTAATATCGTAAATTAGGGTTCATATGTCATTTATTAAAGTTTAGGGTTTTTCATTCTTTAATATCTCATTAATATGCATTAACTTACATGTTACGTCTTTTAATAACTCATTGCTTAACCTAACACGTCACAAAATAATCTTTCCTTTTATGTTTCACCATATCGTTCATGATTTTATGTGACATATAAGTTACTTATTACTCAGTATTAATTACACGTTTACACTATTAAGGTTTAGCATAACTTATTCAATTAACATATCAAAACTAGGGTTTACGTTAACATAACCTTTACTTAATTAAGGCATCTTCAAAACTTATATATATGATTCGGTTCAATCTAGGGTTTCGCTAGTAAGTTATCGCATGTCTTAACTCATCTAAACACTTCACATATTCAAGTTATTAAGTTCTATCTCTTAGCGAATACATCTAGGGTTCGGTCCTAACTCATGCATGCTTGACCTTGTTAACTCAGCGTATACATGACCCGATTCAATATTACATCTTACGTTACATGTCTCTTATTTGTTACAAGGTTCAATTGATTAGGGTTTGTCTTGGTTTTGATTTACACCTCTCGCCAAACAAAAGAAACAAGAAAGCGCGACTAAACAAAATATAACTTGACATATACATGCAAGGTACGTTAAAGGAAGTCGAATAAGCGTTACACCTTAACTCGTTGAAGCAAAAATTTCGACACCAAGGGTGTGAAACTCTCGGCGAATAGGGAGAAAAGAAAAAGAGAGGCATATAAAACTAGGGTTCCAAACTTATGATTATGTATGGTATATATAGTTGTAGTATTTGAGTTAAACTAGGAAAGGGATTGGGTTTGGTTTGGGTCCAACCGGTCACACCAATACACGACCAAATGGGCTTCGACCCTTGGCTTCTGAACACAAACAAACGCCCCTTGGGCTCTCGGCAGCGCAAGACAAAACAAAAGAAACGAGTCCATACAAACAAACGAGCGGCCCAACATCTTAGCGAAACATTTAAATCCATCGTCGTACCAAAGTCGTTCACGAAATTATATTTGTTAAGTTTTATTTATTAGGTTTTAATTTAGTAAATTCATTATAAACGTATTTTACGATTTTATAAATTTTAGTTCCAAGGGTATTTTAGTCTTTACTCAGTTGTAGATTTTCGGTTTTACAATTCTTCCCTCTAAAGAAAAATTTTCGTCTCGAAAATTGAAATGAAAACGAAACGAAATGAGAACATACCAAACTATTCAAAGAAATGAGGATAACTAGCACGCATCGACTCCTCGGTTCCCAAGTAGCCTCACGTTCGGGATGATTTTCCAAAGAATCTTAACGAATGGAATCACTTTATTTCTCATAACTCTTTCTTGTCTTTCCGAATAACTTCGGTTCTTGAGATAAAGACATATCGGATTGAATTTGATCAAGCGGATAAGAAGCAACGTGTAACGGATGATAGTTGTATCCGCAGGGTGATACATGGAAACGTCATGAACATGCGATAAGCGAGGCGGAAGTGCTAAGCGACACGAAACTTCTCCTATCCATTCTAGAATCTCGAGCGGTCCAATAAATCGAGGACTAAGCTTGCCCTTGATTCCAAAGCGTTTCACGCCTCTAAACGGCGAAACTTTCAAAACACACGATCTCAACCCGAAATTCTAAATCACGACGATGCTTGTCAAGATAACTTTTCGACGAGACCTAGCTTCCTTCAATTTCTCTCTAGCCACGACTACTTTCTCATTGGTGATCTCGATCATTTCCGGTCCTTCAATCAAACGCTCACCTACTTCATCCCAACAAATAGGTGCTCTACATTTCCTTCCATAAAGAAGTTCAAACGGTGCCGCTTAATGCTAGCATGCCAACCTGTTGTTGTATGCAAACTCTACCAAACACAAATATTCATCCCAACCGCGGTCCATTCTAAAGCACAAGCCCTTAGCATGTCCTCTAAGGTCCGAATAGTCCTCTCTCGTGACCATACATTTGAGGATGAAATGCCGTACTAAAGTTAAGTCAGTACCCCAAGCTTTACGCAAACCCTTCGAACGAGAAGTAAAAGCGGATCCCTATCGACACAATAGACGTCGGAGTACCATGAAGTCTAACGATCTCTTCTTGAAAAATCTCCATGACCTACCAATACCATAATCCTTTCTAATTGGTAAGAAATGAGCGATTTGGTTAGCGATCAACAACCACCCAAATCGCATCATGCTTCTTCTTAGTAAGAGGTAGTCCGGTCACAAAGTCCATAGATATCTTATCCCACTTCCATGTCGGAATATCGATGAGTGTCTAAATACTCATTATTTTATATTGTTAGAATGCCAAAACATCCGAAAACACTCGAAATGCTTCAAAATGATAAAATATCACAAACAAGTGTTTTATATGTTTTAAATGCAAAACATCAAAATCGATGAAAACGATCAAGTTTGCATAATTGGCGGTTTAGTCCCCAAGTTACAAAAGATGTCAAAATTAGTCCACAGTAATTCAAAACTTGTAAAATATCATTTTAGGTCCTTGGGATTCACAAGTTGTTCAAAATAATCCTTTGAAGTTTAAAATCACAAAATTACAACTTTGGTCCCTCAACTTTGCAAAAGTGTCAAAATTAGTCCCTAAGGTTTTAAAAATAAGAAAATAATCAAAATAAACCTTATACTATTTATAAATGGCAATATTGGTCCTTCATGATAACTTTGGAGAAAATTACAACTTTGGTCCCTGGAGTTTGAAAATTAACATAAAAGGCCCTTGGATTTTCAAAAATGGAAAATAATCAATATAGGTCCTTATACTATTCAAGTTTGGCAAGTTTTACCCTTGTGAGAACTATGGCGATTTGTGATTTAGTCCTTGGGGTTTGGCCAAATTACATTTTTGGTCCTTGTGTGTTATTAGCAAAAACCAAAGCGGATCCATTATTAACCCAAGTCCAATAAACGCCCAATCCCCCAAAGCCCAAACCACCCGGTGTTTAAATAAAACCGCCATACTGCTCAGACCTTCCTCCTCCACCTCTGTTAATCCAATACCACCATGGTTTTCTCCTCATTTCAACCTTCCACTCATTTTCCCACTGATTACCTCTCCCTCCACCTCCAACAAACCAAAGCCAATTAATGCATAAAACACGCTTCGTTGGAATTTTGGCGCCAAAAAGTGACAAATGGCAAATCAATGATCCGGAAATCCAATGGTCAAGGGACTTGGTGGGATTAACTCGGAGATGTCGACGAGTTGGAAAAGAGCTTTATATACAAGCTTGGTGCGGTTTAGAAGCCAAGTAGAGTAGTTTAGTTTAGTTTAATGTCGTAGTTTAATTAATTCAAGTCTTCCTGTATGTTTAAACTTTCAAGTTTGTATTTAAGTGTTTTAAGAGTAAGTGAACCTTCATCAATAATAAATTTCAAGTTAACTTCTCATTTTCGGTTTATGTAAAATTTTAAGTTTAAAGAAATCTCATGATTAAGTTAAATGTTGTTTCAGTTGTTGTAAAAGATTTATAAGGTTAAATAAGCTCATTTTATAACGAGAGCTATAAGAATCAATAAAATCAGTCATAGTTATAAAGCTTAAAAGTTCATAAAATTCAAGAAATATGGTGATGAAATCAAAAATCTATGGTAATGAGAATCAAGACAGAAGCTTGGTGATATATGGAATTCTTATTGGTGTAGAGCTTAGTGGTAAGCTATAGGCATGATCTCAGACATTGGAACTCTTTCCTGAGTAGGAACTCAACTTGTAAGCCTTTTCTTGCAATTTGCATATTATAGTATAAGTGTTTGATTTCTGTTAATTTTAGCTTAATCTTGTTTAAATTTAGTTATTATAAGTTGTTAAATGGATTCCTTGGTTTAAATAGGTAGTTTAGTGTGTTTAGCTTCAAAACAGTCCACTAAGGGGTGTTTGGTTCTGCTTGTTAAACTGCATTAGAAGTTATTGTTACCATTATTCTTTACTGATACATGTTCTATTATGTCTTAATAACTCAGTCAAACAATTAAAACTAGCCTTTATTTAGTAAAAAGTCAAATTAATCTTTATTCCAAATCTGCAGTACATTGTTGAGATTTTGGAGTACAAATCTTAGCTAGGTAACTTATAACTTGTTACAGTAGCTTAATCTTATCCTATAATAGCTTAATATAACATAGTCAATCTAGTTTCATAAAATCAATCCTAGTCAAAATGTTTTCCATTTTCAACTTATTAAGTTAAATTAGCTAGCTTATTCTAGTTACATCCATTTTAGTCTAAGTATACCAAATACTCGGTGTTCATCAATTTTCAAAAGCTCCTCAAGAGCTTGTTGGTATAAGCTTATTAATAATCCTTGTAACTTAGCTTTTGGTCTATTCCAAGCTCAGTTTATAGTATACTTGTTATTTCCGTTTAAAGTGTTTTATTTACAATTTCTAACTTATTTAAGTGCTTAAAAATAAGCTCAAAGTTCGCATTTAGTAACTACTTGAAGGTACTAGTGATTTATAACAAGCAGTAAAATAGATTATTGCTTATTTAGCTTGTTTTTGTGCTTATTTTCAAGTCATTTAGCTTTTTCATTTGTAACATTAGCTCATTATAAAATGCTTAGCTTATTTCCAGTCTTCAATTGCTTATGTTCTAACTTATAAGCCAAATGGCTTAAGCCTTATGCTTATTTCTTTCTTTTCTTGCCACTGTTGGAAACTTAAGCTCAAACTGAGCTTATTTGTTCTTTTTATAAAAAGTTGTAGTTTTCAAAAATGCTTATTTTCTTGTGTTTAAAAGTTTGCAAAAGAAAAAATCAAAAAAATAAATGTTTGGCAAAAGGGTGGAGGCGGTCGAACTCGAGACCTCTCCCTTATAAGAGAGTGATAAGGGGTACTGAAGCCAATGCGCCTTGGGACTTTCTTGGTTATTTCTTGCAACGTTTAATATATAAACCATCTTGTCTCTTTAGCTTATACGTAGCTAAATTGCTTATTTGTAGCTTATTTGTAATAGCTTTTCATGTTTCTTATTTTTCTTGTCTTTGTATATGTATAAAGTATTTTATATAAAAGTTTCAGATTTTTCCAATAAGTTTTAGTATTTTTAAACATTTAATTAGTGTTTTATAGTAATTAAATCATAATAAAAAATATAAAAGTCAAAAAAATATAAATCTTTTTTCTAAAATTTTCTTTTATCATATATTTTGTAAGAAAATTAGTTTTACACTCTTAGGCCTTTTATTTTATAAAATTTACGTTTTGCTTGCGCTCAACAGCTATTTTTAATAAATAACGCTGCGTTTCCGTTTTAAATAACGTTTTTAGATAATTTGAGTTTACGTTTTAGTTAATATAGTTTATTTAAGTTATTTTATTTTATAAAATCACATAAACGTTCATCGATCTGTAAAAATAGTGATAGCGTTTATTTAATAGATTTTAACTTTTAATCTTCTTAATTTGCATTTAAGTCGCTTTTATTTGTAAATCTTTTCTTTAGGTAATTTTCACCCAAAACCTTCGATCACTATCCTTAGTGATCATTCTATCATCTGAAGTTGTTTTAAACACCAATTCATCCTCCGTGGGACTTAACGACCGAGAATTCCTATATTCCTCGATCTTAATTGCATTTGTGTTTAATTTGTTTTAAGTCTATTTGACTTGTTGTTTAGCATGATCAAATTTTGGCGCCATTGCCGGGAGGTCAGAAGCGTGTTTTAAGCATTTCGGACCCATACTTGTGCATATACCATCGTTTGTAAACAGTCGTAAAGTTTTTCAAAACCAAAAGTTCATTAACACTTTTCCTAAAGTGTTAACAACACCAAAACATTTTTTTTTATTCAAGTTTTCAACAAACACAAAATCCAAAAATATTTTCATCCTTTGTTTTTCAAAATGTTTATTCAAAAATCCAAAATATCCATCTTTACCCTCTCACATCTTTGATTCTTCATTTCTTACCCTTTGTAAACCTTTGATTCTTTCTATGTCTTATCCTCACCCTCTTGATTGTCAATGGTGTGGTGGTCCTTATAATGGTGGCAATTGCCCCGGTTGTAGCATGGTGGAGTCGGGAAGCGGGTGCATCTATAACCAAGATCCTATTCCTACCATAACACGACCGATTTATTCCATCGGCTACCACTTTGTGAGACTCAAGAAGATTTCTTGTTGTAGTCTTGTGGTGGTTCACATTCCGATTCGATTGTCAATCGGAAACACGCTTGTCTATGAGCAAGTTTCGATAACAATTATGACAACACACACATAACTCACGGCCACATCAGTTTCTTGTTGTGAGTATTGTGGAGGTTCTCACTCTAGCTCGGATTGTCAAGCAGGGAATCCATTTCCTTGTAACAATTACGACTCTTCGTATCAAGACCAACCTCCACAAGACCAAATCATTCAAGCAACTCCTCATGAAACTACGACGGACCTTCTCTTGAAGACTCGGAGTTATTAAAAGAACTTAAGGAGGAGTCGGCTATGTTCTCCCAAGATAATCCAAATGAAAAATCCATGGAAGTTTTGTTAGGCGAGGAACGGTGCTAAATTAGATTCCCAGTTGCCATTGAAAACACATTGGGAATCAATTAAACTACAAAAAGCATTCAAATCTAGCTCTCAATTCCATTTCATTCACGATGGCGATGATGATGAAGATACCCTTGATATTCTACAATTTTATTCATCAAGTTCATCGGTTGAGATTCCATCCGTGGAAATACTGGGAGAAAAGAATATGATGAATCACTAGCGGTAGAAATAATGGAACTTGTAGAATCCATAAGCGCTAGTCCTTCTCAACTCCTCGGTCTCTGCTATCACACCCGAGGTTCACACTCACTCTCTAAACATGGGGATGAGCTTCTTGACTTTGTTCACGAAAAGGAATCGGACAAATTCATAAAGTCTAGTGTTGAGGACCTTGTCCCAATCCCAAGAGAGTCACATGGAATTCTCGAGCATTTGTGTGATATCCCTACCCTCTTGTCTTCCAAAATGATCATATTGAGATGTTCTCGATTCGATGAGGACTATTCTTTATCTTGTGGAGACATAAGTTATGTGGGGAATTACCTTCGAGCTTGTCGACTTAGGAGAAGAGAATGATGAAGAAATAATCCAAGACGAAGCTCTTCGTCTTACATTATTGAATGTTAATCTTCTCATTTCTAGAATCGAGGCTTTTGATGAAAAGCCTACTTCATATTCTATCCCCTTTGAGGATAGTAAACTTTTGTTCAATGATTCTATTCCCGAATTGCAAACGTTCCATTTTGATCATATGGGAGAGAAGATTAGTGGTAATACCACTTCTCATTCTCATAATTCTCTCCCCTATTATGAATCATTCACTTTTGATGAGTTTCCCGGTGAACTCGGTCAAATCAATCTGAATATGAATCATTTTCCTTTGAGGAGTTCTCCTGTGAACTCACTCATATCATATCTCCACCGAGTATGATAACTTCTACTTTGATCTAGACACACCCGGGATATGTCTAGACCAATTGAGCTTAAAAGATGAGATTCATGAAACCATGAATTCTCCCGCGAGTGATGATGAGTTAATCATGATCTTTATCATGACTTTCTTTCTCTTTTCACTTATCCCGTAGCTTCTCCTATTCTTCACTCCTTCGGAATGAAGACATTATCTTTGACCCGGCATTTTCATTAATCATTTTGAGCGGATCTCATGTATATCTCATCGGTGTGGAACTTTCACGTATTTCAAATGTTTATACAAACATCTTCAATGAAAGTCCGATGGAGATTGTTTCTTCCACTTACTTCCCCATGAATAAATTAATTGGGTCGAGTCAAGCTAGCGACTCGGTAATCAAAATCAAGTAGCTAAACATGGGTTTTCACCGTGTGTACCACCTTAGTGTGGGGAGATGCCCACATGTTGTATATAGATCTTAAAAATAAATGAAAATTGTAAATATTTCAAAAGAGAATAATTGTTGTGTTTCTACACTTAGTTAGTAATGTTATCTTTTACGTTCTAAGTTTCGCATTACGGTAGGTACTTTGAATATTGAGGACAATATTCATTTCTAAGTGTGGGGAAATTCGCGAATTTGATCATAAATGTACCCTTTTAGTCCTTTTTCCCCAAAATGGCCAAATTTTAAAATTTTTTATTTAGTGGAAGTACTATGTACTAAACACAACAAATGGTAATCAGTCCACCATGTCTAACCCACATAAGGATTGGCTAATCCAGGAGCAAACGGCTCTTGGTAAAGATATCTCAAATCCGTTTATGGCTTGCAATTTGCCTAAAATTGTATGGTGTTCAACTCACCATATCTTTAAACTAGTGAAGAGTTGGCTAGCCCGCAAGTTTATGGCTTGTGGTAAAGGCGATGGAAAATCCATAATTGGTAATCGGCTCACCAAAGATAATATTGATAATTTATCTAAGAGTTGGCTAGTCCGTAAAGTGCGGCACGGTAAAGACAAATCAAATCCGTTGACGACTTATGATTTGCTCAAAATCATTTGGTTATCGTTGTACCAAAGTTCTTACTTGAACTAAAACAATTGGCTACTCGTAAGTAATGGCTTTTGGTAAAGAGATAAAATCCATTAAATTTTCATAAATCATTGCTAGGGACTAGCAATATCTTAGTGTGGGGATTGATGAGTGTCTAAATACTCATCATTTTATCTTGTTAGAATGCCAAAACATCCGAAAACACTCGAAATGCTTCAAAATGATAAAATATCACAAAAAGTGTTTTATATGTTTTAAATGCAAAACATCAAAATCGATGAAAACGTATCAAGTTTGCATAATTGGCGGTTTAGTCCCCAAGTTAC
Organism: Chrysanthemum lavandulifolium; assembly: GCA_022545495.1. Classification (NCBI taxonomy): domain Eukaryota; kingdom Viridiplantae; phylum Streptophyta; class Magnoliopsida; order Asterales; family Asteraceae; genus Chrysanthemum; species Chrysanthemum lavandulifolium. The sequence goes on from CM040243.1 coordinate 274,722,878, forward strand.
AAAAGATGTCAAAATTAGTCCTGGTAATTCAAAAACTTGTAAAATATCATTTTAGGTCCTTGGGATTCACAAGTTGTTCAAAATAATCCTTTGAAGTTTAAAATCACAAAATTACAACTTTGGTCCTCAACTTTGCAAAAGTGTCAAAATTAGTCCCTAAGGTTTTAAAAATAAGAAAATAATCAAAATAAACCTTATACTATTTATAAATGGCAATATTGGTCCTTATGATAACTTTGGAGAAAATTACAACTTTGGTCCCCTAAAGTTTGAAAATTAACATAAAAGGCCCTTGGATTTTCAAAAATGGAAAATAATCAATATAGGTCCTTATACTATTCAAGTTTGGCAGGTTTTACCCTTGTGAGAACTATGGCGATTAGCAGTGTTTAGTCCTTGGGGTTTGGCATATTACATTTTTGGTCCTTGTTGTTACTAGCATAAACCAAACGGATCCATTATTAACCCAAGTCCAATATACTGGCCCAATCCCAACCAAAGCCCAAACCACCCCAGTGTTTAAATAAAACCGCCATACACTGTAGACCTTCCTCCCTCACCTCTGTTAATCCAATACCACCATGGTTTTCTCCTCATTTTCAACCTTCCACCTCATTTTCCCGATGATTACCCTCCCTCCACCTCCACACCAAACCAAAGCCAATTAATGCATAAAACCTGCTCGTTGGAATTTTGGCGCCAAAAAGTGACAAATGGCAAATCAATGATCTGGCTTAATCCAATGGTCAGGACTTGGTGGGATTAACTCAGAGATGTCGACGAGTTGGAAAAGAGCTTTATAAAGAAGCTTAGTGCGGTTTAGAAGCCAAGTAGAGTAGTTTAGTTTAGTTTAATGTCGTTTTAATTAATTCAAGTCTTCTGTGTATGTTTAAACTTTCAAGTTTGTATTTAAGTGTATTTTTTAAGAGTAAGTGAACCTTCATCAATAATAAATTTCAAGTTAACTTCTCATTTCGGTTTATGTAAAATTTTAAGTTTAAAGAAATCTCATGATTAAGTTAAATGTTGTTTCGTTGTTGTAAAAGATTTATAAGGTTAAATAAGCTTTTTTTATAGCTTACGAGAGCTATAGGAATCAATAAAATCGATCATAGTTATAAAGCTCAAAAGTTCATAAAATTCAAAAATATGGTGATGAAATCAAAATCTATGGTAATGAGAATCAAGACAAGCTTGGTGATATATGGAATTCTTATTGGTGTAGAGCTTAGTGGTAAGCTATAGGCATGATCTCGGACATTGGAACTCTTTCACAGTAGGAACTCAACTTGTAAGCCTTTTCTTGCAATTTGCATATTATAGTATAAGTGTTTGATTTACATTAATTTTAGCTTAATCTTGTTTAAATTTAGTTATTATAAGTTGTTAAATGGATTCCTTGGTTTAAATAGGTAGTTTAGTGTGTTTAGCTTCAAAACAGTCCACTAAGGGTGTTTGGTTACGCTTGTTAGGCGCATTAGAAGTTATTGTTACCATTATTCTTTCTTGATACATGTTCTATTATGTCTTAATAACTCGGTCAAACAATTAAAACTAGCCTTTATTTAGTAAAAGTCAAATTAATCTTTATTCCAAATCGAAGACATTGTTGAGATTTTGGAGTACAAATCTTAGCTAGGTAACTTATAACTTCTTACTTATAATAGCTTAATCTTATCCTATAATAGCTTAATATAACATAGTCAATCGGTAAAATCAATCCTAGTTATTTTTTCCAATTTTCAACTTATTAAGTTAGGATTCATGCTAGCTTATTCTAGTTAGCTTTTGAGTAGGCCACCTAATGTGTGTCTATTCCGTCCATTTTAGTCTAAGTATACCAAATACTCATTTTGTTTAAAGTGTTCATCAATTTTTCAAAAGCTCCTCAAGAGCTTGTTGGTATAAGCTAATCCTTGTAACTTAGCTTTTTGGAAAGCTCAGCTAGTATACTTGTTATTTCCAGTATTTATTTACAATTTCTAACTTATTTAAGTGCTTAAAAATAAGCTCAAAGCTGCCTAGTAACTACACAGTACCCTGTGTAAACAGATAGATTATTGCTTATTTAGCTTGTTTTTGTGCTTATTTTCAAGTCATTTAGCTTTTTCATTTGTAACATTAGCTCATTATAAAATGCTTAGCTTATTTCCAGTCTTCAATTGCTTATGTTCTAACTTATAAGCCAAATGGCTTAAGCCTTATGCTTATTTCTTTCTTTTCTTGTTAATCTATTTGAAACTTAAGCTCAAAGCGAGCTTATTTGTTCTTTTATAAAAGTTGTAGTTTTAAAAAATGCTTATTTTCTTGTGTTTAAAGGTTTGCAAAATAAAATTGAAAAAATAAATGTTTGGCAAAGGGTGGAGGCGGTCGAACACGAGACCTCACCCCTTATAAGGGTGATAAGGGGTACTGTATAGCCGATTGCCCTTGGGACTTTCTTGGTTATTTCTTGCAACGTTTAATATATAAACCATCTTGTCTCTTTAGCTTAACGTAGCTAAATTGCTTATTTGTAGCTTATTTGTAATAGCTTTTTCATGTTTCTTATTTTCTTGTCTTTGTATATGTATAAAGTATTTTATATAAAAGTTTGATTTTCCAATAAGTTTTAGTATTTTTAAACATTTAATTAGTGTTTTATAGTAATTAAATCATAATAAAAAATATAAAAGTCAAAAAAATATAAATCTTTTTTCTAAAATTTTCTTTTATCATATATTTTGTAAGAAAATTAGTTTTACACTCTTAGGCCTTTTATTTTATAAAATTTACGTTTTTGCTTGCGCTCCAGCGTATTTTTCGTACATAACGCTCGTTTTCAGTTTAAGTAACGTTTTTAGATAATTTGAGTTTACGTTTTAGTTAATATAGTTTATTTAAGTTATTTTATTTTATAAAATCACATAAACGTTCATCGATCTGTAAAAATAGTGATAGCGTTTATTTAATAGATTTTAACTTTTTAATCTTTTTAATTTGCATTTAAGTCGCTTTTATTTGTAAATCTTTTCTTTAGGTAATTTTTCACCCAAAACCATCGATCACTATCCTTAGTGATCATTCTATCATCTGAAGTTGTTTTAAACACCAATTCATCCTCCGTGGGACTTAACGACCGTGAATTCCTATATTCCTCGATCTTAATTGCATTTGTGTTTAAAATTTGTTTAAGTCTATTTGACTGATTGTTTAGCATGAGATCAATATCCAATGGTTGTAACGATCCACTAGCTCTTTGATGTTCGATCTTCACTTGTCGACAAATCATACATTTCGACACAAACGTCGCCACATCTTGCTTCATTCCATTCCACCAAAATCTTGTTTCAAATCCTATACATCTTGGTAGAACCGGGATGAATAGTGAAAGGAGAACTATGAGCTTCATCATAACTTTCTCACAAGCACGATCATTGGGAACACAAAGCCTATCTCCATACCATACAATACCGTCATTATCAACCTTAAACTCCGATACGCTTACCTTCTTCAACATTTTGCGCCACGGCCCGCGACTCAAACCGTCATCTTTCGAGCCTCTTTAATTCGCGATTATAAGGTTCGACTCCACCTTCATACTAGCCCGGTATCCATCAAAACCTCGTACACACAACTCAACATCCAAACTCTCTAAGTCACGCAAAATCCTAGGCTCGATCTTGATACTCGCAAGAATGCACGATTTCGGCTAAGTGAATCAAAATCTTCGTTAGCCTTACGGATGGTCTTGAATGTTGGTGTCGTAATCTTTAAAGTTCTAACCATCTTCTTTGTCTCATGTTAAGTTCCTTTTGGTGAAAATATACTTGAGACTCTTATGATCGATGAATATATCACACGTCTCTCCATACAAGTAATGTCTCCAAATCTTCAACGCAAACACCACCGCATGACTAACTCAAGATCATGAGTTGGGTAATTCTCCTCATAAGGTTTTAGATGCCTCGAAGCATAAGCTATTACCTTCCCATGTTGCATCAAAACACGGCCTAATCCTTTCTTAGATGCATCGCTGTAGATTTGAAATCCTCCAGAACCCGTTGGAAGAGTCAAAATAGAGTGACACCAATCTCCGTTTCAACTCTTCAAAACTCTTCTCTCGTTCATTCGTCCACACGAACTTTTCACCTTTCCTCATCGGTTGGGTTAAGGCAAAGCTAAGCGAGAGAAACCTTCAACAAAACGTCTGTAGTAACCAGCAAGTCCAAGAAAACTCGACCTCGATCCACGTCGTAGGTCTTGGCCATTTAGTGATAGCCTCAACTTTAGAGCGGATCCATGGTAATACCATCACCGACACGATATGACCAAGGAAAGCAACTTGTCTCAACCAAAATTCACACTTGAGAATTTGGCGTACAACTTCTTCTTCCTCAAAATCTCCAAAACTATCAGGAGATGTTCTTCATGCTCTTCTTGGACTTAGAGTAAACCAAAATGTCGTCGATGAAAACAATAACGAACTTGTCGAGGAACTCATGGAAAACACGATTCATCGGTCCATAAACACGGAAAGCATTGGTGAACCAAAAGGCATAACGAGAAATTCGTAATGACCATATCCGATGCAACGCGGTCTTAGGAACATCTTGCTCCTTCACGCGTGGCGATGGTAACGGACCTCGGTCAATCTTGAAAAGAACTTAGCTCCTTACAGTTGATCAAACAAGTCATCTATCGTGGCGAGAGGATAGCAGTTACGAATAGTGTCTGATTGAGTTCACGATAGTCGATACATAGCGCATGCTTCCATCCTTCTTCTTCACAAACAAGACAGTGCACCCCATGGAGAAACACTTGGGCGAATAAATCCATTTTCTATCATCTCTTGCATTGTTCCTTGACTCCTTGATTCTCTGGTGCCATACGATCACGGAGCCTTGAAATCGGTTCGGCACGAGGAATTAACTCAATGCTAAACTCAACTTCTCGGTGGGGAAGTCCGAGGGAGTTCATCGGGAAAAACGTCGATAAATTCACAAACAAGCGAAAGATTTTCAATACTAGGATTCTCCAAAGATATGTCCTTAACGGATGCTAGAAAACCTTGGCACCCATGAGCAATCATGTTCCGTGCCTTCATAGCGGAAATGAGTTTAATGATTTAAGAGGTTGAGAACCATGATAAGCGAATTCGGGATGTTTCGTCTCCAAAGATTACCGTTCTAGCATAGCGATCAATTGAAGCTCTATGATAAGCCAACCAATCCATGCCTAGAATGATATCAAAGTCGACCATATCGAGAGGATACAGTTTGCAAAGCGAATCGATCACCAAAGCGAAGAGGACACTTAACGTATTTATGGTCAATGATCACATGATTTTTGATAGGCGTGAAATCGATAAGTGATTTGTTATCGGTTTGGGCTTCATATTAAGTTTCTTAGCGGATGTGATAGCTATAATGGAGTGTGTGGCGCGATATCAAATAAAGCGAAGACGACAAAATCATCAATGAAAAGAGTGCCGTAATGGTACACGAAGTGCGCTCCGCTGATTCTGAGTAGTAGCATAGACACGTCCGATGGTAGTTGGCGGCTTGATGTAGTTTCCGAGGCTGCGGATTCTTCTTAGGGCAATCTTTAATCTTGTGAGTAGTGGAACCACAGAGAAACATCCACCGATGGCCTTGAAACATTGCCTGGATGAGCCTTTCCACAAGTAGTACAAATAGGTGGGGTGGCAAAACCTCGGTTGTCCTTCGTTGACTAGAAGATCACGAAGCACGACCACGATTTGATCCTCGGTGGTGATCCTGTTGTGTATTTGGTTATTGTTACCTTGGTTCGACGATCACTTCCATTTCTACCAGCATTTCTATTATCTTGACCCTCGTCTCGGGCGCCCGATGTCAACATCCTTCTTCCGTGACCCGTGATCATAACTCCTATCCACTTGACCTCTTGAATCATAACTCCTACCGAGTTTCCCTTATAGTCATTGCCTTGAGTCCTACCTTGAATCCGATCACCATCGCGATTCGCTTGTTAGAACCGAAACCTCATGAAAGATCTCAATGTTACGAGTGCGTCATTGCGGGCCGACACATTCTCATACTCAATATTAAGCAATCGGTCCAACACCCACTTCTTGAGTCCCCACTTGAAGTGCTTAGCTTAGCACGCCTACCATCGCCATGACAATCACTCCAACAAAACTCACCAACCTCATAAACCTACTCATGTACTCATTAGAGTTCTCATGATCAAGCGGTAGATCGCTGATAATCCTCTCATATCTTTCTTTTCGGCATCGTGGAAATGTGGTTATAGAAGATAGTCAAAACTCGGTCCGGTACAAGTCACGACAAAAGCGTCTCCTCCTCTTGCTTGTTTGGCGCCTTCCACCAACTTAAAGCATCACCTTCCAATTTGAATGAAGCCAACCGAGTCTTAAACTCGTCTCCACAACCAGTACTTCAAACGACTTCTCAATATGAGTGATCCGGTCCTCGGCCTCGATGGGAGTAGCGGCGATGCTAAGCGAAAGAGGCTTGACTTACCAAAGCGCTCGAGCCAAGTATGAATACCGGCGGGTTGATTTCCTCCACCACTACCGAAGCACCATTCGATTCGAATGTTGTTGATCACTGTTCCATCATCTCGGTGTAGTCAAACCAGGGAAAAGAGAGTTGAGAGCATTCATAATCGCAACATCCATGTTATGACATCATCTTCTCCATCCGCGCCACGGTAGTACGAGTTCGAACCATCTAAGCGATTAGCAAAATGAACAAAGGTGAGATACGAAATGGAAATACGAAGGAATCCTAAAGTCTACCCATATCCTCACGGGTCAAATCCTAAGCTCTAAGGTCTCAAAACCTAGGCTCCATATGTCACAGGTCCCGACTACAAGTCGTAAACACAGGCTCGATGCCATAAATTGTACGCCCGACCCGACAAGGGTAAAGGAATCACAAGTAATTGTGTCATATCAAAGCAAACATATAATCCAAAAGAAATCTCAACATAAATATTGAAATAATCCAAGTCAAAATGACTTTAATACATAGGTCCCAGCGGAAAATAAACTCCAAATGAAATGTCTAAAGTAAAAAGTCTAAATGGCATCATAAGATCAAAGCTAAAATCTCTAAGGTAAGTCCACTCATTTTCGTCCCAAAGCAATACCCGGCTCGATGCATAGATACGCCGGAAGAAAAGAAAAGTGCGGTGAGCTTCAAAAGCCGGTGAGCAGATATACAAGCAAAGCGAATACGAAACAAGAACAAATACGAAGTAAAGTGAAAGAAAGATAGTGAAATCATATTCATTTCAAAAGATAATTGAATATAAGAATAAGTTTTATAGCTAACTACCTCGAGCCCGACACACATGCCATATCGAAACATATCATAATCACATAAGGCAACATTTTTGTAGGGAGACCTACGAGTTATGAAGGGCGTGCATGCGCGCACATCAATCATCGAGACAACATATAGCATAAACATATAATATATATAGCATATAACGGATCTAGGATGCACCCATCGCCCTACGGACATACTTTGATAATATAATTCAAACCGAGCTCATAACGAGATAATGAGATAAGGGACGTGGCGAGAACTTCACTCTCTGCACTAGAGTCATGTCGAAGTGCATTTCTTGACACGGACATGGAACCCCATGACTAGTTAATAATTGGCTCGGGTGTCAAACTATCGAGGTCAAATAAGAATGTCATAAGCGACATAGATCATATTTTATCAAGCGTTTTATCATGTTTTCAAAATCGAAGTCTTCATATCATATAGTTCAAAATCAAGCGTATTATGATTCAAAATCAAAGTTCGGATAAACACGACTCAAATAGACACATTAGGGTTCATAGCAAAGGCTTAGGAAATCCTAATATGAAAGCGAAAAGAAAACATTATACTGAAACCTTTACGAAAAGGTCGGATTATGCATGCGATAACGTAAGTGTCTTAAAGTAAGACAGAATATCCGTACCTTATTCCAAAGCAAAAGATCAAAAGTAGAAACAGGGAAAGCAAAGAATTACTCCTTCTTCACAGAACCTATATACATTAATGTCGTATATATTATTAATGATTCCATAAGCGTCAAAATGATCTTATAATATTTTAGGGTTTTATAATTAAATGAGACTTAATGTTTTAATATTAATATCGTAAATTAGGGTTCATATGTCATTTATTAAAGTTTAGGGTTTTTCATTCTTTAATATCTCATTAATATGCATTAACTTACATGTTACGTCTTTTAATAACTCATTGCTTAACCTAACACGTCACAAAATAATCTTTCCTTTTTATGTTTCACCATATACGTTCATGATTTTATGTGACATATAAGTTACTTATTACTAGTATTAATTACACGTTTACACTATTAAGGTTTAGCATAACTTATTCAATTAACATATCAAAACTAGGGTTTACATTAACATAACCTTTACTTAATTAAGGCATCTTCAAAACTTATATATATGATTCGGTTCAATCTAGGGTTTCGGCTAGTAAGTTATACGCATGTCTTAACTCATCTAAACAATTCACATATTCAAGTTATTAAGTTCTATCTCTTAGCGAATACATCTAGGGTTCGGTCCTAACTCATGCATGCTTGACCTTGTTAACTCAACGTATACATGACCCGATTCAATATTACATCTTACGTTACATGTCTCTTATTTGTTACAAGGTTCAATTGATTAGGGTTTGTCTTGGTTTTGATTTACACCTCTCGGCCAAACAAAAGAAACAAGAAAACGCGACTAAACAAAATATAACTTGACATATACATGCAAGGTACGTTAAAGGAAGTCGAATAAACGTTATACCTTAACTCGTTGAAGCAAAAATTCGACACCAAGGGGTGTGAAACTCTCGGCGAATAGGGAGAAAAGAAAAGGAGAGCAAATAAAACTAGGGTTCCAAACTTATGATTATGTATGGTATATATAGTTGTAGTATTTGAGTTAAACTAGGAAAGGATTGGGTTTGGTTTGGGTCTAACCGGTCACACCAATACACACGACCAAATGGGCTTGACCCTTGGCTTCTGAACACAAACAAAGCGCCCTTGGGCTCTCGGTTTAGCGCAAGACAAAACAAAAGAAGCGAGTCCATACAAACAAACGAGCGGCCCAACATCTTAGCGAAACATTTAAATCCTTCGTCGTACCAAAGTCGTTCACGAAATTATATTTGTTAAGTTTTATTTATTAGGTTTTAATTTACGTAAATTCATTATAAGCGTATTTCGTATTTTATAAATTTTAGTTCCAAGGGTATTTTAGTCTTTACTCAGATTGTAGATTTTCAGGTTTTACAATTCTTCCCCTCTAAAGAAACATTTTCGTCCTCGAAAATTGAAATGAAAACGAAAACGAAATGAGAACATACCAAACTATTCAAAGAAATGAGGATAACTAGCACGCATCGACTCCTCAGTTTCCCAAGTAGCCTCACGTTCAGGATGATTTTTCCAAAGAATCTTAACAAATGGAATCACTTTATTTCTCATAACTCTTTCTTGTCTTTCCGAATAACCACGGTTCTTGAGATAAAGACATATCGGATTGAATTTGATCAAGCGGATAAGAAGCAGCGTGTAACGGATGATAGTTGTATCCTTAGGGTGATACATGGAAAGCGTCATGAACATGCGATAAGCGGGCGGAAGTGCTAAGCGATACGAAACTTCTCCTATCCGTTCTAGAATCTCGAGCGGTCCAATAAATCGAGGACTAAGCTTGCCCTTGATTCCAAAGCGTTTCACGCCTCGAAGCGGCGAAACTTTCAAAAACACGATCTCAACCCGAAATTCTAAATCACGGCGATGCTTGTCGGCATAACTTTTCGGCGAGACCTAGCTTCCTTCAATTTCTCTCTAGCCACGCTACTTTCTCATTGGTGATCTCGATCATTTCGGTCCTTCAATCAAGCGCTCACCTACTTCATCCCAACAAATAGGTGCTCTACATTTCCTTCCATAAAGAAGTTCAAGCGGTGCCGCCTTAATGCTAGCATGCCAAGCTGTTGTTGTATGCAAACTCTACTAAACACAAATATTCATCCCAGCGCTGTCCATTCTAAAGCACAAGCCCTTAGCATGTCCTCTAAGGTCCGAATAGTCCTCTCGGTGACCATCATTTGAGGATGAAATGCCGTACTAAAGTTAAGTCGAGTACCCCAAGCTTTCTGCAAACCCTTCCGAAGCTTGAGAAGTAAAAGCGGATCCCTATCGACACAATAGGCGTCGGAGTACCATGAAGTCTAACGATCTCTTCTTTGAAAAATCTCCGCCAACCTACCAATACCATAATCCTTTCTAATTGGTAAGAAATGAGCGATTTGGTTAGCCGATCAACAACCACCCAAATCGCATCATGCTTCTTCTTAGTAAGAGGTAGTCGATCACAAAGTCCATAGATATCTTATCCACTTCCATGTCGGAATATCCAATGGTTGTAACGATCCACTAGCTCTTTGATGTTCGATCTTCACTTAGCGACAAATCATACATTTCGACACAAGCGTCGCCACATCTTGCTTCATTCCATTCCACCAAAATCTTGTTTCAAATCCCTATACATCTTGGTAGAACCGGGATGAATAGTGAAAGGAGAACTATGAGCTTGGTCATAACTTTCTCACGAAGTACACGATCATTGGGAACACAAAGCCTATCTCCATACCATACAATACCGTCATTATCAACCTTAAACTCAAATGCCTTACCTTCTTCAACATTTTGCGCCCACGGCCCATAGCTCGCCGTCATCTTTCGAGCCTCTTTAATTCGCGATATAAGGTTCGACTCCACCTTCATACTAGCCCGGTATCCATCAAAACCTCGTACACACAACTCAACATCCAAACTCTCTAAGTCGCGCAAAATCCTAGGCTCGATCTTGATACTCGCAAGAATGCACGATTTCCGGCTAAGTGCATCAACAACTTCGTTAGCCTTACGGATGGTCTTGAATGTTGGTGTCGTAATCTTTAAGAAGTTCTAACCATCTTCTTTGTCTCATGTTAAGTTCCTTTTGGTGAAAATATACTTGAGACTCTTATGATCGATGAATATATCACGCGTCTCTCCATACAAGTAATGTCTCCAAATCTTCAGCGCAAACACCACATGACTAACTCAAGATCATGAGTTGGGTAATTCTCCTCATAAGGTTTTAGGCGCCTCGAAGCATAAGCTATTACCTTCCCATGTTGCATCAAAACACGACCTAATCCTTTCTTAGATGCATCATTTGTAGATTTGAAATCCTCCGAACCCGTTGGAAGAGTCAAAATAGGGTGACACCAATCTCGTTTCAACTCTTCAAAACTCTTCTCTCGTTCATTCGTCCACACGAACTTTTCACCTTTCCTCATCGGTTGGGTTAAGGGCAAAGCTAAGCGAGAGAAACCTTCAACAAAACGTCGTCGTAGTAACCCAGCAAGTCCAAGAAAACTCGACCTCGATCAACGTCGTAGGTCTTGGCCATTTAGTGATAGCCTCAACTTTAGATGGATCCATGGTAATACCATCGGTGATACGATATGACCAAGGAAAGCAACTTGTCTCAACCAAAATTCACACTTGAGAATTTGGCGTACAACTTCTTCTTCCTCAAAATCTCCAAAACTATCGGAGATGTTCTTCATGCTCTTCTTGGACTTAGAGTAAACCAAAATGTCGTCGATGAAAACAATAACGAACTTGTCGAGGAACTCATGGAAAACACGGTTCATCGGGTCCATAAACACAAGCGGGCGCATTGGTCAAACCAAAAGGCATAACGAAATTCGTAATGACCATATACGAGTGCGAAAGCGGTCTTAGGAACATCTTGCTCCTTCACACGTGGCGATGGTAACGGACCTCGGTCAATCTTGAAAAGAACTTAGCTCCTTGCAGTTGATCAAACAAGTCATCTATCGTGGCGAGAGGATAGCGGTTACGAATAATGTCGATTGAGTTCACGATAGTCGATACATAGGCGCGTGCTTCCATCCTTCTTCTTCACAAACAAGGCAGGTGCACCCATGGAGAAGCAGCTTGGGCGAATAAATCCATTTTCTATCATCTCTTGCATTTGTTCCTTGACTCCTTGATTCTCTGGTGCCATACGATACGGAGCCTTGAAATCGGTTCGGCACGAGGAATTAACTCAATGCTAAACTCAACTTCTCGGTGGGGAAGTCGGGGAGTTCATCGGGAAAAACGTCGATAAATTCACAAACAAGCGAAGATTTTCAATACTAGGATTCTCCAAAGATATGTCATAACGGATGCTAGAAAACCTTGGCACCCATGAGCAATCATGTTCCGTGCCTTCATGGCGGAAATGAGTTTAATGATTTAAGAGGTTGAGAACCATGATAAGCGAATTCGGGATGTTTCGTCTCCAAAGATTACCGTTCTAGCATAGCGGTCAATTGAAGCTCTATGATAAGCCAACCAATCCATGCCTAGAATGATATCAAAGTCGACCATATCGAGAGGATACAGTTTGTAAAGCGAATCGATCACCAAAGCGAAGAGGACATAACGTATTTATGGTCAATGATCACATGATTTTTCATAGGCGTGAAATCGATAAGTGATTTGTTAACGGTTTGGGCTTCATATTAAGTTTCTTAGCGGATGTGATAGCTATAATGGGTGTGTGGCGCGATATCAAATAAAGCGAAGACAACAAAATCATCAATGAAAAGAGTGCCGTAATGGTACACGAAGTGCGCTCCGCTTTGGTTCTGAGTAGTAGCATAGACACGTCCGATGGTAGTTGGCGGCTTGATGTAGTCTCCGAGGCTGCGGATTCTTCTTAGGGCAATCTTTAATCTTGTGAGTAGTGGAACCACAAGAGAAACATCCACCAGTGGCCTTGAAACATTGCCTGGATGAGCCTTTCCACAAGTAGTACAAATAGGTGGGGTGGCAAAACCTCGGTTGTCCTTGTTGACTAGAAGATCACGAAGCACGACCCTAATTTGATCCTCGGTGGTGATCCTGTTATGTACGCTGGTTATTGTTACCTTGGTTACGACGATCACTTCCATTTCTACCGACATTTCTATTATCTTGACCCTCGTCTCGGGCGCTTGATGTCAACATTCCTTCCGTGACCCGTGATCATAACTCCTATCCACTTGACCTCTCGAATCATAACTCCTACGAGTTTCCCTTATAGTCATTGCCTTGAGTCCTACCTTGAATCCAATCACCATCGCGATTACGCTTGTTAGAACCGAAACCTCATGAAAGATCTCAATGTTACGAGTGCGTCATTGCGGGCCGACACATTCTCATACTCAATATTAAGCAATCGGTCCAACACCCACTTCTTGAGTCCCCACTTGAAGTGCTTAGCTTGGCGCCTACCATCGCCGACAATCACTCCAACAAAACTCACCAACCTCATAAACCTACTCATGTACTCATTAGAGTTCTCATGATCAAGCGGTAGATCGCTGATAATCCTCTCATATCTTTCTTTGCTCGGCATCGAGGGAAATATGATTATAGAAGATAGTCAAAACTCGGTCCGGTACAAGTCGCGACAAAAGCGTCTCCTCCTCTTGCTTGTTTGGCGCCTTCCACCAACTTAAAGCATCACCTTCCAATTTGAATGAAGCCAACCGAGTCTTAAACTCGTCTCCACAACCAGTGCTTCAAGCGACTTCTCAATATGGTGATCCGGTCCTCGGCCTCGGTAGGAGTAGCGGCGGTGCTAAGCGAAAGAGGCTTAACTTCAAAGCGCTCGAGCCAAGTATGAATACCGGCGGGTTGATTTCCTCCACCACTACCGAAGCACCATTCGATTCGAATGTTGTTGATCACTGTTCCATCATCTCGGGTGTAGTCAAACCGGGGAAAAGAGAGTTGAGAGCATTACATGATCGCAACATCCATGTTAATGACATCATCTTCTCCATCCGCGCCACGGTGAGTACGAGTTCGAACCATCTAAGCGATTAGCAAAATGAACAAAGGTGAGATACGAAATGGAAGTACGAAGGAATCCTAAAGTCTACCCATATCCTCACGGGTCAAATCCTAAGCTCTAAGGTCTCAAAACCTAGGCTCCATATGTCATGAGTCCCGACTACAAGTCGTAAACACAGGCTCGATGCCATAAATTATGCGCCCGACCGACAAGGGTAAAGGAATCACAAGTAATGGTGTCATATCAAAGCAAACATATAATCCAAAAGAAATCTCAACATAAATATTGAAATAATCCAAGTCAAAATGACTTTAATACATAGGTCAGTGGAAAATAAACTCCAAATGAAATGTCTAAAGTAAAAAGTCTAAATGGCATCATAAGATCAAAGCTAAAATCTCTAAGGTAAGTCCACTCGGACTCATCCCAAAGCAATACCCGGCTCAATGCTTAGATACCCGCGGAAGAAAAGAAATGTGCGGCTGAGCTTCAAAAGCCCAGTGAACAGATATACAAGCAAAACGAATACGAAACAAGAACAAATACGAAGTAAAGTGAAAGAAAGATAGTGAAATCATATTCATTTCAAAAGATAATTCAGAATATAAGAATAAGTTTTATAGCTAACTACCTCGAGCCCAGACACACATGCCATATCAGAAACATATCATAATCACATAAGGCAACATTTTTGTAGGGGAGACCTACCAGAGTTATGAAGGACGTGCATGCACGCAGCATCAATCATCAGACAACATATAGCATAAACATATAATATATATAGCATATAACAGATCTAGGATGCACCCATCGCCTAGACATACTTTGATAATATAATTCAAACCGAGCTCATAACGAGATAACGAGATAAGGGCGTGGCGAACTTCACTCTCGCCCTAGAGTCATGTCGAAGTGCATTCTTGACATGGACATGGAACCCCATGACTAGTTAATAATTGGCTCGGGTGTCAAACTATACGAGGTCAAATAAGAATGTCATAAGCGACATAGATCATATTTTATCAAGCGTTTTATCATGTTTTCAAAATCAAAGTCTTCATATCATATAGTTCAAAATCAAGCGTTTTATGATTCAAAAATCAAAGTTTAGATAAGCAACATCTCAAATAGACACATTAGGGTTCATAGCAAAGGTTTAGGAAATCCTAATATGAAAGCGAAAAGAAAACATTATCGAAACCTTTACGAAAGGTCGGATTATACATGCGATAACGTAAGTGTCTTAAAGTAAGACAGAATATCCGTACCTTATTCCAAAGCAAAAGATCAAAAGTAGAAGCAGGGAAAGCAAAAATTACTCCTTCTTCACGAACCTATATACATTAATGTCGTATATATTATTAATGATTCCATAAGCGTCAAAATGATCTTATAATATTTTAGGGTTTTATAATTAAATGAGACTTAATGTTTTAATATTAATATCGTAAATTAGGGTTCATATGTCATTTATTAAAGTTTAGGGTTTTCATTCTTTAATATCTCATTAATATGCATTAACTTACATGTTACGTCTTTTAATAACTCATTGCTTAACCTAACACGTCACAAAATAATCTTTCCTTTTATGTTTCACCATATCGTTCATGATTTTATGTGACATATAAGTTACTTATTACTCGTATTAATTACGTTTACACTATTAAGGTTTAGCATAACTTATTCAATTAACATATCAAAACTAGGGTTTACGTTAACATAACCTTTACTTAATTAAGGCATCTTCAAAACTTATATATATGATTCGGTTCAATCTAGGGTTTCGGCTAGTAAGTTATCGCATGTCTTAACTCATCTAAACACTTCACATATTCAAGTTATTAAGTTCTATCTCTTAGCCGAATACATCTAGGGTTCGGTCCTAACTCATGCATGCTTGACCTTGTTAACTCAGCGTATACATGACCCGATTCAATATTACATCTTCGTTACATGTCTCTTATTTGTTACAAGGTTCAATTGATTAGGGTTTGTCTTGGTTTTGATTTACACCTCTCGGCCAAACAAAAGAAACAAAAAAGCGACTAAACAAAATATAACTTGACATATACATGCAAGGTACGTTAAAGGAAGTCGAATAAACGTTATACCTTAACTCGTTGAAGCAAAATTTCGACACCAAGGGTGTGAAACTCTCGGCGAATAGGGAGAAAAGAAAAGAGAGGCAAATAAAACTAGGGTTCCAAACTTATGATTATGTATGGTATATATAGTTGTAGTATTTGAGTTAAACTAGGAAAGGGATTGGGTTTGGTTTGGGTCCAACCGGTCACATCAATACACACGACCAAATGGGCTTGACCCTTGGCTTCTGACACAAACAAAGCGCCCCTTGGGCTCTCGGCTTGCGCAAGACAAAACAAAAAAGCGAGTCCATACAAACAAGCGAGCGGCCCAACATCTTAGCGAAACATTTAAATCCTTCGTCGTACCAAAGTCGTTCACGAAATTATATTTGTTAAGTTTTATTTATTAGGTTTTTAATTTAGTAAATTCATTATAAGCGTATTTTCGTATTTTATAAATTTTAGTTCCAAGGGTATTTTAGTCTTTACTCAGATTGTAGATTTTCAGGTTTTACAATAATCAAGACCGGTTACTCTCTATAAACCCGGCCCCAATTTCATTATCGAGACCTGTTTTTGAGTGTTTCACGGGTCATATTTTATATATAGAGACCTGTTTCTTTCAATAAACCTGTCTATTAGTTTTTTTTTTTAAAAAGAAATGTTTTTAATTGTTCCAGTTTCCAGCACATCCAGATTTCAATTTCAATTCCAGTTTCCAGGTTTCAAGCAATACACAAACAACTTTTGATTCATAAATTACCAAATACATCATACATTCCAAGTTTAACTAATAAACCATAAACGTCAATACATATATTCCAGAATTTAACTTAGATGATAACGAGTTCTAGCACTAAACGTACGTACGTTCCAAAATGCCTTTTACAAAAAAGTAGTTCATAGGTATCATCCTAACTTAAATACTAGAACGTACAAATGCCTAAAACTAAAGACAACGACATAACCAACTACATATCAGTAATGTCAATCAGATTGGACATAATTGATGCCACTTTTCGACAGTGTCTTCAATCTGATTCATGGAGAACGGACGATTATCATGCCAAGGGATCTACATGTAAAAAAAGTATACATTATATGTTAAAAGTTGTAACACAAAACAAAATTATGCAAACTTGTTGCATCAGTTAAGTATGGAATTTTCGTTTACATATTCTAAAATCAACACTGAAGTAGTACTTACACTATTAGGAAAGTGATCTTGATGAACGGTTACAAATTCATGCATCCATTTGAGTATATAATATCCACATTCCCATCTTTCAGCTTGTTGATTACACTACATTTAATAAACCAAGTAGTATACATGTTAAAAGTTGTATAACACAACAATTTGTTTGAATGTATCTAATGATAGTGAGACAGTTTACCTCGACAACTTGGTAATTTGCAACGAACTTATTCAAACGACTTGTAAGCCAATAACCGCTCGGTCCTTTTCTTATTCTTTGGCTGATATGAATCCAAGATGTAGCACATGCGTTGTTTAGGGCATACAACAAACAACACCCAATGGTTCCCCCTGATAAAGTTAAAATGAAATTATTGACCAAAAACAATATGCACATAAGCAATTAAACAATTTAGATAGTAGCGTATCATACTTTTCTATAAATGGTGCAAGGAAAATGTCGTAGGTAGAATTGAATGCTCTCGTCAAATAATCTTTAACACCTGAAGTATTGTTAAGGCATTCACTTCCTTGAATCAAATATGGGTTTAATAGTCCACAACGGCTAGAACTTGACTGCATCAACTTGTATAACCCCCTAAAAACAAAACAAGAGTATATAACATAAACCTGAAACTATAGTAGCAGATAACTAGTCTAATAAACAATCCCAAACGGCCCCTAGTCTATAAAAATCCCATATGGGCTTAAATCTATAAACAATCCCAAACAACCATCATTATATAAACAATCCCAAGTAGCCTTAAGTATATAAAAAATCCCAGACAACTTTAGCACATAAACAATCCTAAACAATCTCGAACTAATAGCAAGCTGCCCTAGCAAATAAGCAACCAACAAACAATCTAGATAAAAAATAAAAAACATGTTCTAGTCAATAAACAATCCCAAACAGCCCCTACTCTATACATAATCCCAAACAACTCATATTAAACAATGCCAAACAACTTCTATAAAAGCAGTTCCAAACAAGAAGTATCAATAAGCAATTTTAAATACTATAAAAGTAGTTTTAGAAGTAGTCGTACCAGTTGAAGTAAGTTACAATGCTTGCATCGAGCAATCCATTCGTCCACATTTTCAAAATGTCATTAGCATCAACCGTAATAGAAAAGGATTCCTCTTGCCCAACAAACATACCAGCGGGAACATCAACAACATAGCCCGAAGTAGAATCATCACGGCTCATCCAACGAAGATAGGCGGCATTCAATAGCGGTCCTCTCACGCCAATGGTTTCTCCAACATCCATTAATCTTTTTTCCAACAATTCTTTAGCTTCTTGAGCAGCAACGTTTTGAGCAGCTGTGTTAGCAGCTTTTTGAGCAGATGACATAGCTTGTTTCGGTTTTGGCGTCTGCTTTATAGCGACTTGAGCAGCAACAGCTTTTTGAACAGCTTTTTGGGTATTCGACAATGCCTCTTTTTGTTGGGGTATCGGCATAGATGTTGTGTTCTCAACCACCTACAAATACATCATTATATTTTTTGAATATTGTATCATCGCACTACATTTTCAATCATCATAAACTAAAAGATTCGAGTGTTTACCAGATCAATTTGAAGGGCAGGCACACTTGCTGTTAGCATTGTGGTTTTCATTCGTTGATCTTTATTTTTCGACGTCGGTGTTATCGACCCACTTAAACTTGAACAATGGTATAACAAATGAATTGTAATCTAATTCCCATATTTCTTCAATGACTCCATAATAAGAATCTTTAGTAGCGCGCTCTGTCATTGAGGCTATTACTGTTACTCCACTGTTTTGCATTGTACTCTTTTGATCTTGTTGTCTAGTGTAAAATGTATACCCGTTAATTTCGTAACCTTCATATTTGACAACACGTATCGGGCCGAATCCCAATTCCTCCACTGGTTTATCGACATTTGGTAGTGTATTCCTCACTTTTTCTTTTAGCCAATGTGAAAAGGTTTCATTGTGTTTCTTAGCCAACCAAATCTTGTCCCTCTCACTGTTTTCATTTTTTAAAAATGTTTGGTGCTCATATATGTAGGGAGCAATAGATGTCATATGTTGCAAGACTGTAAAATGTGCCTCGTGTAAATCATTTGGTTGCATCGACTCTTCTTTGCGCCCAAGTGTGCCTACCCCTTCAAGTCTACCCTTGTGCCGAATTTGTGGAATGCCAATATTTCCAACATCTTTTAAATAGTTTGTACCACATTCAATCACCTCCTCGGCAGCATATCCTTTAACAATACTACCCTCAGGTCGACTTCGGTTCCTAACATACCCTTTTAAGAAACCCATACATCTCTCAAATGGATACATGTATCGTAGGAAGACGGGACCACAAGCCTTTATTTCTCCTACAATATGAGATACCAAGTGAACCATGACATCAAAGAATGAGGGTGGAAAGTACATCTTGAGGTGACAAAGCGTTAATATAACATCATGTTGCCATTTATCTAACACCTCAGGATCAATCACCTTCGAGTGAATCATGTTAAAAACAAACAAAGCTTTGTAATGGTATGTCAAATGTGGTTTGGGAGTATTCCACAATTGCAATAGGAATCATTTGTGTAATCAACACATGACAATCATGTGATTTCATACCGATAACTTCAAGTCTTTCATGAAACCAACTTCTTTATGTTAGCGAATAGCAGATGAAACCTTAATACCATGCAAGCATTGACAAAACTTAGTTTTCTCGATCTTAGACATGGTATAACACGCCGGTGGAAGATATGTACCACGCTTTCCAGGAATCACTTTAGAAGCAAGCTCTGGTCGAATTCCCATTTCTTCCATGTCATTTCGAACATTAACACCATCTTTTGTTTTCCCTGGAATGTTTAACAAGAGGCCTACTAAACTTTCACAAACATTTTTCTCGATATGCATAACATCAAGACAATGTCGAACTTGCAAATGCTCCCAGTACTCTAACTCCCAAAAAATACATTTCTTTTTCCAAATACCTTTAGGAGGACCAGTGTTGTCTTTTCCTTTTCCTAAAACAATGTTCAAGTCTCTAACTCGAGAAAATGTAGCTTCTCCATCCAATGGTGGTCGCAACACTCGACGCTCTATTTTACCATCAAACAACTCTTTCTTTCTACGATACGGGTGATTCCTTGAAAGCGATCTTCGTTGTCCCATATATATCGTTTTCTTACAATGTCGTAACCAAACAGTGGGTACAATCTTCACAAACAAGACATGCCATTTTCCTTTTGTACTATATCCCGATAAATTGCCGTCGTTGGAAAATCACTAATGGTGCAAAAAATCATGGCTCGTAGTTGGAAATACTCTTTCGAATATGCATCATACACTTTTACTCCATCATCCCAAAGCGTTATCAAGTCATCTATTAAAGGTTTCAAATACACATCAATGTCGTTCCCGGGTTGTTTTGAGCCTTGAATTAACAATGACATCATGATGTATTTTCGTTTCATACATAACCAAGGTGGAAGATTGTAGTTGCATAAAAGAAGCGGCCAAGTGTTGTACGACTACTCATGTTTCCAAACGGATTTATTCCGTCGAACTAAGTGCTAACAGTATATTTCTAATATCCTCCAAAATTTTCAAATGAGTTATCGATATTTCTCCATTGAAGAGAATCAGCTACATGTCTCATTTTTCCATCTTTTTTACGCTCCTTGGCATCTGCATATAATCGCTCGAGTCTTGGTATAATGGGAAAATACCACAATAATTTAGCAGGAGGGCCATTCTTGGTCACATCACCGTTAGGTCCTTTTTGTTTTATTTGCACATACCTTGATGTTTTACATACTTTACACACATGTAGATCCTTATCAATGCCTCTATACAACATACAATCATTTGGACATGCATCTATTCTTTCAATTTCCAAATCCATGGGGCACATTAGTTTTTTAGCTTGGTAAGTTGAAATGGGCAATTCATTGTCTTCAGGGAGCATTTCTTGATGCAAAAACTCTAACAAATTTGTGAAACTTATATCACTCCAACCAGATGATGCTTTTAATTTGTACAACTTTATCACCACAGAAAGCACAGTAAGTTTTCTACAACCCACAAACAACGCTTTTTCAGCGGCGACAAATAATTTTTCAAATTTAGCGTGCTCATTTTGTGAAAAATCACCATCCAAATCATGTAACATGTCATTCAAATTACTACGATCATTATTAATTGGCAAATCATTGTTATTACATTCGAACCGACACGTTACTAGCAACTCTTTCTTCACCATGAAAATCCCAACAAGTGTACCCTCTCGTAAACCCATCTCTTATTAAATGGTTTTAACATCTTTAGCGCCTCATATAATACACCATTTCTACATTTCTTACAAGGACAAAAATTTCATCTTTTCCGCTCATCACCCGGTCATCCTCGGACTTTTATGAAATCGACAACTTTTCCATGTATTCGGGGTAGCTCGCTTTATATTGTACATCCATGTATGACGATCCATCGTAACACAAATATAAGATATACAATAAGATGTATGCATCTCATGATTACGTAAGATTTTGTTTTCGTTTGGTCAATCTAACCCACTTTTATAACACATTGTCTCATATGTGAATGCTTATTATTAGATTGAGTATTATTTAAAAAAAAATCGGCAGCATTTCCCCTTAACTCCCCAAGTATACATATAAGTGCATACCCGTAGGAGTAAGGGAAAATGATATCGATTTTTTTCTAAAACAACACTCAATCTAATAATAAGCATTCACATCCTAAATGAAACAATATGTTATAAAAGTAGTCCCAAATTGGGGACAATCCAAGATTAACCTCTAGTAGGTTAATATCGGACGGGTGTTAAACTATATATTGATCTATGTTTCTCTTACTTAGTTTTACTACATGGATGTTAAAAAAAATATGTGTTTGCTTAAAAGTAATTGAAAACAATACCTTACTCTAACGAATCGTAAGTCAAGTTATCCTAAAAATATTTTGTTCAGCATACATGATCTCCGCAAATAACCCTACATATAAATGAAGATTCAAAGAATTGAATTAGCATCAAAACTCTAAGAAAATAAAATAGTAATCTATATTAGTAAATTAAAACTTGAAAAATAAGATGCATTTAATACCTTTGATGATGAATAAGATTTATTTAATAGATATGAAATTTGTGTTTGAAAATTGAAAGGAAGTTGAGTAGGTAGTTGTTTGTTTAAAATGACATTGAATGTGTGTTAAAATGATTTGAATGTGATTTTGTGTGTAAAAATCGTCAGCTGCCTGCTACCCCCAACGGTAAGAATTCAAAGTTGTATCGAGACCGGTTTTTTAGATAATAAGCGGTCTCCATTAAATAGATAATCCAGACCTGTTTTACATCCTAAAACCGGTCTCATTTTACTTTTCATAGACCGGTTTTTATAAAAATAACCGGTCTGTGTTTGTTTCCTGAATCAATACCGGTATTCTTGGTAAGAACCGGTCCATATACTTTTGGAGGGGTGGATTTCGGGTTTTCAGACCCGTTTCTTTGGTATCTGGTCTCCATATGGGGGTCTTGATAGTTCTTTTTGTAGTAGTGTTACCCCATCACTATATCTAGAATGGTTTGCCAAATGTTATATGATGCTAAATGACTAGCCTAGTAAACAAGTTTTTTACACAATATGCATGGAAAATCCATTGTGCCACTAGTACAATCAACACTTCTGCCTACGACATTTTTAACACCTTCCCGACGCCATGGCGTCGGCGTCGTTCCTTCCTGAAGCCAAGGCGTAGCCAACAGTTAGTCGGCTGAGCCTCGTAGCGAAAGTCCTTCCCGACGCCAAAAAATTAACCTTCCCGACGCAACGTGGGACCCACGTTGTTTTCTGGTCAAAGTTTTTTGTGGTAGAAAACCTATGGTGCTGACGCCCCGTCGTCGGCACCATATTGCTAATCATGTAATTAGTTAGCAAACTAAATTATAATTAACTTAACCCAACTTATTAGAGATTTGTTGTGTGACACTAATTGATAGATAGATAACAGGTTTCTTTTTTCTGGCTAACGTGGAATGGATTGGTAATTTGGTATATATCCTAGTTTTTCTTAGATTATATCCTTTAGGCTCTATTAAACTTATAAGTGAAGTACTACATACCCAATCCTTTGTCAAAGTAGTCATTTATAGTATTTATAATTCATGGAACTTGATATGACTGGTAAGAAGTCATAAAAAAGAGAGAATGAGCCTACGAATTTCTCGAATCTGATTGATATTATCTCTCTATCTACCCCCTCGATCACCTGGCCTAAATTAAACTGTTTGTAGTCATAGTCAAGCTACCTGGCCGAAAATTAAGACCTTTGTTTAAACTCCAAAAGTAGACCATTCTTCTCTTCTTAAATAAAAACGCACCTGGAGTTTTCTTGTTAGATTTGTCGTGACCATGTGTTGTGAAAGAAAAAAAACCCATAGTGCCGGAACTTAGAAATTATGGTTACGTCACATAATAAGTCCATAAGCAGGCTAAATAAGCTAATTCAAACACCCCGTAAAAATCATTGGTGTAATTCATGGTGCGTTACTTCTTCATAATTAACAAGCTGACATTCGTATAACGAGACAATGCCAAATTGCCAAGTGAATGAACTACCTTAAACATTTGAGCCGGGGCACGTTTAAGAATTTTGGTGCTTTTTCCCACATTTTGAAACAAGGTAGTGGTAGAGGAATATATAAAAAGGAATGATAGAAGACAAACATTAATACCTTTGGCTTTCTGCAAAATTGTTTTCGATCATGAGATTCACAATCGAATCAGTAACATAGAACGTGTTATATCTATCTAGCAAAAATAATGAGAATGGTTGGTGGTGTGTAATCAAGACTGTCATTCTATAGCTTTAAACTTTATACATTTTGAGTTTTGATTTGCCTTATGCCAATATAGGAAACAAGGTAGACGGTGCTTAGGATAAAAAGCAATGAATAAGATACGAAGATATATTATCATCTCTCATCTTTTGACATGAAGTATGAGAGATTCTAATTCTAATATACTTTTATGATGAGCATATTTGATCTCAAGGTTTAACTTAATGAATATATATGACACAAAACTTTCCAACCAAATTTTCCCAACAAATTTATTCATTCCTATTTGATCTCCAAGTTAAGGATAGGAGTGTGTTGCTTATAAACTTATATGGCTGTTTCTGGTTGAATTGAAGCATACGTGCTGTACTGCCTCCACAAAATTTAAAGCCTGTATGAATCAAAATCGTTACAAGAACTTCTACATAAAAGTAAAGTTTCTTGGATGGTGAATCAATTTGCAAAACCTATATCATTTGGAAAATAATAAGGGAATTGTGATACATATATAAAAAGTGTTGCAAATCTAGTACATCTTGATGTTTGATATTATTGTCTGACTTTAGTAATGCCGAGAATCTTCACAATCATATAATCGTCTTCTATAAACTTATCTTGTGAGCTCTGTTGATTGTGTAGCCTATCAAGATGTTACATTATATCATCATTGAGGGATAAACTTATGACTTTCTGTTTTGCGAAAATTAAAATCCTTCTATCATTCTGAAGTAATAATTAACAAGTCATGCAAACGCATAAACTTGTGCTGAAAAATGAGTGTAATACATACATAATATGTTCTTAGTTGTTTCACTTGGATCTTAATGTGTATACATCAAATCCAGCAAACTAATCAACATGTTTTGAATCCTCAGTAGCTATAAACTTCAAAATCCACATACCAGATAATCCCTTTGTAACAGCTCTAAAATCCACATTCTACTATGTTCAGGCAGGTATTAGTAGATCATATCACTATGCTTAATTAATGCAACGAGGATTGGTTTTCATCCCTCGGTACTTTGTTTAAAAGACATTATTGTGTTTTCCTATAATAAAAGACCAACTTGATGCTTGATTTATTTTTCATATTTGATAGTTTCATAATTGATGTTTGATGTTTAAAATAGTTTCTTCACCCATTATGAGTCGGTAGATATGTCTCCAACCTAATTTGGTGACCAGATAAATCACAGTTTAGCATACTAATTGACAACAAATAATACCCAACTATTTTTTTTTTACAAGAAAAGAAAATAGCCAAATTTATTGATTGAAAGATGATAAACATAAAACAACAAGTTAAGCTTATATGTAAAGACTGGGGCAGGTTCAAGTCGGGGAACACGGTTTAGCATACGTGCACATACACGCGGAAAATGTGTATCCTTGCTTTTGAAGATCGCGGTATGCATCTATACCACCACTCTACTTGCACTTATCGACGCAGCAACCACCCGGGCATGTCATGCTACACAAATCTAGCCATTTTGTGCACGTCGACGTCGTCTGGCTAGTACCTCTCCCTGGTGCCTGCCCTGGAGGCATCTCCATGGGCTCACTACCCACTTCACCAACAACTGTTACACAAAGAAACCATAAAAACATTGTTCTTTCAGGGTCCCTTTTAATAGTTTGTTAAGTAAAATAAATTTGAAAATAAAATACAAATTACCCAGGAATACACATAAAACAACCACAGCAACAAAGAAGTTAGAGGTATTCATTCTTAGAGTAGAAGAGAATGTAGAAATCCTCCCTTGTACTACTCCTATTGTTGAGCAAATTGGGAAGCTTGAAAAGCTTATTATTGATGGGAAATCT
Source organism: Chrysanthemum lavandulifolium (assembly GCA_022545495.1). Classification (NCBI taxonomy): domain Eukaryota; kingdom Viridiplantae; phylum Streptophyta; class Magnoliopsida; order Asterales; family Asteraceae; genus Chrysanthemum; species Chrysanthemum lavandulifolium. The sequence continues at coordinate 274,748,756 of CM040243.1, forward strand.
ACTCTTGTGGACGATGATGGTAAGCCTCTTAAAATGGTGCACGTTGAGGCTACTAAGCCTAGTTCTTCTTCTTCTCAGTGTACCTCTTTGAAAAAGGTGGGCAACCCATACTTTAAAGTGGGTGAAGTAGTTGTTACCGATAGTGATGAGGACGAGGTACTTGAGCCGGATAATGATATGGGTAAGTTTCTTGCATCTTCTGGTGGCTATCATGAGCTTGAAGATTATTTTGATGATGATTGTGCCGCTCAAGTCTACGATTTGCCAGGGCAATTGGATGATTTTTGTGACTTGTATGATGTCAAGCTTTAAGGTCGTGGTAGGAAGTAATTCTATGTTTGGTTGGTCATAAGATTGACATGTCTTTCTTATGTAGTGATTTTGGTTGTTGCACATTTAGTGCTTGTTCAATGCCCATGTAACGGGCCGAGATGAGAGACTCACTCTCATCCGTTGTACTTAAAACGTTTTTTGTTGTAATATATTTACCTGGGTGATCCCCCCTTTTACCCAAAAAAGAATGCAGAAATCTTGGATATTAACTGTGATTTCTATTCTTCTGATCATGAAAGTATTTTATATAGGGAAATGGGAATTAGAGAAACGTTAACGTCTCTTCAGTAACCATTTTGGGCTAAGAATAATATTATTGGTACTTTTTTCACTTATATATGGAGACAAGATAAAACTGTACATATAATTTGTACTGTAATTGTTAAAACATGCTCAAGTCGGTTCAAGGTTGTAGTTTCGTCAAAATCGCCAAGGGATTTGGGAGGGGGGTTTTCGAACCCAACTCCAACTTACAAATACTTAAGGGTTGGATTGTTGGAAATCTTTTTTTTTTGTTTTTTAATCTCTTTGTAACTTAACATTATTTCATAATCAAGAAAATCTTAAACTGTGAAATCCTCTCATCATCTCTACAGAGACATCTCACACATACCCTTAAATCCAACACTATAGCTCTTTTTATGGGATCCTACAGAGAATAAAACTATTGTTATTAAAGATTAAAATTAAAGATTGTTATCTTTAATTTAGCCTCAATTTGTATAGATCAGGTATAATATGAAATAATACGGTGAATGCTTCATATATACGGAAAATGCTTGATTCAATAAAATTAATATGGTAATTTTATCTTCTTTTCTGATGAGCATGTTTTTCTCTTCGATATCTAATGACAAACTATATGATAATGAAAGGCACCTTGATGTTGAATATTAGATTGTTCTAACTTGAATTGAATATATGGTTTTATGTCTTACTTATAATATATGGCTTTGGATTTTAGATGTGTAAAATTAGAAGTCATTTTTATCTGTTGGAAATTGTTAATATAAATACTACTAGGTTTGTTTCACAGAGAGAGTATGGAATCGGAGTCAAACAAGAAATCAAGAAAGGATTGCTTTACAAAGATGATATATGTTTGCTGTCTAGATAAAATATTGGAGGTTGTAATTAAATCCCTTTTAACAAATACTAGCAGGATACTCGTGCGTTGCAATCACGAGTACTTTTTTATTAAAATTTCTAGCAATCGAGTTATGAATTATGATTGTATTTATTATTATTTTTTTGGCAATAATGTTTCTTTCGATCAATCTTTTTTAATTTGTAAATGAATATGCAGTTGCATCTTTATCTCTATTATATATCATTTGGCACACGATTACTAAATATAGTGATCGGGTCGATCAACAAGTTTATATAGATTCAACTTTCTGGTTTTTCTAAAGCTGTTTCTTCTCATAAGCTATTTTTCATGTTTTTCTTATTAGCATATGTTTTTATATATCAACCTCGATAATAAAAATACATTCTATATATACTTTATAGGGTGGGCTTGAAAAAACATACCATCTTTTGGCATGTATTTTTCCTTCAACAAATGATTGAGCATATTTAGGTCTGGTTACGTAATAACATTTTAATTTCACACAGGGTTGTATGTGACTTGTAATGAACAAAAATTAAACTTGTTTATTATTTGTCGATGTCATGTACATAACTCGACCCATGAGTATTCATTTAGCTTATTTGTACACATACAAGGAGAAATTGCGACTAATTGGCTATCTATGTCACATTCAATGTGCCACCTCTGTATTTTTTGCACACCGATCGTTACTAGGGGTGGCAATCGAGTCGTGTTCGGGTTAACCTATTCGGGTTCGCGGGTTGGCGTGTTATTATAACCTCTACCCAAACACGACCCATTTATTAATCGTGTCAAGAAACTCAACCCTAACCCACACCTGCATAACACGTGTAACCCATTTGTAACCCGTTTAACCTGTTTAAGTAAATAGTTCATGTTTAAGTAAATAGTTCAAGCGATGAATAAGGTTAGTGGTTTTTTCAATTTAACTAGTTTAAATACAAAAATGATGTAAAAATCTAAAAAAAAACGATAAAATTAGCGTACAATAACTATACAACAATTTCAATGATATCTTTAAATAATCGTAATTCACTCATATAGTAAATAAATAACAAAATACATTTAATCTAAATCCAACATAAAATCCAAGTTACATAAATTTTAGTGGCTTTATATACTTAAACGGGTTCACGGGTTGACCTGTTTAATTCTTACTCAACCCAAACACAACCCGTTTATTAAACGGGTTAGACGGGTTGACCTGTTTTTGACCCAAACCCGTTTATCCTCAACCCAAACCTGTTTAACTTCGTGTCGGGTTCGTGTCGTTTATCGTGTCGTGTCAAAAATTGCCACCCCTAATCGTTACTACCCATAGAACCTCCATGTGGTATCAAAAAGCATGTGTCCTTCCCTCCGCATTTGTGACAAGCACCACAAATTGCACCTGTACGTGGAACCTACACACTCTTTGTTGCGGTCCTTGTTAAGTTTGTTCGTTTTTCCCAACATATAACGTAAAATTGTAATTTATGATACAAAATTTAAAAGAAACCATGTATAAGTATTAGGAGTAAATTGCAGAAACTGCTTTAAGTCAAATTGTAGAAACTTTAACTAATTAAGTTAATCAACTTTTTTGGTACCAAATTGAATTTTGTGGCTAATAGTCACTTTCCTAGTATAGAAAAAGGTAAATCATAATCACATTGTAATGTCATTTGAATTTTAGCTTCATTCAGATAAGCATTTACTAGTTGGTAGACATTTAAAGCTTATACCTCAGAAATTTTATTATTCCTTCAACATGCAAAGCTCCCTCCCTTGTGCTTTTGGAAAAAGACAAAATGTGATCAACATGTTGCTTTCACCTTTATTACCTTTTTTTAATCTGTTTGTCATAGTTAGAGCATGGGGTGTCTTGGGGAGCTCAAAGCTCTTCATTTGGGTTCAATGGCTGTGTTTGGGAGAACATGGAGAGACATGGGGCAGAGCACAAAATAAGTTAGAATTATAAAATAAGTCTCGTTTGTCATGCGATCTTATGAAATCATAAGCGCAGAGAAACTTAAAACTTTAAAAAAATTTAAAAACTTTAAAGAACATGAACCATAAATTACACATTTACCCACAAAATATCTAACATATACCATAAACTCATTTAATTATATCCTTTTAGTAATTTTGCAATAATAAGTTCAACCCAAACCCATTTACAAACAAGTTCTAAAATCTAATTTCAACTTCGTTTATAATAAAGCCCCAGCCAAACCCAAATTTCAAATTTCAAATTTCATGCCAAACATACCCAATGTGCCACCTCATCTCCACATCACTCTAACACACTCACTTAAAAATACCCCCAAATCACAACTAACCCAAACCTCTTCACTTGGGTCTCACCCACCCTCACAAACACAAAATAAACAAACACAAATACTGCAAAACCTTTTGTCGTTTTGTTCGTCGTTTGAATGGCGAAAACCAAAGTGGCGAACCACAATGGTGTCACGGCGAGGAAAGAAAAAAAGTGGCGAGGCTCCATGTCATCTTCGGCGAGAAAAGAAATGTCCATACCCATGCTCTTATAAACGTACATCATTTTTATTGGCTGTTCACTTTAATCGATCTGTGTTATATTTTCTTGGTTTTTAGTGTAAGAATTTTAGTGTTTGGTTTGATTTTTGATTAACGTTGATTTTGATATCTATCAGTTTATTTTTTATGATCTGAGTTTCCACTAATCAAATAGCTAGAACCTAGAGGTTATAATACGCCAATAATTTCAAGAACATAAACCGAAAATAAAACATCTAGAATGTTGAGTTTTGATTATTTTTGATTATATAAAAATATTAAAATCCACTCCACTCCTTTCGATCTACAGTCCACTCCTTTAACATTCGTGTTTTGTGATCTTGATTATTCTCTTGTTTAACCTTGATTAACAAGATCTTTGTTATTAGAGTGTCTCTGTTGTCGATTTGTTGAGGCTGTTAAAGGCTCTGATTTTGTCGATTTGTTTTAGGGTTTTTAAGTCGTTTGTATTGGTGTTATTCTAATCATTAATTCAATGTGACATCATCATTATGGGTTAGTTGATGCACTCTTTTCGTTTTATTAAACCCTAGTTTTCACTAGGGTTTTTACTGGTTCTTGTTTCGAAGTTAAGGCCTTTATTCTTCGTGTGATTTTCTGGTTTGATTGGTGTGTGATAAGGTTTTAAAATGTACATTTTTGAGGGGTCGTTTAAGCCTTTATTTGATCACTTTTGTATCCGTTATTATTTAATATCATTCCTTTACACTTTTTAGGTATCTTGAAGGCAAAATTCTGGAATGACACTTATTCGGACGAAAAGGCGCGAATATACGAAGAAAATGGCCAAAGTCAAGAATCGAGACACTCAGTGCTTTGAACCGAAGGGGACGGCGTCCAGCACAAAATTGCTCATTTACAAGTGACGGCTTGTGTTTTAAAGAGTAGGCGTCGCAACTCGAGACGGCCTAGATTTGATCTGAGACGACGTCGGAGGTTCAACACTACAAGAATCACATCGATTACCCACGGAGCAAATTCGTGGGCGATAGACCCATTTTCGTGGGTACTTGGCAAATACCCATGAATTTCCCACAAACTTGTATTAGTGGGTAAAACCTCCGAGGCTAATTGCGTACCCACAAAATCATAGAGTGGTGGCTAAGTTTACCCATGCACTTTACGGTGGGTGGTTGTGCCAAGTCCGTGGGTGATTATCTTGTGGGATTGATTAAGTGACCACGAAAATACCCATAAGTATAGTCATGTGTAATTTGTGTGTAAAAACACCTACAAAATAGCCGTGTGTAAAGTTATGGGTAGATATTTTAAGCTCAATAATCATGCTCCGTGGGTGAATTGTGAATAAATTACCCACAGTTTATTCTATGGAAACTTGCGGCTAATGTTAACACTATAAACTGGTCTTTAGAAGTAAAATTTTCATGAAGTTATGTATTATCAAAATGTCAAAAGTATGATATAGCATGCAATATAACAACCACATTATAGACTAAAATTTTCATAAAACAGCATAATTCACAAAAGAGATATATGATTCAAATATAAATAAGAAATATGTTACAATAAATTCATAACAGAGGGAGTAATTCATATAGTTACAATAATATTTGCACGTTCATGATGTGAGATTGACCGCCCCGGATGAGTTAATGAACGTTCAATCGTTCGACGATTTTGTGTATTAGTTTCTTGCTTCAGATTATACTTTAGTTTCTTCCAAGCATCATCCATTATCAATTTTGATGTCTCCATTTTACTTCTCACATCTCTCAACATATTGTTCTCAAGATTTTGAGAGCTGTGTTTCCTCACTTGTGCATGAATCTCTCATGCCAATATGCCATACAAGATGTTTGAATCTGTTTCGCGTGCTCGTCTCTTCATATTGTATCTTGTTCTGTTTCACGAATTCTTCAGTTCACAACTTCAATTTTGTGTATGGAGTCATTATTTTTGTTGTAAGATGTTAAAGGACTAACATGATCTACCTGCAATTTAGAACCATGATTAAAACATCAAAACATAAAAATCAAGTAGCATATTTTATAAATATGGTAGTAGAAAGATAGAAAACTTGGCATGCCGCATATAAGATGAAAGATGGTAAAAGACTACATCTTCATCGGTTTTAAGTCGAAGGTTTTATATTGATAATGTCCATAGAAATTTCGTAATCTACTGAACATTGGTAGACTAACTTGTTAGTTGAAAATAAATATAGAATTATAGATAATATAATGCAGCAAAAAAAACCTCGAACCATTCTACAACACGCGAAATAACAAATAAAACAACATATCATCAATTCATCTCCAGTAGGTTACTGTAAATTGTAACATAGCGCATAGCCGCATATGAATAGTTATTGACGGAGATTGTTCAATTTAATAAAATCATGACTTTTGGAACCGATAGAACATCGTACCATTAAGTTGACGATGAAACAACATTGAACATCGTATGAGAAAATTAGACTCGTCCATCATTATTAATTGTATATGGCCACAATGGTGTTACACAACTTGTAGTTAGGTTGGTATCTCCCATGACAGTGCCAAAATCCAAATCTGCTATAGCGGAGCATCAACAATTCGATACCGCATGTTTAGATCTACAAAAGAAGAATTGCATATATATAGATTAACAATAACAATAATAATTTAAAAAATCAGTCGGTGCATAAATAAATGAAATTTGAGGAAGATGTTCACAAAAAAATTATAACTATCTACAACAAAGTAATCCCCAAATCACTAAAGGTGTAATTTTAAAAAGATGAAATAAAACCATTCTAAGATACCTGGAATGATGAGATGAAACAAAATATGAGAGATATATATGAAGTGCCGAACATCACGAGAACATGGGGAGTTGGTTGTTTGAGGAGGTTATGTGAGAAATGGTCAAATGTGATAATTAATTTAAAATTAAAATGGCGGAGCGGTGGATCGGTAAAATGTGAAATATTTGAATTTTATATTAACAAATGAGAGTACTTGAAAAAAGTAGTACTTTGTATGTGTTAGTAACATTTATTACAAATAAGCAAATAAAAATTGGAAAAAGGATTTGCCAAAAAAAAGTATTATATATAAAGATAATTTTAAAATACCCAATTTGGGGCGGTTTGTTTCAGACAGTGTTGCAAAAATCGGCCTAGACGTTAGGTGGGGTTTAACCGTCCGAATTTTGACTAATCGGTCTTATTAATCGGATTGGCAAAAATTGGTCAACGAACGATTAATCGGATAAAATCGGTCAAATCGGACAAAATCGCCAACTTCGGTGAAACGCGATCAACATTTTCCAAAACCTAAAATTGAGGTTTTTATTTCAATATACCTCCCGTTTTTCAAAAAAATCAGTCTACATAGCCATTCCAACGCACCTCGAGCAGTGATTTACACAAAATATGAAGGTATGATCGTTTTTCTCAATTGAATTAATGACACTAATTGAATTCGAAAATTGATTTCTCAAAAGTAATTGAACAATTTGAACTTTGAACCTTAAATTATTTTGAAGCATTTCGTTTATGTTACATATATAATTTCAAAAACTTTTAATTTTATATATAAAATCCACTCCGATTAATCATCAATTAATCACCGTCTAACCGATTAATCGCTAGGCGGTACGTGGCAGGCCCCGGCTAGCGCCTAACGATTTTACAACCTTGGTTTCAGATAGTTTGACAAATTTAACTATCTATCGTGGGGAGAGTTGTACATTTTACTATCTAAAATTGAACTGTATCAGGTCGGTAACCATACATGCGGGTACCCGAAATGATCGTTTACCAGCGGTTTGAGTCATAGTTAACCATGTTACAAATTTAATCAAATTGAACCGGATGAAAAATAACATAATCTAAAAGTAAAATGTCATTGCAGTAAAATTAAATAGCATTCAAAGATGCAAGTAATAGTAAAGTACTTTTGTTACCATAATTACATTCAAATCATCATATATAACAAATTAACTATGACTATTTATTCGACGTTTAAGTGTGAGAGTCACTTTAACCGAAAGTTATGCATGGATGTCGGTAAATGTTCAATTAAGTAAGTAAATGATTGTTTTACTATAATCAATGTTTGTACAATTCTATGTACCTTTTAGTTAATACAAGATTTCTATTATACGCGGATCCATCCAAATAACCATGTATATTAAAAAAAACGAATTCGAACCTTGATAAAAGCAAGTAGCCATAACAAAATTTCCAGGAAAACAACATAGTGGGTATATTCATGGGTATATTTGTAACCATGGATTAACCATAAGCGATTATATACACTAAAATACCCATAAAAATAATAGGATGGGTAAATTCATGGGTATATATTTCACCCTCAAAACACCCACGTGAACTTACCCACCAATAAAAATGATTTTGTATTTCGTGCGTAAATAACATTTACCCACTAAATTACCCACGTATATACCCATGATAACTCAGTATGTGGGTAATCCGTGGGGAATATTTCAGAGCCAATTATTTACCCACATATTTCACACCAAATAGATTTTCATGGCTATTTTATGTGGGTAAATTTATGGGAAATTTGAGGGAAAATAAGATCAACTTATTAAGTTACTGACCGTGGGTAATGAGTGGGTATTAGGTGGGTAAATGCCCTCAAAAGGATGGGCGTGGGTAATTTGCGTGGGTATTCCATCAGATTCTTGTAGTGTCAAGGGGACGGCGTCACAAGCATAAGGTGACGCCAACGCAAGACTAACGTGGCCAAGACGAAACCCTAATGACGGCGACCCGACGGCGACACAAATCAAAGGGTGACGCCGTTGCACGTGTAATCTTATATATAGAATCCGATTTTTTTAGTTTTCAGGGTGTAGTCTTTTGGAGTAAAAACCTAAACCGAACCAAGGCTGTTTTGTACGGTATTTTAGGGTTCCATACCCTATCTTACATCAAGATAAGTGTTTTACTTCATTAATTCAAGTATGTCTTCAATTAATTGTGTGTATGCTTGCATGTTTCCCATGTCCGGCTAACTTACTTGTGTGTTTGCTTAGGGAATATGAAACTTAATTATTGAATATTGATTGGTTGTCTCTTATCTTAATTGTTCATGACCTAGTATTGCGATAGGTCATCCGTTGTGTAGTTAATGCTTGATTAATCTTTGTGAACCTTAGCTTATAGTACCTAGAGTCATTGTAGGCTAAACCATCCGAAGAGTACCTCAGTGTTAAGTTTATAAATCCTAGAGATTTTGTAGGCATTAACCTTTGGTAGTTTCAAAGAGTTAGGGATAAACGCATACCCTACGACCTTAGACACACAATGCGATTTAGAATAAGGACGTGACAATTCAACCATCAATAGGAGATAATTAAGGAGTAATAAAACCTAAGTAAACACATCTTTAAATCATCATACGACCGCACAATAATTAGACATCGACTATATACACCACTAGATTAGATAATTAGATAAGTAGAGTAATCGGTAGAAATACCAAACCCCTAAATCCAAACTCCGAGATTCGTACCTTTCCATTTCCTAAAAACATAAAAGATAAAAATAATCTTCCTCAACCCCAACCTTAGCGTAGTAACTTCTCACTAGCATTCCTATTCCCTGAGAACGATATCAATTCCGTGGCTTACCCTAATACTACACTACAACGATTAGGTTCACTTTGTCTCAGGGTGTTGAAAAACTTGCTCGATTGAAAGGAAGTTCCTTTGACCCCGAACGACACGTGTAGCATTATCAAGTTTTTGGCGCATGCTGGGAATAAAATAGCTAGTTAGGAGTCCACCTCGCTTAGGTTTCTTTGCTTGATTCCTATCAAGTAAGCTTTTTCCCATTTTTAGCTTCCTCGTAGTCTATCCCCCTTCTTCGTGACCTTTGTTAGTAACCCCATCACTTTTCATCATGGAAGGTGATAACCAACCAACATTCATCAACCTACCACCAAATGACCCGCCAAGAGGCCGTACTCTTGGTGAATACTCGAGACCAAGCCACCTAGGCTATAAGAACACCATTGAGCTTCCCGACCAAGCCCAAACTATGGCCCTGCGATCCGAGACCATCCGGTTGGTGCAAAACGGATGTGCATTCCATGGACTTCGTTCCGAAGATCCTAATCAGCATCTTAAGGACTTCCTTAAAATTGTCGAGTCCATCGACCTCGATGCTACTACTCGGGAGACCACGCGTCTGCGTCTCTTCTAATTCTCTCTACGGGACCAAGCTAGTAATTGGCTTGAGCGACTTCCCGCCGGCTCCATCTCAAGTTGGGATGATCTCACCTCTCGCTTTCTTGCTCAATTATTCCCACCGAGGAGAACCACTAAGCTTAGGAATGATATCTTGATGTTCCAACAACGTCAAGGTGAATCTCTCTACGAAGCATGGTGTCGATTCAAGGACTTACTCCATAAAGTCCCTCATCACGGCATTGATCTTTGGCTCCAAGTACAACTCTTCTATGATCATGTCAACTTCCCCACCAAGCGATCCATTGACCAAGCGGCCGGTGGAAAACTTAGTGATCTCACCGCGGAAGAATCATGAGGTATAATAGAGGAACCCTGTGAGTTGGAATGACCCCCGTGAGTTGCCCAAAACCGTTAAGGCAATCTCCTTACCTCCCATTGACTCACAATCTTCCGACCATAGGATGCTCGAGCTTGAAGATCAAGTTAAATTCCTAATGAGCTCCTACGAAAATCCTAAGTCTTCACGCCAAGTGAACAAAGTTTCTTCCTCGTGTGAGCCGTGTAGTGATTCTCATAACACGCGCACTTGCACAAGATTCCACGAACAAGCTTCCGTTGACTACACCTCCTCGCATACTAATGGAACGGGAGGAAGATTCCCTACAACACCCGAACCTAAGACTTTTAATGGCCGAGAAGCATGGAAGGGCAAGCCCGATTTTATTGGGGACAAACCAAAGAATTCACATCCAATGATTTCTCATGGCCCCATCTCACGCCCTAACCAACAAAACATTGAGAGGATGTTGCAACGCCTAGTCGCATCCCAAGAAGCTCAAATAGCTAAGCTCTCGATCGTTTTAACCAACAACAAGCCGAGATGGATAGGAAGATAGATAACCTCTTGAAAGCCATGACCAACAATGATAGGAAGGTTAATTCTATCTCAACTCCCGAAACTTCCGGTGTAGAGATTAAGGACCCAAGTAAGCTAGCTAAGCACGTTCAATTCGTCAATACCATCACCTTAGCAAAACCTAATAGAACAAATGACGAAGTGAATCATGAAACGATACTTGAGGTTAGTGAAACACCGAGGAATGAAACAACCGAGGAAGTAGATGAAGTAGACAATGACTATTTCAATAAGTTTCCTACGGAAGAAGAACTATCTCGCCACCCTCACTTAGTGCGTGACCTCCGCACATGTATGTTAGGAGAAGCCCTAGGATCAAGTTTGGGAACCCTTGGAATCTTAACATACCATGTTGCATAGGACACTTTTGATGAGTGTCTAAATACTCATCATTTTTGTCTTGTTTAGAATGCCAAAACATCCGAAAACACTCGAAACACATCAAAATGATAAAAATATCACAAACAAGTGTTTTATATGTTTTAAATGCAAAACATCAAAATCGATGAAAACGTATCAAGTTTGCATAAATGGCGCTTTAGTCCCCAAGTTACAAAAGTTGTCAAATCTAGTCCCTGGTAATTTAAAACTTGTAAAATATCATTTAAGGTCCTTGGGATTCAAGTTGTTCAAAATAATCCTTTGAAGTTTAAAATCACAAAATTACAACTTTGGTCCCTCAAGTTTGAAAAGTGTCAAAATTAGTACCTAAGGTTTTAAAAATAAGAAAATAATCAAAATAAACCTTGTACTATTAATAAATGACAAAATTGGTCCTTATGGTAAACTTTGTAAAATTACAAGTTTGATCCCTAAAGTTTCAAAATTGACAGCTTTGGTCCTCGGACTTATAAAATGGAACTTTATACAAATTTGGTCCTTTGGTAATTAAAACTTGGCAAGTCTAACCTTGTATTAGCTTTGGAATATTTGCGGTTTAGTCCTTAACTTTGAATATTACAAGTTTGGTCTTATGTGTTACTAGCTACAAACCAAACGGATCCTATATATTACCCAAGTCCAAATATCCGCCCAAAACCGCTTAACCCAATCCAATACCCAACCCAATATTTAAAAGCAGATAACCCGCCTCCACTGCTCACCCTCCTTCCCCTAACACCGTTACCCAATCCTCCACCTCTACACCAATCCAAACCCATTTAATGCAAATAACTCGCTTCTTAGACTTTTCCGCCAAAAGTGCCAAGTGCACGAATGTGATGAAATATAATAATCCAATGGTTCAAATATCTTGGGAAAGATTCGTAGATGTTGACGATGATGAAAAGTCATTTAAAAGCAAGTTTGAAGCGTAAGAGAAAAATATGTAGAATAGTTTTAGTTTTTATGTCGTAGTAGTGTAAATTAGTTTCAGTTCATTTCAAAGCTTTCAAAGATCTTGTAATCACATTTCAAAGGTAATATAAACCTATTTCCAGTGTCAATTTCAGTTTTTGTTCACTAATTCAGTTTATGTGATTTTTATGTCAAAATTCTCAAAGTATGCAAATGTGGTTAATAGTTGTTTTTATTGTTTCTTAAGCTCACATAAGCTCTTGACAAGACTTATAAGCTGTTAGAAACCTTAAAGTTTCAGTTTTATTCAACAATCCAAAATTCACAAAAAATCAAGATAAAATAGTGAGAAAATAAAAAATGCCATGGAGAGGATGCCAGAGATTGAAGCAAGGTTGAAAATGGATTGCTTTTGGGTATAAAGCTTCATGGGAAGCCATAGGAAGTGATTTCAGTTCTTGGTTCTCATTTTTTTACTTGGAATCATTAGTAAGCCTTTTCAAGCTAATCTCTCATTTCATTGTACAAGGTAGTCATAAGCTCTAATATTTGTTTTTCCATGTTAATTAGGCATAATTAAGTGTATTGAAGCCTTTTAACCAGTTACTTGCTCTTTTTAATGTGTAGTTTATAAAATTTTTATTGTAACAGTTAAAATAGAATAGTTGCCATATTTGAGTTTCATGTTATTGGCACTGTTGTTTCTTGGTTATTTAGTCTTATATTATGATGATATAAAGTCTGTAATCCCTAGCATGGTCCAAATCAGTATTTTGCTTTGAAAAGTACCAAAACAGTCTTCTAAAGGACTGTTTGGATTTGTTCGATTAATCGAGTTAAAGGTCAGTTGTGTTGTTGTCTATACTTGATACATGTCACACTATAGTCTAAGAACTCAGATAACCAAAGAAAACCAGTGGTCATTTGCATAAAAAGTCAAATCACTCTTTAATCTCACACCATTTGATCACTGTTAGGAATGAGAGTATCAAACTCACCACAGTAGTTCATAACTTGTTAACTTAGCATAATTTAATCTCAATTTAGCTTAATATTACCTAATCAGTTAGTAGATTTAAGTTAAAATTCAGTTTAGTCAACTTAGATCATTTCTTAAAAAGTCAACATGGTGCCTCGCACGGTTAGCAAATCCATCTTGATAAGCTCACGGATAGCTTGTTAGTTGGCCTTACCTTGTGACTTTTAGCTTTTGTGTAGTGACCTAGCCCTTTTAAAGTCCCAAGCTTTAGTTTTCACTTTGCGACTTGTTAGATAAGCCCGCATCAAGCTTAAACTTTGTCCCATTTTGGTGTTAATCGCATAAGCGATTAATCGGTCTCTTTTCATAAGCCCTCATAAGCTCCTCGGCACCCCATAGTGTGAGCTTTGGCTTTTTGAGTAGGCCACCAACCCGACTTGTTGCCTTAAGGTTTGCTTTGAGCTTTTGAGCTTATGCTCTCACTTATTTTAGCCTTGAACATCTCGCAAGTCGCTTGTTTCATAGATTAAGTTATTGTGCTTATTAGCTTATTAGAGCTTTTCGGTATGTTTCTTTGTTCCTTTTAGCTTAAATTAAGTAGCTTTAGCTTATTGCTTCTTATTTCGGTCTTTGTTTTCAAGCTGTTGAGCTTATTTGAGCTTAAAATCCCAAATAAGCTCATTTTCTTTCTTTTATAAACTGTTGAGATTAATAAGCTGTTACAGAGCTTATTAGTGGTTTTCACAAAAAGTCACAGTTGAATAAATTGCTTATTTAAAGGTGCTTAGCAGGTTTGTAAAAAGAAATTCGAAAAAAAAAATGTTTTACAAAAAGGGAGAGGCAGGGGTCGAACCTGAGACCTCTCCCTTATATGGGTGATAGTGGGGGTACCTGTAACCATTGCGCTCTTGGGACTTTCTCGTTATTTTCTTACAAAACTAATCCTTTATATACGTTTTACATTTTAAGCTTAAACGAGCTTTTTAGCTTATTTATAGCTTATTCGTAGTAGCTTTTTCCATTTTTGCAATTTTCATAAATTTGTATTAGTATTAAGTAATTTATAGAAAAGTTTGATTTTTCCAATAAGTTTTAGTATTTTTAAACATTTAATTAGTGTTTTATAGTAATTAATTCATAATAAAAATATAAAAGTCTAAAAATATAAATCTTTTTCTAAAATTTTCTTTTATCATATAGCACGAATAAAATTAGTTTTACACTCGTAGGCCTTTTATTTCATAAATTTTACGTTTTGCTTGCGCCCAACATATTTTTCGTACATAACGCTGCTTTCATTTTAGGTTACGTTTAAGTTTATTTAGGTTTACGCTTTAGTTAATATAGTTTATTTAAGTTATTTTGTTTTATAAAATAAACGTTCATCGATCCGTAAAAATAGTGATAGCGTTTATTTAATATCTTTTATCTTTTATTTCTTTTAATTTGCATTTAAGTCGCTTTAATTTGTAAATCTTTTCTTTAGGTAATTATACATCATAACCCTTACTGATCACTATCCTTAGTGATCATTCTATCATCTGAGTTGTTTAAACACCAATTCATCCTCCGTGGGACTTAACGACCTAGGAATCCACTATATTCCTCTCGATCTTAATTGCATTAGTGTTTGAGCGGTTTAAGTCCATTACGGTTAGCCATTCACAAGTGGTTAGCTTGTGTGATTAGACTTGACTGCTTAGTACCAATCAAATTTTGGCGCGCCACGCGGGAGGTCAGAAGCGTGTTTCTAGCACAATCGATCTGCACTTGCACATATACCACCTTTTGTAAACAGTTTTAGTAAAGTTAACTAAAAAAATCAAAAAAATCAAAAGTTCATTAACACTTTTCCGAAGTGTTAACAACGCCAAAAATATTTTCATTCTTTGTTTTTATGGCATGTTTTTCAAAAATCCAAAATATTCATCTTTACCCTCTTACCCTTTTGATTCTTTATCCCTTTACCTCTATCCATTTGATTCTAAACTTCCTCTATTCTCATGGAATCTCTCGACTCACGATGAACTGAACGAAGTTGAAAACTTCCTATTTTATCACAAATGTCAAGAATTCGTGTGGTTCATGATGATCCATTGATTCTGCGTAGGAAATGGAACGAGAAACCGAGGTGACAAAGGACCGTGTACTTCCATCCGATAATGAAGGTACTAACACGTCCAACCTACGGTTATCCAAAGATCTAATCCTCGATTGCTCCTAAGTCGCCTAAAATTGATCCTACACTTTCACGATTTACGGTTAAAAGCAAACATGCGAATTTAGACCGGTGACTAGCAAGAATGACTTGTCTAATCTTCACATTTCTCAAGAACCGTAACCGGAGACCATAACGGAAGTGGTGGAAATTGCTAGCTCTCGAGCACACCACTTGTCCCACCTCGGATTTTTCAAAATGTTCTTTGAGTCTTGATAGTCATTCGATCACCATGTTGATTTTGTTGATTCTTTGAATGAACCGATTCCTTCTCATAATTCTCAAATAGAATCGTTTATTCCTTGTGTCGGTTGTGGTGAGCCTCTTTTGGTTCACCATGTCATTGTGTACGTGTGTACAAGTGTGGTAATGATATTCGAACGGGAGTTGTTTGTTTTGTGGTTCGAGGAATTCATTTGATTATGATCCTAATCCGAACTCATTTAACGACCACTCAAATTTTTCTAACTACCCATCACAAACCCGACTTATCTTCATATAATCAACAATATCTGCTGTGAATTTTGTGGAGGTCCTCACCAAGGATTTGAGTGTCAACCCGAAACATGATTGTCTATGAACAGCCTCCGGTGATGCTCGAACTTTGGATATGACCAATATCCATATGATTCACCAATCCAGTGCTCAGCAGCTTCATCATGTGAGAACTGTGGAGGTCCCCATTTCACTCGATTGTCAAACAGGAATCCATTTCCTTGTGACAATTTTGACACATCATTTCAAGACCAACCTCCGTAGCATCAATTGATTCAAGCAACTCCTCATGAAACTACAATGACTTTTTACTAAAGGGTCCGGAGTTATTAAAAGAACTTAAGGAGGAGTCGGTTATGTCATTTCAAAACTCTCATGAGAAATCCATGGAAGTTTTGTTAGTCAAGAAAGGTGTGCTAAAATAAATTCCCAAATTGCTTTTGAAAAATCTATTAGAGAATCAATTGCAAAAGAAAAGCATGATCTAGCTCTCGATTTATTCCTCGATGATAGTGATGATGAAGATACATTTGAAGATTCATCAAATTCATCGCTTGATATTCCAGCAGTTGAGATTCATTCTCATGTAATCGCCATCACACCAAGCTCCCACTCACTCTCCGAACATCGGGACGAGCATCTTGACACTGTTCTCGAAAAGGAATCGGACGAATTCATAAAGTCTAGTGTTGAGGACCTTGTCCCAATCCCAAGAGAGTCACAGGAACTTTGAGCATTTGTGTGATATCCTCCTCCTCTTGTCTTCCAAAATGATCATATTGAGATGTTCTCTCGATTCGATGAGGACTATTCTTTATCTTGTGGAGACATAAGTTATGTGGGGAATTGCCTTCCGAGCTTGTCACCAGGAGAAGAGAATGATGAAGAATAATCCAAGACGAAGCTCTTCGCCTTACAAGATTGAATGTTAATCTTCTCATTTCTAGAATCGAGGCTTTCAATGAAAAGCCTATTTCATATCCTATCCTCTTTGAGGATAGTGAACTTTGTTCGATGATTCTATTCCGAATTGCAAACGCTCCATTTTGATCATATGGGAGAGAAGATTAGTGGCCATACCACTCTCATTCTCATAATTCTCTCCCGATTATGAATCATTCACTTTTGATGAGTTCCCAATGAACTCTACCAAATCAATCTCGAATATGAATCATTTTCCTTTGAGGAGTTCTCCTGAACTCACTCATATCATATCTCCACCGGAGTATGATAATTCTACTTTGATCTAGACACACCCGGATATGTCTAGACCAATTGAGTTTAAAAGATGAAATTCATGCTATCATGAATTCCTTCGATGATGATGAGTTAGTCAAGATTATTATCATGACTTTCTTCTCTTCTTCACCTATCCCGTGGCTTATCCTGTTCTTCACTCCTTCGGGAATGAAGACATTATCTTTGATCCCGGCATTTTCATTTATCATTTTTGAGCCGGTTCTATGTATATCTCATCGGTATGGAACTTTCACGTATTTCAATGTTTATACAAACATCTTTAAATGAAAGTCCGATGGAGATTGTCTCTTCCACTCACTTCCCCATGACCAATTTAATTCGGGGTCGAGTCAAGCTAGCGACTC
Organism: Chrysanthemum lavandulifolium; assembly: GCA_022545495.1. Taxonomy (NCBI): domain Eukaryota; kingdom Viridiplantae; phylum Streptophyta; class Magnoliopsida; order Asterales; family Asteraceae; genus Chrysanthemum; species Chrysanthemum lavandulifolium. Next base: position 274,766,417 of record CM040243.1, read on the forward strand.
GGTAATCAAAAACAATAGCTAAACATGGGTTTTCACCCGTGTGTACCACCCTAGTGTGGGGGAGATGCCCCACATGTTGTATATAGATCTTAAAAATGAATGAAAATTGTAAATATTAAAAAAGAGAATAATTGTTGTGTTTCTACACTTAGCTAGTAATGTTATCTTTTTACGTTATAAGTTTCGCATAACAGTGGTACTTTGAATATTGAGGACAATATTCATTTCTAAGTGTGGGGAAATTCGCGAATTTGATCATAAATGTGCCCTTTAGTTCCTTTTTCCCCAAAATGGCCAAATTTTAAATTTTTTTAGTGGAAGTACTATGTACTAAACACAACAAATGGTAATCACCCACCATGTCTAACCCACATAAGGATTGGCTAATCCAGAGCAAACGGCTCTTGGTAAAGATATCTCAAATCCGTTTATGGCTTGTAATTTGCCCAAAATTGTATGGTGTTCAACTCACCATATCTTTAAACTAGTGAAAAGTTGGCTAGCCATAAGTTTATGGCTTGTGGTAAAGGCGCTTGAAAATCCATAATTGGTAATCGACTCACCAAAGATAATATTGATAATTTATCTAAGAGTTGGCTAGTCCGTATGGTACGGCTTCTAGTAAAGACAAATCAAATCGTTGAAAGCTTATGATTTGCTCAAAATCATTTGGTTATCATTGTACCAAGGTTCTTACTTGAATCGAAACAATTGGCTACTCCGTAAGTAATGGCTTTTGTAAAGAGATAAAATCCATTAACTTTTCATAAATCATTGCTAGGGACTAGCAATATCTTAGTGCGGGGATTGATGAGTGTCTAAATACTCATCATTTTGTATCGCTTAGAATGCCAAAACATCTCGAAACACTCGAAACACATCAAAATGATAAAAATATCACAAACAAGTGTTTTATATGTTTTAAATGCAAAAAATCAAAATCTGATGAAAAACGTATCAAGTTTGCATAAATGGCAGTTTTAGTCCCCCAAGTTACAAAAGTTGTCAAATCTAGTCCCTGGTAATTTAAAAACTTGTAAAATATCATTTAAGGTCCTTGGGATTCACAAGTTGTTCAAAATAATCCTTTGAAGTTTAAAATCACAAAATTACAACTTTGGTCCCTCAAGTTTGAAAAGTGTCAAAATTAGTACCTAAGGTTTTAAAAATAAGAAAATAATCAAAATAAACCTTGTACTATTAATAAATGACAAAATTGGTCCTTATGGTAAACTTTTGTAAAATTACAAGTTTGATCCCTAAAGTTTCAAAATTGACTGTTTTGGTCCCTGGACTTATAAAAATGGAACTTTATACAAATTTGGTCCTTTGGTAATTAAAACTTGGCAAGTCTAACCCTTGTATTAGCTTTGGAATATTTGCAGGTTTAGTCCTTAACTTTCAGAATATTACAAGTTTGGTCCTTATGTGTTACTAGCTACAAACCAAACGGATCCTATATATTACCCAAGTCCAAATATCTGGCCCAAAACCAGTTAACCCAATCCAATACCCAACCCAATATTTAAAAACAGATAACCCGCTCCACTGTTCACCCTCCTTCCCCCCTAACACCTGGTTACCCAATCCCTCCACCTCTACACCAATCCAAACCCATTTAATGCAAATAACCTGCTTCTTAGACTTTTCCCGCCAAAAGTGCCAAGTGCACGAATGTGATGAAATATAATAATCCAATGGTTCAAATATGCTGGGAAAGATTCAGAGATGTTGACAGTGATGAAAAAGTCATTTAAAAGCAAGTTTGAAGCAGAAGAGAAAAAATATGTAGAATAGTTTTAGTTTTTATGTCGTAGTAGTGTAAATAAGTTTCAGCTCATTTCAAAGCTTTCAAAGATCTTGTAATCACATTTTAGTGTAATATAAACCTATTTCAAATGTCAATTTCAGCTTTTGTTCACTAATTCGCTTTATGTGATTTTTATGTCAAAATTCTCAAAGTATGCAAATGTGGTTAATAGTTGTTTTATTGTTTCTTAAGCTCACATAAGCTCTTGACAAGACTTATAAGTCGTTAGAAACCTTAAAGTTTCGATTTTATTCAACAATCCAAAATTCACAAAAATCAAGATAAAATAGTGAGAAAATAAAAATGCCATGGAGAGGATGCCGAGAGATTGAAGCAAGGTTGAAAATGGATTGCTTTTGGGTATAAAGCTTCATGGGAAGCCATAGGAAGTGATTTCAGTTCTTGGTTCTCATTTTTACTTGGAATCATTAGTAAGCCTTTTCAAGCTAATCTCTCATTTCATTGTACAAGGTAGTCATAAGCTCTAATATTTGTTTTCCATGTTAATTAGGCATAACTAAGTGTATTGAAGCCTTTTAACCGCCATTTGCTCTTTTAATGTGTAGTTTATAAAATTTTTATTGTATGATTAAAATAGAATAGTTGCCATATTTGAGTTTCATGTTATTAGCACTGTTGTTTCTTGGTTATTTAGTCTTATATTATGATGATATAAAGTCTGTAATCCCTAGCATGGTCCAAATCAAGATTTTGCTTTGAAAAGTACCAAGCAGGTCTTCTAAAGGACTGTTTGGATTTGTTCGATTAAGCGAGTTAAAGGTCGATTGTGTTGTTGTCTATACTTGATACATGTCACACTATAGTCTAAGAACTCGATAACCAAAGAAAACCGGTGGTCATTTGCATAAAAGTCAAATCACTCTTTAATCTCACACCATTTGATCACGTTAGGAATGAGAGTATCAAACTCACCACAGTAGTTCATAACTTGTTAACTTAGCATAATTTAATCTCAATTTAGCTTAATATTACCTAATCAGTTAGTAGATTTAAGTTAAAATTCAGTTTAGTCAACTTAGATCATTTCTTAAAAAGTCAACATGGTGCCCTGTGCACAGTTGTGCAGTCCATCTTGATAAGCTCACAGATAGCTTGTTAGTTGGCCTTACCTTGTGACTTTTAGCTTTTTGTGTAGCTGACCTAGCCCTTTTAAAGTCCCAAGCTTTAGTTTTCACTTTGCAGCTTGTTAGATAAGCCTGCATCAAGCTTAAACTTTGTCCCATTTTGGTGTTAACTGCATAAGCAGTTAACTGGTCTCTTTTTCATAAGCCCCTCATAAGCTCCTCAGTGCACCCCATAGTGTGAGCTTTGGCTTTTTGAGTAGGCCACCAGCCCAGCTTGTTGCCTTAAGGTTTGCTTTGAGCTTTTGAGCTTATGCTCTCAGCTTATTTTAGCCTTGAACATCTCTGCAAGTCTGCTTGTTTCATAGATTAAGTTATTGTGCTTATTAGCTTATTAGAGCTTTTCAGTATGTTTCTTTGTTCCTTTTAGCTTAAATTAAGTAGCTTTAGCTTATTGCTTCTTATTTCAGTCTTTGTTTTCAACTGTTGAGCTTATTTGAGCTTAAAATCCCAAATAAGCTCATTTTCTTTCTTTTATAAACTGTTGAGATTAATAAGCTGTTACAGAGCTTATTAGTGGTTTTCACAAAAAGTCACAGTTGAATAAATTGCTTATTTAAAGGTGCTTAGCAGGTTTGTAAAAAGAAATTCGAAAAAAAAAATGTTTTACAAAAAGGGAGAGGCAGGGGTCGAACCTGAGACCTCTCCCTTATATGGGTGATAGTGGGGTACACAGTAACCATTGCGCCTTGGGACTTTCTCGTTATTTTCTTACAAAACTAACTTTATATATCGTTTACATTTTAAGCTTAAACGAGCTTTTTAGCTTATTTATAGCTTATTCGTAGTAGCTTTTTCCATTTTGCAATTTTCATAAATTTGTATTAGTATTAAGTAATTTATAGAAAAGTTTCGATTTTCCAATAAGTTTTAGTATTTTTAAACATTTAATTAGTGTTTTATAGTAATTAATTCATAATAAAAATATAAAAGTCTAAAAATATAAATCTTTTTCTAAAATTTTCTTTTATCATATAGTACGTAATAAAATTAGTTTTACACTCGTAGGCCTTTTATTTCATAAATTTTACGCTTTTGCTTGCGCCCAACAGATTTTTCGTACATAACGCTGCTTTCATTTTAGGTTACGTTTAAGTTTATTTAGGTTTACGTTTTAGTTAATATAGTTTATTTAAGTTATTTTGTTTTATAAAATAAACGCTCATCGATCTGTAAAAATAGTGATAGCGTTTATTTAATATCTTTTATCTTTTATTTCTTTTAATTTGCATTTAAGTCGCTTTAATTTGTAAATCTTTTCTTTAGGTAATTTTCCATCAATACCCTTATTGATCACTATCCTTAGTGATCATTCTATCATCTGAAGTTGTTTAAACACCAATTCATCCTCCGTGGGACTTAACGACCTAGGAATCCACTATATTCCTCTGATCTTAATTGCATTAGTGTTTGAGCAGTTTTAAGTCTGTTACGGTTAGCCATTCACAAGTGGTTAGCTTGTGTGATTAGACTTGACTGTTTAGCACCAATCACCTTTTCGTGGCAAAGGCCTACATTGACCGCAAGTCCCCAACAAACATAATGACTAGCACCTACTATAATTGGGTAATGAAGAAGCCTATCCCAACTAGGCAAGATCCCGATAATCCTAGGGTTAGTTGCAATTTTCTTGGTAGAGTTAAGGGATTGCCCGTTTATGTAGGTAGTTTCACGCTTCCTCACGGATTTCATAATAGTGGATGATATTAGTACGACCATATATCCTAGCTTGTCCCACGTTATTCTAGGAAACCTTTCATAGAAAGCACCGGATGACTTATGATCCTCGTTAGAATAGTGCGATTCAAGGATGAGACCGATGATGTAGCCTACCAAATGCCGTTTAAGATTGAGAAATTTTCATCACTCCAATGATGAAAAGGAACTTAAACTATCGGTCTACTATAGGAATGAGAAAGATAAGGAGAAAGAGTGGATTATGTTATGGCCAAGATTTTTGGTTTCTATAATAATTGCCGAACTTAGGACCGGAATATAGAACTGAGTGGGGAGAAGACGAACTCTTAGAGAGGTGCATCATAGGGTACTTCTACAACATGGAATCACCCACTAGAGACCGTCATAAGGAAGAAGGTGGCGGTAATGAAGTCACGTAGGAGCACGGCTTCGAGTCTAGCTACAAGACTCATAAATAAGGAAAAGCGCTTCGTGGGAGGCAATCCATGCTTAATTGTTTGCTTGTTTGTATCGTGTATCTTTTATTGATTGTTTATTCTCATGTTTAAATTTGTAAAAATGATTTATTTTGTCTTTAACCTCGTCTTAATTACATATAAAGGTATTTTACATAAGGGATAAGTGTAGGGACGATTACACACGTTTTCAAAAGAAACGTAAACATGAGAATTTCAATTAATTAAAAGATATACATGTGTGTTTGTTCGAGTCAAATGCTTGTATCGAGTCATAATGGATGTTTTGCGAAAATTTTTCCGATTCTAAAGATGTAAATTTTCCGAAAATCGCACCGCTTTTGTCAAGATAACTCGATGGCGTCAGATCGCAACTGACAAGCGCCAAAAGGAGCAAAACAATCGATTACTTTTCTCGCTTTGAGCTACTTATAAATTTTGGAATTTTCTGTGTCTTAATTTTCCGTAAATTGCAGAAACATCCATTCCACAAGCATTATATCCTAGTTTAGTAGAGTTCTATATATATTGTTACCGCCAATTTTATGCGAAGGTTTCGTTTGTTTTCCTCAAGTGTGCAGGTTTAATTTACCAAGAAGAAGATACATAAGATGAGAAGGAGCTTTTCATGCAAACGTTCTTCTTGAAGAAAGATGTAACCACCACTTTACACGGATCCTACCGAGCTAATCAGGGGAGTGTTAGTTTCTTTCATCTTTTATTATTTTCCATTAGCATAACTTTGATACTTTCGGGGAACATTAGGGACAATGTTCAGTTTAAGTGTAGGGAGGGAAAATAAAACGGAACTTTGAAACTATGCTTATCCTTGATTATTTGCTTTGTCCAATTGCATTTGTGTAATAAACCATGAGAAAATGTCGGTTAGGGTAATTTTGGCACCAAATTTAAATTTTTCATGACATATAGGGTGGGCCATTAGTCTTAATAAAGCGCCTCATGGATAGGAAATTATATGACTAGCACAAAAACCCTTTACCACTTAAATTCCACCAAAAATATGAGGATCGCCCTTAGATTAGTAGGAATTAAAGCATTCATCTTTAATGCTTAGAGTGTGAACCGGTAGTATAATAGATTATAGAACTTGTTTTGTGATGCATTCCGAGATCGCTAGTAAGACTACACTTGTGTAGTTAGGAATAACTAAATGATAAGAGGCATTAGGATAACCCTTGTTTGATACCCGTAATATAATTACTTCTTCCACATTGGTTGAGTAACTCCCCCACACCTTTGTTTTGTACTCATCTTTAGTACACGATACCCCTAGTTAACCCTCAGAGCCTATCCATTTCGCGGTTCTCGTGATGTTTCGGTTTTCCGGAATATCAATGAAGAGCATTGTTTACAATCCACCCCCAAATGTACACCAAAATCGCCTTAGCCTACCTTGTATGCACTCAGTTTTAGTGCATTATTGTTATCACCCTAAACCCTTAGTTCAATTATCCAGTTGCTTGCATAAGTTGCTAAGTCGAGTCATATCCTTTGTACATAGTTTTGGGACGATTGGGACTCATGGGAAAATTTAAATTTTATGAAATGACGGGAAGGGAACGTTAAATTCAAATTCCCTTTATTTGCGTAATAATGTGCTCCAAGTGTTTTGATCTTTTCAATTCGGGTCAAATTAGTGTTAGTGTAATAAAAACTCAAGTGTAGGGATGTGCCTATAAATCTCTATCATTTTGATGTTATCGTATAGGATGGTAGAGTAAAAGTGTATGGAAAAAAAAACCAAAAAAAATAGAAAAAGAGAAAAGAAAAAAAATAGAGTGTTGAAAAAAAAAATACGGGCTACCATCCTACATCTATCTTTCAATTTATGTTTGTTTATTTCAGTTATCTAGAGTCTAGAGTGTCGAGTCTTGGCTTAGCAACGCCATTCTTCGCATGCTTGTTACATAAAGATTTTTTACTTGCCACCACTAAATAGCATATCCCACCAAACCCTTTGTTTCCCTACCCGTAAGCCTATCATTACAACCCTTTAAAAGACCTCTTGGATAGTCTTTCCTAGGTGCTTACACCAAAGCGATGGAGGTTTGATCTAGTCTCAAGCCTATGGTGATCTATGTAATAGGACCGGTTAATGAGTGTTTATCTTCCATTTCCAACTTGTTATATTTCATATACACCCGAGAGATGTGAGTATCTAAACACCCCTTGTGAGGTGCTAGTATGTAATTTTCGTGCTTGTTATGACTTTGCGGGGCTTATATGTGTTTTCAATCGTTCTAAACTAATGCTTCATGACCTCTAACTTATAAATTGATTGGCTACAAGCACATTTGCTTGAGGACAAGCAAATACCAAGTGTAGGGATATTTTACAAGGTTTTAAATGTACCTTTTGAGGGTCGTTTAAGCCCTTATTTGATCACTTTTGTATCCTTTATTACTTAATATCGTTCCTTTTCACTTTTAGGTATCTTGAAGGCAAAATGCTGGAATGACACTTATTCGGACGAAAAGCGCGAATATCTGAAGAAAATGGCCAAAGTCAAGAATCGAGACACTCAGTTCTTTGGGCCGAAGGGGACGTCCAGCACAAAATAGTGACGCCATCGGACAACTTTTTGTGACGGCTCGGATGCCAAATTGCTTATTTACAAGTGATGGCTTGTGTTTTAAAAGAGTAGGCGTCACAACTCGACGGCCTAGATATGATCCAGACGACTTGAGGTGAAGGGACGGCGTCACAAGCATAAGGTGACGCCGCAAGACTAACGTGGCCAAGACGAAACCCTAATGACGGCGACCCGAAGACGTTACAAATCAAAAGGTGACGCCGTCGCATGTGTAATCTTATATATAGAATCCGAATTTTTTAGTTTTCAGGGTGTAGTCTTTTGGAGTAAAAACCAAAACCGAACCAAGGCTTTCTTGTATAGTATTTTAGGGTTCCATACCCTATCTTACATCAAGATAAGTGTTTTACTTCATTAATTCAAGTATGTCTTCAATTAATTGTGTGTATGCTTGCATGTTTCCCATGTCCGGCTAATTTACTTGTGTGTTTACTTAGGGAATATGAAACTTAATTATTGAATATTGATTGGTTGTCTCTTATCTTAATTGTTAATGACCTAGTATTGCGATAGGTCATCCGTTGTTTTGTTAATGCTTGATTAATCTTTGTGAACCTTAGCTTATAGTACCTAGAGTCATTATAGGCTAAACCATCCGAAGAGTACCTTAGAGTTAAGTTTATAAATCCTAGAGATTTTATAGGCATTAACCTTTGGTAGTTTCAAAGAGTTAGGGATAAACGCATACCCTACGACCTTAGACATACAACACGATTAAGAATAAGGACGTGACAATTCAACCATCAATAGAAGATAATTAAGGAGTAATAAAACCTAAGTAAACACATCTTTAAATCATCATATGAGCACAAAATAATTAGAAATCGACTACATACACCACTAGATTAGATAATTAGATAAGTAGAGTAGGTAGAAATACCGAACCCCCAAATCCAAACCCCGAGATTCGTACCTTTCCATTTCCTAAAAAACATAAAAGATAAAAAAAATAATCTTCCTCAACCCCAACCTTAGCGTAGTAACTTCTCACTAGCATTCCTATTCCTCTAGAGAACGATATCAATTCCCGTGGCTTACCCTAATACTACACTACATCGATTAGGTTCACTGCCTAGGGTGTTGAAAAACTTGCTCGACGAAAAGGAAGTTCCTTTGACCCCGAACGACGCGTGTAGCGTTATCAGTGTGATACACGTGTTTTGGTGTCTAATTTGAGAGAGAATTTAACTAGATTGGGAGGCGACTTTGGGGAGGTGAATGATGCTTCAATGGTGAACTCTAGTTATCAAGCTATGAACGTGGAAACTGGAGCTGTTGTGAATGAGATTCATGTGGCTACAAGTGAGGTGTACCCAACTGTTAACCCTATAGTGGGAACACTAATTCGAATGTGAAGCCGGTTTCACATGCGCCTAGTATCGATGATTCGGCGGCTTGGGATGTTGGGCCTCTTGGTGTTACAAGTATCTTTTAAGGTGACGAGGACACCACTAGGGATGCTAATCTGCCTGGTGATGGTATTAGTGTAGCTCCTAAAGCTGGAGGGTTACATGTCTCTCCGTTACATACGAGTTATGCTCCTTCACCTATGGACAAATTAACCGGTGCTAAGCCAATTGGCCAATCTGTTGAGGTTAATACATTACCTATGTCGTATGTTGGTGCTACAAGTGGTACGAATTCTGCTAATGTTAATGGTGCTACGTCCATTAATCTAATTTTCGTAGGTTGGAGTGTAGTAAAAAGTCTAATGAGGCGGATCTCTCCATTCCTATGAAAGTCATTAAGGAGGTAAACTCTAAATTTGAGAATACGCTTTATGGTTATTTCCTTGGTAAATGTATTGCTTTTCCGGTAGTTGATTAATACATTCGTAATACATGGGCCAAGTATGGTATTCAAAAGGTTATGATGAATGCGAAGGGGTTCTTTTTCTTTAAGTTTTCCACTCGTAAAGGTATTGATGATGTGCTTGAAAACGGACCGTGGATGATTAGGAATGTGCCAATTATTCTTAAAACGTGGACTTTGAATACTAATATGCTTAAAGAGGATTTGACTAATATTCTGATATGGGTTAACTTCCATGATGTACCCCTTGCTATGTTTTCTGATAATGGTCTCACCCTCCTAGCTACATTGATTGGTACGCCAAAAATGCTAGATTCTTACACTAGTAAAATGTGCTTGGATTCATAGGGTCGAAGTAGTTTTGCTAGGTGCTTGATTAAAGTTAAGGAAGATCAGGTTCTTAGGGAGAGTATCACTATTGAGATACCATTATTTGATGGGACAGGATCTACAATTAAAAATATTCGGATTAAATACGAATGGAAACCGCCTCGGTGTGATACGTGTAAATTGTTTGGTCATACGCTGATTGATTTTCCTAAATCTGTTCCACTTCCTACTTAGCCTAAGAAGATTGTTATTGATGGTTTTCAAACTGTCACTAACAAGAATAAGGGTAGGAATGGTGGGCCAAGTGTTCTAGGTAAGGGAGGTTTTACTAAAGTGGGTGCTAAATTTAGGTATCAACCTAAAGCGCTTTGTCCTGAACCCAAGACGGTGGATAATGCAAAGAATAAAGCCACTGATGTGGCTAGTTTGAGTGGGACGAAGATTGCTACATCTAATCCCTTTTCTACTCTAAATACAATCGATTCTGTTGAGTGTGGCAATCCTACTGATGTAGAGGATTATGATAATACAATGGAAGCAAAGGAGGATGGGTCTCTCAAGACAGGTAATCCACTTGTGAGTGATTCAACGAAAGCTAACGAGGTTGGTCCTACCCCTATTTTGAGAAAATTAGGGAGTTTTAAAAGCTTCTTATTGATGGGAAAACTACTCTTGTTGATGATAATGGTAATCCTATTAAAACGGTTGATTATCAAGGTTATAATAAGGATTTCCCGTCTACTTCTTTTACTAAAAGGGTTAACCCATTCACTAAGGTGGGAGAGATTGTGGATTCTGATAGTGAAGAAGAGGTTGTGAACACCTTTGATGAGGAGAGTAATCTATTTGGTGGTGGTCATGATCGTGAAGATGACTATGATGACTATAATTATGATAACTATGCGGATCAGGTTTACGATCTTCCAAGAAATTTGGATGCCTATTATGACACGTATGGTATCAAGCTCCAAGGCCTTGGTAGGAAGTAATTTTATCTCCATAGGAGTCTAATGTTATCTTTGAGTAGTGGTTTATTTTCTTATATAAAGAATAGGAAGTATCTTGTTATATAAGCTTTTCGCCTATGTAACGGGCTGAGATATGGGATTCACCCATATCCTTTGTAATTAAACATTTTTTGGAGTAATATATTTACCGGGTCATTGAACTTTTACCCAAAAATAAAAATAATAAAATCCTGGCATATTAGGCAACAAAACGGCTATGCAAGAAAGTATGTATGTTCTGGTTTCGTATTTTCTATGGAATTTGTTAGGGCATCTACCTAGACCGTTTATGTGTTTGCAAAGTCTAGACCATATAGAATGGCCATTCCCACCTAGTATTTGCATTTTCTTGACTTGCATATCAGCCCTAAGAAGTGTTGGGACACCTTTCGTTCAAATTCCATTGATTTGGTTAAACTATTTGAAATTGACGGTTTTATCCTAAGAGGTTGCAACTCATTTTTTGTAGCTTAGGTTCTAAAAATGAATGTTCTTCTTCACATCAAAGATTATTGAAACGCCCATACTATGATTGTTTATATATATATATATATATATATATATATATATATATATATATATATATATATATATATATATATATATATATGTAGCATACGATCGTATGCAAAATTTGCATATGGCTTTATGGTCTTTCTTATGATAGCATACGGTTGTATGCAAAATTTGCATATGGTCAGTATGGTCTTTTTCGATAGCATACGGTCAGTATGCAAAATTTGCATATGGCCGTATGGTCCCCTCTGGATTCTGCCTAAAAGGCATTATTGAGCATACTAACAGATGCACTTATACCATACGGCCGTATGGTCCACCTGAACAATTCTGCACTATTATATTTGCAGAAAACTAACTCGGCGTAACACATAAATGAATTTAATTTTACTCAAACTAAACATATATATATACTTCATAAAACTGTACATAAGGCATATCATTCATTAAGACCCGTATATGATCAAAATGGGTCGTTTTGGGTTAGAATGGCGCTATGCCAAACACCCTTTTTAAAACCTTAAACACTACATTACTACTTGTTTATCACACAAGTTAAAGTTTACATATTTGTACATATAACCATGACAACCTAGGGCGTTTCTTGGTACAAGAGCATGTAAGGGAAAAGGCTCCATACCCATAAATTATACCGGGAATTAGATCTCGGTCTTCTTACCCTTGGACGCACTATCACTAGCTTCACCTATAAGAAAAACATATGAAGACAACGTAAGCAATAGCTTAGTGAAATAACATGTATAATCGGAAGTAAACATAACGAACTATAAAGTGTAGCTTCATATGAGCTTTTTCCGTAGGATACCCACAACATCGCTAATTCCACATAAACATATATTTTTGCACCTACGTGCACTAGTAGTCTAAACTACTCCAACATAAGCTTAAAAGCTTATACTTGTCATAATAATACTAATTGTCCACTTAGGACTTCAAGTATCATCTTAGGGGACTTTTCAATACTACTTGTGCTATACATAACTGACGAGCCATAGATACGTATTAATCATCCATATAGGATGTCTGAGTCCCGTTATTGGAACTTCTACTAAACTGAGGCTCGATTCTCCACTAAGGAGGTCTAAGTTCCAACTTTGTCTGGAACACGTGTGTGATCACATAATAGCACATAATATCACTTAGGACGCTAAAATAGACAATTTTGACTAAAATCACTTAACTAGAACCACATGGGTCGTTACGGGCTATCTTGACCCGTTCACTTCATTTCACACATACATTTACAATACAATCAATAAACTCTTAACAATATAGACTATGAATACACAACATAAATATATCAATAAAACATGCAATAAAACTTATACATATAAGTCCTAGAATATATATACTACCTCTAATGATTTACTATTAACCCATTACTAATTATATATATGTTACTCACCTCAAAATGCTTGGATACTAAGACAAGCTCTCGTAGGATGTCCTCGGCTAATTTTTAGGACCTAAGAACATACAATTTACATGGAACTTATTAAGAATATACATTAGCTTATCAAATAAGTCTCTAAAGTATGAATAAGTCATAAGGGGTGTTTAGTTCGTGGCTTAAATAAACATACCAACATAATTTCTGGAAATTAACACTACAATTTAGTGTTATGATACCTTAACAAGGTACCCATCATATTTCTAATCAATTTCATGAGTTCTTGGTGATTTTAGAAAATCACCTCATTACAATAATTATGTAAAAATTAATAAAACCCCACAAATAGCATAAAGATTTAATCTTTATGCATTAGCTACTTAAGAATAGCTCTAAAACATGAATTCAATATCAAGATGTGATTTTTACCTCGAATTGATTTTGGAGAAACCCTACAAACGTGGTTATGAGCTTATATATAGTATCTTCTTGATTATCCTTATCTAAAAATTAATCTAAAATCAAAACCCTAGTTTCTTGATCATTATGTGTGTGTGTCGTGGTGTTTGGAGAGGGAGGGAAGAACAAGGTCGGTTTTGATTTCCTGGAGATGAAGTAAGTTTATATGGTTAGAATTATAAGTTTCACCCTTTGGCAACTTTAGTCCTTAATTAGCATAATCTTAATTCATGGGAGGTCCCTTTATAATAACTTAAGTGTAACGGGGTCAAAAAAGTCAAGAAGAAAACGTATAAAATGATAATAAATTATTACCATAAAATTTGGGGTGTTACAACTCTCCCCCACTTATTCGGTTTGTGTCCTCACAAACCATTCCTGATGAAAAGCGGGGTAGTACTTGATGAGCACTTCTTCAGGCTCCCAAGTATACTCCGACCCCTTTCTATGCTTCCATCTGACCTTAAAAAGGAGGACCTCTATAGTTTTGAGTTTCTTGACCATAGTGTCAAGAATCTCTATTGGCTCTTCAACATAGCCAAGTTTCTCATCAACTACTATATCTGCCAAAGGCACAGACTCTGTCTCATCTGCTAAACATTTGCGTAGCTGAGATACGTGGAAAGTGTTATGAATACTATTCAATTCTTTTGGGATCTCAAGTCTATAAGCTACTTTTCCAACTCGATCAGTTATTCTGTACAGACCAATATATCGTGGTCCTAGCTTTCCACGCTTCCTAAAATGGATAACACCTTTTCAAGGGGAAACGTTTAGCATTACACGGTCATCGACCTGGAATTCTATTGATCGTCTCCTATTATCTGCATAGGATTTCTGTCGATCTTGGGCCATCTTTAGCCTTTCTCTTATCTGATCAATCTTATCATTAGTTTGTTGGACAACATCATAAGCGGCTAGTTATCTTTGTCCAACCTCACCCCAAAGATATAGAGTTCGACATTTCCTTCCATACAACATCTCGTATGGTGGCATATCAATCTTGGAATGATAACTATTGTTATAAGAGTATTCGATAGAAATACATATTTATCTCAACTACCACCAAGTCTATAGCACGTGCTCAAGCATATCTTCTAATGTTTGAATGGTCCTTTCACTCCAACCATTTGTCTGCGGGTGATAAGTCGTGCAAATGGACACGAGTACCTAGATCTTCTTGAAATCTTCTTCAAAATCTAGAAGTGAACTCGGTATCTCTATCGACAGAACAATGAGTCAATGAGGATCTGCGAGAACACAATTATCTGGATATAGAGACCGATACTCCATGTCTAGCTACTACTAGCATAAACCGAAATGCAAACATGGCGGTCAACAACAAGCGAGATAAAGATGAAGATATAACTCATGCGAGAGCTTCAAGACATCGATTCCTTTATAGGGAGGAAGATCGCTTTTAGTCAAACGATCAACTATTACCCAAATCGCATCATGTTGACGTGGAGTCTTGGGTAATTTTGTGATCGAGATCAATAGTGATCCTTTCCCATTTCGACACGTCAAAGAATTTCTAACGGTTGCAACTTACCATAAGGTATCAAAGGATTAAGTCGGATACTCTATCTTAAATTGAAGGCAAGAATAATGTTATCATAGTTTAAGGGTTGATTACGACAAGTTATACAAGTTTAGGGTCAAACTGTCAATATTACAAAGTGTAGGGTAAAAGTGTAAATATAGCAAGTTTACTTGTTTTACTTATTTAGTCCTTTTCTTTACCCTTTTAACGAATAACCTTTAAGTTTTGTATTTACAATTCAATCCTTACATATTTTACTATGTCTCTTTTCATACCGTGCACATGTTGGGTGATTGGGTGTCGAACCAATTCAAGATAATTGGTTTCATACGGGTAGAATATTAACTGCTCCATTTCCATTTGCTACTTAAGGTAATTACATGTATGATTTATGTGTAGTCTCTTATCACCTCACGTGGGGTTCTATCATTTATGCATGCATGATATAATATGAGACATGCCTATATAAGGTTAAATGGAATGCATGCTACACAGATTCAAGGGAACATTGGGTCTACAAAGAGAACTTCAAGACTTCCTTTTCTAATTATTGTCGACACAATTTAATATCAAGGTGCAACGTATATATATTGTTCTCCTTAGTGGCACTCGGTTGAATAGAATACTTGACTTATGAGCTCCATGTCTAGCTACTACTTGGCGAAGATATAAGTAAAGACATTCCTTAAGTTCAAGCGATCAACTATTACCCAAATCGATTATTTGGTATCCAAATCCTACCAAAGTTGCAACTTACCGTGTTACGAGCCCTCGTGAGTCTACAACTAAGTTGTGTACGACCACGAGTCGTTCTAAATTTACGAGCCTCGTCTCCATTTTCCCACACTTCTTGTTGAACTAACTTTATATGTTCATAGAAATCTGGAGTAATCAACATCTGAAGTGATTTGACTCGTAAAGTATCATGCCTTGTCTTACAACTTAAGGCATCAGCTACAACGTTGGCTTTACCTGGATGGTAAAGGATTTCACAATCATAGTCCTTGACTAGATCTAACCAATGTCGTTGTCCCATATTCAGATAACGCTGATCAAAAGTACTTAAGACTTTTATGGTCTGTAAAGATCTTAATCTTTACTCCATAAAGATAATGCCTCCATAATTTTAAAGAAAAAACTACTGTTGCAAGCTCTAAGTGATGAGTAGGGTATTCTTCCTCATGCTTTTTAAGCTTCCTGGAGGCATATGCTATGACTCGACCTCTCTGCATGAGAACACAACCGAGGCCATTGGAAGAAGCATCACAATATACTTCCATATCATCGTTGCCTTCAGGAAATACTAGAACTGGTGCCTGACTTAATTTTTGCTTAAGTATTTGAAAGGCAACTTCTTGTTTATCGCCCCACTCAATTTGCATTTTTACGAGTGAGTTGGGTAAGAGAGGATGCAATCTTAGCGAAATCTTGGATAAATCGGCAATAGTAACCCGCAAGTCCAAGAAAAGATCTGTTTTCTGTAGGAGTTTTAGGCTGCTCCCAATTCAGGATGGCATTAATCTTTGCTGGATCAACTTTAATGCCTTGATTATTAATGACATGTCCAGGAATTGAACTTCTCGAGCCAAAATTCGCATTTGAAAATTTAGCATAAAGCTTTTCTGTCTCAACATACTAAGCACTTGACGCGAAATGAGTTTCATGATCAATAGGCGACTTAGAATAAATCAGGATATCATCAATAAACACGATGACTGATTTATCTAGCATCGGACGACAAACCCGATTCATCATGTCCATAAAAGCTGCTAGGGATTTCGTTAATCCAAATGGCATGACAATGAACTCATAATGCCTATATCTAGTCCGAAAAGCTATTTTCGGGATATCTTCTTCTCGAATCTTAAGCTGATGGTATCCTGATCTTAGATCTATCTTAGAAAAGAAACTAGCGCCCTGAAGTTGATAAAATAAATCATCGATCCTGGGAAGAGGATAACGATTTTTGATAGTAACTTTATTGAGTTCTCGGTAGTCAATGCACATTCGCATGCTACCGTCTTTCTTTTTAACAAAAAGAACTGGTGCTCCCCACGGGGAACTACTGGGATGAATGAAACCCTTATCTAGCAATTCTTGTAACTGCTTCATGAGTTCTTGCATCTCAGACGGAGAAAGTCTATAGGGAGTTTTAGCAACAAGAGTGCTCCCTGGTATAAGGTCGATATGAGACTCTACTTGTCTATCAGGTGGCACACCTGGAAGTTCTTTCGGGAAAGACATCTGGAAATTCCGAACAACCGAATACTATCTAAATCGGAGTAGGTTTATGAGAATCGACAATATGAGCTAGATAGGCTCGATGACCACGTGCCAAGTGTCTCTTGGCTCTAGCATAAGTACAAATAGCTAAGTTAGCTTTCTTACGTTCACAATAAATGATCGCTTCTCCCCACTGGGGTTCCGAGTCGGACTAGTTTTGTCGGCACATAATGATGACTTCATTTGAGCCAAGCCATTCCATAACAATGATCACATCAATTTCCCCCCATAGGTATAGGGATTAGATTGATTGAAAGTTTTTCACTATTAATTTCTATCTCACAATTCAAAAAGACATCGGTTACACGTATCACTTTATTATTTGCTACTTCGACATCTAATGGGGTTATAAGTTGACTAATTGGAATAGAAAATCTATGACTAAAAGTTTCTGGCACAAAAGACCTATCTGCACCAGAATCAAATAGCACGTGAGCATGTAATAAATTTACAAAAAGGTACCTGTCACAACGTCGTGCGACTCCTTCGCTTCATCAACTGTCATGTGATACACTCGGGCTGGGGGCCTATGTGGCCTTTGCACAGCAGGTAACCCAAAAGTCCCTGAGGGTTTGGAAGTTGAAGGTATTCCACGCCTGTCCACATTCCTTCTAGGTTCTTGTTGTCGGGGAGGAGGAACCGGTCTAACATTTGGATAGTTTCCAGTCGTATGATTTGGCCGATAACATCTCTCACAGACTTTGACTGGATTGGGACAATCCTTACTAATGTGACCAAATTCGCCACAACTAAAACATGTCCAGCTACCCGCACGACATTCACCTAAGTAAAATTTTCCACATGTATTACATTGCGGATATGTCTTTGCTTCAGTTCTAGGCTGAGTTATTGTTGGCTTCGCCTTTTTACGAGATGAACTGCCCTGCTCAATCTTCCTCTTTGGAGAAACCTTCTCATCTGCCCTAGATTCTCGTTCTCGTTCTAAATCTGCATTTGTGAGTTCCTCAATGTTCTTCCAGTCCTTAGCAGAAATAAAGCGGCGAATGTCCTTACGAAGCATGTCGACATAATGATTCATAAGTAACCTTTCATCACTAGCATATTACGGTAAACGTGCTCTATCAAGAAAGGTCATAGTAAAATCGCGCATGCACTACGTGGTTTGTTTCGTTTGCAAAAGGTCCCTACGAATATTTCTGAGATCTGATTCCCGAGCGAAATTTTGAAAGAACAATGTCTTAAATTCGTTCCATGACATATTCCTAGCTTTCTCTGGACCTTTTGCAGCAAGAGTATAATTTCGCCAAGTCTTAGCACGACCTCGAAGGAGATTAATGGAAAATTTAACCCAGGATTTCTCGGGGCAACCGCTTGTATCAAACGATCCCTCGACATCCTGTTTCCAAAGGTGACTCTTAAATGGATCCTGTTCACCAGAGAACGTAGGTGGATGACAAACCGAAAAATCTTTATATGTAGGTTCCTTCATTTTCGTGAGACTAGTCATCATTTTATGATCAAGTTCTTCTCTAATAATCTGAGCCATAGTTTCACTAAGGCGCTCTATAATATGTGGTAAAGCTACTTCTTGTGCCTTGGTTATTTCGTGAGATATCATATCTCTAATTTGTTCAGCCATTTCATCTGATATAAGAACATCATAATGCTCATTTGTTTCTATGTATGGAGTCAATTCTTGCTCATCGTGCTCAGGAATATCCACATGACTAGGTGTATCAGATCCCTCCGGAGATCTTTCAGTCATATCTACGCTGAAACTGAAGTATATTGCAAAATAAAGAGACGATAATAATTATGACAAATTTATTACGCATATAATTTTATATACCTACGGTTTAAAGTAATAAAAATTCATTCCTTTAATATAATACAATACCGATAAGTTCTCGCTATGTGATGCAATTATTACCACGTTGGCGGTAGCCGTAATAATTTTGTCGATAATCGAGCTCTCATCGTTATTAAATCATATTAAATTCATGAACATGCAATTATAATTATCGAATTTAGCATGCACTAAACTACATATAATATTATATACTTATGCGGAAACATGTCTAATTCTATAGGTCATCGAGCCTAGGTTTAAGTTTAAGAACCCTCTTACAATGGGTACCTAAATCCTTAAACCAAAGCTCGATACCAACTTAAAACGCCTATACTAAGATTTATATATATATATATATATATATATATATATATATATATATATATATATATATATATATATATATATATCTGATTGTATGCAAATTTTGCATATGGTTTGTCGGTCTTTCTTCGATAAGCATACGGTTGTATGCAAAATTTATATAAGGTCAGTATGGTCTTTCTTCGATAGCATACTGTTGTATGCAAAATTTGCATATGGCCGTATGGTCCTATCACGATTACGTCTAAAGGCATTATTGAGCATACGGTCAGATGCACTTATACCATCTGACCGTATGGTCCACCGAACAATTTCGCATTATTATATTTGCGAGAAAACTAACTCAGCGCAACACATAAATAAATTTAACTCAAACTAAACATATATATACTTCATAAAACTGTACATAAGACATATCATTCATTAAGACCCTTATATGATCAAAATGGGTCGTTTTGGGTTAGAATGACACTATGCCAAACACCCTTTTTAAAACCTTTGATGAGTGCTCAAATACTCATCATTTTTGTCGTATTTAAACTGCCAAAACATACAAAAACAATCAAAAAGATATCAAAATACTTAAAATATCCCGTGGATTGTGTTTTATGTGTTTTAAATGCAAAATGTGCAAAACAAAGAAAAATCGATCAAAGTTTGCAATATTGGCGGTTTCGGTCCCCCAGTTTCAAAACTTGTCAAAATTAGTCCTGTGCATTTATTTTGAAAGGAAAAGTCAACCCAAGGTTTTGAAAATCAATTTCACAAAATATTACACTTGGGTTACAAGTTTTTCAAAATTACAGTTTAGTCCACGAAAATCCAAAATTGGTCAAACTAGTCCTTGGAAATTTCAAAAGTGTCAAAATTAACCCTTGGATTATTAAAGTTGGCAAAACCAACCCTTTGACTACTCTTCATAAGTTACATGTTTGGTCCACAGGAATTAAAGTTTTACATTTGGTCCCTATGTTATAATTTAGCCAAACCAATAGGACCTTACTTAATTACCCAAGCCCAAACAAACCCCTTGGCCCAAATCATTTACCCGGTCCAAACCCATAACCCGACCAACCCAATTACCCACAATTTAAACAAAACACCCCGCCCCTAACTTTGTCATCCCGACATCTATACCGCTACCCCAACACCTTTGTTCCTCCATTTCCAACACCACCACACGACCTCCCTACAACTCATTGTCCCCTCCAATATTCACACTCAATCCCCACAACTGCCAAACCCATTTTCCCGCCAAAATGCATCTAATGGCCAAGATCACTTTTTTCTCATCCAAGGGTCAAAGATGGATGTGGGATTATCTCGAAACAGAGAGAGAGGCATATGGAGTATAAAGGGAAGAAGAAAGAAGCAAGGAGCGGTAGCTAGTTTTAATAAATTTTCTAAAATGTCGTTTTAAATTAGTGTTCTAGTTTTAACCTAAATGATGTAATCTTAAGTTCGGTTGTATCATCTTTAAGTTTAAATCTCATTGTATTGTACTTTTGAGAATAAAATTCTAAATTTGGTTAAAGTCTTTTCTTGTGTTTCTTGTTAAGAATCTCAATTTCATGTTCTTATAGTTAAGCTTTCAAGAGCTTATTTTTCCATTCAACATTGTTCACTTAAGTTACTTATAGCTTTTGAAAAGCTTTTGAATCCTTTCAAATAACATTAGTCCATGGTCAATGAAAGTCAATGAGCGAGGGAGGATTCGATCTCGACCTAGGTTTGAAGTGGGGTTGCATTGAGCCTATTTGGATTGGAATTTAACCATTTGTGCTAAGTTGTGCGGTTGGGTTTATTTGGATTTGAGTTTGGTTAGTGTCAAGCTCGGGAACTATTTCATTGAAACCATGAGCAAGGCATAATGGCGAGGACCTCATGTGAGTTCTAGTTCTTCCTTAAGTCTTTTTAGCTTGCTAGAATGTTTTAGATAGTGTTGTGTGTAGTGCAATCATCACGGTTTCGGTGTCTTGTTTGGATTATAATCTAATATCTGTCATTAGTACTCTTTGTAAATTTGCACTAAATCTTAATTCGAATTGGTTAAGTTAGACTAGTCTAGTTGTTAAATTTAGTTCATACAGTTGTAATCTCATATTGTGAATCTAGAGTAAACACTTCAATGGATCAGATCAGTGGTTTAATGTGTTAAAGCTCATATCAATAAGCTAAACCAGTGTTTGGTAATGAATAGTTTTCTGAGCTTGAAGTGCTGTTAGGAGTTTAAGTCTGTTGCATTACAGTAGTATACAACCATTTAGTAGTTTGAGCTCATGCATTTGTATCACAAGTACCCCAATAGTCAACATTGTTCTTAATCTGTTCTAACTTTTCTTTAAGTGAAATTCAGCAGATCATGGGTTGCATACTGGTTAAGGAGTAGTTAAGCTAGCTTACATTAGTTCCATTTTAGCTTATAACATCATCCTCATTCCAGTAAATCAGCTCTCAAGTTCATAAAAGTCAACTGGAGTTTCTATCATAAAAAAGTCAAAACCTAGTCCTATGCCTGATTTTTGCAAAACTTGCAGCTAATGCTTAGTGTTCATTTTAGCTAGTTAGGGTATAAGATTTGGCACTATTGTAGTCTGGTAGGTATTCTTCATGTCCACATTTCTGGTTTTAGCTAAAGCTTCTCTGATTAGCTTGTAGACTAGCTTAAACCATCAGACCTGTTCATCTGTTTCTGCACATCAGTCCACTGTCCATTTATGCAGTTTTTGTTTGATCTATAACTCACTCAATACTAGCCCTTATTTGCTGCAATTTGGTGCACATGTTCTCTGGTTGGTGGACTTGAGTTCCACATTTGTGTTTCTCTTTAGCTTTCGGGATAAGCGCTGCAGCGCTATGCACGATGGGGTCAAGCCATTGGTTTGTTGAAATTCGATTGGCTCAATCCTTGGTAAAATGCTCATTAGTGGTTAGGAGTAGATTTAATTAGTTAAGTTAGAGTAGTTTTAGCATGCATCGACTTATTTGATCGGTTGGTGCCTTGTCTTGCTTATAAACTTATTCCTTAGTCTTATTTCCATCTAGTTTACATTCGACTTGATTCCCTCACATAAGTCCTTCTTTTATATTTTTATAGCTTTAGAATTACATTTTAGAATTTCCTACAATTTTCATAATTTTTAGACATTGTTTAGTATTTTTCTTATTTAAATTCGGTTTTTATCATTTTAATTAGCTTTTATTGCAATTAAGTGAGAAAAGTTCCAAAAATAATTTTCAATTTTATTAGATCAAGATAAATATAAAAGCATAAAAGATTTTTCCTTATTTTTCACTTTTTATTTTGTATTTTCACATATTAAATTAGTTTTAAATAGTTTTAATTCCTAGAAAATCCAAAATAATCGAAAAATACAAAAATAGTTTTGAAAATTCTCTTTTGATATTTTAGACTTTTTCAATTCATAATTTTATTTTTCAAGCCTTATTTCACATTTTCTTACATTTTAGGTAATTATTAAATAGTTAAAATTAGTTTTTAATTAATAATAATTAGATAATTAGTTATAAAAATAATTTTCTTTTTCTTAATATTTTCTTTTATCATTAGGATTGTAAAAATATCATTTTCATATTTTTAGGGTTAATATTGCTTTAGTTTCACTTTTTATTTTGACGTCGCGTAGATTTTAATTTCGGTTTATAAAACATAAAACAAAACATCATTTTAATTGTAGTGATAGCGTTTATTTAATAGATTTTATCTTTTTTAATTTCTTTTTAATTTGCATTTAAGTCTTTGTATTTGTGTGATATCTCTGTAGTTATAATAATCTCAAATTCCCTTTTTTCGTTCAAATTCCTCGATCACTATACGTTGATTGATCCATTGCATAGCTCGCTGGGACATAACGACCCGGGGAAACACTATACTCCCCTGATCTTCATTGCATTTGGTTTTAGGCTGTCTTAAGTCTGTTACGGTTGGCCATTCACAAGTGGTCAGCTTGTGTGATTAGACTTGACCGTCTGAGACCAGATCAAATTTTGGCGCATTGCACGGAGGTGTGTTGCGACAATATCGTGATTTTGCGATTAGTGACTTGAAGATCCTTCCTCGTGAAGTTACCGTTTTCAAAAATCCAAAAATACAAAAATATTCTTCTCATTCCTCTTATTCGTTGATTCTATTTCTCTTACCCTTTTGCTTGGTTTAATTCTATCCTTCGTATCCTCTCGATCACTCAATTCTATTTCTTTAACCCTCTATATGTTTAATTCTCATGGCGACGATCGATTGTCGTCGTTGTTTTCATTGCAAAGGGCGTATGGAAGAGGATCAAGTTTATTGTCTCAATCATGAATGTGTATGTAGCGATGTGGTAGGTGGTGCAAGCAAATATTGCTATTGGTGCGAATTATCCGATAAAAACTCTCGATGATTCTCCAAGTTTTCGACCACCCGCCACAACCCGAGATTTGTTCTATTATTTCGAGCCTAAACCGTCTAGATTTGATCCAAATCTTCGCGATTCTGGTTAAGGTTAAGAGAAAAGAGCAAGAACAGGAGACCAAAAGCGGAAGTGGTGGAAATTGCTAGCTCGAGAGCACACCACTTGTCCCACCTCCGAATCTTCAAAACCTTTTTCGGACGATTTCATGAACATTGTTCAAAATTGCTTAAATGAATTTCGTCAAATTTCAACTTGAAAATATCGTTTTACCTAACATTTGTGATGTTTTTGAGCCCTCGATTCCTACTCCTGTACCCGAGATATCTTCGTTCGATCAAGAGTATTGCTACGGTTGTGGAGACTTGTTACCACAAGGTTTTCGTTGTTACAAATGTATGTGCGAGTGGTGTGGAAACTATCTTGTCAATGGATGTTGTTCGATTTGTGCAGCGAATTCATTCACTTATGATTCTAACCCGAACTCTTTCAATTATCCTCAAAACAATTTCAACTACCCTCCACGAATGTATACGAACCACAACCGTACTATAATCATTCGGTGATTCATCGTTTCAAAGTTTCTCTCCCAATACCCTCATTGTGATAAGTGTGGGGTCCTCATGATGATTATCAATGTCGATCGTGGAATCAAAATTACTATGGACCGATCCTTGTTATAACACTTCCGGATTTGACCACATCCCACCCCACAACTTCCGTCATTGATCAATTTCCTCATATAATTCTTGAGGAACTTTCGAGGAACAAGTCTCGCTCGCGAAGATTTCTAGCCGATGAGCGAGCGGCTCAAAAGCTTCTCCTATTTAAGTGCTCAGCGTTTTCTATTTAACGAAGCTTGCCGTCTAGATGGCGAGGATGAGGAAGATTGGGAGATGACAAAGGACAAGGTGCATATCTCAAGCCCACAAAGTACCGCACATGTCCCTCTCCACCCTCGTATTGCCTATCTACCATGGAACCTTGGATAACCTTTTAATGGGGACGAGCATCTTAGTACTAATGCGGAAGCGGAATCGTCTTGTGTTGAGAACCTTGTCCCAAACCCAAGTGAATCCGAGGTTATTTACGGTGATATGTGTGATGACCCTCTCGATGATGATTTTTCTCCCACCCGAAAGAACTTTGTTGAGGTAATCTCCGAGTCGAAAATGACTATCGTCGTTTGATGATTCTTTATCGTGTGGAGACATCGAGTATGTTGAGAGATACCTTCGAGCTCGTCGACTTGGAAGAAGTGAGAGATGTTGATCCGATGATCTTGATATGGACAACGATTTTGATGCGGATGATGAAGATATTCTTGTTGTGTCCGACAAACCTTGTGCTACGACATTCACTAATCCTCTGTTTGACTTTGATTACGAATTCACTCTAGTTTCGGATAATCCCATCTTTGACATTCGAATGAGGATAGTGACTTGTACCTCGTTTCATCTCCTTCTTTACCCGAAGATAAGAATAGTGGCAATCCCACTTGACGTCGAGACCTTCTCGAGGAGTTCTCCGATGAACTCGCTCTTATTGATCATTCTCCACCGGAGATGATGATGCTCACCGACTTTGAAGCCGACCTTACCGAATTGGAAAATCTTATTTACAATTGGTCTTTCGATAATTCGTCGAGTGACACTCTTATGGAAGAGGTCGACTCAATTCTTTCTCCGGATGACTCGATACCTTCGGGTTTTCAGTGTGATTATGGCTTAGGTCCATCATCCACTCGTCCGCTGCTAAACCGCGGATGATGGAACCTCTTGAGCCCGACACGGACGTTTTCATTGCTCTGATGGTGGATAAGATTTACGAACATTCGTAAATGTTCCTCAATCTAATCTTTTGTCCACCCATTCCACCGTTGTCAACTCATTGTCACTTTGCCTTCTCCTCCCATTTCTTCTCCATGTCTTAACTCCTACGGAGTGAAGATACCATCTTTGTTCCCGGCATTTCTCATTCTTTTGAGCGGTTTTATCTCATCGGTGGAACTTTCATCACATTCAATGTTTATCCAAACTATTTGAATGAAAGTCCGATGGAATTTTCTCTTCCACTTGCTTCCCATGGACAAATAAATTCGGGTCGAGTCAAGCTAGCGACTCGGTTAACAAAAATAGTAGCATAACATGGGTTTTCACCCGTGTGTACCACCCTAGTGTGGGGAGTTGCCCATTTGTTGTATATAAGTTTTCTAAAAAAAAAAAAAAAAAAAAAAAAAAAAAATGGCCGTAGTATTTCCCTTTTCGTTCTCGGTTTCGGCATAACCGCGGTACTTTGAATATTGAGGGCAATACTCATTTCTAGTGGGGAATTCTCACGAATTTTATCATGTAAATATACCGCCCAATTCCTCATTTTGGCCAAAATTTTTTTTTTCGATTATCGATCCGTCATGTCTAATAAACAAAAGATTGGCTAATCCGAGAGCAAGCGGCTCTTGGTAAAGATATCTCAAATCCGTTGACGACTTGCAATTTACCCAAAATTGTATGGTGTTGACTCACCATATCTTTAATTAGTGAAGAGTTGGCTAGCCCGCAAGTTTATGGCTTGTGGTAAAGCGGTTGGAAAACCATAATTGGTAATCAACTCACCAAAGATAGTATATATTATCTAAGAGGTTGGCTAGTCCGAGCAAGCGGCACGGTAAAGACAAATCAAAACCGTTGAAAGTCGGTGATTTGCTCAAAATCATATGGTTATCGATGTACCATAGTTCTTACTTGAACTAAAACATTTGGCTACTCGAAGTAATGGCTTTTGGTAAAGAGATTCAAATCCATTAAGTTTTCTTAAAAGATTGCTAGGGACTAGCAATAGTTTAGTGTGGGGATTGATGAGTGTCTAAATACTCATCATTTTTATTCCTTCTACTTTAAAAAGCGATCAAAAACACTTTGAAAAGTCTCAAAAAGACGAGAAAAAATATTTAGGCGTGTTTTATGCAATAATTGTCAAAATCTAGTCCTAGTTATTCAAAACATGATAATTTTTCATAAAAGGCCCTCGAGGATTTTCAAGTTGTCAAAATTAGCCTTATAAATTCAATTTTGCAAAATGGCAACTTTAGTCCACGAAATTTCAAAGATTTGAAATTACCCAGGACATTTTAATTTGAAAATTATTATTTTTGGTCCTTGGGAAAATTAAACTTTTCAAAATTGGTCCTTTTGATAAATTTTGGAAAAGTGCGATTCTGATCCCTTGGTTTTTGTGGAATGGCAAATATGGTCCTTGTGATTATAATACCAAACCAATTGAACTCCCTACACCTTTTTAACCCCTTCCACTTGAACCCCCGCCACTTTGACCTCCTTTCTCCCTTTTATCCAACCACGAAAACACTTCTTAAACCCGAAATAAAAACCCTCCATGGCGTAATTTTCCTCCCCTCTCCATCACTTTCCCATTTCCCAATCAACTACTTCCTTCCCCAATGCAAGTATCACGAGATACCCATGCCACTGTGGCAATCCATGGGCACAAAACCCTACGGATGGCTCGGTTGCTCTTAACTGTACCTACCAATTGGATGGTGGGATTGATTGAAAAGCACACAAGATGGTTTGTTCTTCGTTTATCTCACGGAAGAAACACAAACACGAAAACAAGAAAGAAGATTGAAGACGAGTTTTACTTTTTTTATAAATAGGTGCTAGGAAATTAGAAAAGACTTGTCTAGAAATTCTCAGTTCTAGCACCATTTTAAGTTTCCCTGTCATTTTAATGTAATGTTTAATTTCAAGTTAATGCAAATTATTTTCATTGTTTAATTCCAATTTTTTTATGCAGTTTAATTTTGCCCATGTTCTGAATTCTTGCAAAAGTGGTTTAAATTCTTGTTTAATTTGTCAAACCTGAGTTTAGATTTAGTTGAAGCCAAAAATCAGTTTTCAAAAGTTTTTACATCTCAAATTGTAAGGCAGTTTCTAGTTTGCCCCAAAGGGGGTGTTTGGATTTGTATAAAATATGGGTCAAAAACCCCATTCTGACCCATTTGGATCTCTAAACAAGTTCGAATCAGTTTTAGTACAGTTTGTGTAACTAAAATTTAATATTGTACAAGCATGAGAAGAAGTTTGAAAATGTTTTAGTTGTATGCTCAAAAATCTGCGACCCATTTGGTTGCGACAATTTTGCCAGTGACACTCTTTGAGCTCAATTTAGGAAGGTTAGACTTAAATTTAGGATTAGCTTTTGATTATGCAAGTAATTAGCATTACTAGCTTGATCTTTCTTAGCTTATTAGTTGTTTAGGAGCTTATTTGGTGGCTTTTCATAAGCCCAAAGTGCCCTTTGTTCCCTTTTGTCTGTCACGAATGGTGACAACACCTTTTTTTATTTGCTTATTGAGCTTTTCTTTTAGCTTATTTAGGTTTATTATTGCCCTTTAGTATAATTAGTTTATGATTAGTTTAATTATTGCTTAATGGTAGTATTTAATAGCTTATTTTCCTATTTTCTAGTCTAGGATTCCCCAGTGTAGAACTTGTTCCCAACTGCTCACCCTTGTTAGTTTGGCTTATTTCGGTGACACTTGGCTTATTTGTGCTTAACTATGGTCAAAGGGATGTTTTGTTGAAATTGTTATAAGTGGCAAAGTGGGTGTGTGTGGCTTGTTACGTCTATAAGCTATTCCAAACGACTTATTGCAATGTTTTCAAAAGAAAAGTTTTATAAAATTCACTTATTTTGATCTTGTCTTTGTACTCAAAAGCGATTTCAAAAAAAATCTTTAGTCGTTTTTTATTTCTTTTCTTTGTCTCGTGAGTCCCATTGTCCATGAACCTTTGCACCCTCAATTAAGCTTCTAGTTAGGATTTTGTGGGGCAAAAGCTTGCCCTGACTTGTCTTCAAGAACCTTTAAGCTCAGCTCATCTCCACTATTGCTCATAAAGGATTGGCTTAAATGACACCCGTTGAATTTGTTTGGGGCTGATAAAAGAAGCACACCACAATGACTTTGAAGCTTTAATTTAGCTTATTTTCTTTCCCCTTTTGCTTATTTATGATCCTTTAGCGACTTCTTTAGGTATTTGGTTAGATGTTAGTAGATTGCTAGTTTTTGCTAGCTTTTAATAGCTTTGTTGCCTTAAGCGCCTGTCCAAACATCGACTTTCTTTAGTGTTTTTTTAGCTTAAAAGCTTATTGAGTGTGCTTGGTTTACATGTTTGTTAGCTTTGCAATATTTTTATATTAGTGCTATTTTAGTTGTAGCTTTTACTAGCTTATTGATAGTTCATTGTATCCTTTTGGTGTGCCTTAGTATAGTACATCTTGCAACTTTACTCCCTTTAATAGCTCTTATCGGTTGGCATTTTAGCTTATGTGAATACCTTTAGTTCCATTTAGGATTATCTAGATTAATATGCATTAGAATTAGTTTTTTTTTTTTTTTTTTTTTTTTTTTTTACAAGCTTCTTGTACTCTTTTGGGAGTATTTATGAGCCAAACAACCCTTTACAAGCAATCATTGTTCAAAAGTTGTTTCTGACTTGATGTTAAGCCTTTCAAGTTTAAAGTTTTATCAAAGAAGTTTTCATTTTGTTCCTCTATATGATTTGTAAGAGTGAAGAAAGAAAATTCAAAACAAAATAAGTGCAAAAGATGATGTGTGGATTCGACCACCGACCTCCACGATATCCCACGCACGGACTCCAACCTTACCATACGTGCTAGAGTAGTCTCTTGTTTAAATTTATCTTAGTTAATTATTTAACTAGCTTTAGGCGATTTTCCTTAAGCTGTTGTTTAGATGACTTTATGTTATGAAAGAACCCAGAAAAAAAGTAATTAAGCTTATTTGATTTTTAAGTGTTGGTTTACAAAAGAAGTGTACTTTGTTTTATTTTCTTAAAATTAGTTTAACTCAAAAGTATTTTTAATGATTTTTGATTTTTCTCAAAATGTTTAGTATTTTAATTAATTAATTAGTTAAATCTAGTTTTTAATTCATAATAAATAAAATAAAACTCAAAACAAAAATACCCGGTTTTTTCCTAAAATCAATTTTAGTCATGTAGAATGTAGGAAAATTAGTTTCGCACTCGTAGGACTTAAATTGCATATTTTTCCTTTTCGAGGCTCGGGATTAGCTCGGGTTTTCACATTTTTGCATTTTAGCACCCTAGGATGTAATTTAGCTTCATTCTATTGTTTCTTAAGCTTAGTGGTAGTTTATTTAGAGTTTATATTGTTTTACATGCTTTGTTTTCATCCTCGTTCTTTATTTTGTAGAATACGTAATCCAAATCCCAAAATTCGTTTAACCAATCCAAGTCCTAATCACGAAACTCAACGACACCGTCAATTTCACACCTCGTTGGGACACGACCCGGGAAAACCACTTTCCCGGTATCACTTTTATCACACCCGTGAGGTTTGGCACGTTAACCTTTTTCCTAAAAGGTCGATTTGTCGAATTTTACGGTTAATTTGATATTTTGATATTTGTGTTTATTTTCACCACTCACTTCACACGAATCAAATTCTATTCTTCGTATCCTCTCAACCATTTGATTCTCTTCTTAATCCTCTATATGTTTAATTCTTATGTCTACAATCGTCAACTTCATCGTCGAAATGTGTGAGCGGTGTGGAGGGCCTAGTTCAAGCGAATTTTGCAATTCGATGCGAATTATCCATCAAAATTCATTTCAAAGTTATTTCGACCACCCGCCACAACCCGAAATACATTCTAATCTTGACAAACCGGTTCAAGCGTCGAGATGCCCCAATCACCCACCGAGGATTACGAGGACACTTTCTTTGAAGATAGAGCCGTAATCTAATCGAACAAATTCAAACCGATGAAAAAAGGTCGAGAATTAGAATTGATTACGATGAACCCGTTCAAACACCGTGACTAGCAAGAATGACTTGCCTAATCTTCACGCTTCTCAAGAACCAAAACCGAGACCATAACGGAGTGGTGGAAATTGCTAGCTCTCGAGCACACCACTTGTCCCTCCTCCGGATCTTCGAATGTTCTTGAGACTTAATAGTCATCCGGATCACCATGTTGGTTTTGTTGATTCTTTGAATAAACCGATTCTCTTCATAACTATCAAATGCAATCGTTTATTCCTTGTGTCGGTTGTGGTGAGCCTCTCTTTGGTTCACCCATCGTTGGTGTGCGTGTGTACAATGTGGTAATGATATTCATAACGGGAGTTGTTTGTTTTGTGGTTCAAGGAATTCATTTGATTATGATCCTAATCCGAACTCATTTAACGACTCCTCAAACTTTTCCAATTACCCACCACATCCCGACTTATCTTCATATAACCAGCAGTTTCTTGTTGTGAATTTTGTGGAGGTCCTCACCAAGGATTTGAGTGTCAATCCGGAACACGTTTGTCTATGAGCAGGTTTTCGGTGATGCTCGAGTTTTGGTTCGACCAAAATCCATATAATTCACTGTCGAGACTCAGCAGTTTCTTGTTGTGAATCTTGTGGAGGTCCCCATTTGACTCGATTGTCAAATAGGGAACCCAATTCCTTATAACAATCATGACTCTCACATATTTGAAAATTTCCAACCTCCAGCATTATACTGGTTCAAACTCCACCGAGCCGTTGTCTCATGAAATCTCCCAAGATCTTGAAACCGCAGTGAAAACACTTGAGGATATGATGAGTAATTTTAAGAATCAAGTGGTGGTGAAAAGACCATAGGAGAATTGCTTGTCAAGAGCGAGAGCCCGCAAATCTAGGGAAGAATTATTAGCCCTAGAGCATGCGGCTCTAAGGCGTTCCCAATTTCTTAAGGCAGCTCTATATGATGATGACGAAGAGGGTTTTATCCTTTTAAAGGTAATATTTCTCAACCCCCTCGATTGATATTCCGGTGGTTGAGATTTCATCTCAAACAAGCTGCTATCACACCGAGATTCACACTCACTCTCTTATTATGGGGCGAGCATCTCGACCTTTGTTCCCGAAAAGGAATCGGACGAATTCATAAAGTCTAGTGTTGAGAACCTTGTCCCAATCCCAAGAGAGTCACGAGAATTCTTGATCATGTGTGATATCCCTTCCCTCTCGAGTGTTCAAAGATCATTTTGAAACTTTCTCGATCTTAGCGACGATTGTGCTTCCTTTGGAAACATCGAGTACGTTGAGGCATCACTTCCACAATCGATGTCGATCATCTTCTTGAGGAGTTCTCCGTGAACTCACTCACATCAATCCACTCTTTGATTTGAAGCCGATCCGGGAGAGACGAAAGTCTCATTGATAATGATCGTTCACTCACTCTTATCCAACAATCCAAATGAGAATGTTGATCACTTTGTTCCCGAAACATTCAAAGCTACTTTCACCAATCCTCTATTTGAATTAGACTCGAATTCACTTTAATTTCGAGAATCCACTCTTTGATACCGGATTGAGGATAGTGATGAGCCTACAATGGAACAAGAGTTCACAAATTCACTTCGGTGAATGATTCTTTTCATGAAGAGTTCTCCGGTGAGCTCTCTCATGATATATCTCCTCGGAAAATGATTATTTCTATTTTGATCTTGAGGATGATATTAGCTCGGAGGAAGGTGTACTCTATCGTGCAGTTTGCCTATTAATGATACTACCTTCACCCTTCCTCCCGATATATGCGCATTTGAGGATGAGAATGGATCTTGATTGTTATCAAGACCTTTCTTCCTTTCCTCAAATATCTTGTGATTTCCTTCATCTTCACTCCTTCGGAATGAAGACACTATCTTTGATCCGGCATTTTCATTTATCATTTTGAGCGGTTCTATATATATCTCATCGATTGTGGAACTTTCACGTGCTTCAAATGTTTGTCAAACATCATTGAATGAAAGTCCGATGGAGATTGTTTCTTCCACTTTGCTTCCCATGAACCAATGAATTGGGTCGAGTCAAGCTAGCGACTCGGTAATCAAAAACGAGAGGTGAACATGGGTTTTCACCGTGTGTACCACCCTAGTGTGGGGGGTTACCACAAGTTTTATCAAAAAAAAAAAAAAAAAAAAAAAAAATCTTTCTAAATAATGGCGTAGTATTTCTCTTTACGTTCTTTGTTTGGCATAAGTAGGTACTTTGAATATTGAGGCAATATTCATTTCTAAGTGTGGGGGATTCTCACGAATTTTGTTATATGTATTATACCACCCAATTCCCGTTTTGGCCAAATTTTTTTTGAGTAAGTGTTCTACACTTTCTCAATTGGTTATCGATCCGCCTTATGCGTAAGACAAAAGGATTAGCTAATCCGAGCAAACGGCTCTTGGTAAAGATTTCTCAAATCCGTTTATATGGCTTGCAATTTGCCCAAAATTGTATGGTATTGACTCACCATATCCTAAAAGTGAAGAGTTGACTAGCCCATAAGTTTATGGCTTGTGGTAAAGCGATGGAAAAACCATAATTGGTAATCAGCTCACCAAAGATAATATTGATAATTTATCTAAGAGTTGGCTAGTCCGATGGGTGCGGCACGGTAAAGACAAAATCAAATCCGTTGAAAGGTGGTGGTTTGCTCAAAATCACATGGTTATCGGTGTACCATGGTTCTTACTTGAACTGAAACATTTGGCTACTCCGAGTGATGGCTTTTGGTAAAGAGATTCAAATCCATTAAGTTTTATAAAAGATTGCTAGGGACTAGCAATAGTTTAGTGTGGGGATTGATGAGTGCTCAAATACTCATCATTTTGTCGATGAAGCGCCAAAACATACAAAAACAATCAAAAAGATATCAAAATACTTAAAATATCCGAGGATTGTGTTTTATGTGTTTTAAATGCAAAATGTGCAAAACAAAGAAAAATCGATCAAAGTTTGCAATATTGGCGGTTTCGGTCCCCAAGTTTCAAAACTTGTCAAAATTAGTCCCTGTCCATTTATTTTGAAAGGAAAAGTCAACCCAAGGTTTTGAAAATCAATTTCACAAAATATTACACTTGGGTTACAAGTTTTTCAAAATTACAGTTTAGTCCACGAAAATCCAAAATTGGTCAAAACTAGTCCTTGAAATTTCAAAAGTGTCAAAATTAACCTTGGATTATTAAAGTTGGCAAAACCAACCCTTTGACTACTCTTCATAAGTTACATGTTTGGTCCACAGGAATTAAAGTTTTACATTTGGTCCCTATGTTATAATTTAGCCAAACCAAACGGACCTTACTTAATTACCCAAGCCCAAACAAACCCTTTGGCCCAAATCATTTACCGGTCCAAACCCATAACCCGACCAACCCAATTACCCACAATTTAAACAAAAGACCCGCCCCCTAACTTTGTCATCCCGACATCTATACTGCTACCCCAACACCTTTGTTCCTCCATTTCCAACACCACCTACACGGCCCTCCCTACAACTCATTGTCCCTCCAATATTCACACTCAATCCCATAAGCGCCAAACCCATTTTCCGCCAAAATGCATCTAATGGCCAAGATCAC
This sequence comes from Chrysanthemum lavandulifolium, assembly GCA_022545495.1. Classification (NCBI taxonomy): domain Eukaryota; kingdom Viridiplantae; phylum Streptophyta; class Magnoliopsida; order Asterales; family Asteraceae; genus Chrysanthemum; species Chrysanthemum lavandulifolium. The sequence goes on from CM040243.1 coordinate 274,800,497, forward strand.
TTTTCTCATCCAAGGGTCAAAGATGGATGTGGGATTATCTCGAGCAGGAGAGAGGCATATGGAGTATAAAAGGAAGAAGAAGAAGCAAGGAGCGGTAGCTAGTTTTAATAAATTTTCTAAAATGTCGTTTTAAATTAGTGTTCTAGTTTTAACCTAAATGATGTAATCTTAAGTTCGGTTGTATCATCTTTAAGTTTAAATCTCATTGTATTGTACTTTTGAGAATAAAATTCTAAATTTGGTTAAAGTCTTTTCTTGTGTTTCTTGTTAAGAATCTCAATTTCATGTTCTTATAGTTAAGCTTTCAAGAGCTTATTTTCCATTCAACATTGTTCACTTAAGTTACTTATAGCTTTTGAAAAGCTTTTGAATCATTTCAAGTAACATTAGTCCATGGTCGATGAAAGTCAACTGGAGCGGGGAGGATTCGATCTCGACCTAGGTTTGAAGTGGGGTTGCATTGAGCCTATTTGGATTGGAATTTAACCATTTGTGCTAAGTTGAAATGCAGTTGGGTTTATTTTATTTGAGTTTGGTTAGTGTCAAGCTCGGGGAACTATTTCATTGAAACCATGAGCAAGGCATAATGGCGGGGACCTCATGAGTTCTAGTTCTTCCTTAAGTCTTTTTAGCTTGCTAGAATGTTTTAGATAGTGTTGTGTGTGTGCAATCTGTCACGGTTTCGATGTCTTGTTTGGATTATAATCTAATATCATCATTAGTACTCTTTGTAAATTTGCACTAAATCTTAATTCAATTGGTTAAGTTAGACTAGTCTAGTTGTTAAATTTAGTTCATACAGTTGTAATCTCATATTGTGAATCTAGAGTAAACACTTCAATGGATCGGATCGTTGGTTTAATGTGTTAAAGCTCATATCAATAAGCTAAACCGGTGTTTGGTAATGAATAGTTTTCGAGCTTGAAGTCTTTGTTAGAGTTTAAGTCTGTTGCATTACAGTAGTATACAACCATTTAGTAGTTTGAGCTCATGCATATGTATCACAAGTACCCCAATAGTCAACATTGTTCTTAATCTGTTCTAACTTTTCTTTAAGTGAAATTCAGCAGATCATGGGTTGCATACTGGTTAAGGAGTAGTTAAGCTAGCTTACATTAGTTCCATTTTAGCTTATAACATCATCCTCATTCCAGTAAATCAGCTCTCAAGTTCATAAAAGTCAACTGGAGTTTCTATCATAAAAAAGTCAAAACCTAGTCCTATGCCTGATTTTTGCAAAACTTGCAGCTAATGCTTAGTGTTCATTTTAGCTAGTTAGGGTCTAAGATTTGGCACTATTGTAGTCTGCTAGGTATTCTTCATGTCCACATTTCTGGTTTTAGCTAAAGCTTCTCTGATTAGCTTGTAGACTAGCTTAAACCATCAGACCTGTTCATCTGTTTCTACACATCAGTCCACTGTCCATTTATGCAGTTTTTGTTTGATCTATAACTCACTCAATACTAGCCCTTATTTGCTGCAATTTGGTGCACATGTTCTCTGGTTGGTGGACTTGAGTTCCACATTTCGTGTTTCTCTTTAGCTTTCGGGATAAGCGGTTGTAATCGCTATGCGATCGGGGTCAGCTTGCTGGTTTGTTGAAATTCGGTTGGCTCAATCCTTGGTAAAATGCTCATTAGTGGTTAGGAGTAGATTTAATTAGTTAAGTTAGAGTAGTTTTAGCATGCATCAGCTTATTTGATCAGTTGGTGCCTTGTCTTGCATATAAGCTTATTCCTTAGTGCTTATTTCCATCTAGTTTACATTGCAGCTTCAGATTCCCTCACATAAGTCCTTCTTTTTATATTTTTTATAGCTTTAGAATTACATTTTAGAATTTCCCTGCAATTTTCATAATTTTTAGACACTGTTTAGTATTTTTCTTATTTAAATTCAGTTTTTAATCATTTTTAATTAGCTTTTATTACAATTAAGTGAGAAAAAGTTCCAAAAAATAATTTTTCAATTTTATTAGATCAAGATAAATATAAAAAGCATAAAAAAGATTTTTCCTTATTTTTCACTTTTTATTTTGTATTTTTCACATATTAAATTAGTTTTAAATAGTTTTTAATTCCTAGAAAATCCAAAAATAATCAGAAAAATACAAAAATAGTTTTGAAAATTCTCTTTTGATATTTTAGACTTTTTCAATTCATAATTTTATTTTTCAAGTCTTATTTCATATTTTCTTACATTTTAGGTAATTATTAAATAGTTAAAATTAGTTTTTAATTAATAATAATTAGATAATTAGTTATAAAAATAATTTTCTTTTTCTTAATATTTTCTTTTATCATTAGGATTTTAAAAATATCATTTCATATTTTTAGGGTTAATATTGCTTTAGTTTCACTTTTTATTTTGTACGTCGCGTAGATTTTAATTTCGCTTTATAAAACATAAAAACAAAACATCATTTTAATTGTAGTGATAGCGTTTATTTAATAGATTTTATCTTTTTAATTTCTTTTTAATTTGCATTTAAGTCTTTGTATTTGTGTGATATCTACGTAGTTATAATAATCTCAAATTCCTTTTTCGTTCAAATTCTCGATCACTATACGTTGATTGATCCATTGCATAGCTCATTTGGGACATAACGACCGGGAAACACTATACTCCCCTGATCTTCATTGCATTTGGTTTTAGGCTGTCTTAAGTCTCATTACGGTTGGCCATTCACAAGTGGTCAGCTTGTGTGATTAGACTTGACCGTCTGAGACCAGATCAACCTTAAACACTACAGTACTACTTGTTTATCACACAAGTTAAAGTTTACATATTTGCACATATAACCATGACAACCTAGGGCGTTTCTTGGTACAAGAGCATGTAAGGGAAAAGGCTCCATACCCACGAATTATACCCGGAATTAGATCTCGGTCTTTTTACCCTTGGACGCACTATCACTAGCTTCACCTATAAGAAAAACATATGAAGACAACGTAAGCAATAGCTTAGTGAGATAACATATATAATTGGAAGTAAACATAACGAACTATAAAGTGTTACTTCATATGAGCTTTTTCCGTAGGATACCCACAACATCGCTAATTCCACATAAATATATATTTTTGCACCTACGTGCACTAGTAGTCTAAACTACTCCAACATAAGCTTAAAAGCTTATACTTGTCATAAACATACTAATTGTCCGCTTAGGACTTCAAGTCTCATCTTAGGATACTTTTCAATACTACTTGTGTTATACATAACTGACGAGCCATAGATACGTATTAATCATCCATATAGGATGTCTGAGTACCGTTATTGGAACTTCTACTAAACTGAGGCTCGATTCTCCACTAAGGAGGTCTAAGTTCCAACTTTGTCTGGAACACGTGTGTGATCACATAATAGCACTTAATATCACTTAGGACGCTAAACAAGTGAAATAGACAATTTTGACTAAAATCACTTAACTAGAACCACATGGGTCGTTACGGGCTATCTTGACCCGTTCACTTCATTTCACATATACATTTACAATACAAGCAATAAACTCTTAGCAATTTAGACTATGAATACACAACATAAATATATCAATAAAACATGCAATAAAACTTATACATATAAGTCCTAGAATATATATAGTACGTATAACGGATTACTATTAACCCGTTACTAATTATATATATGTTACTCACCTCAAAACGCTTGGATACTAAGACAAGCTCCCGTAGGATGTCCTCGGCTAATTTTTAAGACCTAAGAACATACAATTTACTTGGAACTTATTAAGAATATACATTAGCTTATCAAATAAGTCTCTAAATTATGAATAAGTCATAAGGGGTGTTTGGTTCGTGGCTTAAATAACCACACCAACATAATTTCTGGAAATTAACACTACAATTTAGTGTTATGATACCTTAACAAGGTACCCATCATATTTCTAATCAATTTCATGAGTTCTTGGTGATTTTAGAAAATTACCTCATTACAATAATTATGTAAAAATTAATAAAACCCCACAAATAGCATAAAGATTTAATCTTTATGCATTAGCTACTTAAGAATAGCTCTAAAACATGAATTCAATATCAAGATGTTATTTTTACCTCGAATTGATTTTGCAGAAACCCTACAAACGTGGTTATGAGCTTATATATAGTATCTTCTTGATTATCCTTAGCTAAAAATTAATCTAAAATCGAAACCCTAGTTTCTTGATAATTATGTGTGTGTGTCGTGGTGTTTGGAGAGGGAGGGAAGAACAAGGTCGGTTTTGATTTCCTGGAGATGAAGTAAGTTTATATGGCTAGAATTATAAGTTTCACCCTTTGGCAACTTTAGTCCTTAATTGCAAAACTATTGTAAAAATAGTCCTACCTAGCATAATCTTAATTCATGGGAGGTCCCTTTAGGATAACTTAAGTGTAACGGGGTCACAAAAGTCAAGAAGAAAACGTATAAAATGATAATAAATCATTACCATAAAATTTGGGGTGTTACAATTATGGACCTATTAGTCTTATTGGTTGTCAATACTAGCTCATTCCTAAGATCCTTGCCAATAGAGTTCAACAAGTTGTTCATTCTGCGGTTAGTGAAGTACAAACGACGTATGTCAAAGGTAGACATATCATTCAAGTACAAACGAAGCATGCTAATTGTAAACGAACTCATCTCACGGGCCTCCAAAAGGTAAGGACGTTTTTTCATTTTAAAAGGTGATTTTGAAAAGGCTTTCGACTCTCTTGATTGGAAGTTTTGGATCACATAATAGAGTTGAAAATGGAGAATGCGGATTCATGGCTGCCTTAATTCGACTTATGCTTCTGTCCTCGTAAATGAGTCCCCAACCAAAGAATTTAAGATTGAAAGAGGGATAAGACAAAGTGATCCCCTATCTCCTTTTCACTTTATCATTTGCGGTGGAGCATTACATATCAACCAACATGAGGCAAAAGCAAGAAAATTTTTAATGTAGTCAAAATGAGCCAAAACAAAGCTGATATTTCACATTTTAATATGTGGATTATTATAATGGGTAAACGGTATCTTGATGACACCAGAAGCTTTCGTTGAATCTTTAAAGGCTATTATTTGGTTTCCTGTTTGAAAATTGACTTCTCAAAACATTTTTAATTTAATATTGGTGTCTCCCTAGTGAAACCAAGCACTTTGCTTATGTATTGAGTTTCCGGCCATCCACCTTCGCTTGCAGTTATCTTGGTCTTCCTACTTAGAGCCAATATGAACAAAGCTAGCAATTGGGAACCAATAACTGAGAAATTTCATAATAAGCTCTCTTCTTGGAAAGGTATAAATCTCTCCTTTGGTGGGATAGTTACACTTATTAAATCGGTGCTTGGGGCCCTTAGTGCTACTTCTTTTCTCTCTTTAATGCTCCTTATGTGTGATTTCATACCTTAAGAAGTTGATGTGTAAATTCTTTTGGGGAGGCACATCAAATTCAAATAAAATGGCTTGGATAACATGGAAAAAGGTTTGTTCACCTCCTAAGTGTGGTGGTCTTGGTATAGGTAGCCTTCGTGCTTGTAACTTTACGATGTTGGCAAAGTAATGGTGGAGGTTCCTTCATAAGTCCAACATCTTATGGAAAAATGTTATCACCTCACTTCACGGTCAAAAAGGAGGTTTGTTTTAAGAACTCTTCCAACGATTTCAAACAGCCCTTGTAATACAATTAACACCTTAAATAAGCTACTTTTGCACATAAACATCAACTTACAATCATTTTTTTGCGAAAAGGGTTGGAGATAGGATGGCTACCATTTCTTGGAAGGATGTTTGGATTGGTGAAACCCTTTTGTTTGATAGTTTTAAATGACTGATCGCTCTTAAGTCATTTATAGATTTCAAAGTTGCTAATAGATGTAATCTTAACTTTGGGCCTTTTACACGTAATTGGTTTGCCGCAAGAATGTTAGAAGTGGGCCACAACAGTCACAACTCAATAAGCTACTCGATTTACTCAAAGACTTCTCCCCTATTGCCTCCCCTAACTCGTGGACCTATTGTGTCTACACCACTAATTTTTTCTGTCTCTTCTATGAGAAAACACATCGACACTTCTCTTCTTCCATCTCAAGGGTCACAAATATTCTCATCAAAGTAAATATTTTTTCGTGGCGGCTGTCTGTTGTTCAGCTGCCCACATGTTGTAATTTAAACAAACAGGATTTGGATTTAGCTTCTATAACATACCCAATGTGAAATGATGATCTAGAAATTGTACAACATATATTTTTTTTTAGTGTTTGGTGCCTTTACCTTTGGAATATGATATTTGTTTGGTAGGGTTTCAACAATTTTCCATCCACTTTGGCTAATTTAATCTCTTGGAGCGATACAACAATCCTAAGTCCCACCATGAAGACCTTTATTGGTGCGGTTGTTCAAACTACTTTTTAGGTTATTTGTATATTTAGGAATCATGTTTGCTTTGACTTGTAACCTTGAAGAAAGGATGTCAAGTGAAGAAATCAAAGGATTATCTCACTCTTGGATTATTCATAGGATAAAAACTTTGATTCCAATTAGTTAGATTGGATAGTTAATCCATATTTCTCTGTAGCTTAACTATATGGCTTTTTTTTTTCCCTACCATCTTGCTAGATTGTCTTAACAAAATTGCCGTTAAAGAAAAACCGTACAAAACGAAATCTTTCAAGCAGCAGATAAATTTTATATTGATAAAGTTCAAACCATATAAAAACTAAAATGTATGATTTCATGCAATGCTGTAAAAGATTAGCATATTTATTTAACAGTCATATGTTTATATTTACTGCTGTACTATTTTTTAGTGTTAGTAGGGTAGTATTGTGTGTAGCTGTATACATAAGCAAAGTCGACAAGTGAAGTATGACTTAAACCTACTTGTACTCAGTTTTTAGTAAATATAAGAAGCAAACATACCAGATAGAATGGGACATTAATTGGAATAATTTCAAAGAAAAGTAAGGAGTAGGATTTAATATTATGGGCTTTTTGCTAAGATCAAGTAGCATGGTGATACTTTATTAATGTTAAAAACGTTTGGTTTTACTTCATTACTCTTTTTGTCAAGGATACGTTCCTACAAAACAGATAATACTAGATTTGAATTATAAAATTTTCTATTTCAATACTTGAAATCTTATAGAGCAACACAACTCATAGGGGACGTTGATTTAAAGGCTTGTCACGGTACGTAGTCATCTTTATTATAATATTCGATCCTGCTCACTATCGCAAATGCCTGCTGAACTTTTTATTACCAATGTCTAACCACTCAACTTATAGGCTACCTTTCACATCTCATTTGGATTCCATATGAAATAGATGTTGGAATTTTATACTCATAACAATTATACATAAAACAAATACATCATCAAAGCAAGCAGCGGAAGACTATAGGAATAATATATGTAATTAATTAACCAAACAAGAAAGTGCGTACCTTTTAGCAATTCAAGCAATCAAACGATTATGTGATCAAATAACAAAACCCAAAACCCTAAACTAGGGTTTATACAAATCGTCCAACCCAAAAATCGACCACCAAGGATTACAAGCTCAAGTGTGCTTGTATTGTTCTTACACACGCACTAATAGCGATTTGATGTGGAGAAGCTAGTTCCTTGAATCACTAATAAACCAAACACTTTATCTTTGAGCTAAGACAAAATCGAAAACCCTTGGGATGAGGGTGTTCGACCGCCACACAAAGAGGAGAGGAGAAGGAGAAATTAGATTATCAAAGTGATCCAAGGTTAGTCAATAATGAATACATTGATTTGTATTTATAGTTAACATATCTTGGAGTCCAAGTTTGAGTGGGATTGGGTTTTGAAACCCCACCGATCGGCCTAAGCACCCCAAAGGGGATTCTAGAACTTTCCGACTTGTAATTTCATCTCTAGTCCTTCTAGTTAATATTTAACGACCGCTAACCAAACCTCGTTAATTATTTAACTATCGTTATGTTTTATTTAGTGATTAATAATTAATAATAATAACGCTTTATTTATATTAATTATGTACATCAATTCTCATACGTAATGTGTGCAATCCCAAGTCTCGAGTTCGAATCCGGACATACTATTATTTAAATATCCATTAAAACCTTTCAGCTCCCACTGGATATTACTAAATATAGTAATGACATTGGTTAGTCTAGCTTTCACACGCCAACGCCCCGGATCGAATCGAGTATGGTCTCCTCGAAAACCATTTAATGATTCATCATTTTACTTATCCTTTGTTACTAATACTACATTAACTATGAATATGGATCAAGTCATTTCATATGTTAATATTCATTTCTCGTTGTATATGATTGAACAAGATTACCAAATCATCCGAACGTATTCCGAGATAGATCTTGGGTATGGCCATACAAACATCTTGTCAACCCTACGGGGCCCAAATATAGTATTATGCTTTGAAACAAATTCAAAGGAACAAATTCTCTTGACTACAAACATAACTCATGAATTTTGCAACACTTCCGAAAATAGCCCTTATAACTACCGGCCACGGATAGCGTTAGACTATCTTACACAAATGCACTACATTCATATCGCTTATCCGGTATCTCAAGTCCGAGGATAAACACTTCATGATATACTTAATGATAAAATCCAAAAGTATCATCATGTAAAGTTGGGATGAGTCCTATATTCAATTCATTGAATATCATGTGAATCTGGTATGTCCCACGCATCAATATACTTTAAAAGTATATTCTACCAAAACTCATATTTGTCTTAATTCAATGACATTCCCACATCATTGATCGACAACGGACTATTTAGAATAACATAAGTTACTCACGGATTAAACATGCAAATATAGGATATAATATTAAGAAAATGAAAAATAAACATAAACAACTATATTATTTCATTAAAGTAATATTTGTTCATAACATCCTTTATCCAAATACTAATCACGGATCCGCATGAAACTACTAGCTAAACGAAGTCCTATCCCATCAAGATGGTCAAGTAAGTTTATCTTTTGGCAAAGGCTTCGTAAAGGATCGCCTAGATTTTCATCCTGTATGAACTTTGAGTAGATTGATTTCACCTATGTCAACTTGTTCTCTAACATAGTGATATCGACGAGGAAAATGTCTGGCGCCTTCATGACTCTGGGCTCATTGGCAAATGTTATTGCAAAGAGTTGTCACAATACACATTTAAAGGTAATTCGATTGAGGGCATTACTCCGAGTCCCGAAATGAATTTCCTAATCCAACGACTTCCATCGCAGCCTTCTCAAGGCGACTATGTACTCGGCTTCAGAATAGACATCGCAACCGTTGTTTGCTTCTTGCTCTTCCAATCAATTGCTCCTCCATTAATGACAAAGACATAACCCGTCCGAGACTTCAGATCATCTTTATCGCTTTGGAATGACGATCGCAAAAACATGTAACATCAAGTTACGCATCTGGATTTCCTCCATACACTAGAAACATTTCTTTAGTAGCCCTTAGATACTTAAGAATGTTCTTATCACTGCCGATGTTTCACACCGGTTCGTTGATACCGACCGGTAATGTTCTCGTGCAAATGCCACATCGGGCCTTGTACATCTCACAAGATACATGATAGATCCTACACCAAGCATAAGGAACTTTCCTCATGTATTCCACCTCGGCAGTGTTGACGCAAAGTTTATTACTTAAGCCATGTTCAACTTGCATCGCAAATATCCCTTCCGGGAATTTTGCATACTAAATCTCTTCAAGATTTTATCAATGTAAGCACTTTGGCTTAGTCCAATTAACCGCCTTGATCTATCTCTCAGAGATCTTGATTCCGAGAATAAATGTCGCTTCCCTAAGTCCTTCATAGAAAAGCACTCTCAAGATAAGACTTTACATCTTGCATACTTGGAATGTCTTTTCCCATGATCAATATGTCATCGACATATAAAAAAGGAAAATAACATTACTCCCACTAGCTTTGTGATACACACATGGCTCATCAAGATTTTGAGTGAAACCAAATTTCTTGATTTCTTCATCAAACTTCTTGTTCCATTGCCTTGATGCTTGCTTCAACCCATAAATGGATCTTTGAAGTTTGCATACACGCCGGAAACTTTGGATTCACAAACCCTTCAGTCGCGCCATATAGATGTCCTCATCTAGGCGACCGTTTAAGGCGCTTTGACATCCATTTGCCATATCTCATAGTCATAGTACGCAGCTATGGCTATAAGAATCCTAATAGCTCTAATGTCCGCCATGAGAGAAAATGTCTCCTCGTAGTCTACCCCATAGGTTTGAGTATAACCTTGAGCTACAAGACGAGCTTTATAGTGTGTGCATTTCCATCCATGTCGGTCTTTATCTTAAAGAGCCACTTACTTCCAACTACCTTAGCATTTGGAGGTAAGTCAACCTCTATCCGAGACTTCGTTATCTTTCATGGATTGCATTTCCCATTCATTGCAACTCGCCATTTTTCCTTTTCGTGACTCATCATGGCAGCTTTATAGTTAGCGGTGTTCACCAAGATCCCTTAACATATTTTCCTCGCCTTCTACGTTGAGACATAGACGCCAGTGCACGCGTAGCTCTTGAAGATCTACGAATGGGAACCACTTCAATCTCGGTGGAACGCCCTGACTTTCGTGTTCTACTTGAGGTTGGCTAGTGTTCTCGAGAAGGTGTTGTATCTTCTTGATCATCTTCAAGATCATATACTCTCCCATCGAATTCATGAGATATGAGATCCTTTTCAAGAAAGTCTCCATACCTAGCAACAATTACTTTGTTTTCGTGTGGAAAGTAGAAGTAGTAACCCATCGCTTCCTTTGGGTATCCTACGAAGACACACTTAACAGATCTTTGTTGCGACTTATCGCCAGAGTCACGCTTAACAAACGCCTCACAACCCTGCACCTTTAAGTAAGACAAGTTGGGAGGTTTCCATACCACACTTCATAAGGAGTCTTATCAACCTTCTTAGTTGGAACCATATTCAATATGCGAACAATAGTTTCAAAGCATAATCCCAAAGGATAAGGAAGAGTAGTAAGATTAAACATCGATCGCACCATGTCCAAAGAATGTACGATTCCTTCTCTCGGATACACCATTTTGTTGTGGAGTATATGGAGATGTGAGTTCTCGGACAATACCACACTCGCCTAGATAATCTTTAAACTCTTGGCTTAAATATTCACCATCTCTATCGATCAAGAGCTTTAATCTTCTTTCCTAGTTGCGTTCTACTTCACTCTTAAAACCTTAAATGTTTCAAAGACTTCATGTTTATGTTTAAGTAAATAAACATAACCATAACGACCGAAATCATCGAAAAGGTTAAGTAGCTAGCACCCTTTCTTGACACATGTCTTAGTGGTCCACATACGTCAAGATGTATCACACCAAGAAGATCGAAGCCCTTTCTAAACTATTTATAAAGGTTTCTTGGCCATCTTCCCGGATATGCAAGATTCGCATTTATCAAATGATTCATCATTGATGTCTTGCAAAGCCCATCGTGTTGCGGTTGTTGCATGCGTTTCTTGCCTATATGAGCAAGTCTACAATGCCAAAGAAATGAAGAATCCAAATCACTTTTGATTCTTTTATTATTGATGCTAAAGACAAAATTACTTTTATCAACAACATTATCATGCAAATCAATTTCAAACACACCATTTAATCGGAATAACATTAAAGTAAAAACATCATTTAAAGAAATGAAATTCCATAATCAAGAAATGTATGAACGAAACCAATATCTTTAACAAGGAAGCGAAACGACACCCCTAACAATGGAAGGTGCGAATGACAATCGTTTAATGACAAGACTAAACCCGAAGGTAAACTAAATCAAACGTGCCTATAGCTTCAACGATCGCATGTGCTCCATTACCCACGCGGTATTGTCGTCCATAGGCAAGCTTCCTTGCTCCTCTAAGTCCCTGCAGTTGTATTACATATGTGAATACCACATCCAAAGATCATATACCCGTGAAGTTATTTTATGAGGAAAAGCAAATAATTCTATCATCAAAAGAGTATTCAAGCATCGCCACGGTGCAAGATTTTTATACCTCTTATTGCGCAACTCATCAAGGTACAATGGACAATTCCTCTTCCAAAGGTCCAACCTCGTGCGGTGATGACAAGCCCGATCCTTCTTCGGATTCTCACGCTTTTGGGAGGGTACTTTGGGTTCTTGCCGATAAGTCATAACTTGTTTTCCTTATCGCCTTTACCCTTACCTTTCCTTTCTTGTTCGCTAGCGGCTTATTAGGCTTAGAAATTCTACCCTTCCGATGGTCAAAACCGCAGTGTAGAGGCCTTCTTGGGCAAACCTTTTTCGTAATAAATGAGCATTGCATGTACCTCATCGATTGTCTTCCCGTGCAATGCATATTATAATTATGCGAAACCATCAAATTCCTTGTTAAGGGATCTGCTGATCGTGCCAATTTGTATGTCATTAGGGTAGACATAGTTCAAACGCCTAACCGGTCCATGTAACTCATCATTTCAGACGGTGGGCGCCACAGTTTCCCATCTCCTTGCTTGCAACTATGAAGAGCATCAATCAAGTCATACAACTCTACAACACGGGCTTTTCAAACAACTTTTGCAATTCTTCCAAGATGAGATTAGGGAAGTAACTCTCAAATTGCTTTTGCAAGCTTGAGTTCATACTCCCGAGCATAATGCAAAGCGACCTCATTATACTTGTCATACTCAGATTGCCATGCACTCGTGCTTCAAGAAGAGTATCACCGCAGTTCAGGAGGACAAGGCGTGAGTCAAATAATTGAGTCTTTGGCAACCTCAAGACAATTACGAGTTGCCGATACCAATCATTGAAATTGCGCTACCAATCAATTCTCTCGATCAAACATAGATTTGAACGACGAGGCTAGTGCGAGAGATTCACTTGAGCCATTTCTGTAAATAAAAGTTCAAAAGTTAGTACTTTCGATAAGTAAACATTCAAGAAAATAAAATACCCTTTGGTCAAGATTCATATTAACCATAGAATTTTCCTTGAATATTGGATCCTCATTATCATAGTTCCACCACATCGCTTGATCGCTAGTGGTGAAAGTATAGAATAGGTAATCGTTGAAAACGATAATTGACAAACAAGTTTTCAATTCCAAAATTATGGGATTTACAATTTTGCCAAAACAATTAATGCAAAACGTAAGCATGTTTCATCCCATCTTATGCCTTAATTTATAGGTCTCACTAACTAACTTAATTAAGTTGTCTAATTTAGAAACCGCAAATCATAAAGTCGAGGTCTCACACAACAAAATAATTCACCTCGTTATTGTAATCTAGATCAAGGTCTCACATAACTAAATTACAACTTCAAGTGTTTCATATCATTAGATGGCATAAACTTAAATTTAAAGGGTACAATTTTTGATGTGTAATCAAAACTTATGTATAAAGAAGCATGCATACAACTTTATAACATAAAATTTTGAAAAACTTACTAAAAGATTTTAATTGCTAAGATTGAATTCTACAAAGTTTTAATCGATGCGTTGAGAAACTTACAACTTTGCACTAAGATGCTTCGTACATAGAATGGTTATACTAGGTAGCTCCAATTGAACGCATTGTAAGTGAGAGGACCGTGTACAAGCATAACCTTAGACATCCATTCGGTGAGACTATGCTCACTTCTTAAATACCCCTTTATAGTTTGTTCTAGTGGGTGAGCCGTTCTAACCATTTAGTACAAATGCATCGGTCGATTAAAAGTTCAAGAATAATTCTTAGTTAAATCAATTTCGTCATTATTTAGTCCATTTAATTTTCTATTCATAAAAACCCTTTTGCTTACTAACATGTCAAAACAATATATAAACAAAAAGCATTTTAATAAAATTAAACACACTCAAATAATATAAACATATAACTAAACAATTTAACATATGTAAAACAATTAGCCACATGCATAATTATTTCAATAAACTCTAATAACAATTCTAGGCGTAAATTAATGCATACATTAACTAGGACTTTCATCTCAAGGTAGATGAGCCACATACATCGACAAGTCGATCATGTAGTCAAGTTAATAGTATACCAATTAGCACATAACTAATTTTATTAGTTATAATTGAGGTCTTCCCAATTTTATAATTATTAAATAAATAAAACATGTGTGTATCACTTAACAATTAATCAATATACAATAAACAATACTCCATGGCAAAACATGCATGTTCCACCATGGATTTCGCATAACAATTATTACCCAAGATACGATATTACATGGCACATAACAATTATTCATTAATTAACCACATAAAATTAGCATGCAATCCTAGGGTTTCTACAAGTTTTACAAAATTAAAACCTAATAAATAAATAAAGGGTAATCGACCCTTATATAAAAATTAGGGTTTCAATTCAAACCCTAGAAACCATAAAAACATGCATATAATCATAAAGATCCAATTTATATGTGTTTGTAATTAATTACATCATATTAACTCGGCTCGATACCACCGTTGGAATTTTATACTCATAACAATTATACATAAAACAAATACATCATCAAAGCAAGCAATGGAAGACTATAGGAATAATATATGTAATTAATTAACCAAACAAGAAAGTGCGTACCTTTTAGCAATTCAAGCAATCAAACGATTATGTGATCAAATAACAAAACCCAAAACCCTAAACTAGGGTTTATACAAATCGTCCAACCCAAAAATCGACCACCAAGGATTACAAGCTCAAGTGTGCTTGTACTTGCTCTTGTACACACGCATTAATAGCGATTTGATGCGAGAAGCTAGTTCCTTGAATCACTAATAAACCAAACACTTTATCTTTGAGCTAAGACAAAATCGAAAACCCTTGGGATGAGGGTGTTCGACCGCCACACAAAGAGGAGAGGAGAAGGAGAGAAATTAGATTATCAAAGTGATCCAAGGTTAGTCAATAATGAATACATTGATTTGTATTTATAGTTAACATATCTTGGAGTCCAAGTTTGAGTGGGATTGGGTTTGGAAACCCCACCGATCGGCCTAAGCACCCCAAAGGGATTCTAGAACTTTCCGACTTGTAATTTCATCTCTAGTCCTTCTAGTTAATATTTAACGACCGTTAACCAAACCTCGTTAATTATTTAACTATCGTTATGTTTTATTTAGTGATTAATAATTAATAATAATAATGTTTTATTTATATTAATTATGTACATCAATTCTCATACGTAATGTGTGCAATCCCAAGTCTCGAGTTCGAATCCGGACATACTATTATTTAAATATCCATTAAAACCTTTCAATAGACGATAATTCATGGTGTGACAAGGTTGGCATCAAGTCGTTTCAACCAGGGACGGAACCAGGGGGTGTCCCGGGACACCCATGGATATTTGTGTCGTAGTGTTAATTTTGTTAAAAAAAAAATCGATTTCTCTTAAATGCACCCGGTCTCTAAAAATTGTGTTTGCATTATTGTTTAGTTTATTTCAGGTGCACCTGGTCACACCGCGTCCTGATTCCGTCCCTGGTTTCAACATATAGAGACTTATAGTGAATTGCTTGTTCGGATGTTTGATCGACCTAATTAGTGTGTATACTGAAATACAAGCTACACCAACTGGTAGGTAGTAGCTAACACTTAGCCAAAACTATAAAGTAACTCCAAGTTGTCACAAAATTTCTTGCTTTAGACAATAACTATTTCAGTAAAGTGGTTTATTTTCATCTACTAAAACAACGTCTCATTTTAATTTGATAAAGCTAATGTCCAATTATTGATTGCGGATAATTTCCATATTCAATATATCGCAAGTTTGATTTCAACGATAATCATGTCTTTATAGCTTCTTATGATTTCAACAACGATCCAAGTAAGTAAGTAAAGTAATGTTGTGTTCTCATGTTTAGAGAAAGATAAAGTAAAAGCAGCAACCTATATTAATATCTCATAGAAATTTATGTTTGCTTTGAAACAATTATATATATAGCCTGAAGATATTGAGTGCAAATAATCACATATTCAACAACACTGTCTCAACATATTACTGGATAACTTTCATCCATCTGCTCATTAGGAGAAAAATTATCATTGATTAAAGTCCTAACATTTAAGAAAAGGGGATATGGTTAATGAAGTTGATTCACTTTGTTTTCGTTCAATACAACAATCGCCGCTGCAGCGAAATTTCGAGGATTTCGCCGGACATGTCCCCTGTAATAACCTTCCCGGGACATGTCCTCGCCGAAGTCCCCGCAATACCCTCTCGGGATACTTTTCCGGGACTCTGCACAACCTTTACCGGGACATGTGGATCCCGAAGAAATTGTCACCGCTCAAACATGTCCGACGTGGCACTTTGTTTTGTTGTGTGACTGTCCCCGGAAAAAGGGTAACTAAAGTTTGTCTTTAACTCCTTCTTCGGGACATGTCCTCGGGAAAATGAAAATTAATATTACCTATGACACTTTCACCGGGACATGTCCCCGAGATTTTGACCCATTTTGCAGAAAATTGCTGCAAAATGGGTAATTTTCAGATTTTTTTAGGGAATTTTTCCGAAAAAAATCTACAATTTAACAACTTGTTTTCAACCTATTTTATGCTACAACAACACAAAATCGCTAAACATAATATCATATATAACCCAAATGGTCCAAATTCGCTACAACACAATCGATAACATAAAAAATTTTTCCAAAATCGCCAATGTTCCAAAACTATACATAAGCTACCTATACGCAAATGGTCCAAAACTATACGTATAATCCATTTAGCGGAATCCTAACCATGTTATTCTCTACAAATATATCCTAACACATAAAGCTCAAACTCGTGTTCATGAGGCGGTTTTGTCGATTGACTCCGATATCTTCTCTCTTCTTCGGGTTTGTCCAAAGTAACTCACAGATTTTAAATAGTTTGGGTTTTAGGTAATGATAACTATCCAGCATCGGTATCAAAGACCCTTTAAACCATTAGGTTGAATTGGTCATTTTAACAATTAGGTAGGAGAGTAGGATGGTGGATTTTGGGACCTAAACCAAGATCTGGCAGTGTGGGGTCCACCCCTTCATGTGTAATAGCACTTTAACTAGGTTAATGAGATCATGTTGTTTATTTTGTCGATACAAAGATTTGATCATGTTTGCTTACGACTTTTGAAGCAGTGTGTCTAGGGTATTAGGGTTGGTGAAAACATGAGAATGGTGTTAGTGTGTCTAGTTAAAGTGCTATTACACCATTTCGACAACAACAACATTTCATCTCGCTTGCAATGATCTTCCAAAAACTCACTAAATTCTCTCTTATATTATCAAACAACAAAATGAAGATACGGCGGTGACATGTGGCTTCTCCGATGGTTTACGGCGAGGAGGTACACGATTTCTTGGTCCAAGAGACAGAAAGTTTACATCCCATTTTTGTTACGTTTGTTATGGTTACACGATGATGAGAGTTGAATCTTGAAGGTAGAAAGGTGGTGCAAAATGGTTTAGCCCCCTTGAGAGTTCATAATCGTGTGTGTTTTTAGTGTGTTTTTGGTGAGAAACTCCATGTGTGATGAGAGGGTCGGAGATTATAAGAAGATAGATGAAAGGGTTTGTAATGATAGTAATGGCGAGTGAAGTGGAGTTAATGAGGCACCCTCACAAACCCTTTCATATCTCTCGCCACCATTATATCTCTATCATTACACACCATTTCATACCTCTTCTTATCATCTCCGACCTCTCTCTCACACAAACTTATGGAGTTTCTCACCAAAAACACACACTAAAACACACAATAAAACACTCTCAAACCAAGCTAAACCCTTTGCACCACCTTTCTACCCTTCAAGATTCAACCTCATCATCGTGTAACCATAACAAACCGTGAATAAGAAATAGGTCAGACACTTTCCCGTATCTTGTGGACCAAGAAACCGTGTACCTCCTCGCCAGAACCGTCGGAGAAGCCATATGTCACCAGATCTTTTCATTTTGTTGTTTGATAATATAAGAGAGAATTTGGTGATTTTTTGGAAGATCATTGTAAGAAACAAAATGAAATGTTGTCGGAAATGGTGTAATAGCACTTAACTAGACACACTAACACCATTCTCATGTTTTCACCAACCTCAACCCTAGATGATTGTTCAAAAGTCTTAAGCAAACATGATCAAATCTTTGTATCACAAGCGATGAAACGACATGATCTCATTAACATAGTTAAAGTGTTATTGCACATGAAAGGCGGTGGACCCCGACACCTTTCCAAGATCTTGGTTTAGGTCCCAAAATCCACCATCTTACTCTCCTACCCTAATTGTTAAAATGACCAATTCAACCCTAATGGTTTAAAGGGTCTTTTTGATACCCGATGCTTGGATAGTTCTCATTACCTAAAACCCTAAACTATTTAAAATACGCAACGACATATCTTACCTTTGGTCTTGGTCGTGGTCGCGGTTTGCACTCCGGTGATCGACAAGAGACACTATATTCTACAAGTATAAAAGCAAAGCACATACTAAAACTATATTCTTGAACGCTTTATGTTTCATTAATGCTTCACTTTTTAATAGTTATACAACGAGGGTTAATCTTCAACGAGGGTTATCTATTTCTAATTTCTAAAAGTTATTACAAAGTAATATAGTTAATGCTATACATCTTCTAACAATAAACAACCATAACTTGGATTATTAACATCAAATAACACAAGTATCACGACCACGCATAACACCGTGAACCAATAAACCACCATCGTTATCGCTTATGACTCTATGTACACGTATTTGTGTAGCTACCTGTAAACCAATAAATCAAAAGGATATATTAAATGTAAATGGTTATATATCCTTTTGGTACTAACGTGTATGTTTACATATCTAACTTTGTCATTACACTTGTGATAATAATTATTATACATTTATTTATTTTTATTTATATTAACCGTGTCATACTAATATTCTCATATGGTATGAAACAAAAACGAAACATCATTTTACAGGCCACTTTGCGAATCATCCTGGTACAATACCACCGAAAAAAAAAAGTCACGACCACATACAAGTATTCTCCTAAATGTACTGTCAAAGCTAAAGATTAAAACAAGAGGAGACCAAAGAAAGAAAACATTATGTCTAACCTTAGTCTTATGAATCAAAATCACAACCAAAACTATGAATACAAGATAGAAATCAAGAAGATCAAGAAGATAAAGAACTTAACTTGAATGTGCAAGATAGAAATCAAGTGGAGCAGCTATGGTAACGGTTTGGTGATGAAGATGAAGTGCGTGAGCAAATGCGTGTTTGGTGGGTATATTTTATATCACTTGTGAAAAGCGGATCGAGTTAATAATTGAGGTGATTTTCACGATTAGTTTTCACCGGGACATGTCCCCGGTAAACGTTGTTTGTCTTCTAGCAATATTTTTACGGGACACGTCCCGGGAAGGTTATGGCGGGATAAAGTAAAAGGTGGGAGGAAAATAAAAACGTAAAGTTTTCCGAGGACATGTCCCCGCAAAGGGTGTATTAATCAATATATTTATTGAAAAAATCTTTATTATCATTGTCAATAACTAAAATTAAGAACACATCAATTGTGAACTACCATTGTTGTTACCTTGGACGCCATGAATGCCCTATGTTATACGATCAAATGTTGTACTCAAGAAACCACAAAACGCTTGGTACATCGTAACTTTTAACCATTTTTTTGTTTAACTATCCGCTTCAACGCCGAGTATAGGTTCTATGGTATACGATCATGTTAAACGACCAACTATAGGTGCTATGGTATACGATCATGTTAAACGCACCACCTATAGGTGTTATGGTATATGTATCATGTTAAACCACCAACTATAGGTGCTATGGTATACGATCATGTTAAACGACCAACTATAGGTGCTATGGTATACGATCATGTTAAACGACCAACCATAGGTGCTATGGTATACGTATCATGTTAAACGACCGAGTATAGGTGCTATGGTATACGTATCATGTTAAACGACCAACTATAGGTGCTATGGTATACGTATCATGTTAAACGACCGAGTATAGGTGCTATGGTATACGTATCATCTTAAACAACCAAGTATAGGTGCATTGGTATACGTATCATGTTAAACGACCGGGTATAGGTGCTATTGGTATACGTATCATGTTAAACGAGCGAGTATAGACGCTATTGGTATACGTATCATGTTAAACGAGCGAGTATAGGTGCTATTAGTATATACGATCATGTTAAACCACCAAGTATAGGTGCTATTGGTATACGATCATGTTAAACCACCAAGTATAGGTGCATTGGTATACGATCATGTTAAACGACCGGTATAGGTGCTATTAGTATAATGATCATGTTAAACGAGCGAGTATAGGTGCTATTGGTATACGATCATGTAAAACGAGCGTAGTATGGGTGCTATTGGTATACGATCATGTTAAACCACCAAGTATAGGTTCTATTGGTATACGATCATGTTAAACGACCAAGTATAGGTGCATTGGTATACGATCATGTTAAACGACCGGGTATAGGTGCTATTGGTATACGTGATCATGTTAAACAAGCTTAGTATAGGTGATATTGGTATACGATCATGTTAAACGAGCGAGTATAGGTGCTATTGGTATACGATCATGTTAAACAACCAAGTATAGGTGCATTGGTATACGTATCATGTTAAACAACCAAGTATAGGTGCATTGGTATACGTATCATGTTAAACGACCGGGTATAGGTGCTATTGGTATACGTATCATGTTAAACGAGCGAGTATAGATGCTATTGGTATACGTATCATGTTAAACAACCAAGTATAGGTGCATTGGTATACGTATCATGTTAAACGACCGGGTATAGGTGCTATTGGTATACGTATAATGTTAAACGAGCGAGTATAGGTGCTATTGGTATACGTATCATGTTAAACAACCAAGTATAGGTGCATTGGTATACGTATCATGTTAAACAACCAAGTATAGGTACATTGGTATACGTATCATGTTAAACGACTGGGGTATAGGTGCTATTGGTATACGTATCATGTTAAACGAGCGAGTATAGGTGCTATTGGTATACGTATCATGTTAAACGACCAAGTATAGGTTCATTGGTATACGTATCATGTTAAACGACCGGGTATAGGTGCTATTGGTATACATATCATGTTAAACGAGCGAGTATAGGTGCTATTGGTATACGATCATGTTAAACGAGCGAGTATAGGTGCTGTAGGATATTGGATTTCACAAACACTCTAAACCATGATCAAAGTAGGCGATAAGTATGTTAGAGAGAGAAAGTTCTAGTGAGAGAAAGGAAGAGAGTTGGGAACTATAGTGAGAGAAAGAAAATATTATTATGAGCTCCAACTCTACCTTGGGAGGTAGAGAGTATTTATAGTCTTACATAAACGCCACACAACGGGTCGTGGATCGTGCATACAGCTGGGTAAAGACCCGTCTGTCCTCCACGGTGTTACTAAACTAAATACTACTTAACATAAAAGAACTACGACTACGAGCTTAACGATTACATATACTTGAGGTGACCGACTCTTTAATACCGGAATTTCTAATTCCTAACAATCTCCCTAAGGAGGTCACCTCAAACATATACTAAAATTACATTGAATACAAACAGATATTACATTAACAATTGTTCTTGCATTCTTGATGTAGTACTTTGTCCTCAAGCTCGTAGTCATTGATTCCACTCATTGCATGTTTGGTTAATCCAAGTGGAGGTCTTTACCGATCCACGTGATAATAATTTCAAGCCGCCTTTTGAGATCATCACCAACAAAAATCTCTCGAGACATCCATTTTGGTGTTGGTATTATGTGATGTTGTGACTTTCGGACCGACATGCTCACATTCGGATCATGATATCTTCTCATCGAGTAACGGAAGCTTTCGCTGATTCATGATATTGGCGCAGCAGAAAGCGTAAGCATGGAGTGAAAATATCGAGTCATTGATGCACTTATCATGATTTCTTTTGAGATGAATGTGTAGTGTGAGCATGCGGCTATGGATTGACCGCTTCATTCGATCACCGCAAACGCCGGGTGTACCGCATAAAACAGCTTAGCAATAAAGCGCACGAAAGTGTCTTTGATCAATTTCGTTGAATTGAGGTACACGCCCACGGTTCCCCGCTGATCAAGACAAGTACCGCTCGTGATCGTATAATTCAAGAATTTCCTTGATGTGGTTTCGCAATGCTCTAGTCGTTCTCAAACCGAACATCTCAAAGAAGACAACACGGAGTGAGTGAACCAAATAAGTAGAAATTCACCGATTGATGAAAAGAGATTTGAAAGACAATCGTATTGCTCAATAGAAATTGTTTTTGCAATACAACGAAGGTTTTAATGAAAATCAATTATCAATCATAAAACACCTTTTGATTTGAAATATCCGAACACGGTCAATGTGCTAAAGAAAAGAGTTTTAAGCACAATGACCGGTTTTTCAAAGGTATCCGTCAATCCATAACTCGAACTGTGATTGATTCAAAAGATTGAATCGCCCCATTGTTTTCGCTCGCTTGTCACATGGTTGATCTATTTGATAGATCTCACATGCCACCCACCGTGAGCTTGTTTGATGTTGGCTCCGAAGGCTTTCCATCTTCATTGTGAGTATGTTTGCATATCACTCGATGTTCCGCAATACCACAAGGATAATGCGAGGACTCAAGATAAAATCTCTTTCCACATTGTGTGAAACAGAGAGTCTTCAATGAAAGTGTCCTAATGAGATTTATTGATGATCTCGTGGCTCTAGACTCAATATGTGCATATTTGGATCCCGTGTCGAGACTAGGGAGAGGGTCTCCTTCTTCAATATCAACAATCTCTAAGAGAAAGTCGATAGATAATGTCGGTTCCCGTGAGAATGAAACAAGTCCTTTAAGAGGAACTTGAGTGGTTTGGAAAGTTGAAGTGCAAGGCCACCGGGTCCATGACGCCTTGTCTTCAATACCGATGTTACCATCAAGAGTATATGAATTGAACCCGGTTTCGCCCTAAAGTTGAATATATGGAGGGCTATTTGTTTTCACCCTTTCTCATTCAATTCTTTTTAATTCTTCAACCCTTCAAGCTTACCGAGACTTCATAGCTAGAACTTTGTTGGGTTTGTTCCAAGACTAGCTCTATCTCATCCGCATTCTTCCCATATCTCATTTTTCTCCTTTTATCATCATACCTAAGGACTTCTACACTAACTAGTGGATTGTCCTCGGTAGATCCCTCCGCTCTCGCGGATCATGGGAACCAATACCTAACCTTATCATCCTTATATCACCGCATATAAAGTAAATTTGGTCGGTCTATTTGGTATTGTTCATCCGCCATTTGAACCAATTGAAAACCATTTGAAAATCAATCCAGATACTTGTGATATATTATCAAAACATTTTGTACCGAATTGTTTTTGATATTTTTAGAACAAGTGCTCCCCTCAACATGTGCACCAAATGTTTGAAATCGTTTTGCACACGGAGGCAAGAGGAAGAATTTACTTTGATTACCATTTTCTAAAGATATCAACATCACTTCCCTAATCGAATCAAGTAGATAAAGCATTTTGGGAAGGATGAGGTTTTCATGATTTTGCTCCCCTCAATATGTGCTTCTAGGTTTGAAAAGAGTTTTGCACATACTAGAGGAACCCGCACATTGAGATAAGTGATCACGTTTCAAATCATAGGTTTAAGATAGATGCTCCCCTCAACATGTGCATGGAAAATTTGAAATCGTTTGTCACATGTGGAAGGAAGGAGAGCATGTACATCCTTATAAAACCATTTACCGAATTATCGCTTAAACCAATTTAAATCACACATTCTCCCCGATCACAATTATCAAATCATTTGAGATTTGTGATCTCTTATAGATTTAAATTGATTTTGAAAGCTTTTAAGGAGAATTGTGACTTGATTATGAAAGCGTTTTAATCGATAAGGATCGGATTTTAAAACTTTAAACTCCATTGATAAAACATGCATGTATATCTTTTGAAAACAATTGAATGCCAAATAACTTTTTAATTTAATTGAAATCATTCTCCCTCAATCAATGACATAGGTTGTTGATTGAGAGATTGATATTGTGACAAATAAGTCCGATGATTATCAAAATTAGAGACCGAGTTATTTTTCAAAGCGCTTAGTTTTCAGCAGATAAATGTTTATAGAATCGAGCATGGAATTTTGAAAAAATGATAAAGAATAGCTCGTTTTTTCTTTAAGAAAGCGGGTTACTTGCTCGAAATGACAATAAACCATTGTTTCTCTTTCTCCCAAAAATAATTTTTGATTTTTTTTTTTTTTTTTTTAAGAATTGAACAACATCTAAAGTCCCGTGTCATTCTTTGAATGACAAAGACAAAGACCGTAGATATTGACGAACCGAGAAAAAGCATAACAAATTGACAATATTTTTGAAGATTTTTCAATTTTTCGATTTTTATGGATTTTATGTGTTTTATAATTTTGTATTTTGTTTTTCGAATAGATATATACAAGAGATAGATGAAGATAGACCTTTACTCCTCGCCTTCCTCCTCAAGACGCTTGAGTGTTTTCGTTGAAGACTTTTCAAGCCAAGACGTGGAAGAATAAACTCAAAACGCTCTCTTGGAAGAGCTTTGGTGAAGATGTCGCTAACCGATATTCGCACCTCACAAAATAGAGTTCCACCACACCTTTTTCCACTTGTTCCCCGATGAAGTGATGTCGAATGTCGATATGCTTTGCTCTTGAGTGTTGAACGTTGTTGCATGAGAGAGCAATAGCACTTTTATTGTCACAAGACAGAGGGATTTTGTTGAATTCAAAGCCATAGTCGATAATTGAGATCTCATCCATAAGATTTGAGCACAACAAGATGACATGGCTATGTATTCACCTCGTAGAGGAAATAGAAGTACTCATTTGCTTTTTGAAGACCACCACAAGCTTATCACCCAAAAATTGAGCACCTCCGCACGCATTTCGACGTGTATCTTGACAACTCGCATGATCAAGATCGTGATAGGCCGTTAGAGACATACCGTGTCCTTCGGTACCAAAGTCCCATATTGATGGTTCCTTGAGATACCGAAGACCCGCTTAACCGCTTCAAGGTGCTTTTTAGTAGGCTTAGCTCGGTATCTAGCACACATGCACACAAATGAACAAGATGTCCGGTCTACTAGCCGTGAGGTACATCGTGATCCAATCATACTACGATATTTCGCTTGATCTACCATGATCCCCGAGTGGTCCTCATCCGCCTTGGTTCGCTCAATCATGGGAGTGTCAACAGGTCACTAGAATCAAATCCAAATTTCTTTAAAATCTCATTTGCATATTTAGATTGATTTATGAAAATGCCTCCGGACTTTGTGAAATTTGTAATCCCAAGAAAATGACATTTGTCCCATCATTGACATTTGAAATTTTGAACCCATTTCATTAGAAAACGATCACATTCCATTGGGTCGGTCGAGGCAAAAATAATATCATCAACATAAATTTGAACGTGAATTAAGTGTTTGCTCGACTTTCGGTGAACAAAGTAGGATCAATCGCTCCTTTGTCAATCCAAGAGATAGAAGAAACTTTGACAACAGATCATACCATGCTCTAGGAGCTTGCTTCAAACCATATAGGGCCTTTTTCAAGCGATAAACATGAGTAGGATGCTCAATTCACAAAACCCTCCGGTCGGTCGACGAAACCACTTCTTTCGGATCTCCATTAAGAAATGCGGTTTTCACGTCCATCCGATAAACAACCATGTTCTTGCTAGCAAGATTAGCCAAGAAGATTTCGATCGCCTCGACACGAGCAACCGGAGCAAAAGATTCCTCAAAGTCTATACCTTCTTCTTGACGATAACCTTTAGCCACTAACCTAGCCTTATTTTTCAAAACATCACCATGCTCATCAAGCTTCACTTTGAAGATCCACTTAAGAGCAATGATCATAGCACAACTGAGTCGGTACTAATTCCCATACATCTAATCGATCAAACTCATGAATTTCATCTTGCATGGCATTGAACCATTGCCTTCATTCATAGCGCTTTAACATCTTTAGGTTCGATCTTTGAGAGTACAGAGTTAAAGAAGCACCATAAGGCATCAAGAGCAAGTCGCTTACGAGTGGATACCGGACGAGAAGGATTTCCAATGATGTTGTCTAATGGATGATCGTGAGTCCATTTTCCGAGGTGTTCATGTGGTAGTTGTTGAGGGATCAAGTAGCAGAGTCGATGTCTCTCAAGAAGATGGTTCGATGAAGATTCAGAGCAAATATGTTTTCAAATGGAGCATCTTCGTGAGTAGCAAAGGGATTAACTTCATCATTGATGCCGTAAACATTTCCATGATGTACATTTGAAGAATGATGATTTGTTGATGAGATCAAGGATCAAGCAGCAGCGCTTCTTGACTTAAAGATATTGAGACCGAGGATTGACTTCATTCACGTGAATATGAGCACCTCTGTTGTAGGAATCGACACCTCATTAGTACTTGGATCATAAAGTTCATCAAACATAGGATCAAACAATTTCTTTAAATCATCTTCGATGGAGGTACATATGGAGTTTCTTGAGAAGAGTTTGGAACAAGGGATGAACCAATGGGACTGTTTTGAAGTGCGGGTCCCGAATCGGATTGTCCAGAGCCATTTGACCGGTCACCATCAAACGTAACGTGAATTGTTTCCATGATATTTCGGGTTCTTTTGTTGTAGATTCGTATCCCTTTTGTTTGGTGAATACCCTACAAAACTCCAATGTCCGCTTTAGCTCTAAGTTTGCCTAAGTCTTGACCTCATTAGTTGGATAACACAATGCACCAAACACACGAAGGAAAGAGAGATTAGGTTTTCTGTTGTGGACAAGTTCATATGGAGTTTTTCCATGAACAAAGGTGAATCGTGGAACGATTTTGTGTGTAGCATGCAGGGCAATAGCTTCACCCGAGAAACATTGGAACCTTTGAGTAAATCAAGATTGTTCTAGCGGCTTCTACAAGAGTTCGATTTCGCCTTTCAACTACACCGCTCGTTGAGGAGTTCGTGGAACACTTCTTTGATGGTCGATTCCAATGCTTTCATAAAATTCACTAAGTTGTTTGTTAACAAACCCGCCCATTGTCTGCTCGGATAATTCGACGGTTTTGTTAAGTCGAACTCGCACTGCTTGATGAGTTTGATGATGATATCGAGTTTCATCCTTTGTCCTTAAGAACTTGACCCTGTGAATCTAGAGTAATCATCAACCACAACTAACACATATTTCTTCCCAAAGATATTCTCGACTCTCATTGGTCCACATAAATCCATATGAATTGTATGAAGAACTTCGTGATGAGTTAGTAGGTTTGGGTTTATGGGCATACTTTTGCTTTTTCCCAATTGACATGTCGAACAAAGATGATCCTTTTCATACTTGAGTCTAGGTAAACCTACAACTAAGTCCTTTTCGTGAGATCATTGATGGTGCCAAGTTCAAGTGATTGAGACGACGATGCCATAACCATGACTTTGTTTTAGAAGCCTTTGACAAGAAGCAAATTGAGAAGACTTCATCATATCTTCGATAGAGATGGTGTATAGATTTGAACCACGTGAACCTCTTAAAAGTTCCTTACCATCAAGTTCTCTAACGAAGGTGTATGTTTTTCAAGGCTACT
The DNA here is from genome assembly GCA_022545495.1 of Chrysanthemum lavandulifolium. Classification (NCBI taxonomy): domain Eukaryota; kingdom Viridiplantae; phylum Streptophyta; class Magnoliopsida; order Asterales; family Asteraceae; genus Chrysanthemum; species Chrysanthemum lavandulifolium. Next base: position 274,828,168 of record CM040243.1, read on the forward strand.
TCTAGATCGTAATCGCAGAATTGACCAACAGAGAACAAGTTATGACCAAGACCTTCTACATAGTAAACCCCGGAGATAACACTTTGCCAACAACATAATCTCCATAACCCATGATTGCACCGAAATGATCATTCCCGAATCTAATCGTCTCGATGAATTTGCTCACGGTTCATGAGCCGCGACCGTCGCCAATATATGCTTGGAACAACTGAGTCCGTGTACCACGTAACGATTTGAACGATCCGCAGCTGAACATGCATAAGAATGGATAATCGGATAATTGGGATCCCCATGCAAGAATGGGTTCCATTTGGTTAGTAACAATGGTTGGAACACCCACATCGTAAATAGAAGCATTCATATCGTAAATTAAGGCAATGGAATCATTATGAATAGATGTAGTACTAGTGTCTCAGATAGCCCTATTCAAAGTGTGCTCACTTCTTAAGGGAATAGTTCTACCAAGAGGCATCCATTTTCTAGTGGGCATTGTCTCGATTAGTCTTATGACCAATGTGTATCCAATGATAGCCTATCTTACTAAATGTTCTTCCGTGGGTTTCCACGTTTTCTAACTTTCTTTCGCTTTTGCCTTTTAGCCTTCTTAGCATGATTTTTAGCATTAACAATATTAATTGGACAATTAACATCATTAGGCAAAACATTAACACCACATTCATGATTAGAAACAGAATTCAAGCAGACATCAATACAAGGTTTGCAAATAGTATCGAATTCAATTAATTACAAGACGCCTATGGCTAATACTAGAATCAACACGATTCGCTTTATTCGCTCAAACTTAAAGTTCCTAGGTAGGTCTTCTACTTTCTTCCAATGCACATTCTTAGCTCATGAGGTCGTGTCCTTCCTTGTATTGTCTTGAGACTTTGACCGCTTGCTTTAATGTCACCGATTACTCTGTAGAGGAATGGGAACATTAGTTGGTTTGGCTACTATTTGCTTCACTGCTTAGATGTGCCGATCCGAGCTACATGCAGCACACTAAGATTAACTTTTTAACACTTGAATAGTGGGATTTGAACACCTAGAGGGCACACTCGAGTTCACATTCTTAGCACTAATGATTTGAAATCGAACTACTTGAAGGCACATTAGGTTCACATTCATAACATTTGGCATTGAATGACTTGCATGCTTGGCACTAGGCATAGAACACGGTATCAAGGGATTGACTTGCTCACCTAAGGTTTTAGGGCATATTGTAATTAGGCATTCTAGAAGTTCTTGAGATCGTTTGGCATATAAGCATGCATGGCCAATTGCATTATCATCCGGTTTCTCTAACTTATCCTCTTCTACAATCTCACGGAGACATTCTAGGTCGTCCTTAAGGTATGAGAAATATGTTTGAATAGCAAGTTTGTTATTCCTAAGATGAGGAGGAACATATTTCATGCATAAAGCATATTTATTACGACATGTACCTTTGATACACCATTCTCCCATTGGTCATTGGCATCTTCCCTTTTACCCGACTCTTTAGATTCTCAATTTCTTTTGTAACGAGGCTACCGCTTCGTTATTTTTGTTACGAGTGACCTTTATAGATTCAAATAATTCATTGAAATGACGTTTAACCTTTTCATTTTCTTCAAGAAAACCTCATTTTCCTTTTGTAAAGCATTTACTAAGTTTTGAAGATGAAAGTTTTGAGAATTCGAGAATCTAAAGGAGGAGGCATTTGGGGACCACCACATTGTTCGCTTGACCCTTTAATTGAGAGATTTGGGCTTTCAACTTTTCGATCGTGTTGCAATGAGCTTGAATCTGCTCATCACGCTTGTTAATTTGAAAAATCGCATCAAACTCGAGCATCCGAGGATGTCTTGATATTTGAAGTTTTGACATTTTCTTTAAGATGTTGATATTTTAGTTGTAAATTAAAATGCTCAACTTCTAGTTTAGAAAATGTTTAACCAAATTGTCGTGATCATCCAGCTCAATTTTCTCATTTAGTTCGTAATTAGTTTTTCAAGCTCAATGACACGATCATGGGAGACTTTCAAAGCAATGATAGCTCATGGAATCGAGAAGCAAGAATAGAACAGCTTAGTAGCAAAGTAGAACACATCTTGAGCAATACATTCGTAAATCGTGTTCTCATTTAGTGTATGCAAGTTCTTCCTCTCAATCTCATTATATTTTAGTGCTCGCTCATAGTCACTAACCTCAACTATCATTGCATCAAATTCCTTTTCCATTCCCTTAATATCAAGATTCATCCCTTTTAAGACTCTCAAAGTGATCTTTAGAAGTTTAAAGAAAGGCATGACCTCGCTTAAATAGCATTCTTTTGTTTGTTCAAAACCCTTTCCCTTCGCTATCCCAGCTGGTGTGATCCTTTTCACAAGTTTTCTCAAAATCAACAAATAGTTGAAAAATAACATATTGACCGATTAAGGTCTTGCTTTTAGTAGCAATAGTTCTAGGAACTAGATGCATTGGTGTGTTGGGAGGATACACAATGCTTTAGGCATTTTCCTAAGGGAGGGTTCACATTACAAGATTCTCTGCTTTTTGCTTATCTAAATCCTTTTCCGTAATACTTGTTCGGTGTTAACAATGTCCGAGGCTTAAACATGTTCAAGGAAATCCAATTTTCCTTCTTGTAATCATGGGGTGTGATCTTTATTTTCATCTCTTTACATTTAGGATCACCTAATTTCTTGTTCATCTTTTCCCTAGTGACTTCATCCGATTTCTTATCTTCCTCAAGTGCACTCAACGCAACTAGGTTTCGCCTAGGTTTAAGGATTTCATTGCCATCATAAAGAACCTTATGAGCATTTCTAGCCTTTTAATGACCTCTCGGATTTGGTTCCTCAACAAGGGAATGCTATGCTTATCGCTAAGACTCTATGCTTAGTGATCATGTGAGCAATCGAATGGTGTTCCTTGTATGTACAACTTGTTTTCAAGTTTGTTTTTCAAAGTTTTCGATTAGAAAATCTTTCAAGAGTTTTGATTCCTTTGCATTAAATTCTTGCTTAAGCATTTTCACATTTTCTTGAAGTTCTTGTTTTTGCTTAGCGCTTTAGAAAGCTTTTCTTGCAAGGAATTTAACTCTTGTTTTAATACTTCTTCTAAAATTACTTTTTCTAATGATTGTACGCACTTGGTCATCCATTTCCCGCTCACGAGTGGTCAACTCAAATTTTGCACGTTGTTCATAAATAGCAACACGCTCTTTATAGGCATTTAGTTCGTAAATTACGTAATCATCAAGCATATGCGTGAATTCATCAAAACATAGTCATTGTTGATCGCAGAAGATGCATCACTTGGTACAACTTCACTTTCACTTTGTTTCACATATTGATCATATTGGACAACATTGATATTACCCATATTTTCAATATTTGATTCAATAGTTTCGATGATTGTACTTTGTCATGCATCTTTGCACATCAAGATCATCGTATAGTTTTAATACCTCCGAGATGAGTTTGTCATTGGATGGGCCACCTTGTGGTGAAGAAGAGACCTTGGGAGAAACCATTGGAGTAATGCTAGCCATAAAATTGTGTGTGCAGAGGTCCATCATCCACATCGAGTCGTATGCATCACAATCGCCGACTTGAAAGGCATTCGATGATTGTGACCTATCTCCGAATTGGTCGCTCATCCACATCAAGATCATAGGTCTTGGCATTGCCCTCAAGAAGAAACAACAACTCCTCTTCATCCAAAGCAAGACCATTATCCCGAGCTTGTACAAGCAAGATCTTATCTCTCAAGTAATCAAGATTCGTGGACGTTTTGGAGATGTGCGCCTTGCAATGTGTCCTCACCACCACAGCTTGTAGCATTTGATCGGCTTAGCTTGACCTTGATTTCCATTCCTTCCTCGATTCGACACCAACATAACCTCTACCACCCACCTCTTCCCCGATCATACCGCCTTTCCCGAATCGGTTGCACCACTATCCTCCCATCTCTCGACAAGAGCTTGATTGTGTGGGTTAGATGTCGCTCGAGGTTGTTGTTGGTTTGTGGGAGAGAATTCATGTTTTGACTAATCAAGAGCTAGTTGATTAATGATGTTTCCACGTGTGCATCAAGATCGCCTTGTTTGAACATAGGATCGTGAATGAGTTTGTGATTACCATTACCCATGGGTATGACTTGTGAGGCTTTGGTTGTGATTCCGATGTTTGAGTAGAAGGCGTTGAGTCATTAGAAGAGCTTGTCTCTCCTCGGTTGGTTTTGAACCGATTAAGAACTTTTTCAAACATAGCATGTCTCTCATTTCAAGGAGGAAGGCATAGAGTTGCTCATAGTTTGTATTCTTCATCCTTTAGTGAGCTTCACGTATGACAAACTTGTGCCATTCGGGATTCATGTTGTTCACAAATTTAGAGTTCAAATTGAATGTTAGGCATAGTCATTCGATGTTCCTCATATCATTAACAAGCTTGTGGAATCTCACATAGTACTCATAAACACTCTCATCCGGTTTCATCTTGAAGTGTTCAAATTCATCATAGAGTTGTGATTCTCTGTCTTCCATGGTTAATTCGAAACCGAGAGAAGCATCTTGACATTATCCCATACCGCCTTTGCTTCGTGTTGTGATTGATCGCCTTGTAGATATCTTTTGAAGACCTTGAAGTACGATGTTAGAAGCCCCGATATCAAGATCGAATCTCTTTTTCTCCTTATCATCGAGCTCATCATATGTCTTTGGTCCGTCAATTCCATAGATCATTGTTCCATCTTCACCAGATCAATTAAGTCTCTAGTCGCCTCAACCCGATATGGTCCTTCATCAATGGATTTGAGAATGTTGACTCCATTTTCTTTTCCAAGACAAGACAACTGATTCGTTGAGCCCAAGAGTCGTAGTCGGCTCACAAGCATGGGTGGATTTAGTATCCGAACCACCGCTTGAACATCCTCAAGAACAATGGAGATGATAGTAGGAACGTTTGTAGACATGTTTCAAGCTCTACGGATTTTACTATTCTTTGATTAAACCGAAATTGATTCTTTCACGGATTTTACTAAACCAAAAGAACAACCGTAAGAATGTATCACCAAGAAGTAACAAGCCTAAATGAATAAGTACCTAACCACACAACTCGCTTAATTAACAACTCGCTTAAGTAATCAACTCGCTTAATAGCCAAGTCGCGATCAAGATCAACTCGCAACACACTCAACTCGCTTAATGAATCAAGTCGCTAAATAGCCAACTCGCTTTAGTATCAACTCGCAACACAATCAACTCGCTTGAACACTAAGTCGCTTAAAGAAACTCGCTAGCTGTTACAACTCGCTAAATAGCTAAGTCGCTTTAGATCTCAAGTCGCTTAAAGAAACAACTCGCTTAGAACCCAAGTCGATAAATATCAACTCGCTAAACAAGCTAAGTCGCATGTACCAACTCGCATCAAATAACAAAGCAACTCGCTTTGAAGAAACACAAGTCCGAGACTCAACTCGCTTAGTCCTTCTTTCACAAATAACCACTTTATCAATCCAAAACAACCAAACCACAATGATTTAAGCCTTCCAATTCAAAACATAACCACATATGATGATCCTAAACACAAAAGTACAAGCAAAATTCAAACTTTACCACTAGAATTTGTCCAAATGAATCAAACTCTCCTAAACCCTTAATACACCAAAACCTTATGAAATCCACCAAAACAAAGAGCATGAAAGATGAGTGATCAAACCATGGCTCTTGATACCAATTGTAGGATATTGATTTCACAAACACTCTAAACCATGATCAAAGTAGGCGATAAGTATGTTAGAGAGAGAAAGTTCTAGTGAGAGAAAGGAAGAGAGTTGGGAACTATAGTGAGAGAAAGAAAATATTATTATGAGCTCCAACTCTACCTTGGGAGGTAGAGAGTATTTATAGTCTTACATAAACGCCACACAACGGGTCGTGGATCGTGCATACATGGGTAAAGACCCGTCCGTCCTCCACGGTGTTACTTAACTAAATACTACTTAACTTAAAATAACTACGACTACGAGCTTTTAACGATTACATATACTTGAGGTGACCGACTCTTTAATACCGGAATTTCTAATTCCTAACATTGGGACATGTCCCCGGAGAAACTTTACGTTGAATTTTGACTATTCGGTCAAAGTTTGATAAAAATCAAACTTACTTTCGCCGGGGACATGTCCCCGCAGAAAGTATCCGTTGAATTTTCCGTAACAAGTCAGCGTATTTATGTGCCACGTCAGATTTTATTTTGTCGTTTAGTGACTTTCGCCGCCGGGGACATTGTGTCCCCGGCGAAAGTCTCTTCGCCCGTCCATCCGATTGTTGTAGTGCTCATTAGGAGAAAAAATCTAGTAGCCTTTCTAGGTGTCACTCTTTAATAAGTAGCTAACTAGTCCAACACGCTTTTATAAGTACTTACAGTGCTTAAGACCCCGGAAAAATATTATTACTCCAAAAAACAATTACAGAATAACGGATGTGGGTGAACCCACACCTCAGCTCAAAAAGGCAAACCGAACACACCTACAGTGCTTAAGACCTCAACTAGCATAAGAAAGACAAAACAATCTTATGATCAAACACTATAAATACATAATAATAAAACTAACATTTACTCTGACAACGAAGATTTATATTCATTGAGTCACAAAACACGAGCTGTTCTGGATTTAAACCTTGTAGGTCATAAGTGTTATATAGATCAAAATATTCATCCTCATGTAAACTAGCATTATACGAACCACCACTCATCATAAAATGAGAAGTCTCATCATAAGCATCTTCAACTTCATCATCACTATTACTATCCAAAAGAACCATATTCCCAACCTTAGAAAACAGATTACCTACCTTTAATTTTTGCCTCATTAACCATAATAGGTATATGATTAGCCTCCTTTGCATAAGAAGCGGCTTCCCATCATCACCCATAAGCATAAGCTTCCCCTCAACAATTTGACTTTCAAGTTTATTAATATTTTCAATAAAAGGTGTGTTACTTGGACTGTCAAATGCATCAATGATAACACTTTCCTGTTTACTTACAATAGGATCCTCATCCAAATCACCAACGTGTCAAAAGCATTAGCCGTGGTAATCACTTCTGCAACCTTGCTTGGTTGTTTATATACCTCCTAAGTAGTAGGAGGCGGATTCTTTGTATTCTTAGAAGCAATCGGCCGAAATTCCATATTATTTGCAACTCCAAACACCCGCTTATACTGAAAGCCCTTTCGCTTGACAGTAGTGAACCCTTATTCGACACTCCCTTATTAGCTCCTAAAGAGTTAGGAACATGTTTAGGAGGAGCTTTAGGACATTCCTCAAGAAGATGACCATAAACCAAACATTTACTACACCGAGGAGGATCCCATTCATATTCAACACGAATGGTGTGTTTCATATAACCAGTTCCATTGATATTAAGGACTACGCCAACCAAAGTATCACAAAGGTTATTAGTCGCATTTATTTCAATCAAGGCACTAGCATAACTACTTCTATCCCATGTATCCAAGCACATATCATTAGTATACGAGTCAAGAAGCATATGATTACCAATTTTAGAGGCAATAAAGCTTAAACCATCAGAAGAATAAACAACAATTAGAACATCATGGAACTTAACCCAAACTGGAACACCAGTCAAATCTTCCTTCGGGAGGCTAGTCTCAGGAGACCACTTATTGAGAACAGTTGGAATTCCTCGAATCATCAATAGACCATCACGAAGAAAAGATTTAGCACCATGAGTAGTTGAGAACTTAAAAAATAAAAACCCTTTCGCGTTTATTGTTGTTTTCTCAACATCATACTTTTTTCATTTATTATGTACAAACCATTCGACAACGGGGAAAGCAAGCCTTTTAGCAATGAAATACCCATATAGGGAAATTTTCAACCTCTCATGAATCTCAAGAACCAAGCAATAATTAACCCGACATCGTAATCAGCATCTTGTGGCACATTATCATCAAATTTATGAAAAGTAATCTTAGTCCCATGCGACGGATTCAATTTATTGGCATAACTCGTAGGCACACCACCATTTTATCATGAAAAATAAGGATTGAACCATCATCATGTAGTTGAAAATCACTCATTGATGTGTTAACATCAAATTTAGGATCAACTGATTTCGATGTTAACCCATCATTCATCACCACGTTACTATCCTTGTCGCCCAATTTTCCATCCCCATTCTTATTCCTACGTTGATCAGCAGACTCCTTCCCCCCTCTCCCTCCCGAATCCAAGATACCACATTTCATACTCAAACATGCACAAACAATCAAAACAAGAAGCACTAGTAGCGTCTTAGCTTTAAATAACACATAAAACCCTAATTATAATTAGGGTTTTGAATCGATGAAAAAGGTTACCTTTACATATTATAAACCATAGCAGAAGTGCAGATATTAAAGGGTGTATTAATGAAACCTAGGAAGCAATAAATGAAGCGGGACAAAAGTCCAATCGTCACATGAAGAAAACCCAAAATTGTAAATAAATCCTAATAGCATAAATCTAAACAAAAAGGGGCACACAATAGTTGACCAAACCACAATAACGAAGTTAGATATAATAGATCAATCTAAAAACAATTCATTATTGCATGGAATTGGACAAAAAAGATTAAAAACGATTTAGCTTTTTAGGTTATCGTGATCGCCACATTCGCCAAACAAGGGAGAGGTTTTTATATGAACAATATGTAGGAGAAAAAAGACATTGAATATGGGATTAATGGTTACCTCTAACAATTTAAAATAAGCCCACCTTTGAGGACCACCATGTTAGTTGGACCAAGTTTAAATGTGGGCTTTAGACTATTAGGTTTAGAGTTATGATTACTTATTTATTAAACTATGTCTTTATTCTCTTATACATATAAAACAGAACATCGATTACTTTAAAAAAAATATTATTTTCGTTAGTGGCAAGCGTGGTATTGTGGGCTTTTGGGCCAAGACACGGGCTGTTGCTTGTGGCCCGTATTCCTAAAGTTTTGGCCCTTTTTAGAACGTTATATGTATAGCTGTTAGTTTACTTTGGTGGAAGGTTTCCTCATTGTTTCTCTCTTTGCGTTATTTGAGTAGGTGAGACGGATTTCTTCATGCATGTTATCTTCTTTTGGTTGTGATTAGTTGCTGCATGTTGATTTTAGGTTGTTTGTTATCGGTTTTAGTTGCAAAGGTATCTAATTTTGTGTAGGATTGTTTGGCCTTTGTTGTTTTTTTATGTTTTTATCTCTTTGCGTTATTTGAGTAGGTGAGATGGATTTCTTCATGCATGTCATCTTCTTTTGGTTCTGATTAGTTGTTGCATGTTGATTTTAGGTTGTTTGTTGTGGGTTTTTTATTGCTAAGGTATCTAATGTTGTGTAGGATTGTTTGCGTTTGTTGTTTTTGTATGTTTTTATGCATGCTGTTTGTTGTAGCTATTCATTTATCGTGTGTCCAGTAGTTAATAGTATTTGGGTGATTTTAGTTTACAATGTTGTGCTGTGCTTAGAGTTTTAGGTATGTGGACTAAAGGTATTGCATGTAAGCGAGTTGGTGGTGGTGATGGTTGTCTAGAAAATTTAGAAGTGAGTGATCCAATTAGAAATTGAAGTGGTGGCTCTTCTGATTCGTTTAGTTTGGTTGGTGTAGGTGGTTCTTTTAGTGATGTGGGTAGATCGTCATTGGATGGTAACCGTTTGGGGAACGCTCCGCTTCAATGTTTGTCTAAGAGCAGTTGTTTGGATGTTATGGGTGTTTCGGCTGGGGAGGAAAGTGTTGGCCGCCTTTGCGGACGTTTGGCAGATGTGTTTTTTTGCTTAGATTGCTGGGTTGTGCGTTGGGCATGGCTATGTAATGCATGTCAGTGCTTCTAAGTATCGTGTAATGATTTGTGTGTACCTGCGTGATTACGTTATGAATCTTTTATGCCATTTTCTTGCTTCCTATAGTGTTAGGTTTGCATATACATTAGTCAGAAATGTTACTTTGTGCAGTAAGCATCGCATTTGCACGCGTGGTTCGACATCCGAGTGTGAGCATTTTTGTTTACCTTCGCGTTACAGCTCAATATGTATACTTATCACTATTAATATCGTTTGCAGAACCATGGCTGATGAATGGAAGTATGAACTGCTCAAAGAAATTGCTATGCGAGTTCGTGCTGCAACCGAAAGAAAAGACCTGCCGGAACTTTCATTACCACAGCTCGGCACTGGGACCCTCGGACCGGTTGCATCAGGTGAGGCTTCTGGACTGGCTGCTATGACTGCAAGTGATGCCGGCGAGAAAGGTAAGCTTGCAGTCGTAGAACTAACTGATACCAACATCAAAGATGTTCAGCTACAGCAAAGCTCTGCAGAAAATGGAGTTATAGAAGCAGGCGGTGGTAGCAGCATCAAGGATGTGATGAAGCTTGCAACACTGGAGCCCAACATTGTATACATTAGCAATGTTCAGCCGCAAGACCTTGAGAAGGAGCTGCATGTGAGAGTCTATCGCAAGTGGACTTCAAGAAACGGTCCATACCCAAACCCCATCAGCCTATGTTTCATAATGTTTGACAAACGCGTAAGTCACACAATGTTAACACACTTCGTACCTTTCAGAATTAGTGCTTTAATAAGTGCATAACACGCTTCATTCGCAGGGAAATGCCATTCAAGCAAATGCAGAGATGCGTGACATCCAACAGTTTGACGCCGCTTTACAGGTTAGCTCATGCTACAAAATATGTAGGTTCGGCTGTAAAAACACAGATTCATGGCAATGCACTCTGAGTAATAATACAACACTATTACTGGGCAAGTACACAGACGTTTCTCTAATCGATGACACCGGATTCCCAAACCACTACTTCAATTTCATAGCGTATAACCAACTGGCAACTAGAGCCAATGTACGCGAAGCAATCTTAACATGTATCACGCTTACATAAACAGCAACGCATTGATTAACGTTTCAGCCGTTTATCTAAGACTTATGAAATGTTTGCACATCTCCATAGACTATATAGGGACCATCCAAAACATCGGGAAAATCAAAGCATTCGGGAGTTCAACAAATCACATACTTAGAAAGAATGTCTAAGATTTAAAATTTGAAGTACGCTTGACCAAACTATTAGTTTCAAAGATTGTTTCATATTATTACATAACTATATTTACCTCTTTTTTTAATGACAGTGGCAATACCATGACACTAAGCCTCTAGATTGACATTGCTACAAAGTTTGAAACCGAAATAAGCATTCCATTGGAACAGCCTATCATACTAGCGGTTACCTCATGTTTGGTGAAAACTTTTGCCGGTAAGATGCAGATATCAGCAACTCCTGCAATGTATTACTATTTCAACCCCGATGTACTAGAAGCTAATGAAATACGAGAAGTGTAAGTTTTCAGTATCTCGAAAATGCTTTTGCCGCGTTGCATAGGTAATTGTCAATAGTATTGCTAACCAAGTACGTTACCAGTTATACAGGTATGTTTGCCACTACTGAGCCGCTGATGTTGCCTCCATTGTCACAACAAAGACAGGAAGAAGGCATGCCTGAGGAACCGGTTAAGATAGTTACTTTGCTACAAATGAGTCCACAAATGATGACGGTAAAAGAATACGAGTATATAAAATAAGACAATGCTATATGCCTTAACTGAAAATGTATTCATGCAGGAGAGACAAAGCTTTATCACCGAGGCCGTCCTAACGAAAATACATGAGGACACGATTGAGTGCAAGAATCACGCAAACGTTGCGTTAGAAACATCAAGCAAGATAGTCCACACTCGCATTGTCACCAACCAGGAATGCCCGTGGTGCCAAATTACAGGTTTGGATACTTTTGTTATGCCAAATGTTCCACGGCGTTAATTGATAACAATGGCTAATATATATTCCAATGCATACCGCCGCGATTCATCGCTTCGGATCAACCATGAAACGCCATCGACGAAGCATCACTAACGTGGTACAACCCTGAGGCACATGCCTTGCTTCCAGTTTGCTCGGAGGTGCTGAGTTACTTATCAAATTCAAACCCAATGAAAGTGCCACCGATAATCAAAGATTTGCAGAACACAAAGCACAGGTTTGAAGTCCATTTCGAAAACGGCATCAAAATGTAACTGATGCGGCATAACCTTTATTAGCATTCACAGACTCTAGCGAATCATCGGAATCAGTGGTTGCATCACCAGAGGAAAAGTCTCTTGAAAAGGTTTTAACTAACATTTTCACACCTCCGCCGCTCTCTTTTGACGGAGAAAAAAGGGTAAATTCCACAGATCCACAGATAGTTCAGGAGTTTGCAAACAGTTTTTCACAGCGTCTGCAAAAGAAGAGACCGACCGTCTTGCAAAGAAACCAAAAAGTGAAACCAAAAGAACCCCATCAGTGTAATAAGGTCTGTAACTAAGCTTCAACCTTTTGCTATGCAGCTCTAGCACTGCTGCAAGAACAGTCTCTAAACCACTTGCCTAATGTTAGTTATAGGAGCCCATAGTCTATCTCAAAAAAGGGCCCTAATTGGGAAAAAAATGTACAGTTATGTTGTAGGAAAGAAAATGTACACGACACTTGACACAGTGTATTAGTGTACAAATTTTGGCCACTCTTTGCAATGCAGTTGCAATAAAATGTATATTATTATATGCTTTTCATATGCTGATACATCAGTTGAACAAACTTATTAAAACAGTTTATACGTTTGCTAATCTGTTTAACGCAACAAGCCAAAAGGTAACAATGCAGGAAAGAAGTTGGCTTACAAGCGCACAACCAAAAAAACGTAGCCGATAAAAAGAACTCATAGTGAAGCCGCTTTGGCTGACCCTAGCGCAACATGCAAATATAAATACTCACTCATGCAAGTAGCGCCGAAAGCAAGAGGTTGACAAGTTAACAAAACGGAATGCAAAACAATCTCATCATTATAACAAAAAAAATTTCAAAAATAAAAAAAAAAAAACATTAGAAAAGAAAGTTTTATTTAACATGAGTCTTACAAACATAAAACCCACAAATACCATAGGTACACACATACGAAATGTAAACCGCAACAAGCCACAGGCTAAATCAAACAACTACCACACACACAGAAACAACGGTCACAAGGCTCGGATATTGTTGATATATGATGCAGCAGCGCGGATAGCGACGTGTGCTTCACGTAACATCCCCTGGAGCGTTGTTTGCTTAGAACGTTCACACGACTGAACCTCTCTCAAAAATCGAACGGAGTCCCTAGCAACCATACCACGTCCTTCTTGCAAAACCTCTTGAATAAGGTCTTCCAAGTACCTAATGTGTGCCCCGATTTCAAAATAGCGTGTACGTATCATGCTCTCCCATTCACGCGCCGCAAGCACCTCCCTTTCAAAAAAGAGCACCATATGGTCTTGCAAAACATCACTACCACATGCAAACCCAAGTTCCGCTAGACACTCAGTACGCGACATGTATACAACAAAAAACTTATAGCCAAAAAAAAACATACATACGCAAAAGCAGAAACACAAATTTATAGACCAGAAAGCAGGATACAGTGTTTACCACTAGGAACAGTACCCACACAGATACAAAAGCACTTTACTTAGTGCCTCAAAGCGTGCAAGCTGGGATATCGAAAGCAAACTATAGCACTGCACTATAATCTGCTAATATTGAACTCCACACTAGCCATGCGTTAACAAAAAACAAAAGAACCTGCTGCAACGAGTGCATGGCAAAAGAAAAAAAAATATACAGACAATCATGCAATCACACACAGTCGCAGCATTGAACCTGAATGGCATCTAAATGTCAAACACTTTGAACACTTGCAACGCGAGACAGGTATAACCATGGATACGCAGCCTTGGGTTCCGCATATGCACTATACATACATATTTTCACATACGATATACATCATACCCAACCGTACAAAATGGATCGCTTTATCATATAACTTATATCACCCTTACATTATAGACAAGATATACAAGTTAGAACTTAAGGAATAATTCACCGAACAAGAATGACTTTAGAATCACCTATGTGAGTTTAGTATGCATCCCTAATTCCATGAACAACAAGCAAAGGGATGACGGTGACAAGGAATCCAAACCTAAACTTACAAAAATCTAACACCACCAAAAAAATTGCAAAACCAAAGCAAGAATCTGAAACTATCTAGACACGATTTTAATCGCATGCATATGTAGAATATGGTATCGCAAACCTTCTATACCACTTTAGCGATTGCGTTGAGGTGACAGTGTGTTAAACTAATGGCATCTTAGTTTAACCCAAACGATTCCAATATTTCTTAAGAACAGTTAAATATGAAAGCATCATTCAGCGTTACGTAAGTAGAACAAAACGGCATAAGCTGAGTACATATAAAGTAGCTATTCATTAATAATAAGAAGGGCCAATTATAGCAACGAAAAGTTCAATATTACGAGACCAGAAAAGTGAACTAACCAAAGAACAAATGCTAGCATAATTACTTCCTACCTAGAAAACTGCCAAGAGCAACAATTAATTACAAAGTACCCAAAACACAAAAGAAACACCCACTACCCCACTAACCATCTGAAAACTGCTCATTCACTTCCATGAGTATGACATCAGCTTCTTGTTGGGCAATGGCGTCACGGATCAAACCAAGCGTCCCCTACAAGGCTTGCAAGATGTTACGTTGCGCTACTTTCATGTTGGCAACACACCCCAAAGCATCAACCCCCTTTTCATCTAACGTACCTAAGAAATTGAACTCCCTAGCTGTGCGTTCACGTTTTTGAACCTTATCCCTAAGCTGCTTGAATTCCTCCTCTAGCCTAAGCAACAAGCAACGCTCTTCCACAATCTCGCTTTCAAAAAAGAATTTAAAAGACGTAGCAATATCAGTCGAACGAGCCGCTCTCTTCAGATCATCAATATTAGGGGTAAACGCCATTGATATTTGACACCGTTAATCAGGAATGAAAGTACGGTGGAAGGTGAAATTGTAATTAGGGATTTTACAAGTTACGCTTCGATAAATATAACCCATATCTTTTGATATCCACCCCCAAACAAAAAGGGTAATTATAACACCAACAAAAAGGGTAATTATAAAACGTATGTTAGATAGTTAAAAAAAAACGTCATGCTCAAATAACCTCCGAAAACAAAACCAAAAACGAAGAATACCAAACCAATGTATGGAAGAAAGAAAAGGGGGTCCGCAATAGTCTTTGTTCCGAAATAATAGAAAAACCCTTCTTTTAAAAAATCTTTCCGCCTAGCAAAACAGACCGAATATTTAAATACATCCCGCATTTTTAAAAACCCATGAAAAAACCTCCCCAGCAACGCCGGCGTTTTCACCTCGTTATTAATATAGATGCAATCCTCATTATATAATCACAAAACACGTTCAACAATAACACTCTTTTACTATTTTACATGGTATCGGAACTCAAGGTACAACCTACCACAAAATCGTTATCCTCTGGTCATTGGCTACTCACTGATGATTCGGAAGGATCCTAATTTTTTTTCCTTCGCTTTCTTGTTTTTCATATAATTCCCTTTTCTTTCTGTAAAAGCATAAACCCTATCCCACAAACTTACTCATCATAAGATACCCCATATTATGTTGATTTATCCACTATTCAACTAATTTTGTCTAGTTAATTTGTTTTATCACCGAAAATCATTGTTGTTTTACGAAAATAGTTGGTCGAAAAGTTGCCGCTCCTACCCAAATGAAAAGCAAGCCATGACGTAAAACAAAGTCACGCAAAAAGGAGGAAGTTGCAAGCACTCAACAACTATGTTGCCAAATACAATGATAGAAGAAAAAGAAGAAAAAACAGCCCTTAATATATAGATGTTCTGGTTTGTCCGTCTGGATGCCTCCCTTTCAAACTGTGGAGGAATGTTAGATGACTAGGTTAGTTATGGATGCCTCCCTTTCAAACTGTGGAGGAATGTTAGATGACTAGGTTAGTTAGCCCAAGCCTAAACGTGGGCTTCAGATCATTAGGTTTAGGGTTATGCTTGCTTATTCATTAAGCTATGTCTTTATTACAAATATAAATGCAATCCTCATTAGGTAATCACAAAACACATTCAATAATAACACTCTTTTACTATTTTACACACTTATTGACTTTGACTTTTTTAGGTTTGACCAAAAAACAATAACTACACACTTTTTGCGACAATAGGTAGTCGATAAGAGATGTTAAACAAATGAGAAAGATGATATGGATATACATGAGATCTTAAACGGATGAGTCATGATGATATTGATATACAATATATATTAAACGGTGAGTCTATATGATATGGATATACATGAGTTGCTAAACGAATGAGTCGAGATTATATTGATATACAAGATATGTTAAACGAATTAGTCGAGACGATATTGATATTTAAAAACTCATTTGCTTTAAGGTGGAGTCTTTTTATTTTCCATTATCCTAATGAAAAGTTATGGATAAGAAGCCTTGGATGCAGCCCAAAACAAAACCCAGTAGTGAACACCATTGTATTGCTTTCGAAAACCACCATAAAAATGCCTTTCACACTGTCTGTGCTTGGCTTGAGGCATGCCATCCTTAGCAGCTTCAATTAACATCTACATTTACATTTTCAAATAGTTATAATTAACAGTTACTTATTCATAAAGAAGTATAAACATATGCTATTATAAAACTTTACCTTGTGTTAATCCACTTCTAGTTTGCATATCCAAGTCATTACCAAGAAATTCAAGGAACTAATTCCAGTTGTCTTTGTTTTCCACATTCAAAACAACCCAAGCTATTGGGTAGATGTGGTTTTAGTGAACCCGTACCCGTACCCGTTTATAATATCCAAACCCGAACCCGCCCCAGTAACCGATGGGTACCCGATTATTATTATCCATCGGGTTATCGGGTGGTATCGGTTATCCCTAATTAAAATTATCGTTGTACAACTCAACCTAAAAAAACCAAAACATCCTAATATATTCAAAGTGTTTAGAAGTTAAAGAAAACGACTTCAATATTCGTAATGTTTGAAGATTAAAGAGTTAATGTGTCATGTGTATCAGAATTAAAGCGTCAAGCGTAAGTGTTAATTTAATAGTTTGTTATTACAAAGATATATGCTATTGAGGAGTACTGGAGTAGAGTAGGAAAAAAAATTATACAAGGTTAAGAGCTCAAAACTTATTAGGATCTTATACAAATTAGCAAAAAAAACGGGTACAAATTCGGGTATACGGGTACGGGTAAACGGGCGGGTATTACTAGAACCCGTACCCGAACCCGTACCCGAAAAGAAAAGAATATATCTACCCGAACCCGTATCCAAACCCGCGAACCCGCCCCCGAACCCGACCCAACCTGTTCGGGTTTCGGTTTTCCCCATGGTTTCGGGTGCTTTTACCATCCCTATTCTCTTACATCATAATTTCCATCCTTTTTTCAATCCATTTAAGCAAATATAAACACTTTCAAAATATGTTTGGTTGTCAGGATTACAGTTACTCCTACCTTTACAGTTGATCTTTGATATGTTTGTAACAATGTCATTGCGTAAGACCTAATTAAAGCAAAATGATCTTCTGTAATTCCTACAACCTCATTTAAAGCATATTTTTTGGCATTCCTACATTGTTTTGGAGCTAATGATGCATTTATCCTTTTTCATAACTAATTCTACAATTTGAACCAAAGTTCAGGATTAATTAAATTGTTTAAAATATTTGGCCATTGCAAGATTTGAACCCAGGTCTTACTGTCCAAACAAGAGCACTTCAACCATTGGAGCATTCCAATGGTTGTAATTTGAACCAAAGTTTTATAAGGATTTCTCCTTATTTTTGAAAAAACGTTTTTGCCAATCCATTTATAATTAACTAAGCTGCCAAATTTGAAGCTCCTTGGACAAGTGTTCTTATCTAGAATTGGTTGTACCTGAAATGAATCCTCATTTTTCAGCTTCTTCCCGTAACACCTCCAGGGGCATTTTTGAATTTCTTTACCTTGCTGAATTGGGTGCTTGTTAAACATTTTCTAATGATGGATCCTTCAAAGTTTCTGGTCTAGTCCCACATTGTGCAATGAATTTAGTTTTTGAACACCTGTAATACCATAAAGAGAAACCATTTTCAAGGGCATCATATATTAGACAGTCTTTGAACTGCTCTGCATCTATAAACTTTTCACTAAACTAAAAATGTATATGCAAATATTAAAATAGATTTACAAGAAAACATGACACTTGTTTACAATAATAAATAAGTATGTAACCCGTGGTTTTCTCATCTTCCAATGAGTGCTCTCATCATGAATAGGGTATTTTTCAACTCTATTCTCCATCATTTAAAAGGGTATGTCAAAACATCCTTTTGACCTAGAATCTTCCTTATTAAGACATCCATGTACTCCTCACGTTTAATAATAGTGTCATCCTCATTTAAGCCATAAGGACGAGAAGAAGAAGGCGCAATAGATGTTGTCATATATTTTTTGTTGGTGGATCATTTCTCCCTTCTTTCTTTCTAGGCCTAAGCTTGCTTACATCATCTTCTCCATAAAAAAGATAATCAAATGACTTGTCTGAAACTTCACTGTCACTATCTGAATAAAAATAAAACATTGGTATAACCCCTTCAGCATCAAAAAGATAATCATCTTCTCCATCCAAAAGATAATCAAATGACTTGTCTAAAACTTTATTGTCACTGTCTGAATAAAAATAACACATTGATATAACCCCTTCAGCATGTGGTGAACTAGTTTTATCACTTTCACCATCAATGTCAGTTGTTGTGCACTACATTAATAACAGTTACTCCCTCCTCCAAAATTATAGATCAACATTGTATCTCAAGTCGAGGATACATATACATGATTCACTTAATGACAAAGATCCATTACAGTCATGTTAAGTTAGGATCATTCTATATTCAATTCATAGAATATCATGAATTTAGCATTCCCCGCATCAATATACTTAAAGTATTATGATTTATCTTAATTCAATAATATTTCCACATCATTGATCAACAACGGACTTTTAGAATAACATAAGTTATTCACGGATTAAATATGCAAATATAGGATATAATATTAAGAAAATGAAAAATAAACATAACCAATATTTTATTTTATTTAAATAATATTTGTTCAAAACATCCCTTATCCAAATACTAAATAGATCAATGCATGATAATACTAGTTAATGAATTATGTCTCAAGTAATGACAATCATACTTGTTGACAAGACATAATTTCAACTAACTTTAATCTATCAAAATTTTGAGAATACTTATTTCAAGAATTCAACTTACCCTGGCTACTTTTTTTAAATTTCTTCTTCTTTCCTTCCGCATCAGTACTAATCCCTTTTCCCTTGTCAAGTTGCCTCTTACATGCGTTAACATTTTTTGATTCATCTGTAGTTGCAAAGTTGTTGTCACCAACATCTGCAATTCCAATATCTGTAGCTGTATTCTCAGAATTCTCCATAACATCACCTGCAGATGCATTATCATCATTCTCCATAACATTATCCTCTGTAACTGTATGGTTCCCAACAACATTATTCTGTACAAAATTCTCCTTAACATCATCATGGTTCCTAACAACATTATCATCCACAACATTTCCTCAAAAACAATATCTTGTAAAGCATTTACCTCAACAACATCATTTTCAACAACATTATCTTCAAAAGCATTCTCCCAACTACAAGACATTTTTCATCTAAATTATCCTCCACAACATTCTCAACTAAATTCTCCTCAACAAAATTCTCCTCAACTTCATTCATTTTAATAACTAAAGTTTCTTTAAACATCCTTTTTACCTTTCAAATGACCCTTAGCATTGTTGGTCAATTGTCTAACATTCTCCTCATATAGATTCATTACTTTTTCATCATATACAGGTTTACATTTAACTGGAGTACTTTCTAATTTAGGCCTAGGTGGTGACTTAAAGCATGGTGAATCAGTTACTTCCTCTGGCCATGCAAGAACCTCTTCATTTGACAAATGTCCACCACCATTCTTCCTTTTTTCATAAACCAACCTTTTGGAAGTCACCTCTTCCCCATACCCTTTTAGGCTGATAACATCAAATAGTCTTGATATTTTAGTGTCAATTTCCCTCTAATATACTCATTATTTGTGTATATTTGCATGAATATATACTCTTGTCACTTATATTTCATTTTCAGGATATAGTTGAGCATTGGAATGAAGAAACGCAAATTTGGAAAGGAGACTAATAAATTAAGCTATACATGGACTTGCAGAGTTACGGCGTAGGAACCAAGTACAACCTACGCCATAACTAATAATATCACTAGAAGACTAAAGTCAACGAAGCTCAAGGTTATGGCTTAACTCCATCGACTAGGTTACGCCGTAGAAATCCAAAGACTTACCAAATTCATTGATCAAGAAGGTTGTGTCGTAACCTCATCACATGGTTACGTCGTAGATATTAAGAAAATTTTAACGAGAGTTATGCGGGCGTAACCTGTTTTTAAGGTTACATTGTAGAGATTATTAAAGGATAAGATCATTCAGTTATATAAAGGTTACAATGTAACCCTTTACTTAAGGTTACGTTGTAACTTAGTCGAGACTATAAATACATGCCCTAATTCTGCAATTAATCATCATTCACTCACCATATCAAAAGAAGGACGATTTAACGGAATTGGGAGGACGAAATTCAACAGCTCTACATCACTTCTTATTTAGAATCTAAAGGAGAAATTATTCCTTTTCATTCATAGTTTTAGAATCTAATCAAGTATTTGTATCGAATCTGATGTTTACTTCTTATTTAATTATAAACATTGTATTCCCTGCATTACTTACTATAAGAGGCTAAACACTCTATGTGTTAGCCTAGTTATCAATTTGTCAATGTCTTGATCTATGTTTTTATTTATTCATCGCTTTATGTAGATATCTTTCTAGCCTATCATTGATTCCCCGGTTTTGGTAGCATTGAAGTTAGGGTAGTGCCTATTATGCTAGTTAGTATTGACCATAAAAAGATAGCTTATTAGGTTGTGTGGGATGTGACCATCGCTCATGTGTAGGAATTGACCATTGACTTACGTAAACTAGTAGAAATACTTAAGAAGTGTGGGAACCCTTAGTGGAACAAGCAACGGTTTAGTGGTTAATATCACTAAGATAGGTCTAGAAGATAGTTTTGTGTAATGATGAATACTAGACTTTTGGCAATGTTACCATCAGAGTTGGGATCTAGGATCATAGGTTAGGTTCTATTGATCATTTCTTCCTAATGACATACAACCACTACATAAGACGAGAGTATACAATTTTAAGGAAATTAGATCATGGCATGATAATAGTAGTAACTAGGCTAGCACATTCTTCTCCCGCTGATCAAATCCATTTCATTTTCATTTGTTAAATTAGTTAATTATTATTTCAACTCAAAAACCTTTTTAGTGACACTAAAAGACTTAAGTTAGACTTCGCTCATAGCTCTTAGGACGACCTAGGTTTTACCAATTTTTAGACTACTCATGACCGGGTCCCCTGCCTGTTAGTACTCACGTAGATCATAGATAAACGAGACTTAATAAATTTAAAGCGTGATCTAAGAAATATAGCATCGTAGAAAAAGATTGTCAAAGTAGTAGGCTGCTAAGTTTTGAGGGATGTGAGCTATATACAAGTCCACTTTTCTAGATACTTCACAAACATCATACATTGTGCAAACGTCATGATCAATTTCAATAATCTTCAGCACTTCTTGTAATGGCATATTTGGTATGCACATAAACAACTGATACATGGTATTTTGAGTTTTTTCTTTCAAACACTCACATAATGTATAAAATTGAGTCTTAAAGACTTCAGTATACTCAAGTGAACATTAACTCCATTTTTGTACCTTAATGGTTCAAATATGAATACACCATCAGTGCAAACCTCAAACTACAAAGTGTCGTGTACCAGATGTTCCATCCTAAAAAAAGTAACCAAAAATTATTAGTTCATCGTTATTTTGCAACAAAACCCTAAAAACTGATACCAAATAAAATTACAATTGGGATCAATAAAATACATCAAACCATATTTAATAATAACAAACATACCTTTTGCACCAATCAATTTGATTAAATTAATGAAAATGACAATCAATTTTTCATATTATAAGAACTAGGGTTTTTTTTTATTGTTCCTTGTATGTGAAAGTGAAAGAAATAAAGGGCGGGGGTGTACTTGTAAGTGTGGGAATGATGCGTAAACTTATGTGCCTATGTGTTTCTTCGGTGTAAAAAAAATTAATTCAAATAAATCGGCAACAAGCTGGGGAGGTCAGATTGGCACACACTAACCCGAAACAATAGTATGTTACAAAGAATAAAAAAAAATTGTTCGCTAAACAGAATAACCCAAAATGTCAAGTATAATACATTTTTGGGTAATTAGCCCTTATTAAATTTAGTTATAGATATATTAACGACATGAATTAATTATGACATTTATATTATAAGCTCTTTGGTTTTGTAACTTGTATTTAACTACAAAGTTTGTTTTTAGTTCGAATTGATTAGGGGGCGATTCTTTTTGAAAATCCTTGGTTAAATTTATTTAAAAATTTTCAATGATGTTTTATAACCGAGAAAAGTTTTTAGCTAGATCATTGATTTTACGGATAAAGTGTTAAACCAAGTTGTTTAAAAGCTTTCTTAAGGGTAAGTTAAGTTCTTGTAGGATCGGATATATTGAAGATTTATGTGATTCGGGAGGTCGAGGTTGATCAAACATGATGAATCTATGCATAGTTCTAGTGAGAGAAAGTAGAGAGAGGGTGGAGAAAAACACAAAGTTTATTAGATTACAGCAAGTGAAAGACTACAATGATTTCCCACACCCCTCATGGAGAGTCATGAGGGGTATTTATTGGCTTATTACAATATGACTATTATACTTGTACAATAGTAGTCCGTGCGGGCACAATTATCTACGTATCTAGTCCAATTGATGTGCAAGACGTTATCTTTACAAATAAGCGAGGCTAACAGTTCTAACGGAGCAAAGACTTTTTAGTTGAAAAAAATGAAAATGTTTTGTTTTTGAAGTTTTTTCATTCTAAGTATTTTTTATTTCGTTACATTACTTATTTCGGTTCATTCCTACATTGTAGCCTTGTAGGAGCATTACGTTGTACTATGTCAGTTGTAGTTTTCCGGTTGAGGTATTTCAGTTCTAAATTTTTCGGTAGTCATAGTATTTCGGTTGCATTTATTTCGATTCCAAAGACCTCCGGTACCATCCTGCGTGTCATCTGTTACCTTAGTGTTTCAGTACCATATCTCGGTTCTAATCTTACAGAGATATATACCACCAAGTTTGTGTACAGAGTTAGTTACCACCAAGAAACGTTACCAAGTTAGTTTACCGAGATAATTATACCGAGAAGCATCACCAAGAACGGTACCAAGAAACCTTCACCGAGATACATTTCATTTTTCATTCAAAATTTAAACGTTCTTAGATGACCAAAACATTGTTCCACTATGTTTAGCCTTTTAGACATGAATCTCAAAATATAATATGAATTTAAAAAGGTCATGCGTATTCATTAAGAAAAACCTATTGATTATTTATTTTCGTCAAATAAAATGAGAATATCTCATAATTCATCTCAAATATTGGCAATGGGTTCCTTTGTATAAGTATTAAAAAGTAGGAAGTGTCAAACCATGCAATCATAAGTTTGAGACAAATGTAGCACTTTTATTATCATATTATTTATATATAGTTACATCAAACTGGCCAAGTTACTAAGAAGCACAAGGATATGAGCATTGGCATACTGCATGTGTTAGTATAGGACCAACGCAAGAAGCGGCTCCATTGTGTTCCTTTGCACACTTGTCTTCGCAACAACTTAATGGACATTCAAGGCTGCACAAACCCATTGTTTTTTCACAATTACCATCGGGAAGTACGATTGTTGGCGCCATCTCAGAATCATCACCGTCGGGAAGTACGATTGTTGGCGCCATCTCAAAATCATCACCGTTGGGAAGTACGATTGTTGGCGCCATCTCAAAATCATCAACTTCATTTGTTGGTGTTGGGGCCAACTCCATTGCCTTCATCGTGATCATGTGCTGAGCAACTGCATTCATAGATCGAACGTTACACATGTTAAACACGAAAACAATTGTCAAATAATTAATTGAAATTAATTAGAAATTACCTAGCAAACATAAGATGATGGTGATTTTCTTATTCATCATTGTGAACTTTAAAACTGAAATTTGTAAAACCCTTAGGAATAGTTTTTAAAAATGTTACAAATGGTTCCAATCGTGTATTGATTTTAGAGTTAATTGGTGATATACGATGCTTTTATAGGCATGTAGATTTTAAAGTAATGTAGGAAGGTATTAATATTCAGTTACAGAAATATTAATGGCGAGAGTTATGACATTTTATATTACAAGCTCTTGGGTTTTGTAACTTGTAATATAGGCCTGTTTGGTACGCAGTTTTTTTGGAGCTGTAATCTTTTTGTTACAAAAATAATCTCTTTCAAAATAAATAGTTCCGTTTGGATATATTAACTTCAAGCTTTTATTTTAAACAATTAGCTTCAAAATGAAAAGCTGATTCATGAAACTTTTTAAATATCTCAAAGCTATTAAAACATAAAATAACTGTTAACAGCTTATAATTACATTTTACAGTTAATTTACCGAACATTTTTATTGAAAAAAAATATGCAGATTGTAGCTCATGTTAATGACTTTGCAATTTTAAAAGTTCTGATTTATAACTTATACCATAATTAATTTTGCCAAACATACCCTATGTCTTTTTAGTTCGAATTGATTAGGTCAATGGTGACTTGAAAAAGTCTTATTGTTTCGTTCAGTTTTCAAAACTATATGCGTCATCAACTAGTTAGCTTGTATCAAGCTTTTTGTGTTTTATTAGTTTCTACAATGCGTATAATAACATGTACTTTTCTTTTTAAGGATGTTTTTAAAATAATATTAATTAGTGTGTTTAATTAGTTTATACGTTGGGTTATGTTGTAGCTTGTTTAGATTGTATATTTGAAAATATCATTGTACTTATTATTAAGGCGATGTTTTAATTGATTGTATTTAATTTGCTATATATGTTTTTAATTTGTTGTACAATGTGAATATATCATTGTACTTTTAAGTAATGGAGTGTTTTAATATGAATAGTAATTATGTGTTAATTTAATGTCTTTGTGCATTAAAAGGTTGTACAATATGTTTCTTTATTTATATGTTTCAATTTTCAAGTTTATAATGTCTTAGTGTATTAAAAAGGTGTATATTATATATAGATGTTTGTAATGTCTTAGCGTTTAATTTAGGTTTATATTTTGCTTTATTAGTTGTATTGCTGAATTTTTAGATTTCATTGTTTTAATCATCTAATGCCACAAAGTGTTTTGCGTTGTGAAACTAAGAGAATAACAAGAAGGAAGATAGATACAAAAGAAGAATTGTATTATTCATCTATCAAAGGAGGCATGTATATATAGTTACAAAGGTGAAGTATTCTACAAGATATAATTCACTAATTAAGATAATTACTACTAATAATAGATATGGGCATCTATTCCTAATTTATCTATAACACTCCCCTTTGGATGTCCATTTGAGGATTATGCCTCGTTAAAACCTTACAAGATAAAACTCAGTGGGACAAAAATCTAGTGAAGGAAAAAGAGTACATAACTCCTTTATATGCTTGGGGATGTTGCCTCATTAAAACCTTGTCGGAAAACCCTGTGGGGACAAAACCTTGGTCAAGGAAAAAAGAGTGCAACGCGTATTTTCTCTCCCCCTGATGATCACATCACTTGAAATTCTTAGTTGGTGCAATCCAATATTATAAACCAACTTCTTTAATATTAACATAGTAAGTGTCTTGATAGAATTATATGTTTAATTCACATATAAACAAGTGTTCTCCACTTAACCTTCACATATCAAGAAGGATTAAACATATGTCATATATATCATTATACGAATACATCCTCGTACTTCACAAGTTATATAGTATCAACGAATACAAAGTAAATGATACATTATATCATTTATGACTACTAGTGAGAACAATCAATGTTTTATATATATTTAACTATGACGGGTAAGGATCAGATGAGAAATAAAATTAAAATGAGAAGAGTGAGAAGAAACCACAACCGCACATTTCAGATGCATCTGAAAATATAGATGCATCTCCTCTTATATTTCTCTCCCTCATTTGAAATGTGTGGCTAATACTTTTTCTCATTCTTCTCATTTCAATTTCTCTTCTCACTAGATCTATACCCTAACTATGACACCTATAAATCAATATTGTAATCATCATCTTTATAAATAAAGGGGTCTTTCTTCATCAAGTGACCTCATAAACATGAGCGTCGTTTTTCCATATAAAGACATATAGCATCTTTCTTTAGCTTTCATGATGCACAATGATTTCATCTTTAAGATGTTCAAATCATAAGGTAAGACAAACTGTGTCTTTTATTTCAAACTCAACTTCTATACATTCAGTTGCCTTTATAATCATAAATCAAACTGTATGAAACTTAAACAATATTCAAATCTAGATCTATTTATAAAGTTTCATAGGCAAACAATTCTTTATTTGGCACAATACTATACACTAAAGCGATTATTAAACGTATGCCAAAAATATGATTGATTCAATACAACCAAGTAGTGTTCTCAAGAACTTCTCTTATGTACCTTAAGCATTAAAAATCAGTAGCATGCTTCATGCATTTATATCCTAAAATCTCAACATCACATGAGCTCTATAAATTTATCTTTTAGACGCATATCAATTAGTTATCATATCGCCAGACTTATAAATATTAAATAGATTATTGGATCGACCAGATGAGATCATGTCTATATGCAAAGTATACAAAAAAGAATTGTATTATTCATCTTTCAAAGGAGGCATGTATATATAGTTACAAAGGTGGAGTATTACACAAGATATAATTCACTAATTAATATAACTACTACTAATAATAGATATGGATATCCATTCCATATTTATCCATAACATTTTGTGCTTTATATTATTCAATAATAATAATAATAATACCTTTAAAAACAAGTCAAATAATATATGGAATAATACACATATAAGTGGGAGAGGGTGTGTTTGCATCATGGAAATCACATATTTTATGTTTCCCCTTTCTAAAATTAGCCATAATTCCACCAACTACACCAACAAAAAGTCACATGGATCATCGCCGGAAAATTATCCTACAAAATATTCAAAATCGTATTACAAAATTTTTTGTTACCAATTTACCCGAAAGATGTAGTGGGTCTGATTTGGCCGATCATGTTCGTCAGTTTGGCAAGATTTTCGATTTATACATTGCAAGAAAAAGAGATAAAGGGGGAAACAGATTCGGTTTTGTCTCAATGCTCTACGTGAAAGACAAATAGGAGATACTCAAAAATCTTCGCAACATTCGCATGGGGTAATATCGGCTAAGGTTCAATGTGGCCAGGTTTGTTCTAGAGGACGGGGAGATACACAACCAGAAAGCACAGTCGAATATTAACAATAAAAAACAGCAAGGAGGTGAAGCTCATTGGGAAGGGAAGGCATCGGTTTTTGAGAAGGCATCGGTTTTTTAGAAGGGTGAAAGGTCGTTTAAAGAGATGCTTGTCAGTAAGTCGGTAATTATTGATAGAGGTGTCAACGGTTTTACTGAGTTGTATGGAAGGGCTCTGGTTGCGAGAATGATTGATCTGGACGCTTTGAAGAATGTTAAAGTGGTACTGAATGAGATATGTCCCGCTTTAGGAAAAGTGCAATATTTGGGTGGTTTAGATGTCCTGCTTACGTTCGAGGATGCGGAAACAGCTTTAGCAGTTCGGGAAGCCGCAAGATCGATTGTGGGTAGATTTTCGAGGATTAGTATTTGGGAAGGGCAGACGTTTGGTTTCGAACGCTTGGCGTGGCTTAAAGTTCAAGGCATCCCTCTACATTTATTAACTAATGAAGTTATTAATATGGTGGGAGGCGTTTTCGGGAAGGTTGTGCATAAGGCTAACAGATAAAATGCGGAACATGATTTATCATATGAATATGTTGGGGTTTTGTTAGGAGATGGTAAAAGGGTGTCCGAAGAAGTAATATTGCAATGGAAGGATAGGAAGTTCCGTGTTTGGGTCATGGAAGAATTGGGCGATTGGCTACCGGATTTCATCGACGAAAAGACAACCCCGGATGCTGTAAACACAGAAGAGCCTAATGAAGAGGAGCCAAACGTGACACCGGAGAAGAACGACGACATTGGAATGACTGACGACGAGCAGAACATGGAAACTAATAATTGCATTAATGACAATGATTATGATTGTGTCAATCAATCATCCCCAATTAATGCCGATCAATCAGCCCAATTTAATGATTCGGTTTCTAAGATTGATGACCGGGAAGAAGTTTTTGTTCCAGCTATTAACTTTCCGTTTGAGCAATCTTTTAGGGATAATAATGAAGGTCAAATGAGCAGGAGTAAAGTTAATAAACGAAAAAGTATAAAAAGGGGAGTGGAGTGGGCCGCCCAGTAACTCGTATTCCAGCAGCCAGGAAAGTCTAAAAGTGGTTAAAAGGCCTAAAAAATCTTACCCGTTTGGACTTAACAATCTGTTGGGCCTAAATGATGATGATGAGTCGAACACTGTGGACGAAGAGGTGGTTTTGTCTAATAAGGAGCAGGAGGATTTTGATCTAAATTATCACCCAAACTCACTCCCATCCGAAAATAACAACCCTTTAGATGATAGAAGAGCTGATACAGAGGTCGAGAATAATGAAAGCCATACACAAGAAGCTAATAGCCGTGGGGACGAGCTACATCCTACGGTTGAAATTGAAGCAACAAAGGAGATGGGGGAAAAGCTTGGGGTTCATCTTGACAGGTTCGATAATTCGATTCGGGTTTCTATCGATCAAGAAGGGTTACAATTCGGTAAGTTATGAATTGTCTATCCATAAATATTCGTGGGATTGGGGTGTGTGGGAAGGATAGATGGATTAAGGAGTTGAAAGAAGAGTTTGGTATTTCTTTTATGGGTATGCAAGAGACAATGTGCAGTAGTAATATTCAAGAGGGGATGTTGGCAAATTTTTGGGGAGATTTGGGTTTTGATTATGACTTTGTTAATGCCAACGGTCACTCGGGGGGAATTGTAAGTATGTGGGATCCAAAGGTTTTCACAAGGGATAAGGTGGTTAAAGATGATAATTTTCTGGTGGTTTCTGGTCTGTTGACGAAGAGATTGGTTCGAATAAATATTGTCAACGTGTATGCTCCCCAACAAAATGTAGAAAAAAGAAACCATTGGTCGAGAATTCATCAAGTTATGCAATTGTGGCAGGGTTGGTGGATTGTTTTTGGGGATTTTAATGCGGTTAGAAGTCCGGAAGAACGAAACAATTCTGTTTTTGAATCGAGTTGTGCTAGGGACTTTAACGATTTTATCGATGAAGCTGGTTTACGGGAATATAATTTGAAAGGATTGAAATACACTTATCTAGTTAACAGAGGAGGCGAGTGTAAAATGAGCAGGATTGACAGGATGCTCGTTTGTTCTAATGTCTTCAATAAATGGCCCAAAGCTTGTGTTAAAGCTTTACATAGAGATCATTCAGATCATTCTCCCTTGGTTTTATCAGTGGTTGATCCGAATTTTGGCCCCAAACCCTTCAGATGGTTTGACTCTTGGATGGATAGGCCCGGATGTCAAGACTTGGTTGAATTGATTCTAGAGGATAATAATGTTCAGGGGCCTGCGGACTTTGCTTTAACCATGAAACTAAGAAGACTCCGTAACAGGTTGAAGATATGGTTTAAAATGCTCAAACAAAAAGAGGATGAAGATGAGTTGAGACTTCGAGCAGAGAAGGAAGAGATTGAATCGATGATGGAACAGAAAGATTTAGATGAGCCGGAACTGTGGGTTTTGGCCGAATGTAAAAATAATCTTGAAGAAATAGAGCTCCAAAGATCCTGTGATATCAAACAAAAGTCACCGGTGAAATGGGCGTCTTTTGGGGATGAGAATACGACCTTTTTTCATAATGTGGTAAATGGTAGAAAAGCGAGAAATGATATCCCGGGTCTTGAGGTTAACGGGTAATGGGTTTCAAAGCCAACATTGGTCAAGAAGGAAGTCTTGAGGTTTTTTAAAAATCATTTCAGAGAACATTATGTTCAGAGGCCAATTATGGAATGTTCGAGAATGAAAAAGATTAACAATAATGACGGTAACTTTTTGATTGCGTTGTTTTCTAAACAGGAAATCAAAGAAGCGGTCTTTGAATGTGGTTCTAATAAGGCGCCGGGTCCGGACGGTTTTAACTTTCGTTTCGTGAAGCGTTTCTGGAGTTTTCCAGAGGAAGACTTTTATCGGATTATGGCAAAATTTTATGATACAGGCTCAGTTATTGTTGTTTGTGGCTCATCATTTATAACATTGATCCCGAAGGTAATCACGCCATCGGGTCTAAAATATTATAGACCAATTACTCTTGTTGGGATGATTAATAAAGTTATTTCCAAAATACTTGCTAACCGTCTCAAGAAGGTATTGGGAAGTGTCATATTCGAACATCAATCAGCTTTCTTGAAAGACCGTTTTATTCTAGATGGTCCCCTAGTTGTTAACGAGTTAATGGAATGGTTAAAAAAAAGGAAGAGGAAGGCGTTTTTGTTAAAAATTGATTTCAAGAAGGAGTTCAACAACGTCAACTGGAACTTCTTGATGTCGATTATGTCACAAATGGGTTTCCCCCCTAGGTGGTGTAGATGGGTTCGAGGAATTCTTGTTTCGGCACGTTCGGCGGTTTTAGTTAACGGCTCCCCCACGTTTGAATTTAGCTGTGTGAGAAGGGTCTTTATTAAGGCGATCCCCTTTCACCTTTTTTGTTCTTGATTGTCATGGAGGCTCTCTCTTGGATATTGAATAAAGCCAAAGCGATTGGAGAATTTAAGGGCATTAATTTTACTAATAATGAAGCTGATATTACGCATTTGTTCTACGCAGATGATGCTCTCATTTTGGGTGAATGGTCTCGTGTAAATTTGGAAAAAACGGCTCGTATACTTCGGGCTTTTTATTTATGTTCGGGACTTCATATAAATCTTCACAAATCTAATTTGTTTGGAGTTGGGACTGCTGATATAGAAGTCGATAATATGATGGAAGTTTTGGGGTGTAAGAGAGGCGCTTTCCCTTTTGATTATTTCGGAATTAAAGTGGGAGCTAACATGAACCGGATTAACAATTGGAATTCGGTGATCGAAGTTATTAAGGCTAGACTTGTGTCGTGGAAGGCGAAAACCTTATCGATAGGAAGGAGGTTGATTCTTATTAAATCGGTTCTTGAAAACTTACCGATTTATTATTTTTCTCTATATAAGGCTCCTATGGCGGTGATAGATAGTATTGAAGCGATTATGAGGCGTTTTTTGTGGGCGGGGTCTTCGGTAGGAAGAAAGATTTCATGGGTGGCTTGGGAGGTTGTTACTACGCCTAAAGTTGAGGGTGGTTTAGGTGTTAGTAAGCTGCAATGTATTAATGAAGCTCTCCTCCTCAAATGGGCGTGGCGTTTTAAAAACGCAGGTAGTAGCATGTGGAAAAAAGGTAGTTGTGGGGTGTCATGGCTCGAGTAGAGCTTGGACTATGTTACCTTGTAACTCCTCGTCTAGTGGTTGGAAACAAATTGTGAAAGTAGGTGAGAAAAGGCTTCATAACGGTAGAGATCTTAATAGCTATTTTGTGGGCGTGGTTGGAAACGGGTCTACAATTAATTTTTGGGGAGATAATTGGATCGGAAATGGTCCGTTGCGGAAACAATATCCAAATTTATTCAGATTGGAAAAACATAAATGGGCCACGATTGCTACGTAACACTCCCAAAAATGGTTTGCAGCGGAAGAAAAGGTTTTTGGGATGCTACTCAATTGGATCATAACACAAAGTGAAAAATAAAGATTTTTCTTAAGAAATTTCATTTATTGTAGTAAAATAGAGTTTACAAAGGTTGATTTGTTGCAGAAAAATGGTCATTAATAAAATGTGGTCCCAATTCGTATATCAGAGTCATCTATGACTATGCCATGCCAATGCCCAAGCGCCTCCAGAGTTAGCTATCGCCTTTTTATCCTGAAAATACATGCTAAAAAGTCAACACAATGGTTGAGTGAATTCATAGGTTTAGTAAATAAGCAGTTGATCACAAGATTTTCAAGTTTAAGATAAGCCATGGGCTACGTTGTTATACGCCCATAAAAGATAGTTGATATTATTGCACTAAGCTCATGACACCAAACTAACTGCATACACCTAAATTACCGGTGTAAGTAAATAAAATTGCCCTTCTGAGATGTAATAGCCAATTACATAGAGATACCAAATATAGTGCGCCCCGGTTATTTCCGATAACCGAGTCGGGTCGTCGGCCCCATAGTACTATCCACGATATTTCGTTCACTGCAAGTGATTAATGGTTCATGATGTAGGGACTTTTGGCAAACAACTTAGGCGAGTCATAATATCAAGTGAGCGACAAGCAGTTTTCAAGCAATTGTGATCATAAAAGCAGTAGTAGCATGTATTCTCCCCCAAGGAGTTTATAAAACAGTTTAAAGAGTAAAAGTGGGGCTATGAACTCACCTCGATACGAATCAACGCAAGAATCACAACTAACAAGACTTGCATCAAAGAGCAAACACGACCAAATCATGAAGGATGGCACATCGATAACCAATAAGTACAAGTACCAGGTACTGCATCGCCACGACCTAAAAGTATACGTATTCCCTCAAAATACGTCTCAAGAGTAAAATAATATAATATCCGAAAGACAACGTGTCTTAGTTTTCGTGGAATACTCGTATCAAAGATTTCAAAAATCCAGTATCAATATCTCAAAAGTTTAGTTTTTAACGTTTCATGTGGTGGTAAGAAAGCAAAGACTCCAAACACAACTCACGCCAAAAGTATACTAAAATGTAACTCACACCAAGGATGTAACTCACGCCAAACATAACTCACGCTAAGGCATAATGTATATCCCAATACATTATAAGGAGTAGTCAATAAGTATTGACCAAGACTCACGTTGAGTAAATAATGACGAGGAGAAAGTCGAGACGACAATGACAAAGAAACATGTCAAAAAGTAAGTCTATTGGTAGTTTCGGTATTTACCCAATAATCCCAAATGATTTGAAAAGCCAATTTGAGTTTATAAGAACCCAAGTTACATTTAAATTAATAAAGGATTTTGTGATTTAGTAAATCTCTACTTTTCATTCCTTGTCGGGTTTTATAAATAAAAGAGATTTAAAAATAAAAGTTTGAGTTTAGTATGTTGGATGAATTTCGGCATGACGCGTCCATTCGTATAACATTCCCAAGTCGTCGTGACTTAAAAATAAATTTCTTAAAGTAATATTTCCCGACAATTTAATATAAAAACAATAACGAGTATTCATTGTTTATTAGACAATTTTTCTTTATTGTTTTCGTTGCGAATCAAATATATTAAATTCATAACGAGTCTAATATATTGTATTCGTTTCAATTCCAATAAGTCCAATTTGTCCAAGTCCAATAATATAATCCGTAAATAGTGTATAATCCAAATCAAATATCCGTAACCGAATCCAAATCTCGATCCCCAATATATATCGAAACATACCAAGTCTCAAACGTTTAACAAGAATTTACCAATATCTCATAGGTTAAGTCAATTAGTCTCGTTATTCATTATTAACCAGTTTCAGAGTATCAAATCCCAACTCTATCCGAAATGTGCCAATAATACAAGTCAACCAATAAGAAAGCGCGTTAGTGCGACGTTTAATATTCGGAAAGTTTTATCACTAATATAAATTGAAATCATTTTAACCACACCCTTCAATAATTTTTATAACCAAATACCCTTCGTGGGTGATGGTAGGATCGATAGTACCATAATCAACACGAAACAAACGAGCTCGTCCATTGACGGTGTCTCGTTAAATCCGAAACATACAAAACAACCACACTCGCCTATATCAATAACGAGAACCAAGAGGGATAAACACAAACACTACTATACAGGTATTACCGAAGAAACTCACATCCAAATCAAAACCAACTATATCATTTTATACCACCATTTAGTCATGAATCAAATTAAAATTATTTCGTCAAAATCTGCAACTCCAACACAAGACCCGTCGGTTTGACCCGGTACCACAAACACAACCCGAGACTCACAAGAGCAGTAACGCAACATACACACCCTCTTTTGTTTCTTGTTAAAACTTTGACTCATGAAAACTTATTATCACATTTCTTATCGGTACCATATAATAAAATCGATAGAACCATGCTTCTTTTAATCACGACCTTAGTACACAAAGGAACACTGAGTTGACTCAACTGAGTCGACTCAACTCGCCCGGGTTGAGTTGACTCAGTCCATATCAATAAACAACAACCCCTTTTAACCACACGAAACAAGTGTTTTAAATATCATTTTTATACGAGTATTCGTTCACGAAACACTATTGAATCGACACATAACCGGTTTTCAGATTAAGTACTCATAAAAATTTGTGTGAATGCTTACCAATCGAAGGGACACAAAAACGAAAGAGAGATGAGAAGAGATAGAAAGTGAGATGGTGATGAGCCCACGAGTCAGAAAACCCTTTACAAACCCACGGTTATAAACCCGATTCAAAACCAAACGTGACCCGATCCTCTTGATTTAAACCCGATCTTCAAAACATGCTTCAAGGTAGAGCTGCGATGGTGGTGGTAGCTGGTGATGGCTGCTTAACCAGTGGCGGCAGCTGGCTATGGTGGCGGCTGAGTTGGGTGGTGGCATGTGAGTAGCGGCTAGGTGGTGATGGTTGTGGGTGGCGGCTGAGCAAGGAGGAGAGAGCAAAGCTGCAAGTGGGTGTAGGGTTGAAAATGAAACCCTAATATCAGATTTTCCCTTTTATAATGACCAGGGACCATTTTGCAACATCCAAGGACCAAATTGAAATTAACAGGGACTATTTTGAAAATTTCAAGAAAATCAAAAGGAGGAGGGACTAATTAGCAATTTTAGTAAACTTTTATGAATATACGGTTCGGGATACATTAGGACGAGTAAGCCGGGCGATAAAAATTACGAATCTTATGCCATTGCATTCGAAATAATTTTACCATAAAAACGAGTGTTCACGTGACATGCTTCTCATATAAAATATCAAAATAAATCAAATCGCCGGGTGTGCCAGTACGCGTTGTGTGCAAATTTCACGTTTCATGAGACAGCTTTCTCGTTTTCTCGACAAATGAGTTCAGGAAAGTTCTCAAATGATAAACAGACATAATTCCTTGAAAAATGACTATCTGGAAAAATGCGGGTGGTTACATGCTAGCCGAGTTCAGTTCGTTGATGGTGTAAAAACATTAGCTTGGGAGTGGCGCAGGAACCCTTCTACTAATGAGGAAGTTAATGAACTTTTTGTATTGTTATCGGCCATTTATGATCATCAGTGGGAGAATGGAGATGATTGCTGGAAGTGGGAAGGCGACAAAGACGGTATATACACGGTGAATAATGCAAAGAAGGTGATAACCGCTAGACAGATGCCAGCCAACGTTTTGAAACTGAAATGGGCAGGTTGGACGCCTCTTAAATGCAAGATTATGGTCTGGCGGGCGAATCTAAACAGGTTACCTACAAGGGTGGAATTGGTTAAACGTGGGATTCAGCTAGACAACGATTTGTGTCCTATGTGTGAAGCTGATCAGGAAACTTCTACGCATTTGTTCACAGGATGCCTGTTTACATCCGAAATCTGGTCTAGAGTGGGAGCATGGTGTAGACTAAGTCCGGTGTTCGCGTTTGACATTAGCGATCTTTTGATGTTGGCCGATAACCAGACAAAGACTAAAAAAGAGATTCAAG
Organism: Chrysanthemum lavandulifolium; assembly: GCA_022545495.1. NCBI lineage: Eukaryota > Viridiplantae > Streptophyta > Magnoliopsida > Asterales > Asteraceae > Chrysanthemum > Chrysanthemum lavandulifolium. Next base: position 274,864,202 of record CM040243.1, read on the forward strand.
TCCTTCGTGGTATCATTTATACAACCATGTGGTCTATATGGAATGAAAGGAATGCTAGAGTCTTCAACAACAAGTCCCGGAGAGCGATTGAAGTGATGGAAAATATTAAGTTGTCGTCGTTTTTTTGGATTCGTCATAGATCAAGACTAAAAGGTATTGATTGGAATAGATGGTATAAATATCCTTTAGACTTGATGTAATGTCGTTTGTCCCGGGGGTCCTTGCTTTGAGGACCGTCCGTGGCGTTTGTGGTTGAATGAAATTTATCTTTTATATATATATATATATATATATATATATATATATATATATATATATATATATATATATATATATATATATATATATATAGGGATGAGATCAAATAAAAAGAGGATTTGTGGTGAAAAGAATAAGAAGAATTTTTAACCCTTGATTTAAAATCAATGGATGAGATTAACTTTCATCATAACTAATTATTAAGGGTATGAAAGTAATTTTACATGCTAACTATAATCCTAACAACCTATACAATAAACCCAGCTTCCCTACACACAGAAAAAACACACGTTCCATCTCTCCCCTATACACACAGAGAATCACATAATCAAGTACAATCCATTTCACTCTAATCTTCAATTCGTTCCCTAATATTTAATCAAATTAGGGTTTGTAATACCAATTGATATTAACATGCAATTGTGGATTGCAAGGTAAATTTCAGATTTGTCCAAAAAGTTATTGATAAATAATAGTGATAATCAAGGTATGTATTCTTTTGTGTTAAAATCAATTTCAGTTTGACATCTGATGAAGCTTATTTGTTGTAATTTAGTGTAGTTGATAATAAATTTGTGATATTATTGTAATTTGATATGCAAAATTAGTGGGTTTAGTGTAGTTTGCTGCAATTATGAATTTGGGGTGAAATCTATTGCAAGGATTAGTGTTATTACACTATCTAATACATAATTATTGCTATTATTGTAAATTGATATATAAATTTGTGTTATTAGTGTAATTTGATAAAAGTTTGTATTTGTAGTAGAATCTGATGCACAAATTAGTGTAGTTGTGACACAAAATTTTGTTATTAGTGTTTTTTATGAATATTTGTATTTATAATAAAATTCGATGCACAAACTAGAATTATACATTATTCAGTTAATAAGTTTACGTTAATAGTGTGATCTGATCAAAAATTGATTATGTGTGAAATTTGATGCACAAATAAATGGTATTGGTGTATTACAAATTTGTGTTGTTAATGTAATTTGATGAATGTTTGTATTTGTAGTAGAATTTGATACACTAACTAGTGTTATATCTCATTTAACATATATATGTTTGTGTTTTTATTGTTACTATCATCTGATTATGCTTTTTTATTCATAGTTGCAGTGTTTGCAACTGCAACTATAGATGTTGATTACCTACAAATGGTCAAAACATTAGGTGTTATTCAGTGCCATGGATCTTACTATATCAGTGGTTGTATTGCTGTTGTTGTATGTTCTCCAGAACAACCAGCTAGAAACACAGACAGCTTGACTAACAGTGGCGGTGGTGGTTTAACATGAGGCTCAAAGAAATGGTTTCATAGTGGGTGTAGCGGTGGAGGCGATATTAGAAGAGGAGGTTGTTGACAAAAGTGTGTTCCAAAACCATCAACTACATATTGACCTTTCGGTTCAGACCAACTATATGGAGAATGAGAGTTACGAGAATTAACGTCAATTGGCCAATTCATATGTGGAGGTGGAGGCGATAATAGAAGAGGAGGTTGTTGACGAGAGTGTTCAAAGTGTATTAGTGCCATGGATTAAGTGCTTGTATTACTGTTGTTGTCATTCTTGATTTTTTTTACTACTTTAGCAAATATAGTGAAAACCTGTATTAGTGCCATGGATCTATTAAATGATTGTCTTCTTTATTCTTTGTCATTCTTGATTTCTTTTCATCAAAATACTATATTTGATTTTGCCCAATTTTCATGCACAAAATAGCTTTATTAGTGAAATAAAGCACTTTAACCAAAGATCATATGAAAACCGATGCACATTTCACCTAATTTTAATGCATAAAATAGATTTATTTTATGCAACTCATGCTGTTGGAATCACTCCTAAGCAGATATTTCAAGTATTTATATTTCATATGTAATAGGTAGCTTTATTACGGCCTTTATGTTTGTTTAAGGTCCGACTTATGTAGAAGGCCCATAAGTGAGGCCCAAGCCCAATAAGGAATAGGGAAGGAGAGGGTGTTGCCTAGCTCCTTGCCTATATAAACTATTGTAAACCCTCATTTGAAGGTTGGTTGTTCAAGTTATTTCTTTCACATACACTCTCTCTCTAACCGTATTGTATATTGTGTGTGTGTGTGTTTGATACTTGTTCAATCGCCTTCATCTCTTTCTCTATAAGCTTGTGTTGTAAAACTAGTGACCTAACGATGGTATCAATCGCCAAATAGTTGGGTGTACTCGTTTGTTTTGAAGTTTTGGTTTGGGTCTTTGGCGTAAAGATAACATCATCTTTGGTTCGCTTAAAAGCGATTTTTACACTTTTGAATCCAAGATTCTTGTACTTTCAACGTTATTAGGTGTTAAACTATTGGTTTTGGCAAAAGTTTGGAACTTTACGTGTTTTCCTTGTTTTAAGCTTGTTTTTATCATGAAGTGTTATCCTACAGCGTAAGCTGTTTTAAGTGCTTTGGATCATCAAGTTTCACACTTTTGTGTTATTTTGGTGTTATTGAAGCTATTTCAACACACAAAAGCGGTTTAGAAACACATTTGGATAGAATCAAAGTTACGAGTAGAACTACGCGTATCAAAACCCTAATTCTCGCATAACTTTATCCTTGGTTTGATCTTCAATTTTACGGTTTATTCCGTGTTTTCTTACTTGGATAAGTGCGAAAATCGTCGACTTTGGATATCTTTTGCCTTTGTGAAGTGTAAAGATCACTTGAGATAAAACCCTAATCTTACGCAAGCATAAGCTACACGCGTGAAAATCTTACGCTTAAGATTCATCTTACGCGTAGACTTAGTCCTACGCATAAGGTAATCCTCGCCTAACTTTCTCGCCTAACTTCATTTACGCGTAACTTTAGTCTTTTTCACCTTACGCGTAAGCTAAATCCTCTGGCGTAACTATTCTTGTTACGCGTAACTTTTGGTGTTTTACGCATAAGTGCTACTTGGTTCTTGTCTTTTCTCGCCTAAGGATACTTCATCAACAAAGGTTCATTCGACTACAAAGATCCATATTTACCACACAAGTTTATCATCATGTCTCAACCACCATACTCTAACTATTTCCCTCACACTTATAATCAACAACAACAACAATTAACTCCACAACATCAACAATGGAATCAACAACAAGCCATTTATCAACAACAATTTAATCAGCAACATACTCCACAACTTGGTGCAATTCCACAACCACAAATGGTTCAACCACAACCAAGCATTCAAGTTCAACCCTACAGGCGATTTCAATCAACATCCATCACGGACAACTATGAAGGAACCCACTTGGTTTGCTAAGATGTGTGAAGCTTTAAGCGACCAACAATCAATTCATGAAGTGGATCACTTGATAGACCTCCAATGCTCACTCCGAAACTACGATCAATGGGTGATAAGGTTCTTTAGGTTACGTGATGCGAAGAAGCCACATGGAAAGTTCTTAAAGAAGGTTATCTTAGAAGGTCCATTTGAGATGCCTACTGTCACTATACCGGAGATCCAGCTGCTTTGTTCCACCAAGAGATGAACAAATCAACATTGCTCTCATTGCGGATCTAAATGCTACTGAACTTCTACACTATGAAGGTGATGAACTTGCAATGGAATACATCCTCTTAGGATTACCAAACCCAATTCTTCGTAGTGTTGATGCTCAAAAAGCGCACAAAAATGTGGGATCATATTCGTCTTCTTATGGAAGGATCAGTACTCAATCGGGAGGATTTGGAATCCAAAATTTACTTGGCTTATGAACACTTCATGATTGAACACGGAGAGACACTTGAGTCATATCATCACCGATTTTGAGACATCATCAATGATTTGGATAAACACAACATCATCATGCCAAGAATTGCGGTGAATACTAAGTTCTGAGTAGTCTTGGTCGAGAATGGGAGAAGTATGTCATTTTCTCCGTCAAGCGAAGAATATGCATCATTCTACTTATGGATTGTTGTACGATTACTTGAAGCCTCATGAAAAGGAAGTTGATCGGGAAAGGATTCTCCGTGCTCAAATTGCTAAGCGATCAACCGGACAATCAACAACTTGCCTTATATGCTCAGCGAATTATCCTCTCAACCGACAACTCAACCAAGCGCTTCAAACGCACCTTCACGGCAACAACCTCAACCTCAACAAAATCAATTGGTTCCATACGGCAACAATGCTCAAGCATATGTCGGTGAAGCTCTTGAGGAAATCGATCCGTTGAAGCATTGCAACAAGGATTTGTGATGATTGCTAATGCTTTTGGCGTTACACCAACAAATCCAACAATCGTATTCGTTCCTCATCTAACACACGGACTCAAGTTGTTGTGAACAATGGGCGTGTTGAAGTTGAGAATCGTGATTATGGTCGTCGGATGGGCGGTGGTCAAGGGTTTAATCTTGTGGGTAGGAATAACAATGAGCTCAAGTGGTAGAACAAGGAAATGCTCGAATCGGTTAAATGGTCTTAGATGCTACAAGCGCAATGAGAAGGGACACTGGCTAATGCATGCCCAAAGCCAAGGACTAGGGGCGGTGCTTATTTCAAAGAGGCCTTACTTTTGGCTCTTAAGGATGAAGTGGTGGATCTCTTACGGACAAAACGAGCTTTATGGCGGATCTGAGACTCGGATGATGATATGGAGGATTTGCGGCGAATCATTTGTTATGTTGATGGCTAATATGCATGAGCTGCACATGGTAATCTGAGGCCCAGTGTATGACAACGATGGCTTGTCTCGGTACCGAACAAACCATCATCATATCGAACTAATATCTCCGCCAATATATCGAATCCAAGCGCGGATCGGGTATTCAAAATGAGTCTTCTACATCTTCTTCGATGATTTTCAAGTTAACCCAGTAGTTACATTTGACGATCAAGATGACCTTATGGTCCCTTTGATAATCAAATTGACTCCGTGGTCGTGCTTGAGGATCTAACGAATGATCATGTTGAGACTCACGTTGAACAAGATGATCTGTTGCCTCATCCGGATTTTGCTCGGTTAATTCAAGACCATAAAATCAAAATGGAGGAATGTTATGCATTAAATCGGTCCTTAAAAGTAAAAATGCTTTGTTAACCAAGGATTTTGAATGTTTACAAATGCAACTCAATTTTTCAAAACTCAAGAAAACCGTGAAAAAGGTTTTGAAGCCGCTTTGCAAAATCTCATCAAAGCGAAAAATATTTAGAGACGGATCGTGATCTAGCCGCCTCGAAGAATGCTTTGTTGTCCGAATTAGAACAAGCTGAAACATGAACATAAAAAGCAAATTAACGCTCTCACCTTGGAAAATCAAAAAGCTAAAAGGTGAGTTGTTAAATTGTCAAAAGCAGTTCTCCGCATACAAAAAGCATTCAACGAATCGGGTAGATGACCTTCTTTTTGAAATTCTCGGTTTGCAAAACAAAATTAAAGAGTTTAAAGCGGTTGTTTACAAACATGGTGAATCGATATGACTATTGAAAAGTTTACCTTAAAACCTAATCCAAATGGATATGGAAAAAATCTAGGCGATTACAAACCAAAGCTTTCACTAAAAACATTCAAACCAACTCACGAAGTTTCCGATTGCACAATACAAAATTGATAATCTTGTCATGAGTGTTGTTGAATACCATCGTCAAGAGGAATTAGATGCGAAGGCGAGTCGATCTAAATTAAAAACCGTTGTTTACAACAAACCTTTTAATTATAAAAAGCGGTCACTTCGTCACACCTGCGGATTCTTCCAACACACCAAGGGTTATCATCAAAACACCGAGTCTTCTATTGTTAATCCCAAAGCAGTCTTTGCACAAACTTATGGTCCTTTACCTTCCATTAGCGAAGTAAACTCACAACACGAAAATCGAAAAATTCTTGATATTTTGACATTTTCATGGTGACCTCAAAATTTTACAACATGAGATAGAATATCGATCACGAAATCAAAGTTGAACATTTTCAATCGCCTCTGGCGCGAGAACAAAGAGACATTTTCGGAAAAATCTTTTACCTAATGTTAAAAACTTGAAAAGTTGTGCAATTGCACAGGAAAAGGATTTTCATAAGGAACTTGGGGTAATGAAAAGCGTTTTCGAGAAAGCGAAACATCTATTACTAACACAAAGCGGAAAAAGCGTTGAGAAAAGATGTTGATCGACTCTTGGAAGATGTTATCGTCTTGATATCCATAATGTTGTGCTATTCTATTCGTTGCCATATGCATCGATCATATCTCTGCGATATTGTTGAAAGCTGTTGTAGCTGTTGAGAACACCGATAATGTGCTTGGATCGAGTCTTTAAAAGCGAAAATAAGCGATTACACGGAAATTCACAATGCAAAGCGTCGTCTTCAATGGTGTGAAAAGATATTCACAACCATCAACTTAGTTTTCAAAGAAAATCGCTCAATTGAGTGCAAAATCTTACGATCCTAAAATTGTTCAAATGGATGATCAAAGCGTGTCTTTGAAAAGTCAAATCTCAAAATATGAACAAGAACTTTTAAAAGTTAAGCAGAATATGGTGTCATATTTGATTTACTCAAAAGACTCGAGATGAAGCATCTAATGAACTTGATCACTATCTTGCTCACACTAGAGAAGTCATGAATTTTCTTTGGTAATATTAGTTACGAAAATCAAGATCGATTCACACCATCTCTAAGTTACGGAAATGTTAGGAAAGTATGAACAACTCCGCCTCTTGTGATTAAGAGATTAGCACGGTCACACTTAGTAATCGTGAACCTAGAATTCCCTTGCCAAATCACAAGTTGCTAATGTGTTTCCTCTCTTGAAGCAGAATAGTTGCATCTTTTCCAAGCGTCCGCACTTCACGACCTAGGAGCACTCAAGCGAAGAATAGGAAGTTGCGACCTAAGAAAAGATCAATAAGGAATGCTAAAGTAGAAGAACACCCTAGGACTCGAATAAAACTCATGTTACTTCCACTATAGATGTTGCGTCGGCAAATGTAATAGAAATAGTGATGTAACGAATGCTAAACCGTTAAGTACCTTTGATATTGATCGATGCACCTTGTGATATTTGTCAAAAAGTATGAATTCGATTGTCATGACAAATGTGTTGCTAAAGCTATAATCTCTAGATTCCGGAATCCTAAGAATCGGAATACCTCTAGGCCAACTAATCATTCTAAGTACGTGCTTGGTAAACCACCATCTTTAGATTCTAAGGCAACCATTGCTATCACGGTAGCTCCGCTACACCTCCTAAGAATGTTGTACCACCTAGTGATTTCACTAAGACTAAAGCAAAGAGTAGTTATAGATGGCAAAATGGATATATAACACACTAGGATTTAAATGGATTCCTAAACTCATGAATGTGTGTATATCGATATATACCTTTGGAACCCTCTAACATTTGGGTTCCACATCTACTTCTATTCCATCGTGTAAATGCGTGTGTAATGCGGTGATCTGAGATCATTCTGGATTGTTGATAGCGGATGTTCCCGACACATGACGAGCAACCTTAAGCTGTTATCAAACTTTATTGCAAAGTTCATTGGCTTTGTCAGTTCGGGAGCGATCACTTGCGACCATCATGGGCTACGGAGATTATGTTAATGGGAACATCGAAATCGGCGGGGTTTACTATGTGGAAGGCCTCGGTCTGTCTGTTTCGATGGGTCAATTTTGTGATGGAGATTTGGAGGTTGCTTTCGGGGAGAAAACTTGTTTCATTCGTGATCTACAAGGAAGCGACCTTATATCGGCTCGCGTAATTCTAGTCTCTACACTATCTCTATGCAAGACATGGTTGCTTCATCTCCCATATGCTTACTTTCTAAGGCAACATCAACAAAATCTTGGCTATGGCACCGTCGTCTCTCACATCTAAACTTTCAAACCATCACCAACCTTGCTCGACACAAACTAGTTGAAGGACTCCCGATTCCGGTATTCAAAAGATCACCTTTGCTCGGCATGTGAACAAGGGAAAAGCACTCGTGCTCATTTTCCTTCAAAGGTGGAACACGACTCTCGACATGTGCTTCATCTTCTTCACATGGATTTGTGTGGCCCGATCGTGTGCAAGCGATCAATGGCAAGCGCTACATCTTAGTAATTGTTGATGACTACTCACGATGGACTTGGGTCTATTTTCTTCGTAGCAAAGACCAAGCTCCACAAATGATCATCACCTTTCTCACAAAGATCTGAGTTCGACTCCGCAACACCGTCGGGATTATTCGGACGGACAAAGGCCGAATTTGTTAACAAAACCCTTCGTGAATTTTATGAGAAAGTGGAATTGACATCAAACATCTATTGCGGACACACGAACAAAGCGGAGTTGTTGAAAAGCGAAACCGAGCGTTAGTGGGCTGCAAGAACAATGTTAATCAATGCTAAACTTCGGTTACTTATGGGCGTTGTATATCTGCATGCTATACTCAAAACCGTTCTATGATCACAAAAGCATACAACAAAACACCTTTTGAGCTTGTCACAACTACAAACCGAACCTCAAACACTTTCATGTATTTGGATCCCTTTGCTATCCGAATAATGATCGTGATGATTTTGGAAAGCTCAAAGCAAAAGGCGATATTGGAGTCTTTATTGGATCTTGTGACAATTCTAAAGGTTTCGAATCGGAATCGTCGTACTAAGGAGGTAATGGAAGCGATTCATGCTCATTTCGATGAACTCACGGAAATGGCTTACGAGTATATGACTTAGAACCGGTCACAACCGTTTAAACTTCCTCAACCCCATCATCGGTGAAGAAAGCCCTCATTAACTCGTCAACAAATGGAAAGGTTATTTGCTCCTACGTTACGTGGCGATATTGATGAGCGTGCTCTGGTGTATCCATTGTTTCATTGCACAACGATAATATTCCTATACGATACACTGCTACAACAACTCTTGTTGAAGATGCACCTACACCAATTGACTCCAACACAGCAGATTGAACACACGCTTCCAACAATGATGAACCGGTGATGATATTACGAATGAAGTACCCCACTGCGATTTTGATCCAAATCGTTCTTGACCCGTTTGCTAATGAGGCTGCTACACACGGATGTTGCGGAATCTTCAACAAACCATTTGAATCCTCGAATCGCACAATGTATATCAACATCAACCTCTACACATAGATGGACAAAGACCATCCTCGGCTAACATTATTGGCAACCCGAATCAACCGGTCGTTACGAGACAACGTCTTCACTCGGACGGTGAACATTGCATTTATGCACTCATGCATCGCCAATCGAGCCTAAAAACATTAAAGGCGCAATGACAAAAGACAATGGATTGAATCCATGCGGGAAGAACTTAACCAATTCAAGCGTCTTGAAGTATGGGGCGGTTGAAAGACCAGCGAGGGTCTCGTCATTGGTCTCAAATGGATTTGGAAAAACAAATTGGATCTTTGAAGGGCGTCATCGAAACAAGTCACGTCTAGTTGCTAAGGGTTATCGTCGGGAAGAAGGATAGACTTTGAAGAATCTTTTGCTCCGGTTGCTCGTCTTGAGGTTGTTCGGATATTTCTTGCGTTCGCGGCTCACATGAACATGACGGTCTATCGGATGGATGTCAAAGCGGCGTTTCTCAATGGGCAACTTAAAAAAGCGGTCTATGTCGACCAACCGGATGGATTCGTTGATCACGAGTTCCCGAACCATGTCTACAAAGCGAACAAAGCTCTTTATGGTCTCAAACAAGCCCCTCGGGCATGGTGCGATAAGCTATCATCTTTCCTCATTGCCAATAATTTCACCAAAGGCTCGGTTGACCCAACTCTTTTCATACAATATCACGGGGCACACATCTTAATTGTTCAAATTTCGTGGATGACATCATTTTGGGTCAACACATAAAAAGTTTTCAATCGCTTTTGCAAAACTCATGAAGAAAAATTTTGAAATGTCCATGATGGGTGAACTTACGTTCTTTCTAGGGCTGCAAGTTCATCAATCACCCGTGGTATTTTCTTGAGTCGGTCAAATATGCCCTTGAATTGTTAAACAAATTTGGAATGAATACACCGTGATACTTATGCCACACCAATGGCTCATACCAAGAAGCTAGATCTTTGATTTACATGGAAATTAGTTGACCCCACCAAATACGAAGTATTATTGGGTCCCTCATGTATCTAACGACTAGCGAGACTGATATTGTCTTTGCCGTTTATCTATGCTCCCGTTATCGATCGCGACCAAGCTGAAACCCACCTCTACGAGGCTAAAAGAATCCTCCGATACATAAAGGGAACCATTAATTTGGGGATCACGGTATCAGAAGGATTCGGTTTTGAACTAATAGCTTTTGAGGCGATCACGCGGGATGCTTAGACTCGAGGAAAAGTACTTGAGAGCTCTACAATTTCTCGGTGATAAGCGGTGTCTTGGCAATCAAAAAGCGAGGATTGTACATATTGTCATCAAGCGAGCGAGAATATGTAGCCATGTCCGCGTGTTGTGCTCAAGTCATTTGGATGAGAACACAACTCAAAGACTATGGTTACGTATTTTGAGAATCCGATGTCTTTGCGACAATCGAGTGCCATTGCAATCTCGTGCAACTCGATTCGACACTCGAAATCAAAGCACATCGATCTCGCTATCATTTCATCAAGGACCATGTGGAGCAGTGCCGTTGAATTATACTTTGTGGTCTTGAATACCAATTGGCGGATCTGCTCACCAAAGCCTTGCCTCCCGCTCGGTTTAATGAGTTGGTCCACGAATTGGTATGAGGTGTTTGACTCAAGAGGAAGCTGGATGACCTCTTAAAAGCAGTCTTAAAACACATCGAACACCAAAACATCTTTTGTAAATAAATAAAATTTTCAAAACAAAATACAAAAATATAAAATCCGATAAAACAACAAAAATATTCTTCTAATCTATATTTCTTTCAACATGGCAAGTACATTTCTTCCGTCAACACTTTAATCTTTCAAAATTCGGTATTTTTCCGATCAAGTGTTGAGGGGAAAAATAATCCATTGCTTGCTTCAAAACATCGGTGTACTTGCATGTTATCACATCTCGGTTGATTCTTTTACAAATGGTGGTAAATTTACGGTTCATTGACACTCCTCGGACTTTAATTAATAACCTTTCATTATTTTCTCAAGTCGAGGGGAGTGTCGTCATGATTCTTTCAAAAATCTTCGTTTGGTAACCTAAATTGGAAGTTAAAGGCTTTGGATGAAAATGGAAAAGGTGGAGGGACCAAAGCGTCAAAAACTTAAAGTTAATTTTAAATAAAACCTCCACCTAACTCTAACTCTTCTCATTTATTACTAAACCAAACATATCCTCGCACAAGAATCAATCTTCAAATCCGTGTTTTACGATCATCATTTTGTAAGTGATTCTAATACAACATGTTTTAAGCAATGGTTTTGAATATTTCAAAATCCAACGGTTAAAACTATGTATAATCTGATTTTATGATCTACGCATAAGTGTATGATCATATAATCAAGATTGTGTGTTTGTGGTTAAAAGATTGTTTCAAAGCGTGTATTTAGCATCAATGATAATATCTTTATCCTCAAATCTTACCGAAACATGAATTGATTGATTTTGAAACTTAGGGTTTATCGTGGATTTGGGTTCTTCTAAATGAGAAGTGTTTTGGTCTAAATATTCTTTGGGTTATGTTCATATGATGTTGAATTAATCATATCCTTGCTCTATAACTACCGAAACACCGATGAATTGATTTTGAAATTAGGGTTTAAGGTTCATAAGATTGGGTATTTTGATTCACCATGAGTTAGATGTTAATACTTGGTATATAAGCTCATACAACTCTCTTGAACTACGAATAACTTTGGTGCATAATCCATGGCTAGATTTGATCAGCGTAGAACTAGGGTTTAGTCTCACGCGTAAGATATTCTCTGGCGTGGCGATTTATACATAATTCATGCCATGTGTTGTTATTGAAATGAATGTATGTCTTGATTTTGATGATTTGATAATTTATTTGAGTTGCTACACTTATAATTGAGAATCAAGGTCATTTGATTATCTACGCATAAGGATCACCTTACGCGTAGATTGTTATCGTAAGACTTGTCTTCTGGCGTAGCTCACAACAGGTTCTACAATGGACTACGGCGTATCACTGTGAAGGATATGCGTAAGCGATGACCCCTACGCTTAAGGTCAACTCTTACGGTAGCCTTACGGCGTAAGGACTATATATGCCTACGCATAAGCTCTCGCATAAGGACTCCTTTTCCTCGCGTAACATTTCTTACGCGTAAGATAGGATTCTCGCGTAAGTCTACGCCTAAGCATATATCATTCACGTCTCTCGCATAACTTTGCCAAAACTACGCAACCATGGATTGACCTTCATGATGAATTGTTACTTGTACAAACTTGTAAATAAACTAATCATATCATCACGAATCCAAAATGTCACTAATAAACTTAAATCGTTTGATATGTTGTGAACAATATGTGATAAAATAAACTTTAAAACTTAAAGTTAACTAACTCACGAAACATTTCACAATATCATTGATTGAACATACAAGTGACTTAGGACTCGTAACAATCATTATCACTATACATTCAACAACTAGACAATAAGACCTTACATTGACTAACATTATGTCTTCGATATGTTGGTTCTTTTGGCTAATGTTATTTGAGATCACGACATGGTGAACAAATGAATGTGGATGCACTGAAGTTCTCTCCATTCTTGATATCTATCCTCATGGCTATCCAATGAAGATTGGAAAGAATAACCTCCGTGTTGACTTTGACACCCTCACTTGCTCACGAATCTTCATGTCTCATTGCTATCGATATTACGAGGACTCATCCATATCGAACATGCTTACTAACTCGCAACCATTCACGAGATCTACATCCAGCAGTTACGGAACACTATGGAAAGGGTCAAAGGAAGGGCTAGCATGTGATGTGGTGACTCGAACCACAAACAAGTCACTATTACACACGAAGACTTAAGGGCTGCTCTCCTTATTCACGAAGTCAATCCAACCAAACTTTATGCCACACTCTTTGAAGAGCTAACTCTCCAATTCTTAATCGATATCGGTTATGGCGAGGCTACGGGAGTAATCACCAAGCACTCTCTAGTAGAGCTTAAGAGTATTCCTCAACCATGGAGAACACTCTACATGATCATCACCAAGTCATTTACGGTCGTGGCGGTGACTATGAGCATCCTAAGCTCATAGAGCGCAAATATTTTGGGCATTCGTCAACATGAAACACATCGCTATTGAAGCTCGATTTGGGATGACATGATGTCATTTCTCAACAAACTTGGCTCAAAGATTCCTACATCGGATATACCAAATTGTTGATACAGAGAGCACTTGGACTTCATCACGATATTCCCAAGAGGCTCAATGACCCCGACAATCACGACATGTTGGCGGAACCTATTCTCTCTGTCGGAATCAAGGAAGCGTCCACAAAGAAACAAGGTCTTTGTGCTCCAGATTTCCTTCTAGCGAAGATGTCGAGCTCGAAGCGTACAAGAGATATCTGGAAGCGGTCAGACAAGGCAAAGTTGGTCATCTTGACGAAAAATCTTACGGAACACTGTCGGAGAACCGAGAAGAGGAAGTGCGAGGAAGTGTCACAAGTACGAGATAGTCAAAGGAATGTTCCTAAGAAGAAACCCATTCCAAAGAAACCCACTCTAAGAAGAAAGTTCCTTCTCGGGAAGCCACTCCGATCCTTTCACTTGAACCACAAAGACAACTTAGGGACGAGGACTGCGAGGCTCTTGAATCGAGATGAAGAGATCTCATACTACGAAGCGCAAGGATGAAAATCCTCGGTGCCAAAACCTCCAAGTCCTCAAACTATTAAAGGAAAAGAAGACTACGCACTTGTACCTCGGGATGAAAGCTACGAAGATGAAGAAGAGCAATTGGATAAATCATACGGAAAAAGTTTCACAATGTCCGACACACTCAAAAGGCATTGAATTTGCTAAAGATCAAATGGGTGGCCGGAGGCTCAAGTGGTCTTGCCACTCTAAACCATCTCGATGCGGTTAATCAACCCGATAAGGGGGCTGGTGCCACCCTCTTGTGCAACAACAAAAGCACTGTTGAAGACACTATTGAGTATGATTTTGAGAAGCTGGGCGAGAAAGAAAAGTCTAAGGATGGCGAGGATGATTACTCAAAGTTTCTTCTAGGCGGTCCAACACATTCAAAGGAAAACCTCGAAACTCCTAAGGACATGAAGTCTCCTCATGTCTCCTCATCATCGGACTCTTCATCTCATTCATCACCACCACCATCAACAAAGTCAACGGATCATCATCCAAATCGGTGAAGAAACCACCTAAATCTTGGATTTCTCAAGCTCATGAGCGGATTACCAAATTTGTCAAACAAGTTAGAAAGAAGGCGTGCTCAACAAGAAAACTGAATTTCTTTCTTGATCACATCTGACATTGTATGACGAGAATGAAAAGATGCAAAAGGAAAGGAAAGCTATTCGAGAATTCATGAGAAGTCATCGTCGGGGGAGGCTGAATGAAATGATTGAAGGTTACACTCAAAAGTACCTTTGGGATGTCGTTCCTAAAGTCCAAAAGGAGCGGAGAAGTCGACAAGAGAACAAACCCACAAGTTTCTTCTCGACCTTGTCCCGGTGTGACTAGAGAAATATTTTCGGACAACTCACCCTAACATCGTCGCATTGGTTAAACATACAATGGCCAAAGAAGGCGATCTCTACGAATACGAGTTAATCGCTAAACTAGTGATGCAAATGTCAAAGCGATGCGGGCGTTTACTTGGATGAAGCTAAATTTTTGAAGGTCTACTTGCTTTTCAACTCGGTTCATCATGCAAGGAGTCGGTCGATCAACCCAAACGGCCAAGAGATGGCGATGATAAGGATAAGGACTCGCACCTAAGCGTCGAAGCGATCGGTCAATCTACATCTATGCCACCTCCTCCACAGCGGACTTCTTCTCAACATAAGTCTCCATCACCTCGGTCTTCTCTTGATAAACCTCGGGACGATTCGAGTTACCACCCTGTCTCATAAAGCGGTGACTACTTTGAGTACGGGTGGTGGCGATGAAGAGGTCCTTGAGCTAACAACAACCCACCTCACCCAAACAAGTGCGAAACCGACTTCATCATCAAAGCCTTCCAAAAGAAGAAGCAGACGACTCGGCCGGGGTCGTATCATGGCTAGATGACGATAAAACCGAAGAGTTTGAATGGTTCTCCACACTTGTCAATCAAACTCCTACTACGATGAAGGTCAAGAATTGGTAGATGGTTCAACATTGGAGCATGCAAAGCTGTTGCAAGAAAAGTTCCATGTGAAGAAAATGGCGAAATCGAATTGAAGCGAATCAAGAATGAAGCATTTCAACTATGGAAGACGACTACGAAAGTGCCCTCGAGGTCGAATATCATCTTGAGAACATCGCTCGAGCTATGTCTAACAACATGGATTGGCTCAATCCGGAAGCAAACATTGACTTCACACAAAGGGACAACCCTCCATACTACACCGATTGGACTAAACCTCTACCAACCATTGGCCAAGCAGACGAACCAAGGATTCCTTCCGATATTTCTTCAACAAAGACACGGAATTTCTTCTCCATGGTGGCGATGGTTCGAGAAAATACACTACATCATTGACTCTTCCATTCCCGTGACCATTTACTCTAGCGCATAGCTATCGAGGCGTGCAACTCACTTGTTTTCGACAGCGTGCAAGCATACGACCAAGATGCATTGTATGGGATTCATCATTGGCACGAGCGAAGAATCTACTACGAAGTTTGCCTGGTTCAAAAGTCTCAACATGCGGTGTATAGCTCGAAGGACATCGTGGCCATCAAACACATTGATCTCAAGTCTAAGTGGGACTACACATTCTTAAAGAATATCATAGTCAAGCGACAAGATGAGCAGGACTATGGATTCTCGAAGGCGACTTTGAGAACTTGTCCTCAACGACATCGAAGACATGTATCTTGCCAAAGTGCGGTCGTATGAGGCAGTTCTCGTGAAGTTCAACGTGAATTTATCAAGTCGGTTCTCATCTTCATTAGGCGCATTGTGATCAAAGAGCGTGTCGAAGATATCCGGATGGTTGTTGAATCATATCGAAGCGTGTAAACTTCACTCCACCACGACTTGACCTTCGACATCAACCGGCTCAAACAACTTCGCTCATCGGCAAACCTTTCGGCATTGTTTACGCGGTGAACCGCGACTGTTTAATGGCGTGTAGTGAGCTCCACAAATTCGGGATCATACCTTGAAGATGGTTAGGGATGGATTGGCATCTGATTGAAGGATATCGCAATAAAATTGGGAATCCTAAGCGTTGGAATTCTCGGGAAAGGAGGGATGTGAGGCGTATCATCACCTTGATTGATGAGCGGTTGTTCGAAGGATCGATTCGAACGGCGGAGAGCTATGTTGGTGGTCGACTCGGGAGAAACATCATCGGCTTTCAACGCCGGTCGCGCTCACAGGAATATCACGCACTTCTGGTACCCCTTAATTGGTTTCCTTCATATAATTTTGGATGTATGATTATATATGTGAATGGCTTGTGCACACATAACGATGTACAACCCGCAATTGTCAAGAAAGGACCACGTAGTGCGCCTCGGTGCCACAATCCTTATAAAAGGGCGAAAGCTTCTTATTTTTGAGTAAAACCTATCAAACCTTTCACTTTTCAAGGTTTTGCTCAAAAGACAAGTACTTCCCATATGATTTCAAAACCTCAACCGTTTATATCACTAGTTGAGGGGTATTTGATGAAAACTTTGTTCACAAATTGTTCACGATGGTCACTCTTCCCATAACACTCAAAATGGTCATATTTATTCTCAAAATGTTTCAAAAATAACATCTTATATGCCATTTTGAGGGAGAAAATTGTGTGATAAGAAATATGTTTTGTAAAGCAACATGTGCAAGCCCTTGGCTTTCTCGTGTGCAAAGACTTAACCAATGAATTGCGATCCTTAGCATACGCAACTCGAAAAGACTTGTCTGGACGGGTAATAATTTCAAGCTAGTTCGCTAGTGATGTAAGCGTGTCTCGCAAAGGACTTGTCGAGTAGAAAGTACCATTCGAGAAACTTTTGGTAGACATGAACTCGGCGGGTTTGACAACCTCCCAAGGTTTGTCTACACCTTCAAGGTAGTTATTAGAGCTAGTTGTCACCTAAAAGCGACAATGTAACTCTTTAACTATTCAACGTAACCGTGTCTCGCGGAGATTGTCTATCTTTAGTGGATCAATTCAAAAGTCGCGCTCTTTCCTCATTTGTGCGATTAACCATTAAAACTATTAAGCACATGTGGAGGAGTATTTATGCAAAACTTATCTCTCACGATGGTTCAAACATGTTTTCATCTACAAACCCTTTGAGAGATATTTTTCACTTACGATGGTTTAAATGGCAAACATAGGTTAGTCATGGAGTTATAAGGTGACTAAGGTTAGGAATAACCGTCCTATGATCCTTGAGAGCGGAGGATCTACCCAAGGACACTACCATTAGTTAGTGTTAGAAGTCCTTAGGAATGATTGTAAAAGGAGAAAATGAGAATCGGAGAAAGAAGGAGTTGAAGAATCAAAAGAAATGCAAAGTAAAGGGTGAAAAGAAATAGCCCTCAGTTATTCAACTTAGGGCGGACACGGGTTCAATTCATATACTCTTGGTTGTCACTCGGTGACACCGGTATTGAAGATTAAAAGTCGTCATGGACCCGATGGCGCATGCACTAAACCTTCTTAGCCACTCAAGTTTCTCTCACGAAGCTTGTTTCATTCTCACGGGGAACCCTACATAAACTATTGGCTTTCTCTTAGAGATCGTTGGTATTGAAGAAGGAGACCCTCTCCTAGTCTCCGCTCGGAAAACCAAAGCGCACTATTGAGTCTAGAGCCACGAGATTCATCAAAAGATCTCTTAGGAACACTTGACATTTAATCACTTGTTGATCAACAAATAAGATCTTGATGATTCGATGGTTCATATCGAGTCCTTCACGGATCTTAGCAATCATCGAGAACATTTATGAGAGGTTCACATCGTGATCCTCGGTGATTGAATGGAAACTCTGCCGGGGTCAACATCAAACGACCACACGGCGGTCGCTTCGGTAACTCCCGTGGATTACGGCGGGTGTGTCTCAGCGGTCTGATCGTGAGGTGATGCTTGGTGTACCTCGGCGACTCATCGAGCTGTAGATGTGCCCGGTACATCGCGTTATCTCACTTGTGGGACTCGGTTCGAGAGCGGCCTTTGTGAAATTAGAGTTGTGTTTTCACACTATCTTGTTAACACTCTCGAAGTTCAAACTTGTAAGTCGGAAACCGCTTATTACTAACCGTTTGAAATGTTTTCTTCTTATGGAAGCTCGGGGGCGGGATGATCGTCTTGATTCTTCTCATGCTCACGCCAACATCATCACTAATGGAAGTTCTATTCGAAAGCAACACAACGATCAGAATGATTCTTCATCAATCAAAGAATCTACAAAGTTAAAGACTTAAAGAACTTCATCGGTATTGATTTCCACCGTCAAAGGCGTGTGAGCATGTTGAAGAATGGCGTGGAACCTTTGGGCGTGAAGCGGACACTGAAGCGGCGATGCAAACAACAACATACTATCACTTTCACCACAAAGAACAATGATCAAAGAACAAAGTCAATGATGACGTCAAAGCATAAGCGTTCAAAGATAACGATCTCTCTACCTTTGGGAGATTGTTCGAATCAAGACAATTCCTCTCACAAGAAAGAAGAATGTCGAAGGCGTCACGCTACTATTACATCAACGCCTTCACCGTTTACATTCATATATACTTGAGGGAGATTGTTGGAATCACTCCTAAGCAGATATTTCAAGTATTTATATTTCATATGTAATAGGTAGCTTTATTACGGCCTTTATGTTTGTTTAAGGTCCGACTTATGTAGAAGGCCCATAGTGAGGCCCAAGCCCAATAAGGAATAGGGAAGGAGAGGAGTGTTGCCTAGCTCCTTGCCTATATAAACTATTGTAAACCCTCATTTGAAGGTTGGTTGTTCAAGTTATTTCTTTCACATACTCTCTCGCCTAACCGTATACTATATTGTGTGTGTGTGTGTTTGATACTTGTTCAATCGCCTTCATCTCTTTCTTATAAGCTTGTGTTGTAAAACTAGTGACCTAACAACACAAATGAAACAATAAGAAACCGAGACCTTTTCTTGATCACATATTTACGTGATATATAGTTAATACTGAAGAAAAGGTACATGTTAATTGTTCTTTTATCTTCACCGCTAAAGCCGATGGATTCCACATGAAGATTCTTAGCCTCTTTGATGAACCTATCTTGAAAGTCTCATCTTTCGTGACTACATCATCCCCATATAATCTTTTTTGTTGTTCTCCATTAGTATACACGTGGTCATCAAGAACCGACATTATTCATTAATATTAATGCAAATATCACATTATAAACATTAGCGATTTACACGTTTTAATGCACAAAACCATGTATTTTTAAACATTAGCATGATCGTTAACTAAGTAGATCGCCTTTACTAACTTCCTATAAAAATTAATGTACATTTTAGAAAAAATTTAATGCACAAATAGTGTCATTTCAAATAATAGTGTATTGATTTCCTCATGTCACCTTTTCTAATTTCCGATGAAAACAGATGCACAATTAGACCATTTTAATGCACAAAATAATGTTAATTCACAAAAGTTTCGATTGCTTAAGCATGTCACTTTTACTAACCCAGATAAAACGAATTCATAGTTAGACCAATTTCAATGCACAAAACGGTGTTATTCCAAACAAGCAGATCGCCGAAGTGCGTCACTTTTACTAGCATCTTATGAAAACTAACGCACATTTAGCGAATTATTAATGTAGAAAACAATATTATTTCACACAACTCATATGATTATCCCTACATATCACCCTTTTATTAACCTCTGTCAAAAATTAATACACATTTAGACCACTTTTTCATGCACAAAATAGTGTTATTCTACACAACTCACGATTGGAAACTCACGATTATCCAATTGTTTCACAATTTACTAATTTCCTACAAAATTAATGCTTATTCGGACCATTTTAATGCACAAAGCAATTGAATTTCACACAAGTTACGATTATCCGATCCTATTACACTTTTACTATCTTCCTACAAAATTGATGCACATTTAGACCAATTTTGTGCATAAAACTCTGTTATTCTACGACTCATGATTATCCAAGCGTACTACTTTAACTAACTTTAAGAAACTATCGCACGTCAAGCCTATTTTTAATACACAAAACATTTTTATTTCAAAAACTCATAATTACCTAAACATATCAGGCTTTTACTAATTTCCAACGGAAATTAATGCACATTTACTCAATTTTCATAGGCAGGTTGTTGTTTTGACAAATGAATAGGGGAATTAGCATACCATCACCACCAAAGAGGTTTAACCATGTCATACCCATCACCATAACCGTAACCACCACCACCATAACCTCCATAACCACCGCCCCAACCCCCATAACAACCGCCATAACCATCTCATAACCACTACCATAACCTCCATTACTACATTGACTCGAATACACCAAATCTGACATAGTTGATTGAGATTCAAATTGTCAGATCTACTCACACTTTGCTTATTGAGATGCTAGGATTTGAATAAAATGATCGAAAATTATTAAGATGATCTGAATTTATTGAGATGATCGGAATTTATTGAGATGGTCGGATTTCATTGTGAGAGAGAAAGTAGTTAGATATGAGAGAGAACTGTATGATCGGTTAAAGAGATGATATGTTTTATATTGTGTGTTTATGTCTTTTTATTTAAAGACAATTTTACCCTTATAGCCTTAATTAAGTGTATTGTTTAATCTCATCCATTGATTTTAAATCTAAAGGCCCAAAATTCTTCTTATTCTTTTTACCAAAAATTTTCTTTTATTTTAACTCACCCTATATATATATATATATATATATATATATATATATATATATATATATATATATATATATATATATATATATATATATATATAAGAAAAAGCTAAAATAAGAATAATAAGAAGAATTTCTACCACACATTTCAAATAGGAGGAGAATTTAAGGGAGACGATCTATTTTTGTGGGTGCATACGAAATGAAATGGTTGTGGTTTCTTCTTATCATTCTTATTTTAACTTTTCTTCTTATTTGATCCTGCTATATATATATATATATATATATATATATATATATATATATATATATATATATATATATATATATATATATATATATATATGGAAACTATTAGTAAAAAGAGACGTAATATGTCAAATGATTTTGTATAGCGATATACGTGTTTTGACAAACTAATTGACACTTTCCTTTTCCAACAAGTCAGTCGATCAGTTATTTTTAAAGGGTACCGGAATAGGTATAGATCAAAATTACAGATTAGGAGATTAAGCGTTTTTTTATCTATCATTTATAAGCTGTTAAAATACGGCATAGTCTTTGAAAATGTGTTGTTTTACTACGTCTTTATAATGAAATTTCATCTTTTAAAAGATCACGCGTTATTTGCTTACTAAGAGAAGACTGCGTGACGCTATGCATGACATCTGTTGAAATAAAAATTTCAATAAACCATGCTTTATAATATGAAACGTTTATGTAACGATAAATTTGCGGACGCCAAAAGTTTCGTGTCGATATTTCAACTCTTTAGAATATTATAGTAGGTCATCATGGCGTTGCGATAAGCGGGTATAAAGTAATAAATTTTTCGGCAAAAATGTTTTCAATTTTATGTTTTCTCTTACAATAACTTTACCAATAAATAAACCATAATGAGTTAGAGAAACTTTAAAAAGTGATGGATAATATCAAACTAATTCATATAAAACAATTGAAAGTGGCGTGATTTTGCGTTGCGGAATAATAATGTTATGGGGTTATGGTCAAATTAGTTGATAGTGGTTATTCAGAATACAGTAAGTAGAAACATTTTATTTATGAAATATATATATTTTTTGAACATGTTTGTATCATTGATATTGTTTATTACATTTGTCCCATATAGATAAAAGATATAAATAAAAAAGTATTTATAATGTATAAATCTTGTAAAGTATATATTTATGAAAAAATGTTTGAATCATTATTATTGTTTATAACACTTGTCCCACATAGATAGAAGATATAAATAAAAAAATGCTTATAATGTAAAGAAAACTTACATGTTTAACCAATCATTTAGAGTTATCCATGAAAAAGTATAATAATTAATATACTAATATATTAATCATTGAATTAGCACTTAACACTTTTCACATTTGCGTCATTTGTCTTCAAAAAATTGTCCCAACCTTTACAAAAAACCATTTTTTACTTTTGTGGTTAATTTTATTTAAAATATATCAAAATTTATTTAGATTGGTTCTCGAAACACTCTTACGATATAATAATAGTTTTGGAACTTTGTAGTTTTGCATGCATTTTAAAATCATATTCATTTATATGTGCATTTTTGCATTAAAACTAAACTAATTCAAAAAATAATAATAATAAATGAAGCATTAAAATGTTGTGGAAGATAAATTAGTAAAAGCTATTTATTGTGTACATTATGCATTAAAAATTGTAATGTTTAAAAAACACATTAATGACATCTTAAAAAAAATTTAGGAGAGATGGTCATCCCTCCATTATAAGTAGTATAGATATGTGTAATATGTATAAAATCAAATAAATTATCACTTGTGAATTTGCATCTTTGCATCATTTGTCTTAAAAAAATTGTCCCGACTTTTACAAAAACCCGTTTTTTACTTTTGTTGTTAATTTTATTTAAAATATATCAAAATTTATTTAGATTGGTTCTCGAAACACTCTTACGATATAATAATAGTTTTGAAACTTTGTAGTTTTGCATGCATTTTAAAATCACATTCATTTATATGTGCATTTTTGCATTAAAACTAAACTAATTCAAAAAAATAATAATAAATGAAGCATTAAAATGTTGTGGAAGATAAATTAGTAAAAGCTATTTATTGTATAGATTATGCATTAAAAATTGTAATGCTTAAAAAACACATTAATGACATCTTAAAAAAGATTTAGGAGAGATGGTTATCCCTCCATTATAAATTGTATAGATACCTCAAGCATATATATAGGTTAGACATTTGCATCAAATTAAAGCTATTTAGGTAGACTAGCATGATATACTAGCCAAGTTATCTAGTTAGTGAATTGAAAATTAGAATAGGAAGAATGAAAATAAATTTCACCTATATATTTTAAACAGTGTTGCAAAAATCGGTTTAGACGGCTGATAAATTGACGATTAATCATTAGGTGAGGATTAACCATCACGATTTTTACTAGTCGGCCTTATTAGTCGGTTTAATCAAAAATCGGTCAACATATCGATTAATCGGATAAAAATCGACCAAATCGGGCATAAGTCGGCCAAATTGGACTAAAATCGGATAAATCGGCCAAATCAGTTACGGATAAAAATCGGCCAATCCGGCATAAATCGGCCAAATAGGAAAACAATCGGCTATATCGGCCAAATCTGACATATAGTTTCAAAATTTTATAATTTTATATATATAAAAAATTCAATCCGATTAATCCTTGCCTAACAGATTAATCGCTAGGCGGTACCCGGCCACCCAGCTACTGTCTAACGATTTTGCAACCTTGATTTTAAATGAAAGAAGAAATTAAAAAAGTTATGCATGCGTAGTTGAGATTAATATAGATCTTATATTTTTCATAGATCCAATATGAATCAATTTTAACAATGCATTTTTTTTATCAAAATTAATAAAAACTCAATTTTCAACTTTTTTTAAAAAAAAATATCTCACAAACTGTAAATCGTTAAGCGACGAAAAATATACCATCGCGACGAGATTTTTTTTATCTTCCAGTAGACGGACACTTCGATATACTTTTGACTTACCTTTTTTCTCGAGTTTTGTTTTGGCGTTAGAATTTGCGTCCTAAAAAATCACATGTTAGGAATCACGTGTGTTTTCACAAAATCACATGTGATTTCTCCAAACGTAAATTTTAGCACTTACAAAAAAATGTCTAAACAAAAGTTCCTTGAAAGTATATAGAAGTGCCCCTCTATAGATAGATGATTTAATTTCGTCGTAACGGTATGATTTTTTCGCGTAACGATTAACGGTTTGTGAGATATTTAATTTTCAAAATAATGATGAAAGTTTATTTTTTTTTTGTTTTGATAAAAAAAATTGAGTGTTTTTTTTGGGTAAAAGGTCAAAGACACGGTTAGGGGTGAAAACGAGACGAGCCGAGCCCGAGCCTGCCAGAGCTCGAGCTCGGCTCGTTTATATATAAAAAGCTCGAGCTCGAGCTCGTTTCGAGCCTCATATTTTGAGCTCGAGCTCGGCTCGTGAAATGTTCACAAGCTCGAGCTCGGCTCGTGAAATGTTCACAAGCTCGAGCTCGGCTCGACTAATTTATATGATATGTAAAAAAAACAAGGTTCAAATCGAGCTCGGCTCGTTAACACAAGGCTTGAGCTCGGCTCGTTAACACAAAGCTCGGCTCGTTTACACAAGGCTCGAGCTCGTTAACACGGTTATACATATAGAAATTATTTGTACGTATATATTTCTATGGCTCGTTTAGGCTCGCGAGCCTAAACGAGCTTTTTGTATAGAGCTCGGGCTCGAGCTCAATTATTAAATGAGCCCAAACTTAGGCTCGAGCTCTTTCGAGCTTTTTACCGATCCGATCATGAGCTTTTCACGAGCGGCTCGACTCGTTTTCACCCCTAGAACCAGTAAAGATATTACTCCAAAAACGTTTAATTACAAAGGATATGGGTGAATCCCATATCTCAACCCGTTACATAGGCGAAAAAGCTTACATAACAAGATACTTCCTATTCTCTAAACAAGAAAATAAACCACTACTTAAAATATAACATTAGACTCCTAGGAAAACAAAATTACTTCCTACCAAGGCCTTGGAGCTTGATACCATACGTGTCATAACAAGTATCCAAATTTCCTATAAGATCGTAGACCTGATCCACATAGTCATCATAATCATCCTCATGATCATGACCACCACCAAATAGGTTTATTGACTCATCAAAAGTGTTCACAACCTCCTCTTCATCACTGTCAGAATCAACAATCTCTCCCACCTTAGAGAATGGGTTAACCCTCTTAGTAGAAGAGGTAAATGGTAAATCCTTTTTATTACCAGGATAATCAACCCTTTTAATAGGATTACCATCATAATCCACAAGAGTAGCCTTTTCATCAATAAGAAGCATTTCAAACTCCGCAATTTTCTCAACAATAGGGGTAAACCAACCTCGTTAGCTTCCATTGAATCGGTGGCACCCGCGTCCATCACTTTAGGAGCCACCACAGGCTCCTTCACTTTGTCATCAATCACAATTGGATCTTGTGATACACTACCTGTCTGTTGAGATCCCTCCTTATTAGCAGCCATTGTAGTACTAGATTAAGTTAGAATCCCTTCCTTGGTAACATTAGTAGGCATGGTACAATTATCAGTATCAATCGTGTTAAGAGCTTCAAATGCATTAGATGTAACAACCTTAGTTCCACTAGTGCTAGCCACATTCGCCGCCTTTTTCTTTGTACCATCCACCTTTTTGGTCATAGAAGGTGCTTTAGGTTGATAACGAACCTTAGTACCCACGTTAGGTTTAGTAAATGGGTTAGTATACAAATAAGTCACTAAACTTTCAAAAACATTTGTCCTAAGTCACTAATGATTCACTTCTGTCATCTAAGTTACTCAACGTAATGGAACCGATTATATTGGATACCATGTCTTTTGTAACCTATTGTAACCGGTTATATGCTTACGTGGAAAAAATATTTTATTTCTCTAATATAATAACATGATACTTTGTTGATCCCAATATCCACACACTAATCTTTTTAACCTAATTAAACAATCCCAATATCCAAATCCTTTTTCCCAAGAATCTACATTGTGGTAATCAAAATTAGGTTCATTACAGTTGTCATCTTCTCGAAAAAGGTAACTTTTACTGTCTGATTATACCTTTTTATTTGATTTGTAAAATTAGGGTTTTTGGCAAAATTAGGGTTTTTTGAAATTAACAAATTTTCTTGTTTGATCATGTTTTAGATGGCAACAGGATCCACTTTTTTGATAAAATACCATTTTGGTGGTGTATTTGTAAGCGACCTCTTTCTTATGACTATGAAATTCTTTGTGAAATTCCAAATGTTGATCTTCTTTCATTAGACTTGATAGGTTTTGTTAAATATTTGGAAACTGAACGTACTAGTGAAGTGAAGTCTTTGTTTTATTTGGTGTCTGGCTTAGATTTTCACTTAGGATTGAAACCCTTAAAATATAAGGATGACTTTGATGCTTGTGTTCAATGTGGTATTAATAATGATCGTGTCTTGCATATATATGCCTCTTATTCTGAGTTTGATATAAATGACACCACAACTGAACAAAATAATTCTGATAGTGAAAGTGACATAGAGGATGCTGATTATAATGTGTATGATTATTGTAGTTCTGTAGAGAGTGACACTGCTTCACTTGACCATTTGTTTGAAGGTGAGGAAAAGGTTTTAGATGTTAGGACTAAGAGTGTAGGCCCTGCACCTAAGAGAAAAGCTTCTAAGATGTTTGATGAAAACTTTTTGTCTAGAATTTACAATGGTTTGCCTAAAGATGACTTTATTGAAAAAGATAATCATCCTAAAAAAGTAGATGATGAGGATAAGTTGGGTGATCAGTGGCCAATCCATGATCCTAGTGTCAAATCGAAGTTTATGAGGCCACGGTTAGGTGAAAGGTATGCGAATCCTGAGAAACTGAAAAGAGCATTGGCATTCTATTCTTTGGCCAATGGTTATAACTTATATTATAAGGTAAACAATCCTAAGAGACTTTTAATGTTCAAGAGATAACAAAGAAAAGAAATGCCCATTTAGATTATGGGCATCTTGGATGCAAGCAGGGAAAGAGAAATCATTTCAAATCTAAACCCTAGTTGATGAACATGTGTGTTCTAGGACATATGAGTATGGTACCTTAATAACAAGTAACTGGGTTGCTAAGAATTTTGCTAAAAAGATCATGGTCAATCCTACCATAACAGTTAGGGCTCTCATTGCTTTAATATTAAAGAAATACAAGTGCAAAGTAACTATTAGTCAAGCTAGAAGGGGAAAGACTAAGGCTTTGCAGCAATATAAGACATGCTTAGAGGATCACTATGGAATGCTATGGTCTTGTAGTGCTGAGATCCTTAAATCTAATCCAGGATCAACTTGTAAGCTTGGTGTTGACTCAATGCCTGATGGAAAGAACTACTTTAGTAGCTTTTATGTATGCTTTAAAGCTTTGAAACAAGGATGGTTAGATGGATGTAGGAGGGTAATTGGTTTGGATGGATGCTTTCTTAAAACCATATGCAAGGGAGAACTGCTATCAATAGTAGGTAGAGATGCCAATAATCAAATCTATCCAATTGCATGGGTTGTGGTTAGTATTGAGAACAAGGAAAATTGGAGTTGGTTCATGCAGTGTCTTATTGATGACTTAGGCATTGCAGCTGGTGAAGGTCTTACCATCATATTTGATCAACATAAGGTATAATCCTTTTAATTTGACAAGTAATTAAATAATTATACACAATCTCTTATATAACCAATCTGTTTTTCAGGGAATTATGGAAGCTGCAAAAGATGTAATTCCTTTAGCTGAACACAGACAATATGCAAGGCATATATATGCTAACTTCAGAAAGAAGTTCACTGGAGTGCAGTTTAGGAATCTTTTTTGGAAAGCACCTAAGGCCACATATCCTGCAAAGTTTGAACAAGTGATGAATGAAATCAAGCAAGTCAACAAAGAAGCAGACACGCATATGATGGATAGGCATCCTGAAAGATGGAGTAGAGCATAATTCATAACAGATAGAGCATGTGATGCAGTTGAAAATGGGATAAGTGAGTGCTTCACTCACTTATAGTTGAGGCTAGAAGAAAACCTATAATCAACATGTTGGAGGACATCAGACAAGGTTTGATGGAGAGAATGCAAAAAATAAGGGAAAAGAATAAGAAATGGGATGATGTCATATGTCCTAACATTAGGAAGAAGTTTGAAGTATTGAAGGATAAACACAGGTATGTCTGCACTTTTATATTAATTCACTTTGAAACACAAGTTTGTAGTATATGTTTTAATGCACATTTTTTATCATTGTAGGAACTGGAAGGTGATACCTAGTGGTGAGAGCAGGTTTGAAGTAAGGAATGGGTATGAGGGCTTTAAAGTTGATGAAAGACTTAGGACTTGTAGTTGCAGAGGCTGGCAGTTGACTGGTCTCCCATGTGAACATGGATTTGCAGCAATCTATTTCTTACATAGAGAACCTGATGAGTATGTTTCTCATTGGTATAGTAAGCAAAGGTTTGTATATGCTTATAATCAATACATTAAAAGGATGACTGGAATGGATCAATGGCCTTCAACTGATTTTCAGAAGCCATTACCTCCAATCAAAAGAAGAATGCCTAGAAGACCACCACATAAGAGAAAAAGATATGCTTCTGAATGGCAACAGGACTAGGATAAGTAGAAAGGGTCAGCTTAACCATTGTAAGCTTTGTGGTAAATTTGGACACAATCAAAGGGGTTGTCCAAGTAAGGAAGAAGGGTCTACTAGTGGTGGGAAGAGGTCTGCTAGTGGGGGTAAGAGGTCTGATAGTGGGGGTAAGAGGTCTGCAAGAGGTGCTAAGACCACAACTGGGTCTGCAAGAGATGGTGAACCAGTTGAATCAACACTTGAGATGTCTGCACCAGTTGAGATACCAACACCACAACCTTCTGAACCAGTTGAGATACCAACACCACAACCTTCTGAACCAGTTGAGTCAACACCACAACCTTCTGAACCAGTTGAGATACCAACTGGTTGCTCTGCACCAGTTGAGATATCAACACCTCCTATTGGTTTTGAGATGTCTGCACCAAATGAGATATCTACACCTCCTGTCGGTTTTGAGATGTCTGCACCAGATGAGATTGTTACACCTTCTGCTGTGAGGAAAAAGGGTGGTGGTGTCAGGATGAGGGGTGGTAGTGGAAGTCAACCCAAAGGATCACCAAGTAGTGAAGCTGGAAGTGTAAGTAAGAGACTTAGGACTATCAATGGGAAAATAGTTAGAAG
Organism: Chrysanthemum lavandulifolium; assembly: GCA_022545495.1. NCBI lineage: Eukaryota > Viridiplantae > Streptophyta > Magnoliopsida > Asterales > Asteraceae > Chrysanthemum > Chrysanthemum lavandulifolium. Next base: position 274,893,740 of record CM040243.1, read on the forward strand.
TAGAGAAAAAGGAGATGGATCAAAAGCTTGTATGTATCCTGGTGGAATTAAACCTATATGATTTGGTGTTTCTTGGGATCCAGTGGATGGAGAACCAATGTTAGGAGTAAGTATTGTAAGTGTCTTGTATTTTTATCTGTTAGCTTTATTCAATTTATAACTTGTTTTGCAAAATTCTATGGGCTTACCAAGACCAGCTTGGCCACTTCGAATAACACCAGAGGATGTGAGGATCCATGCTGAAAGACAAGAACCTGTTGTGTTACAAGAACCAATGTTGGAACCACTGGTTAGAAGAAATGCACAATATAAAAGGAATATAGCTACTCAAAGGAGAAGTGCATCAGTGTAGAAAGAACCAGTACAGAAGTCACCAGTGCAGAAAAACTAGTGCAGAAAGAACCAGTGTAGAAAAGAAGGGGATCAGAAAGGATCAAGCGACTCTTGTTCAATAGGCCACCATCACCTGGACCAGGATTGACTGAAGATGATGCCATGTCACTTGAATAGATGTTTGGTTCACTTAAAATGGCTAGCCAGTAATTAGGTTGTTTTGTATATCTGCCATTATCACTAGTCTATAAACTTGTTAACATGTAGTAGTTTGGTTCAACTTTAACCTTTGCAGTCTATCTGCCCCTCTTTTGTATATTTGCCATTGACAACATGTTGTATAACATTTGAAATGGTAATTGGGGTATAACTTAATGAATGATATCATTTGCATATCTACCAATGTCACTACTTACCTTTTATGTTTTGTTACATCTTTTGTATAAGCTAGTATTCATAATGTAAATCTAATACACATACACAACCATTAAAACATAGAAATTCCATTACTTCATTAAAAACATAGAAATTACATTACAAAATACCATTCTAACTAACATACATCATATGAGTTCATTACATCCATTATAACTAACATACATCACCAAAAGACAACTTAATACCACCTTAAACATCATGACCAAATCATCCTAAACAAACCTAATAAGAAAGATCAGAACAATCAACACAATCAAGACTCTGTTGTAGAAGGAAGTTCGAGAGTTTTGATTGTTCAGTTGAACAATGTGATCTTGTGCATTCACCAAATTGACTTGGAGCTCATACATCCTTGCTTGATACCAACGATTTGGTAATGCCACATCAACCCATCTGAAATGATTACATTTTCCTGTAGGATCCATGAAATTTGGGCAACCAAGAAATCTTCTTCCCAGTTTGGTTTGTGTCCAAGAGGTACAACATTTTGCTAGTTCACCACAACCACAAAGATTGGCCATTGTAAACTTGGAAAAGGATGAAGTACGGGGTTTTTAGAAAAATAGGTTTAAAACCCTAATTTTTTTATAAAGATGATGAAGTATTGGTGTGGGGTACAAAAGGGGATTTTTAGTGGTTTTCCAATGTGGACAAGTCTACGTGGAAAAGGTCTACGTGGCAGGTCTACATGGACAAGTGGAAATCGCTAACAACCGGTTGCCCTTCCTTGGAGTGACTTGGGTGTTATCTATCAAAAGGTTGAGTAACATATGTGATAAACCCGTGAAGTTAAGTAACTTGTGAAACATTAGTAACTTAGGACAAATTTTTTGAAAGTTTAGTGACTTTTTTGTATATTAACCCTTAGTAAATCCCTCTTTTCCCGAAACACTTTGACCACCATTCTTGCTAATGATCATTTGAAAACCATTATTAACACTCTGTGTAGGCTGAGTATGAGATGGGACTGATTTAGGACAATCCCCCATAGTATGACCAAAAAGCTTGCACGTATCACACCTTGGCGGTTTCCATTCGTATTCAACCTGAATCTTTTTAATAGTAGAACCCGACCCATCAAGTAAGGGTATTTCAACAGTGAGACTCTCCCGAAGCAATTTATCCGCCCGAACTTCAATCAAGCATCTAGCAAAACTATTGCGGCCCCAAGATTCCAAGCACATTTGACTAGTGTAAGAATCTAACATTTTCGGATTACCAATCAATGTAGCAAGGAGACTGAGACCATCATCAGAGAACATAGCAAGAGGAACATCATGAAATTTAACCCACACCGAGATGTTAGTCAAATCCTCTTTAAGGAGATTAGTATTTAACGTCCAAGTTTTAAGAATAATTGGCACATTCCTAATCATCCATGGTCCATTTTCCAGAACATCTTCAACACCTTTACAAGTAAAAACTTAAAGAAAAAGAACCCCTTAGCATTCATCATAACCTTTTGAATACCGTACTTGGCCCACGTATTAAGAACGTAATAATCAACAACCGAAAAAGCAATACGTTTACCAAGAGAATAACCATAAAGGGTATTCTCAAATTTAGAGTTTACCTCCTCAACCACTTTCATAGGAACGGAGAGATCCACCCCATTAGACTTGTTACTACATTCCAACCTATGAAAATTAGACTTGTGTTTCGTAGGATTAATTGACGTAGCACCTGTATATGAAATCGGCTTCACACTCGGGACACCCGTTGGTTAGGGCTGATTGTGAACTTTGGGTGACAAATTAGAAGCAACATTAGTACCATTGTCTACATTCTCCGCATTCTTAACTTCAACACCGCGCATGGCCTCTTCAAAAGTCTTACACGCCTCCAAAACAACCGGATCAAGACTATAATTCGGCTCAGCCTCATTAGCAACACTAGGAACTAAAGACATTGTTTAGTCAAAGTCGTACCACATTGAGCAACTGAATCAACCATACCGCCACCCATAGCACATGTCACGTTACCCTTAGTTGCAGATTTGTTAACAAGCTCATTTGCACTCGTCGCAACACATGAAACCAGCTCCATATGTTCAAGATCTTGGGTCTTACTTTGCAATGCAGCATCAACATTACCAGAAGACATAACAGTTCCAACATTAACTTCTGTATTGCCCTTATCAGTTCCATCAGCTTCAGTACTTCTCAAAGACGAAGTCACAGACTCGTCATTTATAGCAGCGTCCAAATGAATTCCATCAGCCCTCAATGCAGCCTCGTCAACCAAGCTATCTTCTTTTTTTCTTTTTCTTCTTACCTCCTCCTCCACCCGAATCCAAAACCCTGATTTCATGCTCAAAACAACCACATACAAGTAAACAAGAAGAACACGTACGTCTAATCTTCAAATACGCAGAAAACCCTAACTAAAAATTAGGGTTCAAAACCATGGAAACCCAGATGTCACATGAGATAAACCCTTACAGCCGTTAATTAATTGACAAAACTTTAAATAACTTAAATCCAAGTCACAAAATATGGTATAGATGCAGTGATAGGGTAAATGCATGAAAACTAATCAATAAATATCGAAACAAAAGAGAAGTCCTTAAAGTGCTTAAACAATTAATGCAACCCCACTAACTCACATAGATCCAAACTAATAAATTAACTTGAGGACAATAGTGGAGAAAGAATAGATAAACAAAGAAAGGTTTAAGAATCGATATAGGATGTTAGCGATCGGTTTTTTCTTTTTTCGCCAGAGAGGAGGTTTTCTTTTTTTATGCAAATTTTATATCTTGAAGTTTAAAAAAAATGGAGTGTTATGATTGATTTATTGGATTTAAAAAAAATATTGGATATACATTGAACTTTTCTCCATGGGTCTATGTATGTGTATCTAAAATGTATGATTATATTTTTTTTCTCACTCTTATTATTTTAATTTTATTTCTCATTTGATCCAAACTCTAACATAATAAGCATAGTGGAATTTTATGAGCAATGCCTGAACTAGCTAGAGATACCCCATTTAAATTGTCCTTGAATCAATTGAGGAGCTTCATCACTATAAAGTTATTCAATGGTTGTATATTTTTTTTCTTCTCACAAATGTGCCTTCACTACAACATTCACTGGCTACCCAATGACATATGGGGATTCCCCAATGACATGTCATTTGGAAAGTATCCAACGACATGTCATTGGGAAGCCTAGTGGGAAGTCTCGTGAGGATTGTATTCCAGCGACAATCCCCGCGACGACGTGGGTCCCACTCAAATTTAAGTCAAAGAAGCGATTACAGCATGGCACATTATCCCCGATGACATGTCATTTGGGGAATAGTCGAATTAAGCAAAATGATTAAGACACTAATTATAGTGATTAAGTATCCCGGCGACATGTCGTGGGGATACTATAATTACTGTTGACAAGTCAGCGAGTTAGCCTACTATCCCGGCGACATGTCATTGGGGAAACCTAATTTTCTCGTTGACTTGTCAGCGTTTAGTGTGTTATCGGCGACTGTCCGGGAAAATCTGCATTTTTTAATGCGACTGCGGTCTGACGATTTCAGTTTTTGAATTTTCACGAAAAATCTACCAAATAAACCTGTACCAAAACACATATAGACTCGCCACAACTTGTACCAAAACACAAATACCATATAACGGATCAACATAATACAAATAGATCACAAATTTTACATAAACACGACTCAAAAGTCAATATGTGCATTGATAGATAGGAAACAAGTGTTTAAATGGCGCCAAGATGAACCTAATAATATATAACACAACTACCTAAAGTACCAATGTAGCATACTAATAATATATAACACAACTACCTAAAGCTAGTACCAATGTAACATACTAATAATATATACACAACTACCTCTGCGTTGTTATCCTCATCACCGCCATTCTCCTCGTCATCACCACACCCACCACTCCCGCTAGCACCACCGAGTCATACTCCTAAACATATCCGCGCATCTGCCGTAAGCCGAGGAGACTCATGATAAAGCCTACATCTTTGGTGACCGACTCACGGGCGGGCATATTTAACTGGATGTGGCCCGTAATGGCAATCGCGACCCACACAGGAATATGCCCATGAAGCTTACCCCTCTTGCCAGCGCATTGATTTGATCCTCCGTGTATTGACCCGTGGCCTCAAACTTTTTCATCTCGTCCTATGTAGTGACAAAAACACAAGATAGTAAATATATTAGTCGGGTTGCTACATTATTTCTCGATAATTCATTAAAGTGTGTTTTGCAACAAAACTTACATATATCCAGCGGTCCTCATCGTTAAGGAATACCCCATCAACAGTATGTGTTCGCCAATAAGTGTCGATGGTGGCGGGTATTCATGAGTCTCGATGCTGCATCTGTACATACACACGCATATAAGATGAATAATTTTAAAACGACAAATCACAACACACCAAAGCGTATAATCGGATATATATATATATATATATATATATATATATATATATATATATATATATATATATATATATATATATATATATATATATATATATATATATATATATATATATATATATATGCATGTAAAATAATTATAATGTTTATTACCATATTATCTCGAAGGCGAGGCAATGACCGGGATCCCCTGTCTAGATATGACCTTGCTCTTTTTTTGGGTTAAGCCGATTTGTAGCGGCTCGAGAAATGTTCTTGGGATCATTCCAAAACTTAATGTACTCATCCCAATCACCCGTTGTAATTTCCTCGGGACGTGCCCGCCTAATCGCCTCCGCATCGTAATCCCCGGTGGTGGGGTCTACCTTCCAATGTTTGGCCTTGAAAGAAGCCTTGTTAGTATTGTAGGCTTTTTGCAGATGCGAGTTTATGCCTTCATAGATCTGCATCTGTACATTACACGTTCAACGGATGAGTCGATATGTTATGGTTACACATTAGACGTTCAACGGATGAGTCGGTATGTTATGGGTTGGACATTAGACGTTCAACGAATGAGTCGGTATGTTATGGTTACACATTAGACGTTCAACGGATGAGTAGATATGTTATGGTTACACATTAGACGTTCAACGAATGAGTCGGTATGTTATGGTTACACATTAGACGTTCAATGAATGAGTCGGTATGTTATGGTTACACATTAGGCGTTCAGCGGATGAGTCGATATGTCATGGTTACATTAAGCGTTCAGCGGATGAGTCGATATGTTATGGTTACACATTAGGCGTTCAGCGGATGAGTCGGTATGTTATGGTTACATTAGGCGTTCAGCGGATAAGTCGATATGTTATGGGTTGGACATTAGGCGTTCAACGGATGAGTCGATATGTTAGGGTTGGACATTAGGCGTTCAACGGATGAGTCGATATGTTATGGTTACACATTAGGCGTTCAGCGGATGAGTCGATATGTTATGGTTAGACATTAGACTTTGAGCGGATGAGTCGTTATGTTATGGTATCGTATTATTATTATTATTATTATTATTATTATTATTCTTATTATTATTATTATTATTATTATTATTATTATTATTATTATTATTACTATTACTATTATTATTAATAAAGTCAAACGAAGTCAACGGAATCCCGCGACATGTCATTTGGGAAAAGTCTAAAATAAAATTTTAAAGTAATCAAATTAACACTAATTACATATTTTAAATAATCAAATGAATCCCCGCGACATGTCATTTGAGGAAAATAGCGGAAAAGTTCATACGTTGCACGATGAAATTTTCGGTCAAAATATAACAACCGTATCCCCGGCGACATGTCGCCGGGGAAAACCTCTCCATAATTTAGCTGACTTTTCTACGAGACTTCGTGCCACGTAGGATATATTTTTGTCGTTTAGTGATGATTCCCCAGCGACAATTGTCGCCGGGGAAAACGGCGATGGGAAAACCGGTAAATGTGGTAGTGTTATAAAATGAGAAAATGAATCAACAGATTATGAATAACGACTGTGAATGAAATGAACGAATGGGTTATTTAGTCTTTGTTCATTGTCCTTATTCCTTGAAATTCATTATTTATAACAACAGAAGGAATCACAACAGTAAAACAATAACAAAAGATGATGGATGACAACCGAAAAGGTAATTACAACAACCGTAACACCCAAGGTCGCAACAATGATCATCACAATCAATAGAACGTAGACAGGAGAATGCAGACATGAGAATGCAAGAGGTTATGCTACTGCTGTTGCTGGCCCAGCTGGGGGAAGGGGTTATGTAGGAAACTTACCCCTGTATAATCGATGCAAAGTTACATCACACAGCTCCTTGCACTGTTTAGTGCAGAAACTGTCAAAAAGTGGGCCATCAGGCGCATGACTGTAAAGGAAATGGTCCTGCCTCTGGAAGCAACCTGCAGCCAGTGGTAACATGATATGGATGTGGTGAAATGGGACACTACAAGAGACAGTGTCAGAAGAAGAATTATTCTGATGGTGCTCGTAGGAGAGAATATATGTTGGGAAATAAAGATGCACAGCAAGACCCAAATGTGGTTACGGGTGCTTTCTTACTCAACAACCATTATGCTAAAGTCTTATTTGATTCGGGTGTTGACAAATGTTTTGTATCTATTGGATTTTCTTCCTTACTTGACATTACACCCACCACACTAGACACGCTTTCACTATCGAATTAGCCAATGGTAACCTAGCAGACAATAATACCGCAATCCAAAATTGTACCCTAAATTTCCTAAGTCATCGGTTCAACATCGACTTCATGCCCATTGAACTTGGTAGTTTCGATGTTATTATTGGTATGGAATGGCTATCTCAGCACAATGCAAAAATTATTTGTGGCGAGAAGGCTGTTCATATTCCTTTTGACGATGAAACTTTGGGTATCCTTGGCAATCTAAGTGGAACCCATCTAAACATTATATCCTATATTAAAACTCATAAGTACATCCAAAAAAGATGTCATGCTTTCCTAGCACACATAACGAAGAAAAAGTTGAAAGAGAAGCGACTTGTAGACGTGCCAATTGTTCGTGGTTTTCCATAAGTATTTCTTAAAGATTTACCCAGACTTTCACAAACGCGACAAGTGGAATTCTAGATTGAATTAGTGCCATGTATTGCACCAGTTTCTCGATCACTTTACAGATTAGCACCTTCGAAAATGCAAGAGTTGTCCAACCAATTGCAAGAACTTACGGGGATAAAAGGTTTATTCGACCGAGTTCATCACCGTGGGGAGTTCCGGTATTATTTGTAAAGAAAAAGGACTGATATTTTCGAATGTGTATAGATTACCGTGAGTTGAACAAGTTAACAGGGAAGAACCATTATCCACTTCCGCGGATCCAAGATTTGTTTAATCAGTTACAAGGTTCTAGCGTTTAATAGAAGAATGATGTGCGATCAGGCTATCATCACCTAAGAGTTCGGGAAGAAGATATTACAAAGATGGCATTTAGAACTCGTTATGGTCATTATGAGTTCCAAGTAATGCCGTTTGGCTTAACTAATGCATCAATGGTATTCATGGACCTTATGAATCGGGTGTGCAAACCGTATTTAGACAAGTTCATGACCGTTTTCATTGACAACATTCTGATTTATTCGAAGAACAAGGAAGAACACGTAGAACATCTGAGAACAATTTTGGAATTTCTCAAGAAATAGAAATTGTATGAAAAAAATTTAAATGCGAATTTTGGATTTGTACAGTACAATTATTGGGCATGTGATAGACTGTGAAGGTTTACATGTTGATTTTGCAAAAATTAAAGCCATTAAGCATTCGGCAACGCCAACAACTCCTACAAAAAAATTCCTTAATTTCTGGTCTTGCTAGATATTATAGAAGATTCATAGAAGGTTTCGCCAAGATAGCAAAGCCTTTAACCAAACTAATGCAGAAGAACAAGAAGTACGAATGAGATGAGGAAGAAGAAGAAGCATTCCAAATCCTAAAGCAGAAACTTTGTAGCGCGCTAATTTTAGCATTGCCTGATGGAATCGGAGGCTTTGTAGTTTACTGTGATGTTTCGCAACAAGGTTTAGGTGCAGTACTGATGTAGAGAGAAAAAGTTATAGCTTATGCTTTCAGAAAATTGAAGGTTCACGAGGAAAACTACATGACTCATGATTTGGAGTTGGGTGTTGCAGTTTTTGCCCTTAGACTTTGGAGACACTGTCTATATGGTACAAAGTGTATCCTGTACACATATCATACAAGCCTTCAACATATTCTAGATCAGAAGGATCTGAAAATGAGGTAGCGTAGATGGTTAGAGTTACCGAGTGATTATGATTGGCAAATTTGTTATCACTCTGGAAAGGCAAATGTCGTAGCTGATGCCATAAGCCAGAAAGAAATGATTAAGCCTCTACGAGATCGAGCCTTAATCCTAACTATTCACACCAACCTTCCTACACAAATACACAATGTTCAAGTCGAGGCCATCAAATAAGAAAACTTTGAAGCTAAAAGTATAAGAGGTATGCACCAAAAGTCACTTGAAACTCGATCTGATGGAATCAGATGTTCTAAGAATAGAATTTGGTTGCCACGTGTTGGAAAGTTGCGAGACTTAAATTTTGAACGAGTCGCATAAGTCTAAGTATTCCATTCACTCTAGGTCAAACAAGATGTATCATGACCTCAAGTAACTATGTTGGTGGCCAAACATGAAAGACGAGATTGCCACATATGACAGCAAGTTCTTGACATGTTCTAAAGTCAAGGTTGAATGTCAAAAACCATCGGGATTACTACAACAACACGAGATTCCCATATGGAAATGGGAACATATCACGATTTACTTTGTCACTAAAATACCCAAAACGCCAAGTGGTTTTGATGCTATTTGGTTAATAGTTGACCGCCTCACTAAATCTGCTCATTTCATTCCAATCAGAGAAACTTATAGCATAGACAGGCTGGCCAAGCTTTACATCAAGGAAATAGTTTCTAGACACGGTGTGCCAATCTCGATCATCTCAGATAGGGATAGCAGATTTACTTCAACTTTTCGTAGTCATTCTAGAGAGCTTTTCGAACTCAGCTGGACATGAGTACTGCTTATCATCCGCAAATTGATGGTCAAAGTGAGAGGACCGTTCAAACTCTAGATGATATGCTAAGATCCTATATTATCGACTTTGGTAATAGTTTGGACAACCACTCGTCGTTAGTCGAATTTTCTTACAACAATAGTTATCATTCAAGTATTTAAAGTTGCACCATTCGAAGCACTTTATGGGAGAAAGTGTTGTTCTCCTGTTTACTAGAGTGAGGTTGGCGATGTCCAACTCATGTGTTTAGAGATTATACTGGAAACACATAGAAGATCTTTCAAATCAGAAGCAGATTAGTTGCAAGAGATCGTCACAAAAGTTATGCCGATGTTAGGCATAAACCCTTGGAGTTTCAAGTTGGAGACAATGTTATGTTGAAATTCTCGCCTTGGAAAGGCGTGATTCATTTGGAAATGTGGTAAGCTAAGTCTAAGATACATCGGGCCATTCAAGATCCTGGCTAGGGTTGGTCTGGTAGCATACAGACTTGAGTTTCCACATGAGTTGAGTGGAATCCATAAAACTTTTCATGTCTCAAATTTGAAGAAGTATTTATCCTTTGAAAGTCTTGTCATTCCACTAGATGAGATCCGACTTGATGACAAACTACATTTTATAGAGGAGCCTGTAGAGATTATGGACTGCGAGATCAAACAAATGAAATAGATTCGAATCCCTATAGTCAAGGTTCGCTGGAATTCTCGACGAAATCCTGAATACATTTGGGAAAGAGAAGATCGGATACGTCAGAAGTACCATCACCTTTCTCGGGTACACCATCAACACATAAAGCAAACTGAATTCTGGGGCGTGATTCCTCTACCCGGGGGAGACCGTAGCCACTCGTACATTTCAGGTCATAGTAACTCGTAACCAACACTAGACTAGGTTCATTCTACATGTTTTATACATTTTATTTTTCTTATAGTCATATTTTATATGTACTATTGCTATTTTACCATTTTTACGTAAACCTTGTACGTTATACGTTTTACGCTTATTTAACCTACATTTTTAGGTTTTCACAACGTTTAAGCTCTTCGTTAAACTTATAACTCATCTAATATCCTAATATAGTGTATGTTGATAAGTTTAACATTTTTACAACCCGGTTTTAAGTTTCGTGTCTTGAAAAAAATATAACATTTGCAATCACCGGGATCAAACTACACCCCGTAGCTCAAAGTTATAACAAAAACCAACCACTATACCACCTCACCATGAGGTGGCCGGTTTTGGAGAGTCACCAAGGCCACATGGCTTGGTGAGAACTCTTCTTTCACTATATGATCACACACGTACACCCTTGTCTCCTACTATCAAGACTTATACTACTTATCCTCATTTGTACATGCAAATTAAAACAAAAAGCTCTCATCCTTCTCCCTCATCCTCCTCCTTGTTCAGTACACCATACACCCCAAAACACCATCATCTTTGATTTTAACTAAAAATTTTATACAACAAAGTTGAAGGTTTTAGTAATCTCTATATGGTTCTTGGGTTATTTTGATCATCACTTTGGTTAAATTGAAAGTTTAATAGGGTTTTCTGAGAAGTTTACAAGTGTTTCCAAGGGTTAAAAGGTATCAAGATTAGGTAAAAGAATTGAAGACTAGGTTTAGTGTTGTAGGTGATTTGTTCTTGATCTTGAAATTTTTCATCACCTTTCCTTGTAAGATTATGTTTCATTTCCTTGTTTTTATTCATTTTTGTTGTAATAAGCTACAATAATTTTTGTACTTTTATGCTGTAAGTATGATTTTTTAAGATTTGGACAATGTACATATGAATTAAATCATAAAAACTAGCATAAACAAGCCTAAGGTTATAGTTTCAAATGTTGATTTTAGTTCAGTCCCAAAGATTGAATTAAATTATCAAATCAGTAGACTTTGGACCTTAGGTAAAATGATAGTATTTTAGAGCTATTTCTTAGCTTTGATTTTCCGGGTGGCTCATTCCGTAACTCATCCCGATGATTAAATTAGAGCCAAAATGGTAAAACATGTTAAAATCTGCACACCGGACTTTATTGGCTAAAATCTCTTAAAATTAATATAGAACCTTCTGTTGAGTAACAAATGAAAGTTGTAGATAACACTTTAACTTGAACGTGTCCATGAAAACCGGATTAAACAGACTATTAGAACTTAAGATATCACCATTTTGGTGGGACTAAATTATGCAGCCCAAAAATCTGTTTTGACATGTACGGGTAAATTGGTAATTTCACTTAGGTTATAAAACTTTTAAGACCATAAGACCTGTGAATTTGATAAGTACACTTAAATACCTTTCCAAAGACATAAAAATCCAATTCATAATACTTTACGGTTTAGAAGTAGTGAATTATTAAAGTTAGGATAAATAAATAAATAAAAACTAAAACTTGATAAATAGTATTATTTTTACCTCTTTTATATAAAAACCAAAGTAGTAGTACCCACTATCGTTAAATTAGACCCGTTTACCTATATATAGATTAAATAGACTTAGACGTAAATAGTTTACTGAAAGTTTGACTATTAAAAATGACATAAAACCCGAACCTTCGATAACTTATAAAATAGGACCTGTAAATATTTTTAAACTTGAAAAAAAAATTAAACTTTTACATTTTTTTAAACTTAAAAATATGTGTACAATGTCTAAAGTATATAAATACTTTTAGAAAACTTATTTTGTACTTTCTGATTATATTCATAAACCTAAGACGCGCCTATTATATTTTTAGGTTGTTACTAAGCTTGCGACTTTTCGTTACACATATTCTCGTCGTATCTTATTGCTTATCGTTTTGGCGAGTTCATAGCCCTAATTTTCACTTAACTATTTTATAAACTCCGTGGGGGATATACATGCTAAAACTTTTACTATAGACAATTATTTACAAATTGTATACTTATCTGAATGTATTATTGCCTAAGTATCCCTGTTGCTAGAAAGTCCATCCATCATGAACCATTAATCACTTGTGCGTGAGCGCAAATATTGTGAATATGCTACTGGGATTGACAAATCCTATTTGTGTTGTTTAGGTAGTTCAACCAAAAGCACTATATTTGAGTTAAATAGGTAAGTGCCAATTACCTACCAGAGGGCATTGTTGCTATTATCATTATTATGATACCCTATTTAACGTTTTACGTGTCATGAGCTTAAAGCAATAATAACTATTTTACCAATAATTGTATTTGTTACAATTATTACTCTAACTCTGAAAACTTTTTGTCCATCACTTAAACCAATGAATTCACTCAACCATGTATTGACTTTTTAACATGTTTTATCTCAAGTCCTTAAAGTATAAGCTTGCACTAAAGGCGCACGAATATTTTGAAGACATTGCATATCATTATCATTCAAAAAACTTTTAAACTCTTATATTATATGTACTATGAAACTTGTGGGACCTCTTTTGTAAACACTAAAATATTATATATAAATTGAATAATAATTTATTTTAAAACGTCTCATTTATAGTCGTTTTCTCTAACTTGTACTGTGTGCAATGAAGTAATACCTTCATATAGCTTCCGCTACTATTCAAAATCGGGGTGTTAAACACGCTCCTTTTAAATCTCACTCTGATATTGGTCTAACAGTGCTTAAGTATCTTAAGTTAGCACTAGGAAGTGGTATTGGGTTTGGTAAAAGTCAAAATGGATTTAAGGTTGTGGCTTATTCTGATTGTGACTGAGCTAAATGTCCTATTACTAGAAGGTTAGTTTCATGATATTGTGTGTTTGTGAAGGGTAATTTAATATATACCACAAGCTTCGATTGTGGTGGGTGATACAATGAAAGAACCACCGGTGGTTTCTAGTGTGCAACAGGAAGTGGGTCAGACTTCTGCTTCTGCTTCTTCCACTAAAAGGACTAATCCATTCTCTAAAGTGGGAAAATTTTGTGTTTCTGACAGTGATGATGACCAAGTACTCCCAGAGGATAACCCAATGGCGAATTTTCTTGCCTCTGGAGGTGGTGGATATGAACATGAAGATGAAGAGGATTATGATGATTATACGAGCCACGTCTACGATCTCCCACATGAATTAAATGACTTTAAGCTCAAAGGGCGTGGTCAAAAGTAGTCTTGGTGTTCGTTTATTAGTAGTTTATCTCCTTTGAGTTGCGGTTTATTGTTTTATTTTGAAATTTGGAAGTGCGTTATGTAAATTTACCCATGTAATGGGCTGAGATATGAGATGCTTTGTACTTAAATGTTTTTTGGAGTAATAATATTTACCGGGTCATCTTGACCTTTTACAAAAAAAAAGGGTAATTTAATATCTTGGAAGAGTATGAAGCAGGCTACGTTATCTAAGTCCTCGTCTGAAACTGAGTACAGATCAATGGCTTCTGCTACTTATGAGATCATGTGGATTCTTAAGATCTTGAAGGATCTGAGTGTTAGTGATGAGTTGTTACTAGTTTATATGTATTGTGACAATAAGTCTGCAATCCAGATTGTTGCTGATCCTGTCATGCATGAGAAAACTAAACATTTTGACATTGATGTACACTTGGTGAGAGAGAAAGTGGCATCTGGGTCGATAAAAACTGTAAAGGTTGATTCAAAAGATCAAACTACTTATATGCTAACTAAACACTTGGTTCTATACAGCATGCAGTTATGCTTAAAAGACATGGCAGGATAAACTTATGTGTTTCATAAGTTTGAGGAAGGGTGTTAAAATAATTAACATATGTTGTAAACTAATGAAACTAAAGGGTTTAAAGTGTAAATATTTTTTCAACTAAGTTTAGCTAACACTTAACTTTGAGCTTGTTTTGTAAGTTTGTTATTGTCTATGGTGCAAAATGTAATATTGGGCTATAAATACTGAGGTCCGGATCTAGGTTTTACATCAAGTTATTCTCTCAAAGTTTCATACACTAAAAGCTCTCTCCATAGTTTCTAGTTTTCTCTCAAGTTGGTTATTCAGTTTCTTGTATCAGTTGTGGTTTAGTAGTCTTGTTCACCGTTTTGATCATCTTGATCTTTATAGTTGGTAGTCATTGTTAGGTCTAGGTTGCAAGTGTGAGTTTGTATGTTTCTTAGATTGCATCCAATTGAGGACAATATGTTTCTTTTGTAATCTGTTTGATTAGCTACGTTAGTTGTTTTGGTACCATTTTAACAGGTTAGATAGAGTCTGATTTTGTTGAAGAAAACATGGCTCTAACAATTTTTAACATAAAGTTTGATTTTGTAATAGAAAAATTGCTCTATACGAGGACTAGAGCCCGGTTTTGTTGAAGAAAATATGCCTCGTTCGTTTTTTAACATAAAGCCACGTTATTTAAAAGAAAACATAGCTCTATACGGTTTTTGCAACATGAAATCCCTTTAGAGCATGTTTTTTACTAAAACCGAGACCTATTACGGGGTTGTATTTCAAAACATCAAAATTTATGGCATCGAAAAGTGCTAAGGGTACAAACTCCTCGAAAAGTGGCGGTGAAACTGGGATGAAGAGCTTATACGAGCGTTAGAAAGATGATTACGAAGATAACCCAGATGATGATGATGAGTGTGAAGATTCAACGGAAGTACAATTAGCATTCTGTGACGCGTATGATATTAGGGTTCATGGTCATACTAGACGTAAAGAGTTTATCTTGTAGTTTTTCATAACTCGAAATATCTCTTAGATATTTAAGCGGGACTTTTAGCTCTCTGATCTAACCAACAGATTTTAATTCAAAATATCTCTTAGATATTTAAGTGAGACTTTTTCAAGAAAGCAAATGAGTGGCATAAAAATCAAGACACGTACGAGTTATTGAATAAGCATGAATATTTGTCATAAATGTTCCTCAAACGCATGGTTGATGTATTTCCTACAATACAAACATTTTATGGAAGATGTATTTTCCGGTAAATGCTTCAATGTCCGAGCAACCAATTGTCTCTAATATAAAGAGAATGTTGATTGGAGTAAATATTATCTCTTCTATATTGAAAATCTTTTATATAATAAAGGAATTACATCATTTAAGAGTGATTTTGTCAATTCATTCTTATTGAATAAACAATTGGGCCAATAGGAGAGCTCGAGTTTGCCACGTAGGCAAAATTGTGTGATGTGATTGGTTAATAAAAGTCAAAATTAAATTGATTTTGGTCAAACTTTAATAAATTTAGTGGAGAAATTTGATTGATAAAAAAAACACATAAAAATATAGGTGTCAAATTTGTGAAAAAACAAAAACTTAAAAAAATAGGAGGTAATTAATAAAACTTTATTGGTTGAATTTTTAAAAATTATATAGAGTTAAGTGTAATATTATAAGCCTCCATATTTTTTAATAACTTTGGATTATAAACAAATACCCACTTATACTTTATATCCTAAAAAATACAACGTGTATGTTATTTTAAATTAACAACATATAAATTTGCATAAGATTATAAGTATCAATTTTTTTTACTATATACGTTCAATAAGGACTCATTTATTTTATTTTTAAAAGTTTAACCTATGTGGACACGAGTTTACATTTTAAACATGACTAAATTACTGAAAACGGGAATACAATTATCAAATTGTAAGTACGGGTTACTTTAATATAAAAGTAAATATACGCGATTGTGCTTATAACAATGACTCATGTATTTCTTATTTATTTATATAAGGATATCTAGAAAAACATTTTTAAAATTTTAAGGAGTATACTTTAACTTTATCAACACTCATTATGTGCTATTAAACTTGCATCATGTGTACAACATAATATCAGTAGTGAAATTTAAATAACAGCATCAATATCTTTGTCAGCTAAATAAAATTAAATCTTGATCAGTTACCTAACATAAATTTTTACAAATATTTTACTAAATTTTAAAGATATTAATGCATAATGAAAAACTCGTGCATAAGTATTAGTTGTACTTATATCACAATTTTCATGGGCAAATTCTTATATATGTATATACTGAACTAAAATGTTAAAATAAATTTGATTTATATGAACTTCGTGCGCGCACGAAACTTATAACTACATAATTATATGCAATTACTTTTAAAGACACAATATTCAGTATTAATACAGAATAATTTTTTTTGTCAAAACCCCGTGCGTATGTATTATAACTAGTTACATTTAAGAGAATTTACTCTCTTTGGACTCGTTATAGTCGCTAATCTCATTAGAGACTCATAGTTCACTTGCAAACTCTAACACCCATTTGATATTGCTTGACCAAAGAACAAAACTTATTGTCATTCAATTAGTTGTTTCAACCGCATAGCACTTTGTAATTCTTTGATTCTTTCTAATAAGAATTATACATTGAAAAAGTTATCTTGTATGTTATCACTTTAAACCTTTTTATCATTGTTTCTACAAAACAATCATGGCTTAAGGAAATACACACTCGGTGTATGTCTCTATAATTGTTTGTAATTCGTGATCTTCATATGGTGTTTAGTGTTTACTACACGCATTTTTATTATCAAAATATTTGAGATGGTTATTTAAAACAAAATCTACATTACTGTGATCCTTCTGTTACTTGCTTTTTTATGTATTACCCACTGCCAGCTTTTTTTCAATACCCTCCAGGCCTCCACCCAATAATAACTTGCATTGTTCCCATATGTGGCAAAAAGCTATAATTATGATTCTTAACCCAAAATGTAGAAGGGTTTAATCATTTTAAATATGTTTGTTATATATTGATTTACTTATAAAACTTTTTGAAAGCTTTTTGTAGACTAATAGTTATTGATATTATTAAGATGCTATATCTGAATCTCAAGTGTTCTTTGATTAGCACAAGAATATGATTAACAGGTAAAACCATAACAAAAGAATAATAATAAATAATAATAAATAAATAAATAAAAATTTGTTCAGATACCAAAAATTTTACAGAATTTCCTTACATGGAAAAGGTAAGTTATTCCCAAAATGTGAATGGTTTAAAACAAACTTACTATTATTTGAAAAGAAAATTCTCTATATATAGATTGCACCATTACTTACTTACCTGTACCATATCTCTTGATCTCACATATTTTCAGAATGAATGCATCTATGATCAACCTTGTCACTGTTTTATGCTTGCTAGGTACCTAATTAGTACATCTTTAGCTCCTATTTTTGCAGTAAATAAACTTAATTTAAGACCAAATATGTTACTTATGATGGTCTCTCTCTTTTTTTTTTTTTTTTTTTTGTATTGCAGCTACTGAAGCTGTTCGAGCATCTTACGGGCCGTTAAACCAGGGTACAGCTCTGATGAATTTTAGACGTGCCAGATATTTTGCAAAAGTTGCTCCTGTTCCAATTTTGGAAAACTTTATCCAACAACAATACTTGGATGATGGTATATCCAGTAATGAAGTGAAGAAGAATGTCGAAGATGACCATCTATTAAAAAATGGTCTTCCAGGACAACCGGAAAATGGTGGTAACTTCAAACAGTATGCGGGGAGCATAATTGTTAATGAATCTTCAGGGCGATCCCTCTTCTATTACTTTGTAGAAGCGTCCTGTAATTCCTCAGCTAAGCCACTGATTTTATGGCTCAATGGCGGTAAACTCTTAAGACCCTCATCATCATATATTTTTATATAATTAGGATATTAGTAACAGAATATGTGTTCAATATGTTTTGCAGGACCTGGATGTTCATCATTAGGCATGGGTGCATTTACGGAGATTGGTCCTTTTGGTGTTTACCCTGATGGTAAAACTCTCTATGCCCGACAATTTTCCTGGAACAGAGGTTTGTTCCTCACTAAACTTGCACAATTAAAACTATATACTTTTCTATACATTTCTTCTTGTTGTTGTAAATAAAGCTCTTGTACATGATGATGCAGTGGGTAACATATTGTTCATAGAGTCTCCCGTTGGTGTTGGCTTTTCCTATTCGAACACCACCGAAGAGTACATGTCATCTGGGGACAAAATTACCAGTATATATCTACTATCAACCATCAATATCGTCTTCTTAATTACTGTTTTCATTTTATTAATTACGTAGTAAATATTTTTTGCTATAGCCAAGGATATGTATAGCTTCTTGAGGAAGTGGTTTGAGCGGTACCCTGTGTTCAAGGGCAGGGATTTCTTTATGACTGGAGAGAGTTATGCAGATATAACTTTCATTATTAATTTGTTTTTTAACTTCCGATTTAATCATTTAGGATGCAGCTGCTAAATAATTATTTACCGTATGTCACGGATAACAGGGTATTATGTCCCTGAGTTAGCTGATATTATCCTGCGTGACTTCAAGGGCTCACAAGACTCGACCCCCATGATGAACCTGAAAGGGATTATGGTAACTAATCAAATAAAATATTTAAGCTCTTGAAAAGGAATGTTTGTTTGCATTTTCTTTTTAATTTAATGTTGATGATCTTAACTATCTTTATATGTTTTCTTTCCCAATAGATTGGGAATGGACTGTTGGATGATGTAAGTGATACTAGGGGCGATTTTGCATGGAGCCATGCTCTAGTGTCTGACGAGACACGTGATGAATTTTTGCAGAGTTGTGCCTCGGGTAGCCGTTATGAAGACGAGGCTTGCAGTAAAGCTTATGTAGCTATGTTGAATGGGATTGGAGCTATAAATTTCTTCAACATATATAGCCCGTCTTGTGAGCCTGCGTTTATGAACGTGACTGGTGGCCCTTGCGATTTGGTTTATGTTGTGAGCTACCTGAACCAACCAGAAGCTCAAGCAGCCATGAATGCTAACACGACTCGACTGCCATACCCTTGGGCACCATGCAGGTTAAGTTCCAATCAAGTCACTTTATTCCTTTTCAATTATTAAATAATCATGCTAATGACTAATAATATCTCTTGAAACAGTGATCAGATTAGCCAGGAATGGAAGGATAGTCCGTCATCCGTCATCACTATATACAAAAGGATGATAGATCATGGATTACGAATCCTTCTTTATAGGTAAAACAATTTTCAAAATAATATAGGATTGTTTCTAGCTAAGCGCAATTAGTACTTATTTATTTAATTGCAACAGTGGCGATGTCGACGCATGTGTTCCTGTTGCCAGCTCACGGTACGCGATTGATGCCATGGATCTTCAGATAATACAGCCATGGCAGGAATGGACTATGCCGGCCGATATGGTAAAGGTAATTAAACATATTATGTATCTTAAGAATTAATTTTAATTGATGACAACGTGCAGTGGATTAATCCTTGTTCTTATTTCGATTTAACAGCCAGCTGGTTATAAAATCGTGTATGATGGTTTGACTTACGCAACTGTTCGTGGTGCTGGACACGAGGTGTCCCAATCTCATCCGGATAAGCTGTATGCTCTTTTGAACAGCTTTCTGCAATAGGTGGTAATAATTTGTGGTAATCAGTTTAGTATGGCTGTATATGCTCCCTAAACTCCAAAAATAACCTAGAAAGATGTTCAAAACAACATCGTACGTACACATATGTGGAGCACCTGCGTTGATCATCGATCCCCAATTTTCGACAAGGTTGCCATTTGTCACAAATGGTTGTAACAGTTTTTGAGCAAGTTTTCAAATCTGGTCATGTATTGTACTTTGATATGGTGCAAGTTTGGTACTTTGATATGATTTTGTGTGTCTTGAAAAATGACTAAATTGTATTAGAGTGGAAGGTGTCATAACAAGGCTTAACTTCGTCGTCGCGCCACCTCAGCGCCACATCAGCATCCCATTTTCCCACAACTAACCACAACAAACCCCCTCCTCACTCATAACAAACCTCAACCTCTTCGTTTGGGGCGCGATTACACACACACACACACAAACACAAACCGTTCGCACTTTGCTTTTGTGTCGAAGTTTAGCTCGTCGTCCCCACGATTTTCACATCCACGGCGAGCCACAACGAGGACCCGGTGTGGCGGCGGCGACGGCGGACCTCCACGTCACCCACGGCGAGCCACAACCAAGTCCACACCGTCCGCTCTTATGAGCACATACTTCACTTGGGTTATGATTAAGAGTAATGGCTAATGACCATAATAGGAACCTTCATGTTATAATTTGTTGTTGAATGTTGTTGTCCCTGTAAAAAATGAATCGTATATTAACTCGACATTCCCCCAAATCAAAGTAAATCATACTGTTTGTAGTCCTAATTTCTCGATCACCAACTTACAAGTCTTTTTTTTTTTTTTTTTTTTTTTTTTTTCCTTGAAACGGCACCATTATAGCTAAAACATGTTATGTTCGTCGTGTCTGGCCTATCTTAATTATTGTATCTGAAAACCAAAAACACAAGTGTTTTTTGTTTTAAACTTTTCCTAAATGTCGTTAATTAAAATTGGGTCTGTATTAAACATTTGTAGAGATGGGTTTTGACTTTTGAATACTAGTACAAAATATCGGCTATTAATATAGGTCATTGTGGGACAATATTTTACTAGTACTTCAAATTGGACAATACAATACAAGAGTATTGAGTGGCATATCTTATTGGGCTTACGTAGCGGCATTTTGATGGTGACATATAACACAGATTCGATAAGCTACCGTCACAATTTCTTTCGAATTTAGAGTGCTATCATAAGGTGGCTTCAACTAATCCGCAAGGACCCTACTCGATCAAAGCTGATAATTGTGGGTTGACTCTTTTAAGATGAATCACTTTTGTATTTCCAGTCTGGAAGCCCAACACGTAAAACATACCAATATTTACCTTTAAGATTTTCAACCAAATAGTTACCTTCTTTGTCATCTCAAAACGGTGTTGCCATGTTTTCGTCAAACATTACTATATAATGACAAAAATAAGTATCATATTGTTCAGCATCATAACCATCAACTTGCCATTTATTTATGAGAAGTTCTAAAGGTGAAGAGAGAAATGAGAGGGAAAAGTTGTTATCTTATTGATTCAATTAATGAGATACAGCTGACTTTCAAACTATATACATATACAACTAAACAACTTGACATATTAAGGTGAAGAGAGAAATGAGAGAGAAAAGTTGTTATCTTATTGATTCAATTAATGAGATACAGGTGACTTTCAAACTATATACAAATACAACTAACCAACTTTACATATTAAGACCTTATACAATGAGCTAAAGTACAAACTAGTCCTTCATACTTTTACACTCCCCACAAGTTGTGAGTTGTTAGGTGTGAAAACTCCCAACTTGGACAACAATTTGTTATGATGATCAACATTGACAACTTTTGTAAACACATCTGCAAGTTTTGACTTTGTATTAATATAAGAAGGTTTAATGTTGCCTACTTCGAGTTGATCTCTAACATAGTGATAATCTACTTCAATGTGCTTAGTTCTTGCATGAAACACATGATTTGCAGCTATGTATAAGGCTGATTGATTGTCACAAAACAAATCCACATGCTCTAAATCCTTAATGCCAAGATCCTTGAGCAAACTCACCAGCCATGGCACCTCACAACATGTTAATGCCATTGCTCTATACTCTGCTTCAGCTGAAGATCTAGACACAACAACCTGCTTTTTTTATTTCCAAGAAATTGGTGAGTCACTCAAAAGAATACAATAACCTGTGGTAGATCTTCTAGTCATTGGACAACTAGCCCAATCAGAATCACAATAAGCCTTTAATTGAACAACTGAATCATTAGCTAGAAGTATTCCTTGACCAGGAGAAGACAATAGATACCTTAGTAAATGTTTCACAGCTTGCATATGAACTGGGGTCGGTGACTGCATGAATTGAGTTAGCAATTGGACCGAGTAGCAAATATCCGGTCTTGTAACTGTGAGATAAATCAACTTACCAATGAATTTCCTATACACTTCAGGGTCAGTTAAAGGTGTGCCAACATCATCTTGTAGCTTAAGATTAGGATCCATAGGTAGTTTATAAGGTTTGATTTGAAGCAAGTAAGGATCAAAAATACTATCATGTACTGGTGTCATATGGTCAGATGCACCAGTGTCATAAATCTAATCCTCCAATATTTCCAACAAATCTAATTGACTATTAAGACTAACAATACTCGCTACATATTGATGATCAATTTCCTCCTCTGCACTATTAAAAGCATTCATCTGCTGAACACTTTTGAGCAATTGTTCAAATTGCTGAGGAGTAAAACTGATATTCCCACTTTCAACATGAGCAACAGTTTTAGCAACTGATTGAATCCTTCCATGAACTTGACCAGGCTTGAATTGCTTTGACAGAGAGATCTTGCTCTTTGGATGCTAAGAAGGGTAACCAACTTTTTCCCAACACCTCTTAGGTGGATGCAACTTGAATCCACAAATTACACATTTACCATCTTTAACTCCATGTTTAACACCACCTTGCTAAACAAAGCAGTAGACTCAACACTTGCAGATCCAAACAGCATTCTTTGATCCTATTGTTGTACCAAAGAACATGCAATTCCACACTTGGCAAAGGCACAATCATTAAGATTTGACTTCTTTAATGACTATAACACTCATCCACACCATTAAGAAATTGAAACAATCTTTGCTCTTCTCTTTGTTTGTTCAAAGCAGTCAAGAACAAAGAAACTTATAGAGTAACATTACTGATCACCAGTAACACATTCAAGTTGTCCAATTCCTCCCAAACACATTTCATTTTAGTGTAGTATTCAACAACATATCCACCTGATTGAGCAATTGCATAAGTATAGTTATTCAACTTGTACTTTCTGGAACCATCACTCAAAGAGAATCTTCTTTCTAATTGATTCCAAATTTTGGTTTCAGTTCCAACAAACATGATAGACTTTGCAATTGACTCATTCACAGAACCCATAATCCAACAAATCACCATATTGTTACAGGTATCCCACAACATAAAGAAAGAAACAAAGTATACAAACTAGACATACTCTAGCACACACGTGTAACAGAAAACGGTTAGAACTCCATTAATGGAAGCTCTGATACCATGAGAAGTTCTAAATGTGAAGAGAGAAATGAGAGAGAAAAGTTGTTATCTTATTGATTTAATTAATGAGATACAACTGACTTTCAAACTATCTTATCTTAACTATATATAAAGCATTTAGGACTTTTATTTTTAGAAGTCTTAAAAATTTTAAGCTTACACACTTGCTATTATTAGTAATTTTTGAAATTAAAACTTTAAAAACACACTAATTGCACATTAAACTATGACATTAAATTGGATGCAAGTTACAATAATAAAATACAACTAATATAATGAATTTAATATGTTTAAATAGTTAAAATAATAACTTTTTGAATTTACATATATAATAATGGCATATTAATTCTTCATTCTCATAACACAAACACACAATTTCTAGAAACTATCATCTTTCATTTCTAGAAATTGTTAAACAATATTCGGCAAAAAAACATAAAATGAGAAAAACGTTAAACATAATTCGCCTCCGAACCGCTGCTTTGCGCGGGTACCACGCTAGTATACAAATACAACTAAACAACGTGACATATTAAGACCCTATACAATGAGCTAAAGTACAAGCTAATCCTTCATACTTTTACAATTTATTAACGACTGATTAAATTCCATGTTCATCAAACAAACCTTCGAGTCATTGGGAAACTACAACTGCTACAAATATAGGTAGCATCAATGGCTGAAAAAACAATAATTTGTTCGAATATTGATAAATTAAAGTTTTAAAGGATATGATTCCATAGCAATAATTTACTCACATCCTCAATTAGCCATTTTAATGGTTGTAAAAAATTTCTAATGAAAGTCTTGGCATTGTGACTCGTATGATCGCTTCTTCTTTTTTTTAATTTTGTACAAGATCTCCATGGCTTCATCCTTAACCTCAGTAACAGACAATTCAAACAAACACGATAGTAAAGCTTTATTAACAGCTCTCTGTTTTTCTCTCTTTCCTTTTTTTCTAGCTCAGTGTACTATGTTAAATGTTGAGCCTTCTTTATGTTCCTTCTAACAGTCTTTGCTACACACATCTTTCTGTCCTTTTCGTTCTGTTCCGTCTCAAGATCAACTGTAGACACATATTTTCGGGTCTCACTTATCACAATTCCTAGACCATCCACAAGCATTACCATATGCAATACCATCATGTTCATTTCCATCATTCCAGCACCCACAACAAATGAATTCTGATCAAGACTAGCATTTTTTGTTTGCTTTTATTACAGCTAGCTCAGTCGCCTTACCATGTTCAAGACTATCACCATTCACACCACTTTCCTCA
The DNA here is from genome assembly GCA_022545495.1 of Chrysanthemum lavandulifolium. Taxonomy (NCBI): domain Eukaryota; kingdom Viridiplantae; phylum Streptophyta; class Magnoliopsida; order Asterales; family Asteraceae; genus Chrysanthemum; species Chrysanthemum lavandulifolium. The sequence goes on from CM040243.1 coordinate 274,918,725, forward strand.
TCCGCTACAAAAGAAGATGCATTTTTGACTTCCTATAGATGATAAAAGGCCACACCTCCCACTTTCGGCTCAAGACTCCCACTATATGTGGTAATCAAGGAAACGTGATCACTTGCCTTAATATTTTCAAGACTAAGACCATTCACAACTTGCTCAGTTTCTTCACCATGTTTAAGACTGTCACCATCCACACCACTTTCCTCAATCGCTACAAGAGAGGTTGGATTTCCAATTTCATGTAGTTAATAAAGGGGCCATTCAACTCGCATTCTACTCAAGACTCCCATTGTTTGTGGTACCAATGCAAACCTGCTCACTTGCGTTGCCATGTTCAAGATTCATACCATTTACATCATCAACGCTAGCATCTACAGGCTGTTTATAAGGGTTATTACTACCCAAACTTTGTTGCTCACTCCAAAGACCACCATCAGCAATTGCACCAACTTCATACTCGAAAGGATAATCGTCTCAATTTTTTAGATTTTGGCACATACCATCTATATATGGAGGCATATATTACTACACATACCATGTTCAAGATTCAGACCATTTACATCATCAACGCTAGCTTGTTGGACAAGTCTTGTTTAGAATTACAATATCTTCGGGTAACAAGTTAGGAAAATTTAAGTGGCTCTCCAAATTATCCATCTTCAGCTTGTATATTTGGTCATTTAATTCTATTACTTGTTGGCGAAGTCCGACTACAGTTTCATCTACGTTGACAAATTCTATAGATTCTGATAACTTGTATAGTTTTTCAGAAACACCTGATCACTATTCATTCACATGCTTAGAAAAAAAATCTAAGAGCATGGGTTTGACTCCGAGTATTATTCTGCCAATGGTCTGCATTGTAAGCATCTACAAAACTTGGCTCCTTTTTCTTTTTGATGGATAGTTCAGCTGCTTCTGCATCAGGTTGTGAAATGTCTGACCTAATAAGTCTCGTTTGGTCTTCCTCGGTCTCACCAAATTCTTGAGGCATGTTATCACTCTCAGTGAGAGTTTTAAAATATTCCATCTCCTCCTGTCTCTGATAGAGCTTGTCATTGGAATTAATCTCTACAAAACAAATGAAAATCAATAAACGTGGTTTCAATGTTATTATTTACTAGAAAATTTGTTAACAAAGTAGTGAAGGTTGCACCAACATTTCTAGGTGTTTCGCACTTCGTCCACTTATGGAATACTTTTTGACAGGCAGTTAAGCATCATAGGAAAACTAGCTTTGGGTTACAACGGGCATACATAGAACCAACTACACAAGCCATGGCCTCATACACCCAAACCTGTAGCACTAGAGGATAAATATAAAAATTGTATTTGGCATTGAGTTGTGGATCAGTAGTTTGCCTATTCGTTGCTTTGTTCTTTAACAACAATTCCTCACCGTGACTAATTCATCTTCATATACAATAACACTTTTACATCCTTCACTTAACTTTTATTTCTTCTTCACACACAACTTTTTCTCTTCATGAACATTTTTATATTTACTCATTTCTAGTTGACATGACTTACTCAACTGGTTCAATAAACTCTTACCCCATGAGAATGACTCAAAGAATCCCAAGTCATTCACCATTTAACTTTTCAATGCTAACATGAACGTTTGTGGGTTTTTACCAAGCAAAAACAACTTCAACAAAAATGCACATACCTAATTTGTACAAAGTATCTACATTATCACAACAAATGCTCAAACTGGTAAAATAATATTTAACATAATTAGTTCTTTGCTATTAAAAAAATCAACAATGAGAGAATGTCTTGACAATGGTCTTTTATTTCATCATTAAATGGTGTTTTTGAGTTTAAGATATATGAAAACAAATAGAATCATATAGACACCACAGAGTGCACAGCGGAAGACTTAGAATCATAACAATAATTAATTAACTGAAAGATGTGTAACGTACCTCTTGCAATTGGTAGATCTCTTCAATTCAAGAACCCTAATTAGGGTTTATGTGGTTTAACGAATTGACCCTTACCGTTTTTCAATTCAAACCAATGGATGCAACAATAGTGTATTACACCACGTTTTTGTACACACGTACTATTAGCGATTCGATGCGAATGCTAGTTCTTGATCACAATAGAATAACCAAACACCTTTGTTATGCTCAAGGTCACTCGTAAATCCCTTACAATGGGGATTCACTCGTCGACCAAGAACAAGAGGGAAGAAAAGAAGAAGTTTGACCTTCTAATGAAATCAAGTGTACCAAAAGATGAATACATGGGGATGTATTTATAGCCTTATGGTAGATGTCAAGATTACTATGGTTTCCGATGTGGGATTCCATAGTTTCGGCCAAAAACAAGCCTAAAAGAGGGTTCCTAAAATCGTTTCTTGGCTTGTTTAATTTTCTTCGTATCCCATTGACATTTAACGACCGATAGTCACTTCCGATAAGTATTTATCGCTCGTTTAGTTGTTTATTGTGAATTTAATAATTAAACATAATATTTTATATTAATTATTTAAACATCGAGTCTCATACGTAAAGTGTGCAATCCCGTGGTCTCGAGTTCGAATCCGGTCATACACATATTAAATATATCCATAAACCAACAGCTCCCACTTGGAGATATCTTAGTATGCGTAATGACATTGGTTAGCATCTAGCAACACGCCAATGACCCCAGTACAACTCGAGTATGGTTCCTGGAAAAACCTTTTGATGATTCATCATCATACTTATCCTTTTGTTTCTAATACCATGTTAATAAGAATATGGATCTCACTCATTTCTTAATTAACTATTTTGTTTCTTGTTTTATATGATTGAACAAGATTACCAATTCTTCTGAATGTATTCAAGAAGACCTTGGCAATGGCCATGCAAACATCTTGACAAACCCTACGAGGGGCCCAACAGTATTAAGCTTCAAAATAAATTTGAAGGAAACAAATCCTGTTTTGAATACGAGCAGAATTCATAAATTTTGCAACACTTCTGAAAACAACCCTTATAACTACCAGTTACGTATAGCGTTAGATTGCTTCACAGAAATGCACTACATCCATGACTTTCTCTGGTATCTCAAGTCAGAGGATAAATATTCATAATGTATTTAATGACTAAGATCCATAAAGTACCATCATGTGGTTGGGATAAGTCCTATACTCAATCCATTGAATATCATCCGAAATTAGTCATGCTACTTGATACGCTTACGCAGCGCGTTCGGGGTCAAAGGAACTTCCTTTTCGTCGAGCAAGTTTTTCAACACCCTAGGCAGTGAACCTAATCGTTGTAGTGTAGTATTAGGGTAAGCCACGGGTATTGATATCGTTCTCTAAGGGAGTAGGAATGCTAGTGAGAAGTTACTACGCTAGGGTTAAGGTTGAGGAAGATTATTTTTTTATCTTTTTTATGTTTTTTTTTTGGAAATTTAAAAGTACGAATCTCGGGTATTGGATTTAGGGGGTTGGTATTTCTACCGATTACTCTACTATTATCTAATTATCTAAACTAAGGTGGTAGTAGTCTATGTCTAATTAATGTGTGCTCGTATGATAGTTTAAAGATGTGTTTACTTAGGTTTTACTACTCCTTAATTATCTCCTATTGATGGTTGAGTTGTCACGTCTTATTCTTAGTTGCGTTGTGTGTCTAAGGTTGTAGGGTATGCGTTTTTCCCTAACTCTTTGAACTTACCAAAGGGTCTCGTCTACAAAACCCACTAGGGATAATAAACTCTTACTCTAAGGCACTCTTTGGATGGTTTAGCTTACAACTACTCGGTAATTATATTCTAAGGTTCACAAAGATGAATCAAGCATTAAGTACACAACGAATGACCTATCGCATTACTAGATCATTAATCAACTAAGATAAGAAACAACCAATCAATATTTAATAATTAAGTTTCATATTCCCTAAGCAAACACACAAATAAATTAGCGGACATGGAGAACATGCAAGCATACACACAAATAATCAAAGACATAATTGAATTGATGAAGTAAATACTTATCTTGATGTAAGATAGGGTTTGGAACCCTAAAATCTTGTACAAGACACCCTTGGTTCGGTTTAGGTTTTACTTCAAAAAGACTCCTTAAAAGCGAAAATTTCGGATTCAATATATAATATTACATATGCGACGGCGTAACCTTATGTTTTGTGACGCCGTCGTGTCGCCGTCATTAGGGTTTCGTCTTGGCCACGTTAACCTTGCGACGGCGTCACCTTATGTCTCGTGACGCTATCCTCTTGACTTCAAGTCGTCTGGTCGCATCTAGGTCGTCCGAGTAGCAACGGCCTACTCTTTAAAGCCCGCGTCGTCACTTGAAAATAGGGTTTTGGCTTCAGTATCGTCACAAAAATCCTCCGGCGCCGCAATTAACACCGACGCCCGTCATATACATTTCGCAGACTTTGAGTGTCTCGATTCGACTTTGGCCATTTTCTTCAGTATATTCGCGCCTTTTCGTCCAAATAAGTGCCATTCCAGCATTTTGCCTTCAAGAGACCTAAAAAGTGAAAAGGCGATATTAAGCAATAACGGATACAAAAGTGATCAAATAAGGACTTAAACGACCCCTCAAAATGGTACCTTTTAAAACCTTATCAAATATCCCTACACTTGTTATTTGCTTGTCCTCAAGCAAATGTGCTTTTAGCCAAATAATTTGTAAGTTAGGGGTCATGAAGCATTGATTTAAAACGGTCCACAACACATATAAGCCCCGCAAAAGTCATAACAAGAACGGAAATTACATACTAGCACCTCACATGGGGTGTTTGGATACTCACATCTCTCTCGGGTGTATATATGGAATATAACAAATTGGAAATGGAAGATAAACACTCATTAACCGGTCCTAGTACATAGATTACCATAGGCTTGAGAATAGAACAAACCTCCATCGCTTTGGCGTAAGCACCTAGGAAAGACTATCAAAGAGGTCTTTAAAGGGTTGTAACGTTAGGCTTACGGTAGGGAAACAAAGGGTTTGGTGGGATAGGCTATTTAGTGGTGGTAAGTCAAAAATCTCTATGTTAAATGCATACGAAGAATGGCGTTGCTAAGCCAAGACTCGACACTCTAAAACTCTAGGTAACGGAAATAAACAAACATAAATTTAAATGATAGATGTAGGATGGTAGCCGTGTATATATATATATATATATATATATATATATATATATATATATATATATATATATATATATATATATATATATATATATATATATATATATATATATATATATATATATATATATATATATATATATATATATATATATATATATATATATATATATATATATATATATATATATATATATATATATATATATATATATATATATATATATATATATATATATATATATATATATATATATATATATATATATATATATATATATATATATATATATATATATATATATATATATATATATGGGTAAAGGGGAGTAATCCTGCACCCTGGTGAATAAATAAACCAAAAAACGTTTAAGTACAACGGATATGGGTGAGTCCCATATCACAGCCCGTTACATAGGCACTTACAAACACAAAAGTCCCGTAGGACACTAACCAATAACCACTATATAAGAGTAACACACCACTCTTATAACAAATAAATGAACAATAAACTACAACGACTATAAGTAAACAAATTAAATACTCAAGACAAAAACACTTGATTCTCCAAAGTCGTCGTAGATGTCCATACTTATCAAAGATGCGACTTTAACCCTTTGGTAGAACTAGAGCAGCTCCAATCACACCAAACAACTACACCAAACTTCCATTGATCAAAATGACCAAACCAATACTACAATTTGATCCAATACCTCATACGCTACAAGTTTTAATGAATTAAAACTCTAGCTAAGAATGAAACCCATGTATCATGATCAATCATAGGCGAAACATAGGATTTAGAAACCCTAACTTACGAAATAATGAGACATGGCAAATAAGATCAAAACCCTAATGTCTCGAACTCATTGCCATCGTAAAAACATCAATCTTGCTCCAAAACGCAGCGTGAAACAGATCGAACCATCGGTGGGTATAACGAAACTCTACACCTCCAACAACATAACTTCCATCTCTCCCTTAACCCACGTACACACTTCATCAATCGATAAGCGAACACGACCAATATACAAACCCTAAAGGGATACCGAATAATAACGTGAGATAATCATCACAAACCATTGAAAAATAAATAGAACCTAATAAAGGGAACTATTATCGTGAGCGTGACACCATAATCATAAACAAAGTCGAAACCTTAAGGGTTTCTTATAGCATTAACGACCAAAGAAAGATAACCAAATCGCCTCACATTAAAGATATAACCTTGTAGAATACCAAACGATTGAACCCAAGACCGATTAGATAAAACCCTAAAAACGATCACAAAAAGTAATCGTTTAGGTTAAATATAACAGTAATCGTTAAGGGTTAGCAAGAAACCGACTAACATAAACCCTAGATAATGGGTCGATTATAAACCGACAACAATAAAGCGATTAGGGTTTAAAGTATAGAGACGAAATCAGAAGATGTAATGAATTAATATCAATGACACACCCCGTCCCAGAAGATAACTACCTGTAATCCGATTGCATATCATTCACAAGAACAATAGAGAGGCGGAATTAAAGGCAGTTTATATATATAAATTTTTTTTTAACACTCTATTTATTTTTCTTTTTCTCTTTTTCTAATTTTTTTTTCGATTTTTTTTTATACACTTTTACTCTACCATCCTCTACGGTAACATCAAAACGATAGGGATTTATAGGCACATCCCTACACTTGAGTTTTTATTACTCTAACACTAATTTGACCCGAATTGAAAAGATCAAAACACTTGGGGTACATTATTACGCAAACAAATGGAATTTGAATTTAACGTTCCTTCCGTCATTTCATAAACTTTAACTTTTCCCATGAATCCCAATCGTCCCAAAGCTGTATACAAAGGATATGACTCGACTTAGCAACTTATGCAAGCAACCGGATAATTGAACTAAGGGTTTAGGGTAATAACAAACATTTGCACTAAAAGTGAGTGCATAAGAGGTAGGCTAAGGCGATTTGGGTGTATATTTAGGGTGGGGTGTAAACAATGCTCTTCATTGATATTCGAAAACCAAACATCACGAGAACCGCGAAAAGGATAGGCTCGAGGGGTTAACTAGGGTATCGTGTACTAAAGAAGAGTACAACGCAAAGGGTGTGGGGAATTACTCAACCGATGTGGAAGAAGTAATTATATTACGGGTATCAAACAAGGGTTATCCTAATGCCTCTTATCATTTAGTTATTCATAACTACACAAGTGTAGTCTCACTTGCGATCTCGGAATGCATCACAAAACAAGTTCTAGAATCTAATATACTACCGGTTCACACTCTAAGCATTAAAGATGAATGCTTTAATTCCTACTAATCTAAGGGCGGTCCTTACATTTTGGGTGGAATTTGGGTGGTAAAGGGTTTTGTGCTAGTCATATAACTTCCTATCCGTGAGACGCTTTTGTTAAGACTAATGGCCCACTCCTATATGTCATGAAAAATTTTAAATTTGTTGCCAAAATTACCCTAACCGACATTTTCTCATGGTTTATTACACAATCACAATTGAACAAAGCAAATAATCAAGGATAAGCATAGTTTCAAAGTTCTCGTTTTATTTTCCTCCTACACTTAAACCGAACATTGTCCCCAATGTTCCCCGAAAGTATCAAAGTTATGATAAAAGAAGGTAATCAAAACGAAGAAACTAATACTCCCCGATTAGCTCGGTAGGATCCGTGTGTGAAGTAATGGTTAAATCCTTTCCAAGAAGAATTTATGCGTGAAAAGCTCCTCAATCTTATGTAACTTCTTCTTGATAAATTAAACACCGCACACTTGAAGAAAACAAACGAAACCTTCGCGTAAAATCGTGGTAATAATATATATAAGACTCGATTTAAACTATGATATAATGCTTGTGGAATGGATGTTTGCGAATTTCTAATAAAATTAAGACCGGAAAATTCCAAAATTTATAAGTAGCTCGAAAACGAGAAAAGTGATCCGAGGTTTTACTCCTTCCGACGTCGTCAGTTGCAATCTGACGCCGTCAGTTATCCCGACAAAAAGCGTTATGCGATTTTCGAAAAAATTCTAGAAAATTTACATCTTTAGAATCTGGAATAATTTCTGCAAAAACATCCATTATGACTCGATACAAGCATTTGACTCGAACAAACAAACATATATATCTTTGAAAACGTGTGTAATCCTCCCTACACTTATCCCTTATGTAAAATACCTTTATATGCAATTAAGACAAGGTTAAAAACAAAATAAAGCATTTTTACAAATTTAAACATGAGGATAAACAATTAATAAAAGATATATGACACTAACAAGCAAACAATTAAGCATGGGTTGTCTCCCACGAAGCGCTTTTCTTTATTTAAGAGTCTTGTAGCTAGACTCGTAGTCGTGCTCCTACGTTGCTTCACGCACGCTCTCGTGCTCATACTTAAGCCATTCCAACGCTCTTTCATTCTTTTTGTAATCATCTCCTAATTCAAGGCATTTTTTGTAATACCGCTTAGTTTTCTCATATGGGTACCTAAGCCCACTTTGCCTATCCCTTTCACTAAGCAATGGAATAGGGGTCATTCTATTACAAGCCTCAATGTCCTTATGTTTAAACCTAGGATGAGCGCGTGGCATTTGGTAGATGAAATCTTCAACTTCATCAGAGAATGTAATTAGACCATCAATCATTCGTTCATTCAACCTAGTCAATTTTTTGAAAGGTTTTCCAAAAATTACTTGAGTGAGGTCCTTATCTATAAATTCTCCTAAGTCTTCTAAGACCATGAACTCTACCAAATAAGAAAAACTTCCGACAAACACGTGCAAATGAATTACTGCTTCAACAACATTGTTCCCTTGATAGGTTAACTCATTGACCTTGATTTTGTTGTATAGATCCCTTGATATTAAGTTTAAAGGTAAGAATGAATTCAAATAAGCATCGAACCCTTCTAGTCCTATTTTGCAAGGGAATTGCATGTTAAAGGGCCATCTTTCTCAATCCTACACCTAGGGTCAAAACATTGGGAGGGTCTTCCTCAATTTCAAAACTAACTTCATTAATGACCTCCCGCTATCAAGTGCCTCACCATAATCAAATTCCTCATCGAATCGAGTAATAGAAAGGACTTTGTTGTTGCCAATTTATCTCATTATGCCCTAGGTGATTACCAAAATGGTGAGTGGGTGAAGGGTTTTGTGGGATTGCGTTCTCAATCTCGGGATTGGGAGCGGGTAGAGTGAAGAATCTTCGTGGAAGATATGGATCATGGTGAGTGATGGTTTTACGAGCGAAGGTCACGAAGAAGGGGATAGACTAAGAGAAAGCTAAAATGAGAAAAATTAACTTGATAGGAATCAAGCAAAGAACCTAAACGAGGTGGACTACTAACTAGCTATTCTATTCCCGACAACGGCGCCAAAACTTGATACGCTTACGCAGGCTGCTCGGGGTCAAAGGAACTTCCTTTCGTCGAGCAAGTTTTTCAACACCCTAGCGATGAACCTAATCGTTGTAGTGTAGTATTAGGGTAAGCCACAGGTATTGATATCGTTCTCTAGGGGAATAGGAATGCTAGTGAGAAGTTACTACGCTAAGGTTAAGATTGAGGAAGATTATTTTTTTATCTTTTTTATGTTTTTTTTTTTTTTTGGAAATTTAAAAGTACGAATCTCGGGTATTGGATTTGGGGGGTTGGTATTTCAACCGATTACTCTACTATTATCTAATTATCTAAACTAAGGTGGTGGTAGTCTAAGTCTAATTAATGTGTGCTCGTATGATAGTTTAAAGATGTGTTTACTTAGGTTTTACTATTCCTTAATTATCTCCTATTGATGGTTGAGTTGTCACGTCTTATTCTTAGTTGCGTTGTGTGTCTAAGGTTGTAGGGTATGCGTTTCTCCCTAACTCTTTGAACTTACCAAAGGGTCTCGTCTACAAAACCCACTAGGGATAATAAACTCTTACTCTAAGGCACTCTTTGGATGGTTTAGCTTACAACTACTCAGGTAATTATATTCTAAGGTTCACAAAGATGAATCAAGCATTAAGTACACAACGAATGACCTATCGCATTACTAGATCATTAATCAACTAAGATATGAAACAACCAATCAATATTTAATAATTAAGTTTCATATTCCTTAAGCAAACACACAAATAAATTAGCCGGACATGGAGAACATGCAAGCATACAAACAAATAATCAAATACATAATTGAATTGATGAAGTAAATACTTATCTTGATGTAAGATAGGGTTTGGAACCCTAAAATACTGTACAAGACACCCTTAGTTCGGTTTTAGGTTTTTACTCCAAAAAAGACTCCATTAAAACTGGAAAATTCGGATTCTATATATAATATTACATATGCGACGGCGTCACCTTATGTTTTGTGATGCCGTCGTGTCGCCGTCATTAGGGTTTCATCTTGGCCACGTTAACCTTGCGACGGCGTCACCTTATGTCCGTGACGCCGTCCTCTTGACTTCGGCGTCGTCGGGTCGCATCTAGGCCGTCCGAGTAGCAATGGCCTACTCTTTTAAAGCCCGACATCATCACTTGAAAATAGGGTTTTGGCTTCGTATCGTCACAAAATCCTCCGATGGCGCCGCAATTAACACCGACGCCGTCGCTACATTTCGTGACTTTGAGTGTCTCGATTCGACTTTGGCCATTTTCTTCATTATATTCGCCTTTTCGTCCAAATAAGTGCCATTCCATTTTGCCTTCAAGAGACCTAAAAGTGAAAAGGAGCGATATTAAGCAATAACGGATACAAAAGTGATCAAATAAGGACTTAAACGGCCCTCAAAATGGCACCTTTAAAACCTTATCAAATATCCCTACACTTGTTATTTGCTTGTCCTCAAGCAAATGTGCTTTTAGCCAATTAATTTATAAGTTAGGGGTCATGAAGCATTGATTTAAAATGGTCCACAACACATATAAGCCCATAAAAGTCATAACAAGCACGGAATTACATACTAGCACCTCACATGGGGTGTTTGGATACTCACATCTCTCTCGGGTGTATATATGGAATATAACAAATTGGAAATGGAAGATAAACACTCATTAACCGGTCCTAGTACATAGATTACCATAGGCTTGAGAATAGATCAAACCTCCATCGCTTTGGCGTAAGCACCTAGGAAAGACTATCAAAGAGGTCTTTAAAGGGTTGTAATGTTAGGCTTACGGTAGGGAAACAAAGGGTTTGGTGGGATAGGCTATTTAGTGGTGGTAAGTCAAAATCTCTATGTTAAATGCATACGAAGAATGGCGTTGTTAGCGAAGACTCGACACTCTAAAACTCTAGGTAACGAAATAAACAAACATAAATTTAAAGGATAGATGTAGGATGGTAGCCCGTATATATATATATATATATATATATATATATATATATATATATATATATATATATATATATATATATATATATATATATATATATACACTATTTTTTTTCTTTTTCTCTTTTTCTAATTTTTTTTTTCGATTTTTTTTTTTTTTATACACTTTTACTCTACCATCCTCTACGGTAACATCAAAACGATAGGGATTTATAGGCACATCCCTACACTTGAGTTTTTATTACTCTAACACTAATTTGACCCGAATTGAAAAGATCAAAACACTTGGGGTACATTATTACGCAAACAAAGGGAATTTGAATTTAACGTTCTCTTCCCGTCATTTCATAAACTTTAACTTTTCCCAAAACTGTATACAAAGGATATGACTCGACTTAGCAACTTATGCAAGCAACCAGATAATTGAACTAAGGGTTTAGGGTGATAACAAACATTTGCACTAAAAGTGAGTGCATAAGGGGTAGGCTAACGCGATTTGGGTGTATATTTGAGGGTGGGGTGTAAACAATGCTCTTCATTGATATTCCGGTAAAACCGAAACATCACGAGAACTGCGAAAAGGATAGGCTCGAGGGGTTAACTAGGGTATCGTGTACTAAAGATGAGTACAACATAAAGGGTGTGGGGAATTACTCAACCGATGTGGAAGAAGTAATTATATTACGGGTATCAAATAAGGGTTATCCTAATGCCTCTTATCATTTAGTTATTCCTAACTACACAAGTGTAGTCTCACTTGCGATCTCGGAATGCATCACAAAACAAGTTCTAGAATCTAATATACTACCGGTTCACACTCTAAGCATTAAAGATGAATGCTTTAATTCCTACTAATCTAAGGGTGATCCTCACATTTTGGGTGGAATTTGGGTGGTAAAGGGTTTTGTGCTAGTCATATAACTTCCTATCCGTGAGACGCTTTTGTTAAGACTAATGGCCCACTCCTATATGTCATGAAAAATTTTAAATTTTGCGCCAAAATTACCCTAACCGACATTTTCTCATGGTTTATTACACAATCACAATTGAACAAAGCAAATAATCAAGGATAAGCATAGTTTCAAAGTTCCGTTTATTTTCCCTCCTACACTTAAACCGAACATTGTCCCCGGTGTTCCCGAAAGTATCAAAGTTATGATAAAGAAGGTAATCAAAACGAAAGAAACTAATACTCCCTTGTTTAGCTCGGTAGGATACGTGTGTGAAGTAATGGTTAAATCCTTTCCAAGAAGAATTTACGCGTGAAAAGCTCCTCAATCTTATGTAACTTCTTCTTGATAAATTAAACTTGCACACTTGAAGAAAACAAACGAAACCTTCGCGTAAAGTCGGCTGTAATAATATATATAAGACTCGATTTAAACTAGTATATAATGCTTGTGGAATGGATGTTTACATAATTTCTAAGAAAATTAAGACCTGGAAAATTCCAAAAATTTATAAGTAGCTCGAAAACGAGAAAAAGTGATCCGAGGTTTTACTCCTTCCGACGCCGTCAGTTGCAATCTGACGCCGTCAGTTATCCCGACAAAAACTGCTCTGCGATTTTACGAAAAAATTCTGGAAAATTTACATCTTTAGAATTTGGAAAATTTTCTGCAAAAACATCCATTATGACTCTATACAAGCATTTGACTCGAAGATTATTTGAATTCATAAAACTCCTTTGCATTACTTATCGTCCTTGCAAAAGTAATTTCAGAACAAAGAGTTTTGATATTCATTGTCAAAATTTCATATCAATGAAACTAAGTATGACCATTATAATCTTATACTTTTATTTAATGTATCTAGGAAAAAATATTCAATCATAGTTAATTGCTTAAGTATGATTAATATTATTATCACTAGACATACATTAAATACGTGTACATATTGTCCATATGATTTCTACACAAAATTTTAAACCACTAGGGTTTTCATCCTTTGAAAAAACTCATTAAGATAAACCAAGTATCTAAAGTTGATTATCTTTATTGACAGCATCTCTACATTCATAGTATGATTGATTTACCATAATTCAACATTTGGTAAATTTATCATTATGATTAACAGGCTTACCATGATCCTGTAACTCATATCCCTCAGCATATTAAATATCTGAGATATCCTTACGGATCTATGAATGACAATTCCATCATATTAAGGTCTATCATTTACATGTTTAGCCTCATCATGATATTTGCTGGTGTATTTCAGAAGATTATGTATTTTGTAATTTTAATCTTTCAAGATCTAAACAAAACTCCCACTTGCCTTTAACAATTTTAAAGATTACCTTTAAATAGTTTAGCAAGTAGAGCAACAATACATTGTTCTCTTTTGGGATATTACAAAAAAGATTTACAGTTCGTGACATTAGTTTGTTACAACTCATTTTACAAGTAGTTTAACAAATTCAGAACTTCATTATAAGACTTAATGTGATTCATCACATTCCATAAACAAATGGTGTCTTATCAATCTTCTAGGTTGGAGTCTTATTGAGTATATTCAATCTATACTCATTTTACTAACCTTGATAACTTTTGAAAGAAACTATAGTTATCTTGAATCAAACAATGCCAATAGATTTTGATTCTTCTAACTCAACATACCATAAAACTATGGTATTTCCTTAGAATTAATATTATAAGAAAATCTAACAATATTTAAGAGAACCATCTACTCTTTGGCTTACCTATTTACCAACAAAGTAAAACTTAATGGTACAATAGAATTACCAAGTCAATTGCATATATTATAACACAAGTATTCTTGACCAAGTCAAAAGACATAACAGTTATAATCCCATTATACGTTGTAAGTCATTGATTTACCATTGACTTCATGCATATGTCATAAAACATAGCAAGTTAACGTCTTACTTTATATTGTAAGTCTTGTATTAAAAGACTTCATGTTTATGAATTTTAAAGAAATCATAAACAGATATAATTAAAGTAATTATGAACACCACCTCGGGTTTCAAATAATAATTTCAAGTTAATATTTACTACATATATTTAAGTCATTCAACGAATACTTAAAATCAAAGTAGTATTAGATTACTTCATTTAATTATGTCATTCCATGAAATGTTCCACGTAAGAAACTGCAAAATCATCCATGCTCGTTCTCACGACACGTGGATATTTTACCTTGGGCTATAATCTAGTTTCACGTTCTCACGTAACATAAATTGTAACTACAAGTATTTCTTAAATATTGAATGACATAAATATTTAAAGTAGTCTTTGTTATCATCTTGACACATGTTCTTAATGGGGCAATCATACACATTTAAATGTATAATTCCTATTGGAACGTTACTCTCTTACCTTGCGGTCAAGAGAATCCATTTAAATCATATTTATATGTGTTGTACCTTGCACACAATAAAGATTTCTCTCACTTTTGCATGGAACAACATCATGTAGCAGATAAACAACACGATACACGTTCGTTTATTTGATTAATATGATTTGTGTCATAGATATAACAAGTAGATATAGGACTATATTAATTAGTAAAGAAACGCACATGACTCTTCTTAAAAAAAACATAAGTGCCTACAATTGGAAAGTAATTATCTTTGAAGATAATCTAGGTTACTACACAGGAAATAAGGCTTGTAGCTCCCACTAAATTAGAAATCAATAAAACAACTTCTTATTCAGAAATGCAACACAAATGCTCCCACTGAATCTGACAACATTATAAGTGTTGCTTAACCAGTGAAAACAACTTGCTTGTTTTTTACTTTCCTACACCTTTGAAGAACCATACGTAATCATTACTTAGGTACTAAAAGGTGTATTCTACTCTATGAATGATGGGTTATCCATCAATGTTATTAACTTGAAAAATTGGGTATGCAATTTCTTCCTTAATGAGCCTACCCCCCTTACTCTTGGTATGTAGCACCTTTAAAGGCTAAAGCAAAACAACTAGATAAAATATGCTAGTTTGCCTTTTACCAATTTTCACGGTAATTTGTCTAGCTTCTATTTTTGTAACCCATATACATGTTTTCCAGTTAACCAACATTCATGTTTGTTACAAAAGGATTCATTCACCAAAATGAGGGTAATGAAATCTTTATGGAAAATATGATGTGCAATTTATTGCTATGAGTTACATTAGAATTTAGACAATTCAAACGTTCCTATTATACATTTCTCATTCATGAAAAGGAATAGGATTGAGTCTCATGCTTCTCCCATGGAAAAGAGACTTCGTTTGTCTTTTCAATAAATTATTCTCGATCAAACATTTGTTTGAAAGTAGAATGGATCAATTTACTGATCAAAGACTAAACCTCGTTTACGGTTAAATGTTGCATTTATACATTCAAAAGAATTACAAAATTCAATTTTAGTATTTTCAATAATTAACCTTTTCAAGAAAATTAATTACCCATGGTTCATAAGCATATAACCATTTAATTTTCACATAAAACTAGGATCCAAATTGACATAGTTTCATCACATCAGTTGATCTGCTAATAATGAAATTATTCAAGATGGTACGAGTCGAACCTCAATTGCCAATTTTCAAATTGCAACTCTTAGATTTATGGAATTTACATCTAGCCAATTTTAATTGCCATGTAAACATGTTTTATCCCCATCTTATGCCTTGAGTTGTCAATTCTCACTACAAAGCTCAATTAAGTTGTCCAACTTAAGAAACTGCAAAATCATCCATGCCCGTTCTCACGTCACGTGGATATTTTACCCTTTGATTACGATCTAAGTCACGTTCTCACGCAAATAAAAGGTAATCTCAGGTGTTTCCGTTTCATTGGATGGCATACAACTTAAATTAAGGGTAATAATTTTGATGTCAAATCAAATATGTACAAAGATTCATGCATTCATCTTCGTAGCATAAGGTTTTTATTAAAACAGTTATATCCTTGTTTTAATGTTTAAGCTTTTCATCATCAAACTTTAATCGAGGTATTGGTTACACCAATTAAAGAATTACATTTAATTACCACTATATCCTACTACTGCATGAGTCATAAGACCCACGTTATTCGGATAATTACCACAAAAGTGGCGCGTAGAATATAAAGTAATTCACCCTTAAGATTTTATGCACACATATAGGAATACTTGGTAGCTCCATTAAGACGCACAAACGAGTGGAGAATCAGGTCAACGCGAAGCATATTAAAATCCCTCTTCTTTAAGGTTACAATTTAATGCGTATCATCCTTGTACCCATCACACAGTTTGTCATTAATGGGTGAGCCGTTCTAACTATTTTGTGCAAAAAATCAATCAATTAAACGATTATGATTACTATGCTTAAAAATACATGTTTCACCATTGTTTAGGTCAGTTTATTTTTCTTATAAAATACCCTTGTTACACATAACAAACAAGCAAGTATTTAAAAATAAACAAATAAACAATGAATGCATAACATAATAATAAGTCATGCATATCAAATAGCCACATGCAAACCTTTTGATAAATCATATTAATAATCAATTCAAGATCTGTCAATATGTATATATTTAATTAAGACTTTCACTCATTTTCAGCTATGTACAAGGTGAGCCACATGCATCGATTCATCGATTGCGTAAGTCAAAATTAAAACATATATCACATACACATAATTGATTAAATAATAATAATTGAGGTCTTCCCCAATTATAGATCTATCATAATATTTAGTGTATATCACTTAACCAAGTAAAACATACAATAAAAGCAGATCCAGGATAAAACATGCATGTAATTATCATGGATATAAATCACACTTAACAATTAATGCAATTAAACAGAGTTACGCAATACACATAAAATTGCATGCAACCTAGGGTTTCTAATCCAATTAAAACTGAAGTTTACAAAACCCTAATTAGGGCACTTGATTGAAGAAGTTCTTGTAATTTGGAAAAGGTATGTTTACGCTTTATTTTTCAGTTAATTAATTGCTATTATATTCCTAAGTCTTCCGCTGTGTACTCTGTGATGTCTACATGTTATTATTTCTATATCATGTGTCATAACCTCAACAGTGGTATCAGAGTCTTGTATAACAAGTAATTAATTACAAACATTAACTAAGTCAGCCCAATATA
Organism: Chrysanthemum lavandulifolium; assembly: GCA_022545495.1. Taxonomy (NCBI): domain Eukaryota; kingdom Viridiplantae; phylum Streptophyta; class Magnoliopsida; order Asterales; family Asteraceae; genus Chrysanthemum; species Chrysanthemum lavandulifolium. Next base: position 274,936,282 of record CM040243.1, read on the forward strand.
AAATGAGTTAAATGATTTGTTATTGATAATAGTAATAAAATCGTAGTCAACTATATTACTAACCACAGATGAGAGAATGGGGTTTGGATTGAAAAATAATCAATCGAACGGGTTGGTTGAATGATAACTGTCAGAATGGAAATGGCTCGCAGAAAATAATGGGGGAAGTACAAAATTAATATTAGAGAAATTAGGCCTAAAATTTGAATGAAAAAACTTGTTCACTCGTTTTTACCAATTGTTGTTCTTAATATCTTCGCAAATTGTTTGTAATTAATATGACACGAGCTGTGATAGAAAAACATGTGGGATACAGCCAAGCAATCGCTTTTCGAAAGAAGGATTTCGCAATGAGTCGTAAAAGTATTGCAAAATATTAGTTGGTCTTACCGTCGAGTTAAGAATGGTTACCTGCGTGCAGGAAACCTTCAGAACTGAACAAAATGGATGTCAAAATATTAAGAATATAGCGAGCAATTTTTTGAACTACTTTGAGGAATTTTTTTATTAAAATTGGAGGAAGAAATCTGCTAAAAAGAAGACGAAAAATGAATGACTAATTATTAACAATGTATAGTGTCTGGAAGAACTAAGAAGTGACATCCGTGACGCAAATTGCATTATGAAAGGGCAATATAGATAGTTCACATAAATTTTTCATATTTTTACACAAAGTTGAGTTAAGTTGAAAATAAGTGTCATCTTCAATGTCAGTTTTGCAAATTTTGCTAGTAAGTAAACCAATTTTGTAAATAAAAATAAAAATCAAAACCATATTTCATATTCGCAAAACGCTCGACAGAGATTACATGAAAATGCAACTAAACACACGCAATTCATTTTAGTACACGAACACTAAAAGAACTTAACTTTATAAGCTCGGTAATATAGGGCTTTTCTCTTTTTACTTTTGTTTGATTAAATGACAAATTGAATTGTGTGATAGAGCAATACGTAATCTTTTCTAAATTTTAACTAGCTTCTTGACACAAACATCTTTTCTCATAATCTAAAGTTAAAAACAAGCAATAGTTATTATTCTTTTTGCCGAATCTCTACTATATATAATGCACATATGATTTTGTTTAAAATTAGGGCAAATAACCTATTTAAGCATCATACTTGTCACAAAAAGCAGTTCGACGTAGCGAATAAAAAATAGCCCTTTTGGCTACTAAACCCGACTAGTTTGTCCTTTATTGGGCATTTTACCTCTTGAATAACCGGTATCCGGTTTATAAAAGATTTAATAACATCCAAGTCAGCACCTTATCCTTTATATCACACTTTCCACACACTTTCCACAAATTATCACACTTTCCACAAATTATCCGGTTTGTCCTATATGAACCCAAGATCAGAAACTCTAGTCCAAGATCAGAAACTCTTATCCTTGGGGTTCAACTTTAATTTCTACTGAGCCCAAGATCAGAAACTCTAGTCCACAAATTGCTTCATCAAGATATTGAAAAAAATAAAGAGAGGATAATACAACCAGATGAAATAACGGAGAATGAAGAAGTGGTGGTTGTTTGAAGAAGAGGCGCGCATGTGTTTATAAATTTATAAGGTTTTCAGTGTTGTCAACCTAATTTGTGTTTTAGAGGATTTGTTGGGTTTTATGGGCTCCAATGGTTAATTTCTACTGAGTCATCGTGTTCATCAGATTGTCCGGTGGTGGTTTTGAAGGTGGATTTGGTGGTGGACCGGTGAGATGATTGTCCGGTGGTGGTGGTTTTGCATGGTAATATGGTGTTGGGTAATAGGTGGTCCGGTGAGATGATTGTCCGGTGGTGGTTTTGAGATGATTGTCCGGTGGTGGTTTTGAAGGGTAATATGGTGTTGGGTTTATCTGGTGGTTTTGAAGGGTAAGATGGACACAATGGGTAAAGTGAAAGATTGTAGTGAGAGAGAAAGAAAAAAAAATGATATATATTATGAGGTGGCAAAATGATGTGGACATTTTACTGCTTAGGTGTACACAACCGGTAGTTGGAGGTGGACAATGTATCATTTAAGCCAAGTTAGACGAGATTAGTAGCCAAAGGGGCTATTTTTTTTGTTCGCTACGTCGAACTGCTTTTTGTGACAAGTATGATGCTTAAATAGGTTATTTGCCCTTCAAAATTAAAGCTTAAAATTGAGTAATGTATAATACTTATAAAAGATTTGCTAACAACTCACTGTGTATTGTTTAATCATTCCATATATGTAAAAAAAATAGTATATATTTAATAAACTCATGTATTCAATAATTATACACTTTAATTTAAACATTTTAAATATGATATGTGATGTTAGATATATAATGTTTAGAGATCATTAAATGATAATTTTTTAAATATGGAATACTTAAACAATGGTTGTTATGGCATCCACTATGCTGGTTTACGAAAAAGACTAAAAAGGATGAAAAGGTTTATGTTTATTTCTATAATAGTTGACACGCATTTCATGTCTATGTAGCATGAAGAGGTCCTAATTCTCCAACATCTTTATAAATTTAATACATTTGCTATATAAGACATTTTATGAAGATGTAAATGCTTATACTATAGTGAATGTATGTTTATAATATCAAAAATCTAAAACTTAATGATGTATTATTGTATAAACCTTTATAAAAAGTTTATCATAGTAGATAATCTTAGTAGCAAACATCAAGCTTATTTTTTTGAAAAAGTTTCGTCCATTTAAATTGGGTCAATCACACGTAATAAGGTGATTTTTTTTCCTATTGGTTTATAAAATAGAAAAACAAAGATAATTTGGGAGCAAGTTTTTTCTACACAACAGCTTCTTTTTTTTTTTCTTTTTTTTTTAAATTTGACTATTATTCACAAAAAAACTCACGCAACTCCCCAAATCAGGGAGTGCACCAAGGCGGGAAAAAACCCATTACATCTATTTGAAAGAGTACCAATCCTTCCAATCTATATTACAAGAGTTCGATCTATTACTATACCATAAAAAGCTCGTGGAGATGATATCATGGAAGATATTCCGACTATCAAGATTAGCGTTATCAAACCGGTTCTTATTCCTAGCAACCCAAAGACACCAGCACGTAGTGAACATGACACCTTTCAAAACATCTCTCTTCCTCCTATTCCAGCCCCCACCTTCTTGAAGGTTGAAAATATCCAGGCGAGAAAACAAAAACAAAGGCGGAAGTTTGCACCACTTCTCCACCCATAGCTGATGAAATCCATCAGAATATTGAAGCCATTAAAAATCATAGCTTACATGTTAGCCATCGTCATTAATTATGAAAGTGCAATTTTTTTTTACACGAGTTATACACAAGTAACCGTCCATCTCATGATGAATGTTGCATTTAAAAACTAGCCTAACAATGTTCCCACTTTAAATTTAAAATACTATGCATCACAACTTTATTTTAAATGTAGTTTATAAATAAAAAAGGAAATATTTTTTTATTTAATATTATACTAACATTAATAGTTTTCAAAAAAGCATCCACATCTCTATTATATAACACGCTATAAATTTCTCTTTACTATTATCTTAATTCATATTTAAATTGATATAGTTCATAACTTAATGGAAATGAGAGATGAAAATTGTTGAACAAGTTTGAAACAAAAATGAGGTTGGCATATTGTGACATTTTATTTATTACGTTTTTTGTTTTAGTAATCTATATTCATATTTCGTTTTCGTATATTTTACAAATCCATCCCATTCTTGCTCTCAATCCTAATCAAGTTTTGGTTCTTAGACGAAAAAAGATTTATAGTCTAATTGAAGAAAGTGAGAGTGATGAAGATAAGTGGAGCATCAATGGCTAAACAACAAGGTGTGGAAGCGGTAGATCGAACCATGCAAGACATTATCGGGGTCAAACATCCATTCGGTGGCAAAATAATGGTTTTAGGAGGGGATTTTAGACAGGTTTTGGCGATCGTCAAACGTGAAACACGAGCTCGGATCTTGGATAAAAATCTACCGATGTCACCTCTTTGGACTAGAATTAAAAGAATGTGATTAACCATAAACATGAGGGCATGAACAGACCCATGATTTTCAGACTATCTATTACAAGTCCGTGTCAAAGTTGAAGAGGTCATCGAAGGAAACCATGTATGCATAATGGTTTTAGGAGGGGACTTTAGACAAGTTTTGTCGGTCATCAGACGTGGAACATGAGCATGGATGGTAGATACAAGTCTACGGATGTCACCTATTTGGCCTAGAATTAAAAAAAATGCAGTTAACCATAAACATAAACATGAGGGCACGAACAAACCTGTGGTTTGAAGACTTCCTAGTACATGTCCTTGACAGAGTTGAAGAGGTCATCGAAGGAAACTATGTATGCATACCTGATGACATGACCATTCCATACACTAACGAGGCTACCTCAAGAATGCATTGATTAATAAAATGTTTCCTTCCTTGGCCACTAACGCTCATTCATCCGCTGATATAATTTCAAGAGCAATCTTATCAACTAAAAAGGAACATGTTGACAACATTAATGATTAGTTGATTGACAGATTTCTAGGTGAAGAGAAAGTTATTAAAAGTTTTGATGAAAAAGAAGATGACACGAACAACTTCTATCCATGTAATTCTTAAATTCGCTCAACATTAGTGGATTGCCCATTCACTACTTGCAATTGAAAATTTGATGCCGGGTTAATCTTCAATGGAATCTCGATACGAAAAATGGATTATGTAATGGCACGAGGTTGATAAGTAAATGTTGTGATCCAATTTCATAAATGCTGAGATTGTTGTCTGCCAGCACGCTGAAATTAGAGTGCTCTTGCCGAGAATTCCTCTTGATCCATCTGAAGAAGACATGTTCCCTTTCAAGCTAAAGAGAGAATAGTTCCATGTGCACCTTAACTTTGCGATAACCTCTGTTGTAAAAATCAGCCCAAGCGGCCGATTAATCCCCGCATAATCGATGATCGCTCACTAAGCGCCTTGATTTATCGTAATCGGCCTATTTAATCGGTTTGGTCAAAGATCGCTTAAAAATCGTTCAACAAACCGATTAATCGAACAAAATTGGTCTAATCGGATTAATCGGACAAAATTGCTTAAAAATTGGTCAACAAAATCACTTAAAAATCGGACAAAATCGCTTAAAAATCGGTCAACAAACCGATTAATCAGGCATAATCGGTGAAAGATCGCTTAAAAATGGTCAACAAACCGAGTATTATTTATGTCTGACTTTGAATTTTGAAAAATTATGTATTATGTTTATATTTGAATACCTGAAATATTTGAACTTTGATAAACTATGCTTATCGCATACATATAACATACTATAATATCTAAAATTACAATTTTGTGCATAAAAATTCCAATCTGATTAATCCCCGATTAATCCCCGCCTAACCGACTAATCGCTAGGCCATACCCCGTCCGCCTCACTAGCGCCTAGCAATTTTTACAACCTTGGTGATAACTATCAATAAAGCTCAGGCTAGAAAAATTCAAATGTGGGTGTCTATTTTTCGTACTGTGTTTTCTCACCTGGCTAGCTTAATATTACGTTGTTAAAGGGATGTCACCTATAACTATAACGGTATTAGTGAATCCTGTCCAAGAGTTCAGTCAATGAGTCTACACCTCAAATGTCGTGTACCAAAGAAGTTTTGCTTGACGAATAACGTACATTGTTCGTTATTTCATAATTGATGTAATGTTTTATTTTCAGTTTCACTAAATGTTTTTATATGTTGTTGTTACATTTTAAGAATTTTTCTTTAGTTGAATTATTAATCTATTGAACTTTTAAGTTTTAACATTCGTAGTGTTTTACTTTTGTTTGATAGCTAGTGTAAACTAACAGTACGTACCATATATGGTTGCATGCATGCAGTTGGTGAACAAGCATATATGTTGAATGCACGTGATGTTGTTGCTCAAAAGGATTCGTTGGTAAATCCAAATGAGGGTGAATGCGTTGAGAGAATGGATATATGCAGCCCTCTGTGTCTGGCTGGTTGTTGCAACGACAAATGTGTGAACAAATACCCCGGTGGCTCTGGAAAGTGCGAGGGTCCGATAGGAACTGTTCATAGTCTATGTAATTGCTATCATCAATGTCCACTCAACTAATAATAAATTGATCGTTAACGTACTTAAGAACTGCTAATAATAAAGTAATAAACCTACGTGGTTTCAATTGATCTAATTCATTTGATGCTCTGGAAAAGAAACCCAATACATGAGATTTTGGTGCTTTATGAAAGAAAATTTTACTTTAAAATGGTTTGTGTGTATAACAAAGTATGGACATTTAAAGAAATCATAAATTTCTTTCTCTTTTACTTCGTATTGTTTCTGCTTCGGCTAGCTAGTTGTTTCTATCATTGTTAATTACTCGTATATTGAAATGAGAGATACATGAGTGTGTGTGTATTATCGGACAGGGTCCCAGGTGTTGGAACATGGAAAAACTAATCCCACGTAGAAGCTACGTACAATGAAACAAATATCTTTTTCTAAAGACTTTTCATCAATGCCTAACAAATAATTGACGTCCATAGCAGTGGGCTTAGTGGGGATTTTAGGATTGATTATGCTTAATTGAAAATATGGAATTAATATTTTTTTTAACCCCGAGTAGGTTTTCATTGTGTCTATTCACAACTGATGCAACGTTTAATTTTTTACAGATATACCAAACAAAAGTATTTTGAAGAGTTGCAATGGTTGGTGATACCTTTTCATACACTATATATATGACTTCAAAATCCAACATGAAGAAGAATTCAGATTCGTCATATTTAAGTATATATTTTTGAATTGAATGTTGTATCCTCAAAAAGTCGCACCAATTCGGACGAATTCTATTTTAGGACACTGCTAATCGCAGGCCTCAATCACGTTATTGTATTCTTTTGGGGTTTGTAATAAACACTTCGTATTATCATTTGTAACTTCCTAACACCAAGTTGAGTATTCAAGTTACATAACAAAAGATACCATTAAAAAAGAACCCGCCTTCTTCATAAACCAAACAGTTTGGGTTTGTCATGTTTCAATTATTAGTACATATTGTGTAAGGCATGCACAATACATGAGGTAATTAAGTGAATGACATATTGTATCAAATAGCAAATAATTAGGGTCGGCAATTCTCGACACGACACGATAAACGACACGAACACGATACGAAGTTAAACGGGTTTGGGTTGAGGATAAACGGATTTGGGTCAAAAACAGGTCAACCCGTCTAACCCGTCTAATAAACGGGTTGTGTTTAGGATGAGTAAATACTAAACAGGTCAACCCGTGAACCCGTTTAAGTATACAGGACTCAAAAAAATAAAAAATATAACCTAGTTTTTTATGTGAGATGTGGATTAAATATTTTTTTTATGCACTTAATATGAGTGAATTACGATTATACCTCAAACATCATTGAAATTGACACTTTATAACTCTGAAAAATGTCGTATAGTTATTTGTATGTTCCTTTTATTATATTTTATATCCTTATATCACTTTTTCATTTAAACTAGTTAAAATAACAAACCACCAACCATATTTACTGCTTGACCTATTTAGTTAAACAGGTTAAACGGGTCATGAACGGGTTACACGTGTTATGCAGGTATGGGTTAAGGTTGAATTTCTTGACACGATTAATAAATGGGCCGTGTTTGGGTAAAGGTTATACCAACCCGCCAACACGCGAACCCGAATAGGTTAACACGAACACGACTCGATTGCCACCCCTAGGAAATATAATGCAGAACATGAAAAAAGATAGTTATCTTGCATGTTTTGATTGGGACAAACATCATGAATCATGGTGTTTCTTTAGTGCCTTTTGCCAATATAGGAAAAAGTTAAAAGATAGATTGTGCTTGAGATGATTCCTTGAAAAAGTGTGAAGTAAACTTTGGTTTGCATCAAATCAAGCTAGCTACTCGTATTACCTTTCTTTCAATATCTTCTTTCATCCCATATATTGATAAAACATGCTTGTCTTGTTCAAACTTTAGCCTTGCACTCAGGAAAAAATGACATTTGATGGTGGAAAATCCACTTTGGGTTTGCATCTAGATATAATTATGTAAAGTTATAATTTAACACATGCCAGTAAATATAATTGAGTGGTAAAAAAAAAAAAAAAAAAAAAAAAAACGTAGTCACAAGATAGGAAAAGAGACCAACCAACCATTCATCAAGCCCTAGCCTAGGGCTTTGCCATACTAGTTAGTCTGAGGCGCTCTCGGCCAGATGATTTTTTGCAAAGTTGTGTCTCGGGTAGCCGTTATCGAAATAACCCCCCTGTCTCGAAATAAGCTTAACTTGTTTTGTGTTCTTTATCTTTGTAATAAATCAAGTTTGACTTATAATAAAGTATTTTGAGCACACTAACTATATAAGAATTGTTCATTTCAGTATCAAGAAGCTTTGTATACAGTAAAGATGTGAGACTACAAAATTATGAGATGTGCGATTGTCATACAGATCAAAAAATAAACCGAACATAGATTGAGCCATAAATCCAAAGTTCGAGTTAAATGGACCAACTTATTAACCTAACTTGACGCTTGACTAGGCCCAGCCCAAAATCAGTAGAGCTTAAAGTGGGCTTTGACCCAACACTTAGTCCACCAAACAAACCAACTATACTGCCTAGGGTGTTCATCGGTTCGGTTATCGGGTTATTCGGTTTGTTCGGTTCGGTTTGTTTGGTTAATTTTTTTTTTCTGGGTATAACCGAGAACCGAACCGAACCGAACTTAAATTGATTAAACAAAACCGAATAACCGAAAACCGAACACCCATAACCGAAAACCAAACCGAATAACCCGTACATAAATTTAATTATTTATCCATTTATTTATATATATTTTTAGCAAATTTTTTTTTCAAGCTCAAAAAATGTTATATATATAGTATAAAAGAGTTTTAATATTTTATATATATATAAATATATAAAAAAATATATAAATTTATTTAAATTCGGTTATCGGTTTGGATTGCTAAAACCATAACCGAACCGAAAACCGAATATTTAATTCGGTTCGGTTCGGTTTTGGCAACTTCGGTTCGGTTACGAGTTCGGTTATGTTATTTTCGGTTCGGTTCGATTTTGGTTTTCGGTTTATTCGGATATTACCCAATCCATGTACACCCCTAATTATTACTGCCAGATGCTTAGTACTATTTGTCTATTTGTTTTCTTTCTAAAACAACCATTTTGCTCATAGTTATGAAAATTTAGCTACATGCATTGGTAACAGTTAACCAAGATGTAACTCTTTCTTACATGGTAATAATGGTTATACAAACACCATCAAACATACGTGTACTTGTTAAATGCGTGAACCTTTATGATTTTTGCTATAGAAATTTAATTAGACATTAAGGGTGCGTTTAGTTAGAGGAAAACATTCTTGTTTTCCATAAAATGTTTTGTGTAAAACAAGGAAAATATAGATTGCGTTCAAATCAACGTTTTTTAATAAAATGTTTTACAAAACACAAACTCCTCTATTTTCTAACTTAACAAGAAAAATTACAAAACAAATTTTAGTTGTTTTCCTTGTTTTCCTTCGTAACCCACAACTTTCCCTCCCTTCTTCCAAATAGAAAATACAAACACCAACTAAACGCGTTTTCTATATTTTCAAGTGTTTTGTGGAGATAAATTTCCCTTCTAAATTTTTACAAAACTAAAAATAGAAAACACAATAATTTTTTCTCCAACTAAAAGCACCCTAATTTTCTATCTATCGTTCTCCTCTACTTGCTTTAAACTAGCTAGGATTGTCATTGAATTATATTTGGAGTTGATAACTTAGCAATTTAACTAATTATGATCTATTGTTGGGAAATATATATTGTTAGAGTTGTAAACTCCCAGAATAGGGTTAGATAATCAATTCAGCAGAAACAAGTAATACTTCAGCAGAAACAAGTAATACTTCAGCAGAAACAAATACCATTAGGTGGTTACCGGATATCACTTGGAATCGTGTGATCACTTTCCAAAGTAAACTATTCGACCCTAATGCCTGGGTTACATAAATATCTACTTGGGATAAGACCAAATGCAGTTATGGAATTAGGCACAATTCTATAACCCTTGCGCTAATAAGTATTAATCGTTTTCTGTCTATTTCTCATGCATAATCAGATCTCCTATTTATAGGAGTTTACTCTAAGCTAATCAAATGGAATTATGAGTATTAATCGGCCCATTAATAGCCTCATAATTATCCACATTATAGCCGTTAGTGGTTACATGACCAATTAAACGTGATCATTAAGCAGTTGAAACTGCCACTTGAATAGGTCAAAGCCGTTACAAGCGACTTTCATCAAGACTTTCATAGCGCTAGCGATGGATACACCGCTATCGCTGGAAACACCGCTTGATGGAAACACCGTTATCGGTGGAAGCATCGCTTATCGCTGGAAACATCGCTTATTAGTGGAAGCACCGCTTATCATTGAAACATCGCTTATCGGTGGAAGCATCGCTTATCATTGAAACATCGCTTATCGGTGGAAACCACAAGCGAGACTTTCCACAAGCAAGATTTTCCACAAGCGACTTTCTACTAGCACTACCAATACAAACCACTACAAGAGTCGTGGTGTTCATGGACCTTATGGGTGTACACCGCACCTCCTAGCCCATTACAAGGTGTGAACTAATCCCACAAGTGCACTAAATTTTCCAACAATCCTCCCCAAATTTAGTTCACTTCCTTTGCATGAAAATAAACATCAAGCAAAACATGCATAAACGAAAATGTCCCGAGGATTGAATTTCCATCTTAGTAAATTACACGTTCAAATAATCGAGAATCGGTGTTCTAAGAATTGAACCCTTCAACCCATTTGAATACGAAGATAAAATACACAAGTTTTCAAACACTTAAAAGCTCCCGACACTATACAAGCCATGTGTCCATATCCAAATTCATAAATGTTGTAAAAGCTAAAGTCCAAAGCTTCACAAGCGGCAAAACTTCAACATTTACATAGGTGGTTCCTCTTTATTCATGCTCCGCCAAGCACTTTTTCAAAGAAAATTAACCATTGAGAAGTAAAGACGTCATCCTCCTTTCAAGCAGTTACGAGCACAACCTTGGGATGTAAATAAAACATGTGCTCTAGACCATCGATCATTGAACTCAGCTCCCAAGTTTCCTTAGGAGGAGTTGGGTGTCCTAGCATTCGATGACTAAGTTGGACTTAAACCCATCCTTTTAGCGAGACTTTATAACCAAGTCTCTAGCTAGACCCTTCGTCAAGTGATCGCCTAAGTTTCATTGAGATGTAACAAACTCTGTAGATACCACCCCATTCATGATAAGCTCACGAATCATGTTATGTCCGACACCTAAGTGTCTAGACTTACCATTGTACATCCGGCTATAAGCCTTAGCCAATGTAGCTGCACTATCACATCGGATAGAAATAGGTGCTATAGGTTTAGGCCACAATGGAATCTCAAGAAGCAAGTTTTTCAACCATTCGACTTATTTACTAGCATTGCTAGAGCCACAAATTCAGATTCCATTGTTGAACTGGTGATGCAAGTTTGCTTCTTGGATGCCCAAGAAATTGCACCTCCACCAAGTAGGAATACCCACCACCGGTAGGCGAATTGTCTTGATGATCTCGATCCAACTTGCATCGGTGTAACCTTCCAACACCGATGGGTAACCAAGATATGAGAGACTATAATCCATAGTTCTCTTCAAATACTTGATACCCTCCGAGCGCTTGCCGTTGATGAGTACTAGGATTACTAGTATACCGCTCAATTTTCCCACCGCAAAACCAATATCGGGTCTTGTACAAGTCATGGCATACATCAGCACCAATTACCCTAGAATACTCAAGTTGAGATACACCTTGCCATGATTAGGCATCGACTTCTCAAGTATCCATAGGAGTACTCATCGAGTACAATCAAAGTAATTGAATTTCCTCAAGACCTTCTCAATATAATGAGACCGAGAGATAGAAATTCTTTTACTTTCATATTTAATCCTTATACCAAGGATAACATCGGCCTCCCCATGTCCTTCATGGAGAACCTTGTTGACAAAATTCCTTTGTCGTCAACTGATTTTGGTCGGTGCCAAAGATCAACATGTCATCAACATATAGACAAATGATCACTCCTTTACCGATTCATCAAATTTGCTATATACACATTTGTCGACTTGGTTAAGAACATAACCACTAGACAAAACCACTTCATCAAATTTTTGATGCCATTGTTAGGTGCCCGCTTAAGTCCATAGAGACTTAATCGGCCACACACCTTGTTTTCATTGCCGGGCATGATGAAGCCACGAGGTTGGTTCATGTAAACCTCCTCATCCAATTCACCATTCAAGAAAGTCGTCTTCACATCCATCGATGAATAACTAGATTGTGAATAGATGCCAAAGCAATCGCTAGCCTTATGGTATCGTCACGAGCCACGGGGCATAAGTATCAAAATAGTCTATCCCGACTTTTGTTTAAAGCCACGAATGACTAGTCTAGCCTTGAACTTTTCAATAGTTCCATCTACCTTCATTTTCCTTTTGAAAATCCATTTGCAACCCAAAGGTTTGCAACTGGTGGTAGATCAACCAACACCCAAGTGTTGTTCCCCATGATGGAATCCATCTCATCATTGATTGCTTCTTTCCGAAAGCAATATCACGGGACTTCATTGCTTCTTCAAATGTCTTGGGATCATCCTCAACAATGAAGCAATAGGAGTATTGGTCGAGACCTCATCCCTTGTTCCTTCAACCAAGTATAGTTGAAACTCAGTCCAAATAACTTTGGAGTCTCGACCCTTTTGCTCTTCCCGAGCACGTGTTCAGTTGTTGAACCACAACCTCATCGAGACCACCGATGGTTCATCATCGAGGACCTCGATACACCAAAGGTCATGAGTTCCATTAGGAATCCTCTCGACTTGGTCTAGGGGACCGATGAGAATCTATTCTAATCAAAGTCGCATCCCTTAATTCAATTATTGAGTTAATTGAAATATATTCATTAGGTTCAATAACATAGAACCTAAAAGCCTTGGAATGCTCAAGATATCCAACAAAGATGCGATCAATGCCTCTTTCACCCAAAGTTTTCATCTTTGGATGGGAGTCTTACAATGACCCTACAACCCCAAACCTTGAGATAGTTCAGTTGGGTTTCCTTTTAGTCCGAGTTCATAAGGGGTAACCTTGTTCCTTTTGTTGGGAACCCTATTTAATAAATAGCAAGTCGTTAACATAGCTTCACCCGAACCCTTGACTCGATCCTGAATAGACGACATGGAATTAACCATCTCCTTCAAGACTGCTTTTCCTTTCGAAATACCATTTTGCCGAGGAGTATAAGGGCGATCATTTCATGGATAATTCCAACAGATCGAAAATCTGAGTATCCATGTACTCACCTCCCTATCGATCCTTAATCTTTTGATCAAAGACCCAAGTTGTAATTCAACTTTAGTTTTAAACACTTTGAATTTATCAAATGCTTCATCCTTGGTATGTAATGATAGTCATAACAAAATCTAGAAGCATCATCAATAAATGTCAAAGTACTTCTTATTCCCCAAAGAAGGAGTGGCATGCAAATCACATGGTCATTGTGTATAAGCTCCAAGACCTTAGTCTCACGACTAACACCTAAAAAGGTTTCTTGGTTATCTTGGTCAACATCCAAGTTTTACACTTTCGATGTCCATGTCAAATCTTGGGATAAACCATCCCTAGACATATCTTGCATTCTTTTATAATGTACATGGCCAACTCTTGCATGCCATAGGGTACAGTTAGTGTCGTGGTGGTCACAAATCTTTGAATTAACACTGTCGGAGAAATATTAAGCTCGAACATTTGATTACATAAATAACCAAAACCAATAAAAACACCATGCTTAGAAAGCACAAATTTATCGACTCAATAACTTGTTTATATCCATGATTATTCAAAACACTACTTGAAACCAAGTTTTTCCTTATATCGTGAACATGAATAACATTAAACAAAGTTACAATCTTTCCGAACTAAACCTAAGGTCTACACAACCATGACCATGCACCAAGGTCGTTGACTCATTCCTATGTGAAGAATAGAACCATCATTCGTTGACTCATAAGTCTTGAACCGACTTCTATCTTTGCACACATGAACTGTTACACCGAGTCAACCCACCACGCAACATCATCATCCCGCACATAATGAGATTCAGATACATATGTAACATAATAAATCGAAAAGACTTATTAACCATATTCGACCTTTCGGTGAGTTGGAAGAACCACCACCCACGAACCATTAGTGCACGATCCATTGGCTTTACCACCAACTTTAACACCTTTGCAATCCCTTTTAATGTGACCAGTTTTGCTACATTTCCAACAAGTAGGTGTTGCCTTCTTGTTAGGATTTGCCCTTGTGTTGTCATGATATTTGCGTTTGCCTTTGTTGTCATTGTACTTGGTGGAGTTGTTATGCTCCACCATATTGACAACAGATGGTCCAGCAGCATTGCTACCCTTTGGCTTGTCATTATCCTGCACCTTTAGAGATTCCTCAATGCGCAGATGACTACCGAACTCAACCAAAGTTAATTCCTCTTTCTTATGTTTCAAGTTATGCTTGAAATGTTTCCAAGAAGGAGGAAGTTTATCAATAACACAAGAGACTTGAATAGCCTCATCCATGTGCATATTGTGTTGTGTAAACCTTCCAAGTATTCCAAGAAGTTCATTGTATTGTTCCATGAGTGGTCTTGAATCAGTCATTTTGTAATTTGTGAAATTACTTACAAGAAACTTCTTACTTGATGCACCCTCAGCCATATATTTGGCATCCAAGGAATACCACAGTTCTTTGGAAGATTCAAAGTTCTGATAAATATCAAACAGAGAATCAAACATACCATTGAGAATTAGACCTCTGCAAATGTAGTCATCATTCTCCCATTTGCTCCTCCTCCTGATCTGCTCCACAGTAGCATCATCCCCATCATCAGGAATAGGAGTGGTTAGCACATAAACCACACTCATGCTTGACAGCCAGAAATGCATCTTCTTCTGCCACCTCCTAAAGTCCACCCCTTCAAACTTTTCAATCTTGGCAAAGTTTGAAGCCATGTGTTTCATTGCAGCAACAGCCATTGATTATCACAAAATAGTTTACTTTGATTGTTAAAGTTGTAAGCTCCCAGAACAGGGTTAGATAATCAATTCAGCAGAAACATGTAATACTTCAGCAGAAACAAATACCACTAGGTGGTTACCGGATATCACTTGGAATCGTGTGATCACTTTCCAAAGTAAACTATTCGACCCTAATGCCCGGGTTACACGAATATCTACTTGGGATAAGACCAAATGCAGTTATGGAATTAGGCACAATTCTATAACCCTTGCGCTAATAAGTGTTAATCGTTTTCTGTCTATTTCTCATGCATAATCAGATCTCCTATTTATAGGAGTTTACTCTAAGCTAATCAAATGGAATTATGAGTATTAATCGGCCCATTAATAGCCTCATAATTATCCCCATTATAGCCGTTAGTGGTTACATGACCAATTAAACGTGGTCATTAAGCAGTTGAAAGCGCCACTGAATAGGTCAAAGCCGTTACAAGCGATATTTTCATCGTACTTTCATAGCGCTAGCGATGGATACATCGCTCAATGGAAACATCGCTTGGTGGAAACATCGCTATCGGTGGAAACACCGCTATCGCTGGAAACATTGCTTATCATTGGAAGCATTGCTTATCGATTGGAAACATCGCTATCGTTGGAAACCACAAGCGATACTTTCCACAAGCAGTACTTTTTACTAGCACTACCAATACAAACCACTACAAGAGTCAGGGTGTTCATGGACCTTATGGGTGTACACTCCGTACCTCCTAACCTATTACAAGGTATGAACTAATCCCACAAGTGCACTAAATTTTCCAACATATATGAACTACCCCCATAAATGTGTTCTTGTATTGGTGTGTATATGTTCTTTGAATTTGAAGCTCGACTTCAACTGGAATAAGCTAGATTGGTGGCCGAATGGTTCAGTAGGATGTATTTTCTGAAGTTACATTTATGCAGATAAATATTTTCTTCTGTAGCAAGTAGTTAGTTTGGATTTTGGTTCTTCTGATCCATTTCTAATGACCGAAATAAAACTTTTTGTTCGAATTCTTTGAATTTTTCTTTACATCCTATCGTCTTGCTCAAAAGTGGTTCTATTTTTTATGAATGTATCTTTTAACTTTACTTTAACCTATCATCTTGTTCTTACTTGTCACTAGCTCTCCCCTCATTATACTCCTTAACCTGACGCTTGTCCCCCTTTGTACTAGGTGACTTGCTTTCCTCCAAATTTTCCGATCTCCATGAGACTTTAATTTTTCGGCATTGGTTTGCAAAAGTAAAATTGGGTAAGTAATGTATAAATATGATCATAGTAATCTACTAATTAATCGCCGATGAATGAAGTTTAAATACTTTTGTTGTTGAATTGAAGACTTGAAGACTTGAAGTGTTTACATAAGTTGCAGCAAACCAAAGACAGCATATGAGTTATTGTCGATGCTAAAACATATTGTGCAAGTACAGACCAACTCAATTAGATAATAAACGATTGTAATTAAAGAGATGGATATGAACAAAATTTATGTAGCTTTACTTCGTTGTGGGCTATAACACGTAAAACTCATGATAGGATAACGCTGGTGGTGGAACCTGATGGGATGTATCAACCTTTTTGCTCCACTATACTTATAATTGCACGGTATGTAAACTAGTCGAAAAGAGCAATGGAAATCGTTGCATCTTTTGGACATGTATTATTTGATCTTCATACACATGGTATATATACATGTTCCTTTTGAAATACAAATCTTCTTACAAACAACCAATGAAGTGATGTACATATGTTTTTAAAGAGAACTGATTCACAACCTAATGGTTGAAAGGTTCCACCACATGGGACTGTTTTTGGGATCCTGGTTTTGTTCGAGTCAGGGTTTTGTAACTGAGTAGTTAGTTAGTAAGGTTCGTGTTGGTGTTCAAGGCTGCCTGATTGCGGTTGATTCAGGTAAATTTTGACAAACAACAGCTCGCATGGGCCACCGGTAACATTCATGTATGTAGGCTCACAAGACGGACTATAAATATTAAAATGATTAATATAAAAGGTTCAATTCACGTAAGCCTGGTTGTCATAAAGGCTACCGGTGGCACAACTGACATAATTAAAATCCCATTTCCAACCTGTTAATAAGAAAAAAACACATATTGTTTAGTTATATGATGATCCAGTTAATTGAAATACATACAAACATATATAAGCTTAACGAATTAACATAGATCCTTTAAGGTTAATGAAGAAAAACAGATTCTTATGATAACAAAACACTTTTATTACTTCTGAATCAATATCACAAAACCAGAACTTCTATTCTCAAATAGAATAAAACAACAAACCAGTATTTGATCTCAATCAAATAAAGAACAATCAGTAACAACAAGTAACAAGTGTTTTGATCAAGAGAATCAATAGCACGATTAGGGTTTTTTCTAGTGAGAGAGTAATTGAGAGATCGTATTGTAGAGAGAGAATGGTTAGCAGATATGAGAAAGACTGCATATCTCTCTCAATATATAGCCATCAATATTACACTATGGCCCTTCAATCTTTAAGTCTTTGCTAGATATCATCCAAAGTTTATCCAAGCTTTAAATCATTAACACTTCCAGTCCTTCCGGATATAAACCTTCAACATCCAACTCTAAATCATCCTTCAGCATATATAACTGAATAAACACAATAATAAGCAATCTTAGATATCACAATCAGATTATACAAATGTTTTAGACCATAAATCTCAACACCCCCTTTAATCTGATAAGTGATATATATCAAACATGCCAAGATTTTTCACCAAAAAAATCATGTTGCAATGTATCCAACCCCTTAGTAAAGATGTCTGCAATTTGATTTGCAGAATCCACTTTAACAGTTTTAACAACACCATTTAAAATCTTCTCTCTAACAAAATGCAAATCAATCTCAAGATGTTTTGTCCTTTCATGAAAAACAGGGTTGGCTGCAATTTTTATAGCAGATTTACTGTCACAATGATGTGGAGCAGGTAAAAGACTAGAAATTTTAAGATCTTTTAAAAATTTTAATATCCAAATTACTTCACTGGTTACTGAAGCAAGAGCTCCATACTCTGCTTCAATAGAGCTTTTAGAGAGAGTAGGTTGTTTTTTACTTTTCCAAGATACTAAAGACCCATTCAAAAAAACACAATAGCCAGTAACAGACCTCCTTGTTATAATACATTTAGCTCAATCAGCGTCGGAATAAGCAAGAAGAGACATACCAGAATTCTTAGTAATATGAATACCCTTAGTAATATGAATACCCAAACCTGGAGCTCCTTTAAGATACTTTAGTATCTTTAAAGCTATTCTGAGATGAGACTTAAGAGGAGAATGCATGAACTGGCTTAAACAATGAACAACATATGAAATATCAGGTCTAGTATTAGTCAAGTAGATAAGCTTTCCCATAAGCTTCTGATAATCAGTAATATTATCAAGTAAATGATCATTATCAGTAGCTTCATTAGATATAACAAGTTTAGACTGTAAAGGAGTTTTAGAAGGTTTACAACCAAGCATACCATACTCACTTAACAAATCTAAATAGTATTTCCTTTGATTTAAACAAATTCCTTTGTCAGTCTCAGCAACTTCAATACCAAGAAAATATTGCAACTTTCCTAAATCCTTAATCATGAACTTAGTTTTAAGAAAGATTTTGAAATTGTTAATTTCATCAATATTATTCCTAGTAACAATAATATCATCAACATAGACAAGCAATGCAATAAACACATCATCTTTAGACTTTGTATATAAAGAATAATCACTTTTACTTTGAACAAAGCCATTTTCAATAAGAGCAGATGTAAGTTTAGCATTCCATTGCCTAGGAGCTTGTTTTAAACCATACAAAGATTTTTTAAGTCTGCATATTCTATTATCACCTTCAGGAAAGAATCCTTCAGGTAACTTCATATAAACAGTCTCATCAAGATCACCATACAAAAAAGCATTATTAACATCAAGTTGAAAAATAGGCCAATTATTCTGAACAACAATATTAAGCAAGCATCTAATAGTGACCATTTTAACAACAGGAGAGAATGTTTCCTCATAATCTATACCTTCTTTCTGATTATATCCTTTAGCCACAACTCTAGCTTTATATCTATCTATCTCTCCATCATACTTATACTTAATTTTAAACGCCCATTTACTTCCTATAGCTTTTCTACCAGGAGGTAAAACAGTGACTTCAAAAGTATCATTTCTATATAAAGCCTCAATCTCATTATTCATAGCATCAGTCCAATAGATAGACTTAATAGCTTCAAATTCTTGGTTCATGAATATTGTTCAACTGAACAGTAAAACAATAGTTTCTGGAGCTAAGTTTAGAATAATTCACAAACTTTTCAATCCCATACTTAACTTTAGACTCAACAATAAAATCATTATAGTTTCTGGGAAACACAGAAGGTCTAGAAGACCTTCTCAAAGGCACTTCTTCCTGAACTGGAGAATTTGAATCAAGGTTCAAATTACCCTCAGAATTATAATTGTCTTCAAGTGTAGTTGCTAGCTCATCCTCATCAGTAAAGACATTGATGTCACTGTTATGATAAGTGACATTGTCTCTACCAGATAGAGGAGAGTAGCTACCTTCACTTGGTGACTCAATGTCACTATTCAGATTAGGGTCTACTCTCTCTTCATCATTGGGTAGTTCAGGGGTTTCAACATCAAAAAAGTTCAACTGATTTAAGTCTTGAAAAACATTTTTTGAGGTAGTATTGTTCTTATCAGCAGTTGATTCCTTAAAAGGAAAGATAGACTCAAAAAATTTAACATCTCTAGAAAAGATGAACTGATGCTTATCAAGACTATATAACCTATATCCCTTTTTAGAATTAGAATACCCCATCATAACACATTTCTCATATTTGCTACTAAGTTTATCATGATTATTAACAACAGTAGCAAAACACAAACAACCAAACATTCTTAAATTGCAGAGAGTAGGCTTTTTATTATATATCATCTCAAAAGGAGATTTTCCATTAAGCACAGAAGAAGGCAATCTGTTAATAAGAAAAGTAGCAGTAAGAACACACTTAGTTCAAAACTTAAGTGGAATTCCCCCTGAAACAGAAGGGATCTAGCAACATTCAAAAGATGCCTATGTTTCCTTCAAAGAATACCATTTCTTGTGGAGTGTATGCACAAGAGGTCTGATGGGTAATACCTTTTTCTTCACATAACTTTGAAAAAGAATTATTAACAAATTCAGTACCATTATCACTTCTAAAACTCTTAATTTTTTTTTTATCAAACTGAGTGACAATCATGTTGTAAAAGATAGTGATATAATGAACAGTTTCATCCTTAGTTTTAAGTAAGTATACCCATACAACCCTAGTGTAATCATCCACAATAGTCAAAAAATACTTGTAACCTTCCTTACTAGCAACCTTATAAGGTCCCCAAAGATCTAAATGAACAAGTTCACCTAAAACAGTAGAAGTATGATTACTTAAAGGAAAAAGTTTTCTAGTTTGTTTAGCTCTTTGACAAGTTTCACAAATTAAGTTTTGATCCTTTGAAGTAAACTTCAAATCAGTTTTTAACACATTTAGAACAGGGTCTATAGGATGACCAAGTCTACAGTGCCAGTCATAATAAGAAAGAGAGTTATAACTTTGAAAAGAGGTACCTCAAGAATTGAAATAATATAAACCACCACACTGATTACCAGTCCCCAGAACATTTCCCAGATTCAAATCCTGATTCAAGAAATAACATTTGTTGTCATCAAAGGCAACTACAATTTTATTATCTTTGGCCAGTTTATGAACAGAAATTAAGGTAACACAATACTCTGGAATAACCAGAACATCATATAATATTAAAGAGTCAGCTAACTTTAGATTCCCAATTTTAGTAATCAAAGCTTCAGTTCCATTTGGATGACCAACTTTTATTTGAAGATGAGAAATATCAAAAACATTTACCAAGTCCCTGTCAGAATGTGTCATATGCTGGTTAGCACCAGAATCCACAATCTTTCCATCAGAACTAAGTTTGGATTTCAAAGTGGTATTTGTTGAAAAAAACTTTTGAAAATTTTGATTAAAAATTTTACTAGTATTAAAATAAGTACCTGCCATATTGGCTTGCACACTATTTTCTTTTACAGAAATGTCTTTGATGAGAGAGCTGAGAGTAGTAAGTTCATCAGTAAAACCAGAAGATGAACTGGACCCCACAGAATTGTTATTAGAAAACCTTTTTTGAGTATTCTGAGGTCTGTTATTGTTACCCTTTTTTTCCAAAATTTGGAGGATACCCAATCAATTTAAAACATCTGTCCTGAGTATGCCCATTAAAACCACAGTGATCACAAACAAGAGTAGAACCAGTATATCTCCTATTATCAGATACTTTATTAAAATTAGCAGTAGGAGGATTAGCCTGAGTATTCTCATTAATAGGTCTAGCATATTGACTGGTCTGATTGTTAACTTGATTCACAACTCTAGTAGCAAAAGCAAAATTATGATTTCTACTAATACTACCAGACACAACATTTCTATGATTCTCTTCACTACTGATAATAGCATAAGCACCTTTAACATCAGGCAAAGGGTCTCTAGAAAGGATATTACTCCTTATTTGCATGTAAGTATCATCCAGACCCATTAAAAATTGCATTAGTTTCATAAGTTGATTATGCTTTTTAAAATCATCAGCAGCATGACAAGTACATCTAGGTAATTGAACCATAGCATCAAATTGTTTCCACAAAGTACTTAGCTTATTAAAATATTCAGAAATAGTAGTGTCATTCTGAGTTAAAGAATTTATTTTATGATGCAGGTTAAAAGTAACAGAACCATCAACCCTGTCAAAGGTATCTTTTAACTCATTCCAGACACTAGAAGCACTTTTAGAAAAAATTTGACCAAGAAACAGTTCTTCAGAGATGGAATTTAGAATCCATCCCAAAACAATAGCATTAACCCTGTCCCATTGTCTTCCCAAAACTTCATCAGTATTAGACCTTCTAATGCTAACATCATAGCACAAGACCAAACATTATGATTCTCAGTTCCTTTTAGTTTTATTGAAACAACAGTTAAAGAAGCTGAATTATTTGGGTGTAAATGTAAAGGATGACTCAAATCCAGTTTACTTATTAAAGTGACAGGGTTATCAGGTTCATACTCATCATCAGTATAACCATGAATAGAATTATGAACAGACATGATTCAAGAACAGACAAACAAGCACACAAATTAAGTAGAGAAAGTAGTTCCCATGTTTTCCTTGCCACTAAAGTGGTAGGTCAAGGGCGCACACAAGCACACAAAAAACAAGAATCAAGAACAATAATAAAGAACAAAGAATCTCAACCACAACCAATCACAACTTCCAATAATCCCAAAACCTATCCTCCGGCAATCTAAGCAGAAAAATAAGAACATAAATTAAAGAGAGAGTGTGAGAGGTGTTACAGAGCACGCAATTAATAATCAGCAGCGGAATAACAGACCTACTATACTCTAGATTCACTTAGTCTAGAGATATAGTAGATATACAGCAAGAACCCAGAAACAATATCCAAGAACCAACAAACCCTAATTTTCAGAATTAGGGTAAATCACCAGAACCACTTCCAATCTTAACCAACCACCAGATCTTATCGATTAACCAATCTTAATCGATCACAGAAGTCTTTAATCGCAAAAGCCCCAAAATATACTAAACCCTAATTTTCCAGAAAATAGGGGTTTTTCAGAAAACTTCAAGATTAACCAAATTCACCACAAGATCTATCAATTAACACAAGTTAATTTACCAAGAACCAACAAATTTTTAAAAAACCCAATTTTATCAAGAAACCTTAATTTTCAAAATCGATATACAGAGCAACCTGGCTCTGATACCATGAAGAAAAACAGATTCTTATGATAACAAAACACTTTTATTAATTCTGAATCAATATCACAAAACCAGAACTTCTATTCTCAAATAGAATGAAACAACAAACCAGTATTTGATCTCAATCAAATAAAGAACAATCAGTAACAACAAGTAACAAGTGTTTTGATCAAGAGAATTAATAACACGATTAGGGTTTTTTCTAGTGAGAGAGTAATTGAGAGATCGTATTGTAGAGAGAGAATGGTTAGTAGAGATGAGAAAGACTGCATATCTCTCTCCATATATAGCCATCAATATTACACTATGGCCCTTCAATCTTTAAGTCTTTGCTAGATATCATCCAAAGTTTATCCAAGCTTTAAATCATTTACACTTCCAGTCCTTCCAGATATAAACCTTCAACATCCAACTCTAAATCATCCTTCAGAAATATATAACTGAATAAACACAATAATAAGCAATCTTGGATATCACAATCAGATTATACAAATGTTTTAGACCATAAATCTCAACAGTTAATCATGGGGATTGAGTCAGGAGGGTCATCGTTGAACATATCAGGAAACTCTAATGATTATACTATTTCTGTTGAAGAAGCATGCTTCACACTAGATCCATAATAAAATATTGCAAATCTATTCTAGCTTATTTGTTGAGTAAGAAAAGCAAAGCAAATCAGAATTGAGTAGGATGATGATATGAAGTTTTCAACCTTTAGACATTTAAGTAGAGATAACCCTTTAAGATTTTACTTTTACTTTATTGGTTTAACATGAAAATGGGATGGGATGCACATGGCTAATTCAATACAAGTCATACCATTATATACTGAATCAAAATACAGTATCCACATGGTACAATTCTTCTTATCAATTAAGCTAAATAACTCAGATCCATACAAGACTGTATTCGTACCCAAACTTATAATTTAAATAAAAATAAATAAAAAAATACCCAAGTTACACTCTTATTGAACTTAAACACTAACTTAAACTATGTTAATTTTACAACGTGTTGACATATCAGATGGCGTGTTACATGCCACGTGTCTAACAAAGGATGGTGTTTCAATAATATAAAGTAGTTGAAATCATGCAACAATTTCAAGAAACGCTGTAATGTTACAAGAAATCATACATTTGGAAGTTTGATACTTAAAGCATGTCGAAAAGATCAGTAGCAACCTCAACTTCAGGAAGAGAGACAACTTCGGAAGCTTCCTTTCCGCATCACCAAAATTGAGTATCTGTTTGTAAAAGTTTTTTTGGATTTCAATATTAACGATTCACTTGCAATTAATTTTTAATTATTCTATATAGTGGGTCGGTGGTGTGCATGTTGGTTAAGAGCCCCCTCGCTTGGAGGGCACCAAGGAATCGAGCAATGGTTCTTGCTACAAAA
This sequence comes from Chrysanthemum lavandulifolium, assembly GCA_022545495.1. Taxonomy (NCBI): domain Eukaryota; kingdom Viridiplantae; phylum Streptophyta; class Magnoliopsida; order Asterales; family Asteraceae; genus Chrysanthemum; species Chrysanthemum lavandulifolium. The sequence continues at coordinate 274,960,739 of CM040243.1, forward strand.
CAAAGTTAGATGACACCTTACAACCCTGAATATTCTTATCGCATTCCTTCTCCACTGTATTAAAAAGGCTACCTTGCTAGCAACAAAATTAGAGAATCTGAAAGACCTTTTCTTTTTAGGAATGCAGTCTTTGATGATTAACACAGCTGGACTATGATCTGAAATAATGTATGGAAGAAACACACCATGAGATTTTGGATACTTCTTCATGAACTCCTCATTAACCAAAATTCTGTCTAGCTTCTTTAACACTGAGCATAAAGGATTTTTTAAAGATTTTGTCCATGTGAAATGGAACCCACTACTGCATATGTCTTCCACTTCCATAGAATTAACAGCATCTTGGAACTCATTCATATCCATATTCCTAGAAGATCCCCTGAAGAGTGCTCAGAAACATCCAAAGTCACAATAATATCACCTAACAATAACCAAGGATTATCACCTACAAACTGCTTATGTTGCAAAAGCTCTGACCACAAAATCCTTCTTTCCATTCCTGAATTACTAGCATAGACAAAACTGCAGTAGAACTTAACCTTACTAGAAATGACTTCCATAGAACATAAGACAGCTTGATTAGACATACTGATAATCATGCATCTCACCACATTAGGATTCCATCCTATCATGATTCTACAACAAGCAGGGCTATGTTGAACATTAGAAACCCAATCCCATTGTCCAAACACTTTGTTACCCACCCTAATTCTTCGTGTGTGTTTTTATCACCCCTGATGGTTCTTGAAGTTTCAGTTAGTCATAGTCCACCATTTCCTTAAATTGAGAATTTCTAACCTCATCCTTTCGGTGTTAAAATTACCTCAATTAATTCTGTTATATAGTACTGTAGCCTATCGTTGACATCAATACACTATTAAAAGGGTCATCTGTCAATATAATCCATTTTAAAAAAAGTTCATCTCGATAAGCACTTTGAAATGTATGTCTTTTAAACACTGTTAGTTTTTACTACCAAATAAAGCATTTAGGCAGAAGAGGTTTGTTTTATCCATAGTGCATAAAATAAAGCAGTGAGTAGAAAATCTAAGAAGCGAATTAAGTAGGATTGTCAAATGCTCAAACAACTGTTTTTGTTGAATTATTCGCAAATATGCCTAGCTTCTAGCTTTTTCCAAAACAGGAAAAACCTTCTTGGTCCATTCAATACATCTTCACAGGAGGTAATGGTGGTCATCATGGAGGGAGTGTGTTTCCAATCATCTGAAGCCTTCCATTGAGAGGAAAATGTAGGATGTTTGGCAGAGCCCCCCAGGGGATGGGTTATGGATTCCTAGTGATGCCTCTATCCATTTCTACCATGTCTACTATGGTTGTAGGTTGAGTGGAGTGGTAGAGTGGAGAAGAGGAAATGTAGCTAGATGGTAGGTGCTATAAAGGTGAATTGGTATAATAAGCATGGCTGGTTGCTGGTATAGATGAAGCTGGAAATGCTCTGTTTGTTGCTCTGTTCTGCTGTCTACATTGTGTCTATCAGACATAATTGTTGCTATGTTCTGCTGATATTGGATAGTTCAGATGTATTTTGTTTGAGTATGCTGAGTGTATGGTTGTGTCTATTTTAGATTTGGGTGATGTCCAAATCTTGTTTCCTATTTTTATGATTGTAATGATTTGGAGTTTAATATAATTCTTTCACCTTTGCAAAAAAAAAAAAAAAAAAAAAAAAAAAAAAACGGAAATTTCCATTCTTAACCAAATAACCAAATATGTTACTAGTTCTAAGATCCTTCATTTTAAAATTGGCATATGCATTGTCAATAGTCCATTCACTTACTCTATATATATCCTTCAACACTGATCAACACTTCATCCTCACATCCAGTTTTCAAACGAGCTCTTCACTCTCAACAATTCTAGTCTAAACATACAATGAGTACCCCTTTAATCTTCTTCTTTCTCTTCTACTTTAATTGCTCAGGCTAAATACCAGCTGTCGATGAACCAAGGTGCCAAATTAGTCAAATTCAAGCTGTCCGAAGTACAACAACGTCCAAACCCCGTCCTTGAGTCAGAACCTAACATGGTCACGGATTATGACTAGTTCGCTGCTCGCATTCACAAGTCTCAATCTTGCGCCAACAACAAGGAAGACCATTTCTTGAAGGAAGGTCTCCCTGGCCAACCTTCATCAACATAGGGGTTAAAGCAGTTTGCTGGAAACCTTGATGTTGATGTTATATCAGGGAGGTCTCTATTTTACTACCATGTGGAGTCGCAATCCAATCCTGCTTCCAAGCCGTTAATACTTTGGCTGAATGGGGGTTAGTAAATAAATTATAACGAGCTGCTATAATTAACCTGTGTCAGTGTTATTAAATTTTATATACAAATGATGCATGTGTGTGATTTTTGTATGCATGTAGGCCCTGGATGTTCATCGGCTGGGTTGGGGGCCTTCACTGAAGCAGGTTGGTAAATAACGGTTTAGAAGCAGAATCGGATTGCGATTCCACATGATAGTAAAATAGAGACCTCCCTGACATAACATCAACATCAAGGTTTCCAGCAAATTGCTTTAACGCCAAAGTTGATGATGGTTGGCCATGGAGACCTTCCTTCAAGAAATGGTCTTCCTTGTTATTGGCGCAAGATTGAGACTCGTGAATGCGAGCAGCCAACGGGTCATAATCTGAGACCATTTTAATTAGGTTCTGACTCAAGGACGGGGTTTGGACGTTGTTGTACTTGGGACAGCCTGAATTCGACTAATTTGGCACCTTGGTTCATCGAAAGCTGGTATTTAGCCTGAGCAAAGAAGATAAAGAGAAGGAAGAAGATTAAAGGAGTACGCATTTATGTTTAGACTGGAAGTGTTGAGAGTGAAGAGCACGTTTGAAAACTGGATGTGAGGATGAAGTGTTGATCAGTGTTGAAGAATATATATAGAGTAAATGAATGGACTATTGACAATGTATATGCCAATGTCAAACTTACAGCCAAAAACATATTTGGTTAAGAATCAAAATTTTCTCTTTATTTTGTTTTTATTAGATTGGAAAAAGAAGCTAGAATTAGATTTGTGAATAACTGAACAAAAACATGTGTTTCAGCATTTGACAATCCTACTTAATTCACATTAACACACTGTTTGTTAGGTTTTCTATTTATCTGCTTTACTTTAAGTACTATGGATAGAACAAACCTCTTCTGCTGCTTATTTGGTGATAAAAATCAGTATTTTTTTTTATAAACATCCATGTCAAATTAGACCTTATAGAGATGAATTTAAATGGACTTTATACCCTTATATGTGAACTAAAGCCCCTTTCAAAAATGGATTATATTGACAGATGACACTTTTAACTTTTGGGGTCTCATCACATTTTAAACAGCATAAGGTGAAACACCACATCGGGAACTGCTTAAATTTGGTGCTTATTAGCAATCCAAAACACCCTCTATAATGGACATAAGCAGATGATCATAAACAATTTTCTTCTTTGCAAACACGCAAGACTACTTCTCTCCTATATATCAAACAATCGTGAAATTAAACACAACAAAAAATAAAACTTTAAGCAAAAAACACAATCTTTATAACTACCCGAGTAACAAATTTGCTTCTAAAGTTATTAAACACAATTTTCAAATTAAGTCACCTTATTTTAAAGATTTTAGCAACCGATGACACCAAACTTCTTATTTCACCGTACCTTAAACTACTTATAATCAGTCTTAACCACTTATAACATCATCAGAACAGAGTAAAAATCAAAAAAATTATTTCATTTTCATAAGTACCTGAGTAACAGATTTCCCATGACCATAATGTAGAACCAAATTGGATGACTTTTCAACAATCAACTAGTTGAAATTCATGAAAAACTACAGACACCCTTGTGATGAGTTTAAGTGCTGTTTGGTATATTCCTAAAATTGATTTGGTGATGATAAACCATATGATGAAGTGAATGTTTTAATTTTAGAATTTAGTCCAAAATTCTAGAAACGAAGCCCAATATATGTGCGCTTTTGGTGCTTCAACGAAAGAAAAATATGCTATAAAATGGTTCATCGTGTATAACAAAATTTGGAGATTCAAATAAATCAATAAATTTCTTTCTTTTTTACTTCATACTGTTTATGCTTCTGCTGATCGACTAGTTGTTTTTATCATTGTTAAGAGCATATAGGATTATTCTTAGTTACTCGTATATTGAAAAAAAAGTGAGAGATAGATGAGTGTACATCTTTTAACCAAACAATATCCGAGGTTGAGTATCCAAGTTATATAACAAAAAATACCATTCCAAAATAACCAAACTTCCTCGTAAACCAACAGTTCGGGTTTGGCATGTTTCAATTCTTAATATACATTGTGAAGGCATGCACAAAATATGAGATAATTTGAAAAGTGAAAAAAAAATACTATCAAATAACAAATGCTGAACATGAAAACCATAGTTATCTTGTATGTTTTGATTGGGACAAACATCATGAATCATGGTGTTTCTTTAGTGCCTTTTGCCAGTATAGGAAAAAGTTAAAAGATAGATTGTGCTTTAGATGATTCCTTGAAAAAGTGTGAAGTAAACTTTGGTTTGCATCAAATCAAGCTAGCTACTCGTATTACTTTTCTTTCAATATCTTTTTTCATCCCATATATTGATATATGTACTTGTCTTGTTACACTTTCTTGCATTCAAGAAAAAATGACAATTGATGGTGGAAAATTTCACTTTGGGTTTGCATCTAGATATAATTAAGTGAAGTTATAATTTAACACACGCCACTAGATATAATTGAGTGGTAAAAAAAACACTTAGGGACAAGATAGGAAAAGAGACCAACAAACCATTCATCAAGCCCTAGCCTCGGCCTTTACCGTACTAGTTAGTCCGAGGCGCTCTCGACCATCACCCAGAGCAAGAGAAGCTCGGATGCTCAAACTAAAGCAGAAGTACAATGAAATTAAATATATTTTGGTTAAGTATTAGGTAGTAATGCAATAATAAGTTTAATTGATCCAATTGATTAGAAAGGCGCATCCCATCAAGTTCCACCAAAACCAATAGATGAACAAGCACCTTCCATAAATAAACACCACCACTTGCAAGGTACTCCAAAATGTCAATATATATACACGATCACGGCAAAACATCCAAAGGCATTATTCAATCTTGTTCTCCATAAATAGCAATAAGTATATGGTGCCAACCTGTTATCCTAACGTGTTACTCACAAGGAATTTGGATCCACATGATGAAAGATAGCCTTTATTATCGATGGGCAATGTACAAGTCCGCTCATATTCCCCAATTTCAGAGCACAAAACTTATCCCTGCGTTTTCTTTAAGTTGAGTGGATAGGTATGGAGTCGCAATGATAAAACTTTGATCAAGTAGGATCGTATAAGGCCACTACCATGACTAGCATTTGATGCCCTGTCCATCTCTCCTTTGTAAAACCATAAATAGGTGTCATTATACATTTTATGGAGGTATTCAAGGATATAATGTATAAACACAGATAACCAAAATAACTCTTTGATTGATAATAGGAATATAGCTCAAAACCTATTACATGTTTATACAATACATTGTATGTGTTTGTGGTGTACTAAACTCAAAGGAAATGTTTCTATTTATAGGCTTCAACTCTTCACAAGTAGCAAGCAACTTGCTTATCTTCAACTTGCATAATCTGTATAAAATCTTGGATAAGATTCCATATCTTTCATAAGATTTCCTATCTTTTTCAAGTTGCATATCTTGGACAATATTGAGCCATTATTCAACACTCTTACTTCTTTGACTTAGAATTCCAACAATCACCCCCGAATCTCTAAGTCCTTCTAGAGATATCTTTGATTCCAATCAAGCTCCGCATTTCCTTGAACTTGATTCGAGCCAATGGTTTCGTGTAAAAATACAGTTTCATCAATATCTTCTTGCTCCATAAAATTGCTTTCTTGGAATTTTTGGAGTCGATCCGGACATTTAGACGCGTAATGGCCTGATTTATCACATCTGTAGCATTTAATCTTCGACAGATTCTTTTTCTGGTTTCGGTTTGAGTCGGAATTTTGTTTGGACTTGTTGGGTTTATTCATACTTTGGGCTTTTGACCCACTAGAAAAACCGGATCCACTAGATGAACCGGATCCATCCGACCCGTATCCATCTTGATTAATAAAATCCTTTGACCGGTTATTAATTCCCCACTTCCCCTTTCCTCTCGATCCAGACCCAGCGCCACCACCGGAACCACCACTGCCACCACCGGCGTTCCTACTCGAACCACCACCACTCGAACGAGTAAACAATACCCTTTGCTGCTCGTCTCCACCATCTTCTCCACGAATCCGCTCTTCATACGCCTTCAACCGACCAACTACATCTTCGAAACCTACTTTCTTTAGATCAAGAACCTGCTCAAGAGAAGCAACAAGATGAATGAACTTTCGCGGCACCACCTTCAACAGCTTTTTAACTAGTTTCGATTCGTCTATAGTTTCCCCCAGCGACGAGGATTTCGAAGCTATTCCGGCGAGTTTTCCGGCGAAAACATCGATGGTCTCGGTCTCGTGCATCTTTAACCGATCAAACTCAGAGTTCAAGGTTTGCAGCCGCGCTTCCTTCACTCTATCAGCTCCAACGTATCGAGCTTTAATCGATTCCCACAGCACCTTCGGACTATCTACATCTCCTATCTGCATTATAAGAGTTTCAGGGATTGCTTGGTACAGCAATCCCATCGCCAGGTTGTTTTTCTCTTCATTTGCTTCTGTTCCAAGTTCTATAGTTGACCATGCTTCATGAATTCTGAGTACTACCTTCATTCGTAGGGCCCAGACAGTGTAGTTGGTGGATGATAGCATTGGACATGCTACGGTGGTTGTCCCGACCTCCTTCACCCTCACCGGTGGAGGACCTGCTGCGTCTTCAACATCTGACATGGTTCAAGAAAACACCAGGTATGAATTCAAAGCCCCTTCTCTCAGGCTCTGATACCAATTCAAGGATATAATGTATAAACACAGATAACCAAAATAACTCTTTGATTGATAATAGGAAAATAGCTCAAAACCTATTACATGTTTATACAATACATTGTATGTGTTTGTGGTGTACTAAACTCAAAGGAAATGCTTCTATTTATAGGCTTCAACTCTTCACAAGTAGCAAGCAACTTGCTTATCTTCAACTTGCATAATCTGTATAAAATCTTGGATAAGATTCCATATCTTTCATAAGATTTCCTATCTTTTTCAAGTTGCATATCTTGGACAATATTGAACCATTATTCAACACTCTTACTTCTTTGACTTAGAATTCCAACAGGTATATCATCTAGTAGGAAGCAAGAATGACCAATTTATAACAGCAACTGATAAAAAAGAGTACAGAAATCAACCTAAATGTGTTTATGAGATGTGAGCATCCTATATATTTACTAGCTAGCGAGCTATGTGATACTCATACTTTGATTGGAATGTCGAAGTAGCAGAACTGGTTTAACGAGCAATTCAAAGCTGCAAGTAAATGCCCAAGTTCCGTTGGTAATAGATAACTTTCCATTTATCCTTAAAATGAGCTATCAATAGAGTCGCTGCTATTCCTATTGTTTTGTCCTTGTTCATACTCTCTTAAGTTTGTATTATCTAACATCGATCACTTGTTAATATTCTTGTTGAAAAGTAGTACTATTTGTTATTCTAATGCAAAATTATAAAAGGGTTCTACTTGTTTTGCACCTTATCTGTAAGTTAGCTTTACTTGTTGTCATGTCTCTTGTTATATCATTTCCGTGTCATTCGTGCTTGTCACTTGCTTCCCATCCAATTTTCTGCTCACCACTAAACTTTTTTTGGCATGGTTTACAAAAGCAAATTGCCAAAACTACGGTAATAATGTAAAATATATCTTAATATAGTTGAAATAAAGTACGATACCATATCGTAAAAGCCAGATTACATACAATATACCATTGTTTGGTCACTTTTCTTTTAGGCTCATTTTACCCTTGAACTGGTTTTACGGTGTTATTTTAGCGACTTGAATCTCATCAGATAATTATTAAGTTGTTTGAGTGGGTATAGAGTAGCATAAGCTTGTTTTCTTATTTGAATGTGAGTTTTATGAGAATATCGTCCATAAAACTTATAAGGGTTAGTGACTTGGTCTTGATAGTTCAAATATATTGGATGATGTTACAGATGCAGTTTGATATTTTTATTAATTAAAAAGCAGATTGACTCAAGTTTTTAATCTTGTGTAAAAAGGTGTACATTTGGGGGTGGCAATGGAAGGGTCGGAAACGGTTCCAGGATTAACCCGATGAGGTTGCGTACAACTGATTCAAAAAAAGCTCGCCATTCTTGGGTAACCTAAATAAGCAAAACCTCATCCATTTGCCCGTTTTACCCTATAGCCAAATAGCCAAAGTTACTGACACGACAGTCAACTATAACATCATCATTTAAACCAAGTAAGATATATATTTTTGGAGGGTTTTACCCATTAATATTTTTTTTCTTGTAAAACTGTAAGGAAATTCATATGTTTTATATATAGAGAAGTGACAAACTTCATTTTTGTGAAGTTAAAAAAATAAATAACTACAAACAACCAAATATACAAACTAACAAAAAACACAACCAACGTTTGAAATTTGGGATCAAGTTGAGACTGTGACCAACATGACATGTTATTCTTTCCTTATGTGTATCAAAGCACCACCTACTAGAATTATTGGTTTGAGGCTTTATTTTGTACAAGCAATGCATGTGATTAAAGTTTTCTCTCTGAGTTTCTGAATTAAGAAAGGTTTTTGTACTTTTATTTCAAAGAATATTTGTATTTATATGCCACTGTGTTACTAAAGTTCCACCTTTATATTGTGAAGTAAAGTAAACTTGTAATGCTTCTGATTCCTAATTAACTATATAAATTTGTAAATATCATTTAGCAACTGATTATGTATGACAGGAAATACTTATATACCTATAGGCTTTTATTTCCTAATCTATATATATAGTTGTAACTAGCAGTGTTTATTGGTTTGTTATTATAACCATGGTTGTAATTCAGTTTATTAGGTGGCTCATAGCTGAAATCAAATACCAATTTTAGTTCATTGACCAACTGATATGAATTATATAGTAGATTGAAGTTTCTCATGTTCATGTTATATTAACATGAGAAAAGCGAGTTTGAGACATGTGAGATAGATATTGTGCGTCCCAATGGTACCCGATGTGTGAGAATGCTTCCTAACCAGATGGTTGTGGGTTCAAGTTCTGCGTAAAACATATTAGATGTATATATGTTGCGTTCACTTGTGTATATATCATGAGATGGTCGACGCTTAAAAAAACAGCATGTCTTTGACTTAAGTGTAAGCGGCTTAACTAAGGTATACCCATGACTGTTTCTAAACCGTTTGCGGCGATCCCAAGATAGGTCCATAATTTCGAACCTAAGTCCTCTTGTAACGAGATTAGGACATCTAACCAATAGTAACCACTGGCTGTCTTGTACCTTATTCTTTTATCTTAGGTATAATATATAAACAAGGAACAAAAAATAACTTAAAAATATATCACAAATTATCCCCAAAACTTTAAACTCTTTTTAAGACCTGAAATAACTTCCAGTTACACTTTATAAGTATGTCATAAAACAAAAATAAAATATAATGTCTTTAGTATCTCATCATGGTCTCAACTAACAGAAACAGAACAGTATTGTGGGCAGTATTCGCTTCAGGAACATTAGCTTACGGGCTGCTGATGATTTCCATAACCATTAGATCCATACATGCCTGAATCCTGACTCTGTTGCATACCATATCCATAACCACCACCGTAACCTTGCTTCCCCTGGTAGTTACCGTTCTGTCAAACAAGTTTAAATTTCACGAGTCAGTAAAAAAGCACACAAATTTCGAGCTGTAAATGAGATTAAACTTGAGAACGGTGTTGTTTAAATGTTAATATCTAGGATTATTTGTTGGTAAAATGTACTTTGTACAATGGACATATGATGGAGATTGTAGTGAAGTTGTCTTCATAGTGTGTTATTAATGTGTACTAAAGACATGAAAATGGCCAAACCGATATGACCTGCTATGATAAGAGGCCTAATAATCATCTCCTAATCCCCAATTAAGATTGCTAATGATAATCAAGTATTATGCGAACACCACTAATATTAACCGTAAGTAATATCTATATAATACATAGAATAATATTAGTTCAATCCAAAAAGTTAATCCGTGGATGGGAACATTATTCCGTCTCCAGAAAAAACAATGTCCTCGCCTTGTTCAATTTTTCCTCTCAATAATCTCGAAGTAGGTCCTTCGTTAACTTCCTAGTTTCTTGGAACTCATATTATCACTAAAATACCTAACAAAAATATGCCTAGACTTTACATTAAACACTGGCTGAAAGAGTATTTATTATTTATGCATTGGACCTGTCTAGGGGCTTCAAGCCTCGTATACAAAATAAATCCCTGTGAAAGAACAGGCCCATGTTGCTGGCATGATTCTACCCAAAATCAGGCCCATTAATATGCGTGTCTCTTCACTGTACTCTAATACCAACTTTTTTTTTCTAACTTGCCGTCTTAAAGAGCATGATACCACCTTTATTCGATGATAGGCTCTCTCATGCGTAAAGGGTATACTATCAAGGGGAAAACCAACTCTCCTTGCAATAGCCAGTCATACAAATCTCTTCTACTCCTTGTTTGTAGATTCTCCTAACAAAAAATTGTATCCTACTAAAGCTATATATAAGACCAATAAGGCAATAACCATTTATCAATATAAAATTACATATATGCACGGCTGCCAGGTCTAACAAAACCATAAAACAGAGAACAGCACGTTTTAACAGGAAGGGATGTGGGGGAAAAACTCGGTTGTAGGCTTCACGACAAAGAAACACCAGTATCTCTTAAGAATCACAAGAAAAATTAAGCATTTGCAAAGCTAATGCCAATCCCAATTCCCTCACAATCAATCTTTGAGGCTGACTCCTAACTCTTTTGACACCAAACTGTATGTGAGCAGGTCAAGGACATATTTTAATTCATCTACAATTATTAAACTTTCTTCGTATTTAATGTTTAGGATCACACTGACATGCAAGATTACTCAAAGTCTGTAACTTTGAATGAGCCTTCTAATCAAATACTATAAGTTTGAGCAGCCTAACTTAAGTGAGGCTATAACCATTTATGCTATCTCAAGAAATTGACAGACGTCCTGTCTCTAAAATAATATTATCTGACTTCTCATTGTTACGTGAATAAGTAAGCGGCTAAGCGCTATACATGGACAACAAAATTGCTGAAAATTTGACACATTAACTGTAATTGTCGTCAAGTTGAGTTGTAATAATTCCACCACTGATAATCTCACACATGTTATAGTTAGCAATGGTCATGCAACGTCAAGAACTATATACATGCTAACAGTGGCGGAGCCAGGAAATCTAATCGAAGGGGGCAACGGACGAGAAGAATGATTCGATAACGGGTTATTTTTTTTAAAATAAAATCAAAAATGGGTCGGGTAGGGACGCAAAAAGACTTATCTTAGGCAATTAACACTAACTAAATATGCAATGTATGTACAATGAGAACCATTTTATAACAACAGACCCATCATATTCATCTTAAATAAAATCAACTCGGCTTGTATTTTGTTCACACCTTTAAAAGAAACACAAAAAATAAACACGGTAGAAGTAAAAATAAGACATTCTAAGAACGGCTAAACTTGTGTCAAAGTAATTAAGATCTCATTTAGGCATTTGTATGGGGAATTGATACTCACACCATATTTTTTGATTCATGCACCATAATTTGTGCATTACAGTTTGTATTGTACAATACTGTAATGCACAAATTATAGTGCATGCATCAAAAAATGTGGTGTGAGTATCACCTCCCATTTATATGTGACTATACGTAACAATAATAATAATATGGAAGTTTCTTTCAATTGTTTAAGTTTGTTTTGTAAGGCTAGCAAGTGGAGGACAACAAAAAGACTAGTTAATATATTTTGGTAAGGAAACTATAAGAGAATTAATCTTTAAAATAAAAAACTAATATAAAGTACATATTAAGTGGATATATAATAATATTTCAATGTTATGTATTCTTTTCTCTCTTTCCCACCGTCCCTTCCAATCTCTTCTTTCTTTTTCATGTCTATCAATCGACCATTGCAGAAGAAAAAAAATGGTTTGTGAAGATTCAGATTTATGATTTTTGCTTTTTAAAGAGGGCACTCGGTTTCCTATGTTGAGGGCACTGCCAATTTTTACACCCAATCTAACCATTTTTTCTACTAGTTTAGCCATTATATTGAAGCTTTGTTGGGCCTTTCCCCCCACTAATTACAAGGTGGCTCCGCCCCTGCATGCTAATCATTTCACTTCAAGGCATGTTTTAAATTAGGCGAGATTTTGACCTCAAAAACCAAAGTGCCACCAGTTACAAAAAAAGTTTTTTCCCATCTTTAAATAGAAAATCTTTATTAATATATCAATTGAGAAAAAAAAAAAAAAAAAAAAAAAAAAACTTAGGTGTGTTTGAGTACAGAGAAATGAGACTAGAGAAAGGAAATCATTTCATTTCTCTTGTTTGGTACGTAGAGAAATCAAATGGGCGGAGAATTTGGAATTCTGAGAAATCACCTCTTTGTAATTTGTAACTCTTTGTTTTCCATCCCTTTTGTGGAGAAATTGGAGAAATGGATTAATTTTTTGAGAAAATGTATTTTTTTTTTTTTTTTTTTACATTTAAAAAATTAAAAGAAAAAATTTTAAAAAATATATTTTTAAAAAATTATTTAAAAAAATAAGTTTTTAAAAAAATACATTTTAAAAATATTTTTAAAAAAACAAGTTTTTTTTAAGTAAATAGATTTTAAAAAATAAGTTTTTTTAATAATTTTTTTAAAGAAAGTACATAAATTTTAAAAATAAATTTTAAAAAAAGATATATTTTTTTAAATATTTTTAAGAATTTTATTTAGACAAAATATTATTTAAATAAAAAAAATTTCATTTCTCGGGTCAAGTCTCTGTTGTTATTAAACATTATAATTGAATAAAATTCTCTACTGATTTCTATTCTCTGAGATTCTATTATCTACTTCATTTCTTTTCTCTGAATTTCTCTCTACCAAACGCACCCTTATAGTAACATGCAAAGAGAATTGATTGGTTGACTTATAACAAAAACTTAATAGGATTAAGAGTAACCATAAAGTCCTAATGTGTTTAATACGTTAAGCTTCCTCAAAGGGCAATATAACATTAATGTGATTGGTCCCACTCATCTATTTGACTATTCCCATATACATAATACAAAATTAAGATCACTAACAACAAAACAGAGTATATAACAATTTCCATTTGCTCATATCTAGTGAGAATGCAAAATAAAGAGAAGTTAACTAATTCTTCCATTGTGACCACTTCTATGCTTAAAGCTCGGTTTGGGTCCAAAAATCCATACTCGTATGACTACTAAGGTTACTTTAGACTTTTCACTAACAACTAAGTTCAGTTTGGAACCACATGTAAAATTAAGAGCCATACAGCAAAATATTTTTATAAACTTCACTGTTAACATCAATCAGAAACTTAGAATATAGTCGTATAATAAAGAAACCAAATAATGCATACCTGTCTGCCAGCTGGAGTTTTACCCCACGATATACGAACTGTCTGTTTGCCGATCACCGTGCCATGCATGTTCTGAATTGCATCCTCGGCGCTGCTTCTGTATAATTATAAACAAACAAAATATCATGTATAAGCTAACAAAAACAATTCCATTAGATATAAACACAAACGACACAACAAATAAGTACCTGTTTGCAAATCTAACAAAACCACATCCTTTCCCTATAGGTATCTTGACCGATAAAATCTCGCCACAATGAATAAAGGTTTGCCTCAAGTCTTCATCATTGACTTCCGAGTCAAGTCCACCGACAAAAATCTGTGTAAAAGTCAACACGTTAGCAAAATACACAAATATGTTACTTATAATTAAACAACAAACAAAACCAACATACGGTTGTATTAGAAGAATCTTCGTCAGACTGGGAGTTTTGAGACATAGCACCAAATGAACCACCTCCGCCAGATAATAGCACAGCTAATTATACACAAGAATTGAATAAATCTACTTGAATACATACAATACCAGCTTTTGTCCTGGTTTACCAATTTTTTGTCCATCTAGAGTCATTAAAAGATGGTTGTGTGTTCCATATTTTTATACAAAAAACTTAAAAAGCCAAGCAGAGCCATCTTTTAATGACCGAGATGTACAAAAAAAAAGTACTGTGGCTGAATCAGGACACTCAGGACAAAAAAAATGTTGATACAATAACCCAGAAAAAGGGTCAGAAGAACACACCTTGTGATCCATATTGTTGCTGTTGACCATATTGTTGTTGACTTGATGGCTTCTTAGGAGTTGCAACACCAATCCGCATAGCCCTGCTTGAACAATATTGACCATTCATTTCATTCATAGCCCTCGTCCTTTCATTATCATCACTAAATCTAACAAACCCGTATCCTTTTGAACAACCAGTATTTGTATCAACAACTACTTTTGCACCTTTAACTGATGGATATCTACTAGCAAATGTTTCAAGCAAAATTGTATCAGTCACATCTGGAGCCAAATCTCCAACAAAAATAGATAGATCTGAACCAGTGTCTGCTCCACGTTTTTCCCCTGTGCTAAAGCTCGCCCAGTTTAACCGAAAAGCTTGATCAGTGTTTGGCATCATTGTCCCGTTATAGGTTTGAAGAACTTTTTCAGCAGCTGAATGAGAAACAAACTCAATGAATCCATAACGCTCTGATTGACCGGTTTGCTTGTTCCTAATGAGCTTTATAGTTTGTACCTAAATATGTATAAAAATATGGAGAAGATATCAGATACTACAAAAGATATAACAAGTAAATGTGAAATAGAATGTCAACAAAAATGTAAATCATGTTAGCAAGATCCTTGCATCATGTCCTATTTGCATCTTTCTGCACAATTTACAAAAATATCAAGCAACGGGTCTCAATGCTGAATCAATATACGCAAGTCCAATTTAATCATGAGGTCTGATACAGACAACGATGTAAACATGGAATTTAAATGTTGAGACCATCCACTTTTAGGGATAATGAACAATGACATCTTCAAAACAGTCGCACATAACAATTTGTAAGCCGAATTTGTATCATCTTGATGTGATTGTGTAAAGAACGTTTCACGTAGAGGAAAGTTAGCTTTATTTGAAAGATAGTATCACGAGAACCGTCTGGAAGCTATGTTTGAAGCAAATGGTTAGTACATTCGTTAGATCAAGTATCGTGTCCTCTAAATGAGACTCCCAACTCAAAAAAGTTTGTCTCCATGTCGAGCATGATATTTTTGCATCTCGAGCGTAATATGTGAAAGCAGAACTAAGGAGCATATAATAACGTTAGGTGATGGTATCTTCAAGTTCCTACTGTGTGCAGTTGGTCAAGAGAATTTAATGCTTATAACTGTTAGTACTTTGCTTGAGCTTTGAATTTTGTCAACCGAAAAGAACACATGAAGAATTTCGCCACTATGGGTTTTCGGATGGAACTATACAGGGCATATGGACATGATGTGAATCTTCAATATAGGATACAAGTAAAAATTCTTTGAAAAAAACTATTACTTTCGTGGACCTTTTTTTCTTATTTTAATACACATCATGTTCACAAACCCATCTATAGTTCCATCTAAAAAACCATTCGTTCCAAGAACCCCTCATAGGCTTCTCTCCAGTAGACAATATCATAAGTCTTATTTTCAATCACAATCAAGAGACACAATTAGAAGTAAAAAATCAATTGACCTAACAGACATAAAAGATAATTAACCAAGCTTTATATGTTCCTCCTTATTATACTTCCACAAACCACCCCAAAAACATGCCTACATCATACACACCATGTTGGTTAGACTCTCTCACTCGGAAAACACTAACGCTCAATCTCAAAGAATGCTTTCTCATTCACTTCAACCTAAGCAAAACATATATCCGAAAATCCTCCCTAAGCAAAATGTTCCTTACATCGCCATAAACAGTTAGGGGGTGTTTGTTTTGGCTTATATAGTCGGCTTATGGCTTATATGGTTTTTGGCTTATATAAGCTTATCATGGCCTATAACTTTTCGCCTTAAACTAAATTTGACATCTAGACTATACATGTTTAAAATCATCATTCATTATACCTATAACTATCATTTACCAACACTATATAAATCCAAACAACTTTACAAAAACCCGAAAAAAAGGCGAAAACCCTAACCTCGCCAGTCTGCGAAAAACACGACTGGAGATAAGTCTCATCCATCCACTGATGCAAATCACCAACCCAAACAGTCTTATTATCCTCACTAGTACTCTGAACAATCTGGCTGCTGCCATGCTGCTGCTGTTGTTGCTGTTGCTGGTGATGAAACTGTTGTTGATAAGCAGCAGCAGCGTAAGGCATGTAAGCTGCAGCAGCTGGCGGCTGTTGGTACATCATAGCAGCAGGATGCATAGCTGCTGCTTGATATCCTTGTTGCTGCATAGCTAACCATTGTTGTTGTTGGTACTGTTGCATGGCTAACCATTGTTGTTGTTGTTGGGTTATGTCTGTGTTTGTTGGGGTAGGGTTTACGTTGGTGTTTGGTTGTTGCATATTGGTTTTTAAGGTTGTTTAAGGTTTGTGTGTTTTTTTTTTAAGGTTGTTTAAGGTTTTTGTGTTTGTATGGATTGCGGCGCTGAGGATGGGGTGGTGGCTCTGGAGAGAAAGCAGGGTGGAAGGAAAAGAGAGGTCAATGATGGGTTGATGAGATTTAAATCTAGAGGTGGTATTTACATTGTCTACCCTTTATCTTTCTTTTGTGTTTCTATGCTAGTTAGAGTTCTCAAGTTTTTTTATTAGGTAAAAGTAGGGCTGAGCAAATCCACCCGAAAGTCGATCCGAACCGACAAACCGACCGAAAGCGGATCGAACCGAACCGATTTTTTTCGGTTCTGTTTCGGTTTTGTATATTTATTTCGGTTTCGGGTCGATTCGGTTTTTGTCGGTTTTTTTTGCTCGAAAGCCGACCCGAATCGAGTTATTCGTTTCGGTTCTGGTTTTGATATATATTTTTCGGTTCGGTACTCGGATTGAGTTTTTCCTTTTTAGGTTTTCGGTTCGGGTCGGTTTTCGTCGGTTCAGGTCAGGTTTGACCCGATGCTCACCCCTAGGTAAAAGTAAAGAAGTAAAGAAATAAAAAGCAAATATTTTCAGCTTAAATGTTTAGAGAAAACATTTTACAACAAAACCAATCAAATCACTCTTTTTTTTAGTCTTTATACGTTTTTTTTACTCTCTAACTGACACTCAAAAATACAACTTTTTTTGTTTCACTTCATTTTTTTATTTTCCTTCTTACTCGAGAACACAGCGTAAATCATCTTCCTCACTATCTTCTATCGATTATAGGTAGTTCAACTCAAACACAAGAAAAACTTTGCAAACCTTTCTTTTTGTACATTAATAATAAAATACTTAAGTTGTGTGAGAGAAAGTTTTGATCAAAGTATTACCTCAAATGACTTGAGGAAGTTTAAGTCATTGAAAAATCAAGCTTGACTTCAGATAAGAAAAAGTTTTTCAATGACTTTTATAGGTAAAAAAGATCATTGGTTTACCTCTTTCCAAACATATCTTCCCGCTTATTGTTCTCTTATATCTCTTTAAGTCTTTCACAACTTTTTGTGTCTATTCATCTTTTTATCATTTATTCAAAGCAAACCTTTTTTTGCAAGAGAAGAACACATAAGAACCTAATCCATTCTTGTGTGTTGTCTATAGTCTTCTTCTTCTATCTGTATCCATGTAACATAATACTTAAACTCTCATCTCTATTTGTAACTATGTGTCAAGTCTTACTCTGGGTACGGAGAAGCAAGTGTGTAAAGTCTTGTTGTGGGTGCGGAGAAACAAGTGTGTAAAGTCTTACCGCAAGTGCGGAGAAGCAATGGTATAAAGTTTTATACCGAGTGCGGTCAAGCATTGGGGTTTGGTACTTTCTTGTGTGGAAGTGTTTGTAATTGTATGGAGAGTTCGCGAGGTCTTCGTAGGTAGTTCCAGGTGTTGACTCCGTTAGGTGCTAGCTTAGGTTTAGGTGTAGATCGGTGAAAGCTAAGGTGTATGGTTGATCCACCACAAGGATTGGGTACTAGTGAATAGTATTGGTATCGCGGATTTGAAACTAAACGTAACAGATCTAAACTCCTCATCTCAAACCAGTATAAATCGTTGTGTTTGTTCTCTCTTCCCTTGATTCTTTCATTTCATTATTTACTTATACACGATATATATTGCTTAATTGTTACACACAAATGCATGCAAACTTGACTCTTAACTTACTTAAACTTAAAATAAATCGGAAAAAAAATATTGACCCCTCTACGATTCAACAGCCTTGTATATCTAAGAAGATGCATAATATGAACATTACATTTTTACGAGAATTGGATTTATATACTAGCAACCTAAACATAACTTCTATAAAATGGTGACTTAATTTTAAATGTTTTGAATCAACCAACAAGTGAGCAATAATTATTTATTATAGATGATCCCACTTGGTTTTCCAAACACACTTCGGTATGTTAGCATGTCTAATGTTCTCTCAAACAAATTTTACTTAAGCAAGAGACAAAAAATATATTCTATGTTTACAATAGAATGTTACACATTGGTATTTAAACCAACCTATCATAAGTCAATTTACATTGCCCAATAGTCCAATAGTTTCTTAGTACCCTTTTATGGAAAAGACAAAGGGTAATTATTGACTACTCAATAAAACTACAAGGACTAATATTGACAAATCGCATAAGTATGGAGGTGGGTTTGGATCTAGGAAATCACCTTCGTGGGCTGTATTGGTGGCTAGGATTATTTACAGCCGTTGATGGGACGGTAGATCAACTGTACTAATAAAAGACTTGATGAAAACTACTTTTAGTTGGGCCCACTGAACATTAGATCTTGATTCATAAATGCTAACTAATCTGAGTGGTATATGTGGATATTACTCTAACCGTTGATTTGATGAAGGTGTTTGAATGGACGGTGTAGATTGAGTTGAAGTGGGAACAAGAGGAATAATTCAAGTCAAAGTTAAGGGCTGTCTTGGTGCACGTAACATGTGATGAAATGGGCCTCCATGTCTAGTCTAGTTGCTTGCTACGAAAAAATATGGTGTACCTACAATTGACTAAATTAGGGTTGATTATGTTTTAGCTTTAAAATGGGTTATGAACAAATTTGACATATTGATAACCAAACCATGAGATAAGACTAGTTGTAATAAGGGTAGACGAGTCGGTTATTCTATAAGATTTGACGAGTCTTTCTTATTACACTCGGTCACTTGAGTTGGTTGATCGGGAGAATGAAAGGAAATGGGTCGATTAGCCGACCGAGTTGGATGCACACCAAAAACTAAAATTTGACCGTTTATTTGATTTGAAGAAAAACAAATAAAATTTTAAAATTTAAACACTTTTACTTTATAAATACCTCTTTACTTTTTCATTTACATACACACTCTCAAACACATTATTTCTTATACACATTATATGTTTCATCTAAAACGAATGTCTTTTGATTCATTCTTTTTTTTCATCCTCAGATGATTAAGATGAAGTTAGTTGCGATCTAGAGTTTTTTTACAGATGCGGCTACTACGGTTATTTAAGCTTCATCTTCTTCAAACCCAAAAATCCCACAAAACTGGTAGAAAAGATCGTTACAGTGCTCATGATCGTCTAGCGACGGCTTACTTCTCTGAAAATCTAACGTTTGACGAAGAAATATTTTGTACGCGGTTCTGAATGAGTCGAACGTTATTCACATACATTGTTTGAGAAATAACCGACCATGATCCGTATTTTTAAAATTAGTGATTTTTTGGGGAGAGTTGACATTTCCCTATTGATAAAGTGTAGATCCGATGATTCTCTCGAAGCTTTCTATAAGGGTATTATGGATATATATAAAAACGAGTTTTTGTGAAAGCCGACATATATTGATATAGAAAAACTGTATGATTTTCACCAGCAGAAACATTGGGTTTTCTGAGATGATAGGAAGCATTGATTGTACAGATTAGCCGTGGGCTAATTGCCCAGATGCATTGTGTGCTCAATATTCTAGAGGTGTTAGGTAGGGGTATGGTTGTCTCGTTTAACCTCCCGTTACCGTGGAACAGATTGGGACCCATACCCGTGAAAGAGCGGTGGTTTTACTTTTACTTTCTTTACATTTGGCGTCGAACAAATGCACACTAATTGTCATTTTATTTTAATCTTTATTGTAATGTTTTTAATTTTATTTGAAATACTATGTAACGTCTTTTGTTGGGAAGCGGATAGTAGTGGTTTATTAACACTAGCGGTGGAAGCGATTCCACCGCAAGTTCTTTATTACCACTGCTATTAGTTTATGATAAGGTTAAACGCGTCTTGATAAGTATAGAATAGATTGTGTGTATATTCTATTATGTTAACTTTATACTTATCTTGTAAAGGACTCCTTGTTGTATAAAAGGAGATCCTAGGTTATTGTCTTAGGTACGTATTACATTACAAGATTACCTACGAAAGCTTCAAGGTGTAACCCTAGTGATAAGTCTAGATCACTCGTATTATTTCATTAATAATATTGGAGCTTGAGTTTTGTGTTTATTTGTGTTTACTCTCATACATCATATAATTCGTCTTCTAAGTATTACTTAAGTAAATTCCGCTTGCTTGATAATATCATACAAAATATCATTGACACAAGGAGAGTGTCCTAGATCCATCAAGTGGTATCGAGGCGAAGGTTACGATATTTTGTTTTAGAAGATCCAAGGAATTAGCTTGACTCACTCACTCAATTCAATGGAGATGGAAAACAATCAATCAAACTCTTCTTCTACACCCGGACTCCTAAGCTTAAGCTTAATGAGTTTGAGATGTGGAGGATCTTGATTGAGCAATACTTCCTCATACGGGACTATGCTCTATGGGAGATCATTCAACTTGGTGATTCCTTCAAATCTGTGACCACTACTTCAAAGTTGGTGACACGGATGTTGTGAAAGTTTTGTGCACGAATCAAATTTGAAAAAGCTCAAAGAAGAATGATCTTAAAGCTAGAAGTGCATTCTTGATGACTCTTCCTAGAGACAGATTATTGCATTGACAAGTTCAAGGCGCTAAAGAAGCTGTTTGAAGAGATTTGCTCGGTGTTTGGTGGTAATGATGCTACAAAGAAGACTCAAAAGACATTGTTAAAGCAAAGTTATGAAAACTTCTCTGCTTCAAGCAATGACTCACTTGATAGCATTTTCACCAAACTTGAAGATTGTTACACGACTAAGCGTGTTTGGCATTGAGGTAGAAAAGGAAGACCTCAATTTGAAGTTTCTAAAGTTTGCCTTGAGTTTCAAACCAATGTTCTTGTCTAGGAAAACAAAGCAGACATAGAAACAATGAAGCTCAATGATCTTTACAACAACTTCAAACTTATTGAACAAAGGTTGAAGAAGGCGGAAACTTGGTACAAGCTCTAGTAGCTTGGCATTGTTGTCAAATTCATTGTGGTGATGATTACGAAGATGAAAGTGATGATGATATTGCCTTTGTAGGTTCTAAAGTTTCCACTAGCAATGTAAATATTGCCACTGCAGGATCAAAGAAGAAGGTTGCTAGTATTGGAGATCCTACCTTTTATGCTTTTATCTCCACACAAGTTTATGGCTCTCTCTTAACTCATGAAGACATAGAGCAAATTGATGAAGATGACTTGGAGGAGATGGATATAAAATGGTAGATAGCCCTTCTTAGCATGAGGGCTAAGAAATTCTACAAGAAGACTGGCAAGCCTATCTACATTAATGGTGATGATACTGCAGGCTTTGATAAGAAGAAAGTGGAGTGCTTTAACTATCACAAGTTAGGACATTTTGCTAGAGAATGTAGAAGACCAAAGGCCAAGGACAACAGGTCTACTTGGTACAAGCAAAAGAAGGGACCAACTGTGGAAGAACCAAAGGCAATGTTGGCTATTGATGGTGTGAGCTATGATTGGAGTTTCATGGCTGATGATCTTGAAGAAGAACACTGCGATCTTGCTCTTGTTTACTGAAGTTGCTCTTATGGCTTTCTCGACTACGAGGTACAAAACTACGAATGTTGCTCTAAAACATGTAGAAATTTGCTAAAGAAGTTGAAAGACTTAATGATTTATATTCTAATGAAAGACAAGAGTTATACTCGCTAATTATCTGTGGCTAATCTTAGGAGAGCCATGGCGGTTTAGAAAAACAAATAGAGCACTATCGGGCAAATGAGTCAAATTATAATGATGATATGATTCTTCTTAGGAGAGAGGTAGAACATACAAGCTGCTTTGTGAATGAAGCATACCAAAAGGAGCTTGAAAAACTTCAAAGAAAATTGAAAATGTCAATTTAACTATAGACACATGTTATCATCGATCGAGTCAATTGATAAAATTTGGAATGCTCAAATATATAATAAAGCTAAGTGCGGTATGGGTTATAACATTGCGCCTCCACCACTAAGAGGTGTTCATTCACCTCGGTATAGATTTAGCTCATACAGGCATAGAGGATTTTAAGGATCTTGAAAGAGAATATGGTCCTTTAAAAGACACGGTTGTGAAGAGTGAGGAAGAGAGTAAGCTTGATAATGATGTTTTTGAGAGTGCTAGTGACTCATCATTGTAGATGAGAGTGTTAAAAGAATGTAGAGACTACTATCCCAAAAGTTGCTAATCTTATTACGGAGGAACCTAGGAAACCGGTTAATAAACCTAGACCAAGCTGTAAGGTATCTTTGAGATGTATAGGAACAAGCCTACTGACTCCTAGGGGTAACGGAGGAGTTGGAATCATGTTAAATCTCAACAACTAGGTAGTGATTTTGTGATGAACAATAAAGCATGCTATATTTGTGGTAGTTTTGATCATTTACATGCTTATTGTGACTATCATGTTGGGAGAAGGGTAGTCTATGGGAATAAAAGGGTGGAGTCTAACAAATATCAACATAATGTACACCTAGTTCTAATTGCAAAATGGTCCCAAGCGGTTCAACTTAGAAGTGGCCTCAAAACATTTGCCCTTTGCAAAAGCTATTAACTTGCTCACCCTAAGTCACTGTTAAAAGTGCAAATACTAAAACAAGCTTTGTAAAATCTGCACAAACAGGAAAAAGGACCTTTCAAGCTAAAAGGTTAACAATAACCAACAGTGGGTACCTAAAAAAACCGGCGGTTTCCTTTGCTCATTCAAAAGTTACCACTGCAAGGGTTTTGAACAAGAAAATGGGGACATGGGAAATCTTGTGAAGGCCTCAACACGTTGGGAATGGAAACCTAAAGGAAACACCTCTACAACCAATCCCAATGGTGTATCAATGACCTTTGATAGATACAATTATATTGATACGAGGCGGATCCAAGTCAATCATGGCTTGGGTCTCCAAAAAAAACTAACTCTTTACTCTAATGTGCGGGAACATCCAAGGACTAAATGATTTGATCTTGTATTTACATATTATGGGTGTTCAATGCACATGATGGCAACAAGTCTTTTCTTTTGATTTTGTGCATACTAATAGGATCATCGGTTTTGTTAATGAAGTTAGTGGATTGAGATGTGTGATGCGGGAACACTAATGATAAAAGAAAACATGGATTATTATTTTTATTACAAAGCGCTTGAAAGTGCGATAAAATTACATCCATGAGGTGCATGAAATAACAACCACAAACAACCCATCCCTTCCTACCCATCATTCATCCTTTATGGCTTCTTGGAAAAGCCCGACTTGGCATCACCTTAGGAGCTCCACGCATGTTAATCCGATCATACACCCTAGGGCTTGCTAAACCCATCACCACTATACGGTGGGTGGTGAGGATGATAAAGGAGCTGTTGATGGTGGTCTTGGTAGAAATGGTAGTGAAGGTGATGATTGCGGCTCTTGGAAAGAGCTCTTCTGCAAGAGGAGGAACACTCAAGACTCTTCCAGAGGTCTCATCATCTGAAACATATGGAGACACATAGGAGCTGATTTCTGAGCTATCTTCTTTGATTATTGCATCTTGAGGCTCTGGTTGTAGTGATGAAGGTCCAGCAGAAAAAGGATTTGAAAGAGCAAGTGACTGCTTTCTCTTCTTGGATACAACCTTCTCATACTCCTCTTTTCAACTCTCCGGGGTTTTCAAAACAAAATCATCCGGGAACTATCGGATGAGCGCTTGAAGAGATTGATTGGGCTTGATTGACTCATGTTGTTGCTTTGAGGTGAAAGTTTTGGAGTATGTGATTTGAGTGATTTGTGTTAAATGGTTTGTTTATTATAATGTTAAGTTGGATTTAAGAAATTAATGAGGGAAGGTGCAAGTAGTTGAGGAGTAAATTGAGTCTTGTGCTCTTGGAAAGTGTATCAATGCTTGTGTGTTGACTTTATTGAGTATAGCCTTTGCTATGCTTAATTCTTTCAATATATTAGCCATTGCCAACACAATAGTGATTCGTGTATTTATGATTAGTGATTTGCGGTTTGAAGAATTCCTTGTTTACAATTAAATTGTTACTCTTTGATGAATCGTTGCTCTAGGTTATTTAGACCCTATCTAAGTTATCCTTGATGATTCGGTGACATTTGGTTCTGATGGGAACTCTATTGCAACCGGTGGTAACATGCTTTCGATGGAAAAAGGAAAAGCAGAGGAACTTCATTACTAGCAAATAATTCATTACAATCAAGAGTACTCTAGTAAACTAAACACAAAAATGAAACCTAGCATATTCTTCATCGACTTGACTATTCCATTGGTCTCTTGCCCTTGCCCACATACTCATGTTTATTCTTACGGGCTCTCTTTCTCTTGTTCTCAAAGGTGGATTGCATTCTTGGACATGGAAGCCCAAGAATCTATGGAGGAGGTTTTGGTAGCATTGCAGGTCTTGTTGGAATGGATATCTGCTTCATGTTGGAGATAGCTGTTCCCAGTGCTATTGAAAGAGCTTTTGGCAACTCCTTAGCCATGGAATAGGTTTCATCATTTGCATCATCATCATCTGATGCATCGGAGTAGAACTCAAGAGATTTTGCAGGCTTAGCTGCAGGCTTTTGCTTAGCAGTTTCTTTGGTATATCTTTTGGATGAAGACCCAGCCCTTGGTGGAAAGTATCCAAACCATCCTGATACTTATGAAGATGATTCTGATTCGATTACATACTCTTCTTTTGAGTCAGAAGAGATGTTGATTGTGTTGGAGGGATTGCTCATGCTTATGGTTTTGGGGTTATTGTGTTTGAATGAAAGTTGATTAAGTTTACCTTAAGCCAAGTCTCCTTATATAGACAAAGTCGATTGAAGGGTTATTTAATGAAGATATTTACCTTTTTCTTATTTTGGTAGGTAAAGGAGTAAATATAGATATTATTGAGTTGACTTTGGAAGATATTTTTCTTGGGTAATGGTTTAGTTAAAGGAAACTCTGGTTAATATCCAGTTGGTTATTATCATCTTTTACTAGTTTGTATATCAAGTTTTGATGAGGAGTTGGAGTTAAAAGGTGTATATATGAGATACACATCAAATGGTTATTGATTCACCATGTCTAATACACATAAGAATCAACTAGTCCGAGCAAGCGACTCTTGGTAAAGACTTGACAAATCCGTTTATGGTTGATAGTTTACCAAAACTATATGGTTATCAACTCACCATATTCTTTATGATTAAGAGTTGGCTAGTCCATAGCAAGCGGCTCATGGTAAAGACATATCAAATCCGTTGATAGCTGGTAGTTTGCTAAAAACTATGATGGGAGCGATCTAGTTTACTAATGATTTTATTTCCCATTGCTCTTTGAAATTTTTGTGAAAAATTACCCTTTGCTAGTTCACAGTTTCCTTGCGGTGTTATTTTACCACTTTGTTGTTCTAGCCGTTACAAGCGATTATGTCGATAATTTATTTTTACTAGCCGTTGAAAGTAACCAGCGATTGTCATATATATAGGGTTAAAATTTTAAGTAAATTATCTTCTTTCCAAATTATAAATACTTTCTAAAGATAATTTTACTTGTGCAATAATTATAAACCCTAACCTATATATCTTTCTTTTCAATTGGCTAGTCATTCTTTCAATTCTTCTTGACATAATAATATTTTTCATCAAAAGTTTCTATGGCATCTTTGAACTTTGTAGATGAGCACAACCTAGTGGCCTACCTACAAAAGTCTAATGAGAAGAGTGGCCTGTTTTTCATCAGTTGTGGATTTTCTTCATACCACTCACATAAGGTATGCTTTGCTTTTCAAACCCACAATCTATATCTCTCAAATCAAGCAGTTTTGGACTTACGCTCGATCCATAACACTTGAAATGGAGATGCACATGAAGCGATGGATGCTCTCGAGCCACTGTAGATGGGGTAACCATTGATGTTCTTGAGGCATCCTTGAGGAGAGTACTTCACTTGGATGATCTCAATGGTCTCATCACATTACCTATGTCGAAATTCATGATACTTTATCATCCATGGGGTATGATACCAGCGACAAAAGGCTACTTTCAAAAGAGTGGTTTTGTCCCCAATGGAGATTTTGATTCATACTTTGTTACATTGCCTTAGTCCTAAGAAAACATCTTATGAGCAATTTAGTTCAACCATGGCTTATCCTTTGGTTTGTCTTGTTCTTGATAGGATTTTCAATTGGTCAAATTATATTTTTACAAGTATGAAGGCAATGTACAAAGTAAAACCAAATTTTAATGTATCCAAGGTTTGTGCAAGTTGTTAAATGAATTTCAAGCTGCAACCTCACACTCACATTTATCAAATCGGTTGCCTAAAGCCTAAAGTTTTTCAAAATTTGAATAAAGATGGCAATATGATTTTACACCTCTCTACCCCAAATGCTTGCTAAAATATCCTTGAACAAAACACACCCATAATTAATGTTCCTAACATTGATTATACACCACCGATTTCAAGAACCTATGAGAGAAGGTCAAAGCAGTCAACTCCTCTCATGACAACACAACAAGTTTACGAACCTTTTGGTCTAGGAACAAGCGGTGGTGGTTCTAGACTTCCACCTAGTCCTACTATGGAGGAATCGGACCTTTGCCCCATGATTCACCTCTCCCAATAGGTAACACGGTTGGAAGTCTTGAGGCGGTGGCAACCAAATGGAATTGATGGTTTTGTGTACCAAATTAGCAAAGCGGGTTGAGTTTCTACAAAAGACTTGGCTCTTGTTAAGAAGAACCATGCCAAGGATGTTCAATTATTAAAGGCAGATTCGGACCTTAAAGGAAGAGATCGAGAGGTTGAAAAAGCACGGGCGGTTGCAAAGATGGTGATTTCATCTTCATCCTCACCTTCTAATGGTGATTCGGTGATCAAGATTTGGGAAATTCCTCCAAGCAGGGGAGGAAAGCAGTTCGACACGAGGGAGGAAAATTGATTTTGAAGATGAAGGAGATTCAAGTAAAGGAGCAAAAGAATTTGAAACTCATGGAGAGCAACTTGAAGATCAAGACATTTTCAAGCGCAAGCTGATTTTACCAGCGATTTTGTTTCCACTGCAGAGCCAAATATTGCCACTGCAAGTGAAGAATTTGATAAATTGAAGGCAGACAAAGGTAAAGCGGTTATGGAAGATGTGACAACTTGAAGGTAAAACTTCAAAGAAAAGAAAAGGTCGATTGATCTTGATAGAGAAATTCTCTGAGAAGATAGCGGAAGATCAAATTCTTTGAGAAAGTTCTTTGAAAAGAAAAGATTGCAAGAACTAGAAGTTGCAAGCTTTTGGAAGCTAAAAGATTGGACGAGAATGGAAGATCTTGATTCAATTTCCTTTGTTCAACCTACTATTATGAAAGAAAAAGCTCGAGTTTAGCTATGTTCCTCTTGAAGAAGATATTCGGTTTACGGTAGCTAATAATCCGAGAAATCAAGAAAAGGCAATTGACCTAGTTCTTGATGCATCCTTGGCGAGGAACAAAGAACAACTCGGTTGAAGGATTTTATCATAATGAAGAACAATCAAGCACTTGATAATGTAATCGATTCGATCAAGAAGAATCGGAAGAAACAAAGACAACCAACCAAGGCACAAATACTTGCATATATGAAGACTTATTGTTGTCATGTTGGTAGCTGGAAAAGGCATCAATTTAAAGGAATGTCGATGATCAAGTTGAAAGGGCTTACTACGAGCGTGAAACAAGATAAATCTTTTATTCCAATGGGTTACGAAGAAGAAGAAAGAATATTTCCTAGATTGAAGAGAAAGGCCAAAGTCGGTGATTCTCAAACTATTAAGAAGACTAAGGTTGATGAAGATCATACAAAGTCTCGAGAAGGAGATTCCTCTTGAGAAGTTCACTAAAGATCAAATGGTGAAATGATTGTGATTGAAGGCGAGATTTTATCGAACCAATGCAAATTCGACATCCTATCATTGATTGGGAAGTTTACTTGCTAGCAATCTTGCTTCAACATGGAAGATTACAAAGGTGGGAGGAGAAACTTCATCTTTCATAACATTTGAAGATCTTATTAAAGCTTTTGTGAGAGATGACCTTAATACACTATGGAAATTAGTTCAAGAAAGGTTTAATGGTCAAGATCTCAAAGATACAAAGGAGATGCGATTATGGGTAAATCTTAGAAGGCTTTTGAACCAAATCTTGATGATGACTCTTGGAAAACCTTATTCACATGTCTTGGTACAAAATGGTTTTATTATGATTCATGTGAAGTTCATCATGTCTCTGACTAATGGAGAAGACTTTTCATGCTTCTTGAGAAAGAATATCCACTTAGAGTGGAGCTCTTCTGATAATGTTAAGCTTACACATAAGAGTCAATGAAGATAATGAGAAGGTCGAGCATTATTACAAAGGATTCAAGATCAATGTTCAAGAGCTATACAAAAGCTAAGAGAAAAGAAGTGAAGTGTTTGATTAAATTCCCCAAATCCTTGAAGTTAATGCATATTGAAGAAACTTATTGATTTGCGGAGAAATCATAAGTTTAGGGAGGATTGTTGGGAATAATCCGTTACCACGGATAGTAGTGGTTTACTTTGCTTGGTTTAACACTAGCGGTGGAAGCGTATTCAACCGCAAGTTCTTTATTACCACTTGCTATCGGTTTATGATAAGGTTAAAGCGTCTTGATAAGTATAGAATAGATTGTGTGTATATTCTATTATGTTAACTTTATACTTATCTTGTAAAGGACTCCTTGTTGTATAAAAGGAGATCCTAGGTTATTGTCTTAGGTGCGTATTACATTACAAGATTACCTCGAAAGCTTCAAGGTGTAACCCTAGTGATAAGTCTAGATCACTCGTATTATTTCATTAATAATATTGGAGCTTGAGTTTTGTGTTTATTGTGTTTATTCTCATACATCATATAATTAGTCTTCTAAGTATTACTTAAGTAAATTCCGCTTGCTTGATAATATCATACAAAATATCATTGACACAAGGAGAGTGAGTGTCATTATTACAACATAGATCCATCATGTGACTTCTTGCAACATGTTGTTAATTCGTCTCTAATTTCGTGACGTCTTTGAAGAAGTCGCTAAACGTGCCACTAATTTGTGACATATAAAAAGTACATCGCCAATAGTGTCGCAACAATTGCGATTTATTGCAACATGTTGTTAACTATATCTCTAATTTCGTGACATCTTTAGAGAAGTAGCTAAACATGCCGCTAGCTTTTGACATTCTAGAACCGATCGCTACTAATGACGCAAAATTATGACTTTTTGCAACATGTCAATAATCTTGTCTCTAATTTTGTGACTTCTTGAAGCAAGTCGCTATCAACATCACTAATTATGACATGTTGTTACCATAATCACTATCTTTTTATAAAGATGTCTTTTAGCGAACTAGATGTCTCGGGCACCAGGACCAAATAAGACTGGATACACAAATGTTTTGAAACTGTAATATCAAAACACATTTCGATTAACCAGGTGCATTTAAATGTCTTCAAAAAAAAATTAACACTGCATCAAAAAAATCCATAAGGGTTCCAGGCACCTTCGGGAACTCTTGCTCCATCCCCGGTTATAACAAAGTATAAACTACTAAGTATGTAAAAGTTTTAATAAAAAAGATATTATAAATTAAACTTTTTATATTTCTTATCTAAAATACATATTAGTTATCATTAAATTAAATAACATAATCTAAAATACACCGATTCCCCCAATTTCCCCAATTTTCCAAATACAAAACATGTAAAATTTTATACTCCATCATCTAAAATACACCGGTCATCACAGGTACTCCGCCATCGTCTCAGTCATCACAGTTACTCCACCATCATCTCCGTCATCATCTCCGTCATCATCTCCGTCATCACAGGAATAATTTTGTATTTTAGTGTTGTGATTTGTATTTTAGTGTTGCTTTAGTCTGCTATGTTTAAATTAGATAGTTTTACTGTTGCTGATCAACTTATGCTTATCTGCTTAGTCATGCTGTTTTAGGGGTTGTTTGGGATTTTTGACTCATAATGACATCAGGCAACACCAATGGCATCAGGCAACACCAATTACGTGATAATTATACATAATAAATCCTCTTGGTGCGTTGATTTTTGCAAAATGTAAATTTTAGTTTTATCATCAATGGCATCAGGCAACACCAATTACGTGATACAACTTTATTTCCATTTTAACATGGGCGTAGCATCACAAGCATTTGGATTTAGGATTACGAAGCAATCTCTGTTTATGGTGTTGCTAGATTTGTTTCTCATTTTTAATGTTAGTCACGCATAACTGGATTTAGGATTATGTAGGATATAATATAACTATTGTTCCATAGTATGCAACTAATCATTGCACCTATTTAGTGTTTCTTGAAGTAGTCAGATGGCCGCTGTTGAAGACATAGATGATATTATTATGCAGGAGGGTGATGAGCAGTCGAGCAATGAAGATAGACGTATCACCATAAGAGTTCAGGGAAATGTGTAAGTGTAAAATATTTAAGTTCTTAAAATGTATTTCCGTGCATATGACTTACTATGAATCCTTCCTTTTTTGTAGTTTTATTCCTTCTCATATCGTGACGCGTAGCATCACAAGCATTTGGAAAGCACGGTTCACATGAGCATGGGATACGTGGACTAGTGTTCCACAAGATGATAGAAACATTTGGTTTGATGCTTTCAAGGTAACTGATCATTGCAGCTTATAAGTTCACTATGACTGTTTGTATACCAGAGTTGCCTTTGGTGTGGGGCTAAAGGTAACAAAATGGGTAGGATGGGTTAAAAGTGAATGCACTGTAATGATTTAGGTCATGAATGCACTTGTCGATTTATATATTGGGGATCAAGAACTCAAACATCTATTTCAAATTGTGAATTTTTTAAAGGTCAATGAGTTCAATGTTCAATCCAAATTCACATGAATTGCTAAAAGGTTTTAAAGTTTACTATATAATGGAACTGTTTCTTTAAATTAATTGGTTTGACTTCGAACGTCAAGGTTTAAAATCCCAAATCAAGAGCTCAATCAACAGTTGGACTTTATAAAAGTTGGACGCCAAATGTCATTCAGATCTATATTACAGACAAAAGCTGAGAAATGAGTTTGATTTTAAAAGTCAATGTCTGTATGCTTAACAGACTGTTGGTGCATTGTCTTAGATGTGATATGCATAGGGGTGTGTTCACATTCACTAGTACCACACTGGTTCTGTACATTATCCTTAGATGGTCCATATTTCTTTATGTGTATTATTTTACCACGATTAATCTCTTTGGATAACATAACCTGATACAAGGAATGAAGTGTGTGATAGCTGATAGATACATTGCACATGGGTTCTGCATATGTGTCATGATTACAGTTTTGTTTTCCTTTTAACAGGCTAAACACAAGTGGGACCCAAGGCATGGAGATGCTGTTTGGCGTGTGTTCAAAATACTTGGAGCAAAGAGCTTGCGGAACTTTATGTCTAAGGAAAGGACGAAACAAACAGAGAAACAAGAGTTTATGCATATCAGTCATTGGCAAACACTCTGTAAAAGTGGAAATTGCCAGAATTTATTGCAAAATCTAAGAGAGGGGCAGTTGCTCGCCAAGCTAATAAAAGATTGCATACTGGTGGTTCGGTCTCGAACGTTGAGCACACAATGCGACTGGTATAAAACTCAATTGCTTAATCTGCTACTTAGTTCTATTAGTGATGGACTTATATAACTGTTTAATCTTGTATAGAAAAAGGCGAAAGCGTGACCGAGTCTTTTCGACTCTTTGAGAGAACCCATAAGAGGAAGAACAAAACTTTTGTTAATGATGAAGCTAGGGAAACATGGGTAAGTTTTTATCACCAACTGTTTACTTTTTCTCGCCCGATACCTATTCTTTGCACTAAGTTGTAGAAGAAGTGTGTGTGTGTGCGCACAATACAGAATAAACTTAACATAAACCATGTAAAGATAATAGATGAATAAAATTTTACATTTTTTATCTAGTTTACTATTAAAACACATGGGTGGTAGAAAAAATATTACATTTGGAAGGGATATGCCTCTGCTAGAATCTGTCTCAAAAGTCCTAGCAGTTGGAACAAGTGCCGGTTATTATGTTAATATAATGAACTTAGCTAATATAGCCTAACAAAAAGCAAGGGTGACCCCCTTAAATTTATATCTTTAGTGTAATTTGTTTATGTAGTTAACCACAGCCTTAAGGAGTGTAGAAATTCATACAAGTTGATTTTTTTAAAATCTTCTGATGAAAAATCGAGTTCTTATTAAGATCATAAGCTGTTAAAGGGCTTACATATGCTCAAATCATTTTTGCTTTATGATATCGTAAAATTATAAAACTTTGATATGCGTTTTGATATCTTAAGAATCATGTATAGAAGAGTATTCACTCTGGATACATAATATATTGAGATCAGGTCTAACGAAATTTGCAATCTTAAAAAGCTAGTGAAAGCCACTAGTGACAAAATCAGAATAAGTTGCCAGCATTCTCAATATAGATTAGATATCTTTTATTTGAATGGATGTGTCATCATCTATATTAAAAAAGTAATATGCATCTAATGTTAGCGCAAGCGCGGGCGCATCTACAAATTTTTTTGTTTTTTTATTTTCGGTTAAATGAATCTGCACATTTTCTGAAACTTATTGGGTGCAGTCGCATTAGACTAAGTTGGGTTTGGTTATGTGTTCTATATAGGAACGATATAATGAGAAATAAGGTGTAGATGATGCGCTTGATGCTCAGTCTGGTAACATGTCCAACACATATCGAAGATGGGCAGATCATGTTGGCTCGAAGAATGGGAGTTATTACGGTTTTGAATCTGGGGTTGATGGATTCATGCTCCAAGGTGAGAATGATGAAGAGGACTTCAATACTGGATATAATGAAGACTTTGTTCGCGTTCAAGAAATGGTAGAGCAGCACGATATTGATCAAGGTACCATGAGAGTTCAGTTGGAAAGCTTAAAACGTGCACAAGAAGCACAATCAAGAAAAATAGAAGAGCTTCTGGAATCTCAGACATCAAACGAGCAAAACCTGAAAAAATTTATTGCTCAGGAAGTGTCAAAGGTAGTTGCTCAAGATGTGGGAAAAATTGTTGCTCAAGAAATTGCAAAGTCTAATCACCAACTTCTAGCAGCCCTTCGAAAATGTCCGTGATAAATGTTTGGTAGACATTTAAAACTCTCTTCTACTTAATATGATAACTAGTTTATATGCTTGATGTTTAAGCGTTTGGTATACTTCATATAACATTTCATAATTCTAGATGATAACTAGTTCACATGTTGTTGATGTTTTATGTGATATGGTAAATCATATTCTGTATCTTCGAATGCTCTTGTTATATATAATAGTAGCATATTGTTTGGTTTTGAGAGACAACTAGATAACAAATGTGAAAACAATAGCAGGTGAGCATAAGCTTATTGTAGCAGATGAGCATAAGCTAAAATTAGCGACCCAAATAGTGATGTGATGTTGCTAATTATTGCTAAAACTAGCGACCCAAATAGCGATATGATGTTGCTAAGTATTGCTAAAACTAGCGACCCAAATAGCGATGTGATGTTGCTAATTGTAGCAACATGGGTAGCGATATTAATGACCAGACAGCGAATCAACAAACAACCGGGTAACGACCCAAATGCGACATGTGACACAAATAGTGACCTAACTAAGGACATTCAAATAGACGTCGCTAGTAAATCTAGCGTCACGTGAAGAGAAGTCGCTACAAGTGTCCCTAAAAATAACGACCCAATTAAGGACACATAAAGAGATGTCGCTAGTTATTATAGTGACAAGTGAAAAAACGTTGCTACATGTGTCTCTACGTATAGCGACATATCTTTGATGTCACAAAATTCTGCGACTCATTTACATCGACTCTTTTACTATGTCACTTAACGTGTCGTTGTGGTCAAATGCGACGCTAACGACGTCACTAAACATGTCACTAAAAGGTTGTTTTCTTGTAGTGTAGGTGATATTTTATCTAATAATGACATAAATTTTTGAGTCAATGGTAATTTTTCTTCCAGATCTCTTTTAACTAACATAAGACGAGTTAAGTCATGTGATATATAGCAACTAAGATTTAAAATGACGACATTACTGATTTTTCATTCATTCTAAATGTTGGGTCAATTCAGTGCCCACTATCCTTTAGTATAGAATATGAATGAAAAACAACATAAGTGATATACAAGTCCCGAGTGTTATAATACATTCAGGGAATCATCTTCAACGAGTTTTCGGAGTCTAAGAAGAAATACTCATCACAAAGTGAGGCGGAACTCACGGATCAGGATGATGTGCTTCGGTCCTGAAAACTCGATGATCTGTCTAATGAATGGAGATTTTAGGGCTTCTTTGTAAGGTTTTTGCAACTCATCTATAGGCTCTTTTGTGGCATCTTTGTTGTTCGATTCTTGGTCCTCATCTTCGTCAAAGTCTAGACGTATCGGTTTGAGTACCCTTCTTCCTTTCTCGTTATGTTCCTTAATTAGCGCCTTAAGTGAGGTCACGTGACTTAGGATTTTTTGTTGCAAACAAAATGAGTCTTCACCTTTGTCTCCGCTCCCCTCGCCTGAACCAGAGGAGTTTCAGGGGTTTCTAGAGTAGGACATGTCATTATATAGCTCTAGTAGATTAAACAACGGGTCTCACGGATGACACTAATTTGTTGAAGTAAAAGTCTATACCTTACTAAAATGAAGGTTCCTTCGGACAATATGAAGTCTAGTCCTTTAGTCACCTACACACGGAAGAAACAAGCATTAGCCTCGCCTTTGGTTTTACTCCAAGACCAAGCTCCTGCGTGAGAAAAATATGTATGGCGTGGTAATAAATGATAGGGTGAATATGCAGTGAAACGTTGGTTGTGTGATAAATTAGGTGGGGGTATTTATACTACCCCGACCTCGGTACCTATGGTAATTTGGGAAGGAGCATCACCGAGCTATAACTAATCTAGGCGCTAGGTGTTAGACCATGCGTGACATGATCCCGTGAAATCCGAAATGGGCGGCGCGGTCTGGTCCTTGCCATGATCCATTAGGTAACAGGAGTGTTGCTTCCTGTTTCTGCTATCGTCCCTGAGCAGGTACAGGATCCAGCAAGACGGGAGGAAGGAAGATTCGAATGATAGAACGGCCGACAGCTACTTGGGTTAGGCGGCTCGGGAAGGGCGAACGAAATGGTGGCTCAGGGAGCCAAATACATGAATAAAGGTATACTGTAGAGCTATCACTGCTTGACTGCTATAGTGAAGCTCTTACTGCCTCTCGTGAGAGAGATCCCTTTCGGCAATATTTTCTATCTGTTGTTCGGCATGGGCCATTCGGTAATATACGCCAACGCTACACTAGTAACATAGTAACGACATGATGATAAATGGTCATCTACATTTTTTTCTCTAACATAGCCATGTATAAAAAGAATCATCATTCAAACTCTTATAAATGTTTATTTGTTGAGTACATGGTTGCTACTCGAATGTGTCATTACGTACGTGACAATTTCGATTATCGATCAACTAGCTTATATTAAACATTTATTTACTATGAGCTGAGCGAGTTTTCAACATTACTTTATTATTATGGAAACAAAGTTAACATCATTTTATTTTATCTTTCGCAAGAACGTACAAGGAGTGTCATCATGATACTAAATTTTTGCCGTCCTCAAACCTCCATTTTGGTGTAGTGTCACGTCGTATTCACATTGTTGGTCTTTTTGCTTATTCTTATCTTCATTTTGTATACTTAACAAATAACATTATTGATACTAATCGGCATATTATTCAACTAATAATAGTTTATTTTTGTTATTTTACTTTTGGTTCTTATATATAGTATTCGTGGGGTAGTGTAGTATACATTACAAACAAGGTATCTTAGATAATCACATAGATATGTTTTCTGTTTCTCCGTCGACATACATATCAACCTCCGAAGAAATTCCACTCGAAATTCGTGGATGGTGTCGAATTCACAAAGACGGTCGGTTTGAAAGATTGGCTGGAACTACTGCGGTCCCTGCTGGACGTGATCCTTTAACCGGTGTTCAATCAAAAGATGTCGTCATTTCATCAAAAAACAATGTTTCTGTTAGAATTTACATCCCTAAATTCGTTATCTCAAATAAAAAACTCCCCACAGTTATCTATTTTCACGGAGGCGGGTTCATGATAGAATCTGCCACCTCGTCAACATACCATCCGACACTTAACTTGATCACAAGAGAATCTAATGTCATTGCAGTCTCTGTTGACTACAGGCTAGCGCCAGAATATCCTATCCCAACTATGTACGAGGATTCATGGGAAGCGATCAGATGGGTTGCTTCCCATGATTTAGGACATGGTCTTGACAAGTGGTTAAATGACTATGCTGATCTTAAAAATGTGTTTCTAGGTGGTGATAGTGTTGGGGCTAATATTGCCCACAATATGGCTATTCGGGTTGGATTAAACCTTAATGTTGTTAGTAAAATCGAGCTCAAGGGCCTAATTTTACTTCATCCATTTTTCAATGGGGAGGAACCTATTGTACCAAAGACGAGGAAAGATAGGGAGTTTGAAGCGGCGAAGGACTATTTGTGGAATTTGGTAAACCCAAAGGGGATTGGACAGGATGACCCGCTGTTTAACCCGGGCACTGACCTGAATGTTTCGGGCTTAAGGTGCTCTAAGATACTTGTGTGTATTGGTGAGAAGGATAAGTTGAGGGGTATGGGTTTGTATTACAAAAAAGTGATGCAAAAAAGTGGATGGATAGGAAGAGTAGATGTTATGGAGAGCAAAGGGGAGGGTCATGTGTTTTTTTTGCATAACACTTCAAGTGAAAATTCATGCACATTGCACAAGAGGATATGCATCTTCATCAATCCTATTCGTAGTAAAGCCTAAAAGTTGTATCGATAGGATGTACTAATGTACTATATCACAACTTTATATGAACATATGGATCCCAGACTCCCAATATTGTCGATACTGTCGACGGTTCCAACATGTATTTCTTATTATTTTATGCCACAATATGGTTATGTATAAACAAACTTATGCTCAGAATCTATATATAGGATCAAGTGGTCAAAATTTTGAGCATTTATGTTTTGAAAACTGAAATTTTAAGAAGTTGAGGTTTATGAACTCCACTTGAAAGTTCATTATCTTTTTAAAGAGTAGTAAATATTGGGTAGCTTGAAATAAAACGTGCGCTAAATGGAGAGCCCAGCCTTATTCTGGTCGAGGAAATTAGCCATGGAAGCAAAACATCACCATCGATTTAGTAATCTCGTTTTTAACCACATTATAAACATTAACAAACAACACCTATGATTAAAATCAGGTCAAATAATAGTCTAATCGCAAACTGTGATCTGAACCATTACCAAGCTAATATAATTGCACAATGGTCTATTTTGCAATTATTAGCTTGACCGTATCTAATGAATGATATAATAGTAGATCGACAATAAACCGATTTCTAGTTATTCGTTCCAATATATTCCAATAAAGTGCTGGCATACATATGGGTCTGTGACAGAAAACCAAAACTCTCATCAAATTAAATGAGTAATCGGTTTAGTAGTCAGCTGGTAGCATATAGCTCTAAGATGTAGTTGCCCATGGATTTGTAATCACTGGTTGCTCACTACATACCAGATAAACTGTACTGTTTCAAAAGATGATATCGGTTTGTAGTGACGGTGGATTGACTCTAAATGTTTTGTAAGTATTGAGTAAGACATTAGATCCATATAATTGTATACTAACTGAGAACTTTTACGAAGATTATATAAAACCAAATGTATCATCTTTATGTTATAGTACATAAAAGATGAAGTTACAACAATTGTCAAATGGTAATAATCAAACAGTTCAACATGAGATTCTTCTTCTCATGTATGTTCATCCAGCAACACCTAAATTTGCAGTTTGCTCCGTTTCAACCAGAAAAGTTAAACTAACATCAATACTTAAGTGTGAAATCAATAATGTGTGAAGAATTAGAGGGTTCACTATAGTTCTTGCTTTCTAGAAAAATTTGTTGCAATCTGTCATTAGCAATGTGTCGTTTGTATTTGTTTTCAGTCCTCAATCTACCTATTAATAGAATCATATTCAATATTCAAAAGAAAACAAGAAACATTCAACCAAAATATAGTACTATTTAGAGTGGTTAAGAGTTTATCTATTCCATGAAGTGGAATTACAAGCTCTTAAACATTCTTGTAAATAAAAGTTTATTTAATATAGTGATTATAAATTAGAATTTGCTTCAACTTTAAAAAAGCTGACTATCACAAACTTGCATCAGTTCCTCAATATCCCCTCTTCGTGCTAGTTCTTTCACATATGTCATGACCGATTCTCTTTGTGCTTGTTCTTTCACATATGTCATGATCAGCGATTTGCAGTCACTATTACTTGATTTCTGAATATAAACAACAAAATTTAGTTATCATGGTTACCATAAATATTTATTATCCACTAGATATGTTACAAATGAAAACTATTATAGGAGCTAGAGATGACATACCATCTCATTTTGTTGCTTTCCAAGTTTAAAAGCACATTTATAGGCTTTCTTCGTCCTCAAAGAAATTTTTTCAAGTACCCTCTCCAAACATCTGATTCTCTTTCTCAGAAGATCCAACTCTAGATTAAGTTGATCCCTTCTAACAGTACGAGCTTTCACTAGTTGGTTTAACACAATCTAGTAGTATATAAACATGGATTAATTGACTAGTAATATATAATACAATGGACTAAAACTTTAAAGAGGTATAAACCTGCAGTCTGTATTGTTTGTCAGAGACCGTTCTCCTTGGCCAACATCTATATCCCCAGTGACGATCGGGTTCATTTGGTTCTGTTGGTGCTGCGTATATTTCTATTGTATCACTGAGATTTCTAATTTCATTATATAATTTTGCTTCCTCTACCCGGTTATTGTTTCCATGTTGGATTCTGTGTACGAGGCTCTCCATCTTTCAACAAAAAAATGAAATGAACCATTTGTTGAGAAGTATGATGAGGATAACGAAAAGTAAAATTTTCTATGGCTTATCGATACGTACCACATAGTTTAGCTCTTGGGGACCATCATCCACATAGTTACCAGGTTTCATTGATAGAAGTTCTTCCTGAACTTGTTTCAAATATTCCAAGTCCATCTTCACTTTGTTGAGCCTATTATGGCAACGTTTCTTGTCGGCACCTACATCAGTCTGCAAGGAAAACAAACTCACATTCAATTCACAATACAATTAAACCTTGTGTTAATCGATTTATCAAAATTTTATATTTTCTATCTTGTAAATTCTTGTTGACATTCGAGTAAATTAAAGAGAAGTGTGAAACTTCTTCTAAGCAATAGCGTAAATGGTGGAACTACAAAATTCTTGTTGAAACTTCTGTTTCCGGCTAACAAAAAAATCGTAAAATGTGGAACAAAACAAAAGCAATTTACAAAAGTGCGAGACTCAAATATATGTCTAAGCTTCTCCTAAAATCACAATCAGTTAAGATAAAAAGAGATTAATCGAGTTACGGGTGTTTTCTAATCTGAACTACAACGCTATACTAACTAATCACGTAATAGTTGAAAAGTCGGTTTTTCTTTTACTTTTAAATTTTAGAATATATAGTTAGGTTTGTATTTCGTATTGATATAATTGACTACTAACAATAAACAATTATACATATAAACTTTTTCTGGCATCATTAAAATGGAAACCTAAAGAGATTGCTTGCTTTACTTGCCTTTAACCTATCCTTATAACGGCCTTGTTCCCAATATGTTTCTGTCGTCAAATTTAAGAAACCGGCATCAGTTCTTGGAATTGATCTCATCGGTAATTTCAGTTCCTCTTCTCCTAACTCTTCTTCAAGAATTTTGATATGGTGTTTCTTCCACTCCCCTCCCTTATCACTGCTCGAAAACCTCATTATCTCGTTGTTTATGCGAATTTCATCTTTCTGTTCAAGAAATTAGTTAGGAAAGAACAAAGAGGCACATGCGAGTGATATTCCCTAACAAAATTTATACATTTAAAAGTTATAAGTTTATGATTTTAAAATCATTAAACTGTAAACTTTTGTTAAATGTTTAAACAGGTAAAGTAAAATGTATATAAGACTCTTACATATATTAACTTGTAAAAAATGTATACTTTATATGAAATTTTAAGAAGTAAATATATGTGACATATATCAATCAATGTACGAACATTACAATCTACATTTACCTTGCACTTATCAAGTTCTTCTTTGATGCTAGACATAGAAACACTCAGAAATTGATATAGCTTTTCGGCGATTTCCTTTTTGACCTGCCTTGGAGGAGTTGGAGAAGATGCATACTCGACCTTATACGAATCAAGTTGTTTAGTGTTCAGATCACAATTTGACTCAACGAGTCTTTGTTTGCTTCCATATGGCAAGTGTAGTTCTATATTACATTCCTTTGGTTCTTCCATCTGATCAGTCTGCGACATCAAATCACATAAAATCGATCATAAACCATACAAAGAAACAAAAACCATTAAGACCAATGAAGATAAATTTTGAGAAGATTGATTATGTATGTAATATATAATAATACAATGTTTCTTTCTTTAAGAAAGATGAACATGATTACGATTTTATGGTGTAGGTTCACACTAACCGATATCGGAAAACTGAGTTTATAGACGATACAACTTTGCTCGATGGAGACAAATCTTTTTATAGACGATTTTATGCCCTTGCACCCCACGGCAAGAAAGTCAACGGCCCATCTCCAATTTGTTTTTAATTACCAACAAGTATATTAGCAAAACAATAATAAAAAACATTAAAATAAAAAAAAAAAACTAACCCAAATTCGAAGAACAAGAACGAAATTTGATGCAGGCCCAAGTGTGGAAGAACGGGCCCTTTTGTTTTTGGAAACTCAAAATCGCGTGAGTATAGGGGCTTCATTAAAATGGGCATAATTTGAGCTACCGGGCTCCGTTTTAGGCCAATGACGAGTTGATTCGAAGCTAGGAACGAAGAGCACATTGTGGTAAACTGACATTGTTGAACTTTCGACCCCTGAAACACTATATTTTATGAGTTATTTGCAATTTAATATATTTTTTTCGGGTTTTTTGGAATTTTGTTTTGGGCTAGAGCCTGGCCCGTTTGTCTTTTGAGGCCCGTTTCAGTTTTCTAAGCCTATTTAACAAGGAAATTGCTACATCCACATAAAGTTTACACAAAAAATTCTCACTCGCTGACATGTCAGCGGGTGATTGGTTTTTTGTGAGATGTGGATCCCACAAAAAACCAATCATCCGCTGACACGTCAGCGAGTGGTAATTTTTTGTGTAAACTTTATGTGGCTCTAGCATGCCTCATTTAACAATAGTATTATAACCCTGGATAATCAGTTGAATGATATATGAAAAGTTTAATATTGGCAGTTTGCATGATTTGCCCTAATTATTGGTATTCACTTGAATCAACGATAGTTGGACGAATTATTTATGGTATTCGTGTGAATCAACATGTTCAATTTATTTATCCTGTGTTATCTCGTTTTTAGTACTACATCAAAATTGAAGACCCAAAAGAGGCTTTTATTAAGAGAGTGTATGTGAGATGTAACTATGTGTGCTTGAGGTTGCTTTTGGAGATTTTTGTCATACAAGATTATTGAAAGTTTGATACATGAAGTACGGGAAGATTAACGTTTCAAGTTCTATCACCTCCTCGAACGTTTCGACGAGATTAAACCTAAACAAACTTGAGCTAGAGAATTTTAGTGGTGTCCTAGTATCAATCATTACTTGGATAAGTCTAGTAATTCCAAGTCATGTATCATTCATTTTCTTAGTTTTTAGAGTCATGTATATCATACCTCTAGTTTTATTAAATGAAATTACATGCTACTTGCTATATTTATGAGTATATGATTATGTTGTATAATACATATCTCATTTTGATGTTAACATTATTTGTTATATCACCATTGCTGAATTTATACATCAGCCAGACGGATCCCTAATATTTGCCTAGACGGATCCCCCAAAGGAGGGAACCGTGTAACAGAAAATTATTTATCCACTAACTTGAGTCATATTTGCAGGAAATTATGCATTATACTTGTTTTCTAACATTTGTTTTGTAGTTATTCAATTTACACATGAAGACTTTGATACCTTAAAGCTAGGGGGAGCTTTGTGTCAAAGCAATGCATTGCAAAATCACTTGCAATATTAGGATTACATTTCATGACGTCCCGTTGCAAAGTTGCAATCATCAAGGGGGAGCATATTCGTCACATAGACGAAATCTTTTGCAAACTTAGTTGCAAATGAATTAACTTAGTATTATTTTTCTTGACGCCCTCACATAGGGATGGACTCATCAAGGGGGAGTTAAAACGAGATCCTTTCCCGTTACTTGTTCTCTACTTTTTCTTTCTCTTTTAGTTTTCACATGTTTTTCTTAAAACAATGTGTTAGTTTCTTTTCGAAGCTCTTTTTGTTTCGACAAAAAGGGGGAGAAGAAAGTAAAAACTACAAATTCAAACTTTTACGAATTTTAGCTTTTCCTTAAAATAATTTTATGTTTTATCATCAACAAAAAGGGGGAGATTGTTAATACAAATAAGCCGTAAAAACGTTTATTTATATTTTACGATCTTCTAATGTTTGTCGATAACAAACGTAAAATCA
This sequence comes from Chrysanthemum lavandulifolium, assembly GCA_022545495.1. Taxonomy (NCBI): domain Eukaryota; kingdom Viridiplantae; phylum Streptophyta; class Magnoliopsida; order Asterales; family Asteraceae; genus Chrysanthemum; species Chrysanthemum lavandulifolium. The sequence goes on from CM040243.1 coordinate 275,004,144, forward strand.
TTTTAACGAAACAAATAAAATACGTAAATGGTTTGAGCCAATAGTTTTCTAACACACTTACGTTTTCACAAAAAACACTAAAACAAGTATAAGTGATTTTATGATTTAGCAATACATATGTACAACAACTAGTGTTTACATATTGGGCAAATATATACATAACTAGTATGTATTATAATGGGTAAAACTACAACCCATGGAGCATATCCATAACCCGTGGTATTGACCCATACCCACTGACTAGATACATTGCACTCATTAGATACATTGTATCTAAAGAAATACCATGGATCAACCCATAACCCATCACCCATGACCCATGACCAAAATACCCATGGGCAAAGTGGGCGTCCACGGATCCCTAGCATTACACTAGACGGATCCCTTGAGGGTGGGATCCGTGGAACAGAAGATGTTTTCTCTCTATAAATAGTGAGCCATTTCTTCATTGTTTCTCACCCCTTTCTCACATACTTTCTCCCTGAGTTGAAAACTCTCTAACCCCAGATCCAAGTGATCTATGTATGTAGTTTTGTTTTTGTATGATTCTCTAGGTTCCTCTTAAAGGCTAGATCAACACTTCTTGAAGTTGAGCAAGCTCAAGTCCATGAGTTGCCATACTCGTCATCATCAAGACTACTGAGGTTCTCTTGTTGATAGTTCTTTCCTTCTCCATAGAAGTGTTGTGTCGAAGGCATTAGTGAAGGATACAGAAAGAGTCAAGACAAAAGCATTAGTGAAAGATGCTTTACGTCCGTGTCAAAAGCATTAGTGAAGAATACTAAAGGTGTCAAGACGAAGACATTAGTGAAAGGTGCCAAGCGTTGTGTCAAGGGCATTGGTGAAGAATGCCTAGGAATCAAATCAAGTGGCATTAGTGAAGAATGCCTAGGTCGTATAATCGATGAGCTGCATCGTTATACATATAGTGATAGTTTATTTTCAAGGATGTTGATATCCTTGATGGTGTTGTAATAAGGAGTGGGTATCCTTTGGGATTAGGTGTTGTGTAGTGTTGGGTAGTAGTTCCTCCATTGTAATGGAACTCGGTACTTAGCCTAGTACCGGATAAAGGGTAAGCGACGTTGTGGTAGGTGTGGTTCACCTTGGTGTAAGAACCCGGTGGTTAGCCTAATCTTAGGAAAAGAGTAGGCAACGTTGTGAAGGTTTCTCCACCATAAGGAGTCGGTGTTGTATAGTGATTACGAACTCTCGAGTAGGTGACTCGGGGAGTGGAGTAGGGCAAGGAAGGTGTCCTTGTAGCCGAACCACTATAAATACTCTCCTTGTGGTTTTGTGCTTCTTACTCATTATCTTTTCATTACATATTTATATTTCTATGTGTTTGTTTATCAACATCCAACTCACATCCAAATAGATTGACATAAGTCGATCTAAATAGTTTAAAACAAAGTTTTAATTGGTAAAACTATTCAACTCCCTTCTAGTTTTCCACAGTGGTTGATTTGTTTTTACCGTTTACTTAAAAATATTTCATATTCGTTACACATATTAGATATGTGATTGAAAACATTCATGTTGCTCAGCCATACTCTATGAAGCGCGGTAACAACCAGCAGCTTATTTATCCGGTTATATAGACTTACGTTGATTTTCAAAACAATAATAAGCCCTCTTATTTAATTATTTTGAGTGTTTGCCTTAGCATATTTATCAGGCTTACATGGTGGTGCAGGAACACGTGTGGGATGTCACGTTAACTGTTAGGTGACAACAAGTGCACGGGAAAGGTTCCAACCAGCAACTTCTATTCACGATTTTTAATCGCTTCCAAAACAGTCAAGAAATATTGACCAAAGATTTTAGTCAACAAAGGTCAACTATTATGGACTCAATACAATTTCCCTTGGAATTTAGTGGATTCCCGAATTGTTTAGTCCCACGGAGGTTGAATGGTGTTAAAACGTTCAGACGTAGAATGATCACTAAGGATAATGATCTGTAAGGATTTTGGGTGATAATTACACTACTGATTGTTTGGAATTGTATTTGGATACAGAGCTATAAAGCACAACAATCGGATTAAACAAGCGTGGCGCGACGTTTACTAAATTTCACGTAAGCGTACAAAATAAAATGTAAATTTAAAAGAATAAAACACCTATGGATATGAAAATGATATTTTTACAATCCTAATAATAAAAGAAAATTATTGGAAAATTAAAATTATTTTTATAACTATTTAGTTAATTATTATTAATTAAAAACTATTTTTAACTATTTAATAATAATCTAAAATATAAGAAAATATGAAATAAAGCTAGAAAAGTGAAATTATGACTTAGAAAAATCTAAAATATTATAAGACTTATTTTAAAACTGAAAATATATTTTTTACACTTTTTATCTATTTATTATTAATTAATTACTATTTATTAATTATTTAAAATACACTTAAATACAAGAAAATATAAAATAAACCTAGAAAATTGAAATTTTAACTTAGAAAAATCTAAAATATTAGAAAACTAATTTTAAAATTTAAAAGATATTTTTTATGCTTTTTATTTATTTATTATTAATTATTTAATACTTTTTAACTATTTTAAATTCTAATAAATACTAAACAAACTAAGAAAATTAAAATTTTTTCTATAATTATCCTATGGTGACGAAAACTAAGAAAATTATAAAAGCAGAAAGTGCTTAATAATAAGATGAAAAGAAAATTAAAAAGCTAATTTATATTAAATAAACGCTATCACTATTTTTAAAATTGATGTTTTGTGATTTTCTTTATAAACCTATTATACTACTGATAATAAGCAACTTTAATAAAGACAAAAATTTTGGAACTTGGAAATAAGCAGTTTGAGAGCTTAAGAGCTTAACAGTTTAAGCTTTTGGCTTAAATTGATTTTTAAGCTCAAATAAGTGGCCAAATAAGCTAAAAAAAAAGAAACAAAAGTAAAATAAGATGAAAATAAGCTAAAGGAACTAGTAATGAGTAATAAATTACAAAGAGTAGCACTGATAAGCTTAGAATAAGCTAATAAGCACTTTCCCTAAATCTACCAACCAAACAGGCCTGCAGTCATTTTGTAGGCTAGATTAAGCTAGGGGCAAAAGCTTAGAAATCAAAAGCAAGCTTGGATGTAATAAGCTGGTTTATTGAGGTTCCCAAAAAGCCAAGAATATCACACTGGGGCCCACTAATAAGCTCTGTGTGAGCTTGAGAAAAAGCTTGTAAACACTGAATATTTAGTGTACACAGTGAATGGGACAAACAAAAAGCAACTAGCAGTCCTACCAAATAAGCTAGAAAGTTAAAAATAAGCACTGGACCTAAGGGACAGCTAGGTGAGCTTTCCAAAAAGCTAAGTTACACAAGTTGAGGTTCACTAATAAGCTCTGTGTGAGCTTGTGAAATCAAGCAGATACAACCAATTCTATTGGTACATGGGAGGTTTTTGAAAAGGTGCTTAAAAGAAACCAAAAAATAAGCAGTTTAACTAGCAAACTAAAAATTATAAAAATTACTGTGATAAAGATGAGCAACTAAATATTATAAACCTAAAAGCTTAAGTCCTAAATCCTAACAGTAAGATCACAAGAAAATTAACAAGTTTATTAAAACCGAATAAGAAAATTTGACTTTTTAATGAAATGAGCTAAGTTGACTTTTATGGGTTTTAAATCAAATCTACTTACTGATTATGATGTTATAAGGTGAATTAAGACTAGTTTGATCAATAATAACAACTTATGAATATAAAAACATGATCATGGAACATGAAATCTACACAGTTAATAAACAAGGTGTGATCAAAGGCTATTTTGACTTTTTAACAAAAAAGGACAGGTTTTTATGGTTGCACTAAGTTATTTTGAACTATTATGACATGTAACAACCACAAACAACAACAAGCATGCCTTTGGAATGCTAATCTATCAACAAATCAAACAACCCTTATATAAGGCGATTTTGGTTTTCAAAACAAATGAATGATTTAAACCTTAACAACGATTCTTAACTTTGTTTTATGATTATATTAGACAAATAAAGCATGATAGACCAACAATAGTAGCATAAAACAAAGAGATGAACAATTTGCTTATTTAAGCGTGATAATGAGTTTTTAAACACTAACCAATATCAAAGAACAAGCAACCTATTTTAATCTATGTTATTACTTAACAATACCATGAAACATAAAAACATAAAGATTAAAGCATAAAACATACATATACGATAAAATGCTAAAATGGAACAAAAGGCTTACAAAATGGAATCCAAGTGGCGAGAACCAAGGCGAGAACACTTCCTATAGCTTCCCAAGAAGCATCTAAACCCAAGGATCCAGAATTCACCTCGCTCAATTTGTGATCATCTTCTTCATTGAATTTTGATTTTCTAACTATTTTTAGTATTTTTTGTATTTTGAGTTTTAACTATAAAATGGATTTTAAAGTTACTAAAAGCTTTTAAAAGCTTTATAAGGAGCTTACATGAGCTTATGAGTCCAAAACAACATCTAATAACAACATTAAAACATATTGAGAATTTAAGCTTGAAATTTGCATAAAGCGAATTTATACTTAAAACTTGAAATTGATGGTGAAAAAGATTCACATACTGAAAACACTTAAACAAAGTACTTGAAAGCTTAATTTTACACTGGAAATTAAAAATTAACTAATTCGACATACATTAACTAAAATTAAACTAGATATATCTTCACATTGCTTCTTTTCTTCTTTATAAAGATCTTTTTGAGCTTTGTCAACATCTCTGAGACTTTCCCACTTCATTTCAACCATTGGATCCTTTGAATTCATCATAATCGCACATTTGTCATTTTGGCGCCAAAAATTCTTTGAGCAGGTTTTAACAATTAAGGACTTTTGGATGTTTGTGGAGGTGTTAGGGGAGTGGGTAAACAGCTGGAAAGGTGGTGGTGAGGTGGTAGGAACAAGTGGTGGAAACCACGATGGTTTCTGGTTTTGGCGCGTTTGTGTGAGAGAGATGAACAGTGAGCGTGGGTTTGACTTTTTTTGACCGAGTTTTATTAATACGGGGTGAGTTCATTTGGGGGGGTTCAAGTGAGTTTTGAACTGACTCAAGGTTCAGGGGTCATGGTCCAAGGGTCAAGTGTTTGGGCTTGGGTTAATAAAAGGGTCCGGTTTGGTTTAAGCTTATTAACACAAGGACCATTGTTGTAATTTTGACAATCTTGAGGGACTGAACCTGCCAATATCCCAAAGTTAACACAAGGACCAATTATGCCATATATGAATAGTACAAGGTTTACTTTTGATTAATTTCACTTTTTAAATTTACCAAGGACTATTTTTGACAATTTTTAAACTTAAGGGACTAAAGTTGTCATTTTGTAATTTTTAAACTTTGAAGGGTTTGTTTTGACAACTTTTGAATCCCATGGACCTTAAATGATATTTTGCTTTATTTTGATTTACAGGACTAGTTTTGACAACTTTTGAAACTTGGGGACTAAAATTGCCAATTATGCAAACTTGATCGTTTTCACACCTTTTGGTATTTTGCATTTGAAACACATAAAACACTTATTTGTGATATTTTATCATTTTGATGCTTTGACGGGTGTTTTGGATGTTTTGGCGATCTAAAAGGTACAAAAATGATGAGTATTTGCATACTCATGATCCCCACACTAAGATATTGCTAGTCCCTAGCAATCTTTTGAGAAAACTTAATGGATTTCATCTCTTTACTAAAAGCCATTACTTACGGAGTAGCCAATTGTTTCGGTTCAAGTAAGAACCTTGGTACAATGATAACGAATGATTTTGAGCAAATCACCACTTTCAACGGTTTTGATTTGTCTTTACTAGAAGCCATTTGCTTGGACTAGCCAACTCTTAGATAAAATCTCTTTGGTGAGTCGATTACTAATTATGGTTTTCCAAGCGCCTTTACCACAAGCCATAAACTTGCGGGCTAGCCAACTCTTCACTAATTAAAGATATGGTGAGTGAACACCATACAATTTTGGGCAAATTGCAAGCCGTCAACGGTTTGATATATCTTTACCAAGAGCCGTTTGCTCCTAGATTAGCCAATCCTTTTGTGGGTTAGACATGGTGGATGATAACAGAAGTGAGTAAGTGCAAAACACTTACTCCAAAAAATTTTGGCAAAAATGGGGAATTGGGTGGTATAATTACATGATAAAATTCATGAGAATTCCCCACACTAGAAATGAATATTGCCCTCAATATTCAAAGTACCTATTGTTATGCGAAACATAGAACGAAAAGGGAATTACTACGCCATTATTTATTATTATTATTATTATTATTATTATTATTATTATTATTATTATTATTATTATTATTATTATTATTTTTTTTTTAAACTAAAACTTATATACAACAATGGGCAACTCCCCACACTAGGGTGGTAGAAAGTAGAAAGAAATCGAAATATGAGTGAAAACCCATATGGTGTGCTCTTGTTTTTGATTACCGAGTCGCTAGATTGACTCGATCCCGCATTCATTGGTTCATGGGGAAAGTTTGTAGATCCGAGACAACCACGGGTGGAATGTCCTCTCCAAAATAGTGTTTCAATCGATGACCATTCACTTTAAAATTTGGACCATCGGGTTGAGATAACTCAATGGTTCCATAAGGAAATACTTTAGTGATGGTGAATGGTCCGGACCGGTAGGATTTTAGTTTTCTGAGAAAATCTTCAATCTTGAATTGAAAAGAAGGACTCGATCACCAACGTTGAAAACGCGGTTCTTGATTTTGGAGTCATGAATCTTCTTTGTCTTTTGTTTGTAGATTAAAGAGTTCTCGTATGCTTGATCACGGAGTTCATTTAATTCATTCATTTGAACTTTTACGTGATCACCGGTATCTGAATATCGAAGTTGGCATGTTTCAAGGCCCGTATGCTTTGTGCTCAAGCTCAATCGGCGGATGACACGCCTTTCCGTATACAAGCTTGTATGGAGTACACCGATGGGTGTTTTATAAGTCGTCACGGAAGGCCCAGTCGTCATCCGGTTTATCCGACCGGGATGCACGGTTTTCACCTCTTGTCCTTTCCGAATTCTTTTTATACCTCGGTTTGAAACTTCCACTTGCCCACTTGTTTGGGTGTGGTATGCGATGAGAGGCGGTGAGTTACACCATACTTTTGCATGACTCAATCAAATTGGTCATTGCAGAAATGCGTACCACGATCACTGATTATAGCTCGCGGAGTTCCAAACCTAGCAAAAAGAGATTTTAAAAATTTCACAACAACTCGGGCATCGTTGGTAGGCAAAGCTTTCGCTTCAACCCATTTTGATAAATAATCAACGGCCACAAGTATGTATTTGTTTCCTCGAGATGATGGAAATGGTCCCATAAAGTCAATGCCCCAGATGTCAAAGATCTCACACACTTGAATGGCGTTTTGTGGCATTTCATTTCTTTGTGAGATATTTCCGTGACGTTGACAAGCGTCACTGATGAGTGTGTAAATACTCATCATTTTTGGGTCAATCTGAACTGCAAAACGTCTAAAAATGCTCAGAAATGCATCAAAATACTGAAAATATTCCAAAATTGCATTTTATATGTTTCAGATGCAAAATGTTTAAAATCAGATGAAAAATGAGCAAAGTTTGCATAATTGGCGGTTCAGGTCCCCAAGTTTCTAAAATTGTCAAAATAGTCCACGAGTCCTAATTTCAAAGAAAAATCACCAAAGGTCCTTTTAAAATCATAAGTTGTCAAAATTAGTCCTTTGGTGAAAAATATCAAAAGTTTGAGAAAATTACAAGTTTAGTCCTCCAAGTTTAAAATTTGGCAAAATTAGTCCTTGGAAAATTGGAAAATGTCAAGTTTAGTCCTTGCATTATTGAAACTTGTCACTTATGGTCCTTGGAGAAACTTTGCTTGATTGGCAAGAGTGGTCCCTTGAAATTCAGAATTTACACAAATGGCCCCTATGATTATTAAACCTTGGTCCCTTGTCAAATCCCTTTTTAACCCTGCCACTTAAACCTGTTGGACCCCCTGCCTGATTTTGACCCCCCTTGATTATTAATATCTGGTCAATCCCATGGTCAAACAAACAACCATGGCGCATTTTCTCCTTCTCCCCACTGATACCGCTTCACTTTCACACACAACCACCCCATCCTCCACTTCAACATATCACCCTCCTTGTTCCTCCACATCAACACAAAACAAGAATCATTAAATGCACCTTCACCCTTTACTCTACCCTCCAATGTCAAAAAACCAATTCCGCTAAAACCAATCAAGGGCCAAAATCAACTTAAATCCATCCAATGGCCAAAATGATGGTGGGATCAAGTCGAGACAAGTGGGAAGATGTTTGGAATATATAAGGAGCAATGAGAAGCAAGATAGAGGAGTAGTTAGTTTTAAGATTTTCTTTATGTCGTTTTTTTTATAAAATGTCTTAGTTTAGTCTAAACTATGTAATCTTTTGTTTTAATGATTCAAACTCGAGTTAAGTTAGCTTTGTAACTGCTTTTAAGAATTAATTTCAAGGTTTGGTTAAAATTATTGATCTTGTGTTTATCACGAGATTTTCAAACTCTTGTTCTTACATTTAAGCTTCAAAAGCTTATTTCATCATTCAAATCACTCACTTAATCTCTATATAGCTTTTGAAAAGCTTACATTTAATTTTCAAGCCATTTTGAGTCATGGTCAACAAAAGTCAAACGGGCCAAGAATTGGAATGGTGATGATATTTGGTTGATGCGAGAGGTTGATATGGGGTGAAATAGATTAGTTTAGAACGAGTTTGGGTTTGGTTTAGGCCTGCAAACCATTTGGACACTTATGAGTATAAATCTCATTTTCATTTTCTTTCGATTGCATATTATGCTTGTATCATTTTCGTGGTCACCATCAGTGAAAACTTGTTTATATAGTTGTAGTTAAGTCATGTAAACTCAATTTGATCTATAGCATTGGTCAGCTTGGTGGTTGGTTAAGTTTCATTTGCAAATCAGTTGGTATCAAGGGTGTTTGGATCAGTTGGGTAAACTGAGTTATAGGTTTATTCAGTAGTTAAAGTCTGTTGTTTCATGCTTATTTAGCTCAATTGAACTCATTGTTGTCATCTTATTGCATCTGCAATCTCTAAAAGTCAATTTCCATTTGATTATGTCCCATTAGCTTAACTGCTTGGATTTTCAAATAGCAAAAACTTATTTTGTGTTCAAAATACATAGATAAAGCTTGCAGTAGGTGTAATTTATCATAACACATCATATTCAGTTGGTAAATCTAGATCAAATTTCATTTAAGTCAAACCTTTCATTTTTGTCAAAAGTCAAAGTGGTGAAAACCGGTTTTAGCCCAAATGGGAGGAATTTTCATGAGCTCATTTTGAGCCTCAACAAGTGAAACTTGATGTTTTAAAATCTCATGTTGGTCTAATTTCTCATTAGCATTTTATATATTTTGTGATTTTTTATAAATCTCAAACAAGCTAGTCTTTAGGTCTCATGTGCCTGCTCCACCAAAGCTCGACAAAGTCGAGCTTTCTCGATCATTTGAGCCTCGCCACTAGCTTTGTTTAGCTAATCTAGGTTTGAGCCTTGGTTCATAGATAGCCACCCAGGTCTATTTTAAGATCCAGCTTTTAGTTTTTAGTTTCCTGCTTATTCAAGTGCTTATTTCTCAGCCCAAAGTAGGCCCTTAGAAACTGTTTTTAGCCTTAAGCTCATATCCTCAAATCTGTTAAGCTTGATATCCAGAGGTTTAAGATAGTTGTTTTCTGTTGCATTTTGGTTCTTTAAGCTTATTTAAGCTTCTGTTTTGGTTTGGTGCTTATTGGTCTCCATTTGCTTGTTCAAAGTGCTTATTTATAAGTACTTGGCACATCAGTTCCAATTTCCTCCACATAGCACCTTGTTTTTATATTTTTCTTAGCTTCCTAATATTATTTTAGAGTTTTCCTGAAATTTTCAGATTTTTCCTAGCTTGTTTGCTATTTTTCTGCATTTTAATTAGTTTTTAGCACTTTTTAATTAGCATTTAATACAAAAATTAAGAAAAGGTTCAAAAAATAATTTTTCATTTTCTTAAGTTTAGATAAATATAAAAGCTTAAAAATATTTTTCCATAATTTACTTATTTTAAATAGTATTTTCTAGCATTTTAATTAGTTTTAAATAGTTTTAAATTAATAATAAATATATAAAATGTCTAAAAATATATTTTCAGTTTTAAAATAAGTTTTATCATATTTTAGATTTTTCTAAGTTATAATTTCATTTTCTAGGTTAATTTTGTATTTTCTTATATTTTAGTGCATTTTAAATACTTAATAAATAGTTTTAATTAATAATAATTAGAATAATAGTTGTAAAAATAATTTTCTGTTCTAATAATTTTATTTTATATTTAGGATTGTAAAAATGTATTTTTCATATCCGTAGGTATTTTCCTTCTTTATTTTCACGTTTTATTTTGTACGTTTACGTAGTATTTTATTTAAACGTACGTTTTAGGTTTTAAACGTTCATCACTGTAAAAATAGTGATAGCGTTTATTTAATATATTTTAACTTTTTAATCTTCTTAATTTGTATTTAAGTCGCTTTAATTTATAAACTTTATAAGTAGTGTAATTTCTCCATCCAATTCCTTACTGATCACTATCCTTAGTGATCACTCCATCATCTGAGTTTGTTTTGACACACCATTGAGTCTCCGTGGGACTAAACGACCCGGGGAAACACTATACTCCCCAGATCTTCATTGCATTCGTGCTTAAGCCGTTTTAAGCTGATTACGGTCTGCCATTCACAAGTGGCAGGCTTGAGTGATTTAGACTTGACGGTTTAGCACAGATCAAATTTTGGCGCCGCTGCCGGGGAGGCTTTAGCGTGTGTTATACCTTTTTCAGACCCATTCTTGCACATATACCATCTTTTGTAAAAAAAAAATTTTTTTGTAAAGTTATCAGAAAACCAAAAAGTTCATTAACACTTTTCCTGAAGTGTTAACAACACCAAAAATATTTTCATTCTTTGTTTTTATAGCATGTTTTTTTTCAAAAATCCAAAAATATCCATCCTTTATCCTCTAATCTGTTTAATTCTCCATTTCTTTATCCTCTAATCTGTTTAATTCTCCATTCCTTATCCTCTATAACCGTTTAATTCTTCATCTCTTATCCCTCTTATCCGTTTAATTCTTTATGTCATGGTTTTCGACATGTTCCTGGTGTGGAGGTCCATTTAACGGTGGAAATTGTCGGCGATGTACCAATGTGAGTTTCGGAGACAAGTTTGTTGGTAATCCCGATCCCATTTGAATAATGAAACACCCGATTTTTCCTACCTACCTCCACATTTAATACGAATCCTACTCATGCGAGTTTTGTGGGAATGATTCTCATTACGGTTTTATTGTCCACCACGGGTCCCGCTTGTCTATGAGCCGGAACCATGTTACAATCGAACTTTGGTGAAAGTTATTTTCCCAATTATCTCATTGTGAGAATCATGGGGTCCTCATGCGACTTTTGAATGTCAACCGATGAATCAAAATTTTCACAATTCCAATTCTCCGGTTTTGACAATTTCCAACCCCCAAGATTCCATCATTCATCAATATCATCATGATAAAACTATTGGAGAATTACTAGTCAAGAACGAGCGGCTAATCCTAGTACTCGGACTTCCGAGCCTTCACAAAGATTTCAATGATTACGAGGTGTAATCTTCCACAAAGTTCGAAGAAATACGATTCGAAAGCAACTACAAATGAAAAGAATGGTATGTAAGCTTGAGAGATGAATATAAGAATCCGATATGATGGCGGTGATGATGAGGATACTATTCAAATGAGGGAATATTATGAGGACGACGAGGAGAGTGTTATTCTTTTGAAAGATATCATTTCTCAACTTCCTCGGTCTATTGCTATCACACCTATCTTACCTATTATTGCTTCCAAAGACTCTCTCATAATGGAGGATGATCATCTGACACTATTTGTAAACGGAATCATCAAGTGTTGAGGGCCTTGTCCCAATCCCAGTGAGTCCGAGGATATGTCCGATAGTGATTGTGATTTGCCTTTTGTGATTCTCTTGACATTTCGAGGTTACTTCCGGATTTTCTCAAATCCTCTTTTGAATTTAATAATGACTATACTTTTGAGAAAGTAAATCCTCTTTCGTTGAAATGTCCGAGGCCGATCTGAGAGACCATCACGAAGTGGTGGAAATTGCTAGCTCTCAGAGCACACCACTTGTCCCACCTCTGTATTCTATCTTATCTCTTCCATCATGTGATGACGATTCTATCCTCACTGATGAGATTCATGATCCAAAAATCATGAATTCCCCTTCTGATAATGAGGAGTTAGTCATGATTTTTATCATGATTTTCTTTCTTTTCTTCGCATATGGTGTGACTTCTCGTTCCCTTTTCTCCTTCGGGAATGAGGACACTATCTTTGACCCCGGCATTTTCATTTATCATCTGTGAGCCGGGTCTGTCTCTCTATATCTCATCGGTGTGGAACTTTCGCGTGCTTCAAATGATTGTCCAAACATCTTGAATGAAAGTCCGATGGAGATTATTTCTTTCACTTTGCTTCCCCATGAATCAATGAATTCGGGGTCGAGTCAAGCTAGCGACTCGGTAACCAAAAACAGTAGCACACACCATATGGGTTTTCACCCATATTTATGACTTCTTACCCCTTTCTACCACCTAAGTGTGGGGGTGATGCCCACATGTTATATATATATATATATATATATATATATATATATATATATATATATATATATATATATATATATATATATATATATATATATATATATCTCTAAAAAAAAAAAAAAAATCTTTTAAAATAATGGCCGTAGTATTTCCCTTTACGTTCTCGGTTTGGCATAACCGCCGGTACTTTGAATATTGAGGGCAATATTCATTTCTAAGTGTGGGGGGGAATTCTCACGAATTTTATCATATATTATCCGCCTAATTCCCCCATTTTTGGCCAAAATTTTTTTTTGGGAGTAAGTGTTTTGCACTTACTCAATTGGTTATCAGTCCACCATGTCTAAAAAACAAAGGGATTGGCTAATCCAGGGGCAAACGGCTTTTGGTAAAGATTTCTCAAATCCGTTTATATGGCTTGCAATTTGCCCAAAATTGTATGGTATTCAACTCACCATATCCTAAAAAGTGAAGAGTTGGCTAGCCCGCAAGGTTATGGCTTGTGGTAAAGGCGATGGAAAAACCATAATTGGTAATCACTCACCAAAGATAATTCGATAATTTATCTAAGAGTTGGCTAGTCCGAGCAAGCGGCTTCGGTAAAGACAAATCAAATCCGTTCTGACTTATGATTTGCTCAAAATCATTTGGTTATCGATGTACCAAGGTTCATACTTGAACCGAAACATTTAGCTACTCGAGTGATGGCTTTTGGTAAAGAGTTTTCAAATCCATCAAGTTTTCTCAAATCATTGCTAGGGACTAGCAGTTTAGTGTGGGGATTGATGAGTGTGTAAATACTCATCATTTTGGGTCAATCTGATCGCAAAACGTCTAAAATGCTCGAATGCATCAAAATATCGAAAATATTCCAAAATTGCATTTTATATGTTTCAGATGCAAAATGTTTAAAATCAGATGAAAAATGAGCAAAGTTTGCATAATTGGCAGTTTCAGTCCCCCAAGTTTCTAAAATTGTCAAAAATAGTCCCTGAGTCCTAATTTCAAAAGAAAAATCACCAAAGGTCCTTTTAAAATCATAAGTTGTCAAAATTAGTCCTTTGGTGAAAAATATCAAAAGTTTGAGAAAATTACAAGTTTAGTCCTCCAAGTTTAAAATTTGGCAAAATTAGTCCTTGGAAAATTGGAAAATGTCAAGTTTAGTCCTTGCATTATTGAAACTTGTCACTTATGGTCCTTGGAGAAACTTTGCTTGATTGGCAAAGTGGTCCCTTGAAATTGAATTTACACAAATGGCCCCTATGATTATTAAACCTTGGTCCTTGTCAAATCCTTTTAACCTCGCCACTTAAACCTGTTGGACCCCCTGCCTGATTTTGACCCCCCTTGATTATTAATATCTGGTCAATCCCATGGTCAAACAAACAACCCTTGGCGCGTTTTTCTCCTTCTCCCCCACTTGATACCTGCTTCACCTCTGCTACACACAACCACCCCATCCCTCCACTTCAACATATCACCCTCCTTGTTCCCTCCACATCAACACAAAACAAGAATCATTAAATGCACCCTTCACCCCTTTACTATACCCCTCCAACTGTCAAAAAAACCAATTCCCGCCAAAAACCAATCAAGGGCCAAAATCAACTTAAATCCATCCAATGGCCAAAATGATGGTGGGATCAAGTCAGAGACAAGTGGGAAGATGTTTGGAATATATAAGGAGCAATGAGAAGCAAGATAGAGGAGTAGTTAGTTTTTAAGATTTTCTTTATGTCGTTTTTTTTTATAAAATGTCTTAGTTTAGTCTAAACTATGTAATCTTTTGTTTTAATGATTCAAACTCAAGTTAAGTTAGCTTTGTAATCTGTTTTAAGAATTAATTTCAAGGTTTGGTTAAAATTATTGATCTTGTGTTTCTTGTTGAGATTTTCAAACTCATCGTCTTACATTTAAGCTTCCAAAAGCTTATTTCATCATTCAAATCAGCTCACTTAATCTCTATATAGCTTTTGAAAAGCTTACATTTAATTTTCAAGCCATTTTGAGTCATGGTCAACAAAAGTCAAACTGGGCCAAGAATTGGAATGGTGATGATATTTGGTTGATGCAGAGGTTGATATGGGGTGAAATAGATTAGTTTAGAACAGGTTTGGGTTTGGTTTAGGCCTGCAAACCATTTGGACACTTGTGAGTATAAATCTCATTTTCATTTTCTTTCAGTATTGCATATTATGCTTGTATCATTTCGTGGTCACCATCGGTGAAAACTTGTTTATATAGTTGTAGTTAAGTCATGTAAACTCAATTTGATCTATAGCATTGGTCGACTTGGTGGTTGGTTAAGTTTCATTTACAAATCGGTTGGTATCAAGGGTGTTTGGATCGGTTGGGTAAACCGAGTTATAGGTTTATTCGATGAGTTAAAGTCATTGTTTCATGCTTATTTAGCTCAATTGAACTCATTGTTGTCATCTTATTGCATCTCGCAATCTCTAAAAGTCAATTTCCA
This sequence comes from Chrysanthemum lavandulifolium, assembly GCA_022545495.1. Taxonomy (NCBI): domain Eukaryota; kingdom Viridiplantae; phylum Streptophyta; class Magnoliopsida; order Asterales; family Asteraceae; genus Chrysanthemum; species Chrysanthemum lavandulifolium. Next base: position 275,019,344 of record CM040243.1, read on the forward strand.
TTTGATTATGTCCCATTAGCTTAATCGCTTGGATTTTCAAATAGCAAAACTTATTTTGTGTTCAAAATACATAGATAAAGCTTGCGAGAGGTGTAATTTATCATAACACATCATATTCGGTTGGTAAATCTAGATCAAATTTCATTTAAGTCAAACCTTTCATTTTTGTCAAAAGTCAAAGTGGTGAAAACCGGTTTTAGCCCAAATGGGAGGAATTTTCATGAGCTCATTTTGAGCCTCAACAAGTGAAACTTGATGTTTTAAAATCTCATGTTGGTCTAATTTCTCATTAGCATTTTATATATTTTTGTGATTTTTATAAATCTCAAACAAGCTAGTCTTTAGGTCTCATGTGCCCTGTCACCAAAGCTCGACAAGTCGAGCTTTCTCGATCATTTGAGGCCACGCCACTAGCTTTGTTTAGCTAATCTAGGTTTGAGCCTTGGTTCATAGATAGCCACCAGGTCTATTTTAAGATCCGACTTTTAGTTTTAGTTTTCGCTTATTCAAGTGCTTATTTCTCACCCAAAGTAGGCCTTAGAAACTATTTTTAGCCTTAGCTCATATCCTCAAATCTGTTAAGCTTGATATCCAGAGGTTTAAGATAGTTGTTTTCTGTTGCATTTTGGTTCTTTAAGCTTATTTAAGCTTACATTTTGGTTTGGTGCTTATTGGTCTCCATTTGCTTGTTCAAAGTGCTTATTTATAAGTACTTGGCACATCAGTTCCAATTTCCTCCACATAGCACCTTGTTTTTCTATTTTTCTTAGCTTCCTAATATTATTTTAGAGTTTTCCTGAAATTTTCAGATTTTTCCTAGCTTGTTTGCTATTTTTCTGCATTTTAATTAGTTTTTAGCACTTTTTAATTAGCATTTAATACAAAAAATTAAGAAAAGGTTCAAAAAATAATTTTCATTTTCTTAAGTTTAGATAAATATAAAAGCTTAAAAATATTTTCCATAATTTTCTTAGTTTAAATAGTATTTTCTAGCATTTTAATTAGTTTTAAATAGTTTTAAATTAATAATAAATATATAAAAAGTCTAAAAAATATATTTTCAGTTTTAGAATAAGTTTTATCATATTTTAGATTTTTCTAAGTTATAATTTCATTTTTCTAGGTTAATTTTGTATTTTCTTATATTTTAGTGCTTTTTAAATACTTAATAAATAGTTTTTAATTAATAATAATTAGAATAATAGTTGTAAAAATAATTTTCCTGTTCTAATAATTTTATTTTATATTTAGGATTGTAAAAATGTATTTTTCATATCCGTAGGTATTTTCCTTCTTTATTTTCTCGTTTTATTTTGTACGTTTACGTAGTATTTTATTTAAACGTACGTTTTAGGTTTTAAACGTTCATCACTGTAAAAATAGTGATAGCGTTTATTTAATATATTTTAACTTTTTAATCTTCTTAATTTGTATTTAAGTCGCTTTAATTTATAAACTTTATAAGTAGTGTAATTTCTCCATCCAATTCCTTACTGATCACTATCCTTAGTGATCACTCCATCATCTGAGTTTGTTTTGACACACCATTGAGTCTCCGTGGGACTAAACGACCCGGGGAAACACTATACTCCCCAGATCTTCATTGCATTCGTGCTTAAGCCGTTTTAAGCTGATTACGGTCTGCCATTCACAAGTGGCAGGCTTGAGTGATTTAGACTTGACGGTTTAGCACGGATCAAATTCAAGCGCGCCATTGCGGGAGGCTTTAGCGTGTGTTATACCTTTTCGGACCCATTCTTGCACATATACCATCTTTTGTAAAAAAAATTTTTTGTAAAGTTATCGAAAACCAAAAGTTCATTAACACTTTTCACGAAGTGTTAACAACACCAAAATATTTTCATTCTTTGTTTTTATAGCATGTTTTTTCAAAATCCAAAAATATCCATCCTTTATCCTCTAACTGTTTAATTCTCCATTTCTTTATCCTCTAATCATTTAATTCTCCATTCCTTATCCTCTATAACCGTTTAATTCTTCATCTCTTATCCTCTTATCCGTTTAATTCTTTATGTCATGGTTTTCGACATGTTCCTGGTGTGGAGGTCCATTTAACGGTGGAAATTGTTGGCGATGTACCAATGTGAGTTTCGGAGACAAGTTTGTCGGTAATCCCGATCCCATTTCGAATAATGAAACACCCGATTTTTCCTACCTACCTCCACAGCCCCAATACGAATCCTACTCATGCGAGTTTTGTGGGAATGATTCTCATTACGGTTTTGATTGTCCACCACGGGTCCCGCTTGTCTATGAGCCGGAACCATGTTACAATTAGAACTTTGGTGAAAGTTATTTTCCCAATTATCTCATTGTGAGAATGCATGGGGTCCTCATGCGACTTTTGAATGTCAACCGATGAATCAAAATTTTCACAATTCCAATTCTCCGGTTTGACAATTTCCAACCCCACAAGATTCCATCATTCATCAATATCATCATGATAAAACTATTGGAGAATTACTAGTGAAGAACGAGCGACTAATCCTAGTACTAAGACTTCCGAGCCTTCACAAACATTTCAATGATTACGAGGAGTGTAATCTTCCACAAAGTTCGAAGAAATACGCATTCGAAAGCAACTACAAATGAAAAGAATGGTATGTAAGCTTCAGCAGATGAATATAAGAATCCGATATGATGACGGTGATGATGAGGATACTATTCAAATGAGGGAATATTATGAGGACGACGAGGAGAGTGTTATTCTTTTGAAAGATATCATTTCTCAACTTCCTCAGTCTATTGCTATCACACCTATCTTACCTATTATTGTTTCCAAAGACTCTCTCATAATGGAGGATGATCATCTCAGCACTATTTCGGAAACGAAATCATCAAGTGTTGAGGGCCTTGTCCCAATCCCAAGTGAGTCTGAGGATATGTCCGATAGTGATTGTGATTTGCCTTTTTGTGATTCTCTTGACATTTCTGAGGTTACTTCCAGGATTTTCTCAAATCCTCTTTTTGAATTTAATAATGACTATACTTTTGAGAAAGTAAATCCTCTTTTCGATGAAATGTCCGAGGCCGATCTGAGACCATCACGAAGTGGTGGAAATTGCTAGCTCTCGAGCACACCACTTGTCCCACCTCGTATTCTATCTTATCTCTTCCATCATGTGATGACGATTCTATCCTCATCGATGAGATTCATGATCCAAAAATCATGAATTCCCTTCCGATAATGAGGAGTTAGTCATGATTTTTATCATGATTTTCTTTCTTTCTTCGCATATGGTGTGACTTCTTGTTCCCTTTTCTCCTTGGGAATGAGGACACTATCTTTGACCCGGCATTTTCATTTATCATCGTGAGTAGGTTCTCTCTATATCTCATCGGTGTGGAACTTTCGCGTGCTTCAAATGATTGTCCAAACATCTTGAATGAAAGTCCGATGGAGATTGTTTCTTTCACTTTGCTTCCCATGAATCAATGAATTGGAATTCGAGTCAAGCTAGCGACTCGGTAACCAAAAACGAGAGCACACACCATATGGGTTTTCACCCATATTTATGACTTCTTACCCCTTTCTACCACCTAAGTGTGGGGTGATGCCCCATGTTTTATATATATATATATATATATATATATATATATATATATATATATATATATATATATATATATATATATATATATATATATATATATATATATATATATATATATATATATATATATATATATATATATATATATATATATAAAAAAAAAAAAAAAATCTTTTAAAATAATGGCCGTAGTATTTCCCTTTACGTTCTCGGTTTCGGCATAACCGCGGTACTTTGAATATTGAGGCAATATTCATTTCTAAGTGTGGGGGAATTCTCACGAATTTTATCATATATTATCCTTTAATTCCCCATTTTGGCCAAAATTTTTTTTTGGGAGTAAGTGTTTTGCACTTACTCAATTGGTTATCAGTCCACCATGTCTAAAAAACAAAGGGATTGGCTAATCCAGGGGCAAACGGCTCTTGGTAAAGATTTCTCAAATCCGTTTATATGGCTTGCAATTTGCCCAAAATTGTATGGTATTCAACTCACCATATCCTAAAAAGTGAAGAGTTGGCTAGCCCGCAAGGTTATGGCTTGTGGTAAAGGCAGTGGAAAAACCATAATTGGTAATCAGCTCACCAAAGATAATTCTGATAATTTATCTAAGAGTTGGCTAGTCGAGAGCAAGCGGCTTCGGTAAAGACAAATCAAATCCGTTCTGACTTATGATTTGCTCAAAATCATTTGGTTATCGATGTACCAAGGTTCATACTTGAGCTGAAACATTTAGCTACTCCGTAAGTGATGGCTTTTGGTAAAGAGTTTTCAAATCCATCAAGTTTTCTCAAATCATTGCTAGGGACTAGCAATAGTTTAGTGTGGGGATTGATGAGTGTGTAAATACTCATCATTTTGGTCAATCTGAGCGCAAAACGTCTAAAATGCTCGAAATGCATCAAAATCTTGAAAATATTCCAAAATTGCATTTTATATGTTTCGGATGCAAAATGTTTAAAATCGGATGAAAAATGAGCAAAGTTTGCATAATTGGCGCTTCAGTCCCCAAGTTTCTAAAATTGTCAAAAATAGTCCACGAGTCCTAATTTCAAAAGAAAAATCACCAAAGGTCCTTTTAAAATCATAAGTTGTCAAAATTAGTCCTTTGGTGAAAAATATCAAAAGTTTGAGAAAATTACAAGTTTAGTCCTCCAAGTTTAAAATTTGGCAAAATTAGTCCTTGGAAAATTGGAAAATGTCAAGTTTAGTCCTTGCATTATTGAAACTTGTCACTTATGGTCCTTGGAGAAACTTTGCTTGATTGGCAAGAGTGGTCCCTTGAAATTCAGACTTTACACAAATGGCCCCTATGATTATTAAACCTTGGTCCCTTGTCAAATCCCTTTTTGATCCTGCCACTTAAACCTGTTGGACCCCCTGCCTGATTTTGACCCCCCTTGATTATTAATATCTGGTCAATCCCATGGTCAAACAAACAACCCTTGGCGCGTTTTTCTCCTTCTCCCCCACTTGATACCTGCTTCACCCCTGCTACACACAACCACCCCATCCCTCCACTTCAACATATCACCCTCCTTGTTCCCTCCACATCAACACAAAACAAGAATCATTAAATGCACCTTCACCCTTTACTCTACCCTCCAATCTGTCAAAAAACCAATTCCGCTAAAAACCAATCAAGGGCCAAAATCAACTTAAATCCATCCAATGGCCAAAATGATGGTGGGATCAAGTCAGAGACAAGTGGGAAGATGTTTGGAATATATAAGGAGCAATGAGAAGCAAGATAGAGGAGTAGTTAGTTTTTAAGATTTTATTTATGTCGTTTTTTTTTATAAAATGTCTTAGTTTAGTCTAAACTATGTAATCTTTTGTTTTAATGATTCAAACTCAAGTTAAGTTAGCTTTGTAATCTGTTTTAAGAATTAATTTCAAGGTTTGGTTAAAATTATTGATCTTGTGTTTACTGTTGAGATTTTCAAACTACTGTTCTTACATTTAAGCTTCCAAAAGCTTATTTCATCATTCAAATCAGCTCACTTAATCTCTATATAGCTTTTGAAAAGCTTACATTTAATTTTCAAGCCATTTTGAGTCATGGTCAACAAAAGTCAAACTAGGCCAAGAATTGGAATGGTGATGATATTTGGGCGATCACGAGAGGTTGATATGGGGTGAAATAGATTAGTTTAGAACAGGTTTGGGTTTGGTTTAGGCTGCAAACCATTTGGACACTGTGAGTATAAATCTCATTTTCATTTTCTTTCAAGATTGCATATTATGCTTGTATCTGCTTTCGTGGTCACCATCGGTGAAAACTTGTTTATATAGTTGTAGTTAAGTCATGTAAACTCAATTTGATCTATAGCATTGGTCGACTTGGTGGTTGGTTAAGTTTCATTTACAAATCGGTTGGTATCAAGGGTGTTTGGATCGGTTGGGTAAACCGAGTTATAGGTTTATTCGAGAGTTAAAGTCATTGTTTCATGCTTATTTAGCTCAATTGAACTCATTGTTGTCATCTTATTGCATCCGCAATCTCTAAAAGTCAATTTCCATTTGATTACGTCCCATTAGCTTAGCGCTTGGATTTTCAAATAGCAAAAACTTATTTTGTGTTCAAAATACATAGATAAAGCTTGCATGAGGTGTAATTTATCATAACACATCATATTCAGTTGGTAAATCTAGATCAAATTTCATTTAAGTCAAACCCTTCATTTTTGTCAAAAGTCAAAGTGGTGAAAACCGGTTTTAGCCCAAATGGGAGGAATTTTCATGAGCTCATTTTGAGCCTCAACAAGTGAAACTTGGTGTTTTAAAATCTCATGTTGGTCTAATTTCTCATTAGCATTTTATATATTTTGTGATTTTTTTATAAATCTCAAACAAGCTAGTCTTTAGGTCTCATGTGCCTGCTGTCACCAAAGCTCGCCTGTCGAGCTTTCTCGATCATTTGAGCCCCGCCACTAGCTTTGTTTAGCTAATCTAGGTTTGAGCCTTGGTTCATAGATAGCCACCAGGTCTATTTTAAGATCCGACTTTTAGTTTTTAGTTTCGCTTATTCAAGTGCTTATTTCTCCCCAAAGTAGGCCCTTAAACTGCTTTTTAGCCTTAAGCTCATATCCTCAAATCTGTTAAGCTTGATATCCAGAGGTTTAAGATAGTTGTTTTCTGTTGCATTTTGGTTCTTTAAGCTTATTTAAGCTTCTGTTTTGGTTTGGTGCTTATTGGTCTCCATTTGCTTGTTCAAAGTGCTTATTTATAAGTACTTGGCACATCAGTTCCAATTTCCTCCACATAGCACCTTGTTTTTCTATTTTTCTTAGCTTCCTAATATTATTTTAGAGTTTTCCTGAAATTTTCTGATTTTTCCTAGCTTGTTTGCTATTTTTCTGCATTTTAATTAGTTTTTAGCACTTTTTAATTAGCATTTAATACAAAAAATTAAGAAAAGGTTCAAAAAAATAATTTTTCATTTTTCTTAAGTTTAGATAAATATAAAAAGCTTAAAAAATATTTTTCCATAATTTTCTTAGTTTAAATAGTATTTTCTAGCATTTTAATTAGTTTTAAATAGTTTTAAATTAATAATAAATATATAAAAAGTCTAAAAAATATATTTTCAGTTATAATTTCATTTTTCTAGGTTAATTTTGTATTTTCTTATATTTTAGTGCATTTTAAATACTTAATAAATAGGTTTTAATTAATAATAATTAGAATAATAGTTGTAAAAATAATTTTCCTGTTCTAATAATTCTATTTTATATTTAGGATTGTAAAAATGTATTTTTCATATCCGTAGGTATTTTCCTTCTTTATTTTCACGTTTTATTTTGTACGTTTACGTAGTATTTTATTTAAACGTACGTTTTAGGTTTTAAACGTTCATCACTTGTAAAAATAGTGATAGCGTTTATTTAATATATTTTAACTTTTAATCTTCTTAATTTGTATTTAAGTCGCTTTAATTTATAAACTTTATCGAGTGTAATTTCTCCATCCAATTCCTTCGATCACTATCCTTAGTGATCACTCCATCATCTGAGTTTGTTTTGACACACCATTGAGTCTCCGTGGGACTAAACGACCCGGGGAAACACTATACTCCCCAGATCTTCATTGCATTCGTGCTTAAGCCATTTTAAGCTGATTACGGTCTGCCATTCACAAGTGGCAGGCTTGAGTGATTTAGACTTGACGGTTTAGCACAGATCAGTCACAGGGTTTGACAAATTCGTGGGCATCCTTGTAAATAGTGGGCCAATAAAATCCGGAATCAAACACGTTTTTGGCGGTGTAATTTGGACTATGATGGCCCCCGGTGGGTCCAGAATGGCAAGCCTTGAGAATGTCATTGGCTTCCTGACCATACACACATCGCCTGATGACTTGATCCGCGCAAATTTTGAATAAGTAGGGTCGTCCCAGGAGTAATGTTTACATCTTTAAAGAATTTGTTTTTCTGTTGGGACGACATTCCTTTTACCACAAAGTTACCCGCATGGTAATTTGCAAAGTCAGCAAACCATGGGTGTCACAATTCTCAATTTCCGGTCATTTCTCACATTTACTATTTCATTAGTATCATTGTCATCATAGTAGTTCATGCATGATTTTGCATTTTATATTAAACGCGTAATTTTTATATTAAATAAACGCTATCGCGTAATTAATTATTTTTGAACAATTGATCCGTTACTTTCAAAAATTATCCCAATATATTTTTATACTCATATTAAGTTTATAAAAATAATATTATTAGTTTACCCAGTGTTTTAAATTTATTTTGTATATAAATTGTTATATTTATATAATTACGACGTTTCTATTAAATACTACACGATAGTTATTATCTCACTCAAATTTTTGCAAGAAAAGTATTTTTATAATTTTTATGACCTCAATATATTTTATCTTGACCCGTTAAAATTTATTTTTATCTAACGCTACCCTAAATGCTCAAAATGTGTACACAAGTTACTAACGATCCCTAAATAAATTCACAAGTTCTCTTCATTTATTTACACTTATATTTAATAAAAAAAAAATATATACTAAGCTAATGCAAAACCCCTTTGTCGACACAAGGGGGTGAGTCACCTCAAAATCCCACAAATATCTTTACATATACATACTCATACATAATCATACAACACATACACTTACAAGATATCAAAAATAAAAAAATACATCATTCTCTTCTCTCTTCATCTTACAACCGGCCACACCATAGAACAAGGAAGGAGACCCAAAAATTTTCAAGACAAGTTATTTTCACAATCTAGACACACTCTTTGTATAGGTTTTGAAATAAAAACCTAGGGTGATTAGGAAAATCCATTGTTCTCATAAACCTCATCAATCACTAGTAAGCATTTCATACATATCATTATTTTTCATAATCATTTCTATGTTCATTTTTATTATGCACAAGTAAAACATGCAAGTTATGTGATGTTTATACCACTTTTTAAGGTTTTTAAGTGTTATATATATAATCCATCCTATAATTACTCCTTGTTATATATTATTTTTGGTGACGTCTAGGAACCCATGACACCCTAAGAAGGTGTATGGTTGGATTAGAATAGCTTCGGAGTTGTTTTGAATGGGTTAGAATAGGTTTGGCGCGAGAAAAACTCATTTCGACAAGTTTGCAAAAGAGTCTGTCCTTATTTTCAAAGTCTGGAAAATCCGACAGTAGGTAAAAATTTTTGGCCTAGATATTTAGAAAATATACTTTAAAACGAAACCGTGGCCGCTTGAACGGATTAAAAGCGAGTTATAACGAAGAAGTTATGAATTTTTCAAGTTGGCGACGAAAAATATAAATTTGGAATTTCAAGCAAACATGGTTTATTTTGTACGAGTCAAAAATGAAGCTTGGGCGTTGTAAATTATGTCGACTTGTCAAAATATGTTAGTATACTTCGTTACAAAACTAAGGACCTTTAAAGCGAGAAAACGGTTTGTAACGATTAAATTATACACGTTTACAAAAGTTGCCGTAACTTTTATCATATAAGAAAAACTATCTTGATTTCTAATAGACAAGTTTTGCGGCAAAACTAGAGACCAAGTTGAAGGTTGTTTTTAACATTGATTTAGAACTTTTTATAAAGTGATGTCTTCTAGTAAAAGTGAGATCGCCAAGTATATTTATCAAAATGTCCGACCATTTAATTAGCGGAGTTGTAATGAATTAAATACGTTTACTCAAACTTTGCCGAAAACCCATCCTTAAACTATATTTTGGGACATAAGTACCATATTTAACCTCTATTTTTCTTTATGTTCGAGACCTTTAGGATGGAAACTTAAATGCTAAAACTTTGAGATAATGATACAAGCTTCCTAAAACCGTTGAGTTTGTTTCCTAACGCTCGACGTGCACCATTTTACGACTAGCTTTTCGAGGCCGTTTAGTCACTTTCACGAAAATTTCAACGACATTATTTTACGACGAAAAGTTATATTTTCATAATAAATCACTAAATGATTATCGTAGGATATCATTTCGACGTAAGTACTTGTAAAGTACTTGGTAACTGGGCATTATGTCATAAACATATATTTCGACGATAAACTTTATTTTCCAAAATGTACAAGTGGTATGGATATCATATGAGTTTGCATGCACGACATTGTTTCATGACTTATATTAGAGCATATCATTCATATTAGGTTGCGGATAGAGATCGCACCTCATTTCAGTGTATCTACTTTTGTCACCATAACTATTGCAACAGGTGAGTAATCACATCCCTTTTTTTACCGTTTTACTATATTTTGGGGCGAAATGCATGAACCGTTCTTGAGCTAAATTGTTTACTACTTTTATTAACTAGTTTGACTAGAACTTGTGAACTTGAATCAAATACTTGAACTTAATTATGAAATAATGCCTTACTTGAACTTATTGAACCGTACATGTTATGACCTTGACCTAAAGTCTCCTATGTTCGGAGCATCACTATAAAGTCTCCTATGTTCGGAGCATCACTATAAAGTCTCCTATGTTCGGAGCATCACTATAAAGTCTCCTATGTTCGGAGCATCACTATAAAGTCTCCTACGTTCGGAGTATATCTTTGGGAAGAGGCACCCAATATATCTTTGGGAAGAGGCACCCAATATATCTTTGGGAAGGGGCACCCAACATAACTTTGGGTAGTGGCACCCAGCATAATTTGGTTTCATCAGAAGCATCATTACAAAGTCTCCTTTGATGGAGCAGTGCAAAGTCTCCCATGTTCGGAGCATCCCTGAATTATTATATGCGTGGTACTATATTATGAACCATTATGATCACTTATACTTGACTACTTGATACGCTATATTTTGTGCAATGGGTTGTGTACACACAGGTTGCAAGTTTTGTATGGGCAGAACTTGGAACTGAGTGGATATACAATGCCTTTGCTTTGCGGACTATTTCCGATGACCGAAACCTTTGACTCTTTCTTACGAGTTTTCTTATTTTTTTTTTTTACTAAATATGTTTACTCACCAACTATTTTCATAGTTGACCCGTTTTTCTCTCATGCATTTCAGGTGATCGTTAGTAAGCTTTTCTACTGGTCTTGCATAATGAAGTTTTTACTTGTCACTACAAATCATTATGTACTAGAACGAAATATTTTGGAATCTAAACTTTGTAATATATTTGCCGATGACGGCTAAACTGGTATTGTAATGGTGTACTCTTTCTTTTAAATCTTAACGTTGGTATGTTCTATTATCTTGTGCTTATGTTCCCTTCCGTTACACCTCGTGTTTCCGCCTCCGGAGAGGGTGTGACAATGGGATAAAAGAGTCTCCACGAAAAGAAAGCACATTGAGTGTTTCGAGAGGAAATGTTTCGTTTATTTCCTTTTTCTCGAACACATCCTGGTGAGGGTTTTCTAGGCGGACGGATGATCGTTGCCGTGTTCTCGGCTCCTTTTTATCACGTATAATGATATCAAATTCTTGGGAGGAGAACCCAACGGAGCAATCTCGGCTTTGCATCTTGTTTTGCAAAGAGATATTTGAGAGCCGAGTGATCCGTATACACCACGCATTTGGTCAAGATTAGGTATGGCCTAAACTTCTCAAACGCATACACCACGACTACTAGCTCTTTTACGTAGTGGTGTAATGGGTTTGAGCTTGATCATAGTCTTACTCGCGTAGTGGATAGGCTGAAAATGCTTGGTTTTACGTTGCCCAGATCGCACCGATAGCAAAATCACTTGCATCGCACATGAGTTCAAAGGGTAAATCCCGATCGGGGCAACGAGAATGGGTGCTTCCGTAAGCTTTTTCTTTAATGTTTCAAAAGCTTCGATGCACTCGGTGAGAAGATAAAAGGAGCATCCTTCTCAAGGAGATGAGTCATAGGCCGAGCGATTTTAGAAAAATCTTGTATGAATCTGCGATAAAACCGGCATGACCTAAAAACTCCAAATACCTTTGACGGTAGTAGGATGAGGCAATTTGGCAATGACATCCACTTTGCTTTGTCAACCTCAATCCCGTTTTTGAAATCTTATGGCCTAGGACAATTCCTTCCTTGACCATAAAATGGCTCTTTTCCCGTTTAGACAAAGATTGGTGTCTTCACACCGTTTGAGCATTTTTCTAAATGGGAGAGACATGTTTGAAATAAGTCCCCAATGACCGAGAAGTCATCCATAAACACCTCCATTGTTTCCCGATCATGTCGTGGAAAATTGCCATCATACATCGTTGGAAGCGTGCGGGGCGTTACATAGGCCAAAAGGCATACGTGCAGTAGGCAAAAGTTCCGTATGGGCAAGTGAATGTAGTCTTTTCTTGATCTTGTGGATCAATGGGATCGAAAATAACCCGAGAAACCATCAAGGAAACAATAGTATTCATTCCCCGCTAATCTCTCAAGCATTTGGTCCATGAAGGGTAGAGGAAAATGGTCTTTTCGGTTGCGTCATTCAACTTACGATAGTCAATGCAAACACGCCATCCGTTACCGGCCGAGTTGGAATTAACTCGTTTTCTTCATTTGTGACAGTTATGCCACCCTTTTAGGAACACAATGAATTGGGCTAACCCAAGGACTATCTCGAGTTCGGGTAAATTAAAGCGGCATCAAGAAGTTTGAGAACCTCTTGTTTAATAACCTCATGAATTTTAGGATTCACCCTTCTCGATGTTGGATCTTTGGTTTGAAGTCATCCTCCATCAAGATTTTGTGAGTACAAAACTCAGGGTTGATACCCTTAATGTCGGAGAGTTTCCAAGCAATTGCTTGCTTGTGTGACTTCAAGACCTTTATCAGAGCAGTTTTTTCATCTTTACTCAAATCTCGAGCAATAATGATGGGTAATTTATCATCACCCTCAAGAAATGCATACTCGAGATGAGGTGGTAAGTCCTTAAGTTCGACTTCGGGAGGATCATTAGATTTTTCAATGGTTTTGATTTCCTCTTTATGAAGTTCTTGAGGAGGGATGGATGAAGGATCATCATTGAGCATCTTCTCGATGAGAAGAATATCTCCCTCGATGTCAATTGGAGCGTGATCAATTTCCCATGAAACCGAATCACTAGACAAGTATGCTTCAATCTCTTCCAAGATGAAGTCACTTTCCTCAAATGGAGTGAGAGAAGGAGTAGAATTGGCAATGATGGGTTGAGATGAATGAGTGAGATTATCACTCGAAGAATTATGAACATAACCGAGAACTTCTTGAGAGTACTCTTCAGAAGCAACATCAATGATATCTATTCGGTTAACCGACTCGTAATCATAGTTTGCGGAGTACCTCAAGTTTGATCAAGGTTAAATGTGACAACTTCATTACCCACACGTAATGTGATTTCTTGCTCAAATACATCAATGAGAGCACGGCCCGTTCTCAGGAATCCTCGTCCAACAATGAGGGGAACCCGATGATCGGCATCGAAGTCAACAACCACAAAGTCAGCTGGAAAATGGAACTTTCCTACTTTCACGAATACATCCTCGGCAATGCCAAGTGGACGGGATATTGTACGATCTGCAAGCTCAAGAGTCATGCAGGTAGGAGTAAGGTCTGGAAGAGAAAGTTTCTTCCATACTGAATGAGGCATCAGGTTAATGCTTGCACCAAGATCGGCTAAGGCAAAGCATTCAACCATCCCTGGAAATACACAAGGTAAGAGAAATTTTCCAGGATCTCCAAGCTTCTCGGTAGCTTCTTTATGAGCTGGCGGCGGTTCTCGTTCGAAGGAGTTTAGCCATTTCAAAAGCAGTTTTCCTTGTTGCTTAACATGTGTTTGAGAGTTGATGCAAACTTGGGCATCAACATGATAGCATCCGCATAAAGCTTATGTCAAAATGTAGTTCTTGGAAAATTTGAAAAATTTGTCCATTTGATGACCGGCTTTTTCGCGGAGCTTTGCTCATTCAAACGTGATGGGTAAGGAATAGAAGATTTGGTTGGGGTTTTCAACGGAGCTACCGGAGGTTCAAAAACAACTCATGGATTGGATTTAGGTTTCGGGACAACTTGAGGATGGACATCGTTGGTACCTCCGTTATTAGTAGGAAGTTACTTGTCCTTTGTTGCCTCAGGTTCACTTTCCACTACCTCCGGGAGAGAAGAAGAAGAGCTAGTAGGAATAGCGGGTCCTTCGTATGATACACCACTTCTTGTTGTGATCGCCTTTGCATCGCCCCTCGGGTTAGCGATCGTGTTGCTCGGAAGTTTTCCTGAGCCCGAGGGTTGATCATTTAAAGACTTCTTAATGTCAGAAATTTGGCTAACCAACAACCTGTTCATTTCATCTTGGGATTTCATGAATTGCTTCAATAACTCATCGATGATGGTCCAGTTGGAACAATGGCTTGAGTTTGATTAGGAAAATTCGCCTCTATTGTTCGGATTAGGGCCTTGATTTTGAAAATTTCCTTGGTTAGGATTCATATTCCCATGAAATTGATTCCTTCGATTGAAATTGTTTTGATTAAAGTTTCCTTGATGTTGGAAACCTTGATTTGGTCCGGATAGAAATTACCTTGGTTTTGATAACCTTGGTTCATTCTAGGTTGGTTCGATTCGGTTTTGTATGTTAGGATTCGGTTAAAACCGGTGGTCCCCGATAAGTATTAGCACGGTAGTTTGGCTCATTTTGAGGATTCGGTATTGATTACTTCCACGATGTGAAGTACCGGCTATAGCATTTGCTTCAAACGGAATACCATCGGTGGCGATCAGATTGTAGTATGCATGAGGGCCACCACAAGTAACACATACCTCGACTTTCTTCACTTCACCATGTGATGGTGTTTGTGTGAAAGTGACTTTCTTTGGTTAGCAAGAACCAAAGCTCGAACAACATCCGTGAGTTTGTCAATCTTAGCATCGGTGCTAGATGTACTCACGTGAGATGAAGTAGAAGGTCCGCATTAGGCGAGACCGATATGTCTTTGTTCGAAATGGCGGACACGGGACTTGTTTTCTATGATTTACAAGGCTTCTTTTGTGGTCTTGCTCAGAAATTACCTCCGCGGAGGCATTTAAAGAGTCTTGGTTAGTTTGGTTCGCACCATTGTAGAAAGTATCCATTTGCATTAACTCGGTAAAACCATGACGTGGACACTTTCGGAGCAACTCTTTGTAACGATCCCATGCCTCACCGAATGATTCATCAAATCTTTGAGTGAATTTCATTATCTCATTCTTAAGACTTGTAGTTCGGGATGGAGGATAGAATTCGTTAACAAACTTAGTGACTAAATCCTCCCATGTTTCAATGGAACGAGGGGGTTGTTTCTCAAGCCAATTCCGGGCTTGTCCCTCTAAAGAGAATGGGAACAGAAGAAGCTTAATCGCTTCATGTGGGACATTCTTGTATTTGATGGTCGATGCAATCTTGTTAAACCATCGAATATGTGCATGAGGGTCGTCCCGCTCAAAACCATAAAATTGGCTTTGGGTTACAAGATTAAGCAACCCGGTTTTGAGCTCGAAGGTATCAGCCACGATGGCTAGGACAACAATAGCATCTCCGTAACCCTCGATGGGTGCTTGGAGAAGCTCATTCATCGGTTTATCTTACGCCATTACGACGGGGGTGGTGGTGCTAGGCGTTCCTCGATCACGGTGAAGGAGCGAGCGTCCTCACGTTTACGAGGAATACTTACAAGCTCGAAAGTGGACTTGTAGAGTTGGAAGAACGAGCGCATGCACTAAGTATAAAATCAATTTTCAAAACAAATGCGAGGCAAAGCGACAAGTGAACTTAAACCAATAATCACAAATGAAATGGCTTCTTTGAAAAAGGTATACCAAATTACAAGGACACAAAGGCAAGTTTTGATCTTTAAGATTAGGAACTTATTAATGTTCACACCCCAGGTTGGTAGGTGTTCGCCTTGGTTTTGCGGTGGTTGATTTTATGTATTTATTAAGTACCACTAAAAAGACGTAGGTATGGATTTGTGCTAAGGGTTTAAATACTTTTGGAAATTATTTTTGGTATCGTCTCGTTTAACCAAATTGTACCTCTTTAAGAATCACCTTAAAGAAAATACAAGATAGAAATCGTTACGCTTGTTTTGTTGTTTTATATATATATATATATTTTTTGGTGTTGTCAACACTTTAGGAAAAGTGTTAATGAACTTTTTGATTTTGATAACTTTACAAAAAAAACTGTTTACAAAAGGTGGTATATGTGCAAGTAAGGGTCTGAAAATGCTTAAAACACGCTTACAGCCTCCCCGGCAGCGGCGCCAAAATTTTGATCGCTTCCAAAACAGTCAAGAAATATTGACCAAAGATTTTAGTCAACAAAGGTCAACTATTATGGAATCAGTACAATTTCCCTTGGAATTTAGTGGATTCCCGGATCGTTTAGTCCTACGGAGGTTGAATGGTGTTAAAACGTTCAGACGTAGAATGATCACTAAGGATAATGATCTGTAAGGATTTTAGGTGATAATTACACTACTGATTGTTTGGAATTGTATTTGGATACAGAGCTATAAAGCACAACAATCAGATTAAACAAACGTAAACGCGTACGTTTACTAAATTTCACGTAAACGTACAAAATAAAATGTAAATTTAAAAGAATAAAACACCTATGGATATGAAAATGATATTTTGACAATCCTAATAATAAAAGAAAATTATTGGAAAATTAAAATTATTTTTATAACTATTTAGTTAATTATTATTAATTAAAAACTATTTTTAACTATTTAATAATAATCTAAAATATAAGAAAATATGAAATAAAGCTAGAAAAGTGAAATTATGACTTAGAAAAATCTAAAATATTATAAGACTTATTTTAAAACTGAAAATATATTTTTTACACTTTTTATCTATTTATTATTAATTAATTACTATTTATTAATTATTTAAAATACACTTAAATACAAGAAAATATAAAATTAACCTAGAAAATTGAAATTTTAACTTAGAAAAATCTAAAATATTAGAAAACTAATTTTAAAATTTAAAAGATATTTTTTATGCTTTTTATTTATTTATTATTAATTATTTAATACTTTTTAACTATTTTAAATTCTAATAAATACTAAACAAACTAAGAAAATTCTGAAATTTTTTTCTATAATTATCCTATGGTGACAGAAAACTAAAAAATTATAAAAACAGAAAGTGCTTAATAATAAGATGAAAAAGAAAATTAAAAAGCTAATTTATATTAAATAAACGCTATCACTATTTTTAAAATTGATGTTTTTGTGATTTTTCTTTTATAAACCTATTATACTACTGATAATAAGCAACTTTAATAAAGACAAAAATTTTGGAACTTGAAAATAAGCAGTTTGAGAGCTTAAGAGCTTAACAGTTTAAGCTTTTGGCTTAAATTGATTTTTTAGCTCAAATAAGTGGCCAAATAAGCTAAACAAAAAGAAACAAAAGTGAAATAAGATGAAAATAAGCTAAAGGAACTAGTAATGAGTAATAAATTACAAAGAGTAGCACTGATAAGCTTAGAATAAGCTAATAAGCACTTTCACTAAATCTACCAACCAAACAGGCCTGCAGTTATTTTGTAGGCTAGATTAAGCTAGGGGAAAAAGCTTAGAAATCAAAAGCAAGCTTGGATGTAATAAGCTGGTTTATTGAGGTTCCCAAAAAGCCAAGAATATCACACTGGGGCCCACTAATAAGCTCTGTGTGAGCTTGAGAAAAAGCTTGTAAACACTGAATATTCAGTGTACACAGTGAATGGGACAAACAAAAAGCAACTAGCGATCCTACCAAATAAGCTAGAAAGTTAAAAATAAGCCTTTGGACCTAAGGGATGACTAGGTGAGCTTTCCAAAAGCTAAGTTACACAAGTCGAGGTTCACTAATAAGCTCGTGTGAGCTTGTGAAATCAGCGAGATACAACCAACTCTATTGGTGCAGGGAGGTTTTGAAAAGGTGCTTAAAAGAAACCAAAAAATAAGCAGTTTAACTAGCAAACTAAAAATTATAAAAATTACTGTGATAAAGATGAGCAACTAAATATTATAAACCTAAAAGCTTAAGTCCTAAATCCTAACAGTAAGATCACAAGAAAATTAACAAGTTTATTCAAAAACTGCAAATAAGAAAATTTGACTTTTTAATGAAATGAGCTAAGTTGACTTTTATGGGTTTTAAATCAAATCTACTTACTGATTATGATGTTATAAGGTGAATTAAGACTAGTTTGATCAATAATAACAACTTATGAACATAAAAACATGATCATGGAACATGAAATCTACACAGTTAATAAACAAGGTGTGATCAAAGGCTATTTTGACTTTTTAACAAAAAAGGACAGGTTTTTATGGTTGCACTAAGTTATTTTGAACTATTATGACATGTAACAACCACAAACAACAACAAGCATGCACTGGAATGCTAATCTATCAGCAAATCCAAACAACCCTTATATAAGACTGATTTTTGGTTTTCAAAACAAATGAATGATTTAAACCTTAACACTGATTCTTAACTTTGTTTTATGATTATATTAGACAAATAAAGCATGATAGACCAACAATAGTAGCATAAAATAAAGAGATGAACAATTTGCTTATTTAACTGTGATAATGAGTTTTTTTAAACACTAACCAATATCAAAGAACAAGCAACCTATTTTAATCTATGTTATTACTTAACAATACCACTGAAACATAAAAACATAAAGATTAAAGCATAAAACATACATATACAAAGAAATGCTAAATGGAACAAAAGGCTTACAAAATGGAATCCAAGTGGCGAGAACCAAGAACTGAGAACACTTCCTATAGCTTCCCAAGAAGCATCTAAACCCAAGGCAATCCACAATTCACCCTGCTCCAGCTGTGATCATCTTCTTTATTGAATTTTGATTTTCTAACTATTTTTTAGTATTTTTGAGTTTTAACAATAAAATGGATTTTAAAGTTACTAAAAGCTTTTAAAAGCTTTATAAGGAGCTTACATGAGCTTATGAGTCCAAAACAACATCTAATAACAACATTAAAACATATTGAGAATTTAAGCTTGAAATTTGCATAAACTGAATTTATACTTAAAACTTGAAATTGATGGTGAAAAAGATTCACATACACCGAAAACACTTAAACAAAGTACTTGAAAGCTTAATTTTACACTGGAAATTAAAAATTAACTAATTCGACATACATTAACTAAAATTAAACTAGATATATCTTCACATTGCTTCTTTTCTTCTTTATAAAGATCTTTTTGAGTTTTGTCGACATCTCTGAGACTTTCCCACTTCATTTCAACCATTGGATCCTTTGAATTCATCATAATCGCACATTTGGCATTTTGGCGCCAAAAATTCTTCGAGGTGTTTTAACAATTAAGGACTTTGGATGTTTGTGGAGGTGTTAGGGGAGTGGGTAAGCAAATGGAAAGGTGGTGGTGAGGTGGTAGGAACAAGTGGTGGAAACCACGATGGTTTCGGTTTTGCTGCGTTTGTGTGAGAGAGATGAACAGTGAGCGTGGGTTTGACTTTTTTTGACCGAGTTTTATTAGTACGGGGTGAGTTCATTTGGGGGGGTTCAAGTGAGTTTTGAACTGGCTCAAGGTTCAGGGGTCATGGTCCAAGGGTCAAGTGTTTGGGCTTGGGTTAATAAAAGGGTCCGGTTTGGTTTAAGCTTATTAACACAAGGACCATTGTTGTAATTTTGACAATCTTGAGGGACTGAACCTGACAATATTCCAAAGTTAACACAAGGACCAATTATGCCATATATGAATAGTACAAGGTTTACTTTTGATTATTTTCACTTTTTAAATTTACCAAGGACTATTTTTGACAATTTTTAAACTTAAGGGACTAAAGTTGTCATTTTGTAATTTTTAAACTTTGAAGGGTTTGTTTTGACAACTTTTGAATCCCATGGACCTTAAATGATATTTTGCTTTATTTTGATTTACCAGGGACTAGTTTTGACAACTTTTGAAACTTGGGGGACTAAAATTGCCAATTATGCAAACTTGATACGTTTTTCACCTGATTTTGGTATGTTTGCATTTGAAACACATAAAACACTTATTTGTGATATTTTTATCATTTTGATGCTTTGACGGGTGTTTTCGGATGTTTTTGGCAGTCTAAAAGGTACAAAAATGATGAGTATTTGCATACTCATCAATTTTACTCCTACGTCTTTTCTAAGAATATTTTTGTAAGTTTATTACTGTTGCATATATGTTCTTCTTTTCGTTCTATCTATTATTGTTTTGTATGAAAAAGTTAATCGGAGTCTGTTGATACAAAAGTTGGGCGTTCCTTGTTCGGGGCTCCGGCTCTCGTACCAATTGAGTCTTGATTCTTGAGACTGCGCACTAAGTACAGAAAACACCGTTAGGCTTATCGTGGGATTGTTTTCACGATTATCCTCCGCGTGAGAGTAAGTAATCGGTTTAGGGTTAAAGGAGAGTTAGGGTTTGTAGATCGTACCTTTAACGAGGGATAGGATTCCCTTTATATACACACGGAATCCTTGTTGGTTCCGTGTTCCCCAACCTTCGGCGTATCCCGCCTAAGTCGGTTGGGAAACGATTATCTCTAAAGATTAGAAGATATCCGATATCGTATTCCATAAATAACTTTCGGATTGGGCCTTCGTGGGCCCAAACACTTATCGGCTTAGCCCAGTTCGTGCTGGGCTCGTTAGTATCGGACTTTAGTCGGGCGCGTGACCCGAATATAGACTATACGTCATCATGTCCCCCCAGTCTAGTATGCGCAGTAACTGACTGCGGATGCTAGACTAATAACTACAGTCAATGAAAAACTACGAAGCGTAGTAAAGAAGCCAAAAAAGGTTCCCGCTTTGAAAGATATACATTGTATCTAGATATAGTATTTTAAAATGGACGCCTCATAAATCGGGGGAAAGTAACTGCAACAGCGTCACATCAAGTGATCCTAACCACATATTGAAGATAGTGGAATCCACGTGTCGTTCATCGCGTGGATGAGAGAACTTATATAAACACCTTCACCTTTTTACGGTGATTACCACTGTAAAAACATTTCCGCCATTAACAAAGCTTCAAACTTTTCCAGCAAGAAAACCATAATATTCCACAGGTAACCGCGCGTGCACGTATAAAAAATGATACAATGGTGAAGGTGTTATCTGACTTCACATCTGAAATAACCGAGGGCGAACTTCTAGAGTTCACCTCGGATTACTTTATTCCGCTTGACGTGCATCCAGTTGTCCCAAATGCGCGAGCATCGATTGCGAACTTCTCCGTAAGGAAAGTAGGGGTATACACACGTTTTTTCGAATTCGCGAATCAACGTGTGACCATATCCCTATTTCTGTGTGACGTCTTAAATTATTACAGTCTGCACCTATCCCAGCTGCACTGTATCGGTGCGGCTAAAATCACCAATTTTGAGGTTAACTACCGTTTACTGGCGATTAACCCCACTATCCATCTTTTCCGCGCGTTTTATCACACGACGTGGTCACACGGGTGGGTATCCTTTGCTAAGCGCGCTGGTAGGCTTCAGTGTTATACTGAAAAACTAGACGCGCTTAGAAATTGGAGGGAGTCTTTTTTTTGGGTAGATGACTCGTGCTTCCCATGGCGTTATAACTTCTACACTCAAGGTTCATTGCCGAAGGATGAGCGCCCCCTTCCTGGACTATATAGTGCGGAGGATGCGGAACTGATAAACGCCAACCGCATCCCCATTAGTTCCTATCCTGAGGAATTTTTGGTACATATGGGCATTAGTCGAAACTACTTTGGTATGCCGGATGAGATACCAATCTTCTTAGGCGCTAATGGCCAGGGTGGGTGCTCGTCCTTGCGCATCCCTTTTTTAGTTAATGTAAGAGCTTTCTTTTCCTTTTGCACATTATGTAACATCTTTATTTGTTGGCTTCTGTTGCGCAGAGATGGATCTTTTCACAGTTGTGCAGCTGGCAAGGCCACGCCAGGTCGACTTGGGAGTGCGCGCCCTGAGGGAAGGAGAAGAACCGATTCTAGAGGCCACTAAAGGGCGCACTCTGGAAATGAATGTGGGAGATAAGGGGACCAGTTCATCAGTTGCGCTGGAGGCGATCCCCCTCCAAAGTGTTCCGAATCCCAGGGCTCATTCTCCACCTCCGCAAATGAATGTGGCCGGAGGCGCAGAAGAAGAAGAGGAGGAGGAAGAAAGTGCTAACTTGAAGCGCAAAAGAGCGCCTGGTGGTGATGGCGCAGGGCCTTCCAGGAAGAAACGTCCTGTTGTTCTTACCGTGGAGTCGTCTAGCGATGTCGCATCACCTCCTCCATCCGTTGATACTGCTACTCCGCAGTAAGTATTAATTGCAAAAGTCTTTGTCGCATTTCTTCTGATATTATGAAACAATTGCTAATCCACTTGTGTATGTGCAGGTCTGAGCACGTTGTTGAGTTGCCCCCCAAAGATAGTCCTATGCGTTCAGAGTCCTCCCAGCCAATCAGTTAAAACGCCGAGCCTGTGGCGGCTGGGGATGCACCCATGGACCAACTTGTTGAGGAATTGATGGTGGCTGCTGCGCATCAGGCCTCATTAGTGGAGAGGCTAAAGGCTAAGATTGCTGGGGAAGACAACCAAGGCGCGCAGAAAGATCAAAAAATTGCGTCACTGGAGGCGCAGCTAGCTAGTGCCAAGGTTGAGGCAGAAGGCTTGAGTGTGTATGCTCAGAAAATCGCTGAGGAGAAAATGGCGCTAATGGGCCAAATAAACCAAGAGCGCGCAGAGTCATCAGGGTACAAGGCTTCATGTCTCTGGGCAATAAAATATCTGGAGAAGGGCAAGGATACGTTGACCGCGCAGTTGGAAGATTTTGGTGCCACTGGGAGCAGTGCTCTGGAAACACAAGAGATGAAGCTGCGTAAGCTCAGTTTGGAGTATGATGGGGAATTATATCCTCATCTCATGTCTGTCATTGCTAAGCGCAGGTGGCTTATCAGCCATGGCCTGCGCCTTGCTGCTCTTAGCACACTGGAGTCCAAGGAGGTAGTGGACGCATTTGGTGGGGTGGTCCAATGTGCCTTGGCGAGAGGGAAGTCGGAGGGTGTGGAGGCGCTGCAAGAAGCTAACTTGCTGAAGGTACCTGTTGAAAAGGTACCCGGGTACGATGCGCAATCCTATGATAACCTGGTTGCTGCTATGGAAAGGATGAAGGCCTTAGAGCTTCCCATGATTTCTGAAATGGAGTGCGACCAGGATTATCCCATAAGTGTTATTATGGAAGGGTTGACTCTAGCACGCCATCGTACTGAGAATGCAGAAGTGCAGCCGGACTATTTTTTGAAGCCCGATGACTCTCAGCTTCAAGTGCCTATTTTTGCTCGTCCTAGAGACATTCTGAACCCCTTTGCTTTAGAGAAAGAGATGTCCCTAAAGGAAGTGTTGGAAGCGCATGCTACCAGACTTGCTAAAAAGGAAGGGATTAAAGGTAAAGCAGTTTTGTGCGGCGTTGGTGCAACTCATCTTCCCAGATCTGACGGGATACCGGTTAGCGTTGCCACGGTATCTCGCCAAGATTCCGATCTATTAATGAAGTTGGATGAGATTGGAGATGCTACAAGCTGCGTAGGGAATTCGTCTCTTAGACGTTGTAATAGTATGTGATAGTAACTTGTATTGTAAACATCCTTTTGTAAGCACGCATGGTACTTAATGGAACATTATTTTTGGTAAACGTTGTTGCTACTCATAATATTTGCACTTAGTCACTTGTTTCTCCATAGGAAATGTGCGTATTGTCTAAGAGGCAAACTGTTGTATAAGCGCGGGTAATATGTTAAATTCAAAATCATGTATGAGATTCATCGTATACTTAAGTCATAATTTCTAAGTACTTTTTATCATAGTCGTGTATATTGTGAAATGCAACAGATCAGAATATCACTTTTAAGGAGTCAAGTGTCTTGATTCCTAATTTGTTAAACGTGCATCGTATGCGTTGTTGCACACCCGTCGTGGGAGGCGCACAGAACTTATTCCAACGTCTTGAAACAAGGTGTTTAACAAGGATACGTGATCCACTGTTGACGGGTTTGCAACCCTCTTACTCAACGAGTTATTTAATAGGTTTACTCATCCTTTTACCATTGTGGGTTTTGTAAGTGCATGCACGCCATGTAGGCAAAAAAGAATAAAAAATGTTAAGACATAAAGTATATGGAAATAACAAATTGAAATGTGTCGCGAAGTTAGCTAGAAACCGCGACGTTTTATTAATACTTGCAAGTTTTTATGAAAGAAAATAAATAAGACCTATGCCTAAATAAGACAAAAAATAAATACACGGATATTTATTGGGCACCGTACTAAAGTGCAGGATTTTCCGTGCGCTGGGCCGTAGCCATTCCTATAGATAACACCTCTTAAGATTGCAGATGTTCCATGTGCGCGGTAGTTCGCGACCATCCATGTCTCGTAGCTTGTACGCGCCTGTTCCTAATGCTTCGGTGACCTCATAGGGTCCTTCCCACTTTGGTCCAAGTTTGCCCGTGTCTTCTGCGTGGCTTGCATTATTGGCGCGGTAAACGAAATCACCTGGTCTGAATGAAACACTTCGTACTTTAGCATCATAGTATCCGTTCATCTTTGACTTTGATATTTCTTCGTATAGGCTGCGCGTCGCGCTTTCATTCAAAGAGGTCTAAGTCGATCGCGCTCATCGTCATTGGTAGCCACATTGATTTCAAGAAGGCGAATAGTTGGCATCCCAATTTGGCCGGTATGACGGCCTCGATCCATAGACTAGAAAAGGAGTGTCCCCTATCTCGCTTTTTAATCAAGTACGGTGAGCCCACGGGACATGAGATAGTTCTTCCACCCACCTTCCTTTGTGCTTGTCCAAGCGTGCCTTAATGCCTTCACCCAGGCTTCGATTTGCACGTTCTACTAAGCCGTTGGTTTGTGGGTGTTTAAGCGACGCCAAGTATTGTGTAATTTTAACTTCGCACCGGTCCTTGAAGGGTTGTCGTAAAATTGTTTCCGTTGTCCGAGATGATTTCCCAGCGGCCAAGTGGCATACAATATTTTCCCAAACAAAGCGCTTTACCTGGTTGCCAGTGATTGTTACCACTGCCCTTGCTTCGATCCACTTGGAGAAGTAGTCTATGGCAACTATGAGGAATTTTAATCCTCCTGCTGCAATACGGAAAGGACCTGCGATGTCGATACCCCACTTGTAGAATGGCCATGGTGCCGTAATTGGTGTGAGCTCATGTTGTGGCTGGCGTGGAACGGGTGCTCGTGAATTTGGCGATCATTGCACTTTCTTATTAAGTCTCGCGTCGCGGTGCATGGTGGGCCAATAGTATCCCGACCGTAAAGCGCCGCCACCACGGACCGTGGTCCCAATGCATGCTACATGAACCTTCGTGGATTTCCGCGATACATAATTTTCTTGTAGAGGACCAACACGGTGAGCCATGGTTGCGGAAGGAGCGTCGATATAGTATGTTGTCCCGGTTCAAACCTTTGTGTTGTGCGCCGTATCCTTCGGGCTTCCTTACGCTCTTGGGGTAATACTCCTTGCTTATGAATTCCGCTATCGGTGTCATCCATGTAGGACCGTCTTCCTCTATTATTGTGGATATTTCCATCTACGAGATGGATTTGTTTTCAACGCTTCCACCAAAGACTTGTTTTGATAGGTGTGCAAAGCTTGTCGATGCAATCTTGCTTAGTGCATCGGCCTTTCGATTTCCCCCTCTAGGAACTTGCTTGATAGAAAACCTGTCGAAGCCTTGGATTAGTGCCTTGGTCTTGTTGAGATACTGAATCATGTTTTCCTCTTTGGCCACATACTCGCCCAACACGTGGTTGGCTACTAGCCGGGAGTCTACATTCGCTTCCAAGTTACGTACACCCATTCGAGCTGCTATGTGTAGTCCGACGATTAGGGCTTCATACTCTGCCTCATTGTTTCTTGCTGTGAATTCAAAATGGAGTGCTTTAGTGAATTCCATTCCTTCTGAATTTGTGAGAATGAGGCCTGCTCCTGACCCACAAACGCATGAAGATCCATCCGTGAACAAGATCCATGGATCTTGTAGTTCCTTCTTGCTTAGTGCGGGTGCATCATCGGTGTCTGGTTTTGCAATGATGAAATCTGCTAGTATCTGCCCTTTTACTGCAGTACGTGGTCTGTAGGAGATGTTGTGCTCACCGAGCAACACACTCCACTTTTGTAGTCGTCCTGATGCGTCAGGTTTGGAAATGATTTGCTTGATTGGTTGGTCTGTGATTACTGCTATCGGGTGCGCTTGGAAGTACCTGCGCAGCCGTTTAGCGGCGAATACTAATGCCAGGACCAACTTTTCCATTGCGCTATAATTCATCTACGTCTTCTTGAGTGCTTTGCTTACAAAATAGACAGGTGTTTGCACTGAGTCCCTGTCCGTTAGTAGCACTGCACTGACTGCTCCATGTGTCGCTGATAAGTACATAATCAGTTCTTCCCCTGGTCGGGGTGCAACTAGCGTGGGAAGCTCTGCCAAGTGTTGTTTGAGCTTTGTAAAGGCGTCTTCTGCCTCCATAGTCCAGCGGAAATCTCCATTCTTTATACACTTCTTGAGTGTTTTGAAAAGGGGTAATGACTTGTCTACTGACTTAGACAAAAAGTTGTTTAGGCTGGCTAACTTCCCATTGAGAGATTGGACTTCCTTCAATGTGCGCGGTGAAGGAAGTTCGATGACGGCCTTAGTTTTTTCTGGGCATGGCTTTATACCATCAGGTTCTATCAGGTATCCAAGGAATATGCCTTCTGTAACGCCAAAGGTGCATTTTTTAGGATTTAACTTCATGTTGATCTCTTTGAGTGTCCTGAATGTTTCCTCAATGTCGCGCACCAATTCCTCTTCAGTATGGCTTTTTATGATCAGGTCATCGACGTAAACCTCTAGGTTACGGCCAACCTGTTTTTCGAACGCATTATCTACTAACCGTTGATAGGTGGCGCCTGCATTCTTCAAGCCAAAGGGCATTTTTGTGTAGCAGTAGACGCCTTGGCTTGTATGAAAGGCCGTTTTTTCCTCGTCCTCTTTAGCCATCTGGATTTGATGGTATCCTTTGTATGCATCAAGAAAGCACTTTAGTGGGTATCCACACAAAGATTCTACCTTCCAGTCTATCTCCGGTAGTGGGTAGCGATCTTGTGGACATGCCTTATTGAGGTCCGTGAAGTCCACGCACATTCGCCACCACCATCGCTCTTCTTGACCATTCTTTGGGTTAGAAAGCCGGTCATGGTAGTAGACTCTCACATGATTCCCTGATCTACTAGCTTGTGTACCGCCAGATTTCTTGCGCGCTCTTGAGATTGGCGCGCTTCTTCCAGCGGATCGGTGCGTATCCTTGTCGATTTGCGGCTTGTGTTACGTGATCGAGCGTGGTACCCGGTCATGTGCTTTGGTTCCCATGCAAAGATATCCGTGTTCTTTGCAAGAGTGCACACACGGTGATTACCGTTGTCCGCGGTGATCCTCCTATCGGTACTTCTTGTTCAGGGTATTCAGGATGAATTGCGACCTTCAGGTTTGGAACTTTGGTCGCGCACTGTTTTGTAATGGGTGTGGTTTCGCATGTGACCGCGTTACATTCTTTAGGTGGTACATCGACTATGTAGAGGGTAACAATACCTCCTTCCACTGGGAATTTAAGCATTCTGTGTGCTGTAGATGGTACTGTGCGCATGGCTGATATCCCTGGTCGTCCGATAATGCCATTGTATGGAGAGGGGGATTTGATCACCATAAAATTCATCCATCTTTGTTGTGTAGTGGTAGTTATTACCCACTCGACTAGTAGTCGTAATTGCCCATGGGCCATATCTTTCGCTGTGAAGCCGATCGGTATTTGTTGTGACCGGGCTCAATTGACTGCGTATCTCAGGGCGCAGTCGCTTGAAACAGTGTTCGTACATTATATCTGCAGACTCTCCACCATCAACATACATGCGGTGGATGTAGTGACCCCCCGCATTAATTTCGATGATGAGCGGCTCTACCTCTGCGTTATGCGTAGTTAAGGTAGGGAAAGTGATTGCACTTCCGTGGGAGAACTTCTGGCTGACCTTCTGCCTGGTTATTCGCTGCCATGACTGTATCATGTAAATGGTGTCAGCTTTATCTTTGGGTCCTTGCTTCTTATTCCCAGTCTTTTGTCTATCTTTCCCTTCTTTGATGTTCTTGACCAAATGGTCCAATCTACCTTCCTTGACTAGTTTGTCGATGAGCTGGCGCAACTGGACACATTCATTAGTAGTGTGGCCCTTCTGTCTCGTGATAGTTGAAATACCCACCTCCTACGCGTTGATCCTCTAGGGTGCGCATGGGGGGAGGTCTTGGGAAATTCGCGCCTTCCGTTGCGAGTATTTCCTTTGGAGTTTTTGTCAGCGGGGTATACTTGTCAATGTCTCGCCCGTTCCCCTGGCTGCGATAACTCCTGTTACGGTTACTACTCCGGTCAGTGGATTGTCTCCCAGGTTGTCCCGAAACCCAAAGTACAGCACATGTCCATCCTCAGGTTGTCCCGAAATCCAAAACCAAACACGAGTAGTTTTGAACCTCCGATTGACAACCCCAAATCCAAAACTTCTATTCCTTACCCTCACGTTTAAATGAGCAAAACTCCGAAAAAGCGGTCATCAAATGGAGAAATTTTTCAATTTTTCAAGAACTACATTTTGACATAAGCTTTGCGGATGCTATCATCTTGATGCCCAAGTTTGCATCAACTCTCAAACACATGTTAAGCAACAAGGAAAAGTCGTTTGAAATGGCTAAACTCCTTTGAACGAGAAGCGCTCAGATTCATAAAGAAGCTTCCCGAGAAGCTAGGAGATCTGGAAAATTTCTTCTTCCTTGTGTTTTTCGAGGATGATTGAATGCTTTACCCTTGCCGATCTTGGTGCAAGCATCAATCGAGGCCTTATTCAAGATGGAAGAAGCTTTCTTCCGTAACTTATTCCTACCGCATGACTCTTGAGCTTGCGATCGTTCTATATCGCGTCCTCTTGGTATCGCCGAGGATGTATTTGTGAAAGTAGGAAAGTTCCATTTTCCGGTGACTTTGTGGTTTTGATTTCGATGCCAATCCTCGGGTTCCCTCATTGTTGGACGAGGATTCACGAGCAGGCCGTGCTCTTATCGATGTATTTGAGCAAGAAATCACGTTACGTGTGGGTAATGAAGTCATACCTTTAACCTTGATCAAACTTCAAGGTACTCCTCAAATTATGATCTTGAATCAATTAATCGAGTCGATTTAATTGATATTGCTTCGAGGAGTACTCAAGAGTTTCTTGGTTATCTTCATAATTACGTGGTGGGATTCCACCACATCTTCTCAACCAATCATTGCCGACTCTTCCCCTCTCACTCCGTTTGAGGGAGGTGACTTCTTCTGGAAGAGATCGATGAGTTTCTTGTTAGTGATGAATCAATTCACTTTGGAATTGATGGTGTTTATGATTCGGAAGGAGATATCCTTTATCTTGAGCAATTGTTAAATGAAGATCCATTACCTTCACTCCTCCGAAAGAGATCACGATTGAGGAAATCAAATCAAGACAAACATCTACTAAAGAATTTCCCGAGGTTGAACTTAAGGACCTACCTCCTCATCTCGAGTATGCATTCTTGGAGGTGATGATAAATTACCCGTCATAATTGCTAAAGACTTAAGCGAGGAGGAGAAAGCGCCTCATAAAGGTCTTGAAGTCACACAAGCAAGCAATTGCTTGAAGCTCTCCGACATTAAGGGTATCAACCCCGAGTTTTTACTCACAAAATCTTAATGGAGGATGACTTCAAACCGTAAGTCCAACATCGAGAGAAGGGTGAATCCTAAGATTCATGAGGTTATCAAACAAGAGGTTCTCAAACTTCTTGATGCGGTTTAATTTACCCGATCTCCGATAGTCCTTGGGTCGACCCCATTCACCGTGTTCCTAAAAGGGTGGCATAACTGTTGTCACAAATGAAGAAAACGAGTTAATTCCGACTCGATTGGTTACGGGATGGCGTGTGTGTATTGACTATCGCAGTTAAACAAAGCCACCGTAAAGACCATTTTCCTCTACCCTTCATGGATCGATGCTTGAGAGATTAGCAGGAGCGAATACTATTGTTTCCTTGATGGTTTCTCGTGTTATTTTCAGATCCCCATTGATCCGCCGGATCAAGAAAAACCACATTCACCGCCCATACGGACGCTTGCCTACATACGTATGCCTTTTGGCCTATGTAACGCTCCTGGCACGTTCCAACGATGTATGATGGCAATTTTCCACGACATGATCGGGGAAACAATGGAGGTGTTTATGGATGACTTTTCGGTCATTGGGGACTCATTTCAAACATGTCTCTCCCATTTAGAAAAAATGCTTCAAAGGTGTGAAGACACCAATCTTTGTCTAAATTGGGAGAAGAGCCACTTTATGGTCAAAGAAGGCATAGTCCTTGGCCATAAGATTTCCAAAAACGGGGATAGAGGTAGATAGAGCAAAAGTCGATGTTATTGCTAAATTGCCTCATCCTACTACCGTCAAAGGTATTAGGAGTTTTTTAGGTCATGCCGGGTTTTATCGTAGATTCATACAAGATTTCTCTAAAATCGCTCGGCCTATGACCCATCTTCTTGAAAAAGATGCTCCTTTTATCTTCTCACCTGAGTGCATCAAGCTTTTGAAACATTAAAGAAAAAGCTACTAAGCACCCATTCTAGTTGCCCCGATGGGATTTACCCTTTGAACTCATGAGCGATGCAAGTGATTTTGCTATCGGTGCGTCTTGGGGCAACGAAAAACCAAGCATTTTCACCTATCCACTACGCGAGTAAGACTATGATGAAGCTTAAACCCATTACACCACTACGTAAAAGAATTATTAGTCGTGGTGTATGCGTTTGAAAAGTTTCGCGATACCTTATCTTGACCAAATCGTTGTGTATACGGATCACTCGGCTCTCAAATATCTCTTTGCAAAACAAGATGCAAAGCCGAGATTGCTCGTTGGGTTCTCCTCCTACAAGAATTTGATATCATTATACGTGATAAAAAGGAGCCGAGAACACAGGCTGCGATCATCTCGTCCGTCTAGAAAACCTCACCAGATGTGTTCGAGAAAAGGAAATTAACGAAACATTTCCTCTCGAAACACTCAATGTGGTTTCTTTTCGTGGAGACTCTTCTACCCCATGGTTTCTTGACTTTGCAAATTACCATGCGGGTAACTTTGTGGTGAAAGGGATGTCGTCCCAACGGAAAAACAAATTCTTTAAAGATGTAAACATTACTACGGGACGACCCTACTTATTCAAAATTTGCGCGGATCAAGTCATCGGCGATGTGTGTACAGTCAGAAGCTATTGACATTCTCAAGGCTTGCCATTCGGACCTCTTGGGGACATCATAGCCCCAACTACACCGCCAAGAAGGTGTTTGATTTCGGATTTTATTGGCCCACGATTTACAAGGATGCCCATGAATTTGTCAAAACACGTGGCCGCTGTCAACGTCACGGAATATCTCACAAAGAAATGAAATGCCGCAAAAGCGCCATTCAAGTGTGTGACATTTTGACATATGGGGCATTGAATTTATGGGGCCATTTCCTTCGTCTCGCGGTAATAAATACATACTCGTGGCCGTTGACTATTTGTCAAAATGGGTTGAAGCGAAAGCTTTGCCTACCAACGATGCCCGAGTTGTTGTGAAATTCTTAAAATCTCTTTTGCTAGGTTTGGAACCCACGAGCTATAATCGGTGATCGTGGTACGCATTTCTGCAATGACCGGTTTGATAGAGTCATGCAAAAGTATGGTGTAACTCACCGCCTCTCTCTGCGTACCACCCCAAACAAGTGGGCAAGTGGAAGTTTCCAACCGGGGATTAAAAGAATTCTTGAAAGGACGATGGCTAAAACCGTGCCTCTTGGTCGGATAAGCTAGATGACGACTGGGCCTTCCGTGCGACTTATAAAACACCCATCGGTGTACTCCATACAAGCTTGTGTGCGGAAGGCATGTCATCTACCGGTTGAGCTTGAGCACAAGGCATCTTGGGCCTTGAAACATGCCAACTTCGATATTCAGACGGTGGTGATCACCGGAAAGTTCAAATGAATGAATTAAATGAACTCCGTGATCAAGCATACGAGAACTCTTTGATCTACAAAGAAAAGACAAAGAAGATTCATGACTCAAAATCAAAACCGCGTTTTCAACGTCGGTGATCGAGTCCTTCTTTTCAACTCAAGATTGAAGATTTTCTCGGAAAACTAAAATCCTACCGGTCGGACCATTCACCATCACTAAAGTATTTCCATATGGAACCATTGAGTTATCTGAACCCAATGGTCCAAATTTCAAAGTGAATGGTCATCGGTTGAAGCATTATTTTGGAGAGGACATTCCTCCGTGGTTGTCCGGATCTACAAACTTTCCCATGAATCAATGAATGCGGGATCGAGTCAAGCTAGCGACTCGGGAATCAAAAACGATAGCATGCCATATGGGTTTCACCCATATTTCGACTTCTTTCTATTTTCTATCACCTAGTGTGGGAGTTGCCCCGATGTTGTATATAAGTTTTCTAAAAAAAAAAAAAAAAAAAACCTTTCAAAATAATGGCGTAGTATTTCCTTTTCGTTCTTAGTTTCGGCATAACGGTAGGTACTTTGAATATTGAGGCAATATTCATTTCTAGTGTGGGGGAATTCTCACGAATTTCATCATGTAATTATACCCTTGATTCCCCATTTTGGCCAAAATTTTTTTTGGAGTAAGTGTTTTGCACTTACTCGATTCTGATTATCGATCCGCCATGTCTAATAAACAAAAGGATTGGCTAATCTAGAGCAAACGGCTCTTGGTAAAGATATCTCAAATCCGTTGACGACTTGCAATTTGCCCAAAATTGTATGGTATTCAACTCACCATATCTTTAATTAGTGAAGAGTTGGCTAGCCCGCAAGTTTATGGCTTGTGGTAAAGGCGGTTGAAAACCATAATTGGTAATCGACTCACCAAAGATATTTTATCTAAGATTTGGCTAGTCCGAAGCAAACGGCTTACGTAAAGACAAATCAAATCTGAAAGTTGGTGGTTTGCTCAAAATCATTTGGTTATCGGTGTACCAAGGTTCTTACTTGAACTGAAACATTTGGCTACTCCGAGTAATGGCTTTTGGTAAAGAGATTCAAATCCATTAAGTTTTTCTCAAAAGATTGCTAGGGACTAGCAATAGTTTAGTGTGGGGATTGATGAGTGTGTAAATACTCATCATTTTGGTTAATTCGAATCGCAAAACGTTTAAAATGCTCGAAATGCATCAAAATCTCGAAAATATCTCAAAATTGCATTTTATATGTTTCGGATGCAAAATGTTTAAAATCGGATGAAAAATGAGCTAAGTTTGCATAATTGGCGATTCGGTCCCCAAGTTTCAAAAGTTGTCGAAATAGTCCTGAGCACTTATTTCAAAGTAAAATCACCAAAGGTCCTTTTAAAATCATAAGTTGTCAAAATTAGTCCTTTGGTGAAAATGTCAAAAGTTTTGAGAAATTACAAGTTTGGTCCTTCAAGTTTCAAAATTGGCAAAAATAGTCCTTGGAAATTTGAAAATGTCCATTATGGTCCTTGTACTATTGAAACTTGTCACTTTTGGTCCCTTGGAACAACTTTGATAAAATGGCAGAATTGGTCCTTGATCTTTCAGAAATTGCAAAACAAGTCCTTACGATTATTAACCTAAGCCATGACCCTTGGACCTTGTCAAAACCATTTGGACCCCTGCCAAACCTTGTGACCCCTTCCTTTTTGACCCCCTTTATAATATTAAACCCCGGTCAACTTTCATGGTCAAACAAACACACTCCCGCCAAAGTCTTCTTCCCCACCTGCTTGCCTGCAAACACTCAACCTCACCATCCCTCCAGCTCAACCTTCCACTCTCCTTATCCCCCCACCTCAACAACCAAACAAGATGCATTTAATGCCCCCTCCTCCCTTTCACTCAACCTTCCCTGTTGATATACCATTTTGGCGCCAAAAATGATCAAACGGCCAATAATAGCTCAAGCCATCCAATGGTCCCAAATTAAAGTGGGAATTGCTCAGAAGTCAAGTGGAAGCTTTTTGGGTATAAATAAAGGGAGAAGAAGGAGAGAAGGGGAGTAGTACTTAGTTTTATTTTCAAATGTATGTCGTTTTTATTAAAATTGTCTTAGCTAGTCTCTAAATTTGTAACTTAAAGCTTTCTTGTATTGAACTCAAGTTGTTTTATCATTATAATCTGTTTTCAAGTATCAATTCAAGTTTGTATTAACATTTCATGTTTTATTGTTTAACTGTTAAAAAATTCAGTTTCCTGTTCTTATATTCAAGCTTATAGTAGTTTATCTTTAAATTCAAATAAGCTTAGTTAAGCTATTTATAGCTTTTGGTAAGCTTATAAATCAATTTTAAGCAATATGTCATGTGGGTCAACAAAAGTCAACTGAGGTGCTAATTTGGAATCAATCATGAATGTGGGTGTTGCAGAGCTGAATTGGAGTAAATTTGGGTTGGATTAGATTAGTTTAGTATAGTTATGGTTCTGATTAAGCTTCTCTACAGCTGGGATTCAAGTTAGTTCTAATTTTTCTTCTTCATTTCACTGTTTTTGAATCTGCATAACTGTCTTAATTGTTATTGGTTAGTTATTATTGTTAGAAGTTGATTTCATTTACCTTATAGGATAGTTATTGAACTCAGTTAAGTATTAATAAGGATTATAGATTGAATCTCTAGTGGAATTTGCACTTCAGTCACTTAAACTTGTGTTTGGATCATCATAGTAAATATGAGTTTAAGGATCAAGCAGAGGTCAAGTTCAGTTACATTAGTCTTATTTTGCTTCATTGAGTAATATTCAGTCATTTATTTGCATCCTAGCTAAGTGAAAGTCAAAATCTTTCTAAACATGTCTTAAATTCATGTCTGTTGGGAATTTGTAAAACCAAAATTTTGTATTGTGTTCATTATTGATAGGAATAGCTTAATCAAGTCTTATAATAGCTCATTACATCATATTCAGTTCATAAAATTGAATCAAATCTCAATTTAGTCAAAGTATAAAAAACTGTTAAAAGTCAAAAGTGAAAATCTCAGTTTTCACCCAACTTGGGTGATTTTTCATGGATTCAATTTTGGGCCAAATCAAGTGAAATTGTGGGTTTTACAAGTTGAGCTGGTCTAGTTTACAAATATGATTTTTATTGATTTTTGGTAATTTTGTACAAGCTCCAAAACAGCTTGTCAATTTGGTCCAAAATCCTCATGCACATACTCGGTGTATCTTGGTGTGCCTGAGCTTTATCTTGAGGCTTGTCAAAAGCTCATGAGAGCTTGTGTTGGGGTAATTTTTGGTTTACAAGTTCTTAGCCAGGTCTTCTTGAGGTCCACATTTCTATTTTCTGTTTCAGCTCACTGGATAAGCAGTTGCATTAGCTTAAAAGTAGACATAAAATCTGTTTTTGGCACTTAAGTTCAATTCATCAAATCTGTGTAGCTTGTACTTTAGAGGTTTAGGTCAGTTGTATCTAGTTGCTTTTGAGTAGTTATAGCTTATTATAGCTTCTGTGTTCAGTTGGTGATCATTTGGTACCTCTAGCTTATTTGGAGTGCTTATTTTTAAGCACTTGTGACTGCAGTTTCATATTCCTTCACATAAGCTACTGTTTTTATAATTTTCCTAGACTTAGAACATTAATTTAGACTTTTCTTGAATTTTTCAGATTTTTCTAGTTCAGTTTGCTATTTTTTTTTCATTTAAAACAGTTTTTAAGCCTTTTTAATTAGCTTTTAATACAATTAAATCAGAAAAACTTCAAAAAAATAAGTTTTCATTTTTCCTAGGTTAAGATAAATATAAAAGTCAAAAAATATTTTCCAGATTTTTCATAGTTTAATTAGTAATTTTAGCAATTTAAGTAGTTTCAAATAGTTTTAATTCATAGAAAATAGAAAATAATCGGAAAAATATAAAATTAGTTTTGAAAATTCTATTTAGTTATTTTAGATTTTCTAAGTCATAATTTCATTTTTCTAGCTTTATTTCATATTTTCTTGTATTTTAGGGTATTATTAGATAGGTAAAATAGTTTTAAATAATAATAATTAGATAAATAGTTTTAAAATAATTTTATTTTTCTAAAATTTTCTCTTATCATTAGGTTTGTAAAATGTCATTTTTATATTTTTAGGATTAATATTGTTTCAATTTCACATTTTCTTTTGTACATCACGTAGTTTTTAAATTTAAATTTTATAAAAGGAAAATCAAAAAAATCATTTTAAAAATAGTGATAGCGTTTATTTAATATAGTTTATCTTTTTAATTTTCTTTAATTTGCATTTAAGCCCCTGTAATTTATAAACTTTTTCTTTAGGTATAATTGTTCATAATCAATCATAACCTTTTCCCATTCAAATTCTCTCAATCACTATTCGTTTGATTATTCATCGCACAGCTCGTTGGGACATAACGACCTGGGGAAACACTATACTCCTCTTGATCTTCATTGCATTGGTGTCTGAGCTGTTTGAAGTTTATTACGGTTAGCCATTCACAAGTGGCTAGCTTGTGTGATAAAACTTGACGGTTCAGCATCGATCAATAGGTTTCTTTCTTATTGGATCTGTTCACCTGTTTTCAACCATGAAATCGAAAAGCAAGGCGGCATTAGTGCCCAGATAACCTGTATTCTTCGTCTGAGGTTGTTGCTACTTCGACTGCTGAAGCTGCATGTATCGCCAACGAGAGGTTGCTGTTGAATAACTATCCTAATGGTGATTTGAAAAGGAAATTCGATGCCGATGATGATATAGCTACACTAGCTGATGGAAACAGGTTGAAAATTTCCCAACAATTGTAGAAGGAACGTTGGGGTAAGGGTAAGTCATTTACTTACCTTCTTTTCTAGCTAACGTGTGATTCGATAATGGTTTTTATGTACGGTTTATGTCAACTGTAGGTAGTTAACAGGCGTCATACCGGGACGGTACCATAGTCGAGAGTGTCTTTTGCAAAGACCTTCCACAATGTCACACCAATATAACTCGGTTGTCCCAAGGTGACCATCAAATTTTGTACGGTAACAGTTTCTCCTGGCCACACTTATCTACAAAGTTACACTATCCTCTTATAATAATTCATATACCTGTAGCATCTGGCCCGTTGACATTGGATTCTCTCTCGCGAACCGTTCAGCAGGAGCCCATTAATATAGCTACTGCGACGGTTGGCCGAATGTGTAACAACAGTTTAAGACAGATTGCCGGGGAAACCAAAAACTTTCCTAGCAACTCACATTACGTGCGCTGGCAAAGCTCTGACAAGGGGGAACATCCACTGCAAGGTGATACGCTGACACTATTTACAATGACATCTACTTTGTATTTACATAGTTCGATATTTATGTGATTACCTAAAAAGAATTCCCAAACACTCCTTTAGTAGTAACATGATTAGAAGTTGTGAAGTTTTGTAATGTCAAGAAACCGAATGGCATACAAAAGTTTGGGGCAAAAAGCTTTAATTTATTTGATGTTTTGGGTGTTGATTTATGTTGGATATATGAGATGTTACTCTCACAAAATATTGCTCATAAAATTATTACGACAAAGTATTAAATAACTCTTGGTTATTTGAAAGAAACAATGCACTCAAAATATTCTTATTTAAAAAACTTTGAAGTACTTTCTTTTGTTTGTAGGAGTTGGTACAATTGAAATGCACATTTGCTCTTGCCTTTATAGGCTCTATGTAGTATTACAGTTACAATATGAAAACAAAGTAAAACATATGTATAGTATACTACTATAGTGTATAGTAGTCAAAGAGTGTAGGTAGCCATCTTGCCGTATATCTCCTCACAAGCTTCACATGTGTAGACCAACTATGTAGAAGACCAAATTGCATTTTTCTTGTACAAAACAACATGTTTTTAATTTACCCAACTATTCCTTTATCAACCTCAAATAGTTGGGCTTGTCCCCCAAAATATTTTATTTTTCTTTTGTGGTCGGCAAAACTCATTAGTTCACATTCTCCCCGTAATGTGTTTTGGCTGAACTCCCAACTTTCGTCTGAGCTCCTGAAACTTTTCTCATGGAAGTGCTTTTGTGAAAATATCTGCTAGCTGATCATTTGTTCCACAAAATTCAAGTTGCACCTCTCCGTCTTCAATTGCTTCTCTGATAAAATGATGTTTCAAAGCGATATGCTTTGTGTGGCTATGATGAACCGGGTTCTTTGCTGACATGCTATCGCAAAAAATTGTTGTAGGCTTGAATTGCTTTTCTCCAATGTTTTCAAAAATTCTTCGTAGCCAAATTGCTTGTGATGTGGCTAGAGCTGCTGCTACGTACTCTGCCTCCGCTGATGATTGTGCGACTGTTTGCTGCTTCTTGGAGCACCAACTAAACAAACCTGAACCAACTGAAAAAATATATCCGGATGTACTTTTCATGTCATCATACATCCTCCCCAATCATCATCACAAAACCATGCAAATATATATCGCATTTTTTCGAACTTGATTCCAAAATCTTCGTGCCTCGCAAATATCTTAAAATTCTTTTACCAACTCCCATGTGAATCTGACTAGGATTGTGCATGAACCTTGAGAGTAAACTTGCGGCAAACATGATGTCGAGCCTTGTTGCTGTGAGGTATAACAATTTCCCCACCAAACTTCGATAAAGTGTAGCGTCCACTTTACTTGAACAGTCTTCCTTCATGAGTTTTTCATTGACTACCAAAGGAGTGTCCTTCGGTTTGCATTCCGACATATCAAAAATCTTCAAAATCTTCTCGACATACTTTTCTTGACAAATAAAAATGCCGCCATCATCTTGATATATTTCCATTCCGAGAAAATGACTTAGAAGACCTAAATCACTCATCTCGTATTTTTGCATCATCTCATTCTTGAAATCTTCAATCATTTTCTTGTTATTCCCTGTGAACACAAGATCATCGACAAAGAGCGCTACAATTAAAATGTCATTTTTACCTTGATTTTTAACATACAAGGTCGGCTCGCTCTTGCTTTGATCAAAACCTTTTTCTTTAAAATAACCATCGATCTGGCTATACCACGCTCGTGGTGCTTGCTTGAGTCCGTAAAGCGCTTTCTTCAACTTGTAAACTTTTTCTTCTTTTCCTTCAACCTCGAATCCTTGAGGTTGATTCACATAAACTTCTTCTTTAAGTTCTCCATTGAGAAATGCTGACTTGACGTCGAGTTGGTAGAGTAACCAACCTTTCTGGCCTGCTAGTGAGATGATTTCTCGGACTGTCTCCATTCGAGCAACTGGAGCAAATGTCTCGTCATAGTCAATTCCAGGTTGTTGTGAGTAACCTTTCGCGACTAGTCTTGCCTTGTTTCTTTAAACAGAACCATCTCCATTGTACTTGACTTTGTAGACCCATTTGACACCAATAACGTCTTTGTCCAATGGTTTGTCTGTGAGCTCCCACGTGTTATTCTTTTCAATAACTTGGATTTCGTCCTCCATCGCTTTCTTTCATGATTCTTCTCTAATCGCTTCTTCAAAACTTTCTGGTTCTACATGACAAAAATTAGCATTGTATATTTCTGTCAACGAATGAAATTTTCTTGGTGGTGGACTTTGAGATTCTTCATCTCGTTCTTCGTTGGGTACTTCATCATTTGATGGTTGATTTTCATCACTTTCCACATGTGCTTCATCATGCATTTTGTTAGTGGGAAAACTAGGTCCTTCCTTTTTTTCTTCTTCCCAATTCCAGGAAGAATTTTCATCAAAAATTACATCTCGACTAACTATTACATTTTTTGTTTTTAGGCTATACAATCTCTAAGCTTTTGACTTGCTACTATAGCCTACAAAAATGCACTTTTCACTTGTCTCATCTAATTTATATCTTTTTTGCTTTGGTATTTGAGAATAACAAACACATCCAAAAACTTTAAGATGTCTTACCGAAGGTTTTCGTCCATTCCACGCTTCAAGTGGAGTCTTGTTATCGAGGGCTTTTGTTGGACTTCTATTCAACAAATATACTGCTATGTAAACTGCTTCTGCCCAAAAACTTTTTGGTAAACTTTTGTCGTGCATCATTGACTTCGTCATTTCTACAACGGTCTGATTCTTTCTCTCGACTACACCATTTTGTTGAGGTGTGTATCGAGTTGTGAGTTGTCTGTGCATGCCTTCATCCTCACAAAACTTGTCAAACTCTTTTGAGTTGTATTCTTTTCCTTGATCACTTTTCAAAATTTTGATAAAACTCCCCGTTTGTTTTTCGACAAAATTTTTAAACTTTTTGAAAATTCCAAAAGCTTGAGATTTTTCTTTCATGAAATAAACCCATGTCATTCTACTAAAATCATCAATAAATAGAATGAAATAGAGATTATTACCATGAGATGGATTCCTCATCGGACCACAAAGATCTGTGTGTACTAGCTCGAGAATTTCCTTGGCTCTCCAAGCGACTCCTTTTGGAAATGGTTTTCGGTGATGCTTTCCGAGCGCACACCCTTCACAAACTCCTTCAATCTCGTGAATTTGTGGCAAACCTCCAACCATATTTTTCTGTTGGAGCAAATTTAGACTTTGGAAATTTAGATGTCCAAGCCTCTTCTGCCATAACAAAGCGTCATCTGTTGTTGTGGCCTTTAATGCAGAGTGTTCTTCAGACTTGAATGTAAATGGAAAACTTCTGTTCCGCCCCATTGTTATCTTCTGCATTAACTCTCTATTTCTTCCTTTATTATATATACTTCAACCTTTACCTTCAAAAACAACAGAGTATCCATGCTCTACTAGTTGTCCGAAACTTAGCAAATTTTGCGTAAGGTCAGGAACAAGTAAAACATCATTAATATACTTGATACTGCTTTTGTCTTGACCGAATCTTGCCTTTTCCTTCACTTGTACTCATCGCTCCATTTCCCATTTTACTTGAGGATTTCCTGCAGTGCCAATGTCGACCAAAATACTTTCATCACCGATCATATGATTACTACAACCGCTGTCAAGAAACCATGCGTCACTTCTTTCAATGTTAGCTGAGTGACAAAAGAAAACATTTTCATTTTCTTGTTTTTCTTCTAAAAATTTTGCTTGTTGTTGGTTTTTCTTTCGACAAAATTTTTCTAGATGAGCAAATTGATCACAGTGAGTACATTTGTACTTTTCTTTGTACCAACAATCTTTATCCTCGTGATTGTCTTTCTTGCAAATGGAACACTTGTGAGAGTTTCCATCGCCAAATGATCTTTTGTCAAAGTTGCCTTGACCTCTAAAACTTCCGTAGCTTTGTCCACGTCCACGTCCTCGAAAATTTCTGCCTCCTCGACCACCTCGGGATGAACTCCCTATTCCATATATTTGTGGTGACTTCTTGTCGCCTTGCAAGCTGGATTGGAATGCACTTTCGATCGCCTTGCCGGAGTGGCGAGTCATACGTTGCTCATATGACTTGAGAGAAATTAGCAATTCTTGAATACCCAAAGTTTTGAGATCTTTGGTGTTTTCAATAACTGCTATAATTGGATCAAATTTTTCGGGAATACTGATGAGAATTTTCTCAACAATACGTTGGTCTTCAATTTCATCACCATAACTTTTCATCTGATTAATCAAATCGGTTAATCTAGATGAATAGTCATTTAGTGACTCATTTTCCTTCATCTTCGTGTTCTCGTAATCTCGTCTGAGAGTTTGTAGCTTTATAGCTTTCACTTTGACATCTCCTTGAAATTCTTGCTTGAGCACCTCCCAAGCTTCTTTTGCTTTTTTTAGACGCATGATTTTCGGGAAGATTGACGGTGTGACTTCCCGCTGAATCATACTAAGAACGGCTGCATTTCGGCTTCTCTTTTGCTTCAATTCTTTCATTTGCTCATCGGTTAATTTTTCTGTATCA
Source organism: Chrysanthemum lavandulifolium (assembly GCA_022545495.1). Lineage (NCBI taxonomy): Eukaryota > Viridiplantae > Streptophyta > Magnoliopsida > Asterales > Asteraceae > Chrysanthemum > Chrysanthemum lavandulifolium. Next base: position 275,061,344 of record CM040243.1, read on the forward strand.
ACGGGTTCTTCAAATGTGTTTTTGACATCGTCAAACACATCTAAAGAATCAAATAGCGTCTCCATTTTGACACACCAATAATTGTAATTTTCACCATAAAAAATTGGGACGACAACATGACTTAAATCAAAACCTTGTCGTCTTGCCATGACCGCTCTATAAAAAAATGGTAAGAACTAGTTTAACCTAAATGGATCCAAACAAGCTCTGGTACCAATTTATGTTGGATATATGAGATGTTACTCTCACAAAATATTGCTCATAAAATTATTACAACAAAGTATTAAATAACTCCTGGTTATTTGAAAGAAACAATGCACTCAAAATATTCTTATTTAAAAAACTTTGAAATACTTTCTTTTGTTTGTAGGAGCTGGTACAATTGAAATGCACATTTACTCTTGCCTTTATAGGCTCTATGTAGTGTTACAGTTACAATATGAAAACAAAGTAAAACATATATATAGTATACTACTATAGTGTATAGTAGTCAAAGAGTGTAGGTAGCCATCTTGCCGTATATATCCTCACAAGCTTCACATGTGTAGACCAACTATGTAGAAGACCAAATTGCATTTTTCTTGTACAAAACAACATGTTTTTAATTTACCCAACTATTCCTTTATCAACCTCAAATAGTTTGGCTTGTCCCCCAAAATATTTTATTTTTCTTTTGTGGTCGGCAAAACTCATTAGTTCACAATTGAGATGAAACTATACTCATTAGTATGGTCATTTGTAACAGTTTCCAGCAGATGTGGTTGGATATATGCACATTCCATATGGTTATCTACTAATTTGAGGGGTAAAAATAAGCGGTTTGGCGGTGCTTATTACTTATTAGACCTGCTTGACTGGTAAGCTTCTATGCATTTCAATAGCATTAGCGCTTTCAATTTCTAAAAAACATTCCCAAACACTCCTTTGGTGCTGCAAAATGCTGCTAGGTAGCTGTTCATAGTAGTCCTGCTATTTGTCAACATGCTTTTATCACATTCGTATCGTGCTTCGAATCTTTGATTCATTTGTCCATCTTTGATTATAAATTTTAATCTTATTGGGGTTGGTTCATCTACTATAAGGGTTGGTTAATCTATTATAATAGTATTCAATTTGAGTTTGAATTTTCTACATCATTCTGTCATCCCTTATTTTGAATACTGACTTTGAATAAGGGTTGCTCCATCTATTATAACAGTGTTCGATTTGAGTGGAAGGTCGGCGATGTCCAAATAAAGTATAATGGGAACCGTGACGATGCTCTATGCTGCTATTGTACTCTTTTTGTTATTTATCCGAAGGTATGATCCATCTTCCGTTCTTGATATTTAGGTCTAATTGAATTTTTTGCATCTGTATCATTTTGTTATCGTTTAGGAAAAAATAGAAGAAGGTCTGAAACCGTAGCAACAAATGAATGCCCTTCTATCAGTAAAACGAACGTTTGTAGCAACACCATATTACAAGACACTGGGTTTTTCAAGAAGAGAATATATGAAGAACCACCTGGCTGCTATTCTGCGAGCTTTGCACTGTCGTTGACTGCAGTAGTTGATGTAAACAGGGCCACAACTTACCTTAAACTTAACAGACATGTTTTTCGTCCTTCCACTTTCATGTTTGTATGATATTATATACATATGAGTGTAGGTGATAATAGGTGTTCTTTTTAAGTCATTAAGTTAGCACTTATGTAAATTACCTTTACGATATAATATTCTGCTTGGTGGGTAAATGGTGGTGGAGGTTTAGGATAGAAAGCGGTGTGTTATGGGTTAGGGTGATTAAAAGTATCTACGGGAGTAATGGCGGTCTCGTCGATAATAGGGTCTTGAGGGAGCTGGGTGGTAGTGGTGTTTGGCGTGATATTGTTAGAGTAGGCATAGATTTAGATAAAACTAGAACTGGGTTTTACACCTCGTTTTCGAAGAAGGTGGGGAATGGAGGGGATACATCCTTTTGGGATGATAGATGGATAGGAAATTTTAGGCTTTCTGATACATTTCCTAGGTTGTATCATCTAGATAGGTGTAAAGAGGCTCGGGTGATTGATAGAGGGAATTGGAGTGAGGGGATTTGGAGGTGGGAATGGGATTGGGTGAGAGAACCTAGGGGGGGCATGTGGGGACTTGGCAGTACTTATGGAATTACTTCATAACGTTAATCTAACTTGTGATTGTAGGGATACGTGACACTTGAATCTTGTTGAAGATGGTAAATTCAAGGTCAAAGAGTTATCTCATATGGTGGATGATCTGAGTCTTCAAGTGGTGGGTTCAAATCAAGAGACGGTATGGAACAAACTCGTGCCAAACAAAGTGAATATCTTCATTTGGAGAGCTCTAAACGGGAGAATTCCGGTTCGTGTGGAACTCAATAAACGAGGTATCAACTTGGATTCTGTTTTATGTCCTTGTTGTGGAGATAATGTGGAAACATGTGATCATATTCTAGTAAATTGTAACGTGGCAATGAGTGTTTGGGAAAAGATTTTCGGTTGGTGGAGGAAAGGTGCGGTTAATGCTTTTTCTGTCAGTCATATGTTGCAACATGGTGGGTCTGATTCTAATTCTACCTTGGGAAGGTTGTGGTAACTAGTAACATGGGTGACCACGTATATGATATGGAAGGAACGTAACTCTCGTGTCTTTAGTGTGAAAGTGGCTAGTATTAATAAAATTGTCCAAGAAATTCAACTTAAAAGCTTTGATTGGATATCAAGAAGGTCGAAGAAAGTATCGTTTTCATGGCAAAATTGGTTCCGTGACCCGTCGAGCTGCAAAGTTTCAAAATGATGTGTATTTCGAGGCCATTTTAGGGTCTGTGGAGTAAGCTTTTGTCATGTTTTTCTTCCTTAGTCTGGTTAGGCTGTTTGGTTTGAGTGAGATGGGTGGTCTTGGGGATTATGTGCTTGATGTCTAATTTTGGCATGACATCATTTAGACCTTTTGGGTCTTCTTGTTTGTTTGCTTTTCTTTCTTGTTGTAATATTTAGTACTAGGTATTGCAGGTCCCAAGTGTCTTGTTGGGTCACTGTTAGTGGATGTTTTGGTTGAGGAGTTTTCTCCCTTTTTGTGGTTATAAAATTATGCTTTTCAACTTGTATGTTAATTTTTTAGTACTAATAAACTACTAGCAGTGGTATAAGTTAAAATTGCTTCATTTGCGGTTCCAGATTTTACACATACAACAATCGAAAAATGTAGCAAACACTCCCGCCGCAACGCGGCGGGTTTTTTCACCTAGTTTTATCTAATAATGAAATAAATTTTTGAGTCAATGGTAATTTTTCTTCCAGATCTCTTTTAAGTAACATAAGACGAGTTAAGTCATGTGATATATAGTAACTAAGATTTAAAATTACTGATTTTTCATTCATTTTAAATGTTGGGTCAATTCAGTGCCCACTATCCTTTAGTATAGAATATGAATGAAAAACAACATAAGTGATATATAAGTCCTGAGTGTTATAATACATTTAGGGAGTCATCTTCAACAAGCTTTTCAGAGTCTAAGAAGAAATACTCACCACAAACTGAGGCTGAACTCATGGATCATGATGATGTGCTTCGGTCCTGAAAACTCGATGACCCGTCTGGTGAATGGAGATTTTAGAGCTTCTTTGCAAGGTTTTTGCAACTCATTTATAGGCTCTTTTGGGGCATCTTTGTTGTTCGATTCTTGGTCCTCATCTTCGTCAAAGTCCAGACGTATCGGTTTGAGTACCCTTCTTCCTTTCACGTTATGTTCTTTAATCAACGCCTTAAGTGAGGTCACGTGACTTAGGAGTTTTTCTTGCAAACAAGATGAGTCTTCACCTTTATCTCCGCTCCTCCCAACCTCGGTACCTGTGGTTCTCTGGGAAGGAGCATCGCCGAGCTATACCTAGTCTAGGCACGAGGTGTCAGACCATGCGTGACATGATCCCGTGGAATCCGAAATGAGCGGAAGGATCTGGTCCTTGCCATGATCCATTAGGTAACATGAGTGTTTCTTCCTGTTTATGCTATCGTGCCTTTCGGCAATATTTTCTTTCTGCTGTTCGGCATGGGCTATTCGGTAATATATGCCAACACTTCACTAGTAACATGGTCGTATTTGAGGGTGTGCAAGGTGGGCGACCGCTCAGGGCCCCAAAAATTATAGGGGCCTCAAAATTTGATTCGTTAATAATTATATGCACGTGTACACATATTTCTTACGAAGAAAAAATTATTTAGATGAGAAAATATATTAAGTGAGTAATATGTTAGAACCATTAAATAACTAATTGTATTATATATTATAAATGCTGACACTTTATATAACATTTTTTTGAAGGCATTATTATGTGATTTCGTTCAGTTCCCTCAAAATGTCATAAATTCATGAGCTGTGCGGCCCACATGTAGTGAACTGTAACCAAATTGTTATGGTAAGTAATTATCTTTTATCCTTTTTAATACTTTGATGTAAAAAACTTTATGCATGGCTGTCTTTAAAGGTGTGCAAGGTGCGCGATCGCTCAAGGCTTTAAAGTTTTAGGGGCTCCATAATTTGTCCCGTTAATAATTATATGCATATGTCGACATATTTTTAACGAAGAAACGAGTATTTTGATTCAAAAAATATCATAAATTTGTAATATGTTATAACGTTTTGATAACTAATTGCATTATATCTTATAAGTGGTGACCCGACCTTTATATATAATATTACTTATCAAAATGCCTCGTTATATAATTTCGTACAGGGCCCTCAAAAATTTCAACAATTCATGAGACGGCCCTGACTAGTAACATAGTAACAACATTATGAAAAATGGTCATCTACTTTTTTTTTTCTCTAAATAGCCACGTATAAAAAGAATCATCATTCAAACTCTTATAAATGTTTATTTGTTGAGTCCATGGTTGCTACTCGAATGTGTCATTACGTACGTGACAAAATTTCGATTATCGATCAACTAGCTTATATTAAACATTTATTTACTATGAGCTGAGCTTATGACAAGTTTTCAACATTACTTTATTATTATGGAAACAAAGTTAACATCATTTTATTTTATCTTTTGCAAGAACGTACAAGGAGTGTCATCATGATACTAAATTTTTGCCGTCCTCAAACCTCCATTTTGGTGTAGTGTCACGTCGTATTCACATTGTTGGTCTTGTTGCTTATTCTTACTTTCATTTTGTATACTTAACAAATTAAATAACATTATTGATACTAATCTGCATATTATTCAACTCATGACAGTTTATTTTTTGTTATTTTCCTTTTGGTTCTTATATATACATTCAAGGGATAGTGTAGTAGTATACATTACAAACAAGGTATCTTAGATAATCACATAGAAATGTTTTCTGTTTCTCCGTCAACATACATATCAACCTCCGAAGAAGTTCCACTCGAAATTCGTGGATGGTGTCGAATTCACCAAGACGGTCGGTTTGAAAGATTGGCTGGAACTACTGCGGTCCCTGCTGGACGTGATCCTTTAACCGGTGTTCAATCAAAAGATGTCGTCATTTCATCAAAAAACAATGTTTCTGTTAGAATTTACATCCCTAAATTCGTTACCTTGAATAAAAAACTCCCCACACTTATCTATTTTCACGGAGGCGGGTTCATGATAGAATCTGCCACCTCGTCAACATACCATCCAACACTTAACTTGATCACAAGAGAATCTAATGTCATTGCAGTCTCGGTTGACTACAGGCTAGCACCAGAATATCCTATCCCAACTATGTACGAGGATTCATGGGAAGCGATCAGATGGGTTGCTTCCCATGATTCAGGATATGGTCCTGACAAGTGGTTAAACGACTATGCTGATCTTACAAATGTGTTTCTAGGTGGTGATAGTGTGGGGGCTAATATTGCCCACAATATGGCTATCCGGGTTGGATTAAACCTTAAAGTTGTTAGTAAAATCGAGCTCAAGGGCCTAATTTTGCTTCAACCATTTTTCAATGGGGAGGAACCTATTGAACCAAAGACCAGGAAAGATAGGGAGTTTGAAGCGGCGAAGGACTATTTGTGGAATTTGGTAAACCCAAAGGGGATTGGACAGGATGACCATTGTTTAACCCGGAACCTTGACCGAATGTTTGGGCTTAAGGTGCTCTAAGAAACTTGTGTGTATTGGTGAGAAGGATAAGTTGAGGGGTATGAGTTTATATTACAAAAAAGTGATGCAAAAAAGTGGATGGATAGGAAGAATAGATGTTATGGAGAGCAAAGGGGAGGGTCATGTGTTTTTTCTGCATAACACTTCAAGTGAAAATTCTTGCACATTGCGCAAGAGGATATGCATCTTCATCAATCCTATTCGTAGTAAAGCCTAAAAGCTGTATCGAGAGGATGTACTAACGTACTATATCACTTTATATGAACATATGGATCCGACATGTATTTCTGGGTACACTACAACATTTACCAGTTTCCCCATCGATATTTTCCCCGGCGACATCTGTCGCTGGGGAATCCTCACTAAACGACAAAAATATATCCTACGTGGCACCAATTCTCGTAGAAAAGCCAACTAAATTATTGTGTAGTTTTCCCCGGCGACATATCACGGGATTATGATTATATTTTGACGGATATTTCTTCAGAAAGCGTGGCGGAATTTTTCCCTTATTTTTCTCAATGACATGGCTGGGATTCATTGATTATTTAAAATCTGTAATTAGAGTTAATGTCTCTTATCGTGACGTGGACAAGAGTTTCCCCAGCGACATGTCGCCGGGGAAAACTGTTTGGGCTTTAAGTTATGCAATTGGGCTTATGTTTTGAGATAACTGTTTTTATTGGACATTTTCCCCAGCGACATGTCGCCGGGGATTCACTTTGACTTCGTTGACTTTAAAAAATATATATATACGTTATTGATGAGACTTGACGAAACAGAGTAGATATATAGCTATGGAAAAATAATATATATATATATATATATATATATATATATATATATATATATATATATATATATATATATATATATATATATATATATATATATATATATATACGCCTAATGTGTAACCATAACATACCGACTCAACCGTTGAACGTCTAAAGTGTAACCATAACATACCGACTCATCCGTTGAACGTCTAATGTGTAACCATAACATACCGACTCATTCGTTGAACGTCTAATGTGTAACCATAACATACCGACTCATCCGTAGAACGTCTAAAGTGTAACCATAAAATACCGACTCATCCGTTGAACTTCTGATGTGTAACCATAACATACCGACTCATTCGTTGAACGTCTAATGTGTAACCATAACATACCGACTCATCCGTTGAACGTCTAATGTGTAACCATAACATACCGACTCATCCGTTGAACTTCTAATGTGTAACCATAACATATCGACTCATCCGTTGAACGTCTAATGTGTAACCATAACATACCGACTCATCCGTTGAACGTCTAATGTGTAACCATAACATACCGACTCATCATTTGAACGTCTAATGTGTAAACATAACATACCGACTCATCCGTTGAACGTCTAATGTGTAACCATAACATATCGACTCATCCGTTGAACGTCTAATGTGTAACCATAACATACCGACTCATCCGTTGAACGTCTAAAGTGTAACCATAACATAACGACTCATCCGTTGAACGTCTAATGTGTAACCATAACATAACGACTCATTCGTTGAACGTCTAATGTGTAACCATAACATACCGACTCATCCGTTGAACGTCTAATGTGTAACCATAACATACCGACTCATCCGTTGAACTTCTAATGTCTAACCATAACATATCGACTCATCCGCTGAACATATCGACTCATCCGTTGAACATCTAATGTGTAACCATAATATACCGACTCATCCGTTGAACGTCTAATTTGTAACCATAACATACCGACTCATCCGTTGAACGTCTAATGTGTAACCATAACATATCGACTCATCTGTTGAACGTCTAATGTGTAACCATAACATACCGACTCATCCGTTGAACGTCTAATGTGTAACCATAACATATCGACTCATCCGTTGAACGTCTAATGTGTAACCATGACATATCGACTCATCCGTTGAACGTCTAATGTGTAACCATAACATATCGACTCATCCGTTGAGCGTCTAATGTGTAACCATAACATACCGACTCATCCGTTGAGCGTCTAATGTGTAACCATAACATACCGACTCATCCATTGAGCGTCTAATGTGTAACCATAACATATCGACTCATCCGTTGAGCGTCTAATGTGTAACCATAACATACCGACTCATCCGTTGAGCGTCTAATGTGAAACCATAACATATCGACTCATCCGTTGAGCGTCTCTTGTGTAACCATAACATATCGACTCATCCGTTGAGCGTCTAATGAGTAACAATAACATACCGACTCATCCGTTGAACGTCTAATGTGTAACCATAACATAGCGACTCATCCGTTGAACGTCTAATGTGTAACCATAACATACCGACTCATCCGTTGAACGTCTATTGTGTAACCATAACATACCGACTCATCTATTGAACGTCTAATGTGTAACCATAACATACCGACTCATCCGTTGAACGTCTAATGTGTAACCATATCATGCCGACTCATCCGTTGAACGTCTAATGTGTAACCATAACATATCGACTCATCCCTTGAACATATCGACTCATCCGTTGAACGTTTAATGTGTAACCATAACATACCGACTCATCCGTTGAACGTCTAATGTGTAACCATAACATACCGACTCATCCGTTGAACGTCTAATGTGTAACCATAACATATCGACTCATCCGTTGAACGTCTAATATGTTACCATCGACTCATCCGTTGAACGTCTAATGTGTAACCATAACATACCGACTCATCCGTGGAACGTCTAATGTGTAATCATAACATACCGACTCATCTGTTGAACGTCTAATGTGTAACCATAACATACCGACTCATCCGTTGAACGTTTAATGTGTAACCATGACATATCGATTCATCCGTTGAACGTCTAATGTGTAACCATAACATATCGACTCATCCGTTGAACGTCTAATGTGTAACCATAACATACCGACTCATCCGTTGAACGTCTAATGTGTAACCATAACATACCTACTCATCCTTTGAACGTCTAATGTGTAACCATAACATACCGACTCATCCGTTGAACATCTAATGTGTAACCATAACATACCGACTCATCCGTTGAACGTCTAATGTGTAACCATATCATGCCGACTCATCCGTTGAACGTCTAATGTGTAACCATAACATATCGACTCATCCCTTGAACATATCGACTCATCCGTTGAACGTTTAATGTGTAACCATAACATACCGACTCATCCGTTGAACGTCTAATGTGTAACCATAACATACCGACTCATCCGTTGAACGTCTAATGTGTAACCATAACATATCGACTCATCCGTTGAACGTCTAATATGTTACCATCGACTCATCCGTTGAACGTCTAATGTGTAACCATAACATACCGACTCATCCGTTGAACGTCTAATGTGTAACCATAACATACCGACTCATCTGTTGAACGTCTAATGTGTAACCATAACATACCGACTCATCCGTTGAACGTTTAATGTGTAACCATGACATATCGATTCATCCGTTGAACGTCTAATGTGTAACCATAACATATCGACTCATCCGTTGAACGTCTAATGTGTAACCATAACATACCGACTCATCCGTTGAACGTCTAATGTGTAACCATAACATACCTACTCATCCTTTGAACGTCTAATGTGTAACCATAACATACCGACTCATCCGTTGAACATCTAATGTGTAACCATAACATACCGACTCATCCGTTGAACGTCTAATGTGTAACCATAACATATCGACTCATCCGTTGAACGTCTAATGTGTAACCATGACATATCGACTCATCCGTCGAACGTCTAATGTGTAACCATAACATATCGACTCATCCGTTGAACGTCTAATGTGTAACCATAACATACCGACTCATCCGTTGAACATCTATTGTGTAACCATAACATACCGACTCATCCGTTGAACGTCTAATGTGTAACCATAACATATCGACTCATCCGTTGAACGTCGAATGTGTAACCATAACATATCGACTCATCCGTTGAACGTCTAATGTGTAACCATAACATACCGACTCATCCGTTGAACGTCTAATGTGTAACCATATCATGCCGACTCATCCGTTGAACGTCTAATGTGTAACCATAACATATCGACTCATCCCTTGAACATATCGACTCATCCGTTGAACGTTTAATGTGTAACCATAACATACCGACTCATCCGTTAAACGTCTAATGTGTAACCATAACATACCGACTCATCCGTTGAACGTCTAATGTGTAACCATAACATATCGACTCATCCGTTGAACGTCTAATATGTTACCATCGACTCATCCGTTGAACGTCTAATGTGTAACCATAACATACCGACTCATCCGTTGAACGTCTAATGTGTAACCATAACATACCGACTCATCTGTTGAACGTCTAATGTGTAACCATAACATACCGACTCATCCGTTGAACGTCTAATGTGTAACCATAACATACCGACTCATCCGTTGAACGTTTAATGTGTAACCATGACATATCGAGTCATCCGTTGAACGTCTAATGTGTAACCATAACATATTGACTCATCCGTTGAACGTCTAATGTGTAACCATAACATACCGACTCATCCGTTGAACGTCTAATGTGTAACCATAACATACCAACTCATCCGTTGAACGTCTAATGTGTAACCATAACATACCGACTCATCCGTTGAACGTCTAATGTGTAACCATAACATACCGACTCATCCGTTGAACGTCTAATGTGTAGCCATAACATACCGACTCATCCGTTGAACGTCTAATGTGTAACCATAACATATCGACTCATCCGTTGAACGTCTAATGTGTAACCATGACATATCGACTCATCCGTTGAACGTCTAGTGTGTAACCATAACATATCGACTCATCCGTTGAACGTCTAATGTGTAACCATAACATACCGACTCATCCGTTGAACATCTATTGTGTAACCATAACATACCGACTCATCCGTTGAACGTCTAATGTGTAACCATAACATATCGACTCATCCGTTGAACGTCTAATGTGTAACCATAACATATCGACTCATCCGTTGAACGTCTAATGTGTAACCATAACATATCGACTCATCCGTTGAACGTCTAATGTGTAACCATAACATATCGACTCATCCGTTGAACGTCTAATGTGTATCCATAACATATCGACTCATCCGTTGAACGTCTAATGTGTAACCATAACATACCGACCCATCCGTTGAACGTCTAATGTGTAACCATAAGATATCGACTCATCCGTTGAACGTCTAATGTGTTACCATAACATACCGACTCATCCGTTGAACGTCTAATATGTAACCATAACATATCAACTCATCCGTTGAACATCTAATGTGTAACCATAACATACCGACTCATCCGTTGAACGTCTAATGTGTAACCATAACATATCGACTCATCCGTTGAACGTCTAATGTGTAACCATAACATACCGACTCATCCGTTGAACGTCTAATGTGTAACCATAACATATCGACTCATCCGTTGAACGTCTAATGTGTAACCATAACATACAGATTCATCCGTTGAACGTCTAATGTGTAACCATGACATATCGACTCATCCGTTGAACGTCTAATGTGTAACCATAACTTATCGACTCATCCGTTGAACGTCTAATGTGTAACCATGACATATCGACTCATCCGTTGAACGTCTGATGTGTAACCATAACATACCGACTCATCCGTTGAACGTCTAATGTGTAACCATAACATACCGACTCATCCGTTGAACGTCTAATGTGTAACAATAACATACCGACTCATCCGTTGAACGTCTAATGTGTAACCATAACATACCGACTCATCCGTTGAACGTCTAATGTGTAACCATAACATATCAACTCATCCGTTGAGCGTCTAATGTGTAACCATAACATATCGACTCATCCGTTGAACGTCTAATGTGTAACCATAACATACCGACTCATCCGTTGAATGTCTAATGTGTAACCATAACATACCGACTCATCCGTTGAACGTCTAATGTGTAACCATAACATATCGACTCATCCGTTGAACGTCTAATGTGTAACCATAACATATCGATTCATCCGTTGAACGCTAATGTGTAACCATAACATATCGACTCATCCGTTGAATGTCTAATGAGTAACCATAACATACCGACTCATCCGTTGAACGTCTAATGTGTAACCATAACATAGCGACTCATCCATTGAACATCTAATGTGTAACCATAACATACCGACTCATCCGTTAAACGTCTATTGTGTTACCATAACATACCGACTCATTCTTTGAACGTCTAATGTGTAACCATAACATATCGACTCATCCGTTGAATGTCTAATGTGTAACCATAACATATCGACTCATCCGTTGAACGTCTAATGTGTACCCATAACATATCGACTCATCCGTTGAACGTCTAATGTGTAACCATAACATATCGACTCATCCGTTGAACGTCTAATGTGTAACCATAACATATCGACTCATTCGTTGAACGTCTAATGTGTAACCATAACATATCGACTCATCCGTTGAACATATCGACTCATCCGTTGAACGTTTAATGTGTAACCATAACATAACGACTCATCTGTTGAACGTCTAATGTGTAACCATAAAATACCGACTCATCCGTTGAACGTCTAATGTGTAACCATAACATATCGACTCATCCGTTGAACGTCTAATATGTTACCATAACATATCGACTCATCCGTTGAACGTCTAATGTGTAACCATAACATACCGACTCATCCGTTGAACGTATAATGTGTAACCATAACATACCGACTCATCCGTTGAACGTCTAATGTGTAACCATAACATACCGACTCATCCGTTGAACGTCTAATGTGTAACCATAACATACCGACTCATCCGTTGAACGTCTAATGTGTAACCATGACATATCGACTCATCCGTTGAACGTCTAATGTGTAACCATGACATATCGACTCATCCGTTGAACGTCTAATGTGTAACCATGACATATTGACTCATCCGTTGAACGTCTAATGTGTAACCATAACATATCGACTCATCCGTTGAACGTCTAATGTGTAACCATAACATACCGACTCATCCGTTGAACGTCTAATGTGTAACCATAACATACCGACTCATTCGTTGAACGTCTAATGTGTAACCATAACATACCGACTCATCCGTTGAACGTCTAATGTGTAACCATAATATAACGACTCATCCGTTGAACGTCTAATGTGTAACCATAACATATCGACTCATCCGTTGAACGTCTAATGTGTAACCATGACATATCGACTCATCCGTTGAACGTCTAATGTGTAACCATAACATACCGACTCATCCATTGAATGTCTATTGTGTAACCATAACATACCGACTCATCCGTTGAACGTCTAATGTGTAACCATAACATACCGACTCATCCGTTGAACGTCTAATGTGTAACCATAAGATATCGACTCATCCGTTGAACGTCTAATGTGTAACCATAACATATCGACTCATCCGTTGAACGTCTAATGTGTAACCATAACATACCGACTCATCCGTTGAACGTCTAATGTGTAACCATAACATACCGACTCATCCGTTGAACGTCTAATGTGTAACCATAACATATCGACTCATCCGTTGAACGTCTAATGTGTAATCATAATATAACGACTCATCCGTTGAACGTCTAATGTGTAACCATAACATACCGACTCATCCGTTGAACGTCTAATGTGTAACCATAACATATCGACTCATCCGTTGAACGTCTAATGTGTAACCATAACATACCGACTCATCCGTTGAACGTCTAATGTGTAACCATAACATATCGACTCATCCGTTGAACGTATAATATGTTACCATAACATATCGACTCTTCTTTTGAACGTCTAATGTGCAACCATAACATACCGACTCATCCGTTGAACGTCTAATGTGTAGCCATAACATATCGACTCATCCCTTGAACATATCGACTCATCCGTTGAACGTTTAATGTGTAACCATAACATACCGACTCATCCGTTAAACGTCTAATGTGTAACCATAACATACCGACTCATCCGTTGAACGTCTAATGTGTAACCATAACATATCGACTCATCCGTTGAACGTCTAATATGTTACCATCGACTCATCCGTTGAGCGTCTAATGTGTAACCATAACATACCGACTCATCCGTTGAGCGTCTAATGTGTAACCATAACATACCGACTCATCCATTGAGCGTCTAATGTGTAACCATAACATACCGACTCATCCGTTGAGCGTCTAATGTGTAACCATAACATACCGACTCATCCGTTGAGCGTTTAATGTGTAACCATGACATATCGAGTCATCCGTTGAACGTCTAATGTGTAACCATAACATATTGACTCATCCGTTGAACGTCTAATGTGTAACCATAACATACCGACTCATCCGTTGAACGTCTAATGTGTAACCATAACATATCAACTCATCCGTTGAACGTCTAATGTGTAACCATAACATACCGACTCATCCGTTGAACGTCTAATGTGTAACCATAACATACCGACTCATCCGTTGAACGTCTAATGTGTAACCATAACATACCGACTCATCCGTTGAACGTCTAATGTGTAACCATAACATATCGACTCATCCGTTGAACGTCTAATGTGTAACCATGACATATCGACTCATCCGTTGAAAGTCTAATGTGTAACCATAACATATCGACTCATCCGTTGAACGTCTAATGTGTAACCATAACATACCGACTCATCCGTTGAACATCTATTGTGTAACCATAACATACCGACTCATCCGTTGAACGTCTAATGTGTAACCATAACATATCGACTCATCCGTTGAACGTCTAATGTGTAACCATAACATATCGACTCATCCGTTGAACGTCTAATGTGTAACCATAACATATCGACTCATCCGTTGAACGTCTAATGTGTAACCATAACATATCGACTCATCCGTTGAACGTCTAATGTGTATCCATAACATATCGACTCATCCGTTGAACGTCTAATGTGTAACCATAACATACCGACCCATCCGTTGAACGTCTAATGTGTAACCATAAGATATCGACTCATCCGTTGAACGTCTAATGTGTTACCATAACATACCGACTCATCCGTTGAACGTCTAATATGTAACCATAACATATCAACTCATCCGTTGAACATCTAATGTGTAACCATAACATACCGACTCATCCGTTGAACGTCTAATGTGTAACCATAACATATCGACTCATCCGTTGAACGTCTAATGTGTAACCATAACATACCGACTCATCCGTTGAGCGTCTAATGTAACCATAACATATCGACTCATCCGTTGAACGTCTAATGTGTAACCATAACATACAGATTCATCCGTTAAACGTCTAATGTGTAACCATGACATATCGACTCATCCGTTGAACGTCTAATGTGTAACCATAACATACCGACTCATCCGTTGAACGTCTAATGTGTAACAATAACATACCGACTCATCCGTTGAACGTCTAATGTGTAACCATAACATACCGACTCATCCGTTGAACGTCTAATGTGTAACCATAACATATCAACTCATCCGTTGAGCGTCTAATGTGTAACCATAACATATCGACTCATCCGTTGAACGTCTAATGTGTAACCATAACATACCGACTCATCCGTTGAATGTCTAATGTGTAACCATAACATACCGACTCATCCGTTGAACGTCTAATGTGTAACCATAACATATCGACTCATCCGTTGAACGTCTAATGTGTAACCATAACATATCGATTCATCCGTTGAACGTCTACTGTGTAACCATAACATATCGACTCATCCGTTGAATGTCTAATGAGTAACCATAACATACCGACTCATCCGTTGAACGTCTAATGTGTAACCATAACATAGCGACTCATCCATTGAACATCTAATGTGTAACCATAACATACCGACTCATCCGTTAAACGTCTATTGTGTTACCATAACATACCGACTCATTCTTTGAACGTCTAATGTGTAACCATAACATATCGACTCATCCGTTGAATGTCTAATGTGTAACCATAACATATCGACTCATCCGTTGAGCGTCTAATGTGTAACCATAACATATCGACTCATCCGTTGAGCGTCTAATGTGTAACCTAATCGACTCATCCGTTGACGTCTAATGTGTAACCATAACATATCGACTCATCCGTTGAGCGTCTAATGTGTAACCATAACATATCGACTCATCCGTTGATATCGACTCATCCGTTGAGCGTGTAACCATAACATATCGACTCATTCATTGAGCGTCTAATGTGTAACCATAACATATCGACTCATCCGTTGAGCGTCTAATGTGTAACCATAACATATCGACTCATCCGTTGAGCGCTTAATATGTAACCATAACATATCGACTCATCCGTTGAGCGTCTAATGTAACCATAACATACCGACTCATCCGTTGAGCGTCTAATGTGTAACCATAACATATCGACTCATCCGTTGAGCGTCTAATATGTAACCATAACATACCGACTCATCCGTTGAGCGTCTAATGTGTAACCATAACATACCGACTCATCCGTTGAGCGTCTAATGTGTAACCATAACATACCGACTCATCCGTTGAGCGTCTAATGTGTAACCATAACATACCGACTCATCCGTTGAGCGTCTAATGTGTAACCATAACATACCGACTCATCCGTTGAGCGTCTAATGTGTAACCATAACATATCGACTCATCCGTTGAGCGTCTAATGTGTAACCATAACATATCGACTCATCCGTTGAGCGTCTAATGTGTAACCATTACATACCGACTCATCCGTTGAGCGTCTAATGTGTAACCATAACATATCGACTCATCCGTTGAGCGTCTAATGTGTAACCATAACATACCGACTCATCCGGTGAACGTCTAATGTGTAACCATAACATACCGACTCATCCGGTGAACGTCTAATGTGTAACCATAACATACCGACTCATCCGTTGAGCGTCTAATGTGTAACCATAACATACCGACTCATCCGTTGAGCGTCTAATGTGTAACCATTACATATCGACTCATCCGTTGAGCGTCTAATGTGTAACTATAACATATCGACTCATCCGTTGAGCGTCTAATGTGTAACCATAACATACCGACTCATCCGTTGAACGTCTAATGTGTAACCATAACATACCGACTCATCCGTTGAACGTCTAATGTGTAACCATAACATACCGACTCATCCGTTGAACGTCTAATGTGTAACCATAACATACCGACTCATCCGTTGAACGTCTAATGTGTGACCATGACATATCGACTCATCCGTTGAACGTCTCGTGTGTAACCATAACATATTGACTCATCCGTTGAACGTCTAATGTGTAACCATAACATATCGACTCATCCGTTGAACGTCTAATGTGTAACCATGACATATCGACTCATCCGTTGAACGTCTAATGTGTAACCATAACATATCGACTCATCCGTTGAGCGTCTAATGTGTAACCATAACATACCGACTCATCCGTTGAGCGTCTAATGTGTAACCATAACATACCGACTCATCCGTTGAGCGTCTAATGTGTAACCATAACATATCGACTCATCCGTTGAGCGTCAAATGTGTAACCATAACATATCGACACATCCGTTGAGCGTCTAATGTATTACCATAACAAATCGACACATCCGTTGAGCGTCTAATGTGTAACCATAACATATCGACTCATCCGTTGAGCGTCTAATGTGTAACCATAACATATCGACTCATCCGTTGAGCGTCTAATCTGTAACCATGACATACCGACTCATCCGTTGAGCGTCTAATGTGTAACCATAAAATACGACTCATCCGTTGAGCGTCTAATGTGTAACCATAACATACCGACTCATCCGTTGAGCGTCTAATGTGTAACCATAACATACCGACTCATCCGTTGAGCGTCTAATGTGTAACCATAACATATCGACTCATCCGTTGAGCGTCTAATGTGTAACCATAACATATCGACTCATCCGTTGAGCGTCTAATGTGTAACCATAACATATCGACTCATCCGTTGAGCGTCTAATGTGTAACCATAACATACCGACTCATCCGTTGAGCGTCTAATGTGTAACCATAACATATCGACTCATCCATACCGACTCATCCGTTGAACGTCTAATGTGTAACCATAACATACCGACTCATCCGTTGAGCGTCTAATGTGTAACCATAACATACCGACTCATCCGTTGAATCCGTCTAATGTAACCATAACATACCGACTCATCCGTTGAGCGTCTAATGTGTAACCATAACATACCGACTCATCCGTTGAGCGTCTAATGTGTAACCATAACATACCGACTCATCCGTTGAGCGTCTAATGTGTAACCATAACATACCGACTCATCCGTTGAGCGTCTAATGTGTAACCATAACATATCGACTCATCCGTTGAGCGTCTAATGTGTAACCATAACATATCGACTCATCCGTTGAGCGTCTAATGTGTAACCATAACATATCGACTCATCCGTTGAGCGTCTAATGTGTAACCATAACATATCGACTCATCCGTTGAGCGTCTAATGTGTAACCATAACATATCGACTCATCCGTTGAGCGTCTAATGTGTAACCATAACATACCGACTCATCCGTTGAGCGTCTAATGTGTAACCATAACATATCGACTCATCCGTTGAGCGTCTAATGTGTAACCATAACATACCGACTCATCCGTTGAGCGTCTAATGTGTAACCATAACATATCGACTCATCCGTTGAGCGTCTAATGTGTAACCATAACATATCGACTCATCCGTTGAGCGTCTAATGTGTAACCATAACATATCGACTCATCCGTTGAGCGTCTAATGTGTAACCATAACATACCGACTCATCCGTTGAGCGTCTAATATTAAGTTTTTGGATAAAAAGTAATGATTTAAATCCGTTTTATTTTAATTTTAACCAAGCCTTATGAAAATGTCAAAGATTCAAAAATAATGTGTTTAAATTCTAAAGGGTTTGATTTTAAGAACATTTTGGTCTGGAATTTTTTTTCCTTTTCCTAAGCTTAAGTCTGGAGGTTAGAACTTTTTCTTTCAATTTTCTTTAATTTGGCACTATTTTCTGAAAAGACAGTATATTTCCTCCCGTGCCTTTTAATTTAGGAGGCAGCTTTAGTTCGAGTCAAAGTTCTACCCCGGTAATATGGGATTTTCCTGAAAATAGGCTTTCCTTAACTTGCCTTTGAATTTTTCTTTCGTGCAAGGATTTAATTAAGTTGGTCTTTTGTTCCGATTTTTCCAATTTCCAACATGGTTCGAAAATTACCACACTTCTTTAACGGTGTTTTCACTTAGTTTTAAATAAGTGAAAATTTGCCTCAATATGTTAAATTTAAATTAATTTAAAAATTTTTGATAAAATAATGATCGGCTAAATAAATTTTATAGTAACTTTAAACATTTAGTTACTTATTCACCTTTAAATATTCATTCTGCCCTTCTTTGTAATATGCAAGATATAATAACATTTTAAATTTGATTAATTGCCCATTTAATCAAAATTTATCGAAAATTTTGAGTTCAAAATTTTAAAAAAAATTATTTAACTAAAAATATTGTGAAAATTATAATTGAATATTAACTTTAACCCGATTATTTAATTGACCCTATAATTTAACATTTAAAGGATTATATTTTTGAACAAATCATTTATAGCTTTTGGATAGGAATTAACAATTTATAATATTTTTTTTCCTATTTCCATAAAAGTTATCATGGTTTTTTAGTGTCGCTTTATAATTTTTCTATTCCGCTTATAATTAACCATTTTTATAATAACAAAACAGTTTATTTTTTTCAAAAACAAAGTTTAATAATTTTCCCTTATCTTTTTTGGCCCCAAATCAAACTTGATTAAATTTCCGCTAACCATTTACCCAATTCATTTGTTTCTTTTCATTGTAAACATTAGAATGTAATACTTATATTCAAAAGTATTTGATATCCATTAGTTCTTTTCGAATTTTATCCAGGTTTCAATGTTTTTCTTCACAAAATCGTAGTTTAGGGTTTATTCCAAACTTCATAAGATTGCTTTAAATACGGGATCCCAACCATTTAAAAAAACATCTCAATTTCTTGTTAATCGTCTAAATACTTTAAAAATTTTTCAATTCAATATCCATTGGTAAAACGCTTTAAATTTTGCCCTTGTACTAATTATTCAGTATTCCATAATATTGTCAACAAACATATTTTCACATGTTTTTTGATATTGGCTTTTGATTATCGTATCCCAAATGGTTAAATTAATGATGCTGTGGGCAAATCCAATTTCTGTAACCAAATTGTTGTAAAACTAAAGTGGGAATTGTAACTTTTAAAGGGATTGAAAACAATTTCTAAAGATAGTTTTTACCAAAATGTGGTTTAATAAATAGAATTTTTCCAGGGCTAAACAATTTTAAAGGAAGGGGTAGATAATCATTTTCAAAACAAAAATTTGATCAAGAGAATATGCATTGTTTGTAACTAGAAAGAAAAATTTCTAATCCTATGTAGACTTAGGGAACCACGATTTTACCATTATCTATATTTACAAGGGGAAATTCACTAAACCATTAAAATTTTCAGGGAAATTTCCATAGCCAAAAATATACCAACTATTAGGACAATTTGGTAAAATATTTTTTTCTCAATGCCGTTATTTTAAAAACGAATTCCACCATCAGTGGGATAATTTATTTAAAATTTGGTTAATAGTTGGTTATGAAGTTTTAATTCGTCGTGAAAATTTATTTCTTGTTATTTATAACTGTGTATTTAAAAAATTATGAGTAGAATATATATTACAATTAAATTATTATAATATTAATTATGGAAAAAAATTATATTATTTATAATTATTTTAATTTAATCAAGATAACGCCCAATGTGTAACCATAACATACCGACTCAACCGCTGAACGCCTAATGTAACACATAACATACGACTCATCCGCTGAACGCCTAATGTGTAACCATAACATACCGACTCATATCCGCTGAACGCTTAATGTAACCATAACATACCACTCATCCGCTGAACGCCTAATGTGTAACCACAACATACGCCATAACCATAACGACCATCCGCCGCTGAACGCCCAATGTAAAGTTACTAACAATATAACGACTCATCCGCTGGAACGCCCAATGTAAACTACAACATACCGACTCATCCGCTGAACGCCTAATGCAACTGCAATATCCACTCATCCGCTGAACGCCCAATGTGTAAAATCTACAATATAACGACTCATCCGCTGAACGCCTAATGTGTAACCATAACATACCGACTCATCCGAACGCTCGACTCATCCGCTGAACGCCTAATGTGTAACCATAACATACCGACTCATCCGCTGAACGCCTAATGTAACCATAACATACCGACTCATCCGCTGAACGCCTAATGTGTAACCATAACATACCGACTCATCCGCTGAACGCCTAATGTGTAACCATAACATACCGACTCATCCGCTGAACGCCTAATGTGTAACCATAACATACCGACTCATCCGCTGAACGCCTAATGTGTAACCATAACATACCGACTCATCCGCTGAACGCCTAATGTGTAACCATAACATACCGACTCATCCGCTGAACGCCTAATGTAACCATAACATACCGACTCATCCGCTGAACGCCTAATGTGTAACCATAACATACCGACTCATCCGCTGAACGCCTAATGTGTAACCATAACATACCGACTCATCCGCTGAACGCCTAATGTGTAACCATAACATACCGACTCATCCGCTGAACGCCTAATGTGTAACCATAACATACGATCATCCGCTGAACGCCTAATGTGTAACCATAACATACCACTCATCCGCTGAACGCCTAATGTGTAACCATAACATACCGACTCATCCGCTGAACGCCTAATGTGTAACCATAACATACCGACTCATCCGCTGAACGCCTAATGTGTAACCATAACATACCGACTCATCCGCTGAACGCCTAATGTGTAACCATAACATACCGACTCATCCGCTGAACGCCTAATGTGTAACCATAACATACCGACTCATCCGCTGAACGAACGTAACCATAACATACCGACTCATCCGCTGAACGCCTAATGTGTAACCATAACATACCGACTCATCCGCTGAACGCCTAATGTGTAACCATAACATACCGACTCATCCGCTGAACGCCTAATGTGTAACCATAACATACCGACTCATCCGCTGAACGCCTAATGTGTAACCATAACATACCGACTCATCCGCTGAACGCCTAATGTGTAACCATAACATACCGACTCATCCGCTGAACGCCTAATGTGTAACCATAACATACCGACTCATCCGCTGAACGCCTAATGTAACCATAACATGTAACCTAATGTAACCATAACATACCGACTCATCCGCTGAACGCCTAATGTGTAACCATAACATACCGACTCATCCGCTGAACGCCTAATGTGTAACCATAACATACCGACTCATCCGCTGAACGCCTAATGTGTAACCATAACATACCGACTCATCCGCTGAACGCCTAATGTGTAACCATAACATACCGACTCATCCGCTGAACGCCTAATGTAACCATAACATACCGACTCATCCGCTGAACGCCTAATGTGTAACCATAACATACCGACTCATCCGCTGAACGCCTAATGTAACCATAACATACCGTGAACGCCTAATGTGTAACCATATACCGACTCATCCGCTGAACGCCTAATGTGTAACCATAACATACCGACTCATCCGCTGAACGCCTAATGTGTAACCATAACATACCGACTCATGAACGCCTAATGACCTCATGTGAACCTAATGTGTAACCATAACATACCGACTCATCCGCTGAACGCCTAATGTGTAACCATAACATACCGACTCATCCGCTGAACGCCTACTCATGTAACCATAACATACCGACTCATCCGCTGAACGCCTAATGTGTAACCATAACATACCGACTCATCCGCTGAACGCCTAATGTGTAACCATAACATACCGACTCATCCGCTGAACGCCTAATGTGTAACCATAACATACCGACTCATCCGCTGAACGCCTAATGTGTAACCATAACATACCGACTCATCCGCCGCTAATGTGAACATAACATAACTCATGTAACCATAACCATAACATACCGACTCATCCGCTGAACGCCTAATGTGTAACCATAACATACCGACTCATCCGCTGAACGCCTAATGTGTAACCATAACATACCGACTCATCCGCTGAACGCCTAATGTGTAACCATAACATACCGACTCATCCGCTGAACGCCTAATGTGTAACCATAACATACCGACTCATCCGCTGAACGCCTAATGTGTAACCATAACATACCGACTCATCCGCTGAACGCCTAATGTGTAACCATAACATACCGACTCATCCGCTGAACGCCTAATGTGTAACCATAACATACCGACTCATCCGCTGAACGCCTAATGTAACCATGTAACCATAACATACCGACTCATCCGCTGAACGCCTAATGTAACCATAACATGTAACCGCTAACGCCATAATACCGACTCATCCGTAACCCTAATGTGTAACCATAACATACCGACTCATCCGCTGAACGCCTAATGTAACCATAACATACCGACTCATCCGCTGAACGCCTAATGTGTAACCATAACATACCGACTCATCCGCTGAACGCCTAATGTGTAACCATAACATACCGACTCATCCGCTGAACGCCTAATGTAACCATAACATACCGACTCATCCGCTGAACGCCTAAATGTAACCATAACATACCGACTCATCCGCTGAACGCCTAATGTGTAACCATAACATACCGACTCATCCGCTGAACGCCTAATGTGTAACCATAACATACCGACTCATCCGCTGAACGCCTAATGTGTAACCATAACATACCGACTCATCCGCTGAACGCCTAATGTGTAACCATAACATACCGACTCATCCGCTGAACGCCTAATGTGTAACCATAACATACCGACTCATCCGCTGAACGCCTAATAATGTAACCATAACATACCGACTCATCCGCTGAACGCCTAATGTGTAACCATAACATACCGACTCATCCGCTGAACGCCTAATGTGTAACCATAACATACCGACTCATCTGAACGCTGACTCACGAACGCTAATGTGTAACCATAACATACCGACTCATCCGCTGAACGCCTAATGTGTAACCATAACATACCGACTCATCCGCTGAACGCCTAATGTGTAACCATAACATACCGACTCATCCGCTGAACGCCTAATGTGTAACCATAACATACCGACTCATCCGCTGAACGCCTAATGTGTAACCATAACATACCGACTCATCCGCTGAACGCCTAATGTGTAACCATAACATACCGACTCATCCGCTGAACGCCTAATGTAACCATAACATACCGACTCATCCGCTGAACGCCTAATGTGTAACCATAACATACCGACTCATCCGCTGAACGCCTAATGTGTAACCATAACATACCGACTCATCCGCTGAAATCCGCTAATAATGTAACCATAACATACCGACTCATCCGCTGAACGCCTAATGTGTAACCATAACATACCGACTCATCCGCTGAACTAATGTGTAACCATAACATACCGACTCATCCGCTGAACGCCTAATGTGTAACCATAACATACCGACTCATCCGCTGAACGCCTAATGTGTAACCATAACATACCGACTCATCCGCTGAACGCCTAATGTAACCATAACATACCGACTCATCCGCTGAACGCCTAATGTAACCATAACATACCGACTCATCCGCTGAACGCCTAATGTGTAACCATAACATACCGACTCATCCGCTGAACGCCTAATGTGTAACCATAACATACCGACTCATCCGCTGAACGCCTAATGTGTAACCATAACATACCGACTCATCCGCTGAACGCCTAATGTGTAACCATAACATACCGACTCATCCGCTGAACGCCTAATGTAACCATAACATACCGACTCATCCGCTGAACGCCTAATGTGTAACCATAACATACCGACTCATCCGCTGAACGCCTAATGTGTAACCATAACATACCGACTCATCCGCTGAACGCCTAATGTGTAACCATAACATACCGACTCATCCGCTGAACGCCTAATGTAACCATAACATACCGACTCATCCGCTGAACGCCTAATGTGTAACCATAACATACCGACTCATCCGCTGAACGCCTAATGTAACCATAACATACCGACTCATCCGCTGAACGCCTAATGTGTAACCATAACATACCGACTCATCCGCTGAACGCCTAATGTGTAACCATAACATACCGACTCATCCGCTGAACGCCTAATGTGTAACCATAACATACCGACTCATCCGCTGAACGCCTAATGTGTAACCATAACATACCGACTCATCCGCTGAACGCCTAATGTGTAACCATAACATACCGACTCATCCGCTGAACGCCTAATGTAACCATAACATACCGACTCAACCATAACATACCGACTCATCCGCTGAACGCCTAATGTGTAACCATAACATACCGACTCATCCGCTGAACGCCTAATGTGTAACCATAACATACCGACTCATCCGCTGAACGCCTAATGTGTAACCATAACATACCGACTCATCCGCTGAACGCCTAATGTGTAACCATAACATACCGACTCATCCGCTGAACGCCTAATGTGTAACCATAACATACCGACTCATCCGCTGAACGCCTAATGTAACCATAACATACCGACTCATCCGCTGAACGCCTAATGTGTAACCATAACATACCGACTCATCCGCTGAACGCCTAATGTAACCATAACATACCGACTCATCCGCTGAACGCCTAATGTGTAACCATAACATACCGACTCATCCGCTGAACGCCTAATGTGTAACCATAACATACCGACTCATCCGCTGAACGCCTAATGTGTAACCATAACATACCGACTCATCCGCTGAACGCCTAATGTGTAACCATAACATACCGACTCATCCGCTGAACGCCTAATGTGTAACCATAACATACCGACTCATCCGCTGAACGCCTAATGTGTAACCATAACATACCGACTCATCCGCTGAACGCCTAATGTGTAACCATAACATACCGACTCATCCGCTGAACGCCTAATGTAACCATAACATACCGACTCATCCGCTGAACGCCTAATGTAACCATAACATACCGACTCATCCGCTGAACGCCTAATGTGTAACCATAACATACCGACTCATCCGCTGAACGCCTAATGTGTAACCATAACATACCGACTCATCCGCTGAACGCCTAATGTGTAACCATAACATACCGACTCATCCGCTGAACGCCTAATGTAACCATAACATACCGACTCATCCGCTGAACGCCTAATGTGTAACCATAACATACCGACTCATCCGCTGAACGCCTAATGTGTAACCATAACATACCGACTCATCCGCTGAACGCCTAATGTAACCATAACATACCGACTCATCCGCTGAACGCCTAATGTGTAACCATAACATACCGACTCATCCGCTGAACGCCTAATGTGTAACCATAACATACCGACTCATCCGCTGAACGCCTAATGTGTAACCATAACATACCGACTCATCCGCTGAACGCCTAATGTGTAACCATAACATACCGACTCATCCGCTGAACGCCTAATGTGTAACCATAACATACCGACTCATCCGCTGAACGCCTAATCCGCTGAACGCCTAATGTGTAACCATAACATACCGACTCATCCGCTGAACGCCTAATGTGTAACCATAACATACCGACTCATCCGCTGAACGCCTAATGTGTAACCATAACATACCGACTCATCCGCTGAACGCCTAATGTGTAACCATAACATACCGACTCATCCGCTGAACGCCTAATGTGTAACCATAACATACCGACTCATCCGCTGAACGCCTAATGTAACCATAACATACCGACTCATCCGCTGAACGCCTAATGTGTAACCATAACATACCGACTCATCCGCTGAACGCCTAATGTGTAACCATAACATACCGACTCATCCGCTGAACGCCTAATGTGTAACCATAACATACCGACTCATCCGCTGAACGCCTAATGTGTAACCATAACATACCGACTCATCCGCTGAACGCCTAATGTGTAACCATAACATACCGACTCATCCGCTGAACGCCTAATGTGTAACCATAACATACCGACTCATCCGCTGAACGCCTAATGTGTAACCATAACATACCGACTCATCCGCTGAACGCCTAATGTGTAACCATAACATACCGACTCATCCGCTGAACGCCTAATGTGTAACCATAACATACCGACTCATCCGCTGAACGCCTAATGTGTAACCATAACATACCGACTCATCCGCTGAACGCCTAATGTGTAACCATAACATACCGACTCATCCGCTGAACGCCTAATGTGTAACCATAACATACCGACTCATCCGCTGAACGCCTAATGTGTAACCATAACATACCGACTCATCCGCTGAACGCCTAATGTGTAACCATAACATACCGACTCATCCGCTGAACGCCTAATGTGTAACCATAACATACCGACTCATCCGCTGAACGCCTAATGTAACCATAACATACCGACTCATCCGCTGTAACCATAACACGACTCATCCGCTGAACGCCTAATGTGTAACCATAACATACCGACTCATCCGCTGAACGCCTAATGTGTAACCATAACATACCGACTCATCCGCTGAACGCCTAATGTGTAACCATAACATACCGACTCATCCGCTGAACGCCTAATGTGTAACCATAACATACCGACTCATCCGCTGAACGCCTAATGTGTAACCATAACATACCGACTCATCCGCTGAACGCCTAATGTGTAACCATAACATACCGACTCATCCGCTGAACGCCTAATGTGTACCGAACCATAATGTAACCATAACATACCGACTCATCCGCTGAACGCCTAATGTGTAACCATAACATACCGACTCATCCGCTGAACGCCTAATGTGTAACCATAACATACCGACTCATCCGCTGAACGCCTAATACCGTGTAACCATAACATACCGACTCATCCGCTGAACGCCTAATGTGTAACCATAACATACCGACTCATCCGCTGAACGCCTAATCCGCTGAACGTAACCATAACATACCGACTCATCCGCTGAACGCCTAATGTGTAACCATAACATACCGACTCATCCGCTGAACGCCTAATGTGTAACCATAACATACCGACTCATCCGCTGAACGCCTAATGTGTAACCATAACATACCGACTCATCCGCTGAACGCCTAATGTGTAACCATAACATACCGACTCATCCGCTGAACGCCTAATGTGTAACCATAACATAACATACCGACTCATCCGCTGAACGCCTAATGTGTAACCATAACATACCGACTCATCCGCTGAACGCCTAATGTGTAACCATAACATACCGACTCATCCGCTGAACGCCTAATGTAACCATAACATACCGACTCATCCGCTGAACGCCTAATGTGTAACCATAACATACCGACTCATCCGCTGAACGCCTAATGTGTAACCATAACATACCGACTCATCCGCTGAACGCCTAATGTGTAACCATAACATACCGACTCATCCGCTGAACGCCTAATGTAACCATAACATACCGACTCATCCGCTGAACGCCTAATGTGTAACCATAACATACCGACTCATCCGCTGAACGCCTAATGTGTAACCATAACATACCGACTCATCCGCTGAACGCCTAATGTGTAACCATAACATACCGACTCATCCGCTGAACGCCTAATGTAACCATAACATACCGACTCATCCGCTGAACGCCTACCGACTCATCCGCTGAACGCCTAATGTGTAACCATAACATACCGACTCATCCGCTGAACGCCTAATGTGTAACCATAACATACCGACTCATCCGCTGAACGCCTAATGTAACCATAACATACCGACTCATCCGCTGAACGCCTAATGTGTAACCATAACATACCGACTCATCCGCTGAACGCCTAATGTGTAACCATAACATACCGACTCATCCGCTGAACGCCTAATGTGTAACCATAACATACCGACTCATCCGCTGAACGCCTAATGTGTAACCATAACATACCGACTCATCCGCTGAACGCCTAATGTGTAACCATAACATACCGACTCATCCGCTGAACGCCTAATGTAACCATAACATACCGACTCATCCGCTGAACGCCTAATGTGTAACCATAACATACCGACTCATCCGCTGAACGCCTAATGTGTAACCATAACATACCGACTCATCCGCTGAACGCCTAATGTGTAACCATAACATACCGACTCATCCGCTGAACGCCTAATGTGTAACCATAACATACCGACTCATCCGCTGAACGCCTAATGTGTAACCATAACATATCGACTCATCCGCTGAACGCCTAATGTGTAACCATAACATACCGACTCATCCGCTGAACGCCTAATGTGTAACCATAACATACATACCGACTCATCCGCTGAACGCCTAATGTGTAACCATAACATACCGACTCATCCGCTGAACGCCTAATGTAACCATAACATACCGACTCATCCGCTGAACGCCTAATGTGTAACCATAACATACCGACTCATCCGCTGAACGCCTAATGTGTAACCATAACATACCGACTCATCCGCTGAACGCCTAATGTGTAACCATAACATATCGACTCATCCGCTGAACGCCTAATGTGTAACCATAACATACCGACTCATCCGCTGAACGCCTAATGTGTAACCATAACATACCGACTCATCCGCTGAACGCCTAATGTGTAACCATAACATACCGACTCATCCGCTGAACGCCTAAT
The DNA here is from genome assembly GCA_022545495.1 of Chrysanthemum lavandulifolium. Taxonomy (NCBI): domain Eukaryota; kingdom Viridiplantae; phylum Streptophyta; class Magnoliopsida; order Asterales; family Asteraceae; genus Chrysanthemum; species Chrysanthemum lavandulifolium. The sequence continues at coordinate 275,091,209 of CM040243.1, forward strand.
GTGTAACCATAACATACCGACTCATCCGCTGAACGCCTAATGTGTAACCATAACATACCGACTCATCCGCTGAACGCCTAATGTGTAACCATAACATACCGACTCATCCGCTGAACGCCTAATGTAACCATAACATACCGACTCATCCGCTGAACGCCTAATGTGTAACCATAACATACCGACTCATCCGCTGAACGCCTAATGTGTAACCATAACATACCGACTCATCCGCTGAACGCCTAATGTGTAACCATAACATACCGACTCATCCGCTGAACGCCTAATGTGTAACCATAACATACCGACTCATCCGCTGAACGCCTAATGTGTAACCATAACATACCGACTCATCCGCTGAACGCCTAATGTGTAACCATAACATACCGACTCATCCGCTGAACGCCTAATGTGTAACCATAACATATCGACTCATCCGCTGAACGCCTAATGTGTAACCATAACATACCGACTCATCCGCTGAACGCCTAATGTGTAACCATAACATACCGACTCATCCGCTGAACGCCTAATGTGTAACCATAACATATCGACTCATCCGCTGAACGCCTAATGTGTAACCATAACATACCGACTCATCCGCTGAACGCCTAATGTGTAACCATAACATACCGACTCATCCGCTGAACGCCTAATGTGTAACCATAACATATCGACTCATCCGCTGAACGCCTAATGTGTAACCATAACATACCGACTCATCCGCTGAACGCCTAATGTGTAACCATAACATACCGACTCATCCGCTGAACGCCTAATGTGTAACCATAACATACCGACTCATCCGCTGAACGCCTAATGTGTAACCATAACATACCGACTCATCCGCTGAACGCCTAATGTGTAACCATAACATACCGACTCATCCGCTGAACGCCTAATGTGTAACCATAACATACCGACTCATCCGCTGAACGCCTAATGTGTAACCATAACATACCGACTCATCCGCTGAACGCCTAATGTAACCATAACATACCGACTCATCCGCTGAACGCCTAATGTAACCATAACATACCGACTCATCCGCTGAACGCCTAATGTGTAACCATAACATACCGACTCATCCGCTGAACGCCTAATGTGTAACCATAACATACCGACTCATCCGCTGAACGCCTAATGTAACCATAACATACCGACTCATCCGCTGAACGCCTAATGTGTAACCATAACATACCGACTCATCCGCTGAACGCCTAATGTGTAACCATAACATACCGACTCATCCGCTGAACGCCTAATGTGTAACCATAACATACCGACTCATCCGCTGAACGCCTAAATGTAACCATAACATACCGACTCATCCGCTGAACGCCTAATGTGTAACCATAACATACCGACTCATCCGCTGAACGCCTAATGTAACCATAACATACCGACTCATCCGCTGAACGCCTAATGTACCATAACATACCGACTCATCCGCTGAACGCCTAATGTGTAACCATAACATACCGACTCATCCGCTGAACGCCTAATGTGTAACCATAACATACCGACTCATCCGCTGAACGTAACCTAAATACCGACTCATGTAACCATAACATACCGACTCATCCGCTGAACGCCTAATGTGTAACCATAACATACCGACTCATCCGCTGAACGCCTAATGTGTAACCATAACATACCGACTCATCCGCTGAACGCCTAATGTGTAACCATAACATACCGACTCATCCGCTGAACGCCTAATGTAACCATAACATACCGACTCATCCGCTGAACGCCTAATGTGTAACCATAACATACCGACTCATCCGCTGAACGCCTAATGTGTAACCATAACATACCGACTCATCCGCTGAACGCCTAATGTGTAACCATAACATACCGACTCATCCGCTGAACGCCTAATGTGTAACCATAACATACCGACTCATCCGCTGAACGCCCTAATGTGTAACCATAACATATCGACTCATCCGCTGAACGTAACCATAACATGACTCATCCGTGAACCATAACATACCGACTCATCCGCTGAACGCCTAATGTGTAACCATAACATACCGACTCATCCGCTGAACGCCTAATGTGTAACCATAACATACCGACTCATCCGCTGAACGCCTAATGTGTAACCATAACATACCGACTCATCCGCTGAACGCCTAATGTGTAACCATAACATACCGACTCATCCGCTGAACGCCTAATGTGTAACCATAACATACCGACTCATCCGCTGAACGCCTAATGTGTAACCATAACATACCGACTCATCCGCTGAACGCCTAATGTGTAACCATAACATACCGACTCATCCGCTGAACGCCTAATGTGTAACCATAACATACCGACTCATCCGCTGAACGCCTAATGTGTAACCATAACATACCGACTCATCCGCTGAACGCCTAATGTGTAACCATAACATACCGACTCATCCGCTGAACGCCTAATGTGTAACCATAACATATCGACTCATCCGCTGAACGCCTAATGTGTAACCATAACATATCGACTCATCCGCTGAACGCCTAATGTGTAACCATAACATATCGACTCATCCGCTGAACGCCTAATGTGTAACCATAACATACCGACTCATCCGCTGAACGCCTAATGTGTAACCATAACATACCGACTCATCCGCTGAACGCCTAATGTAACCATAACATACCGACTCATCCGCTGAACGCCTAATGTGTAACCATAACATACCGACTCATCCGCTGAACGCCTAATGTGTAACCATAACATATCGACTCATCCGCTGAACGCCTAATGTGTAACCATAACATATCGACTCATCCGCTGAACGCCTAATGTGTAACCATAACATACCGACTCATCCGCTGAACGCCTAATGTAACCATAACATACCGACTCATCCGCTGAACGCCTAATGTGTAACCATAACATACCGACTCATCCGCTGAACGCCTAATGTGTAACCATAACATACCGACTCATCCGCTGAACGCCTAATGTGTAACCATAACATACCGACTCATCCGCTGAACGCCTAATGTGTAACCATAACATACCGACTCATCCGCTGAACGCCTAATGTGTAACCATAACATACCGACTCATCCGCTGAACGCCTAATGTGTAACCATAACATACCGACTCATCCGCTGAACGCCTAATGTGTAACCATAACATACCGACTCATCCGCTGAACGCCTAATGTGTAACCATAACATACCGACTCATCCGCTGAACGCCTAATGTGTAACCATAACATACCGACTCATCCGCTGAACGCCTAATGTAACCATAACATACCGACTCATCCGCTGAACGCCTAATGTGTAACCATAACATACCGACTCATCCGCTGAACGCCTAATGTGTAACCATAACATACCGACTCATCCGCTGAACGCCTAATGTGTAACCATAACATACCGACTCATCCGCTGAACGCCTAATGTGTAACCATAACATACCGACTCATCCGCTGAACGTAACCATAATACCGACTCATGTGAACGCCTAATAACATATACCGACTCATCCGCTGAACGCCTAATGTGTAACCATAACATACCGACTCATCCGCTGAACGCCTAAATGTAACCATAACATATCCGACTCATCCGCTGAACGACTAATGTGTAACCATAACATAACGACTCATCCGCTGAACGCCTAATGTGTAACCATAACATACCGACTCATCCGCTGAACGCCTAATGTGTAACCATAACATACCGACTCATCCGCTGAACGCCTAATGTGTAACCATAACATACCGACTCATCCGCTGAACGCCTAATGTGTAACCATAACATATCGACTCATCCGCTGAACGCCTAATGTGTAACCATAACATACCGACTCATCCGCTGAACGCCTAATGTGTAACCATAACATACCGACTCATCCGCTGAACGCCTAATGTGTAACCATAACATACCGACTCATCCGCTGAACGCCTAATGTGTAACCATAACATACCGACTCATCCGCTGAACGCCTAATGTGTAACCATAACATACCGACTCATCCGCTGAAACGCCATAATCATGTAACCATAACATACCGACTCATCCGCTGAACGCCTAATGTGTAACCATAACATACCGACTCATCCGCTGAACGCCTAATGTGTAACCATAACATACCGACTCATCCGCTGAACGCCTAATGTGTAACCATAACATACCGACTCATCCGCTGAACGCCTAATGTAACCATAACATACCGACTCATCCGCTGAACGCCTAATGTAACCATAACATACCGACTCATCCGCTGAACGCCTAATGTGTAACCATAACATACCGACTCATCCGCTGAACGCCTAATGTGTAACCATAACATATCGACTCATCCGCTGAACGCCTAATGTGTAACCATAACATACCGACTCATCCGCTGAACGCCTAATGTGTAACCATAACATACCGACTCATCCGCTGAACGCCTAATGTGTAACCATAACATATCGACTCATCCGCTGAACGCCTAATGTAACCATAACATACCGACTCATCCGCTGAACGCCTAATGTGTAACCATAACATACCGACTCATCCGCTGAACGCCTAATGTAACCATAACATACCGACTCATCCGCTGAACGCCTAATGTGTAACCATAACATACCGACTCATCCGCTGAACATCTAATGTGTAACCATAACATACCGACTCATCCGCTGAACGCCTAATGTGTAACCATAACATACCGACTCATCCGCTGAACGCCTAATGTGTAACCATAACATACCGACTCATCCGCTGAACGCCTAATGTGTAACCATAACATACCGACTCATCCGCTGAACGCCTAATGTGTAACCATAACATACCGACTCATCCGCTGAACGCCTAATGTGTAACCATAACATACCGACTCATCCGCTGAACGCCTAATGTGTAACCATAACATACCGACTCATCCGCTGAACGCCTAATGTGTAACCATAACATACCGACTCATCCGCTGAACGCCTAATGTGTAACCATAACATATCGACTCATCCGCTGAACGCCTAATGTGTAACCATAACATATCCGCGACTCATCGACTCATGAACGCCTAATGTAACCATAACATATCGACTCATCCGCTGAACGCTTAATGTGTAACCATAACATAACGACTCATCCGCTGAACGCCTAATGTGTAACTATAACATACCGACTCATCCGCTGAACGCCTAATGTGTAACCATAACATATCGACTCATCCGCTGAACGCCTAATATGTAACCATAACATATCGACTCATCCGCTGAACGCCTAATGTGTAACCATAACATACCGACTCATCCGCTGAACGCCTAATGTGTAACCATAACATACCGACTCATCCGCTGAACGTGTAATGTGTAACCATAACATACCGACTCATCCGCTGAACGCCTAATGTGTAACCATAACATATCGACTCATCCGCTGAACGCCTAATGTGTAACCATAACATACCGACTCATCCGCTGAACGCCTAATGTGTAACCATAACATACCGACTCATCCGCTGAACGCCTAATGTAACCATAACATACCGACTCATCCGCTGAACGTGTAATGTGTAACCATAACATACCGACTCATCCGCTGAACGCCTAATGTGTAACCATAACATATCGACTCATCCGCTGAACGCCTAATGTGTAACCATAACATACCGACTCATCCGCTGAACGCCTAATGTGTAACCATAACATACCGACTCATCCGCTGAACGCCTAATGTGTAACCATAACATACCGACTCATCCGCTGAACATTTAATGTGTAACCATAACATATCGACTCATCCGCTGAACGCCTAACATGTGTAACCATAACATATACCGACTCATCCGCTGAACGCCTAATGTAACCATAACATATCGACTCATCCGCTGAACGCCTAATGTGTAACCATAACATATCGACTCATCCGCTGAACGCCTAATGTAACCATAACATACCGACTCATCCGCTGAACGTGTAATGTGTAACCATAACATACCGACTCATCCGCTGAACGCCTAATGTGTAACCATAACATATCGACTCATCCGTTGAACGCCTAATGTGTAACCATAACATACCGACTCATCCGCTGAACGTCTAATGTGTAACCATAACATACCGACTCATCCGCTGAACGCCTAATGTGTAACCATAACATATCGACTCATCCGCTGAACGCCTAATGTGTAACCATAACATAGCGACTCATCCATTGAACGCCTAATGTGTAACCATAACATACCGACTCATCCGCTGAACGTCTAATGTAACCATAACATACCGACTCATCCGCTGAACGCCTAATGTGTAACCATAACATATCGACTCATCCGCTGAACGCCTAATGTGTAACCATAACATATCGACTCATCCGCTGAACGCCTCAATGTGTAACCATAACATATCGACTCATCCGCTGAACGTCTAATGAGTAACCATAACATACCGACTCATCCGCTGAACGTCTAATGTGTAACCATAACATAGCGACTCATCTATTGAACATATAATGTGTAACCATAACATACCGACTCATCCGCTGAACGCCTATTGTGTAACCATAACATACCGACTCATTCTTTGAACGCCTAATGTGTAACCATAACATATCGACTCATCCGCTGAACGCCTAATGTGTAACCATAACATATCGACTCATCCGCTGAACGCCTAATGTGTAACCATAACATACCGACTCATCCGCTGAACGCCTAATGTGTAACCATAACATATCGACTCATCCGCTGAACGCCTAATGTAACCATAACATATCGACTCATCCGCTGAACGCCTAATGTGTAACCATAACATATCGACTCATCCGCCTAATGTGAACATAACATCGACTCATCCGCTGAACGCTTAATGTGTAACCATAACATAACGACTCATCCGCTGAACGCCTAATGTGTAACCATAACATACCGACTCATCCGCTGAACGCTAATGTGTAACCATAACTCGACTCATCCGCTGAACGCCTAATATGTAACCATAACATACCGACTCATCCGTTGAACGTCTAATGTGTAACCATAACATATCGACTCATCCGCTGAATGTCTACCGACTCATCCGTAGAACGTGTAATGTGTAACCATAACATACCGACTCATCCGTTGAACGTCTAATGTGTGACCATGACATATCGACTCATCCGTTGAACGTCTCGTGTGTAACCATAACATATTGACTCATCCGTTGAACGTCTAATGTGTAACCATAACATATCGACTCATTCGCTGAACGTCTAATGTGTAACCATAACATATCGACTCATCCGTTGAACGTCTAATGTGTAACCATAACATATCGACTCATCCGTTGAACGTCTAATGTGTAACCATAACATATCGACTCATCCGCTGAACGCCTAATGTGTAACCATAACATATCGACTCATCCGCTGAACGCCTAATGTGTAACCATAACATCGACTCATCCGCTGAACGCTTAATGTGTAACCATAACATACCGACTCATCCGCTGAACGCCTAATGTGTAACCATAACATACCGACTCATCCGCTGAACGCCTAATGTGTAACCATAACATATCGACTCATCCGCTGAACGCCTAATATGTTAACATAACATATCGACTCATCCGCTGAACGCCTAATGTGTAACCATAACATACCGACTCATCCGCTGAACGCCTAATGTGTAACCATAACATACCGACTCATCCGCTGAACGTGTAATGTGTAACCATAACATACCGACTCATCCGCTGAACGCCTAATGTGTAACCATAACATATCGACTCATCCGCTGAACGCCTAATGTGTAACCATAACATACCGACTCATCCGCTGAACGCCTAATGTGTAACCATAACATATCGACTCATCCGCTGAACGCCTAATGTAACCATAACATATCGACTCATCCGCTGAACGCCTAATGTGTAACCATAACATACCGACTCATCCGCTGAACGTGTAATGTGTAACCATAACATACCGACTCATCCGCTGAACGCCTAATGTGTAACCATAACATATCGACTCATCCGCTGAACGCCTAATGTGTAACCATAACATACCGACTCATCCGCTGAACATCTATTGTGTAACCATAACATACCGACTCATCCGCTGAACGCCTAATGTGTAACCATAACATATCGACTCATCCGCTGAACGCCTAATGGGTAACCATAACATAGCGACTCATCCATTGAACGCCTAATGTGTAACCATAACATACCGACTCATCCGCTGAACGTCTAATGTGTAACCATAACATACCGACTCATCCGCTGAACGCCTAATGTAACCATAACATATCGACTCATCCGCTGAACGCCTAATGTGTAACCATAACATATCGACTCATCCGCTGAACGCTCAATGTGTAACCATAACATATCGACTCATCCGTTGAATGTCTAATGAGTAACCATAACATACCGACTCATCCGTTGAAAGTTTAATGTGTAACCGTAACAAAGCGACTCATCCATTGAACATATAATGTGTAACCATAACATACCGACTCATCCGTTAAACGTCTATTGTGTAACCAAAACATACCGACTCATTCTTTGAACGTCTAATGTGTAACCATAACATATCGACTCATCCGTTGAACGTCTAATGTGTAACCATAACATATCGACTCATCCGTTGAACGTCTAATGTGTAACCATAACATACCGACTCATCCGCTGAACGCCTAATGTGTAACCATAACATATCGACTCATCCGCTGAACGCCTAATGGGTAACCATAACATATCGACTCATCCGCTGAACGCCTAATGTGTAACCATAACATATCGACTCATCCGCTGAACATATCGACTCATCCGCTGAACGCTTAATGTAACCATAACATAACGACTCATCCGCTGAACGCCTAATGTGTAACTATAACATACCGACTCATCCGCTGAACGCCTAATGTGTAACCATAACATATCGACTCATCCGCTGAACGCCTAATATGTTAACATAACATATCGACTCATCCGCTGAACGCCTAATGTGTAACCATAACATACCGACTCATCCGCTGAACGCCTAATGTGTAACCATAACATACCGACTCATCCGTAGAACGTGTAATGTGTAACCATAATATACCGACTCATCCGCTGAACGCCTAATGTGTAACCATGACATATCGACTCATCCGCTGAACGCCTAATGTGTAACCATAACATATTGACTCATCCGCTGAACGCCTAATGTGTAACCATAACATATCGACTCATCCGCTGAACGCCTAATGTGTAACCATGACATATCGACTCATCCGCTGAACGTCTAATGTAACCATAACATATCGACTCATCCGCTGAACGCCTAATGTGTAACCATGACATATCGACTCATCCGCTGAACGCCTAATGTGTAACCATAACATATCGACTCATCCGCTGAACGCCTAATGTGTAACCATAACATACCGACTCATCCGCTGAACGCCTATTGTGTAACCATAACATACCGACTCATCCGCTGAACGCCTAATGTGTAACCATAACATATCGACTCATCCGCTGAACGCCTAATGTAACCATAACATATCGACTCATCCGTTGAACGTCTAATGTGTATCCATAACATATCTACTCATCCGTTGAACGTCTAATGTGTAACCATAACATACCGACTCATCCGTTGAACGTCTAATGTGTAACCATGACATATCGACTCATCCGTTGAACGTCTTTCATAAACCCTAAGCGTCCCTTTTTAAATACTTTCCTTGTTCCATGTTTAACCGAACTACAAAACTCAAAACAATTCATACAAGCTTCAAATTCATAATGATGTATTTTATTCAGGTTGTATACCATATAAGAACTCCCAGAAAAATCAGATCATGGTCCCAAAGTTTATCATATGCTCGTTCGCTATTTTATACGTTTTCTAGGGTTTCAATTACAAATAATTCCATGCGACTTATAAAACATGCATGGCCAATTTTTATGTGTTATATGTAACTTGTAGGACTGAAAGCAACGTTAGTAAGTTACCCTTGATGAGCTTGGATTGTTAAAATAAAAGAAGCACAAAAACCCTTCTCGCCGAAACCCTAATTCACTCAAAAACTCACCACGATCACCACAGCAACTTAGGACTTCGAAAACTATTTTTCCCACCTTCTTTACCTTCAATCTTCTCCAAGAAAATGGTCTCAAGTTCGAAACCGATGGTCGAATTTTGGAGAGTTTTGAAGTCGGTTTAGCTTAATCGCTATTTAGGGTTTTAGGGATAAATTTATGAACCGTATATTGTATATATATATGGTTTAGTATTTTTCTTGTGGGCTTTATATTGTATTGGACTTAAAATAATTGGACTCTTAATTTTATAAATTATATTGGGCTCTTATTTAGTTTTATTCTTTTATTAATCTAAATAAATATATTCGGCTAATTAGTTAAAATACAAAAACGAATTTTATAAAATTGCAAACTATAAAAATTAACTTTTACAAAGTATTTAATATTTATTTTGATCATGTGGGATATTTCTTAAAATTCTCTGAATTTACATAGCTTATTTTGGTATTCTTATAATTTAATTATTCATACTTTTGATTGTAGGGGTATTTTGGTCTTTTTGTGAATTTTAGAAATTCAGGTATTACAATTCTTCCCCTCTAAAAGAAAATTTCGTCCTCGAAATTGGACAAGGCGGAACAGAACAGAGAAAGAATCGGATTTCAGGACTTCTAGGAATATATCGAACGTTAATCTTATCTCAGAACAAATGGATTTCTTATCAGAATATTTGAGCTCATACTTATTCAGAAATCAAATAAATAGTCAAATACTTATAATAGATAATTATATACTTATCAAGTAATGGCGAAGAACAGATGAGACGCAGAAAGTCAAACGACAAATTCTAACTTATTCAGATATCTAATGATGAGGACATCATATGCATAGACGAAATAAATCCTATCGGCCTCAATAGTAGCAGAAATACGTGGAGACGTATAAGCTTAAGGTGGTCATAGCCATCTATAGATTCGCACAGATCATAACAACTTTGGATTCCAAACGTACAAAACTTATACGTAACAAATATCGACGAAATCTCACCAATAGGTACGGAATTTCAAACGAACATGAGAAGCACCAAATAACAGATACAACTCAAGGTCTAAACACACATCAATCACAGGCATTTCCGGATCGTCGATACCTTCAATAAGTTCGATTATGTGATCTCGGTATTATTACGCTGATCAAAGGCCATAATACTTGCATCACATAACAAGTTCTTATTGTCATTATATTCGGTCTCGGGTCATGACAAAACACATAGCTAAAATCTAAACGAAACATACCACATACAGATAATACACAGATAGCAAGTAACATTTTATAACAAACCAGATATACATTAGTATACCATCATGATGGCCATACTACATCCAAGCGGTAATCAAACAACAACACTAAGAGAAAAATATAGCATTTAAACTTATGAGGACTAACGAAACTTAGCTTAATCTATTAGAAAGAAACAACAATGTATGTAAATTATACTTTCAAAATTTTGTTTTATTTCCATCTGTCAAACAAAATTTGCAAAATCATCATAAGATGAACTTCCAAAACAAAACCTAATAATCCTGCATTCAAACGTCAAATGAAAATGTAAGAACCTAACTCAAAATCAAATGTCGAAAATTCTCATAAAGAGAGTAACTAATCGAAACGAAACTCCTAATCTCGTGTCGATTGAACCTACTAGTAGTCAGAGATTCCAAACCGAATCCACCTCGTATTCCTCCTCGCCTTCCTCTTCCTCTTCGCCTTCCTCGCCTTCCTCGCTATCCATCCGCTCTTGTTTCTTCATGCCGTGGTAGTAAGTGATTAGCAAAGCCACCTTTACGCTTCCTCTCTTCCTCCTCCCAAGACACGATCCACAAAGGCATATGATCGCGACTCACTCGTCCTACTCCTTCATCCTCAACGAACTTGGGACACCTACCAGATATCTAGTAGTGAAACCTTCGTTGTCAACAACCTTGGTTTCATATTCTTCCACCACCTCTCCATCAATGGTCCTCAAGGTCAGCTTCTCCTCGATGGTGCATGGCCACATATAGGCCGGAACTCTTATCCTCTTATTAGTCCGTTTCACTTTACCATACCTCGTGCACCTTAGCAATGACAACGCCCATTTCATCTTCTCCTTATGTTGCCTAGCCGGTCCTTGATTACTCCTATCGATGAACCAGAGCGACGGGAATAACCATCTAAAAGAAATACTAACCATCAAGAAAACTTAAATACGATAGGTACGAAAGAAGCACGCAGAAAGGAAAATCCTAAATCTACCCACTTCTCACAGTCATAGCCTAAGCTCTAAGGGTCCTAAAACCTAGAGCTCTGATACCATAAATTGTAACACCCCGACCCGACGAGGGTAAAGATATCACAATACGGTTTCATATCAGAACTTTAAAAACTATACAATAGCGGAAGCCTTTACAAAATATTCAAAAAGAAAACATAAATAGATATAACTTCAAAATAAATCTAAGATCTCTATTTTAAAGTCTTGCTCTCATCTCTACTCTCAAACCCAGATCAGCTATCCCATAAGCTCATCTTGAATGCTAAATACCTGCCGCAGGAAAAGAAAAGTGCGGTTGAGCTTACAAAGCCCAGTGAACGGATATAACAGAAACGGAAACTAAACAAAACAGAAATGCAAACCGAAACAAATGAAACGAATAACGAAGTCGCAATGAGTGAGCATAATGAATCATAGAAGATTCTCATGAACACAAACACACGTAATCCTAAGAACAACTAGCAATCAAGAGCAAACTCACATAGCATATTGATGACACAACCGCAAACACATTAGAATATCCAGACACTTAACATATCAATAAGATAGATTACATATAAACCAAACGAAAAGTCTAAGGACTAATGTAAACGCTTCCTAGAAAATAAACATGGCATTCATACAAATCAATTAATCAACATTTAAAGCACTTAATTCAATATTATAGCAATGGAAATAGCGAGATGTGTCATGGCGGATATAATAGCTAAACCAGCTCGATCAAATCCTAACCTTAGCGTAGTTTTAAACATGGCAGTCACATACGCAGACATGTATAATTAACCTTCAATATACCCAATTATACACTAGCACATTTATCTCGCAGATCAACATATTCACGTAACGATAACAAATCATAATATCAGATATAAAATCAGGTAACAAATCTTATCCTATCATGGCAATTAATAATCACTTAAACAAATACGCTATAAGCACATTCACTAACATATCATATCGTAAATATCTTTCTTCTTCAAAAGGTAACATCGAAAATATATGGAGTAGCTAGCTCCTGAATTTTGTGAAGACGCAGATTGCACACGACATCATTCACCGGATAACATATCGATAATGATCGATCTAGGATGCATCCATACGCCTTCCTACATATTCACAAATATGCTTCACCATCCGTAGACGATGGCGTAACATCACTCTACGGCCCTAGAGTCATATCGAGGTGCATCATCGATACGGACATGGAACCCCATGACTAGTTAAATATTTGGTTATTATTAACCAACTTAAGTCAAACAGATTTCAGATATAGCACAGATCATATTCAACACAAGGTCACAGAATCATATCAGATAACATATCATAAGGTCCATATTCAGATAGTCAGAAATCATAAGTTCATATCATAGTGGCATATCATATATTCATAATCATAAGTTCATAACCAGAGGTTCATAATCATAAGTTCATAATCCAATATATCAGGGTTCAACGAATGTATATATCAAAGTCTTCCTAACATAAGTTCACATCAGATATTTCATAGTTCTCTAGAACATCAGTTCATATAAGCAAATGATCAAATATTCGTAAAAGGTTCATAGCAATGGCATTGGGAATCCTAATAAGCATGAGAGATATGACGAAGAAGGAAAACATGAGGACCTTTATCGAAAAGGTCGTAATATCTCGAACGATAACACAAGTGTCTTAAAGTAAGATGTAATATCCGCACTTTGGAGCAAATGAGAGAAAAGTAAGGAATGAACGAATACGAAGATGTAACGTCGCGTCTCCTCCAACGAATCTACACGGATTATGATTTATTTAATACTTATTAGTATAACGGATTAATCTCATTAATACTTTTAGAGTTGTCAGATTATTCTCATTTTTAGTGACGGACAGAATTACAATGTTTTAGAGTCTTAATCATTAATTAGCCAAACTTATGGGTTACAAATGATAGATAGTAAACTCAAGGGTTTAATATAATAAATATCTTATTTGAGAACTTATATGATCATCTTTCAAGGTATAGGGTTTACAAATGTCAATAACGGATTTTAAGATTCTCTTTCAAAATAGTTTACACAACTTCTATAACTTACATGAAATAACGAAATTACACACTTAGCTTTTAACCCTAATCACTTCCTATTAAAGTTCTAGGGTTTCCATACTTTTAATATTACCTAATACGCATTTAAATCACATGTTACTTCTTTTAATGATTTCCACTTTGACCTAGAACGTACATGAAAAACAAACCCAAGTTACCTCAAAACTCATGCATGTTCTTACGAAATTTATTTACACATGTTGACCCATAATTACCCAAAATTACATGTTGCACCTTTAACATCTTTAATTATACGATCTAAACTTCTATTATCAGATTTTACACTTTTAGCCCAAAGGTTTTAGAATTTACAAAACATACCCCTTTAAGTTAAATACAAATTTAATGGCCTCTAAATATCCAAAATTACACGCTTAACCCCACATTTATTTTATACGTTTAGTACATGTATTTTACTATTTTACAAAAATAACCTTTAAGTTTCAATATTTACAAAACCAACCCACAACTTTTATGTAAAACCGATTATGCATTATTCAAGTACAAGCCCTAACCCTAGATGTAACCCATCATTAATCCATCATTACCACTGCATTAATGAACCTTAATGATAACAAGAAAACCCTAGTTTTCATAAACCCTAAGCGTCCCTTTTTAAATACTTTCCTTGTTCCATGTTTAACCGAACTACAAAACTCAAAACAATTCATACAAGCTTCGAATTCATAATGATGTATTTTATTCAGGTTGTATACCATATAAGAACTCCCAGAAAAATCAGATCATGGTCCCAAAGTTTATCATATGCTCGTTCGCTATTTTATACGTTTTCTAGGGTTTCAATTACAAATAATTCCATGCGACTTATAAAACATGCATGGCCAATTTTTATGTGTTATATGTAACTTGTAGGACTGAAAGCAACGTTAGTAACTTACCCTTGATGAGCTTGGATCGTTAAAACAAAAGAAGCACAAAAACCCTTCTCGCTGAAACCCTAATTCACTCAAAAACTCACCACGATCACCACAGCAACTTAGGACTTCGAACACTATTTTTCCCACCTTCTTTACCTTCAATCTTCTCCAAGAAAAATGGTCTCAAGTTCTGGAAACTGATGGTCGAATTTTGGAGAGTTTTGGAAGTCGGTTTAGGTTAATCGCTATTTAGGGTTTTAGGGATAAATTTATGAACCGTATATTGTATATATATATGGTTTAGTATTTTTCTTGTGGGCTTTATACTGTATTGGACTTAAAATAATAGGACTCTTAATTTTATAAATTATATTGGGCTCTTATTTAGTTTTATTCTTTTATTAATCTAAATAAATATATTCGGCTAATTAGTTAAAATACAAAAACGAATTTTATAAAATTGCAAACTATAAAAATTAACTTTTACAAAGTATTGAATATTTATTTTGATCATGTGGGATATTTCTTAAAATTCTCTGAATTTACATAGCTTATTTTGGTATTCTTATAATTTAATTATTCATACTTTTGATTGTAGGGGTATTTTGGTCTTTTTGTGAATTTTAGAAATTCACGTATTACAGTTATGTTACACATTAGACGTTCAACGGATGAGTCGATATGTTATGGTTACACATCAGACGTTCAACGGATGAGTCGATATGTCATGGTTACACATTAGACGTTCAACGGATGAGTCGCAATGTTATGGTTACACATTAGACGTTCAACGGATGAGTCGATATGTTATGGTTACACATCAGACGTTCAATGGATGAGTCGATATGTCATGGTTACACATTAGACGTTCAACGGATGAGTCGCTATGTTATGGTTACACATTAGACGTTCAACGGATGAGTCGATATGTTATGGTTACACATCAGACGTTCAACGGATGAGTCGATATGTCATGGTTACACATTAGACGTTCAACGGATGAGTCGCTATGTTATGGTTACACATTAGACGTTCAACGGATGAGTCGATATGTTATGGTTACACATCAGACGTTCAACGGATGAGTCGATAAGTCATGGTTACACATTAGACGTTCAACGGATGAGTCGCTATGTTATGGTTACACATTAGACGTTCAACGGATGAGTCGATATGTTATGGTTACACATCGACGCTCAACGGATGAGTCGATATGTCATGGTTACACATTAGACGTTCAACGGATGAGTCGCTATGTTATGGTTACACATTAGACGTTCAACGGATGAGTCGATATGTTATGGTTACACATCAGACGTTCAACGGATGAGTCGGTCTGTTATGGTTACACATTAGACGTTCAACGGATGAGTCGATATGTCATGGTTACACATTAGACGTTCAACGGATGAGTCGATATGTTATGGTTACACATTAGACGTTCAACGGATGAGTCGGTATGTTATGGTTACACATTAGACATTCAACGGATGAGTCGGTATGTTATGGTTACACATCAAACGTTCAACGGATGAGTCGGTATGTTATGGTTACACATTAGATGTTCAACGGATGAGTCGATATGTTATGGTTACACATTAGACGTACAACGGATGAGTCGATATGTTATGGTTACACATCAGACGTTCAACGGATGAGTCGATATGTCATGGTTACACATTAGACGTTCAACGGATGAGTCGATATGTTATGGTTAGACATTAGACGTTCAACGGATGAGTCGGTATGCTATGGTTACACATTAGACGTTCAACGGATGAGTCGGTATGTTATGGATATACATTAGACATTCAACGGATGAGTCGGTATGTTATGGTTACACATTAGACGTTCAACGGATGAGTCGGTATGTTACGGTTACACATTAGACGTTCAACGGATGAGTCGATATGTTATGGTTACACATTAGACGTTCAACGGATGAGTCGATATGTTATGGTAACATATTAGACGTTCAACGGATGAGTCGATATGTTATGGTTACACATTAGACGTTCAACGGATGAGTCGGTATGTTATGGTTACACATTAGACGTTCAACGGATGAGTCGGTATGTTATGGTTACACATTAAACGTTCATCCGATGAGTCGATATGTTCAACGGAAGAGTCGATATGTTATGGTTACACATTAGACGTTCAACGGATGAGTCGATATGTTATGGTTACACATTAGACGTTCAACGGATGAGTCGCTATGTTATGGTTACACATTAGACGTTCAACGGATGAGTCGGTATGTTATGGTTACACATTAGACGTTCAACGGATGAGTCGGTATGTTATGGTTACACATTAGACATTCAACGGATGAGTCGGTATATTATGGTTACACATTAGACGTTCAACGGATGAGTCGGTATGTTATGGTTACACATTAGACATTCAACGGATGAGTCGGTATGTTATGGTTACACATTAGACGTTCAACGGATGAGTCGATATGTTATGGTTACACATTAGACGTTCAACGGATGAGTCGGTATGTTATGGTTACACATTAGACGTTCAACGGATGAGTCGGTATGTTATGGTTACACATTAGACGTTCAACGGATGAGTCGGTATGTTATTGTTACACATTAGACGTTCAACGAATGAGTCGATATGTTATGGTTACACATTAGACGTTTAACGGATGAGTCGATATGTTATGGTTACACATCAGACGTTCAACGGATGAGTCGATATGTCATGGTTACACATTAGACGTTCAACGGATGAGTCGCTATGTTATGGTTACACATTAGACGTTCAACGGATGAGTCGATATGTTATGGTTACACATTAGACGTTCAACGGATGAGTCAATATGTAATGGTTACACATTAGACGTTCAACGGATGAGTCGGTATGTTATGGTGTTGAAAACACAAAGACCTTGATAGATCTTAAGCACTCGGAGATCATTAGTGTTGCCTATGTAATCACAAGTAAACTAATTGAAGATCTCTACAACTCGTATTCTTTAGCGGAATGTAAATACAATTTATAATAACTAAGAACTCTTAGATCCTCTATGGATCTTTTGATTATAGAAACTCTATGTTTCGGATATTTTACAAGACTTGAAAGACTTAGAAAAACTTATCTATTACAAACTATTATGGTTCCTCTTATAGGAAAGAAACCCTAATGACTCACGAGCGTTTACAACGTACGCTCCTAATACAAACATAAACAACGCATGCATCTAGACAAGCATGCAACTAATCATATTATTTTACTAATCATATTGTTTATTCTGAGTAAGCTCTATACAATACGGCGCCAACCTATTCTTCATACGGCGCTAACTTTTCCCTGCATACGACCTACACATACGACGCTTATCTCTCCCACGTGATTCGCACTATCGCCAGTAATCACGATCTCAGATTAACACTTCACCAAGTATAACTTCGCAGTAATCCATTCTTCTTGGCGAAACTCTTCGCAGAAACTCTTCACAGATCCAAGAGGTTATCGTAATTCCCAACAATCCTCCCCTAAACCGGAATTTGACTAGGTTAAGTTCCAGCTTCCTTGATAGATCGTTAATATTGTTGAGGATTGTACCATCTTATGAGAAAATTTCCAAACAATATCCTCCCCATTCCGTAAACACTTCGAGCTAGGAAGGTCCAGCTTGAGCACAAATACTTCACATTAAGAGGATTGTATTCGAACACGAGCAAGATTCGTAAGAAGAACATCTCTATGATGACCGAATCATATACACTAGATCTTTGCAAAGAACATATGACATCATGTACATCAAAACATATAAGTTTCATACTATTCTCATCACTTCTAGGTGTGTTAACTCCGTGAGAGGTGAATCATTGAAAATAATGGGTTTGATGTCTCTTTACCAATAGCCATCACTACCGGAGTAGTCATATGTTTGAGTTCGAAAACTATGGTACATTGATAACCATCTCGATTTATTGGCAAACCAACAACCATATAAACGGATTTGACTTGTCTTTACCGTAGCCGCTTGCTCGTGACTAGTCAATTCTTAGTATTGGTGAATTGAGAACCAAATATGGATTCGATTGCCTTTACCACATGCCATATTCATGGCTAGCCAATTTTGGATTCCAAAAGGAATAGACCATGGTGAATTGGTGACCACACAACCCTCAAAGAAGATTAAGCATGGGTGGTTGTAGACCCTATGATTATGAGCAAACAATTACAAACTATCAATGATTTGTTGTGTCTTTACCAAATTTGTACCCTTTGGACTAGCTAACTCTTTGACATACACAAGGTATATCCGTGAGTTAAAACCATCGAATGGTACAACAAACAAACCCGCATAAAAGTTAGTTTTTTTTTTTTTTTTTTTTTTTTTTTTTTTTAACTAAGAAATTAAAAATAATACGTAAATTGACAACAACACAAACTAAATGTAACAAAACAAGGTAGTGCAGAGAGTACCAAGAAAGATGATAAGGATGAGGATGAGGCCTATTATTGTTGTAGAAGTTGAGTTTTGATCAAACCCACCAATGTTGAAGGCATGCCTTTCATTGCCCATCGGATCCGGAGGAATCTCCAATTTCGACTAAGCATCCGCTCCATAAGTCTCTTGGGCAATGGATACTTTCTTTCAAAGAAGCATACTGACAAGTGATTCCACCCTAAGTCTCAAGCACATGCACACGAGGGAGAGGATAGAATCTCCGTGAATCAACCTTCCACCGATGCGAGTTCTCCCGGATGGAATGTGCTTTACTATTGGGAGAATGAGAGTTTAACAGACTTGAAGATCTCCCAGAAGAACATCCTGCACCCTTGTGGTTCCTTGTTGCAAGAATGGGTGGTAACACGAGTGTACAGAGAAAGCAAGTCCGCCTGCTCACCAAGTGTAGAATTTCCTTGTAAAGGTGAATTCCATTGAAGTGGAGTCCCTTCGATGAATGACATTCATCTCATCATCCTTCGCCCAATCGACCAACTCACTTTGATCTCCTCAGAAAATCGCAGCAGAACCTCTATAATGAAAGTTGATTCATCGCCTTCAAGATCCAAGGAGACCTTTTGGCCATTCTCTTCTTCCTCCTACCAGCTTATAGATTTCCTGGAGGAGCATTTTCATCTTGAATATTTGTGGTAAGACTTGAAGAGGTAGAGGGAGACTTAGTTGGAACACGAAGTGCATTCATCCTGTGAAGCATCTTTATAGCCCTTTTTGTTTTTATTTCAGCGAGATCAGCTTCCTTAACTTTAGAATCTTCTAGTGTGACAACGGGTGCCACTGATGAAGTGGGAGCTGATACATCAGGGTCTTCAGGAGAATTGATAGATGGTTCAGTAGATGGACCCTTGTCAGTAGAGGAAGCAACTTCAGCAGATGCTTCAGTAGAAATGACTGAAGAAGTCGCCTTGGGTGGAGCGTCATCAGACTTGAGTCTTTTGGCTTCTTGAGCAACTTCATTCTCAGCAATCCTTTTCAAGTTGGTAGAATGTGTTGAAGATGATGATTTGTCCTCATGATCTGCTTATATTTGCGAAACAGACATGATCGTGAAAAGCCTTGACTTGTTTCATTGTTAAGCCGAGTTGTACATCGAGCATTGATTTTCACCACCATTCTCATTTCGATTTAGTAGGAGGTTTCTCTTTGTTCTTCTGAGCTTTGATGGCACTCCTTTGTGCAATAGCTTCTTGCTTCCTTTGTTTTCCCTGAGCCATCATTTGCTCCACATAATTGTCACTAAGGAAATCTCCACCTAGTATACTTTGAGCAAGAGAAGGTCTTGAAATGACTTGTTGAGTTAGAACATCCCAAAGTGTTCAAGCAGTATCCGAACCCGCATTGCATCCAGTTCTCTTCTTCTCTCAGAGTTAAAGATGAAAAGTCCTCTGCTTCAAGTTGTTGAGCCAATAAAGCACTTTTCTTTGAATTTTCAAACTCACCAATCTACTTGCTTGTCCTAGTCTTTCCTCCTCACTTACCGTGTTCGACCAAGCTCATCTTCGCTATTACATCTTTCCCTTTATCATCGTGCTTCTTAGCCCACTCATCTTCGCTATATCAATGACAGAGCCTCAAGAGCAATACCTGTGTCCACCGTAGGAGAAACATGTTGATGCAGATTATCAACTGAGTGGTTATGACAACATCATCGTAAAGATCTCTGAAGGTGAAGGGCCTGCTGGTTCTTGAACAGATGAAGATTGACTAGGATCCAAGATACATCTTCCAATTGCACATCGCCAGATGCACTTTATCAACACCGTGTTCCTTTGAAGCTTCGTAAGAAACCTTATGTAAATAAGATCTCTTTCTTCTTTGTAAAGAACAGTTCCTTCTTCTTCGAGGAAGCAAGAACTCATCGATGAAGGATCATTAAGAGACACATCACTAACATATCAAGAGACCCAAACCGAGGTACTTCTTGTTCTTCATCGAAGAAACCATAAGCTTTCTTTTGGAGCCCCTTTAAGTTTGTCCTCTAATTCCTTGACTTTATTCTGCAGTTCTTCAACTGATTACCAAGAGAAGACTTGGTCTCGCAAGCTCCTTTTTCGGACTAGACACTTCAAGAGCATACCGCTGACAAGAGCATAAACAGATGAGAGTGTAATAGGGTCCTCACCCACCAGCAGATTGCTCGTGGTAAGGGGCTTCATTGGACCTTTCAGAGAATCATGGTCATGTTCAAAGTGAGGAAGATCTTCATTGAGAGGATCCCTAACAGACTTGGTGTGGGTAGTCTATTAAGATCAGACTCATCCTGTGTAACTAGTGTGGGTGGTGGATGGGACAAGGTGGGTGGTCCGAGCAACATGAGTTGCTTCAACAGTTGATGAGTGATGAGTGTGTAAATACTCATCATTTTGGGTCAATCTGAGCGCAAAACGCCTAAAATGCTCGAAATGCATCAAAATATCGAAAATATTCCAAAATTGCATTTTATATGTTTCGGATGCAAAATGTTCAAAACCGATGAAAAATGAGCTAAGTTTGTATAATTGGCGCTTCACCCCCAAGTTTCTAAAATTGTCAGAAATAGTCCCTGAGTCCTAATTTCAAAAGAAAAATCACCAAAGGTCCTTTTTAAATCATAACTTGTCCAAATTAGTCCTTTGTTGAAAAATATCAAAAGTTTTGAGAAATTACAAGTTTGGTCCTCCAAGTTTAAAAATTGGCAAAAATGGCCCTTGGAAAATTGGAAAATGTCAAGTTTGGTCCTTGTATTATGGAAAATTGTCACTTTTATCCCTTGGAACAACTTTTAAATGGCACTGTGGTCCTTGAAGTTTCGAAATTACAAACTAGTCCTTGTGATATTAAACCCTTTAATACCCCTTTGGACCCTTTCATAAACCCTTGACCCCTGCCATAGCCTTTGGACCCTTTGACTTTTTGACCCCCCTTCATAATACTGCCTCAGTCAACACCCTGGTCAAACACACAACCCCTTGGCGCCCTTTTTCTTCTTCCTCCTACTTGTTTCTCTGCAACTCAGACAAACCCATGCCCCAGCTCACATCTTCACCACCTTATCACTCCATCAACTACCCTCCAAAAAAACATTTAATGCTTCTTCTAATCCTTCACTCAACCCCAATAGGTCAAAAGCACATTTGGCGCCAAATTCAATCAAATGGCCAAAAATGGTTTAAGCTCATCCTATGGTCCAAAAAGATGGTGGGATCAAATCAGAAACAAGTGGGGAGATGGTTGGCATATATAAAGAGCAAGAAGAAAGAAGCAAGGGTGGTAGTTAGTTTATAAATTTTCCTCAATGTCGTTTTTTTAAATAAATGATTTAGTTTAAATAGAAATGTTGTAATTTCAGTTTCTCTGTATCACATTCAAGTTAAATCATCAGTGTAGTGTGCTTTTGAGTATCAATCCAAGTTTTTTATATAAGTTTCATGTTTCATGTTACTGTTGAAAATCTCAGTCTTAATTTCTTATGTATAAGCTTGCAGTAGCTTGTTTTTAAGCACAAACAAGTTTAATCAAGCTTATCATGGGTTTTGATAAGCTTGTAATTCAGTTTCAAGTAATTCCCATAGATGGTCAACATAAGTCAACTGTTGCTAAAATTTAGAAATGGTGATGATATTTGGGTTGATGCAGCTTGCTTTGGGGTTGGATTAGACTAGGTTAGGTAGTGTTTTGGGTTTGGTTTAGCCTGCAACAACAGCTGGACAGTTGTGAGTAATCTGTCTCATTTACATTTTCAATCCATTTTGCAAATCATGCTTATATCTGTTCTTATAGTCTAGATTAGTTTTAACCTGTTAATATAGTTGTATTATGGTCATGAAAACTTAGTTTGATCCTTATTACATGTTGGTTCAGTAGATAGAGTAGATTTAAGTTCTTAACAGTTGCCTAAAGGGTGTTTGGATTTATTGTTTAAACTGTCTTATAGGTTTAGTCAGTGGATAAGTCATGTTGGTTTAAGCTTGTTATGTCCTATTGAACTCATATCAGTCATCAACTTGTGCCTGCATTTGCTCAAAAGTCAGTTTCACCCTTTATCTGTCTCAGTTGTTTATCTGTTGAGATTTGGCAAAACCAAAAGCTCATTTTGTGTTTAAATATCATAGATAAAGCTAGCAGTAGTGTTATTTCATCCATTAACATCATAGTTAGTCCATAGATTAGCTTCAAATTTCATTTTGGTCAACTTTTCTCAACTGCTAAAAAAAGTCAATATTGCAAAATCCAGTTTTGAGCCCAACTAGGGTGATTTTTATTGGACTCATTTCTGAGTCAATTTCAGTGAAAATTGTGGCTGTAAAATCTTCACTTGGTCTAATTCCTTATTACCATTTTTCTATATTTTTACAAATTTTCTATAAGCTTCATATGGGCTTATCAATTGGGTTGCTTGCCTGTGCAACCGACTCGGTGTTAACTAAGTCTCAGACAGGGTTTTCAGACCTTGCACCACTCTAGAGAGCTTGTCCAAGGCTCCTTTTGGTTTACTAGGTCTTAGCCAGGTCTAGTTTAGGTTGCCACTCTTGTTCTTGAGTCTTAGCTTATTTGGTGGCTTATATTCTAGGCGATAAGGAGCCCCTTAACTGCTTTTACCACTAGCTCAACTCATCAAATCTTTGTAGATTGAAATTCGTGGTTTATGCTTGTTGTTTTTAGTTGCATTTAGGTTCTTGTAGCTTATTGTAGCTTCTATATCAGTTTGGTGCTCTTTGGTGCTTTGGCTTATTCAAGTGCTTATTTCAATAAGCACTTGTATGGCGCTTCAATATCTTACACACAAGCACCTGTTTTCTATTTTCCTAGTTTCATAATATTATTTTAAGCTTATCTTGAATTTTGAGATTTTTCCAAGCTGTTTGGTATTTTTCTTAATTTAAATTAGTTTTAAGCATTTTAATTAGCTTTAAATACAAAAATTAAGAAAAGTTTCAAAAATAATTTTTCATTTTCTTAAGTTAAGATAAATATAAAAAGACAAAAAAATATTTTTCTAGATATTTCTTAGTTAAATTTGTATCTTTAGATAATTTAATTAGTTTTTAATAGTTTTTAATTCATAAAAAATCTAAAAATAATCAGAAAAATATAAAAATAGTTTTGAAAATTCTATTTTGTTATTTTAGATTTTTCCAAGTCATAATTTTATTTTTCTAGCTTTATTTCCTATTTTCTTTTCTTTTAGGTTATTATTTAATAGTTAAAAATAGTTTTTAATTAATAATAATTAATTAAATAGTTATAAAAATAATTTTCTTTTTCTATAAATTTTCTTTTATCATTAGGTTTGTAAAAATATCATTTTCATATTTTTAGGATTAATATTGTGTAAGTTTCACTTTTTCTATTGACGCTACGTAGTTTTTAATTCGCTTTTATAAAACATAAAACAAAACATCATTTTGTAAAAATAGTGATAGCGTTTATTTAATATTTTTTATCTTTTTAATTTCCTTTAATTTGCATGTAAGCCCCTATAATTTGTTGGCTTTTTCTGTAGTTATAATCATAATCACAATCCCCTTTTCCGTTCAAATCTCTCGATCACTATACGTTTGGTGATCCATTGCATAGCTCGCTGGGACATAACGACCCGGGGAAACACTATACTCCCCAGATCTTCATTGAGTTTGTGCTTGAGATGTTTTAAGTTTCTTACACATTATTCACAAGTGGTCACCATGAGAAAACTTGACGGTTTGGGCATGATCAAATTTTGGCGCCACGCCGGAGTCGTGTTGATTATCTTCCGTTTAGCAGATTAGTGATTTGGATATTCACTCCTTGTTTATACCATCTGTATGTGTTTATATTTTCTTATAAAAATCAAAAACCCAAAAAGATTTTCATTCTTTGTTTCTACATCATGTTTTTCAAAAATACCAAAAATATTCATCTTTACCCTCTTACCCTTTTTGATTCTTTATCCCATTACCCTCTATCCATTTGATTCTAACTTCTTCTATTCTCATGGAATCTCTCGAGGTCGATGCGGGACAAGTTGAAAACTTCGACTTTATCGCAAATGCCAAGAATTCGTGTTGTTCGTGATGATCCATTAATTTCGCATAGGGGAATTGGAACGAGAAACCGGGGTGACAAAGGACCGTACTTCCTCTAAATATGGAAGTGCTAACACGTCCAACCTACGGTTATCCAAAGACCTAACCCTCAATTGCTCCTAAGCCGCCTAAAATTGATCCTAAACTTTCACGATTTACGGTTAAAAGCAAACATGCGAATTTAGACCGGTGACTAGCAAGAATGACTTGCCTAATCTTCACGCTTCTCAAGAACCGTAACCAGAGACCATAACGAAGTGAGGAAATTGCTAGCTCGTGAGCACACCACTTGTCCCACCTCCCGATTTTTCAAAATGTTCTTCGAGACTTGATAGTCATTCAGATCACCATGTTGGTTTTGTTGATTCTTTGAATAAACCGATTCCTTCTTATAACTATCAAATGCAATCATTTATTCCTTGTGTCGGTTGTGGTGAGCCTCTTTTTGGTTCACCCTGTCGTTGGTGTACGTGTGTACAATGTGGTAATGATATTCATAACGAGAGTTGTTTGTTTTGTGGTTCAAGGAATTCATTTGATTATGATCCTAATCAGAACTCATTTAACCCCTCAAACTTTTCCAATTACCCACCACAGCCCGACTTATCTTCATATAACCAACATTACTGCTGTGAATTTTGTGGAGGTCCTCACCAAGGATTTGAGTGTCAATCGGGAAACACGTTTGTCTATGAACAATTTTCCAGTGATGCTCAGAACTTTGGTTATGACCAATGTCCATATGATTCACGGCCTGCACTCAACAGCCACTCATTGTAGTAATGCATGGAGGTCCCCATTTCACCGATTGTCAAATAGGGAATCCATTTCCTTGTAGCAATCATGACTCTCACAGTTTGACAATTTCCGACCTCCACAACACCATACGGTTCAAACTCCACCTAAGCCGTTGTCTCAAGAAATCTCCTGTGATTTTGAAACCGCAATGAAAACACTTGATGATATGATTAGTAACTTTAAGAATCAAGTGAGTGGTGAAAAGACCATGGAGAATTGATTGTCAAGAGCGAGAGGCCGTAAATCTAGGGAAGAATTATTAGTCCTAGAGCAAGCACTCTAAGACATTCCCAATTTCTTAAGGCACTCTATACGATGATGACGAGGAGAGTATTTCTTTTAAGAATATTATTTCTCAACTCCTCGGCCATTGATATCCCAATAGCTGAGATTCTATCTCAAACAATCGCACACCCAAAGCTCCCACTCACTCTCTCGAACATGGGGACGAGCATCTTGACACTATTCCCGAAAAGGAATCGATTTAATTCATAAAGTCTAGTGTTGAGAACCTTGTCCCAATCCCGAGAGAGTTACGTGGAACTTTGACCATATGTGTGATTCGTGCAAAACCGTCAAGTTTTATCACGCAGTCGACCATTTGTGAATGGCCGATCGTAACAAACTTAAAACAGTTTAAGCACAAATGCAATGAAGATCGAGAGTATAGTGTTTCCCTGTGTCCTTAAGTCCCAACGAGTCGTGGCGAGAATAGTCAAACGTAAAGTGATCGAGAGGATTTGAACGGAAAGGATAGTGATTGATCTATACCCAAAGAGAAAGCCCATAAACTACAAGGGATTAAATGCAAATTAAAGAAAATAAAAAGATAAAAATATTAAATAAACGCTATCACTATTTGCAAAATGATGTTTTTGATTTTTCTGCTTTTATAAAACTTAATTTAAAACTACGCGACGCATCAAGAAAATCAAACTATAGCAATATTAATCCTAAAAATATGAAAATGATATTTTACAAACCTAATGATAAAAGAAAATTTATAGAAAAGAAAATTATTTTATTACTATTTATCTAATTATTATTAATTAAAACTATTTTTAACTATTAAATAATAACCTAAAATAAAATTATGACTTAGAAAATCTAAAATATCAAAATAGAATTTTCAAAACTATTTTGTATTTTTCCGATTATTTTGTATTTTCTAGGAATTTAAAACTATTTAAAACTACTTAAATTATTTAAAATACAAATTTAGCTAAGAAAAATCTAGAAAATATTTTTTGTCTTTTATATTTATCTTAACTTAAGAAAATGAAAATTATTTTTTGAACCTTTTCTTAATTAATTGTATTAAATGCAAATTAAAAATGCTTAAAACTAATTAAAATCAAGAAAAATAGCAAAATGACTTGGAAAAATCAAAATTTCAAGAAAAGTCTAAAATACTATTTAGAATCTAGGAAAATAGAAAACATGGGTTGTGTGAAGGAATAAGAGGTTGCAGAGCAAGTGCTTATATAATAAGCACTTCAAATAAGCCACAAGCCACAATCGAGCACAAACCGAATACGTACAATAATATGTTATAACTACTCAAAAGGAACCAATTACAACTATTCTAAACATCTGAATTGCAAGCTACCAAGATTTGAGGTTTTGAGAACCAAGTGTTAAGAATAGTTTGAGGGCTTCTTTGTAGCTTACAAATAAGCTTCCCAATAAGCTAAGAATCAAAACCAACTATTGAAACTTAAAATAGACCTCGACAAGACCCTTTAAACCAAAAACTAGACTTGGGTGAGCTAAGTCGAGCCCTTGACAAGTTTGTAAGTCTCGTGCGCACTCAAGATCAATCGAGTCGGTGCATGTGGCATATTAAGCTCCTTTGACAAGCTCATTTGGAGCTTAAAGAAAATTCTCAAAATAGACAAAATTCATAATAATAAACTAGACCAAGAGAGCTTTTCAAAACCACAAGTTTTATTGAAATTGGTCCGAAATGAACTCAAGACAAATCAACTCAGTTTGGTAAAACCGAGTTTTCGCTTTGACTTTTGAAGAAATTTGGAGATTTTGACTTTAATGAGATTTGAAACCAATTCAAAGACCGAGATTGATGTATTATATGAAATGAGCTTAATGCTAGTTATATCTATGTATTACAAGCACAAAATAAACTTTTGATTTTCCTAATTCACAACAAAGAAAGTAATTAAGGCGATTCAATAAGGATTTGACTTTTGTTGTTCGCAGATACAAAATTAAGACTAGAATGAGTTTAGTATGACTAAATAAAACCGAAAGGACAAGAGCTTAAACATAAACCAAAGTCAAGTTCAATTTACACATCCGATCCAAACACTCTTTAGAAACCGCTTTGACAATTCAAACTGAGTTAACTACTAAAATGGCTTAAGCAATCATTGAAATTTAATCTAGATAGTCTAATTACAACTATCGAACAAAGTTAAAGATGCTCAAAGACAACAGATATGAATTCAAGCACAATCTACAAACTTGAATAAAAAGTGAAATTGAGAATGACACTCACAAGTGTTCCAGCTGATATTGCAGCTTAAACCAACCCTAAAATCACTATTCTAATCCATTTCCAACCCATTATCACCTCTCCATCAACCATTAACCATTTCCATTGCCATTTGACCCAGTTTGACTTTTTGTTGACCAAGAACCAAAATGAATTGAAACTTAAACTTAAGCTTGCAAAAAGCTATAATAAGCTTGTATAAGGTTATTAGAGCTGAGAAACAAACTATATGAAGCTTTGGAATGAGAATTTGAAATGGAAAATTTCCACAGTAAACTTGAAAACATGAAACTTGAATGAAGCTTGAATTAAGACTTGAAAATGAAGTACAATGATTAAGTAGCTTAATTTGAATACAATAAAACTTAGAATTACATCTTTAAAACACTAATTAATCTGATTTTATAAAAAACGACATACAAATTTAAAACTAAACTAACTACTTCTTTTTTCTTGTTTCTTCTTCCTTCTTTTACACTCAAAAAGTCTTGCCATGTGTTTCTGAGCACATCCCACCTCACTTGAGAGCCAATGGGAGAGTTTTGAGCAATCTGGGCCCTTTTATCATTTTGGCGGAAAGGTGTAATTTGACCTCCGCTCGAATTTTGCGGTGGGGGGTGGCTAGGTATGATGATGAGGGAGGTGGTTTTGAAGGATAAGGTGATGGGAGATGGGTTGGGAGAAGGAATTGCAGAGGTGCAAGGCAACTTGGAAAGGGAAGCAGGAGGTGGAGGGAAAAGGTTTGTGTTTGACTGGTTGTTTGACTAGGGGGTCAAAAAAGGGGAGGTCAAGGGTTAAGGCAGGGGTCAAAAGCAGTATATGGCAGGGGTCCAATTCTCATTTTGACAAGGCTTGTTTTGATAAGGACTTGTTTTGATATTCTGCCAAACTAGAAGGACCAAAACTGTAATTTCTCCAAAGTTGTTACAAGGGACGAATATTGACAAGTTCCAATAGTACAAGGACCAGTTTTGACATTTTCAATTTTCCAGGGACCAAACTTGACATTTTATGAAAGTTCAGGGACCTTTTCTTCCATCTGACAAAAGATTTATTCAAGGACCATTTTTGAAAATTTAAAATATTTCGTGGACCTTGAATAACATTTTTCTTTATTTAGATTTACCAGGACTGCTTTTGACAACTTTTGAAACTTGGGGACTAAAGCGCCAATTATGCAAACTTTATCGCTTTTCACCGATTTTGATATTTTGAATTTAAAACACATAAAACACTTATTTGTGATATTTTATCATTTTGATGCATTTCGAGTGTTTTCGGATGTTTTTGCGTTTAAATGGTACAAAATGATGAGTATTTAGACACTCATCAATCCCCACACTAAGATATTGCTAGTCCCTAGCAATCTTTTGAGAAAACTTAATGGATTTGAATCTATTTACCAAAAGCCATTACTCGAGTAGCCAAATGTTTCATTCAAGTAAGAACCTTGGTACACCGATAACCAAATGATTTTGAGCAAATCATCGACTTTCAACGGATTTGATTTGTCTTTACCAAGCCGCTTGCTTCGGACTAGCCAACTCTTAGATAAATTATCAATATTATCTTTGGTGAGCTGATTACCAATTATGGTTTTTCCATCGCCTTTACCACAAGCCATAAACTTGCGGGCTAGCCAACTCTTCACTTTTAAGGATATGGTGAGTGAATACCATACAATTTTGGGCAAATTGCAAGTCGTCAACGGATTTGAGATATCTTTACCAAGAGCCGTTTGCTCTCGGATTAGCCAATCCTTATGTGGGTTAGACATGGTGGACTGATTACCATTTGTTGTGTTTAGTACATAGTACTTCCACTAAAAAATTTAAAATTTGGCCATTTTGGGGAAAAGGGACTAAAAGGGTACATTTATGATCAAATTCGCAGATTTCCCCCACACTTAGAAATGAATATTGTCCTCAATATTCAAAGTACCTACTGTTATGCCGAACTTAGAACGAAAAGATAACATTACTAGCTAAGTGTAGAAACACAACAATTATTCTCTTTTTAATATTTACAATTTTCATTCAATTTTTAGATCTATATACAACATGTGGGGCATCTCCCCACACTAGGGTGGTACACACGGTGAAGACCCATGTTTAACTAATGCTTTTGATTACCGAGTTGCTAGCTTGACTCGACCCCAATTAATTTGTTCATGGGAAGTAAGTGGAAGAGATAATCTCCATCGGACTTTCATTCAAGATGTTTGGACAAACATTTGAAGCACGTGAAAGTTCCACACCGACGAGATATACATAGAACCGCTCAAAATGATAAATGAAAATGCCGGATAAAAATAGTGTCCTCATTCCTAAAGGAGAAAAGGGAACGAGAAACCACACCATCTCGTGAAAATGGAATAAAGATGTGCATTACAATGCAATCCCATTCTTCATTAGTGAGGAGCAAATCACCATTTGTTAGATTTTTAAGCTTAGACTTGAAGCTTGTATGGTGATTGGCAACAAAATTTCCGGGAGGAGAGCTGGAAACGGTTCTTCAATCAATGATTTTCAAGAAAGAGGATGTCTCCTCCGAATCATAGCAAGTATTGTCAATCCTCGCTGGAATTGACTCATTACTAAGAAAAGCATCGACCTCCTTCCAAAGTTATCATCTTCCTCATCCGGAGTGAGAGAAGGAATGGAAGAGTCGGAAATGGGACAAGAAATGAGTGGATGATCATTATATAGGAGATTTTCAATTTCTCCAAGATCGGCTTCAAATCAAAGAGATCATTATCACTTTCGATGAAAGTGGATCGATGTAAGTGAGTTCATCGGTGAACTCCTCAAGAAGATGATCAAGATCGATCGCGGGAGTGATGCCTCTACATACTCGATGTTTCCATGAGAAGTACAATCGTCGCTAACATCGGAGAAAGTTTCAAAATGATCTTTGAACACTCAAGAGGGAAATAGAATCACACACATGATCGAAGTTCCATGTGACTCTCTCGGGATTGGGACAAGGTTCTCAACACTAGACTTTATGAATTCGTCCGATTCCTTTTCGTGAACAAGGTCAAGATGCTCGCCCCCATGTTCAGAGAGTGAGTGGGAGCTTGTGTGTGAAAGCGCTTGTTTGAGAATGAATCTCAACCGCCGGATATCATCCGATGAACTTGATGAATCAAGTGTATCCTCATCATCACCGCCATCGTGAATAAAACGAAATTGAGAGCTAGATCCGTCGCTTTTTTTTGCAATTGATTCCCTAATAGATTTTTCAAAAGCAATTTGGGAATTTATTTTAGATGCCCGATCTTCACTAGCAATTCTTCCATGGATTTCTCATGTGAATTTTGAATGACAGGACATTGTGGGAGTGGAGATTTGTCAAAAATGAAGGTTGACATTGATAATCATCATGAGGACCCCACAATATACACAAGAAAACGGGAATATTATGAAATGTCGTCTTACACAACTCCTCGCTCTTTTCACCGACCCGTAAGCTCTAGAAAAGTGTCTTGTTGGGTTTGCCGAGGAGTTTGAGTCATTTGGCACCGTGGAGGTTGGTCGTGATATGGATAGTCGTAATTGTTATAAGGAAATGGATTCTGCTTGACAATCGAGTGAAATGGGGACCTCCACAGTTCTCACAACAAGAAACTGTTGAGCCGGATTGGTGAATCATATGGATGTTGGTCATAACCAAAGTTTCGAGCATCACCGAAAACTGCTCATAGACAAACGTGTTTCCGGATTGACACTCAAATCCTTGGTGAGGACCTCCACAAAATTCACAAGAATTAGGTTGGTTATATGAAGATAAGTTGGGTGTGGTGGGTAATTGGAAAATTTTGAGGGTCGTTAAATGAGTTCGATTAGGATCATAATCAAATGAATTCCTCGAACCACAAAACAAACAACTCCGTTACGGATATCATTACCACATTGTACACACGCACACCAACGATGTGGTGAACCAAAAGAGGCTCACCACAACCGACACAAGGAATAAACGATTCTATTTGAGAATTATGAGAAGGAATCGGTTCATTCAAAGAATCAACAAAACCAACATGGTGATCCGAATGACTATCAAGTCTCAAGAACATTTTGAAAAATTCGGAGGTGGGACAAGTGGTGTGCTCGAGAGCTAGCAATTTCCACCACTTCCGTTATGGTCTCCTGCTCGGTTCTTGAGAAACGTGAAGATTAGGCAAGTCATTCTTGCTAGTCACCGGTCCGAATTCGCATGTTTGCTTTTAACCGAAAATCGTGAAAGTTTAGGATCAATTCTAGACGGCTTAGGAGCAATTGAGGGTTTAGATCTTTGGATAATCGAGGTTGGACGATTTAGCACTTCCTTTATTAGAGGAAGTACCGGTCCTTTGTCACCCCGGTTTCTTGTTCCATTTCCCCACGCAGAATTAATGGATCATCACGAACAACACGAATTCTTGACATTTGTGATAAAGTCCAAGCTTTTCACTTCGTCCCGTAATCGTCGTAGTCGAGAGATTCCATGAGAATAGAAGTTTAAAATCAAATGGATAGAGGGTAAAGGGATAAAGAATCAAAAAGGGTAAGAGGGTAAAGAGGAATATTTTGGTATTTTGAAAAACATGATGTAAAACAAAGAATGAAAATCTTTTGGATTTTTGATTTTTATAAGAAAATGTAAATACATACAGATGGTATAAACAAGGAGTGAATATTCAAATCACTAATCTGCTAAACATAAGACTATTAGCATCGCCCCCGCAGCAAGCGCTAAAATTTGATTCGTAAAACCGTCAAGTTTTATCACGCAAGTCGACCACTTGTGAGTGGCCGACCGTAACAAACTTAAAACAGCTTTAAGCACAAATGCAATGAAGATCGAGAGTATAGTGTTTCCCAGTCGTTAAGTCCCAACAAGTCGTGCGAGAATAGTCAAACGTAAAGTGATCGAGAGGATTTGAACGGGAAAGGATAGTGATTGATCTATACCTAAAGAGAAAGCCCATAAACTACAGGGGCTTAAATGCAAATTAAAGAAAATTAAAGAGATAAAAAATATTAAATAAACGCTATCACTATTTGCAAAATGATGTTTTTGATTTTTCTGTTTTTATAAAACTTAATTTAAAACTACGCGACGTACTGAAGAAAATGTGAAACTATAGCAATATTAATCCTAAAAATATGAAAATGATATTTTTACAAACCTAATGATAAAAGAAAATTTATAGAAAAAGAAAATTATTTTTATTACTATTTATCTAATTATTATTAATTAAAAACTATTTTTAACTATTAAATAATAACCTAAAATACAAGAAAATAGGAAATAAAGCTAGAAAAATAAAATTATGACTTAGAAAAATCTAAAATATCAAAATAGAATTTTCAAAACTATTTTGTATTTTTTCGATTATTTTGTATTTTTAGGAATTTAAAACTATTTAAAACTACTTAAATTATTTAAAATACAAATTTAGCTAAGAAAATCCAGAAAAATATTTTTTGTCTTTTATATTTATCTTAACTTAAGAAAATGAAAATTATTTTTTGAACCTTTTCTTAATTAATTGTATTAAATGCTAATTAAAAATGCTTAAAACTAATTAAAATCAAGAAAATAGCAAAATGACTTGGAAAAATCAAAATTTCAAGAAAAGTCTAAAATACTATTTAGAATCTAGTAAAATAGAAAAACATGGGGTTGTGTGAAGGAATAAGAGGTCAGAGCAAGTGCTTATATAATAAGACTTCAAATAAGCCACAAGCCACAACCGAGCACAAACCGAATCTGTAGCAATAATATGTTATAACTACTCAAAAGGAACCAATTACAACTATTCTAAACATCTGAATTGCAAGCTACCAAGATTTTTGAGAACCAAGTGTTAAGAATAGCTTTGAGGGCTTCTTCAGAAGCTTACAAATAAGCTTCCCAATAAGCTAAGAATCAAAACCAACTATTGAAACTTAAAATAGACCCGCCAAGACCCTTTAAACCAAAAACTAGACTTGGGTGAGCTAAGTCGAGCCATTGACAAGTTTGTAAGTCTCGCAGTGCACTCAAGATCAACCGAGTCAAGGCATGAGGCATATTAAGCTCCTTTGACAAGCTCATTTGGAGCTTAAAGAAAATTCTCAAAAATACACAAAATTCACAATAATAAACTAGACCAAGAGAGCTTTTCAAAACCACAAGTTTTATTGAAATTGGTCCGAAATGAACTCAAGACAAATCAACTCGGTTTGGTAAAACCGAGTTTTCGCTTTGACTTTTGAAGAAATTTGGAGATTTTGACTTTAATGAGATTTGAACCAATTCAAAGACCGAGATTGATGTATTATAATGAAATGAGCTTAATGCTAGTTATATCTATGTATTACAAGCACAAAATAAACTTTTGATTTTCCAAATTCACAACAAGAAAGTAATTAAGGCGATTCAATAAGGATTTGACTTTTGTTGTTTGAGATACAAAATTAAGACTAGAATGAGTTTATTATGACTAAATAAAACCGAGTGGACAAGAGCTTAAACATAAACCAAAGTCAAGTTCAATTTACACATCCGATCCAAACACTCTTTAGAAACCGCTTTGACAATTCAAACCGAGTTAACTACTAAAATGGCTTAAGCAATCATTGAAATTTAATCTAGATAGTCTAATTACAACCATCGAACAAAGTTAAAGATGCTCAAAGACAATGAGATATGAATTCAAGCACAATCTACAAACTTGAATAAAAGTGAAATTGAGAATGACACTCACAAGTGTTCCGGTGATATTGCAGCTTAAACCAACCATAAAATCACTATTCTAATCCATTTCAACCCATTATCACCTCTCGCATCAACCATTAACCATTTCCATTGCCATTTG
Source organism: Chrysanthemum lavandulifolium (assembly GCA_022545495.1). Taxonomy (NCBI): domain Eukaryota; kingdom Viridiplantae; phylum Streptophyta; class Magnoliopsida; order Asterales; family Asteraceae; genus Chrysanthemum; species Chrysanthemum lavandulifolium. The sequence continues at coordinate 275,127,144 of CM040243.1, forward strand.
ACCTAGTTTGACTTTTGTTGACCAAGAACCAAAATGAATTGAAACTTAAACTTAAGCTTGCAAAAGCTATAATAAGCTTGTATAAGCTTATGGAGTCGAGAAACAAACTATATGAAGCTTTGGAATGAGAGTTTGAAATGGAAAATTTCCACAAGAAACTTGAAAACATGAAACTTGAATGAAGCTTGAATTAAGACTTGAAAATGAAGTACAATGATTAAGTAGCTTAATTTGAATACAATAAAACTTAGAATTACATCTTTAAAACACTAATTAACTGATTTTATAAAAACGACATACAAATTTAAAACTAAACTAACTACTTTTTCTTATTTCTTCTTCCTTCTTTTATACTCAAAAGTCTTGCCCGTGTTTCGAGCACATCCCACCTCACTGAGAGCCAATGGGAGAGTTTTGAGCAACTGGCCCTTTATCATTTTGGCGGGAAAGGTGTAATTTGACCTCTGGCTCTGAATTTTGCAGGTAGGGGGGGGGGGTGGCTAGGTATGATGATGAGGGGAGGTGGTTTTGAAGGGATAAGGTGATGGGAGATGGGTTGGGAGAAGGAATTGCAAAGGTGCAGGGCAACTTGGAGAGGGAAGCAGGAGGTGGAGGGAAAAGGTTTGTGTTTGACTGGTTGTTTGACTAGGGGGTCAAAAAAGGGGAGGTCAAGGGTTAAGGCAGGGGTCAAAAGCAGTATATGGCAGGGGTCCAATTCTCATTTTGACAAGGCTTGTTTTGATAAGGACTTGTTTTGATATTCTGCCAAACTAGAAGGACCAAAACTGTAATTTCTCCAAAGTTGTTACAAGGGACCAATATTGACAAGTTCCAATAGTACAAGGACCAGTTTTGACATTTTCAATTTTCCAGGGACCAAACTTGACATTTTATGAAAGTTCAGGGACCTTTTCTGCCATTTGACAAAAGATTTATTCAAGGACCATTTTGACAATTTAAAATATTTCGTGGACCTTGAATAACATTTTTCTTTATTTAGATTTACCAGTGGACTATTTTTGACAACTTTTGAAACTTGGGGACTAAACCGCCAATTATGCAAACTTTATACGCTTTTTCACCGATTTTGATATTTTTGCATTTAAAACACAAAAACACTTATTTGTGATATTTTTATCGCTTTGATGCATTTCGAGTGTTTTCGGATGTTTTGCGGTTTAAATGGTACAAAATGATGAGTATTTAGACACTCATCAATCCCCACACTAAGATATTGCTAGTCCCTAGCAATCTTTTGAGAAAAACTTAATGGATTTGAATCTCTTTACCAAAAGCCATTACTCGGAGTAGCCAAATGTTTCAGTTCAAGTAAGAACCTTGGTACACCGATAACCAAATGATTTTGAGCAAATCATCGTTTCAACGGATTTGATTTGTCTTTACCGTAAGTCGCTTGCTTCGGATTAGCCAACTCTTAGATAAATTATCAATATTATCTTTGGTGAGTGATTACCAATTATGGTTTTTCCATCGCCTTTACCACAAGCCATAAACTTGCGGGCTAGCCAACTCTTCACTTTTAAGGATATGGTGAGTGAATACCATACAATTTTGGGCAAATTGCAAGTCGTCAACGGATTTGAGATATCTTTACCAAGAGCCGTTTGCTCTGGATTAGCCAATCCTTATGTGGGTTAGACATGGTGGACTGATTACCATTTGTTGTGTTTAGTACATAGTACTTCCACTAAAAAAAATTTAAAATTTGGCCATTTTGTGGGGAAAAGGGACTAAAAGGGTACATTTATGATCAAATTCACCGTGATTTCCACACTTAGAAATGAATATTGTCCTCAATATTCAAAGTACCTACTGTTATGCCGGAACTTAGAACGTAAAAAGATAACATTACTAGCTAAGTGTAGAAACACAACAATTATTCTCTTTTTTAATATTTACAATTTTCATTCAATTTTTTAGATCTATATACAACATGTGGGGCATCTCCCCCACACTAGGGTGGTACACACGGGTGAAGACCCATGTTTAACTACTGTTTTTGATTACCGAGTTGCTAGCTTGACTCGACCCCGAATTAATTTGTTCATGGGGAAGTAAGTGGAAGAGACAATCTCCATCGGACTTTCATTCAAGATGTTTGGACAAACATTTGAAGCACGTGAAAGTTCCACACCGACGAGATATACATAGAACCGGCTCAAAAATGATAAATGAAAATGCCGGGATCAAAAATAGTGTCCTCATTCCTAAAGGAGAAAAGGGAACGAGAAACCACACCATCTGTGAAAAATGGAATAAAGATGTGCATTACAATGCAATCCCATTCTTCATTAGTGAGGAGCAAATCACCATTTGTTAGATTTTTAAGCTTAGACTTGAAGCTTGTATGGTGATTGGCAACAAAATTTCCGGGAGGGAGAGCTGGAAATGGTTCTTCAATCAACAGATTTTCAAGAAAGAGGATGTCTCCCTCCGAATCATAGCAAGTATTGTCAATCCCTGTTGGAATTGACTCATTACTAAGAAAAGCATCGACCTCCTTCCAAAAGTTATCATCTTTCTCATCCGGAGTGAGAGAAGGAATGGAAGAGTCGGAAATGGGACAAGAAATGAGTGGATGATCATTATATAGGAGATTTTCAATTTCTCCAAGATCGGCTTCGAAATCAAAGAGATCATTATCACTTTCTGATGAAAGTGGACTGATGTAAGTGAGTTCATCGGTGAACTCCTCAAGAAGATGATCAGCATCAGACTGTGGGAGTGATGCCTCAACATACTCGATGTTTCCATGAGAAGTACAATCGTCGCTAACATCGGAGAAAGTTTCAAAATGATCTTTTGAACACTCAAGAGGGGAAATAGAATCACACACATGATCAGAAGTTCCATGTGACTCTCTCGGGATTAGGACAAGGTTCTCAACACTAGAATTTATGAATTCGTCCGATTCCTTTTCGTGAACAAGTGTCAAGATGCTCGTCCCCATGTTCGAGAGTGAGTGGGAGCTTTGTGTGAAAGCGCTTGTTTGAGAATGAATCTCAACCGCTGGGATATCATCGATGAACTTGATGAATCAAGTGTATCCTCATCATCACCGTCATCGTGAATAAACGAAATTGAGAGCTAGATCCGTCGCTTTTCTTTTGCAATTGATTCCTAATAGATTTTTCAAAAGCAATTTGGGAATTTATTTTAGCAACCGATCTTCGCCTAGCAATTCTTCCATGGATTTCTCATGTGAATTTTGAATGACAGGACATTGTGGGAGTGGAGATTTGTCAAAACCGGAAGGTTGACATTGATAAACATCATGAGGACCCCACAATATACACAAGAAAAGCGGGAATATTATGAAATGTTGTCTTACACAACTCCTCGTTCTTTTCACCGACTCGAAGCTCTAGAAAAGTGTCTTGTTGGGTTTCTTTGAGGAGTTTGAGTCATTTGGCACCGTGGAGGTTGGTCGTGATATGGATAGTCGTAATTGTTACAAGGAAATGGATTCCTGCTTGACAATCGAGTGAAATGGGGACCTCCACAGTTCTCACAACAAGAAACTGCTGAGCTCGGATTGGTGAATCATATGGATGTTGGTCATAACCAAAGTTCGAGCATCACCGGAAACTGCTCATAGACAAACGTGTTTCCGGATTGACACTCAAATCCTTGGTGAGGACCTCCACAAAATTCACAAAGATTAGGTTGGTTATATGAAGATAAGTCGGGTGTGGTGGGTAATTGGAAAATTTTGAGGGTCGTTAAATGAGTTCGATTAGGATCATAATCAAATGAATTCCTCGAACCACAAAACAAACAACTCCCGTTACGGATATCATTACCACATTGTACACACGCATACACCAACGATGTGGTGAACCAAAAGAGGCTCACCACAACCGACACAAGGAATAAACGATTCTATTTGAGAATTATGAGAAGGAATCGGTTCATTCAAAGAATCAACAAAACCAACATGGTGATCTCGAATGACTATCAAGTCTCAAGAACATTTTGAAAAATCCGGAGGTGGGACAAGTGGTGTGCTCGAGAGCTAGCAATTTCCACCACTTCCGTTATGGTCTTCGGTTCGGTTCTTGAGAAACGTGAAGATTAGGCAAGTCATTCTTGCTAGTCACCGGTCCGAATTTCGCATGTTTGCTTTTAACCGTAAATCGTGAAAGTTTAGGATCAATTCTAGACGGCTTAGGAGCAATTGAGGGTTTAGATCTTTGGATAACCGTAGGTTGGACGATTTAGCACTTCCTTTATTAGAGGAAGTACCGGTCCTTTGTCACCCCGGTTTCTCGTTCCATTTCCCACGCAGAATTAATGGATCATCACGAACAACACGAATTCTTGACATTTGTGATAAAGTCCAAGCTTTTCAACCGTCCCGAACTCGTCAGAGTCGAGAGCTTCCATGAGAATAGAAGTTTAGAATCAAATGGATAGAGGGTAAAGGGATAAAGAATCAAAAGGGTAAGAGGGTAAAGAGGAATATTTTGGTATTTTTGAAAACATGATGTAAAACAAAGCATGAAAATCTTTTGGATTTTTGATTTTATAAGAAAATGTAAATACATACAGATGGTATAAACAAGGAGTGAATATTCAAATCACTAATCGCTAAACATAAGACTATTAGCACTTGCTCCCCGTGGCGCCTAAAATTTGATTCGCAAAACCGTCAAGTTTTATCACGCAAGTCGACCACTTGTGAATGGCCGACCGTAACAAACTTAAAACAGTTTAAGCACAAATGCAATGAAGATCGGGAGAGTATAGTGTTTCCCGTGTCGTTAAGTCCCAACGAGTGTGCGAGAATAGTCAAACGTAAAGTGATCGAGAGGATTTGAACGGAAAGGATAGTGATTGATCTATACCTAAAGAGAAAGCCCATAAACTACAAGGGCTTAAATGCAAATTAAAGAAAATTAAAAGATAAAAATATTAAATAAACGCTATCACTATTTGCAAAATGATGTTTTGATTTTTCTGCTTTTATAAAACTTAATTTAAAACTACGACGTCATCAAGAAAATGTGAAACTATAGCAATATTAATCCTAAAAATATGAAAATGATATTTTACAAACCAAATGATAAAATAAAATTTATAGAAAAAGAAAATTATTTTTATTACTATTTATCTAATTATTATTAATTAAAACTATTTTAACTATTAAATAATAACCTAAAATACAAGAAAATAGGAAATAAAGCTAGAAAAATAAAATTATGACTTAGAAAAATCTAAAATATCAAAATAGAATTTTCAAAACTATTTTGTATTTTTCGATTATTTTGTATTTTCTAGCAATTAAAAACTATTTAAAACTACTTAAATTATTTAAAATACAAATTTAGCTAAGAAAAATCTAAAAAATATTTTTTGTCTTTTATATTTATCTTAACTTAAGAAAAATGAAAATTTATTTTTTTGAACCTTTTCTTAATTAATTGTATTAAATGCTAATTAAAAATGCTTAAAAACTAATTAAAATCAAGAAAAATAGCAAAATGACTTGGAAAAATATGAAAATTTCAAGAAAAGTCTAAAATACTATTTAGAATCTAGGAAAAATAGAAAAACATGGGGTTGTGTGAAGGAATAAGAGGCTGCAGAGCAAGTGCTTATATAATAAGCACTTCAAATAAGCCACAAGCCACAACTGAGCACAAACTGAATACAGAAGCAATAATATGTTATAACTACTCAAAAGGAACCAATTACAACTATTCTAAACATCTGAATTGCAAGCTACCAAGATTTGAGGTTTTGAGAACCAAGTGTTAAGAACAGTTTTGAGGGCTTCTTTGTAGCTTACAAATAAGCTTCCCAATAAGCTAAGAATCAAAACCAACTATTGAAACTTAAAATAGACCTGGCCAAGACCCTTTAAACCAAAAACTAGACTTGGGTGAGCTAAGCTGAGCCCTTGACAAGTTTGCAAGTCTCGCGCACTCAAGATCAATCGAGTCAAGTGCATTGAGGCATATTAAGCTCCTTTGACAAGCTCATTTGGAGCTTAAAGAAAATTCTCAAAATACACAAAATTCACAATAATAAACTAGACCAAGAGAGCTTTTCAAAACCACAATTTTTATTGAAATTGGTCCGAAATGAACTCAAGACAAATCAACTCGGTTTGGTAAAACCGAGTTTTCGCTTTTGACTTTTGAAGAAATTTGGAGATTTTGACTTTAATGAGATTTGCAACCAATTCAAAGACTGAGATTGATGTATTATACTGAAATGAGCTTAATTCTAGTTATATCTATGTATTACAAGCACAAAATAAACTTTTGATTTTCCAAATTCACAACAGTAAAGTAATTAAGGCAGATTCAATAAGGATTTGACTTTTGTTGTTTGCAGATACAAAATTAAGACTAGAATGAGTTTATTATGACTAAATAAAACTAAGTGGAAGAGCTTAAACATAAACCAAAGTCAAGTTCAATTTACACATCCGATCCAAACACTCTTTAGAAACCGCTTTGACAATTCAAACCGAGTTAACTACTAAAATGGCTTAAGCAATCATTGAAATTTAATCTAGATAGTCTAATTACAACCTCTTGAACAAGTTAAAGATGCTCAAAGACAACTAGATATGAATTCAAGCACAATCTACAAACTTGAATAAAAGTGAAATTGAGAATGACACTCACAAGTGTTCCGGTGATATTGACTTAAACCAACCCTAAAATCACTATTCTAATCCATTTCCAACCCATTATCACCTCTCGCATCAACCATTAACCATTTCCATTGCCATTTGACCTAGTTTGACTTTTGTTGACCAAGAACCAAAATGAATTGAAACTTAAACTTAAGCTTGCAAAAGATATAATAAGCTTGTATAAGCTTATTGAGCCGAGAAACAAACTATATGAAGCTTTGGAATGAGAATTTGAAATGGAAAATTTCCACAGTAAACTTGAAAACATGAAACTTGAATGAAGCTTGAATTAAGACTTGAAAATGAAGTACAATGATTAAGTAGCTTAATTTGAATACAATAAAACTTAGAATTACATCTTTAAAACACTAATTAACTGATTTTATAAAAACGACATACAAATTTAAAACTAAACTAACTACTTCTTTTTCTTGTTTCTTCTTCCTCTTTTATACTCAAAAGTCTTGCCACGTGTTTCTGAGCACATCCCACCTCACTTGAGAGCCAATGGGAGAGTTTTGAGCAATCTGGGCCCTTTTATCATTTTGGCGGGAAAGGTGTAATTTGACCTCTGGCTCTGAATTTTGCAGGTAGGGGGGGGGGTGGCTAGGTATGATGATGAGGGGAGGTGGTTTTGAAGGGATAAGGTGATGGGAGATGGGTTGGGAGAAGGAATTGCAGAGGTGCAAGGCAACTTGGAGAGGAAAGCAGGAGGTGGAGGGAAAAGGTTTGTGTTTGACTGGTTGTTTGACTAGGGGGTCAAAAAAGGGGAGGTCAAGGGTTAAGGCAGGGGTCAAAAGCAGTATATGGCAGGGGTCCAATTCTCATTTTGACAAGGCTTGTTTTGATAAGGACTTGTTTTGATATTCTGCCAAACTAGAAGGACCAAGACTGTAATTTCTCCAAAGTTTTTACAAGGGACCAATATTGACAAGTTCCAATAGTACAAGGACCAGTTTTGACATTTTCAATTTTCCAGGGACCAAACTTGACATTTTATGAAAGTTCAGGGACCTTTTCTGCCATTTGACAAAAGATTTATTCAAGGACCATTTTTGACAATTTAAAATATTTCAGGGACCTTGAATAACATTTTTCTTTATTTAGATTTACCAGGGACTGTTTTTGACAACTTTTGAAACTTGGGGACTAAAGCGCCAATTATGCAAACTTTATATCGTTTTCACCGATTTTGATATTTTGCATTTAAAACACATAAAACACTTATTTGTGATATTTTTATTATTTTGATGCATTTCTGAGTGTTTTCAGATGTTTTTGCAGTTTAAATGATACAAAAATGATGAGTATTTAGACACTCATCAGTGTGATTCTCTTTCCCCTCTTGAGTGTTCAAATGATCATTTGGAAACTTTTTCCGATTTTAGCGACGATTGTGCTTCCTTTGGAAACATCGAGTACGTTGAGGCATCACTTCCACAATCTGATGCTGATCATCTTCTTGATTAGTTCACCAATGAACTCACTCACATCAATCCACTCTTTGATTTCGAAGCCGATCTGGGAGAGACTGAAAGTCTCATTGATAATGATCGTTCACTCACTTCTCACCCTAACAGTCCAATAGAGAATGTTGATCACTTTGTTCCCGAAACATTCAAAGCTACATTTACCAATCCTCTATTTGAATTCGACTCTGAATTCACTTTAATTTCTGAGAATCCACTCTTTGATACTCAGACTGAGGATAGTGATGAGCCCACAATGAACAAGAGTTCACAACATCACTTCATGTGAATGATTCTCTTCATGAAGAGTTCTCCGGTGAACTCTCTCATGACATATCTCCTCCGGAACATGATCATATCTATTTTGATCTTGAGGATGATATTAGCTCGGAGGAAGGTGTACTCTATCATACGAGTTTGCTTATGAATGATACTACCCTCACCCTTCCTCCCGATATGTCTACATTTGAGGATGAAGAATGGATCTTGATTGTTATCAAAATCTTTCTTCCTTTCCTCAAATATCTTGTGATTTCTATTCATCTTCACTCCTTCGGGAATGAAGACACTATCTTTGACCCCGGCATTTTCATTTATCATTTGTGAGCCGGTCCTATGTATATCTCATCGGTGTGGAACTTTCACGTGCTACAAATGTTTGTCCAAACATCTTGACTGAAAGTCCGATGGAGATTGTCTCTTCCACTTGCTGAACATGGGTTTTCACCCATGGGTTCCACCCTAGTGTGGGGGAGTTGCCCCACATGTTATATATATATAAGTTTTCCAAAAAAAAAAAATAAATAAAAAAAAAATAAAAAAAATAAATCCTTTCAAATAATGGCCGTAGTATTTCCATTTCGTTCTCGTTTCGCATAACCACAAGACTTTGAATATTGAGGGCAATATTCATTTCTAAGTGTGGGGAATTCTCACGAATTTTATCATATAATTATACCGCCTAATTCCCGTTTTGGCCAAAATTTTTTGGAGTAAGTATTTTGCACTTACTCAATTGGTTATCGATCCGCCTTGTCTAATAAACTAAAGGATTGGCTAATCCAGAGCAAACGGCTCTTGGTAAAGATATCTCAAATCCGTTGACGGCTTGCAATTTGCCCAAAATTGTATGGTATTCATTTCACCATATCCTAAAAAGTAAAGAGTTGGCTAGCCCGCAAGTTTATGGCTTGTGGTAAAGGCGATGGAAAAACCATAATTGGTAATCACTCACCAAAGATAATATTGATAATTTATCTAAGAGTTGGCTAGTCCGAGCAAACGGCTTCGTAAAGACAAATCAAATCCGTTGGAAGTCGGTGGTTTGCTCAAAATCACATGGTTATCGGTGTACCATGGTTCTTACTTGAATCGAAACATTTGGCTACTCCGAGTAATGGATTTTGGTAAAGAGATTAAAATCCATTAAGTTTTCTCAAAAGATTTCTAGGGACTAGCAATTGTTTAGTGTGGGGATTGATGAGTGTGTTAATACTCATCATTTTGGGTCAATCTGAATCGCAAAATGTCTAAAATGCTTCGAAATGCATCAAAATATCGAAAATATTCCAAAATTGCATTTTATATGTTTCGGATGCAAAATATTCAAAAGCGATGAAAAATGAGCTAAGTTTGCGTAATTGGCAGTTTCAGTCCCCCAAGTTTCTAAAATTGTCAGAAATAGTCCCTGAGTCCTAATTTCAAAAGAAAAATCACTAAAGGTCCTTTTTAAATCATAACTTGTCAAAATTAGTCCTTTATTGAAAAATATCAAAAGTTTTGAGAAATTACAAGTTTGGTCCTCCAAGTTTAAAAATTGGAAAAAATGGCCCTTGGAAAATTGGAAAATGTCAAGTTTGGTCCTTGTATTATGGAAACTTGTCACTTTTTATCCCTTGGAACAACTTTGCAGAAATGGCAGCTGTGGTCCTTGAAGTTTCAGAAATTACAAACTAGTCCTTGTGATATTAAACCCTTTAATACCCCTTTGGACCCTTTCATAAACCCTTGACCCCTGCCATAGCCTTTGGACCCTTTGCCTTTTTGACCCCCTTCATATCCGCCTCACCAACACCACGGTCAAACACACAACCCCTTGGCGCCCTTTTTCTTCTTCCTCCCACTTGTTTCTCTGCAACTCAGACAAACCCATGCCCCAGCTCACATCTTCACCACCTTATCACTCCATCAACTACCCTCCAAAAACACATTTAATGCTTCTTCTAATCCTTCACTCAACCCCAACAGGTCAAAAGCACATTTGGCGCCAAATTCAATCAAATGGCCAAAAATGGTTTAAGCTCATCCTATGGTCCAAAAAGATGGTGGGATCAAATCAGAAACAAGTGGGGAGATGGTTGGCATATATAAAGAGCAAGAAGAAAGAAGCAAGGGTGGTAGTTAGTTTATAAATTTTCCTTAATGTCGTTTTTTTAAATAAATGATTTAGTTTAAATAGAAATGTTGTAATTTCAGTTTCTCTGTATCACATTCAAGTTAAATCATCAGTGTAGTGTGCTTTTGAGTATCAATCCAAGTTTTTTATACAAGTTTCATGTTTCATGTTACTGTTGAAAATCTCAGTCTTAATTTCTTATGTATAAGCTTGCAGTAGCTTGTTTTTAAGCAAAAACAAGTTTAATCAAGCTTATCATGGGTTTTGATAAGCTTGTAATTCAGTTTCAAGTAATTCCCATAGATGGTCAACATAAGTCAACTGTTGCTAAAATTTGGAAATGGTGATGATATTTGGGTTGATGCAGCTTGCTTTGGGGTTGGATTACACTAGGTTAGGTAGTGTTTTGGGTTTGGTTTAGCCTGCAACAACAGCTGGACAGTTGTGAGTAATCTGTCTCATTTACATTTTCAATCCATTTTGCAAATCATGCTTATATCTGTTCTTATAGTCTAGATTAGTTTTAACCTGTTAATATAGTTGTATTATGGTCATGAAAACTTAGTTTGATCCTTATTACATGTTGGTTCAGTAGATAGAGTAGATTTAAGTTCTTAACAGTTGCCTAAAGGGTGTTTATATTTATTGTTTAAACTGTCTTATAGGTTTAGTCAGTGGATAAGTCATGTTGGTTTAAGCTTGTTATGTCCTATTGAACTCATATCAGTCATCAACTTGTGCCTGCATTTGCTCAAAAGTCAGTTTCACCCTTTATTTGTCTCGCTTGTTTATCTCGTTGAGATTTGGCAAACCAAAAGCTCATTTTGTGTTTAAATATCATAGATAAAGCTAGCGAGAGTGTTATTTCATCCATTAACATCATAGTTAGTCCATAGATTAGCTTCAAATTTCATTTTGGTCAACTTTTCTCAACCGCTAAAAAAGTCAATATTGCAAAATCCAGCTGAGCCCAACTAGGGTGATTTTATTGGACTCATTTCGAGTCAATTTCGATGAAAATTGTGGTGTAAAATCTTCACTTGGTCTAATTCCTTATTACCATTTTTCTAGATTTTACAAATTTTCTATAAGCTTCATATGGGCTTATCAATTGGGGTTGCTTGCCTCAGGCAACCGACTCAAGTGTTAACCGAGTCTCCGACAGTGTTTTTGCAGAGACTTGCACCAAACTCTAGAGAGCTTTTCCAAGGCTCCTTTTTGGTTTACTAGGTCTTAGCCAGGTCTAGTTTAGGTTGCCACTCTTGTTCTTGAGTCTTAGCTTATTTGGTGGCTTATATTCTAGCTGATAAGGAGCCCCCAGAATCTGTTTTTAGCTCACTAGCTCAACTCATCAAATCTTTGTAGATTGCAATTCTGTGGTTTATGCTTGTTGTTTTTAGTTGCATTTAGGTTCTTGTAGCTTATTGTAGCTTCTATATCAGTTTGGTGCTCTTTGGTGCTTCTTGGCTTATTCAAGTGCTTATTTCAATAAGCACTTGTATGGCAGTTTCAATATCTTACACACAAGCACCTGTTTTTCTATTTTTCCTAGTTTCATAATATTATTTTAAGCTTATCTTGAATTTTTCAGATTTTTCCAAGCCTGTTTGGTATTTATCTTAATTTAAATTAGTTTTTAAGCATTTTTAATTAGCTTTAAATACAAAAAATTAAGAAAAGTTTCAAAAAAATAATTTTTCATTTTTCTTAAGTTAAGATAAATATAAAAAGACAAAAAAAATATTTTTCTAGATTTTTCTTAGTTAAATTTGTATTTTTAGATAATTTAATTAGTTTTTAATAGTTTTTAATTCATAAAAAATCCAAAAATAATCAGAAAAATATAAAAATAGTTTTGAAAATTCTATTTTGTTATTTTAGATTTTTCCAAGTCATAATTTTATTTTTCTCGATTTATTTCCTATTTTCTTGTCTTTTAGGTTATTATTTAATAGTTAAAAATAGTTTTTAATTAATAATAATTAATTAAATAGTTATAAAAATAATTTTCTTTTTCTATAAATTTTATTTTATCATTAGGTTTGTAAAATATCATTTTCATATTTTTAGGATTAATATTGTGTAAGTTTCACTTTTTCTATTATACGCTACGTAGTTTTTAATTCGCTTTATAAAACATAAAACAAAACATCATTTTGTAAAAATAGTGATAGCGTTTATTTAATATTTTTATCTTTTAATTTCCTTTAATTTGCATTTAAGCCCTATAATTTGTTGGCTTTTTCGTAGTTATAATCATAATCACAACCCTTTTCCGCTCAAATCTCTCGATCACTATACGTTTGGTGATCCATTGCATAGCTCATTTGGGACATAACGACCCGGGAAACACTATACTCCCAGATCTTCATTGAGTTTGTGCTTGAGTTGTTTTAAGTTTCTTCTGATTGGCCATTCACAAGTGGTCACCATGAGAAAACTTGACGGTTTGGCACAGATCAACGAGGGCCCTCATCTATGTTAACTAATGGATTACCATCAAGAGCAACAGTGAAGAAGGAGGATTATCAACACATTCTCCTCATCGCCTGACCTCATTGCCTTGTGGCAACATGGCTGCAAGCAAGGGATGATGTTCCCCGAAAGTGAGTTCTCATGGTTGCAAACAATTTAGCGATTAAAGCACCTATGGGATAAAATGATTGAACTTAGGTAGTGGTGTCTAAAATCATTTGCGTAAACCTTGGGTACATTAAAAACTTAGTCTTTTTCCTTTGAAGATTTTCAACCATGTTTTCAAAAATATACTTAGAAAAATTGTAAGTTACCCCTGGGAAAGACACACAATACCACATCCTAGCGGGAAGAGAACGGTCCTATACTCCCGACTTGTTGCTTATGCATTGAAGCGTGTGAACCAGAACCTCCACTTCGGCAAAGTTCCTTCTTCACCACATATCGGTCCTTGTACCTCGATAGCCAATTGCTCTTAGCCCGAGAAGCACTTCTTCCCGATTAGAGTGAAATTCTCCATCAAGATCTTCCAAGTGAAGCTTCCTCCTTATTAGGTCCTCTGTTACTATGTGCCTGCTCCATCAATCACACCTAATCTCTGTCTCATTCCTCCGCTCACAGATTCCCAAAACCGAGTAACCAGAGATTCATATATCTCATTCGGAGAATGTGTAAGAGCATAACAAATCTTGGACCAATTCAAGAATTCCACCATTGGTTCGCATAATTCATATCCCTACCGCTTCCCGTAAATGCAACTTTGTTGTGATCATGTTTAAATTCAAGAGCCATGAGGGATATGAGTTTTAGGGTTATGTTTCGTAATGGTGAGTGTTTGTGGATGTAAGATGAGAGGAATTGGTTTGTTCTCAAGAGAGTGATGGTGGAGTGATAGTTTTGCCCAAATTATAGTCAAAGAAAAATGGACCGTTTGGTTGACCGTCACGACGTGTATTTCAACTTTGACCAACCCCAAAATAACGCTTCAAAGATAAACACATGGTCAATCTGTGAAGTTATACACTTCAACAGAAACCATCAAAGATAAGAATATCTTCGTAAGTTTCTAGAATTATCGTGCCACCCACTGCATTAATTTTCATTGAACCTCGAACCCGTCTATAAAATGATCCCAATGTATACTTATCTCTTCATCAAAGATCCCCAAATATTTACCACAAACCCTAGATTCAAAAACAAACCCCAATTAGCCAAATTGCACCATGAATACCAAACCTGAGATCATAGATCTCACAACATCATCTTCATCACCCTCTTCATCATCATCAAGTTGTGATTCAAACCCATGGCTACATTACTTTCCTCAACCCTATCCACGATCAAATAAATCACCCTTTCTTCCTTCTTCAGAAGATGATAGTGTAGTGAATCCAAGTGAATCTGCGATGATTCGATGACTCCTATAAGGAGGAACATCATACTCAACCTCCAAAGACTCGGCCTCAACAAAGGCCTCGTGCAGAATCCGCCACTCCCCAAAGATAGAGGTGGTTCTTGGTCTCATCGCGCCATCTTTTGGTGCATCAACACACATCGTATAAGAGAAAGGCTTAAGGAGGGTGGATGGATTGCATTTTGGTTGAAATGCATAGATGAAGCACACAGGAGACGTTATTTTTCTCCATCATCATGTGTGGTCATCGTCATCATCAACGTTTGCATCAATCCATTCTCTCCATTTTGGTCCTTAGCATCTTCGTCGTATTGGTCATGCATATCTAGCCATCTTGATAGAAGGAATGGGTGGTTACGCAAGACCCACAAACGCAAAGCCAGCATCTAATGCATATCCAACATTCACTTAGATGTTGGAATAGATGATATGTACTAGATTAGGATTAGCATAAGTGTATAGCTCGTATCTTGAAGATGCATTTGTAGTAGGTTGACTTTTGTGTCGTAAGTCAGAACTGTTTTTGAATGAATGAAAGAACAATTTGACTTCAATTTCTTTTCTTCAAGATTATAACTTCGGTGGAATCAAATTGTTTGCTTCAAGCTTTTGATTTCGTAAGAAACAAGCAACAATCTTTTAGCTATCTTGACCATATACCAATGAACCACACTTGATGAATTTGATCTTGATCATGGGATAGACAAATTGCAATTCGCATAAGGAATAGACAAAATGCAATCTAGACAACCGCAAAATGCACACAAAAACACACAAGAACAACACAAAGACAAACAAACTAAAGAATTATTAGAAAGTTAGTGTTAGTAAACAAAATAATACACAAAAATATGCGAGTTTGCACAAATCTCCCTAAGGCATATGCCTCCCCGAGGCCTATGCCTCACCTTAAACTTTGCAAATCAAGGGTTTAGCATTCCAATATTGACCACAAGGTGTTGAAACCTTGGTCCATCAAAAGCTTTTGTTAACAAGTGCGCCACATTATCATCAAGATGAATTTTAGCCACTTTTATCAAATGTTTTCATATGCATCTCTTATAAAGTGGTGCCCGATTTCAATGTGTTTTGTTGGACCGTGAAAACCGGATTTTGACTATGCAGATGGTACTTTGATTATCTATATGAATTGTTGTGTTCATGAAGTTGTACCCATAGTCCAAAGAATTGGTTTTGAATCCAAAGGACCGTCTACAAAGAATTTGCAAAGAAAGAACATACTCGCTTGAAGAGTTGAGGCACCACAATGGTTTGTTTCTTGCATTGCCAAGAAATCAACCTCTTTCCAAGAAATTGGCGACCTCTAGTTGTGGATCTTCTATCCGATTTGCACCAAGATAATCACCGCCACTATATGCTTCCAACTTGAAAGGAGACTCTTTGGGTACCAAAGGCCTAAAAGTGACTTGATGTCGAGAACAAACACTCACGTAAAAAGTAATATCGGTCTTGAAGTCGTTAGATACATCAATGAACCAATCATGGACTGCATGGATGAACATTCACGGTAGATCCGGTTCATTATTTGCTTTTGTCTTTGGAGCTTCATAAGGTGTTGTGGCGCCCTAACACCTTCCATACCAAATTTCTTCAAATGTCCTCACATATTTATCTTGATGATAAAGATGCCATCTTGTTTCTCACGAACTTGGAGACCCAAAAGAAAGTAAGCTCTCCCATAGCACTCATCCGAAATTCTCCTTCATTAGTTCCTCAAATTCCTCGCACCAAGCTTCGTTTGTGGAGCCAAAATAATGTCATCCACATAAACTTGCACAAGAATGATGTCTCGAGTAATTCTTCTTTAGGAACGAGTTTTATCAATAGCACCTCTCCTATAGCCATGCTTCAAGCAGAAGGATGAAAGCCTAGCATACCAAGCTCTAGGTGCCCGATGTAAGCCATAGAGAGCTTTGACAACCTTGTAAACATGATTTGGGTGATCCGGGTCTTAAAATCCCTTGGGTTGAGTAACATAAACTTCCTCTTCAATCTCACCATACTAAAAGCGCCTTTAACATCCATCCGATACATCATGAAACCCATGTAAGAAGCATAAGCCAAGAAAATGCGAATGGCTTCAACTCGCAACAGTGTAAACACTTCATCATAATCAATCCTCCTCTTGTCTCAAGCCTTGAGCCACTAATCTTGCTTTGTTTTTTACCACAACACCCCGAGCATCTCTCTTATTCTTCAAAATCCACTTTGTCCCAATGGCATATTTGCCATCGTGAGTGGAACCAAGATCCAAACCTCTGATTGTGAAATTGTTGCATCTCTTCTTGCATTGCTTCTAGCCGCCTTGAATCGTTAAGAGCTTGAGAAACACTTGTTGGTTCCACTTGAGAAAGAAAACAAGCAAAATGACAATGCTTGAAGTCCGTGTGATTGTCTCTTTTTGGTTGGAGACATAAGAGAAAAGCAATATGTCCAAACCGAGGACCGGTTATAGCCCTTCGAGTTCTAACAGTGCCGAAGATCACCTATAATGTTGGATTGAGGATGAGCAATATTGATCCTCCGAGTAACGATGGCAATGACTTCAATGGATGAATCAAGATTAGTGATAGTGGGTTCAAACTCAAGATCATAAGAGGTGGGGTGAAGATGCCGTTTTGGTTGATGATTTCAAGATCCGAGGGTCTTGAAAGCGTGTATAAGGTTCTCCAAAGTCCGAGGACACTTGAGAAGGAACATGAGAAGAAACAAGATAGCCTTCATCGGATTTGTGGATGGCGGTGTGTGATGTAATCAACTTCAGAAGAATATGGTTTCCCTTCATTAGCAACCTCTCCATTCGGTTTCGCTTCAAGCTTAGTCGCAAATTCTTGAGTCTCAAGCCTAGCAAGGTCCTCAAGATAATGTGATTCATCTTCATCACTCTTATTAGCAATATCCTTGGAGGTGGTACCGCAATATTGTTAGGGAGAAAGAAGGCACAAGTATAGGTTGTTCACCATCTTCAACCTCATCTTCGAGTCATCATCCAAGGTACCGCATTGTTAGTGGGAGACTCTTGAGGACCCGCATTTTGGTTAGCCAAATGTCTAGTGTAACCCAAATAATCGCTATAGTCAAGGTCAAAGACCACGATGACCCCGTCCTTGAACATTAGGCTTATCTTCTAAAAATCTCGTGTTCAAAGTCTCTCTATCTTCTTGGCTTGCAAATTGTACACCCCAGATGCCTCACTATGAGTCGAATAACCCACAATATAACCATCATCGCCTTCTCATCAAACTTTCCCACGGATCACCGGTGTTTAGAATGGTCACTTGACAACCAAAAGGTTTTAGGTAGTGAATGATGTGAACCTTCCCAAAGAGAAGTTCATATGGTGTTTTGAGTTGAGGTCTAGTAATGGAGACCTGTTTAGCACATAGCACGCCGTGCAACAGCTTCGATCCGTAACATAGTGGGCGGTTTAGAGTCGCAAGCATTGATCTTGCGACCTCTATTAAGGTCCTATTCTTTCTTTCACCACCCCATTTTGTTGTGGGGTTCTTGGATTACTATAGTCCCTTTTATACCTTTTGACCCACGTAGTTCTATAAGTATAGCATTCTTGAACTCGTCCCATTATCACAATCGAATTCCCTTAACCTTTTGTTCAACCGATTTTCAACGAGGGTGATGAATTCAACAAGACTTGAGACGTTTCATCTTTGATTCTTAGAAAGAAAACCCAACAAACTGCTATAGCCATCGGTGATAACCAAATGTAAGTACTTATGATCAATGCTTCGACTTGAGTTGGACCAAACAGATCCATGTGGAGCAAGCGAAGAGGTTCGAAATGATGCTCATAGCATTGATAGCTTTGTAAGAGGCTCGTGTTGTTTTCCTTTGTTGCATGCGACACAATTATGATCATTGGTGAAAACTTTGGAGGAAGACCTTCAACAAGACCCATTTTGGAGAGTTTGTTTATGGTCTTGAAATTCACATGAGCCATCCTCCTATGCCATTTATTAGACTCATCAAGGGATGCTTTAGCCACCAAACAGTGAGGTCACCACCAGTTGAACTTCATTAAGGTTGAATGTGTATAAATTGTGAGTTCGAGGACTTTCACAGAATTGAAGTATCTTCGGGAGTTTGAAGTCTTTAGACAAAGACAAGACATTCATTCTCGTAGAAGAGTACTTTGTTCTTGGTGTCACAGATTTGTGAAACGGAGAACAAGTTGAAATGTCAAGTTCCTTAACATAGTACACATTTTCAAAATCCAGATGAGGTGTCTTTATGGTGCCTTTCCCGTGATACTTCCATCACTTCCTCCAAAAGTCACATTGCCTCCTCCTTCTATGGGAACAAAATTGTGCATCATATCTCTGTTCCCGCACATGCTTCCGAATGACCACTATCAACAATACCAATATCTTTATGCTTAAGGGATGATCCTACAAACAACAACAAAATATATACATATAGTTAGTATTTATTGGAGGTTCAAGTCATTCTCGACTTGAACCCGCCTTGTGGATCATGTGTTTAGGATATGAAGATCTAGAGGATCCACCATTGTTCTTGGTCCTTCATTGATGATTGGGTCCCTTGATAGTCCAAGAACAACTCGCCGAGGGCTTCACAGCAGTAGTCCCATATCCCATCCCAGCATACATAGAGTCGACATATGTAGGCCAATAACCATGATTAAAGTATGGGCTAGTTGGTTGCACATAAGGTCTGGCAACTGAACCTCTCCAATGAGAGTCAGTATTAGTTGCTTGTGGGACATAAGGTGGAATATTATCAACATTGGTGCACTTAGATTTATGTTTCTGGTGAGAAGAACATGCACCCAATCTTTGCTCATAGAAATCACAATCCTTAATTAAATGAAATTTACTTCCACATACAAAACATGTCTTCTTCTTGGAAGATTTATTCAAATAGGAGATGTTTGATTACATGCGTATACTTAAATCGAAACATTCAACGAATTGTTTTAACAGATCGGTTATGCAAAGATTTAAAGATAAATCTTCAAGAAACTGTCTTGAAGTTGATTCCTCGCCAGACTTCCTAGAAGGCTTGTAAGTAGACGGGGTGCGTGCTTGGGTGTAGGCTTGGGAAGGTCGACTTTTATTTGAATCACACTTTCATAGGAAGTAGACCCTTGATCCGATGAATTGTCACCGTCGAGCAAGAGACAAATTCATTAGATGAGGCATCGTGGTCCGCAAGTCTTTGACTTTTACCATATAGATGATGTGATCCATCAAAGTCAATAGTGATGGATACGTCTATGGGCATAAATTCACCTCTAATAGGTCCAGGACAAGATGCATTTCACCTTCTTTTACAAAGTTAGCTAATCCCCGGTGTGGATTTACGACCATCATACCTAGCTTCTACTCCTACATACTTTTGAAAGCCTAATCCTAAGCCGAGGTTCTTGATTGATGTTATAGATTTCTCTAGCCGATTATCACTTGAAATTATCCATTCC
Organism: Chrysanthemum lavandulifolium; assembly: GCA_022545495.1. NCBI lineage: Eukaryota > Viridiplantae > Streptophyta > Magnoliopsida > Asterales > Asteraceae > Chrysanthemum > Chrysanthemum lavandulifolium. The sequence goes on from CM040243.1 coordinate 275,147,046, forward strand.
TTATGCCTAGCTATTTCCTCGCCTAGTTTTTCTTTGAGCTCTAGGTTCTCGATACGCGACTTGACCTTTGTTTTCTCGCATAGCTTTTAAGTAATTATTTGCAACTTCTAGATCAAACTGTAACACCTTTATCTTTTCTTCATAAGCTATTTGATTCTTTTGAAACCATACTTTTGTCTTTCTACTATTTTTAATGCTAGTTTATGAGCTTCATTTTCAACATAGCATTCATCAAACTTAGGTTTCATAGCATCATACTCTTCTTTAAGTGCGTTGTATCTTAGACTACAACCAAATATACGATTGTGTACCGAGATAGTCCCATTAAGGAAAACCGATCATGCCTTTCATCCAAGTGCACCTTGCCAAGAATCCAAGCTTATCAAGATCATGAGCTTCCTCATTCACGTGTTCATGTGCACCAAGAGACCTGTTCATCCATGGTGAGGAGAGTCAAGCTCCAGCTTCTGTTGTATCCGCCGATAGGAAATGTAGTTAGCTCCATCTCCACTCTTCTGCCTTTGCATTCCTTGAGAAATGCCCCATCTCGTGGCAAGTGAAACACTTGACTTTTCTCCTGTCAAAGCGAGCTAGTTCCTTTCCCTTGAAAGCAAACTTCCTTCCAGACTTCTCTTCAAACCTTTTGATATCCACTCCGTTGAACGTCTAATGTGTAACCATAACATATCGACTCATCCGTTGAACGTCTAATGTGTAACCATGACATATCGACTCATCCGTTGAACGTCTAATGTATAACCATAACGTATCGACTCATCTGTTGAATGTCTAATGTGTAACCATAACATATCGACTCATCCGTTGAACGTCTAATGTGTAACCATAACATATCGACTCATCCGTTGAACATATCGACTCATCCGTTGAACGTTTAATGTGTAACCATAACTGTGACAACCCGTACTTTCAGGTCATTTCTTGACACAATTTATGCCTCATTATTTCAACATTTATCGTAAACTTGGTTTACGTGTTCCAAATTGCAGAACCTTAAAGGTTTAGCGCGTAATTCATGATTATAACATCACGTACATTTCATATGGACTATGATTAGTCTACATTCCATTGACATCATTTGCACCTCATTAGTTCATTCACGACATTTCATTTCACATTTAACGCGTAATTTTTATATTTAATAAACTTTATCGCGTGAGTTATTATTTTGAATAATTAATCCGTTACTTTCAAAAATGATCCCGAGGTATTTTTATACTTACATTTAGATTATAAAAACTTTATTTTTAGTTTTCCTAGTGTCTCAAATTTATTTGGTACATAAATCGTTAAAGTTAAATTATTACGACGTGTTTCTTAAAAATTATACGATAATTATTTTATCACCCAAATTTCACAAGGAATGTATTTTAACAATTTTTATTATTTCATTACATTCTATTTTGACCTATTAAAAACTTACTTGTACCAAAATTTCCATTTACCTTTACTTGTACATTTCCTACACAATTTACTTACAGTTTCTTACCAATTTATACAAGTAAATGCTTATACATTTTAAAAAGAAAAAAAAAAATAAATCTTTGAGGAACATGATCCCCAAATTTCGGCTAGGGGTGTATTGCATTTAAGAGTTTGGTACAAAATTTCCAATTATATATATGTATACACTTCATCTTAACTTGATATCTCATTCATTTCATTTCACAAGTCAAGAAAATTTTCTTTCTCTTTTCCTTATCTTCACAACCGTCATCATCAAGAGCTAGGAGGGATCAAAATTTTCTTGAGTCCAAGTGTTTTACAATCTAGTTTATACTCTTTATTAGGTTTTGAAATAAAACCAAGAGTATTTAGGATTAACCTTGTTACTTGCACCTCATCATATTCATTTGTAAGCTTGTTTCTTTCATTTTCATGTTTCCTTTTCATTTCATATGAATCTTTTCATTTTGGAGATAGTATGCATGATATGTGATTTATACCATTTTATTTCATGATTTTAGAGTTATTTATAAACTATGGTCATCCTATAAATATTCCCATGGTATTCTTTGGTCTTGATGGTGATTAGGAACCCATGACACCCTAAGAAGGTGTATGGTAGGATTAGATTAGCTTTGGAGTTGATTTGAAGGGATTAGAATACGTTTTGTCCGAGAAAAACTATTTTCGATATGTATATTTTTATGTTCTGTCCTTATTTCGAATTTCTGGAAAAACCTACTGTTGGTACGAAACTTTGGCCTTGATATTTAGAAAATATACTTTAAAACGAATACGTGGTCGCTTGAACGGATAAAACGGACTTATAACGAAGAAGTTATGGATTTTAAAGTTTGACGATTTAAATGTATATTTTTTCGAAAATTCAGCATGCAGTTTTTAGTTTGTTCGGTCAAAACGAGCCTTAAGCTTCACAAATTATTTCGACTAGTCAAAAATATATTAGTTTACTTCGATACGAAGTTAAGGACATATTATACGAGAAAACGGATTTAAAACGACAAAGATATGCACGCTTTTATAAAGTTGCCGAACTATTATTTTCCGAAAAACTATATTATTTTTTTTACGATACAAGTATTTCATTAGTCAGAACGACCATGTTTGCGGTGTTTTTAACCATGATGTGAAACTTTTAGAACGAAATGTCTTCTAGTAAAATCAAGTTCATCGGCCATATTTTTCAAAACAACAAGGCGTTTGTAAAGCGGAGTTATAGTGAATTAATTACGGATGTTCAAACTTGGCGAAACTCATTTTCTCGCACAACATTAGCCAAAATCACTATCTTTAGCCCTTAATATCTTTATGATCGAGACCTTTGGACGAAAACTCCGAATCGAAACTTTTAGATATCGATACAAACTTTCCAAAACCGTCGAGTTCGTTCTCTAACGATCGACGACACCGCTTTTATGACTACTTTTCCAAGCCATTTTGTTAATTTCAAGAAAATTCACGACATTGTTTTGCGATTTAAAAGTGGTAATTTCACCAAAAATCATTATAAAACCATTATAGGATGACATTTTGACGTAAAAACTTGAAAAGTGAATTTTGAAGGATCAAGACGTCAAACGAGTATTTTTCGACGACAAGTATTATTTTCAAAACCCGCAAATGGTATAAATAACATACGAAATGCATGCATAACATTACATTGCAACTCATTATGTATCATATCCTTCACAATAGGTCAAGATTAACGTATCACATTACATCTCGGTGTACTCACTTTTGTCTTCGCATCATTCCACCAAGTGAGTTCCATAGCCCCTACTTTTACTTGTTTTCATAAATGTTTTGGGGGAGATACATGCTCAATTATTTTCATAACTATCATGATTATTTGAAACTACATGTTTAACTAAACTCGAATGTTTAGTCATGCAAAGTAACAAGATACCATAACGTAGTATTTCCATAGTATATTCATTGGACCGATGGTCTTGGTATATTCATTGGACTGATGGTCTTGGTATATTCATTAGATCGATGGTCTTGGTACATTCATTGACCGATGGTCATGGTACATTCATTGAACCGATGGTCTTGGTATAATCATTGCACTAATGGTCATGGAACAATTTGAAATCGCATTTAATTAGGTGTTATATTAAGTAACTATGGATACATTAAGTTAGGCACTATCTTGTGAACTCATTTGACGATTTGGGCTTGAACATAAACTATATTACACTTTGGCAATGGGTTGTGAATACACAGTTGCAAGTTTTGTATGGGCGGAACTTGAACCGAGTGGATTTACGATGCCTTTTTCGCATAAACGATTTTGAAAGGCTTTACATTTCAATTCAAACTCTATGAACTCACTCAACCTTTGTGTTGACACTTTTAGCATTTTTATCTCGTGTTTCTAAGGCATTCACTTCATGGCATGCATTTGGACACATCATGGAGTCGTGGTGACGACGCGCCTCACTTGGGTTTTACGACTTTAAAAACATCGCTTGAATTGTAACAAACTTATTTCCGCAAGTTGATTTTCATTTGGGACCTACTTTGTAAACTCGATTGTTTTATTAAATCAAACGATGTTCTTTTCAAACGACACTTTAAGTCGCTCAATATAACTGTGATTGTGATGCTATGACGGTCAATCCCGTGAATTCCATTCACCGCAAAATGTAATTTGGGGTGTGACAGATTGGCATCGAGCTTCATTATAGAGAACTAGGTTGCATCATTGACCCTAGACTATAACTACATTATCATAGCATCTCATCATTTCATCATAAGTGAATGTTCACTTTACATGCGGTTTTTACGTACATTTTCGAGTTATTTACTTTCATTTCATATCGATTGTCACATGGATGCCTTTAAATACCCATCCCATTATCCTTTTCTCATACTCTAATGTGGAGAATTCCTTGTTATTCCCTATCACGATCTTTACACCAATTGGCTCATCACCGATAACGTCGAATGCCGAGATAAACTTTTAAATAGGGCGAAGTCGCTCTCACTCCTTTGTTTCACCACTAACATGTCGAGTTACACTTTATTCACACATTAAGTCTCTAAACCATCATACATTGAAGCACTTACGACACATCATAACCCATTTCGTAGGAAACCGTCGATCATTTTGAAAAATAACCTCAAACTCATCGCTTATCACATTTCTTTGAAGCGCTTATTATTAACATCGGATTTTGCTACGCCTCACATTTCCTCTTGTTTTGAAGAAGATATGGCAATCAAGAAAGCTACAGCTTGAAATGACCCAAGCGGCTATTCGGTTAGTGAATGATAGCATTGCTAATGCTCTAAGAGTTGAAAGGAAACGGTGGCTGGCCGCCGAGGCCGCTGATCGCTGCCATCGGAAATGCAGGAGGATCCGGAGTTAAGAGTCGTCTTACAAGGATTTCAAAGTGGAGATCCCACCAAGTTTAAAGGGATCAAGGAGCCACCGCCATGGTGCGATGGTTCGAGAAATTGAGTCTCGTGTTTTTGCCGTAATCGCCGGATGATAGTAAGGTCAAATATGCTACAAGTACATTACTCGATGGAGCATTGTCGTGGTGGAATTCATATGCTCAACCGATTGAATGGAGAATGCTTTCAAGCTTACTTGGGAGCAATTCAAGAGTTTGGTGACTAAGAAGTTTTGTCCTCGCACGGAAGTGAAGAAGTTGGAGATGTAATTCTATGAACTAAGGACTATTGGGTACGATATTGACACTTACATTCAAGATTTCAAGAATTGGCCGTGTTATGCCCATCTATGGTTTCGGATAATGAGAAGCTACTGGAGGCTTTCATGAAGGACTCCCAAATTATTCAAGGCGATGTGACTTCTTCCGACCCAAACGATTGAGGAAGCTATTCGATTGACTCAAAAGCTCATGGCCGTGTAGTGAAGAGAGGCAAGTACAACACTAACCAAAACAACAACAACAACGATTTATAACCAAATCAACCACAACAAAAGAAAATGGGAAAACGACCGAGGAGATTATAACAACAACAATCAAAACCGCAACACTAACCATCATCAACAATGTAAAAGAGGGCAAGAAACCGCAATGGTATATGTTGTCGCACCGAAGAGAAGGCAGAGGTTATGCCGAACCTACCCACTATGTAATCGATGTAAGTATCATCACACGGGTCTTTGTCCCGCTAAGTGTTACAAGTGTCAACAATCGACACCTTGCCAGAATTGTAGAGGCAAGGCCATGGTTACATGTTACAAATGCGGGAGCAAGGACACTATCGAATCAATGTCCTCAAAACCAAGGTCAACAAGTCGAAGGTGCTCATGGGAATGTATATATGTTAGAAGGAGGAGGAGGAGCTCGTCAAGGTATCAACGACGGAAGACCAAGAAGTTCGAAACTAACAGTCTTATTTCTCCTTATGTACTATGTCGTACCAAGTTTATGTCTAATCATCATATCCGAAACTTTATAACTTAAAGATGTACTACTTTTCTTGAACCACTCGTTGTAAAATATTCTCATCTATCGTACTTTATTTTCTTTCCGATTTGTTATCATTTACGAGGATTTTAATTCTTTTTACTTCAACTATCATTTTAACGACACTTCTCCATGTCTCTCCTCGATGTTCATCACAATTTTAACATCGTTGACTCAACACCAAACAACATATGAGTCGATTAGTCCAAGCATTGCATAGTTACTCCTAAATTATACATAGCCCGATCACCTATGTCTAATTCAGAAGAATCATGCAATGAAGGAGTAGTAGTCTCATATGAGTAAGCAATTCCGTAATCGAGCCAAATTTTCAAAAGATTTTCTTCAAACCACTTGTTTCAGCTTGATCCGCGTGATGCTTCTTGTTTGATGAGTTGCAAAGATCGAGCTAGAAACAAGTCGTTACCTAAACCGATTTAGCCTAATCTCATGACAGTTCTTGTTTGATGAGTTGTGAGATTAAGTAAAATCGTTACCAAAAGTCTTTGAGGGTTTTGCTCAGAATGGGAAAGTTTGCCACATCAAACCCTAAACCCGATAGACTATCGTGAATCAATTCGTGGACTGAATTCCTTTTTGATGGGCGAATGTGACAACCCGTACTTTCGTGTCATTTCTTGACACAATTTATGCCTCATTATTTCAACATTTATCGTAAACTTGGTTTACGTGTTCCAAATTGCAGAACCTTAAAGGTTTAGCGGCGAATTCATGATTATAACATCACGTACATTTCATATGGACTATGATTAGTCTACATTCCATTGACATCATTTGCACCTCATTAGTTCATTCACGACATTTCATTTCACATTTAACGCGTAATTTTTATATTTAATAAACTTTATCGCGTGAGTTATTATTTTGAATAATTAATCCGTTACTTTCAAAAATGATCCCGAGGTATTTTTATACTTACATTTAGTTTATAAAAACTATATTTTTAGTTTTCCTAGTGTCTCAAATTTATTTGGTACATAAATCGTTAAAGTTAAATTATTACGACGTGTTTCTTAAAAATTATACGATAATTATTTTATCACCCAAATTTCACAAGGAATGTATTTTAACAATTTTTATTATTTCATTACATTCTATTTTGACCTATTAAAAACTTACTTGTACCAAAATTTCCATTTACCTTTACTTGTACATTTCCTACACAATTTACTTACACTTTCTTACCAATTTATACAAGTAAATGCTTATACATTTTAAAAAAAAAAAAAAATCTTTGAGGAACATGATCCCCAAATTTCGGCTAGGGGTGTATTGCATTTAAGAGTTTGGTACAAAATTTCCAATTATATATATGTATACACTTCATCTTAACTTGATATCTCATTCATTTCATTTCACAAGTCAAGAAAATTTTCTTCTCTTTTCCTTATCTTCACAACCGGTCATCATCAAGAGCTAGGAGGGATCAAAATTTTCTTGAGTCCAAGTGTTTTACAATCTAGTTTATACTCTTTATTAGGTTTTGAAATAAAACCAAGAGTATTTAGGATTAACCTTGTTACTTGCACCTCATCATATTCATTTGTAAGCTTGTTTCTTTCATTTTCATGTTTCCTTTTTCATTTCATATGAATCTTTTCATTTTTGGAGATAGTATGCATGATATGTGATTTATACCATTTTATTTCATGATTTTAGAGTTATTTATAAACTATGGTCATCCTATAAATATTCCCATGGTATTCTTTGGTCTTGATGGTGATTAGGAACCCATGACACCCTAACAAGGTGTATGGTAGGATTAGATTAGCTTTGGAGTTGATTTGAAGGGATTAGAATAGGTTTTGTCCGAGAAAAACTATTTTCGATATGTATATTTTTATGTTCTGTCCTTATTTCGAATTTCTGGAAAAACCTACTGTTGGAACAAAACTTTGGCCTTGATATTTAGAAAATATACTTTAAAACGAATCCGTGGTCGCTTGAACGGATAAAACGGACTTATAACGAAGAAGTTATGGATTTTAAAGTTTGACGATTTAAATGTATATTTTTCTCGAAAATTCAGCATGCGTTTTTAGTTTGTTCGGTCAAAAACGAGCCTTAAGCTTCACAAATTATTTCGACTAGTCAAAATATATTAGTTTACTTCGATACGAAGCTAAGGACATATTATACGTAGAAAACGGATTTAAAACGACAAAGATATGCACGTTTTTATAAAGTTGCCGTAACTATTATTTTCTGAAAAACTATATTTTTTTTTACGATACAAGTATTTCATTAGCTGTAACGACCATGTTTGCGGCTGTTTTTAACCATGATGTGAAACTTTTTAGAACGAAATGTCTTCTAGTAAAATCAAGTTCATCGGCCATATTTTTCAAAACAACAAGCCGTTTGTAAAGCGGAGTTATAGTGAATTAATTACGGATGTTCAAACTTGGCCGAAACTCATTTTCTGCACAACATTAGCCAAAATCACTATCTTTAGCCCTTAATATCTTTATGATCGAGACCTTTTGGACGAAAACTCCTGAACTGAAACTTTTAGATATCGATACAAACTTTCCAAAACCGTCGAGTTCGTTTTCTAACGATCGACGACACCGCTTTTACGACTACTTTTCCAAGCCATTTTGTTAATTTCAAGAAAATTCGACGACATTGTTTTGCGATTTAAAAGTGGTAATTTCACCAAAATCATTATAAAACCATTATAGGATGACATTTTGACGTAAAACTTGAAAAGTGAATTTTGAAGGATCAAGACGTCAAACGAGTATTTTCGACGACAAGTATTATTTTCAAAACCCGCAAATGGTATAAATAACATACTAAATGCATGCATAACATTACATTGCAACTCATTACGATCATATCCTTCACAATAGGTCAAGATTAACGATCACATTACATCTCGGTGTACTCACTTTTGTCTTCGCATCATTCCACCAAGTGAGTTCCATAGCCCCTACTTTTACTTGTTTTCATAAATGTTTTGGGGAGATACATGCTCAATTATTTTCATAACTATCATGATTATTTGAAACTACATGTTTAATCGAATCGAATGTTTAGTCATGCAAAGTAACAAGATACCATACGTAGTATTTCCATAGTATATTCATTGACCGATGGTCTTGGTATATTCATTGGACCGATGGTCTTGGTATATTCATTAGATCGATGGTCTTGGTACATTCATTGGATCGATGGTCATGGTACATTCATTGAACCGATGGTCTTGGTATAATCATTGCACTAATGGTCATGGAACAATTTGAAACCGCATTTAATTAGGTGTTATATTAAGTAACTATGGATACATTAAGTTAGGCACTATCTTGTGAACTCATTTGACGATTTGGGCTTGAACATAAACTATATTACACTTTGGCAATGGGTTGTGAATACACAGTTGCAAGTTTTGTATGGGCGGAACTTGGAACTAAGTGGATTTACGATGCCTTTGCTGCATAAACGATTTTGAAAGGCTTTACATTTCAATTCAAACTCTATGAACTCACTCAACCTTTGTGTTGACACTTTTAGCATGTTTTTATCTCAGGTTTCTAAGGCATTCACTTCATGGCATGCATTTGGACACATCATGGAGTCGTGGTGACGACGCGTCTAACTTGGGTTTTACGCACTTTAAAAACATCGTTTGAATTGTAACAAACTTATTTCCGCACAAGTTGATTTTCATTTGGGACCTACTTTGTAAACTCTGATTGTTTTATTAAATCAAACGATGTTCTTTTCAAACGACACTTTAAGTCGTTCAATATAACTGTGATTGTGATGCTATGACAACAATCCCGTGAATTCCATTCACGCAAAAAATGTAATTGGGGTGTGACAATAACATACCGACTCATCCGCTGAACGCCTAATGTGTAACCATAACATCTGCACTCATCCGTTGAACTCTAATGTGTAACCATAACATGTCGACTCATCCGTTGAACGCCTAATATGTTACCAAAACATATCGACTCATCCGCTGAACGCCTAATGTGTAACCATAACATACCGACTCATCCGCTGAACGTCTAATGTGTAACCATAACATATTGACTCATCCGTTGAACGTCTAATGTGTAACCATAACATATCGACTCATCCATTGAACGCCTAATGTGTAACCATAACATATCGACTCATCCGTTGAACATATTCACTCATCTGTTGAACGTTTAATGTGTAACCATAACATACCGACTCATCCGCTGAACGCCTAATGTGTAACCATAACATATCGACTCATCCGCTGAACGCCTAATGTGTGACCATAACATATCGACTCATCCGCTGAACGCCTAATATGTTACCATAACATATCGACTTATCCGCTGAACGCCTAATGTGTAACCATAACATACCGATTCATCCGCTGAACGCCTAATGTGTAACCATAACATATTGACTCATCCGCTGAACGCCTAATGTGTAACCATGACATATCGACTCATCCGCTGAACGCCTAATGTGTAACCATAATGATCGACTCATCCGCTGAACGCCTAATGTGTAACCATAACATATCGACTCATCCGCTGAACGCCTAATGTGTAACCATAACATATCGACTCATCCGTTGAACATATCGACTCATCCGTTGAACGTTTAATGTGTAACCATAACATACCGACTCATCCGTTGAACGTCTAATGTGTAACCATAACATACTGACTCATCCGTTGAACGTCTAATGTGTAACCATAACATACCGACTCATCCGTTGAACGTCTAATGTGTAACCATAACCTATCGACTCATCCGTTGTACGTCTAATGTGAAACCATGACATATCGACTCGTCCGTTGAACCTCTAATGTGTAACCATAACATATAAACTCATCCGTTGATCGTCTGATGTGTAACCATAACATATCGACTCATCCGTTGAACGTCTAATGTGTAACCATAACATACCGACTCATTCGTTGAACGTCTGATATGTAACCATAACATACCAACTCATCCGTTGAACGTCTAATGTGTAACCATAACATATCGACTGACACGTTGAACGTCTAATGTGTAACCATAACATACCGACTCATCCGTTGAACGTCTTATGTGTAACCATAACATATCGACTCATCCGTTGAACGTCTAATGTGTAACCATGACATATTGACTCATCCGTTGAATGTCTAATGTGTAACCATAACATACCGACTAATCCGTTGAACGTCTATTGTGTAACCATAACATACTGACTCATCCGTTGAACGTCTAATGTGTAACCATAACATATCGACTCATCCGTTGAACGTCTAATGTGTAACCATAACATATCGACTCATCCGTTGAACGTCTAATGTGTAACCATAACATACCGACTCATCCGTTGAAAGTCTAATGTGTAACCATAACATATCGACTCATCCGTTGAACGTCTAATATGTAACCATAACATATCGACTCATTCTTTGAACGCCTAATGTGTAACCATAACATATCGACTCATCCGTTGAACATATTCACTCATCTGTTGAACGTTTAATGTTTAACCATAACATACCGACTCATCCGTTGCACGTCTAATGTGTAACCATAACATATCGACTCATCCGTTGAACGTCTAATGTGTAACTATAACATATCGACTGATTCGTTGAACGTCTAATATGTTACCATAACATATCGACTTATCCGTTGAACGTCTAATGTGTAACCATAACATACCGACTCATCCGCTGAACGCCTAATGTGTAACCATAACATATCGACTCATCCGCTGAACATATCGACTCATCCGCTGAACGCTTAATGTGTAATCATAACATACCGACTCATCCGCTGAACGCCTAATGTGTAACCATAACATACCGACTCATCCGCTGAACGCCTAATGTGTAACCATAACATACCGACTCATCCGCTGAACGCCTAATGTGTAACCATAACCTATCGACTCATCCGTTGTACTTCTAATGTGAAACCATGACATATCGACTCATCCGCTGAACGCCTAATGTGTAACCATAACATATAAACTCATCCGCTGATCGCGTCGATGTGTAACCATAACATATCGACTCATCCGCTGAACGCCTAATGTGTAACCATAACATACCGACTCATCCGTTGAACGTCTGATATGTAACCATAACATACCAACTCATCCGTTGAACGTCTAATGTGTAACCATAACATATCGACTGACACGTTGAACGTCTAATGTGTAACCATAACATACCGACTCATCCGTTGAACGTCTTATGTGTAACCATAACATATCGACTCATCCGTTAAACGTCTAATGTGTAACCATGACATATTGACTCATCCGTTGAATGTCTAATGTGTAACCATAACATACCGACTCATTCGTTGAACGTCTATTGTGTAACCATAACATACTGACTCATCCGTTGAACGTCTAATGTGTAACCATAACATATCGACTCATCCGTTGAACGTCTAATGCGTAACCATAACATATCGACTCATCCGTTGAACGTCTAATGTGTAACCATAACATACCGACTCATCCGTTGAAAGTCTAATGTGTAACCATAACATATCGACTCATCCGCTGAACGCCTAATATGTAACCATAACATATCGACTCATTCGCTGAACGCCTAATGTGTAACCATAACATATCGACTCATCCGCTGAACATATTCACTCATCCGCTGAACGCTTAATGTTTAACCATAACATACCGACTCATCCGCTGAACGCCTAATGTGTAACCATAACATATCGACTCATCCGCTGAACGCCTAATGTGTAACTATAACATATCGACCGATTCGCTGAACGCCTAATATGTTACCATAACATATCGACTTATCCGCTGAACGCCTAATGTGTAACCATAACATACCGACTCATCCGCTGAACGCCTAATGTGTAACCATAACATATTGACTCATCCGCTGAACGCCTAATGTGTAACCATAACATATCGACTCATCCGCTGAACGCCTAATGTGTAACCATGACATATCGACTCATCCGCTGAACGCCTAATGTGTAACCATAACGTATCGACTCATCCGCTGAATGTCTAATGTGTAACCATAACCATATCGACTCATCCGCTGAACGCCTAATGTGTAACCATAACATATCGACTCATCCGCTGAACATATCGACTCATCCGCTGAACGCTTAATGTGTAACCATAACATACCGACTCATCCGCTGAACGCCTAATGTAACCATAACATACGCACTCATCCGCTGAACTTCTAATGTGTAACCATAACATATCGACTCATCCGCTGAACGCCTAATATGTTACCAAAACATATCGACTCATCCGCTGAACGCCTAATGTGTAACCATAACATACCGACTCATCCGCTGAACGCCTAATGTGTAACCATAACATATTGACTCATCCGCTGAACGCCTAATGTGTAACCATAACATATCGACTCATCCGCTGAACGCCTAATGTGTAACCATAACATATCGACTCATCCGCTGAACATATTCACTCATCCATTGAACGCTTAATGTGTAACCATAACATACCGACTCATCCGCTGAACGCCTAATGTGTAACCATAACATATCGACTCATCCGCTGAACGCCTAATGTGTAACCATAACATATCGACTCATCCGCTGAACGCCTAATATGTTACCATAACATATCGACTTATCCGCTGAACGCCTAATGTGTAACCATAACATACCGACTCATCCGCTGAACGCCTAATGTGTAACCATAACATATTGACTCATCCGCTGAACGCCTAATGTGTAACCATAACATATCGACTCATCCGCTGAACGCCTAATGTGTAACCATGACATATCGACTCATCCGCTGAACGCCTAATGTGTAACCATAACATATCGACTCATCCGCTGAACGCCTAATATGTAACCATAACATATCGACTCATCCGCTGAACGCCTAATGTGTAACCATAACATATCGACTCATCCGTTGAACATATCGACTCATCCGTTGAACGTTTAATGTGTAACCATAAGATACCGACTCATCCGTTGAACGTTTAATGTGTAACCATAACATACCGACTCATCCGTTGAACGTCTAATGTGTAACCATAACATACTGACTCATCCGTTGAACGTCTAATGTGTAACCATAACATACCGACTCATCCGTTGAACGTCTAATGTGTAACCATAACCTATCGACTCATCCGTTGTACGTCTAATGTGAAACCATGACATATCGACTCGTCCGCTGAACCTCTAATGTGTAACCATAACATATAAACTCATCCGCTGATCGTCGATGTGTAACCATAACATATCGACTCATCCGCTGAACGCCTAATGTGTAACCATAACATACCGACTCATTCGTTGAACGTCGATATGTAACCATAACATACCAACTCATCCGCTGAACGCCTAATGTGTAACCATAACATATCGACCGACACGCTGAACGCCTAATGTAACCATAACATACCGACTCATCCGCTGAACGCCTTATGTGTAACCATAACATATCGACTCATCCGCTGAACGCCTAATGTGTAACCATGACATATTGACTCATCCGCTGAATGTCTAATGTGTAACCATAACATACCGACTCATTCGTTGAACGCCTATTGTGTAACCATAACATACCGACTCATCCGCTGAACGCCTAATGTGTAACCATAACATATCGACTCATCCGTTGAACGCCTAATGTGTAACCATAACATATCGACTCATCCGCTGAACGCCTAATGTAACCATAACATACCGACTCATCCGCTGAAAGTCTAATGTGTAACCATAACATATCGACTCATCCGTTGAACGCCTAATATGTAACCATAACATATCGACTCATTCTTTGAACGCCTAATGTGTAACCATAACATATCGACTCATCCGCTGAACATATTCACTCATCCGCTGAACGCTTAATGTTTAACCATAACATACCGACTCATCCGCTGCACGCCTAATGTGTAACCATAACATATCGACTCATCCGCTGAACGCCTAATGTGTAACTATAACATATCGACTGATTCGTTGAACGTCTAATATGTTACCATAACATATCGACTTATCCGTTGAACGTCTAATGTGTAACCATAACATACCGACTCATCCGTTGAACGTCTAATGTGTAACCATAACATATCGACTCATCCGTTGAACATATCGACTCATCCGTTGAACGTTTAATGTGTAATCATAACATACCGACTCATCCGTTGAACGTCTAATGTGTAACCATAACATACTGACTCATCCGTTGAACGTCTAATGTGTAACCATAACATACCGACTCATCCGTTGAACGTCTAATGTGTAACCATAACCTATCGACTCATCCGTTGTACTTCTAATGTGAAACCATGACATATCGACTCATCCGTTGAACGTCTAATGTGTAACCATAACATATAAACTCATCCGTTGATCGTCTGATGTGTAACCATAACATATCGACTCATCCGTTGAACGTCTAATGTGTAACCATAACATACCGACTCATCCGTTGAACGTCTGATATGTAACCATAACATACCAACTCATCCGTTGAACGTCTAATGTGTAACCATAACATATCGACTGACACGTTGAACGTCTAATGTGTAACCATAACATACCGACTCATCCGCTGAACGCCTTATGTGTAACCATAACATATCGACTCATCCGTTAAACGCCTAATGTGTAACCATGACATATTGACTCATCCGCTGAATGTCTAATGTGTAACCATAACATACCGACTCATTCGTTGAACGTCTATTGTGTAACCATAACATACTGACTCATCCGTTGAACGTCTAATGTGTAACCATAACATATCGACTCATCCGTTGAACGTCTAATGCGTAACCATAACATATCGACTCATCCGTTGAACATCTAATGTGTAACCATAACATACCGACTCATCCGTTGAAAGTCTAATGTGTAACCATAACATATCGACTCATCCGTTGAACGTCTAATATGTAACCATAACATATCGACTCATTCGTTGAACGCCTAATGTGTAACCATAACATATCGACTCATCCGTTGAACATATTCACTCATCTGTTGAACGTTTAATGTTTAACCATAACATACCGACTCATCCGTTGAACGTCTAATGTGTAACCATAACATATCGACTCATCCGCTGAACGCCTAATGTGTAACTATAACATATCGATCGATTCGTTGAACGCCTAATATGTTACCATAACATATCGACTTATCCGCTGAACGCCTAATGTGTAACCATAACATACCGACTCATCCGCTGAACGCCTAATGTGTAACCATAACATATTGACTCATCCGCTGAACGCCTAATGTGTAACCATAACATATCGACTCATCCGCTGAACGCCTAATGTGTAACCATGACATATCGACTCATCCGCTGAACGCCTAATGTGTAACCATAACGTATCGACTCATCCGCTGAATGTCTAATGTAACCATAACCATATCGACTCATCCGCTGAACGCCTAATGTGTAACCATAACATATCGACTCATCCGCTGAACATATCGACTCATCCGCTGAACGCTTAATGTGTAACCATAACATACCGACTCATCCGTTGAACGCCTAATGTGTAACCATAACATACGACTCATCCGCTGAACTCTAATGTGTAACCATAACATATCGACTCATCCGCTGAACGCCTAATATGTTACCAAAACATATCGACTCATCCGCTGAACGCCTAATGTGTAACCATAACATACCGACTCATCCGCTGAACGCCTAATGTGTAACCATAACATATTGACTCATCCGCTGAACGCCTAATGTGTAACCATAACATATCGACTCATCCGCTGAACGCCTAATGTGTAACCATAACATATCGACTCATCCGTTGAACATATTCACTCATCGTTGAACGCTTAATGTGTAACCATAACATACCGACTCATCCGTTGAACGCCTAATGTGTAACCATAACATATCGACTCATCCGCTGAACGCCTAATGTGTAACCATAACATATCGACTCATCCGCTGAACGCCTAATATGTTACCATAACATATCGACTTATCCGCTGAACGCCTAATGTGTAACCATAACATACCGACTCATCCGCTGAACGCCTAATGTGTAACCATAACATATTGACTCATCCGCTGAACGCCTAATGTGTAACCATAACATATCGACTCATCCGCTGAACGCCTAATGTGTAACCATGACATATCGACTCATCCGCTGAACGCCTAATGTGTAACCATAACATATCGACTCATCCGCTGAACGCCTAATATGTAACCATAACATATCGACTCATCCGCTGAACGCCTAATGTGTAACCATAACATATCGACTCATCCGCTGAACATATCGACTCATCCGCTGAACGCTTAATGTGTAACCATAAGATACCGACTCATCCGCTGAACGCCTAATGTGTAACCATAACATACCGACTCATCCGCTGAACGCCTAATGTGTAACCATAACATATCGACTCATCCGGTGAACGTCTAATATGTTACCAAAACATATCGACTCATCCGCTGAATGTCTAATGTGTTACCATAACATACCGACTCATCCGCTGAACGCCTAATGTGTAACCATAACATATCGACTCATCCGCTGAACGCCTAATGTGTAACCATAACATACCGACTCATCCGCTGAACGCCTAATGTGTAACCATAACATACCGACTCACCCGCTGAACGCCTAATGTGTAACCATAACATATCGACTCATCCGCTGAACGCCTAATGTGTAACCATAACATACCGACTCATCCGCTGAACGCCTAATGTGTAACCATAACATACCGACTCATCCGCTGAACGTCTAATGTGTAACCATAACATATCGACTCATCCGTTGAACGTCTAATGTGTAACCATAACATACCGACTCATCCGTTGAACGTCTAATATGTAACCATAACATACCGACTCATCCGTTGAACATCTAATGTGTAACCATAACATATCGACTGACACGTTGAACGTTTAATGTGTAACCATAACATACCGACTCATCCGTTGAATGTCTTATGTGTAACCATAACATATCGACTCATCTGTTGAACGTCTAATGTGTAACCATGACATATTGACTCATCCGTTGAATGTCTAATGTGTAACCATAACATACCGACTAATCCGTTGAACGTCTATTGTGTAACCATAACATACTGACTCATCCGTTGAACGTCTAATGTGTAACCATAACATATCAACTCATCCGTTGAACGTCTAATGTGTAACCATATAATATCGACTCATCCGTTGAACGTCTAATGTGTAACCATAACATATCGACTCATCCGTTGAAAGTCTAATGTGTAACCATAACATATCGACTCATCCGTTGAACGTCTAATATATAACCATAACATATCGACTCATTCTTTGAACGCCTAATGTGTAACCATAACATATCGACTCATCCGCTGAACATATTCACTCATCCATTGAACGCTTAATGTGTAACCATAACATACCGACTCATCCGCTGAACGCCTAATGTGTAACCATAACATATCGACTCATCCGCTGAACGCCTAATGTGTAACTATAACATATCGACTCATCCGCTGAACGCCTAATATGTTACCATAACATATCGACTTATCCGCTGAACGCCTAATGTGTAAGCATAACATACCGACTCATCCGCTGAACGCCTAATGTGTAACCATAACATATTGACTCATCCGTTGAACGCCTAATGTGTAACCATAACATATCGACTCATCCGCTGAACGCCTAATGTGTAACCATGACATATCGACTCATCCGCTGAACGCCTAATGTGTAACCATAACGTATCGACTCATCCGCTGAATGTCTAATGTGTAACCATAACATATCGACTCATCCGCTGAACGCCTAATGTGTAACCATAACATATCGACTCACACGCTGAACATATCGACTCATCCGCTGAACGCTTAATGTGTAACCATAACATACCGACTCATCCGCTGAACGTCTAATGTGTAACCATAACATATAGACTCATCCGCTGAACGCCTAATGTGTAACCATAACATATCGACTCATCCGCTGAACGTCTAATATGTTACCAAAACATATCGACTCATCCGTTGAACGCCTAATGTGTAACCATAACATACCGACTCATCCGCTGAACGCCTAATGTGTAACCATAACATATTGACTCATCCGCTGAACGCCTAATGTAACCATAACATATCGACTCATCCGCTGAACGCCTAATGTGTAACCATAACATATCGACTCATCCGCTGAACATATTCACTCATCCATTGAACGCTTAATGTGTAACAATAACATACCGACTCATCGTTGAACGCCTAATGTGTAACCATAACATATCAACTCATCCGCTGAACGCCTAATGTAACCATGACATATCGACTCATCCGCTGAACGCCTAATGTGTAACCATAACATATCGACTCATCCATTGAACGCCTAATGTAACCATAACATATCGACTCATCCGCTGAACATATCGACTCATCCGCTGAACGCTTAATGTGTAACCATAACATACCGACTCATCCGCTGAACGCCTAATGTGTAACCATAACATATCAACTCATCCGCTGAACGCCTAATGTGTAACCATGACATATCGACTCATCCGCTGAACGTCTAATGTGTAACCATAACGGATCGACTCATCCGCTGAACGCCTAATGTGTAACCATAACATATCGACTCATCCGCTGAACGCCTAATGTGTAACCATAACATATCGACTCATCCGCTGAACATATCGACTCATCCATTGAACGCTTAATGTGTAACCATAACATACCGACTCATCCGCTGAACGCCTAATGTAACCATAACATACCGACTCATCCGTTGAACGCTCATGTGTAACCATAACATACCGACTCATCCGTTGAACGCCTAATGTGTAACCATAACCTATCGACTCATCCGTTGTACGTCTAATGTGAAACCATGACATATCGACTCATCCGTTGAACGTCTAATGTGTAACCATAACATATAAACTCATCCGTTGATCGTCTGATGTGTAACCATAACATATCGACTCATCCGTTGAACGTCTAATGTGTAACCATAACATACCGACTCATCCGTTGAACGTCTTATGTGTAACCATAACATATCGACTCATCCGTTGAACGTCTAATGTGTAACCATGACATATTGACTCATCCGTTGAATGTCTAATGTGTAACCATAACATACCGACTCATTCATTGAACGTCTATTGTGTAACCATAACATACTGACTCATCCGTTGAACGTCAAATGTGTAACCATAGCATATCGACTCATCCGTTGAACGTCTAATGTGTAACCATAACATATCGACTCATCCGTTGAACGTCTAATGTGTAACCATAACATACCGACTCATCCGTTGAAAGTCTAATGTGTAACCATAACATATCGACTCATCCGTTGAACGTATAATATGTAACCATAACATATCGACTCATTCGTTGAACGCCTAATGTGTAACCATAACATATCGACTCATCCGTTGAACATATTCACTCATCTGTTGAACGTTTAATGTGTAACCATAACATACCGACTCATCCGCTGAACGCCTAATGTGTAACCATAACATATCGACTCATCCGCTGAACGCCTAATGTGTAACTATAACATATCGACTCATCCGCTGAACGCCTAATATGTTACCATAACATATCGACTTATCCGTTGAACGTCTAATGTGTAACCATAACATACCGACTCATCCGTTGAACGTCTAATGTGTAACCATAACATATTGACTCATCCGTTGAACGTCTAATGTGTAACCATAACATATCGACTCATCCGTTGAACATTTAATGTGTAACCATGACATATCGACTCATCCGTTGAACGTCTAATGTTTAACCATAACGTATCGACTCATCTGTTGTGTAGCAACCCGTAAATTTTCATAAGGTAAAATGACTATTTTACCCTTTGACTTCTTAAAAATTGACCTTGACTTTGACTTTTTACTATTTGACTTTTACCGTAACGTAAAAGCAAATACTGTAACTGGTAGTAACCAGTAATTTCCCAAGTTAAATAATTCAATCTGTTTCAAATTATTACACTCTGAACATTTTGTTCACCTTTGGCTATAAATAATTATTTAAAGTTGTGACTTCAATAATTACGAAAGTTTAATCATATAAACTTTCCTCGCGGTCAACACAAGACTACGATAAGTCTAGGTGTTCAAAATACTCTATTTTTATCAATAGTGATATTTTGTATGAACTATTGCTACCTTGTTAGTTTTACGTAAACATTTTAATTTTTACGTAATACGCGTGCCCAACCTACGTTATTAAGTTTTAACAACATAGACGTACTCAAATAGACTTATCACACCTTTAATATACCTAGTTGGTGTATATTGATAAGTTTTGACATTTTCATAAGTATTATATTTTTATGTTACCCGGTTTTAAGTTTCGTGACTTAAGGGCTTAACATTAGTAATTACCGGGACCAAACTACACTCCGTGACTCAATATTATCACAAAGTAATAATAAAACAAACCAAACTCACCACCTCATAGTAGAGGTGGCGTTTGATGACCAACACAAAGACCACATGGCATTGTATTAGTAACTATGTGTTTATATGTAGACACATGTACTTCTAAAGGGATAAGAGCTTATACAAAACTTCATATCAAAGATAACTTCATTTGTAAGATAAAAATCTACTCAATATATCTTGGTCTTTCCTCTCCTCTTCACCGTACAAACACAACACCAAAATACCATCATCTACTTTAATTCATACTTCAAGTTGTACTAAGAAGATGAAGATCTAGGTGATCTCTACATGGTACAAGGGTTGTTTTGATGTTTACAAGGGTGAATTAGGAGCTACACAAGGTATTAGGGGCTGAATAAAAAGAGCTATTTCAAGGGTAAAGAGATTAGTGAAGCATGGGTTAAGAGGATGAAGACAAGGGTTGAAGATTGAAAGAAGTTAGGCTTGATTATTTGTAACTACTCAACCCAACTTTGTAAGAATTTGTCTAATATTTCTTATCATTCAATATGGTTGTAATAATATTTATTGGATGTAAATTTGATATAAGTAGTATATGTAATATGGCTTGGTTGATGTTGTACATGAAGTTTTGATCATGAAAATAAGCTAAAACAAGCTTTAGGTGGGTTTTGTAAGTTGAAATTCTGCAACAGTCCCAAAGATGGATTAAACTGATCATCTCAGTAAACTTTGAGGTTAATTCAGTAAGATAGGCTTGTAGAGCTATGTCTTATGGTCGTTTCGCCGGGTGGCGCACTTCATAACTCATCTCGATGAGTAAATGAGAGCCAAAATGGTAAAACATGTCAAAATCTGCACACCAGACTTAATTTGGGAAAAGCCCATGGTTCTGGTCATTTCTGGAAGTCGACTCAGTTTTATGAAATGTAGCTAAGACATAAACTTGAAGTTTGGCGAAAGCCGCATGTCAAAACAAGTTGTAGAACTCAACTTATGGTCGTTTTGGCAGGGCTGAATGTGCAGCCAAATTTTCTGTAATGAAAAATAGGTAATTACTTGTTATTAGACAATTGATATAAGTAAACTTTGGACTTTGGACTTGATTAAGCTTTATAACCTGTTAGAGGAAGTAAAAACTAAAACTTGGGCTTTTGAATCACTTAAAAAGGACTTATGGTTAGAAAGTTATGGCCAAATGAAGATGACTAGAGGTGAATATGTTGTTAGATCAAAAAGTTGCTGAAACGATTTTAAAACGCGATTTAAACCCTTTTCTGGTCCGAATCAGCAAAAGTGTAAAACACGAAAGTTGCTCAGAATCACGTTTTCTACAAAAACTCGCGAGCACATAAGCAGAAAGTGAACGGAAAGTCTTAAAAACAACAAATACTAAACGGACCTGTTGCGACTAGAAAACAACCATGGTCATGGAAACTTCGTGTATTTTGATCCTTTGAGGCCGAAACGAAGCCAAGGTTAAGCCGAGGCTGTTGTCTTAAGGTCTTTAAACTTAGAAATAACCATAGTAATGACCTTAAATATCATCTCAAGTTGTTTAAACATAATTTAGTCAAGACGGCTAGTTTGGGTATGTTAACCGAAACTTGTTTTCAAAAACTTGGTCATTAAATGGAATTTTACTAGACATTGACAAAACTATTTTGAAACCTTTATATACCACGATATCATAATATGACACACCGATATTATTTCATCGCAACACTTAAGGGATACCTCAACTTAAGATTTATGTACAACATCATATCATAAGCCAACATACTACATTTACGTGTACACTTATATCGTACACCATACTAAAACGTGAATACTATGCTTTCAGAGGTAACCGTTAAAGATCGTGATCTTGTCATACTCACCGTTGATAAACATTATATCGTTACACTTGCTGCTGATCACTCTGTGAGTTTCATAGCCCCGACTTTTGTTTAACTGTTTCATAAACTCTTTGGGGAGATACATGCTCTTGCTTTTACTATATGCTAAAATGCTTTATTATGGACAATTACTTGTAAACCGAATGCCTTGATCAGATTATTGCAAACCACTAAGTTGTTTATGCCAAAAGTCCCCAACATCATGGACCACTAATCACTGGGAGTGAGCGCAAATATTGTGGATAGGCCTATCGGAATTGACGCACCCGTCTATGTTATCGGAAATAACAAGGCGCACATTATTTGAGGTTACCTAGGTATATGGAAATTACCTACCCGGGGCAAGTTACTTATCTATATATATCGTCCGGTGATATATATACAACAGTCAGTCGTGAGTGCCATGAGCTTAGAGCAATAATAATTTTCAAGAAGATAATTGTACACATTGCAATTATACTATAAACTATATTGTCCACTACTGTTTTCAAACCTATGAGGTTTTTATCGTTTGTATTGACCGGTTAAGCAATCAAACGCACTATGGGCGTAGCCCACTACTTGATAAACTTGATATCTTGTGATCAACTGTTTTGCTTACAAACCTATGAACTCACTCAACCATTGTGTTGACACTTTTTAGCATGTTATCTCAGGTTCTAAAGGAATTAGCTGGCATGGCATGTGAAGGCGCACGGAAAATATTTTGAAGAGAATGCATATATTATCATTCGAAAAACTTTACAATTTTTATGTTGTACTTTTTATACTTGTACAAACTTGTGGGACCGGTTTGTAAACTCTGATATTTTAATCGAATGATAATTGATTTCAAAACGTCTCATTTAGAGTCGTCAGTAATTTCTTGTGAACTATGAAGTAATACCCCAGTGACACAATCTTCCGCTACGATAATTTTGGGGGTGTTACAGATTGGTATCAGAGCTTTAGTTATAGAGAACCAGGTTGCATTTAAACCTCGACTATAGCTGCCTCTTATGTTTAAGCCGTAACACTCATTGCTGTCTTCAACATTCCGTGCGCCATGCCTACTGCTTATCACAATACCGTATTATTTATATAAAGACTGTTTATATGGATTGACTAAACATAACTGCATATGCCATTCCAAGGCGTTATGGCACAACCAGATATCCTTGATCATATACATGTTTGTGATCTACGAAATTTTCTCAGACATTGTAGTGGATACAATGGTCTCATTACTATTAAGACATTGAGTATGCAATGGTCTTTCTTATATCTCAAACATCATGAGATACACAGTTGACTTAGACATATCTCAGACATCGTGAGATACACAGTTGACTTAGACATATCTCAGACATCGTGAGATACACAATTGGCCTAAATATATCTTAGATATTAAGAGATACACAATAGTTTTATCTATTTCTCAGACATTGTGTGTGTGCACAATGGTCTCGCTGGTATTTCTCAAACATTGTGAGAAAACTACTTCATAACTATGAACTCACCAATTCTTTTGAAAGCTAGGTTGATTCTCTCTGATTATTTAACTCCTCATCGTTGAAGATGAGTGTGAACATTCATTCCATACTCTTGGAACATTTACGAAGTCTCGTAATACACCACCTGGTAACTCATCGATTAAGTATGAGTGTTGTCTCGGAAATTCTTAAGTAGGATGATTTGGAATATCCTTATTTAAATGGTGGGACGCCTTTTCATTTAAATAAAGAAATTTCAAATCACGAACCATAAGTTTATGATTTCTTACTTGCATAAATTGGGACGCTTTATGTAAGTAATGAATTATAAATGAGTGGGCTTATTTGTGTGACAACCCGTGCTTTGTGTCATTTCTCGATACGGTTCATGTCTCATTATTTCAACATTTTAGTAAACTTGGTTTACTTGTTTCAAATTCGCGTAACCTTGGAGGTTTAGCGGCGAATTCATGATCATGTCATCACGTACATTTCATATGGACTATTATTAGTCTACATTTCATGGACATCATGTGCATTTCATTAGTACATTCACGACATTTCATTTCACCTTCAACGCGTAATTTTTATATTTAATAAACTTTATCGCGTGAGTTTTTATTTTGATTATTTAATCCATTACTTTCAAAAATGATCCCGAGATATTTTTAAACTTATATTTAGTTCATAAAAACTATATTTTTAGTTTTCCTAGTGTTTCAAATTTATTTGGTACTTAAATCGTTAACGTTTAATTATTACGTCGTTTTCTTAAAAAATTTTACGATAATTATTTTATCACTCAATTTTCACAAGGAAAGTATTTTTACAATTTTTATTATATCATTACAATCTATTTTGACCTAATAAAAACTTACTTGTACCAAAATTTTCCAATTGCCTATACTTGTACAATTTATACACAATTACTTACACTTTTGTCAAAGTTTATACAAAATAATACACAAAGTTATGCAAGTTGAAAAAAAAAAATAATATAGGGAAACACTAACCCCTAATAACCGGCCAAGGGGGGGGAAAAAGGGGAGTGTATGCATTTATTGGTTGTGCATTATTTTCTTTGAAAGGATAGATCTTTACTCCAACTCATTCAATCATTCATTCACTTCATATATTCTAGTAGTAAAACATTTTCTCTCCTCTTTGTTCTTGCTCAAAAACCGGTTACACACATCAAGGTTCCAAGAGATCAAAATTTCCTCAAGATCAAGTGTTTATAACAATCTAATTTATACTCTTTTTATGGTTTTGAAATAAAAACCAAGAGTATTTAGGATAATCCTTGTTACTAGCACCTCATCATACTCATTTGTAAGCTTGTTTTTATCATTTCCAAGTTTCCTTATCATTTCATATTCATCTTTTCATTTTTGGAGCTTATATGCATGTTATGTGATTTATACCATTTATTTCATGATTTTAAAGTTATATATACAATATGGTCATCCTATAATTATTCCCATGGTATTCTTTGGTCTTGATGGTGATTAGGAACCCATGACACCCTAAGAAGGTGTATGGTAGGATTAGATTAGTTTTGGAGTTGATTTGAAGGATTAGAATAGGTTTTGTCCGAGAAAACTATTTTCGTAAACTATATATTACGTTCTGTCCTTAAAACGAATTTCTGGAAAAACCCACTGATGGTACGACATTTTGGCCTTGATAATTAGAAAATATACTTTAAAACGAATCCGTGGCGGCTTGAGCGGATAAAAACGGAGTTATAACGAAGCCGTGGTGAATTTTTAAAGTTTTGACGAAAAGTATTATTTTCTGAAATTGACAGCATGCAGTTTTAGTGTTTTGGGTCAAAACGAGCCTTGAGCTTCACAAATTATTTCGACTAGTCAAAATATATTAGTTTACTTCGATACGAAGCTAAGGACATATTTTACGTAGGAAGCGGATTTAAAACGACAAATATATGACCGTTTTCATAAAGTTGCCGTAAATATTAATTTCGAAAATTATATTATTTTGACGTAACAAGTATTTCATTAGCTCATCGTCCATGTTTTGCGGTTTTAACCATGATGCAAAACTTTTATAACAAAGTGTCTTCTAGTAAAATCAAGTTCATCGGCCATATTTTTCAAAACAAAAAGCCGTTTGTCAAGCGGAGTTATGGTTATTTATTTACGGATGTTCAAAGATTGGCGAAACTCATTTTTCGCACACCATTCACAAAACCACCATCTTGAGCCTTTGATATCTTTATGATCGAGACCTTTAGAACGAAAACTCTGAACTGAAACTTTTAGATATCGATACAAACTTTCCAAAACCGTCGAGTTCGTTCTCTAACGACCGACGTACACCATTTTACGACTACTTTTCCGGAGCCATTTTTGTTGATTTCATGGTTTTCCGACGACATTGTTTTGCGACGAAAAATGGTAATTTCACCAAAAATCATTATAAAACCATTGTAGGATGACATTTTGACGTAAAAACATGTAAAGTCATTTTTGATTGGTCGAGACGTCAAAAGAGTATTTTTCGACGACGAGTAATATTTTCAAAAACTCGTAAATGGTATAAATAACATACGAAGTGCATGCATAGCATTACATTGCAATTCATGACATATCATATCATTCGTCATAGGTCGCGGATAACGCATCCCATTATACCTCAGTGTACTCACTCTTGTCATCTCGTCAGTTTACCAAGTGAGTTCCATAGCCCCACTTTTCTTGTTTTAATATTGTTATTAAACTCTTTGGGGAGATACATGCTCAATAATGTTTATTGCATTCATGACTATTTGCAAATTACATGTTTAGCGAATTGAAATGCTTAGTCATGCGTAGTGTGTCATTTGGCCATACGTAGTATTTACATGGTATATTCATTGGACTGATGGTCTTGGTACATTCATTGGGTGATGGTCTTGGTATATTCATTGACCGATGGTCTTGGTATATTCATTGGTGATGGTCTTGGTATATTCATTGGACCGATGGTCTTGGTACATTCAATGAGCGATGGTCTTGGTATAATTAGATCAAGTAAACATCGATACATTAAGTCATGCACTATTATGTGAATTCATTTGACATCATATGTTTGGAACATAAACTTTACACATTTTGGCGGTGGGTTGTGAACACACAGTTGCAAGTTTTGTATGGGCGGGACTTGGAATCGGTGGATTTACAATGCCTTTGCTACATAAACGATTTTGAAAGTCTTTACATTTCAACGATTTACAATGCTTTTGCGGCATAAACGATTTCTAAAGGCTTTACATTTCAAAACAATCTCTATGAACTCACTCAACCTTTGTGTTGACACTTTTAGCATGTTTTATCTCAGGTATCTAAGGCATTCACTTCATGGCACGCATTTGGACACATCATGGAGTCGTGGTGACGACGCGTCTCACTTGGGTTTTTATGTACTCTAAAACATCGTTTGAATTGTAACAAATTTATTTCCGCAAGTTGATTTACATTTGGGACCTACTTTGTAAACTCGATTGTTTTATTAAATCAAACGATGTATTTTCCAAACGACACTTTAGGTCGTTCAATATAACTGTGATTGTGATGCTATGACAACAATCCCGAGAATTCCATTCATTGCAAAACAGTAATTTGGGGTGTGATGATTGGCATGAGCTTGATTATAGAGAACTAGGTTGCATCATTGACCCTAGACTATAACTACATCATCATAGCATCTCATCATTTCATCATAAGTGCATGTTCACTTTACATGCGGTTTTTACGTACATTTTCGAGTTATTCACTTTCATTTCACAACGATTGTCACATGGATGCCCTTAAATACCCATCCCATTATCTTTTCCCCATATTCTAACGTGGAGAATTCCTTGTCATTCCCTATCACAAATTTTTTATCACCGATTCATCATCGATAACCACGAATGCCGAGATAAACTTTTAAATAGGTAAATCACTCTCACCCTTTGTTTCACCACTAACATGTCGAGTTACACTTTATTCACACACTAAGTCACTAAACCATCATACATTTGAAACATTTACAACACCTCATAACCCATCTTTTCGGAACCGCCGATCATTTTGAAATATAACCTCAAACTTATCATTCTTATCACATTTCTTTGGAGCGTTTATTATTAACATCGGACTTTGCTACGCCTCACATTTCCTCTTGTTTTGAAGAAGATATGGCATCAAGAAAGCTACACCGAAATGACTCAAGCGACTATTCAAAAGTTGGTAAGGGATAGTGTAGCGAGGCATTAAGGATTGAAAAGAACGAACGACAATAGTCATGCTATTATCGAGGCCAAGAATCTGCTTTGAAATGCGAGACCGGCTTACATCAAAAGGTTTCAAGAGTTGTTGTTCTTTGTCCAGCCTATGGTTTCGGACAAGGAGAAATTATTGAAAAATTTCATTGGAGGACTTTCACAAAATATCCAAGGAGACGTAACTTCTTTCGATCCACAAACAATTGAAGAATCTACCAGACACTCAAATACTCATGGCTCAAGGTTGTGAAAAGGAAAACATTATCAACAATAACCACCACAACAATAACAACAATCACACCATCAACAACAATAACAACCGCACCAACTATCACAATAACCAAAACAACAACTACAACGACGATAACCAAAGCAACCACAACAAAAGAAAATGGAAGACGACCAAGGAGGTTATAACAACAACAACCAAAACCGTAACACTAACCATCACCAACAATGTAATAGAAGACAAGAAGCCGCTGTGGTTTATGTTGCTGCACAAACAAAGGAAAGAACTTACATCGAAACTTACCGCGATGCCACCAATGCACGCTACATCATAATGGTCCATGTGGTATATGTTTTAGTCACAAAGTAGGACACCTTGCTAAGGACTGTAAGGGCAAGACCATAGTTACGTGCTTTGGATGTGGGGAACAAGGACACTATCGAGCCAATGTCCTCAAAACCAAGGTCAACAAGTCGAAGGTGCTCATGGAATGTATATATGTTAGAAGGAGCTCGTCAAGGTATCAACGACGCGGAAGACCGAGGAAGTTCGGAAACTAACGATCTTATTTCTCCTTATGTATTATGTCGTACTAAGTTATGTTTTCCATCGCATCGAATCTTTATAACCTAAGATGTAATTCGCTTGATAAACCACTGTTGTAAAATATTCTCATCTATCGTACTTTATTTTCTTTCCGATTTGTTATCATTTACGAGGATTTTAATTCTTTTTACTTCAACTATCATTTTAACGACACTTCTCCATGTCTTCTCTCCTCGATGTTCATCACAATTTTAACAACAATTGACCCAACACCAAACAAACATATGAGTCGATTAGTCCAAGCATTGCATAGTTACTCCTAAATTATACATAGCCCGATCACCTATGTCTAATTCGGGAAGAATCATGCAATGGCGGAGTAGTAGTCTTATATGAGTAAGCAATTCGTGAATCGAGCCAAATTTTCAAAAGATTTTCTTCAAAACCACTTGTTTCAGCTTGATCCGCGTGACAGTTCTTGTTTGATGAGTTGCAAAGATCGAGCTAGAAACAAGTTGTTACTTAAACCGATTTAGCCTAATCTCATGATGGTTCTTGTTTGATGAGTTGTGAGATTAAGTAAAATCGGTTACCACAAAGTCTTTGAGGGTTTTGCTCGAATGGGAAAGTTTGCTACCTCAAACCCTAAACCCGTTAGACCTAGTAACGATTGAATTGTGGACTGAATTCCTTTTGATGGGCGAATGTGACAACCCGTACTTTTCAGGTCATTTCTCGACACGCTCATGTCTCATTATTTCAACATTTTAGTAAACTTGGTTTACTTGTTTCAAATTCGCGTAACCTTGGAGGTTTAGCGGCGAATTCATGATCATGTCATCACGTACATTTCATATGGACTATTATTAGTCTACATTTCATGGACATCATGTGCATTTCATTAGTACATTCACGACATTTCATTTCACCTTCAACGCGTAATTTTTATATTTAATAAACTTTATCGCGTGAGTTTTTATTTTGATTATTTAATCCATTACTTTCAAAAATGATCCCTAGATATTTTTAAACTTATATTTAGTTCATAAAACTATATTTTAGTTTTCCTAGTGTTTCAAATTTATTTGGTACTTAAATCGTTAACGCTTAATTATTACGCTGCTTTCTTAAAAATTTTACGATAATTATTTTATCACTCAATTTTCACAAGGAAAGTATTTTACAATTTTATTATATCATTACAATCTATTTTGACCTAATAAAACTTACTTGTACCAAAATTTTCCAATTGCCTATACTTGTACAATTTATACACAATTACTTACACTTTTGTCAAAGTTTATACAAAATAATACACAAAGTTATGCAAGTTGAAAAAAAAAAATAATATAGGGAAACACTAACCCCTAATAACCGGCCAAGGGGGGGGGAAAAAGGGGAGTGTATGCATTTATTGGTTGTGCATTATTTTCTTTGAAAGGATAGATCTTTACTCCAACTCATTCAATCATTCATTCACTTCATATATTCTAGTAGTAAAACATTTTCTCTCCTCTTTGTTCTTGCTCAAAACCGTTACACATCAAGGTTCCAAGAGATCAAAATTTCTCAAGATCAAGTGTTTATAACAATCTAATTTATACTCTTTTATGGTTTTGAAATAAAACCAAGAGTATTTAGGATAATCCTTGTTACTAGCACCTCATCATACTCATTTGTAAGCTTGTTTTTATCATTTCCAAGTTTCCTTATCATTTCATATTCATCTTTTCATTTTTGGAGCTTATATGCATGTTATGTGATTTATACCATTTATTTCATGATTTTAAAGTTATATATACAATATGGTCATCCTATAATTATTCCCATGGTATTCTTTGGTCTTGATGGTGATTAGGAACCCATGACACCCTAAGAAGGTGTATGGTAGGATTAGATTAGTTTTGGAGTTGATTTGAAGGGATTAGAATAGGTTTTGTCCGAGAAAAACTATTTTCGTAAACTATATATTACGTTCTGTCCTTAAAACGAATTTCTGGAAAAACCCACTGATGGTACGACATTTTGGCCTTGATAATTAGAAAATATACTTTAAAACGAATCCGTGGCCGCTTGAACGGATAAAAACGGAGTTATAACGAAGCCGTGGTGAATTTTTAAAGTTTACTGACGAAAAGTATTATTTTCGAAATTGACAGCATGCAGTTTTAGTGTTTTGGGTCAAAAACGAGCCTTGAGCTTCACAAATTATTTCGACTAGTCAAAAATATATTAGTTTACTTGATACGAAGCTAAGGACATATTTTACGAGGAAGCGGATTTAAAACGACAAATATATGACCGTTTTCATAAAGTTGCCGAATATTAATTTCGAAAATTATATTATTTTGACGTAACAAGTATTTCATTAGCTCGTGCGTCCATGTTTGCGGCGGTTTTAACCATGATGCAAAACTTTTATAACAAAGTGTCTTCTAGTAAAATCAAGTTCATCGGCCATATTTTTCAAAACAAAAGCCGTTTGTCAAGCGGAGTTATGGTTATTTATTTACGGATGTTCAAAGATTGGCGAAACTCATTTTCTCGCACACCATTCACAAAACCACCATCTTGAGCCTTTGATATCTTTATGATCGAGACCTTTAGAACGAAAACTCCTGAATCGAAACTTTTAGATATCGATACAAACTTTCCAAAACCGTCGAGTTCGTTCTCTAACGACCGACGTACACCATTTTACGACTACTTTTCCGAGCCATTTTTGTTGATTTCATGGTTTTCCGACGACATTGTTTTTCTGACGAAAAATGGTAATTTCACCAAAATCATTATAAAACCATTGTAGGATGACATTTTGACGTAAAAACATGTAAAGTCATTTTTGATTGGTCGAGACGTCAAAAGAGTATTTTTCGACGACGAGTAATATTTTCAAAAACTCGTAAATGGTATAAATAACATACGAAGTGCATGCATAGCATTACATTGCAATTCATGACATATCATATCATTCGTCATAGGTCGCGGATAACGCATCCCATTATACCTCAGTGTACTCACTCTTGTCATCTCGTCAGTTTACCAAGTGAGTTCCATAGCCCCACTTTTCTTGTTTTAATACTGTTATTAAACTCTTTGGGGGAGATACATGCTCAATAATGTTTATTGCATTCATGACTATTTGCAAATTACATGTTTAGCCGAATTGAAATGCTTAGTCATGCGTAGTAACAGTTTGGCCATACGTAGTATTTACATGGTATATTCATTGGACTGATGGTCTTGGTACATTCATTGGACCGATGGTCTTGGTATATTCATTGGGTGATGGTCTTGGTATATTCATTGGACCGATGGTCTTGGTATATTCATTGACCGATGGTCTTGGTACATTCAATGAACCGATGGTCTTGGTATAATTAGATCAAGTAAACATCGATACATTAAGTCATGCACTATTATGTGAATTCATTTGACATCATATGTTTGGAACATAAACTTTACACATTTTGGCAGTGGGTTGTGAACACACAGGTTGCAAGTTTTGTATGGGCGGGACTTGGAACTGAGTGGATTTACAATGCCTTTGCTACATAAACGATTTTGAAAGTCTTTACATTTCAACGATTTACAATGCTTTTGCGGCATAAACGATTTCTAAAGGCTTTACATTTCAAAACAATCTCTATGAACTCACTCAACCTTTGTGTTGACACTTTTAGCATGTTTTATCTCGTATCTAAGGCATTCACTTCATGGCACGATTTGGACACATCATGGAGTCGTGGTGACGACGCTGCCTCACTGGGTTTTATGTACTCTAAAACATCGTTTGAATTGTAACAAATTTATTTCGCGCAAGTTGATTTACATTTGGGACCTACTTTGTAAACTCGATTGTTTTATTAAATCAAACGATGTATTTTCCAAACGACACTTTAGGTCGCTCAATATAACCGTGATTGTGATGCTATGACGGTCAATCCCGTGAATTCCATTCCACGCAAAACAGTAATTTGGGGGTGTGACATTTGTATCCGATATGACATGAATATGACACTCGAACTCAAGAATCACTAGTATTTTTTGAAAAGATCTCGAAAACACCATAGTGTTTTACCACTCAGCATAAATCTTAAGACCTCATTTGAACAATCTAAGTTCATTCTTAAGATATCAGTTTTGATATTACAAATCCTCACAAACATGGATAGTTTGTTGAACGAACGAAATTGGTTAAAGATAATTGAAACCCGACCTGATTGAATCAGATGTTTCAAGAACATAGTTGAAAACCGACCTGATAGAATCAGATGTTTCAAGAACATAATTGAAACCCGACCTGATGGAATTAGATGTTTCAAGAACATAATTGAAACTCGACCTGATAGAATCAGATGTTTCAAGAACAGAATTCGGTTGCCACAAATTTGATTATGCATGAGTCGCATAAGTCAAAGCATTCCATATTATTGAGCTAACGAGCTTGTTACACTCTTGAACTAATGGACTTAGTTCAGTCTCAAACTAACAAACTGGGTATGATGTCCCATTATCCATCACATAAGCTTTCCCACAAGCTTCTCCTATTGGTTGGCCATTATTTTGAGAACATAATTTCTAGAAAGGTTCTCACTTTCCACATCCCATCGCTGTTTGTTAATGTTGTTATTTTGCTATTGTTAGATCCTTGAGCAAACTAAGCTCGCATAACTTGATCCACTAGGTTACGAGACATGTGAATTGTTTCATCCAGAGTGAGTGATCAAACGAAGCTACATTCTCTTGAATACTGAATGGAAGTTCTGAGATGAACTTTTTCCATAACTTCTCATTGGTTGAGACCATCACTGGGCACACTATTGCCAACGCTTGAAAGCGATAAATATAAGTTATGATATCAACAACACTTTCAACAAGGAAACTTCATCTCCATTTCTTGCACCTCTCCCGAGGATAATACTTCTTGATTACAATTTCTTCAACTCAGTCCAAGCAATCTAGTAAGTATTCTCAATAACTAATAGATTGAGCAATAACATTTCACCCTGACAAAGCATTGTCCAGGAGCATGCTTGCAGCATATTTGACTTTGCAATCTTTAGCACAACTGCTGATTAGAATTTCTGAGCTCGCCGCTTACGAAAACCTTGTAAGGAATCTAGTACAATGTTTACTTCCTGGCCCCGCAATATTAGGCCACACGTTACCACCAGAAAGGTTACACAGATGTAAGCGTTAACTTTCAAAATATCATACTAGGATTAAGGTTTTGTTGAAAGCCTCATGCTGTAAGGTATGATTTGTTTGGGGAAATTAGAAAAACCAAATTTAAGATATATAGGACTTTATACGATATTAGCAAGAATTGACCTGGTAGCTTTTAGACTTGAGCTACTACCCGAATTTGGTAGTGTACACGCCGCCTTCCATGTGTGCATTCTGAAGAAGTGTCATACTGATGAGACACTCCCTATTTCTCTGGAAGGAATCCAGATTGATTTACGTTTGATCTTATCGGAAAATCTACTGAGATCACAGACCATGAGGTCAAACGACTTAAGAAAAGTCGCATTCCTGTTGTCAACACTCAATGGAACTCTAGAAGAGGTCCTGAATTCACGTAGGAACGTGAAGATGAACTCAAATATACTGTTAGTAGATAACACTCACTGAACTTTGTGACGAAGTTCCATTACAGAAGTACCCTCACCTCTTCTCGAGAACGTCATTAACTCGTAACCCAAACTAAATCATGAGGACATGATTTCCGTAACGGGTGGAGGCTGTAGCAACCCGTAAATTTTCATAAGGTAAAATGACTATTTTACCCTTTGACTTCTTAAAAATTGACCT
Organism: Chrysanthemum lavandulifolium; assembly: GCA_022545495.1. Taxonomy (NCBI): domain Eukaryota; kingdom Viridiplantae; phylum Streptophyta; class Magnoliopsida; order Asterales; family Asteraceae; genus Chrysanthemum; species Chrysanthemum lavandulifolium. The sequence continues at coordinate 275,182,618 of CM040243.1, forward strand.
TGACTTTGACTTTTTACTATTTGACTTTTACCGTAACGTAAAAGTTAACATCAGAATCGGTAGTAACCAAGAATTTCCCAAGTTAAATAATTCAATCTGTTTCAAATTATTACACTCTGAACATTTTGTTCACCTTTGGCTATAAATAATTATTTAAAGTTGTGACTTCAATAATTACGAAAGTTTAATCATATAAACTTTCCTCATGGTCAACACAAGACTACGATAAGTCTAGGTGTTCAAAATACTCTATTTTTATCAATAGTGATATTTTGTATGAACTATTGCTACCTTGTTAGTTTTACGTAAACATTTTAATTTTTACGTAATACGCGTGCCCAACCTACGTTATTAAGTTTTAACAACATAGACGTACTCAAATAGACTTATCACACCTTTAATATACCTAGTTGGTGTATATTGATAAGTTTTGACATTTTCATAAGTATTATATTTTTATGTTACCCGGTTTTAAGTTTCGTGACTTAAGGGCTTAACATTAGTAATTACGGGACCAAACTACACTCCGTGACTCAATATTATCACAAAGTAATAATAAAACAAACCAAACTCACCACCTCATAGTAGAGGTGGCGTTTGATGACCAACACAAAGACCACATGGCATTGTATTAGTAACTATGTGTTTATATGTAGACACATGTACTTCTAAAGGGATAAGAGCTTATACAAAACTTCATATCAAAGATAACTTCATTTGTAAGATAAAAATCTACTCAATATATCTTGGTCTTTCCTCTCCTCTTCACCAGACAAAAACACACCAAAATACCATCATCTACTTTAATTCATACTCAAGTTGTACTAAGAAGATGAAGATCTAGGTGATCTCTACATGGTACAAGGGTTGTTTTGATGTTTACAAGGGTGAATTAGGAGCTACACAAGGTATTAGGGGCTGAATAAAAAGAGCTATTTCAAGGGTAAAGAGATTAGTGAAGCATGGGTTAAGAGGATGAAGACAAGGGTTGAAGATTGAAAGAAGTTAGGCTTGATTATTTGTAACTACTCAACCCAACTTTGTAAGAATTTGTCTAATATTTCTTATCATTCAATATGGTTGTAATAATATTTATTGGATGTAAATTTGATATAAGTAGTATATGTAATATGGCTTGGTTGATGTTGTACATGAAGTTTTGATCATGAAAATAAGCTAAAACAAGCTTTAGGTGGGTTTTGTAAGTTGAAATTCTGCAACAGTCCCAAAGATGGATTAAACTGATCATCTCAGTAAACTTTGAGGTTAATTCAGTAAGATAGGCTTGTAGAGCTATGTCTTATGGTCGTTTCGCCGGGTGGCGCACTTCATAACTCATCTCGATGAGTAAATGAGAGCCAAAATGGTAAAACATGTCAAAATCTGCACACCAGACTTAATTTGGGAAAAGCCCATGGTTCTGGTCATTTCTGGAAGTCGACTCAGTTTTATGAAATGTAGCTAAGACATAAACTTGAAGTTTGGCGAAAGCCGCATGTCAAAACAAGTTGTAGAACTCAACTTATGGTCGTTTTGGCAGGGCTGAATGTGCAGCCAAATTTTCTGTAATGAAAATAGGTAATTACTTGTTATTAGACAATTGATATAAGTAAACTTTGGACTTTGGACTTGATTAAGCTTTATAACCTGTTAGAGGAAGTAAAAACTAAAACTTGGGCTTTTGAATCACTTAAAAGGACTTATGGTTAGAAAGTTATGGCCAAATGAAGATGACTAGAGGTGAATATGTTGTTAGAACAAAAAGTTGCTGAAACGATTTTAAAACGCGATTTAAACCCTTTTCTGGTCCGAATCAGCAAAAGTGTAAAACACGAAAGTTGCTCAGAATCACGTTTTCTACAAAAACTCGCGAGCACATAAGCAGAAAGTGAACGGAAAGTCTTAAAAACAACAAATACTAAACGGACCTGTTGCGACTAGAAAACAACCATGGTCATGGAAACTTCGTGTATTTTGATCCTTTGAGGCCGAAACGAAGCCAAGGTTAAGCCGAGGCTGTTGTCTTAAGGTCTTTAAACTTAGAAATAACCATAGTAATGACCTTAAATATCATCTCAAGTTGTTTAAACATAATTTAGCCGCACGGCTAGTTTGGGTATGTTAACCCGAAACTTGTTTTCAAAAACTTGGTCATTAAATGGAATTTTACTAGACATTGACAAAACTATTTTGAAACCTTTATATACCACGATATCATAATATGACACACCGATATTATTTCATCGCAACACTTAAGGGATACCTCAACTTAAGATTTATGTACAACATCATATCATAAGCCAACATACTACATTTACGTGTACACTTATATCGTACACCATACTAAAACGTGAATACTATGCTTTCGTAGGTAACCGTTAAAGATCGTGATCTTGTCATACTCTACCGTTGATAAACATTATATCGTTACACTTCGCTGCTGATCACTACTGTGAGTTTCATAGCCCCAGCTTTTGTTTAACTGTTTCATAAACTCTTTTGGGGGAGATACATGCTACTGCTTTTACTATATGCTAAAATGCTTTATTATGGACAATTACTTGTAAACTGAATGCCTTGACTGTATTATTGCAAACCACTAAGTTGTTTATGCCAAAAGTCCCCAACATCATGGACCACTAATCACTGGGAGTGAGCGCAAATATTGTGGATAGGCCTATCGGAATTGACGCACCCGTCTATGTTATCGGAAATAACAAGGCGCACATTATTTGAGGTTACCTAGGTATATGGCAATTACCTACCCGGGGCAAGTTATTATCTATATATATCGTCCGGTGATATATATACAACAGTCAGTCGTGAGTGCCATGAGCTTAGAGCAATAATAATTTTCAAGAAGATAATTGTACACATTGCAATTATACTATAAACTATATTGTCCACTCATCGCTTTCAAACCTATGAGGTTTTTATCGCTTGTATTGACCGTTAAGCAATCAACGCACTATGGGCGTAGCCCACTACTTGATAAACTTGATATCTTGTGATCAACTGTTTTGCTTACAAACCTATGAACTCACTCAACCATTGTGTTGACACTTTTAGCATGTTATCTCGTGTTCTAAAGGAATTAATGGCATGGCATGTGAAGGCGCACGGAAAATATTTTGAAGAGAATGCATATATTATCATTGAAAAACTTTACAATTTTATGTTGTACTTTTATACTTGTACAAACTTGTGGGACCGGTTTGTAAACTCTGATATTTTAATCGAATGATAATTGATTTCAAAACGTCTCATTTAGAGTCGTTTTCTGTAACTTGTGCTGTGAACTATGAAGTAATACCCCAGTGACACAATCTTCCGCTACGATAATTTTGGGGGTGTTACATGTTGAATGTCTAATGTGTAACCATAACATATCGACTCATCCGTTGAACGTCTAATGTGTAACCATAACATATCGACTCATCCATTGAACATATCTACTCATCCGTTGAACGTTTAATGTGTAACCATAACATACCGACTCATCCGTTGAACGTCTAATGTGTAACCATAACATACAGACTCATCCGTTGAACTTCTAATGTGTAACCATAACATATCGACTCATCCGTTGAACGTCTAATATGTTACCAAAACATATCGACTCATCCGTTGAACGTCTAATGTGTAACCATAACATACCGACTCATCCGTTGAACGTCTAATGTGTAACCATAACATATTGACTCATCCGTTGAACGTCTAATGTGTAACCATAACATATCGACTCATCCGTTGAAAGCCTAATGTGTAACCATAACATATCGACTCATCCGTTGAACATATTCACTCATCTGTTGAACGTTTAATGTGTAACCATAACATACCGACTCATCCGTTGAACGTCTAATGTGTAACCATAACATATCGACTCATCCGTTGAACGTCTAATGTGTAACCATAACATATCGACTCATCCGTTGAACGTCTAATATGTTACCATAACATATCGACTTATCCGTTGAACGTCTAATGTGTAACCATAACATACCGACTCATCCGTTGAACGTCTAATGTGTAACCATAACATATTGACTCATCCGTTGAACGTCTAATATGTAACCATAACATATCGACTCATCCGTTGAACGTCTAATGTGTAACCATGACATATCGACTCATCCGTTGAACGTCTAATGTGTAACCATAACATATCGACTCATCCGTTGAACGTCTAATATGTAACCATAACATATCGACTCATCCGTTGAACGTCTAATGTGTAACCATAACATATCGACACATCCGTTGAACATATCGACTCATCCATTGAACGTTTAATGTGTAACCATAACATATCGACTCATCCGTTGAACGTCAAATATGTAACCATAACATATCGACTCATCCGTTGAACGTCTAATGTGTAACCATAACATATCGACTCATCCGTTGAACATATCGACTCATCCGTTGAACGTTTAATGTGTAACCATAACATACCGACTCATCCGTTGAATGTCTAATGTGTAACCATAACATACCGACTCATCCGTTGAACGTCTAATGTGTAACCATAACATATCGACTCATCCGTTGAATGTCTACCGACTCATCCGTTGAACGTCTAATGTGTAACCATAACATACCGACTCACCCGTTGAATGTCTAATGTGTAACCATAACATATCGACTCATCCGTTGAACGTCTAATGTGTAACCATAACATACCGACTCATCCGTTGAACGTCTAATGTGTAACCATAACATACCGACTCATCCGTTGAACGTCTAATGTGTAACCATAACATATCGACTCATCCGTTGAACGTCTAATGTGTAACCATAACATACCGACTCATCCGTTGAACGTCTAATATGTAACCATAACATACCGACTCATCCGTTGAACGTCTAATGTGTAACCATAACATATCGACTGACACGTTGAACGTCTAATGTGTAACCATAACATACCGACTCATCCGTTGAACGTCTTATGTGTAACCATAACATATCGACTCATCTGTTGAACGTCTAATGTGTAACCATGACATATTGACTCATCCGTTGAATGTCTAATGTGTAACCATAACATACCGACTAATCCGTTGAACGTCTTTTGTGTAACCATAACATACTGACTCATCCGTTGAACGTCTAATGTGTAACCATAACATATCGACTCATCCGTTGAACGTCTAATGTGTAACCATATAATATCGACTCATCCGTTGAACGTCTAATGTGTAACCATAACATATCGACTCATCCGTTGAAAGTCTAATGTGTAACCATAACATATCGACTCATCCGTTGAATGTCTAATATATATCCATAACATATCGACTCATTCGTTGAACGCCTAATGTGTAACCATAACATATCGACTCATCCGTTGAACATATTCACTCATCTGTTGAACGTTTAATGTGTAACCATAACATACCGACTCATCCGTTGAACGTCTAATGTGTAACCATAACATATCGACTCATCCGTTGAACGTCTAATGTGTAACTATAACATATCGACTCATCCGTTGAACGTCTAATATGTTACCATAACATATCGACTTATCCGTTGAACGTCTAATGTGTAAGCATAACATACCGACTCATCCGTTGAACGTCTAATGTGTAACCATAACATATTGACTCATCCGTTGAACGTCTAATGTGTAACCATAACATATCGACTCATCCGTTGAACGTCTAATGTGTAACCATGACATATCGACTCATCCGTTGAACGTCTAATGTGTAACCATAACGTATCGACTCATCCGTTGAATGTCTAATGTGTAACCATAACATATCGACTCATCCGTTGAACGTCTAATGTGTAACCATAACATATCGACTCATACGTTGAACATATCGACTCATCCGTTGAACGTTTATTGTGTAACCATAACATACCGACTCATCCGTTGAACGTCTAATGTGTAACCATAACATACTGACTCATCCGTTGAACGTCTAATGTGTAACCATAACATATCGACTCATCCGTTGAACGTCTAATATGTTACCAAAACATATCGACTCATCCGTTGAACGTCTAATGTGTAACCATAACATACCGACTCATCCGTTGAACGTCTAATGTGTAACCATAACATATTGACTCATCCGTTGAACGTCTAATGTGTAACCATAACATATCGACTCATCCGTTGAACGCCTAATGTGTAACCATAACATATCGACTCATCCGTTGAACATATTCACTCATCTGTTGAACGTTTAATGTGTAACAATAACATACCGACTCATCCGTTGAACTTCTAATGTGTAACCATAACATATCGACTCATCCGTTGAACGTCTAATGTGTAACCATAACATATCGACTCATCCGTTGAACGTCTAATATGTTACCATAACATATCGACTTATCCGTTGAACGTCTAATGTGTAACCATAACATACCGACTCATCCGTTGAACGTCTAATGTGTAACCATGACATATTTACTCATCCGTTGAACGTCTAATGTGTAACCATAAAATATCGACTCATCCGTTGAACGTCTAATGTGTAACCATGACATATCAACTCATCCGTTGAACGTCTAATGTGTAACCATAACATATCGACTCATCCGTTGAACGTCTAATGTGTAACCATAACATATCGACTCATCCGTTGAACGTCTAATGTGTAACCATAACATATCGACTCATCCGTTGAACATATCGACTCATCCGTTGAACGTTTAATGTGTAACCATAACATACCGACTCATCCGTTGAACGTCTAATGTGTAACCATAACATACCGACTCATCCGTTGAACGTCTAATGTGTAACCATAACATATCGACTCATCCGGTGAACGCCTAATACGTTACCAAAACATATCGACTCATCCGTTGAACGTCTAATGTGTAACCATAACATACCGACTCATCCGTTGAACGTCTAATGTGTAACCATAACATATCGACTCATCCGTTGAACGTCTAATGTGTAACCATAACATACCGACTCATCCGTTGAACGTCTAATGTGTAACCATAACATACCAACTCACCCGTTGAACGTCTAATGTGTAACCATAACATATCGACTCATCCGTTGAACGTCTAATGTGTAACCATAACATACCGACTCATCTGTTGAACGTCTAATGTATAACCATTACATACCGACTCATCCGTTGATCGTCTAATGTGTAACCATAACATATCGACTCATCCGTTGAACGTCTAATGTGTAACCATAACATACCGACTCACCCGTTGAACGTCTAATGTGTAACCATAACATATCAACTCATCCGTTGAACGTCTAATGTGTAACCATAACATACCGACTCATCCGTTGAACGTCTAATGTGTAACCATAACATACCGACTCATCCGTTGAACGTCTAATGTGTAACCATAACATTCCGACTCATCCGTTGAACGTCTAATGTGTAACCATAACATACCAACTCATCCGTTGAACGTCTAATGTGTAACCATAACATATTGACTCATCCGTTGAACATCTGATGTGTAACCATAACATATCGACTCATCCATTGAACGTCTAATATGTTACCATAACATATCGACTTATCCGTTGAATATCTAATGTGTAACCATAACATACCGACTCATCCGTTGAACGTCTAACGTGTAACCATAACATACCGACTCATCCGTTGAACGTCTAATGTGTAACCATAACATATCAACTCATCCGTTGAACGTCTAATGTGTAACCATGACATATCGACTCATCCGTTGAACGTCTAATGTGTAACCATAACATATCGACTCATCCGTTGAACGTCTAGTGTGTAACCATAACATATCGACTCATCCATTGAACGTCTAATGTGTAACCATAACATATCGACTCATCCGTTGAACATATCGACTCATCCATTGAACGTTTAATGTGTAACCATAACATACCGACTCATCCGTTGAATGTCTAATGTGTAACCATAACATACCAACTCATCCGTTGAACGTCTAATGTGTAACCATAACATATCGACTCATCCGTTGAACGTCTAATGTGTAACCATGACATATCGACTCATCCGTTGAACGTCTAATGTGTAACCATAACATATAAACTCATCCGTTGAACGTCTAATGTGTAACCATAACATATCGACTCATCCGCTGAACGCGTCTAATGTGTAACCATAACATACCGACTCATCCGCTGAACGCCTAATGTGTAACCATAACATACCGACTCATCCGCTGAACGCCTAATGTGTAACCATAACATACCGACTCATCCGCTGAACGCCTTATGTGTAACCATAACATATCGACTCATCCGTCTAATGTGAACGCCTAATGTAACCATGACCTATCGACTCATCCGTTGAATGTCTAATGTGTAACCATAACATACCGACTCATCCGTTGAGCGTCTATTGTGTAACCATAACATCTCGACTCATCCGTTGAGCGTCTAATGTGTAACCATAACATATCGACTTATCCGTTGAACGTCTAATGTGTAACCCTAACATACCGACTCATCCGTTGAACGTCTAATGTGTAACCATAACATATTGACTCATCTATTGAACGTCTAATGTGTAACCATAACATATCGACTCATCCGTTGAACGTCTAATGTGTAACCATGACATATCGACTCATCCGTTGAACGTCTAATGTGTAACCATAACATATCGACTCATCCGTTGAACGTCTAATGTGTAACCATAACATATCGACTCATCCGTTGAACGTCTAATGTGTAACCATAACATATCGACTCATCCGTTGAACATATCGACTCATCCGTTGAACGTTTAATGTGTAACCATAACATACCGACTCATCCGTTGAACGTCTAATGTGTAACCATAACATACCGACTCATCCGTTGAACGTCTAATGTGTAACCATAACATATCGACTCATCCGTTGAACGTCTAATATGTTACCATAACATATCGACTCATCCGTTGAACGTCTAATGTGTAACCATAACATACCGACTCATCCGTTGAACGTCTAATGTGTAACCATAACATATTGACTCATCCGTTGAACGTCTAATGTGTAACCATAACATATCGAATCATCCGTAGAACGTCTAATGTGTAATCATGACATATCGACTCATCCATTGAACGTCTAATGTGTAACCATAACATATCAACTCATCCGTTGAACGTCTAATGTGTAACCATAACATATCGACTCATCCGTTGAACGTCTAATGTGTAACCATAACATACCGACTCATCCGTTGAACGTCTAATGTGTAACCATAACATACCGACTCACCCGTTGAACGTCTAATGTGTAACCATAACATACCGACTCATCCGTTGAACGTCTAATGTGTAACCATAACATATCGACTCATCCGTTGAACGTCTAATGTGTAACCATGACATATCGACTAATCCGTTGAACGTCTAATGTGTAACCATAACATATAGACTCATCCGTTGAACGTCTAATGTGTAACCATAACATATCGACTCATCCGTTGAACGTCTAATGTGTAACCATAACATACCGACTCATCCATTGAACGTCTAATGTGTAACCATAACATATCAACTCATCCGTTGAACTTCTAATGTGTAACCATAACATATCGACTCATCCGTTGAACGTCTAATGTGTAACCATAACATATCGACTCATCCGTTGAACGTCTAATATGTTACCATAACATATCGACTTATCCGTTGAACGTCTAATGTGTAACCATAACATACCGACTCATCCGTTGAACGTCTAATGTGTAACCATGACATATTGACTCATCCGTTGAACGTCTAATGTGTAACCATAACATATCGACTCATCCGTTGAACGTCTAATGTGTAACCATGACATGTCGACTCATCCGTCGAACGTCTAATGTGTAACCATAACATATCGACTCATCCGTTGAACGTCTAATGTGTAACCATAACATATCGACTCATCCGTTGAACGTCTAATGTGTAACCATAACATATCGACTCATCCGTTGAACATATCGACTCATCCGTTGAACGTTTAATGTGTAACCATAACATACCGACTCATCCGTTGAACGTCTAATGTGTAACCATAACATACCGACTCATCCGTTGAACGTCTAATGTGTAACCATAACATATCGACTCATCCGGTGAACGCCTAATATGTTACCAAAACATATCGACTCATCCGTTGAACGTCTAATGTGTAACCATAACATACCGACTCATCCGTTGAACGTCTAATGTGTAACCATAACATATCGACTCATCCGTTGAACGTCTAATGTGTAACCATAACATACCGACTCATCCGTTGAACGTCTAATGTGTAACCATACCATACCAACTCACCCGTTGAACGTCTAATGTGTAACCATAACATATCGACTCATCCGTTGAACGTCTAATGTGTAACCATAACATACCGACTCATCCGTTGAACGTCTAATGTGTAACCATAACATACCGACTCATCCGTTGAACGTCTAATGTGTAACCATAACATATCGACTCATCCGTTGAACGTCTAATGTGTAACCATAACATACCGACTCACTCGTTGAACGTCTAATGTGTAACCATAACATATCAACTCATCCGTTGAACGTCTAATGTGTAACCTTAACATACCGACTCATCCGTTGAACGTCTAATGTGTAACCATAACATACCGACTCATCCGTTGAATGTCTAATGTGTAACCATAACATTCCGACTCATCCGTTGAACGTCTAATGTGTAACCATAACATACCAACTCATCCGTTGAACGTCTAATGTTTAACCATAACATATTGACTCATCCGTTGAACATCTGATGTGTAACCATAACATATCGACTCATCCATTGAATGTCTAATATGTTACCATAACATATCGACTTATCCGTTGAATATCTAATGTGTAACCATAACATACCGACTCATCCGTTGAACGTCTAACGTGTAACCATAACATACCGACTCATCCGTTGAACGTCTAATGTGTAACCATAACATATCAACTCATCCGTTGAACGTCTAATGTGTAACCATGACATATCGACTCATCCGTTGAACGTCTAATGTGTAACCATAACATATCGACTCATCCGTTGAACGTCTAATGTGTAACCATAACATATCGACTCATCCGTTGAACTTCTAATGTGTAACCATAACATATCGACTCATCCGTTGAACATATCGACTCATCCATTGAACGTTTAATGTGTAACCATAACATACCGACTCATCCGTTGAATGTCTAATGTGTAACCATAACATACCGACTCATCCGTTGAACGTCTAATGTGTAACCATAACATATCGACTCATCCGTTGAACGTCTAATGTGTAACCATGACATATCGACTCATCCGTTGAACGTCTAATGTGTAACCATAACATATAAACTCATCCGTTGAACGTCTAATGTGTAACCATAACATATCGACTCATCCGTTGAACGTCTAATGTGTAACCATAACATACCGACTCATCCGTTGAACGTCTAATGTGTAACCATAACATACCGACTCATCCGTTGAACGTCTAATGTGTAACCATAACATATCGACTGATCCATTGAACGTCTAATGTGTAACCATAACATACCGACTCATCCGTTGAACGTCTTATGTGTAACCATAACATATCGACTCATCCGTTGAACGTCTAATGTGTAACCATGACCTATCGACTCATCCGTTGAATGTCTAATGTGTAACCATAACATACCGACTCATCCGTTGAACGTCTATTGTGTAACCATAACATACTGACTCATCCGTTGAACGTCTAATGTGTAACCATAACATATCGACTTATCCGTTGAACGTCTAATGTGTAACCCTAACATACCGACTCATCCGTTGAACGTCTAATGTGTAACCTTAACATATTGACTCATCCGTTGAACGTCTAATGTGTAACCATAACATATCGATTCATCCGTTGAACGTCTAATGTGTAACCATGACATATCGACTCATCCGTTGAACGTCTAATGTGTAACCATAACATATCGACTCATCCGTTGAACGTCTAATGTGTAACCATAACATACCGACTCATCCGTTGAACGTCTAATGTGTAACCATACCATACCAACTCACCCGTTGAACGTCTAATGTGTAACCATAACATATCGACTCATCCGTTGAACGTCTAATGTGTAACCATAACATACCGACTCATCCTTTGAACGTCTAATGTGTAACCATAACATACCGACTCATCCGTTGAACGTCTAATGTGTAACCATAACATATCGACTCATCCGTTGAACGTCTAATGTGTAACCATAACATACCGACTCACCCGTTGAACGTCTAATGTGTAACCATAACATATCAACTCATCCGTTGAACGTCTAATGTGTAACCATAACATACCGACTCATCCGTTGAACGTCTAATGTGTAACCATAACATACCGACTCATCCGTTGAATGTCTAATGTGTAACCATAACATTCCGACTCATCCGTTGAACGTCTAATGTGTAACCATAACATACCAACTCATCCGTTGAACGTCTAATGTGTAACCATAACATATTGACTCATCCGTTGAACATCTGATGTGTAACCATAACATATCGACTCATCCATTGAATGTCTAATATGTTACCATAACATATCGACTTATCCGTTGAATATCTAATGTGTAACCATAACATACCGACTCATCCGTTGAACGTCTAACGTGTAACCATAACATACCGACTCATCCGTTGAACGTCTAATGTGTAACCATAACATATCAACTCATCCGTTATTTAGTTTTCTGCCTAAAACACTGATATACCTCTTCATTTACTCCTTGTATTCTCTTTGGGTATCTCTGTAACCTGCAGTTTTCTAATATGAAATCTAACACTGTATAAATCTTAACATTTCTATACATTTGTCTAAGATTCATATAAAAGAAACTGTCAGTATAAAACCTAAAGTTTGACGGTCTTTTGGGCTATCAAATGACCCAAACGGGACACAAAGTCATCTTTCAATGACTCGAAAGTACAAAAGAACCCAAAAGAACTAAAATGGGATGAATGAAAACTCACATAAAAAACAAGTTTAGAGTTGTAACTCTTTATTACATTTATTCAAAGAGTCGCAAGAGATATGTTATCCAAGTGTCTGATCTTTGAAATATGTGTTCTATTGATATAATGTGATAATTATGTCCAGATCTATATTGTTGACTCTTTGGATCAAGAGAGAATAAGCAAAGCTAAAGTAGGGTTTCAGGTATTATTTTCGTATCTTGTATTTTAGATCATTTGTCTTTCAATAATCTATTTGCTTAAAATTTTGTTCTCACCCTATTTCTGTTTTCATTTTAATGTCAGGCAATCATAAATGACCCTTTTATGACTAACCGTTTCATCTTGGTTTTCGCAAACAAGCAAGACATGGTATGCCTTGCACTTCTAATACTGTAATACTATTTTAGTGCATTAAATAGTTGTAACGTTATTTCAGTGGGAAATACAGAATAGTTTGGTTCTTCTTTTCAGCTTTATTTGTCGTTTTCTTCCTTATGATGTTAATCTTTTACGATAAATCTAATCTTTCATCTTCCTTAGTTACATTTTAGTTTCGACTAAGTTCTATAGATCCATCTGGAGCTGATAACATTTATCATCTTTAAGCATTTTACAAGCTCCCAAATGCCACTCTTAAGTCGCATATAATCATAGTTTTTCATTGCATTAAGCCATTGAGTCGGTTAGTCACTTGTTATGACTTCATGGAAAAGATGGATCGTTATTTTGCTTAAGTCATAGACTCATAGTTTAATTCTCATAACATGTCTTTCTGGCCTTCGGGATCTTCTCGAAGGCTGTTATTTGGAATGTGTCTCTTGAAATCTGGCCTAACCATTGTTGCCAGAATTTAGAGGATCTACGTTTTTCTAGTTTTTTCTTTTTAGCACTAGACCATTCACCCAGATTAATATTCACAGATATAAGGGATTCAACAACACATAATCTAATTTGAGTTTTTAGAGGCTCCACTGCTCCATGCTAAAGAGTTGTTACAACAATTTGGGATGAAGAATGCACAACTGTTTAATTGTTGTTTATACAAGTCAACATCTAGTTTAGATTCAAAACTTAGGTTTCGAGTGTCATACAATTACATCTTTGGAACAATTAGAGGATGTTTGGCATTGCGATTTGAAGGCGATCATCTGATGAATGAGTTTTTAAGTCACATAGTCAGTTTTTAGTATTTGGGTGTCGTGAAACTGTTTTATGATTTGTTTAATCCTCAAATAATCAGTTTTGGATACAGTATAGCTGTGACGAAGCTCATTTAAGTTATCATCTGATTACCTATGGCTAATTTACAACTTCAACTAGTAGAAGCATACATCCAAACACTATCTCTTGTAGCCATTTTGATTACAGAGCTGGAAATGGTATGGCTTATATAATTTTCTTTTTTGGCGAAACAAAATAAAAATATTGTGCATATTTGATGCGTGGGTTCGGGGATCGAGAAAACCTCCTTTTCTACGAGCAAGCTTTTCAACCCTCTAGGTAGTGAACCTAATCGTTTTAGTGTAGTATGGGGTAAGCCTCGGGGATTGATATCGTTCTCTAGGGGAATAGGAATGCTAGAAAGAAATTTATGATGAGAAGGTGGGGTTGAGGATGATTTTTTTTTTAAATTCTTTTTATGGTTTTTTATAAAGCTAAGGTAAAAATCTCGGGGCAATTGATTGGGGGTGGTACTTCTACCGATTTCTCTACTTCTACTAATTATCTAGTTTAACTAATTACTACGAGATAGCTATGTTATAATTGAAACTCGACACGATAGAATCGGATGTTTCAAAAGAGAATCGGTTGCCACAAATTTGATTATGCATGAGTCGCATAAGTCAAAGCATTCCATATTATTGAGCTAACGAGCTTGTTACACTCTTGAACTAATGGACTTAGTTCGGTCTCAAACTAACAAGCGGGTATGATGTCCATTATCCATCACATAAAGCTTTCACAAGCTTCTCTATTGGTTGGCCATTATTTTGAGAACATAATTTCTAGAAAGGTTCTCACTTTCCACATCCATATTTGTTTGTTAATGTTGTTATTTTGCTATTGTTAGATCATGAGCAAACTAAGCTCGCATAACTTGATCCGCTAGAGTTACGAGACATGAATTGTTTCATCAGGTGAGTGATCAAGCGAGCTACATTCTCTTGAATCTTGAATGGAGTTACGAGATGAACTTTTCCATAACTTCTCATTGGTTGAGACCATCCTTTGGGCACCCTATTGCCAGCGAAGCGATAAATATAAGTTATGATATCAACAACACTTTCAACAAAACTTCATCTCCATTTCTTGCACCTCTCCAGGGATAATACTTCTTGATTACAATTTCTTCCACTCGGTCCAAGCAATCTAGTAAGTATTCTCAATAACTAATAGATTGAGCAATAACATTTCATACGACAAAGCATTGTCGAGGAGCATGCTTGCGACATATTTGACTTTGCAATCTTTAGCACAAGCTGGCAGATTATAAATTTACGAGCTCGCGCTTACGAAAACCTTGTAAGGAATCTAGTACAATGTTTGCTTCACGGCCCGCAATATTAGGCCTGCGTTACCACCGAAAGGTTACACGGATGTAGCGTTAACTTTCAAAATATCATACTAGGATTAAGGTTTTGTTGAAAGCCTCATCTTTGTAAGGTATGATTTGTTTGGGAAATTAGAAAAACCAAATTTAAGATATATAGGACTTTATACGATATTAGCAGAATTGACTGGTAGCTTTTAGACTTGAGCTACTACCCGAATTTGGTAGTGTACCGCCGCCTTCCATGTGTGCATGCGAAGAAGTGTCATCTTGATGAGCACTCCTATTTCTGGAAGGAATCCAGTTGATTTACGTTTGATCTTATCGGAAAATCTCCGAGATCACAGACCATGAGGTCAAGCGACTTAAGAAAAGTCGCATTCACAGTGTCAACACTCAATGGAACTCTAGAAGAGGTCCTGAATTCACGTAAGGGCGTGAAGATGAACTCAAATATCTTGTTAGTAGATAACACTCCTTGAACTTTGTGACGGGGTTCCATTACGAAGTACCCTACCTCTTACCGAGAGCGTCATTAACTTCGTAACCCAAACTAAATCATGAGGACATGATTTCCGTAGCGAGGTGGAGGTGCAGCAACCAGTAAATTTTCATAAGGTAAAATGACTATTTTACCTTTGACTCTTAAAATTGACCTTGACTTTGACTTTTTACTATTTGACTTTTAGTAGCGTAAAAGCAAATCATGTAGCTAGTAGTAACGATAATTTCCCAAGTTAAATAATTCAATCTGTTTCAAATTATTACACTCACGAACATTTTGTTCTTTGGCTATAAATAATTATTTAAAGTTGTGACTTCAATAATTACGAAAGTTTAATCATATAAACTTTCCTCATGATCAACACAAGACTACGATAAGTCTAGGTGTTCAAAATACTCTATTTTTATCAATAGTGATATTTTGTATGAACTATTGCTACCTTGTTAGTTTTACGTAAACATTTTAATTTTACGTGTCTGATGTAACCTCGTTATTAAGTTTTAACAACATAGGCGTACTCAAATAGACTTATCACACCTTTAATATACCTAGTTGGTGTATATTGATAAGTTTGACATTTTCATAAGTATTATATTTTTATGTTACCGGTTTTAAGTTTCGTGACTTAAGGGCTTAACATTAGTAATTACGGGACCAAACTACACTCCGTGACTCAATATTATCACAAAGTAATAATAAAACAAACCAAACTACGCACTTCATAGTAGAGGTGGCGTTTGATAACCAACACAAAGACCGCATGGCATTGTATTAGTAACTATGTGTTTATATGTAGACACATGTACTTCTAAAGGGATAAGAGCTTATACAAAACTTCATATCAAAGATAACTTCATTTGTAAGATAAAATCTACTCAATATATCTTGGTCTTTCCTCTCCTCTTCACCGTACAAACCTGACACCAAAATACCATCATCTACTTTAATTCATACTTCAAGTTGTACTAAGAAGATGAAGATCTAGGTGATCTCTACATGGTACAAGGGTTGTTTTGATGTTTACAAGGGTGAATTAGGAGCTACTACAAGGTATTAGGGCTGAATAAAGAGCTATTTCAAGGGTAAAGAGATTAGTGAAGCATGGGTTAAGAGGATGAAGACAAGGGTTGAAGATTGAAAGAAGTTAGGCTTGATTATTTGTAACTACTCAACCCAACTTTGTAAGAATTTGTCTAATATTTCTTATCATTCAATATGGTTGTAATAATATTTATTGGATGTAAATTTGATATAAGTAGTATATGTAATATGGCTTGGTTGATGTTGTACATGAAGTTTTGATCATGAAAATAAGCTAAAACAAGCTTTAGGTGGGTTTTGTAAGTTGAAATTCTGCAACAGTCCCAAAGATGGATTAAACTGATCATCTCAGTAAACTTTGAGGTTAATTCAGTAAGATAGGCTTGTAGAGCTATGTCTTATGGTCGTTTCGCCGGGTGGCGCACTTCATAACTCATCTCGATGAATAAAATGAGAGCCAAAATGGTAAAACATGTCAAAATCTGCACACCAGACTTAATTTGGGAAAAGCCCATGGTTCTGGTCATTTCTGGAAGTCGACTCAGTTTTATGAAATGTAGCTAAGACATAAACTTGAAGTTTGGCGAAAGCACATGTCAAAACAAGTTGTAGAACTCAACTTATGGTCGTTTTGGCAGAGCTGAATGTGCAGCCAAATTTTCTGTAATGAAAAATAGGTAATTACTTGTTATTAGACAATTGATATAAGTAAACTTTGGACTTTGGACTTGATTAAGCTTTATAACCTGTTAGAGGAAGTAAAAACTAAAACTTGGGCTTTTGAATCACTTAAAAAGGACTTATGGTTAGAAAGTTATGGCCAAATGAAGATGACTAGAGGTGAATATGTTGTTAGATCAAAAAGTTGCTGAAACGATTTTAAAACGCGATTTAAACCCTTTTCTGGTCCGAATCAGCAAAAGTGTAAAACACGAAAGTTGCTCAGAATCACGTTTTCTACAAAACTCGCGAGCACATAAGCAGAAAGTGAGCGGAAAGTCTTAAAACAACAAATACTAAACGGACCATTGCGACTAGAAAACAACCATGGTCATGGAAACTTAGTGTATTTTGATCCTTTGAGGCGAAGCGAAGCCAAGGTTAAGCCGAGGCTGTTGTCTTAAGGTCTTTAAACTTAGAAATAACCATAGTAATGACCTTAAATATCATCTCAAGTTGTTTAAACATAATTTAGCCGCACGGCTAGTTTGGGTATGTTAACTTACGAAACTTGTTTTCAAAAACTTGGTCATTAAATGGAATTTTACTAGACATTGACAAAACTATTTTGAAACCTTTATATACCACGATATCATAATATGACACACCGATATTATTTCATCGCAACACTTAAAGGATACCTCAACTTAAGATTTATGTACAACATCATATCATAAGCTTGACATACTACATTCGTGTACACTTATATCGTATAACCATACTAAAACGTGAATACTATGCTTTCGTAGGTAACGTTAAAGATCGTGATCTTGTCATACTCTACCGTTGATAAACATTATATCGTTACACTTGACTGCTGATCACTCTTGTGAGTTTCATAGCCCGACTTTTGTTTAACCGTTTCATAAACTCTTTTGGGGGAGATACATACTCTGCTTTTACTATATGCTAAAATGCTTTATTATGGACAATTACTTGTATGCCGAATGCCTTGATACATTTATTGCAAACCACTAAGTTGTTTATGCCAAAAGTCCCCAACATCATGGACCACTAATCAGGAGTGGCGTAAATATTGTGGATAGGCCTATCGAATTGGCCTTGCACCCGTCTATGTTATCGGAAATAACAAAGGCGCACATTATTTGAGGTTACCTAGGTATATGGCAATTACCTACCGGGGCAAGTTACTTATCTATATATATCGTCCGGTGATATATATACAACAGTCGATCGTGAGTGCCATGAGCTTAGAGCAATAATAATTTTCAAGAAGATAATTGTACACATTGCAATTATACTATAAACTATATTGTCCTCATTTTCAAACCTATGAGGTTTTTATCGTTTGTATTGACCGGTTAAGCAATCAAAGCACTATAGGCGTAGCCACTACTTGATAAACTTGATATCTTGTGATCAATTTGTTTTGCTTACAAACCTATGAACTCGCTCAACCATTGTGTTGACACTTTTAGCATGTTATCTCGGGTTCTAAAGGAATTAGCTGGCATGGCATGTGAGCGCATCGGAAAATATTTTGAAGAGAATGCATATATTATCATTGAAAAACTTTACAATTTTATGTTGTACTTTTTATACTTGTACAAACTTGTGGGACGGTTTGTAGTTGAATGTCTAATGTAACCATAACATATCGACTCATCCGTTGAGCGTCTAATGTGTAACCATAACATATCGACTCATCCATTGAACATATCTACTCATCCGTTGAGCGTTTAATGTGTAACCATAACATACCGACTCATCCGTTGAGCGTCTAATGTGTAACCATAACATACCGACTCATCCGTTGAACGTCTAATGTGTAACCATAACATATCGACTCATCCGTTGAGCGTCTAATGTGTTACCAAAACATATCGACTCATCCGTTGAGCGTCTAATGTGTAACCATAACATACCGACTCATCCGTTGAGCGTCTAATGTGTAACCATAACATATTGACTCATCCGTTGAGCGTCTAATGTGTAACCATAACATATCGACTCATCCGTTGAGCGTCTAATGTGTAACCATAACATACCGACTCATGTAATGTGTAACCATAACATATCGACTCATCCGTCTAATTGAACATATTCACTCATCCGTTGAGCGTCTAATGTGTAACCATAACATACCGACTCATCCGTTGAGCGTCTAATGTGTAACCATAACATATCGACTCATCCGTTGAGCGTCTAATGTGTAACCATAACATATCGACTCATCCGTTGAGCGTCTAATGTGTAACCATAACATATCGACTCATCCGTTGAGCGTCTAATGTGTAACCATAACATACCGACTCATCCGTTGAGCGTCTAATGTGTAACCATAACATACCGACTCATCCGTTGAGCGTCTAATATGTAACCATAACATATCGACTCATCCGTTGAGCGTCTAATGTGTAACCATGACATATCGACTCATCCGTTGAGCGTCTAATGTGTAACCATAACATACCGACTCATCCGTTGAGCGTCTAATATGTAACCATAACATATCGACTCATCCGTTGAGCGTCTAATGTGTAACCATAACATATCGACACATCCGTTGAACATATCGACTCATCCGTTGAGCGTTTAATGTGTAACCATAACATATCGACTCATCCGTTGAGCGTCTAATGTGTAACCATAACATATCGACTCATCCGTTGAGCGTCTAATGTGTAACCATAACATATCGACTCATCCGTCTAATGTGAACCATATCGACTCATCCGTTGAGCGTTTAATGTGTAACCATAACATACCGACTCATCCGTTGAGCGTCTAATGTGTAACCATAACATACCGACTCATCCGTTGAGCGTCTAATGTGTAACCATAACATATCGACTCATCCGTTGAGCGTCTAATGTGTAACCATAACATACCGACTCATCCGTTAAGCGTCTAATGTGTAACCATAACATACCGACTCATCCGTTGAGCGTCTAATGTGTAACCATAACAAATCGACTCATCCGTTGAGCGTCTAATGTGTAACCATAACATACCGACTCATCCGTTGAGCGTCTAATGTGTAACCATAACATACCGACTCATCCGTTGAGCGTCTAATGTGTAACCATAACATATCGACTCATCCGTTGAGCGTCTAATGTGTAACCATAACATACCGACTCATCCGTTGAGCGTCTAATGTGTAACCATAACATACCGACTCATCCGTTGAGCGTCTAATGTGTAACCATAACATACCGACTCATCGGTAACCATAACATAACGATTCATCGTTGAGCGTCTAATGTGTAACCATAACATACCGACTCATCCGTTGAGCGTCTTATGTGTAACCATAACATATCGACTCATCCGTTGAGCGTCTAATGTGTAACCATAACATACCGACTCATCCGTTGAGCGTCTAATGTGTAACCATAACATACCGACTCATCCGTTGAGCGTCTAATGTGTAACCATAACATCCGACTCATCCGTTGAGCGTCTAATGTAACCATAACATATCGACTCATCCGTTGAGCGTCTAATGTGTAACCATAACATATCGACTCATCCGTTGAGCGTCTAATGTGTAACCATAACATATCGACTCATCCGTTGAGCGTCTAATGTGTAACCATAACATATCGACTCATCCGTTGAATGTCTAATATATATCCATAACATATCGACTCATTCGTTGAGCGTCTAATGTGTAACCATAACATATCGACTCATCCGTTGAGCGTTTAATGTGTAACCATAACATACCGACTCATCCGTTGAGCGTCTAATGTGTAACCATAACATATCGACTCATCCGTTGAGCGTCTAATGTGTAACCATAACATATCGACTCATCCGTTGAGCGTCTAATGTGTAACCATAACATATCGACTCATCCGTTGAGCGTCTAATGTGTAACCATAACATACCGACTCATCCGTTGAGCGTCTAATGTGTAACCATAACATATCGACTCATCCGTTGAGCGTCTAATGTGTAACCATAACATATCGACTCATCCGTTGAGCGTCTAATGTGTAACCATAACATATCGACTCATCCGTTGAGCGTCTAATGTGTAACCATAACATATCGACTCATCCGTTGAGCGTCTAATGTGTAACCATAACATATCGACTCATCCGTTGAGCGTCTAATGTGTAACCATAACATATCGACTCATCGTTGAACATATCGACTCATCCGTTGAGCGTCTAATGTGTAACCATAACATACCGACTCATCCGTTGAGCGTCTAATGTGTAACCATAACATACCGACTCATCCGTTGAGCGTCTAATGTGTAACCATAACATATCGACTCATCCGTTGAGCGTCTAATGTGTAACCATAACATACCGACTCATCCGTTGAGCGTCTAATGTGTAACCATAACATACCGACTCATCCGTTGAGCGTCTAATGTGTAACCATAACATACCGACTCATCCGTTGAGCGTCTAATGTGTAACCATAACATATCGACTCATCCGTTGAGCGTCTAATGTGTAACCATATACGATCATCCGTTGAACATATTCATAAATCACTCCGTTGAGCGTCTAATGTGTAACCATAACATACCGACTCATCCGTTGAGCGTCTAATGTAACCATAACATATCGACTCATCCGTTGAGCGTCTAATGTGTAACCATAACATATCGACTCATCCGTTGAGCGTCTAATGTGTAACCATAACATATCGACTCATCCGTTGAGCGTCTAATGTGTAACCATAACATACCGACTCATCCGTTGAGCGTCTAATGTGTAACCATAACATACCGACTCATCCGTTGAGCGTCTAATGTGTAACCATAACATATCGACTCATCCGTTGAGCGTCTAATGTGTAACCATGAACATACCAACTCATCCGTTGAGCGTCTAATGTGTAACCATAACATATCGACTCATCCGTTGAGCGTCTAATGTGTAACCATAACATATCGACTCATCCGTTGAGCGTCTAATGTGTAACCATAACATACCGACTCATCCGTTGAGCGTCAATGTGTAACCATAACATATCGACTCATCCGTTGAGCGTCTAATGTGTAACCATAACATACCGACTCATCCGTTGAGCGTCTAATGTGTAACCATAACATACCGACTCATCCGTTGAGCGTCTAATGTGTAACCATAACATATCGACTCATCCGGTGAGCGTCTAATGTGTAACCATAACATATCGACTCATCCGTTGAGCGTCTAATGTGTAACCATAACATACCGACTCATCCGTTGAGCGTCTAATGTGTAACCATAACATATCGACTCATCCGTTGAGCGTCTAATGTGTAACCATAACATACCGACTCATCCGTTGAGCGTCTAATGTGTAACCATAACATACCAACTCATCCGTTGAGCGTCTAATGTGTAACCATAACATATCGACTCATCCGTTGAGCGTCTAATGTGTAACCATAACATACCGACTCATCATTGAGCGTCTAATGTAACCATAACATACCGACTCATCCGTTGATGCGTCTAATGTGTAACCATAACATATCGACTCATCCGTTGAGCGTCTAATGTGTAACCATAACATACCGACTCATCCGTTGAGCGTCTAATGTGTAACCATAACATATCGACTCATCCGTTGAGCGTCTAATGTGTAACCATAACATACCGACTCATCCGTTGAGCGTCTAATGTGTAACCATAACATACCGACTCATCCGTTGAGCGTCTAATGTGTAACCATAACATACCGACTCATCCGTTGAGCGTCTAATGTGTAACCATAACATACCGACTCATCCGTTGAGCGTCTAATGTGTAACCATAACATATTGACTCATCCGTTGAACATCGATGTGTAACCATAACATACCGACTCTCCATCCGTTGACATACCGACTCATCGTCTAATGTGTAACCATAACATACCGACTCATCCGTTGAGCGTCTAATGTGTAACCATAACATATCAACTCATCCGTTGAGCGTCTAATGTGTAACCATAACATATCGACTCATCCGTTGAGCGTCTAATGTGTAACCATAACATATCGACTCATCCGTTGAGCGTCTAATGTGTAACCATAACATATCGACTCATCCGTTGAGCGTCTAATGTGTAACCATAACATATCGACTCATCCGTTGAACATATCGACTCATCCGTTGAGCGTCTAATGTGTAACCATAACATACCGACTCATCCGTTGAGCGTCTAATGTGTAACCATAACATACCGACTCATCCGTTGAGCGTCTAATGTGTAACCATAACATATCGACTCATCCGTTGAGCGTCTAATGTGTAACCATAACATATCGACTCATCCGTTGAGCGTCTAATGTGTAACCATAACATACCGACTCATCCGTTGAGCGTCTAATGTGTAACCATAACATATCGACTCATCCGTTGAGCGTCTAATGTGTAACCATAACATACCGACTCATCCGTTGAGCGTCTAATGTGTAACCATAACATACCGACTCATCCGTTGAACGTCTAATGTGTAACTATAACATACCGACTCATCCGTTGAACGTCTAATGTGTAACCCTAACATATCGACTCATCCGTTGAACGTCTAATGTGTAACCATAACATATCGACTCATCCGTTGAATGTCTACCGACTCATCCGTTGAATGTCTAATGTGTAACCATAACATACCGACTCATCCGTTGAACGTCTAATGTGTAACCATAACATATCGACTCATCCGTTGAGCGTCTAATGTGTAACCCTAACATACCGACTCATCCGTTGAGCGTCTAATGTGTAACCATAACATATTGACTCATCCGTTGAGCGTCTAATGTGTAACCATAACATATCGACTCATCCGTTGAGCGTCTAATGTGTAACCATAACATATCGACTCATCCGTTGAGCGTCTAATGTGTAACCATAACATATCGACTCATCCGTTGAGCGTCTAATGTGTAACCATAACATATCGACTCATCCGTTGAGCGTCTAATGTGTAACCCATATCCGCTGAACATATCGACAACGCTTAATGTGTAACCATAACATACCGACTCATCCGTTGAGCGTCTAATGTGTAACATAACATACCGACTCATACGTTGACTAATAACCATAACATAGCGACTATCCGTTGAGCGTGTAACCATAACCATAACATATCGACTCATCCGTTGAGCGTCTAATGTGTAACCATAACATACCGACTCATCCGTTGAGCGTCTAATGTGTAACCATAACATACCGACTCATCCGTTGAGCGTCTAATGTGTAACCATAACATATCGACTCATCCGTAGAGCGTCTAATGTGTAACCATGACATACCGACTCATCCATTGAGCGTCTAATGTAACCATAACATATCAACTCATCCGTTGAGCGTCTAATGTGTAACCATAACATATCGACTCATCCGTTGAGCGTCTAATGTGTAACCATAACATACCGACTCATCCGTTGAGCGTCTAATGTGTAACCATAACATACCGACTCATCCGTTGAGCGTCTAATGTAACCATAACATACCGACTCATCCGTTGAGCGTCTAATGTGTAACCATAACATACCGACTCATCCGTTGAGCGTCTAATGTGTAACCATAACATTTCGACTCATCCGTTGAGCGTCTAATGTGTAACCATAACATATCGACTCATCCGTTGAGCGTCTAATGTGTAACCATAACATACCGACTCATCCGTTAAGCGTCTAATGTGTAACCATAACATACCGACTCATCCGTTGAGCGTCTAATGTGTAACCATAACATATCGACTCATCCGTTGAGCGTCAAATGTGTAACCATAACATATCGACACATCCGTTGAGCGTCTAATGTATTACCATAACAAATCGACACATCCGTTGAGCGTCTAATGTGTAACCATAACATATCGACTCATCCGTTGAGCGTCTAATGTGTAACCATAACATATCGACTCATCCGTTGAGCGTCTAATGTGTAACCATAACATACGACTCATCCGTTGAGCGTCTAATGTGTAACCATAACATACCGACTCATCCGTTGAGCGTCTAATGTGTAACCATAACATATCGACTCATCCGTTGAGCGTCTAATGTGTAACCATAACATATCGACTCATCCGTTGAGCGTCTAATGTGTAACCATAACATATCGACTCATCCGTTGAGCGTCTAATGTGTAACCATAACATATCGACTCATCCGTTGAACCATAACATCGACTCATCCGTTGAGCGTCTAATGTGTAACCATAACATACCGACTCATCCGTTGAGCGTCTAATGTGTAACCATAACATACCGACTCATCCGTTGAGCGTCTAATGTGTAACCATAACATATCGACTCATCCGTTGAGCGCCTAATGTGTTACCAACAAACATATCGACTCATCCGTTGAGCGTCTAATGTGTAACCATAACATACCGACTCATCCGTTGAGCGTCTAATGTGTAACCATAACATACCGACTCATCCGTTGAGCGTCTAATGTGTAACCATAACATACCGACTCATCCGTTGAGCGTCTAATGTGTAACCATACCATACCGACTCATCCGTTGAGCGTCTAATGTGTAACCATAACATACCGACTCATCCGTTGAGCGTCTAATGTGTAACCATAACATACCGACTCATCCGTTGAGCGTCTAATGTGTAACCATAACATACCGACTCATCCGTTGAGCGTCTAATGTGTAACCATAACATATCGACTCATCCGTTGAGCGTCTAATGTGTAACCATAACATACCGACTCATCCGTTGAGCGTCTAATGTGTAACCATAACATATCAACTCATCCGTTGAGCGTCTAATGTGTAACCTTAACATACCGACTCATCCGTTGAGCGTCTAATGTGTAACCATAACATACCGACTCATCCGTTGAGCGTCTAATGTAACCATAACATTCCGACTCATCCGTTGAGCGTTAATGTGTAACCATAACATACCAACTCATCCGTTGAGCGTCTAATGTGTAACCATAACATACCGACTCATCCGTTGAGCGTCTAATGTGTAACCATAACATATCGACTCATCCGTTGAGCGTCTAATGTGTAACCATAACATACCGACTCATCCGTTGAGCGTCTAATGTGTAACCATAACATACCGACTCATCCGTTGAGCGTCTAATGTGTAACCATAACATACCGACTCATCCGTTGAGCGTCTAATGTGTAACCATAACATATCGACTCATCCGTTGAGCGTCTAATGTGTAACCATAACATATCGACTCATCCGTTGAGCGTCTAATGTGTAACCATAACATATCGACTCATCCGTTGAGCGTCTAATGTGTAACCATAACATATCGACTCATCCGTTGAGCGTCTAATGTGTAACCATAACATACCGACTCATCCGTTGAACCATAACATCGACTCATCCATTGAGCGTCTAATGTGTAACCATAACATACCGACTCATCCGTTGAGCGTCTAATGTGTAACCATAACATACCGACTCATCCGTTGAGCGTCTAATGTGTAACCATAACATATCGACTCATCCGTTGAGCGTCTAATGTGTAACCATAACATATCGACTCATCCGTTGAGCGTCTAATGTGTAACCATAACATATCGACTCATCCGTTGAGCGTCTAATGTGTAACCATAACATATCGACTCATCCGTTGAGCGTCTAATGTGTAACCATAACATACCGACTCATCCGTTGAGCGTCTAATGTGTAACCATAACATACCGACTCATCCGTTGAGCGTCTAATGTGTAACCATAACATACCGACTCATCCGTTGAGCGTCTAATGTGTAACCATAACATACCGACTCATCCGTTGAGCGTCTAATGTGTAACCATAACATATCGACTCATCCGTTGAGCGTCTAATGTGTAACCATAACATATCGACTCATCCGTTGAGCGTCTAATGTGTAACCATAACATACCGACTCATCCGTTGAGCGTCTAATGTTAACCATAACATACCGACTCATCCGTTGAGCGTCTAATGTGTAACCATAACATACCGACTCATCCGTTGAGCGTCTAATGTGTAACCATAACATACCGACTCATCCGTTGAGCGTCTAATGTGTAACCATAACATATCGACTCATCCGTTGAGCGTCTAATGTGTAACCATAACATATCGACTCATCCGTTGAGCGTCTAATGTGTAACCATAACATATCGACTCATCCGTTGAGCGTCTAATGTGTAACCATAACATACCGACTCATCCGTTGAGCGTCTAATGTGTAACCATAACATACCGACTCATCCGTTGAACGTCTAATGTGTAACCATAACATACCGACTCATCCGTTGAGCGTCTAATGTGTAACCATAACATACCGACTCATCCGTTGAGCGTCTAATGTGTAACCATAACATACCGACTCATCCGTTGAGCGTCTAATGTGTAACCATAACATACCGACTCATCCGTTGAGCGTCTAATGTGTAACCATAACATATCGACTCATCCGTTGAGCGTCTAATGTGTAACCATAACATACCGACTCATCCGTTGAGCGTCTAATGTGTAACCATAACATATCGACTCATCCGTTGAGCGTCTAATGTGTAACCATAACATACCGACTCATCCGTTGAGCGTCTAATGTGTAACCATAACATACCGACTCATCCGTTGAGCGTCTAATGTGTAACCATAACATACCGACTCATCCGTTGAGCGTCTAATGTGTAACCATAACATACCGACTCATCCGTTGAGCGTCTAATGTGTAACCATAACATACCGACTCATCCGTTGAGCGTCTAATGTGTAACCATTACATATCGACTCATCCGTTGAGCGTCTAATGTGTAACCATAACATATCGACTCATCCGTTGAGCGTCTAATGTGTAACCATAACATACCGACTCATCCGTTGAGCGTCTAACGTGTAACCATAACATACCGACTCATCCGTTGAGCGTCTAATGTAACCATAACATATCGACTCATCCGTTCATTTACTCCTTGTATTCTCTTTGGGTATCTTCAGAACTCTGCAGCTTAATATGAAATCTAACATCAGATAAATCTTAACATTTCTATACATTTGTCTAAGATTCATATAAAAGAAACCACAAGATAAAACCTAAAGTTTGACGGTCTTTGGGCTATCAAATGACCCAAACGGACACAAAGTCATCTTTCAATGACTCAAAGTACAAAAGAACCCAAAAGAACTAAAATGGGATGAATGAAAACTCACATAAAAACAAGTTTAGAGTTGTAACTCTTTATTACATTTATTCAAAGAGTCGCAGAGATATGTTATCCAAGTGTTCGATCTTTGAAATATGTGTTCTATTGATATAATGTGATAATTATGTCCGGATCTATATTGTTGACTCTTTGGATCAAGAGAATAAGCAAAGCTAAAGTAGGGTTTCGTATTATTTTCGTATCTTGTATTTTAGATCATTTGTCTTTCAATAATCTATTTGCTTAAAATTTTGTTCTCACCCTATTTCTGTTTTCATTTTAATGTCAGGCAATCATAAATGACCCTTTTATGACTAACCGTTTCATCTTGGTTTTGCAAACAAGCAAGACATGGTATGCCTTGCACTTCTAATACTGTAATACTATTTTAGTGCATTAAATAGTTGTAACGTTATTTCAGTGGGAAATACAGAATAGTTTGGTTCTTCTTTCGACTTTATTTGTCGTTTTCTTCCTTATGATGTTAATCTTTTACGATAAATCTAATCTTTCATCTTCCTTAGTTACATTTTAGTTTCGACTAAGTTCTATAGATCCATCTGGAGCTGATAACATTTATCATCTTTAAGCATTTTACAAGCTCCCAAATGCCACTCTTAAGTCGCATATAATCATAGTTTTTCATTGCATTAAGCCATTGAGTCGGTTAGTCACTTGTTATGACTTCATGGAAAAGATGGATCGTTATTTTGCTTAAGTCATAGACTCATAGTTTAATTCTCATAACATGTCTTTTCGGCTTCGGATCTTCTCAAGAGGTACATTATTTGAATGTGTCTTTGAAATCGGCCTAACCATTGCTGCTGTAATTTAGAGGATCTACGTTTTATGAATACACCGCATGTGCCCCGATGATTCTCGTTATCTCGAACTTAATGGCTATAAAGAACGAGTTGCCATTTATGAACAACATGCTAAGTTTGAGTTAACCACCCGTGAGCGTGAAATGGATGGTCGATAAGGTTTTAAAAGGTACCTTTTGAGGGGTCATTTAAGCCCTTATTCGATCACTTTTGTATCCGTTATTGCTTAATATCGTTCCTTTTCACTTTTAGGTCTCTTGAAGGCAAAATGTTGGAATGATGCTTATTTGGACGAAAAGGCGCGAATATACGAAGAAAATGGCCAAAGTCAAAATCGAGACACTCAAAGTCTTTGAAACATAAGGCGACGGCGTCATCAAGATATTTGCGACGCCGTCGGAAGGAATTTTATGACGGCTCGAGAAAAATTACATGTTTTCAAGGACGACGTCGGGTTCTAAAGGAATAGGCCGTCGTTACTCAGACGGCCTAGATGCGCCAAGACGGCGTCGAGTGAAGGGACGGCGTCACGGTCATAAGGTGACGCCGCCGAAAGGTTTATGTGGCCAAGACGAAACCCTAATGACGGCGACACGACGGCGCCACGAAACATAAGGTGACGCCGTCGCAGATGTAATCTTATATATAGAATCCGAATTTTTCGGTTTTGTGTGTAGTCTTTTGGAGTAAAACCTAAAACCGAACCAAGGCTTTCTTGTGCAGTATTTTAGGGTTCTAAACCCTATTATACATCAAGCTAAGTATTTACTTCATTAATTTAATTATGTCTTTGATTATTTGTGTGTATGCTTGCATGTTCTCCATGTCCGCTAATTTATTTGTGTGTTTGCTTAGGAATATGAAACTTAATTATTGAATATTGATTGGTTGATACTTATCTTAGTTGACTAATGATCTAGAGTGCGCTAGATTATTCGTTGTGTACTTAATGCTTGAAATTTCTTTGTGAACTTTAGAATATAATTATCTAGGTAATTGTAGGATAAAGTATTCAAGGACAACCGTAGAGTAGGCGCCTATAAATCACTAGAGGATTTGTAAACAAGACCCTTTGGTAGTTTCAAAGAGTTAGGGAAACAAGCACGCCCTATAGCCTTAGAATCACAACGCAACTAGGAATAAGGACGTGACAAATCAACCATCAATAGGAGATAATTAAGGAGTAGTAAAACCTAAGTAAACACATCTTTAAACTATCATACGAGTACACATCAAATTAGACATAGACTATCACAACCTTAGCTTAGATAATTAGATAATAGTAGAGTAATCGGTAGCAATACCAACCCCAAATCCAATACCCGAGATTAGTACTTTTTCCATTTCTAAAAATATAAAAATACAAAAATAATCTTCCTCAACCTCAACCTTAGCGTAGTAACTTCTCACTAGCATTCCTATTCCCCAGAGAACGATATCAATACCCGTGGCTTACCCTAATTACTACACTACAACGATTAGGTTCACTGCCTAGGGTGTTATAAAACTTGCTCGAAGAAAAGGAAGTTTCCTTGACCCCGAACGACGCGTGTAGCGTTATCAAGTTTTTGGCGCCGCTGCCGGGGAATAGAATAGCTAGTTAGTAGTCCACCTCGTTTAGGTTTCTTTGCTTGATTCCTATCAAGTAAACTTTTTTCTCATTTTTTAGCTTTCTCATAGTCTATCCCCCTTCTTCGTGACCTTTGTTCGTAACACCCATCACTTTTCATCATGGAAGGTGATACCCAACCAATGTCGCTCAAAACCCAATCCAATAACCAACACCAACGTCGAAGCCGCTATGTGAGTAGAAACACCGACCTTCCGGATTTGCAGAAAACATTCGATAGTACAATCGTGGAAGCCGTTGAGAAAGTAGTCGTACGCTATAGTTGGCTCTATGATTAGCGATTCGGACAATGGCATAACCAACAACAAAGTGGACGAGGAAAATAGTGCGATTTCAATATTTACCCCACTAAGGAAGAGGTTGCTTACCATCAATACATAATCAATAATCCACGATCACCTATCATTAGGATATGCCCTAAGATTAGAGAGAAACTCGAACCTAAAAATTTCGTATGATCGGATATAGGAGTATCGACCACGCTTACATAGATACGGAATCTCCCATCAATATAATGTCGTCATTGCTTACAATGACATTATGAATGAGCGACTCAATATTAGGAGAGACCCTAAATATCCGGGAGGAATTTGCAACTTTGTGGGAAGAGTCAAAGATGTGCATGTCTTTATAGGAAATTTCACCTACCTTGTTGATTTTATGATCCTAGAAGATGTAGGATGCGCTATTGACTATAGCCTATCCCAAGTAGTGCTAGGGAAACCGCTTGTTGAGACATCTAGGATGGACCATAACAAGCATGATGGAACCGTTAGGTTTAAGGAGGAAACCGATGAGATTACCTATAGGATGCCTTGGAAAACAACTGAGTATGGCCACTTGTCCATTTATGATCGAGACAACATCAAAGCTTTTGAGGACAAAAGCAAGGAAGATGTTGAAAAGGGTTATAAATTCATGGGGAAGAAGGAGGCATTATTATAAGGATTGCTTGACCCTAGGGCCTAGGTATAGAGTCGATGAAAATTTTGTTAACATGATAGAATTCTCATTGAGAATGCAAAACGAGGCAACGTAGGGGTAGGACTACGAGTCTAGCTACAAGACTCTTAAATAAAGAAAAGCGCTTCGTGGGAGGCAACCCATGCTTAATTGTTTGCTTGTTAGTGTCATATCTCTTTATTAATTGTTTGTCCTCATGTTTGAATTTGTAAAATGCTTTATTTT
This sequence comes from Chrysanthemum lavandulifolium, assembly GCA_022545495.1. NCBI lineage: Eukaryota > Viridiplantae > Streptophyta > Magnoliopsida > Asterales > Asteraceae > Chrysanthemum > Chrysanthemum lavandulifolium. The sequence goes on from CM040243.1 coordinate 275,215,096, forward strand.
GTTTTAACCTCGCCTTAATTACATATAAAGGTATTTTACATAAAGGATAAGTGTAGGAGGATTACACACGTTTTCATAAGAAACGTGAACATGAGAATAACAATTAATTAAAAGATATATATGTTTGTTTGTTCGAGTCAAATGCTTGTATCGAGTCATAATGGATGTTTTTGCGTAAGTTTTTCCAGATTCTAAAGATGCAAATTTTCCGAATTTTTCCGTAAAATCGCACCGCTTTTTGTCGGGATAACCGACGGCGTCAGATTGCAACCGACGGCGTCAGAAGGAATAAAACATCACTTACTTTTTCGTTTTTCGAGCTACTTGTAAAATTTTGGAATTTTCCGGATCTTAACTTTCAAAACAAATTCGTAAACATCCATTCCACAAGCATTATATCCTAGTTTAAATCGAGTCTTATGTATATTATTACCACCGATTTTACGAAGGTTTCGTTTGTTTTCTTCTAGTGTGCGTGTTTAGTTTGTCAAGAAGAAGTTACACAAGTTTGGAAGGAGCCTTTCACGCAAAAACTCTTCTTGGAAAAGATTTAACCACCACTTTTACGGATCCTACCGAGCTAATCGGGAGTATTAGTTTCTTCGCTTTTAATTACCTTCTATTATCATAACTTTGATATTTTCGGGAACATTGGGGACAATGTTCGGTTTAAGTGTAGGAGGAAAATAAAACGGAACTTTGAAACTATGCTTATCCTTGACTATTTGCTTTGTCCAAGTGTATTTGTGTAATAAACCATGAGAAAATGTAGGTTAGGTAATTTTAGCCAAATTTAAAATTTTTTTTTCATGACGATAAGAGTGGGCCATTAGTCTTAACAAAAGCGCCTCATGGATAGGAAGTTGCATGACTAGCACAAAACCCTTTACCACCTAAATTCCACCCAAAATGTGAGGATCGCCTTAGATTAGTAGGAATTAAAGCATTCATCTTTAATGCTTAGAGTGTGAACCGTAGTATATTAGATTCTAGAACTTGTTTTGTGATGCATTCGAGATCGCTAGTGAGACTACACTTGTGTAGTTAGGATTAACTAAATGATAAGAGGCATTAGGATAAACCCTTGTTTGATACCGTAACATAACTACTTCTTCCATATCGGTTGAGTAATTCCCCACACCCTTTGCGTTGTACTCATCTTTAGTACACGATACCCTAGTTAACCCTCGAGCCTATCCTTTTCGCGGTTCTCGTGATGTTTCGGTTTTTCCGAATATCAATGAAGAGCATTGTTTACACCCCACCCCAAATATACACCCAAATCGCCTTAGCCTACCTTTATTGCACTCACTTTTAGTGCAATTTATGTTATCACCCAAAACCCTTAGTTCAATTATCCGTTGCTTGCATGAGTTGCTAAGTCGAGTCATATCCTTTGTATACGCTTTGGGATGATTGGGATTCATGGAAAAGTTAAAGTTTATGAAATATAGGAAGAGAACGTTAACTCAAATTCCCTTTGTTTGCATAATAATGTACTCCAAGTGTTTTGATCTTTTCAATTCGGGTCAAATTAGTGTTAGAGTAATAAAATTCAAGTGTAGGGATGTGTCTATAAACCCTATCATTTTGATGTACCGTAGAGGATGGTAGAGTAAAAGTGTATGCAAAAAAAAAAAAAAAAAAAAAAAAAAAAAAATGAAAAAAAAAAAAAAAAAAAAAAAAAAAAAAAAACAAACCATACGGGCTACCATCCTACATCTATCTTTTAAATTATGTTTGTTTATTTTCGTTGCCTAGAGTTTTAGAGTGTCGAGTCTTGGCTTAGCAACGCCATTCTTCAGATACTTGCAACATAGAGATTTTGACTATCCACCACTATATAGCCTATCCCACCAAACCCTTCATTTCCTACCGTAAGCCTAACATTACAACCCTTTAAAAGACCTCTTTGATAGTCTTTCCTAGGTGCTTACGCCAAAGTGACGGAGGTTTGATCTATTCTCAAGCCTATGGTAATCTATGTACTAGGACCGGTTAATGAGTGTTTATCTTCCATTTCGATTTGTTATATTTCGATATACACCCGAGAGAGATGTGAGTATCCAAACACCCCATGTGAGGTGCTAGTATGTATTCCGTGCTTGTTATGACTTTTATGGGCTTATATGTGTTGTGGACCGCTTTGAATGGATGCTTCATGACCCCTAACTTATAAATTAATGGCTAAAGCACATTTGCTTGAGGACAAGCAAATACCAAGTGTAGGGATATTTGATAAGGTTTTAAAGGTACCTTTTGAGGGTCATTTAAGCCCTTATTCGATCACTTTTGTATCCGTTATTGCTTAATATCGCTCCTTTTCACTTTTTAGGTCTCTTGAAGGCAAAATTTGGAATGATGCTTATTTGGACGAAAAGGCGCGAATATACTGAAGAAAATGGCCAAAGTCAAAATCGAGACACTCAAAGTCATTGAAACATAAGGCGACGGCGCCATCTGCATATCTCGCGACGCCGTCGGAAGGAATTTTATGACGGCTCGAGAGAAAAATTACATGTTTTCAAGGGACGACGTCGAGTTCTAAAGGAATAGGCCGTCGTTACTCGGACGGCCTAGATGCGCCCAAGACGCGCCGAGTCAAGGGGACGGCGTCACGGTCATAAGGTGACGCCGTCGAAAGGTTTACGTGGCCAAGACGAAACCCTAATGACGGCGACACGGCGCCACGAAACATAAGGTGACGCGTCGCAGATGTAATCTTATATATAGAATCCGAATTTTTCGGTTTTGTGTGTAGTCTTTTGGAGTAAAACCTAAAACCGAACCAAGGCTTTCTTGTGCAGATTTTAGGTTCTAAACCCTATTATACATCAAGCTAAGTATTTACTTCATTAATTTAATTATGTCTTTGATTATTTGTGTGTATGCTTGCATGTTCTCCATGTCCGGCTAATTTATTTGTGTGTTTGCTTAGGAATATGAAACTTAATTATTGAATATTGATTGGTTGATACTTATCTTAGTTGACTAATGATCTAGAGTGCGCTAGATTATTCGTTGTGTACTTAATGCTTGAAATTTCTTTGTGAACTTTAGAATATAATTATCTAGGTAATTGTAGGATAAAGTATTCAAGGACAACCGTAGAGTAGGCGTCTATAAATCACTAGAGGATTTGTAAACAAGACCCTTTGGTAGTTTCAAAGAGTTAGGGAAACAAGCACGCCCTATAGCCTTAGAATCACAACGCAACTAGGAATAAGGACGTGACAAATCAACCATCAATAGGAGATAATTAAGGAGTAGTAAAACCTAAGTAAACACATCTTTAAACTATCATACGAGTACACATCAAATTAGACATAGACTATCACAACCTTAGCTTAGATAATTAGATAATAGTAGAGTAATCGGTAGCAATACCAACCCCAAATCCAATACCCGAGATTCGTACTTTTTCCATTTCTAAAAATATAAAATACAAAAATAATCTTCCTCAACCTCAACCTTAGCGTAGTAACTTCTCACTAGCATTCCTATTCCCCTAGAGAACGATATCAATACCCGTGGCTTACCCTAATTACTACACTACAACGATTAGGTTCACTGCCTAGGGTGTTATAAAACTTGCTCGAAGAAAAGGAAGTTTCCTTGACCCCGAACGACGCGTGTAGCGTTATCAATGACCAAATGCGTACAACTATTAGAAAAAAGTAAGTTTAGAGAAGAGGTATTAAAACAAGAGTTAAACTCCTTACAAGAAAAGCTTTCTAAACCGCTAAGTTTAAAACAAGAACTTCAAGAAAATGTTAAAATGCTTAAGCAAGAATTCGGTGCTAAGGAATCAAAACTTTTGAATGATTTTTCTAATCTAAAACCTTAAAAACAAGCTCGAAAATAAGTTGTACGACAAGGAATACAATTCAGATCGCTCACATGATCACGAAGCATAGAGTTCTCACGATAAGCATAGTATACCCATTATAAAGGAATCCAACCCCGAGTATGGTAAGATAGCAAAAGCACTCAAAATGTTATCTATGATGGCAATGAGATTCTTAAACCTAGACAGACACCTAGTTGCATTGAGTGCATTGAGGAAGATGTAAAATTAGATGATGCATCTAGGAGAAAATGGATAAGAAGCTTAACGATCCCAAGTGCAAAGAGAATAAGATTATCACAAACCCCATGATTACAAAAAGGAAAATTGGATTTCCTTAAACAATTTTAAGCCTCAAACTTTGTTAACACCGAACAAGTGTTCGGAAAAGGACTTAGATAAGCAAAAGTCGAAAATCTTGTTGAAACAAACCTCCCTTAGGAAAATGCTCAGCTGATCGTGTATCCTCCAAATACACCAATGCATTTAGTTCCTAGAACTATTACCACTAAGAGCAAGACCTTAATCACCAATATGTTATATTTCAATTATTTGTTGACTTTGAGAAAACTTGTAAGAAAAGGATCACACCCACTGGAATAACTGAAGGGAAAAGGGTTTTGAGCAAACAAAAGAATGTTATTTAACTGAGGTCATGCCTTTCTTTAAACGACTAAAAGATCAATTTGAGAGTCTTAAAAAGTGTCACACCCCCAAATTACCTGTTTTGCAGCGGGATGGAATTCCTGTGGGACGACTGTCATAGCATCAAAGTTACAGTTATATCGAACGACCAAGTGTCATTTTGAAATATCGTTTGATTATGTAAAATAATCGAGTTTACAAAACATAGGTCCCAAAATATTTCCAATATACCAAAATGAGTTTGTTACAATCAAACGATAGTTAAGTGCATAAAATATATGTGAGACGATCGTCATCGCGACTCTATGATAAGTCCACATGCATGCCATGAAGTGAATGCCTTAGATACCGAGATAAAACATGCTAAAAGTTTCAACACAATGGTTGAGTGAGTTCATAGAGTTTTATTGAATTGTAAAGCCTTTAAAGAACGCTCATGCAAAGAAAGGAATAGTTTTGGTCATATAGAATAGTCCACAAAGCAAAGGCATTGCAAATCCACTCGGCCCAAGTTCCGCCCATACAAAACTTGCAACCGTGTGTTCACAACCCACCGCCAAAAGTAGTATGTCTAAAAGTCAAGTGCACGTTATCATAATGGTTCACAAAGCAAAGGCATTGTAAATCCACTCGGCCCAAGTTTCGCCCATACAAAACTTGCAACCTGTGTGTTCACAACCCATTGCACAAAATATAGTGTGTCTAATAGTCGAGTATAAGTTACCATAATAATTCACAATATTGCACCACGATATAATAATTCGTGGATGCTCCGATCATGGGAGACTTTGCATCGCCCAACAAGGAGACTCTTTGTCACTCAACCACCTAGGCGAGAATTATTGAGAACGCTCCACCAATAAGGCGAGACTTTGCACACTCCACCGATAAGGCGAGAATTATTGAGAACGCTCCACCAATAAGGCGCGACTTTGCATACTCCACCGATAAGGCGATATTTATTGAGAACGCTCCACCAATAAGGCGAGACTTTATAGTGATGCTCAGAACATGGAAGACTTTATAGTGATGCTCCGATCATGGGAGACTTTAGGTCAAGGTCATAACACGTCCGGTTTAATAAGTTCATACAAGTCATAAGTTTGTATTTAAGTTCAAGAGTTCCGTATAAAAGTTCGTAATTAAGTTCAAAGATTTAAGTCGAGTTCAAAAGTTCAGAACATTCAAAGAGCTCGAATAATATCAAAAGGTTCAAGATAGTCGAAGCGTTCAAAATCACGTCAAACAAGTTTAAAATATATCAAAAGGGTCCTTGTACAAGTTAAAAGAGTTTAACTATATGTCAAAAGGTTCATATCAAATTCAAAGTGTTCACTTATATGTTAAAGGGTCCGAATCAATTTAAAAGAGCTCAAATATACATGTCAAGGGTTCAAAATCAAGGAAAGTGTTTCAACCTATAGCGCTCATAACATAGTGATCAATTTAGTTCGGCATAATCTACTTACGCACATAGAGTGAAACAAAAGATATTTAAGTTCATATAACTGCAAGGTAAAAGCAAGTAGTTGAGCATGTATCTCCCCCAAAGAGTTTATAAAACAATTAAACGAGTAAAAGTGGGGCTACGAACTCACCTTAGTCCGAAGAACTACAAGAATCACAACTAACAAGACCGGCATCAAAGAGCAAGCACAACCAAATCATGAAGGAAGGCACGTCGATATCCAAAGAGTACAAGTACAAAGGTACTACATCATCACGACCACAAGGACGAGCAAGATGCGGAGATGAAGATAGTGGTATTATCAAGTGGTGATGGAGCGGCTGTGGTCGGATGGTGCTGATGTCGTTCACCAAGAGAGATGGAGATGATGCCTTTTCTTCTTTGAGAGAGTGAGATGGCACGTTTTTTAGAGAGAGATGGATATAAGATAACATCTGGTTTTATTTTATTTTATTTTTATTATTGTATTATATGTACCCCGTACTGTATAATTTGTTCCGTACAGAATAACGTTTATTTATGTATAATATTATTCGGGTATCCGTATCTTATTATTTTTATATTTCTGGAGACGTTTTGACGAGCGTATTATTATAGTATTATTATTTTCTTGACATTAGAAAATAAATTTCATGCCAATTTTATTATGGTGTCGGTACGCGTGTGGTGCTAGGACTTCGGAAAACACGAGACGACTTCTCGTTTTTGAGTTATACTTATCAGAAAATAAATAACTCGCATATTCTGATATAAATAATAGCCGGGAAATTGACGGATTGTCACATTCTTCCCCTGTTAGAGAAATCACGTCCTCGTGATTCAATTATTGATAACTATAGTCCGATCCTCGATAAGGGTTCTAAAAGTTCATGCTCGTGTGCATAGTCTAAATGATTATGTCAATGCTCATGCACATGGGTTCCTCGTCCAACTAGGTACGTTCTCATGCTATCGTGACCATATCCCATTCTAAAGACATGCTCTCTTATGGTTAGGGTTGATAAGGCAAGCTTTCCCATTCTCGAGCAAAACCCTCAAAAGACTTTTAGGTAACCGATTTTTACCTAATCCCACAACTCATCAAACAAGAACTGTCATACGATTAGGCTAAATCGGTTTGAGTAACAACTTGTTTCTAGCTTGATCTTTGCAACTCATCAAACAAGAACTATCACTCGGATCAAACTGGAAACAAGTGGTTTGAAGAAAATCTTTGAAAACTGCTCGACACGATTGCTTACACATATGAGACAACTACTCTTCATTGCATGATTCTTCCTAAATTAGACATAGGTGATCAGGCTATGTATAATTTAGGAGTAACTATGCAATGCTTGGACTAATTGACTCATATGATGTTTGGTGTTGAGGCATGAACCCGCATGTATAATGAGTATTCACTTATAATGATATGATGAGATGCTATGATGATGTAGTTATAGTCTAGGGTCAATGATGCAACCTAGTTCTCTATAACCGATGCTCTGATACCAATCATCACACCCCAAAATACTGCTTTGCGCCGGATGGAATTTCGGGGATGACCGTCATAGCATCAAAGTTACAGTTATATCGAACGACCAAGTGTCGTTTGAAAATATCGTTTGATTATGTAAAATAATCGAGTTTACAAAACATAGGTCCCAAAATATTTCCAATATACCAAAATGAGTTTGTTACAATCAAACGATAGTTAAGTGCATAAAATATAAGTGAGAGCGTCGTCATCGCGACTCTATGATAAGTCCACATGCATGCCATGAAGTGAATGCCTTAGATACCGAGATAAAACATGCTAAAAGTGTCAACACAATGGTTGAGTGAGTTCATAGAGTTTGATTGAATTGTAAAGCCTTTAAAGAATGTTCATGCAGAAAGGAAAAGTTTTGGTCATATAGAATAGTCCACAAAGCAAAGGCATTGCAAATCCACTCGGCCCAAGTTCCGCCCATACAAAACTTGCAACTGTGTGTTCACAACCCACTACCAAAAGTAGTATGTCTAAAAGTCAAGTGCACGTTATCATTATGGTTCACAAAGCAAAGGCATTGTAATCCACTCGGCCCAAGTTCGCCCATACAAAACTTGCAACCCGTGTGTTCACAACCCATTGCACAAAATATAGTGTGTCTAATAGTCGAGTATAAGTTACCATAATAATTCACAATATTGCACCACGATATAATAATTGTGGATGCTCCGATCATGGGAGACTTTGCACCGCTCCAACAAGGAGACTCCTTTGTCACTCAACCACCAAGGCGAGAATTATTGAGAACGCCCACCAATAAGGCGAGACTTTGCACACTCCAATCGATAAGGTAAGAATTATCGAGAACGCCCACCAATAAGGCGCGACTTTGCACACTCCACCGATAAGGCGATATTTATTGAGAACGCCCACCAATAAGGCGAGACTTTATAGTGATGCTCGTAACATGGGAGACTTTATAGTGATGCTCGATCATGGGAGACTTTAGGTCAAGGTCATAACACGTCCGGTTTAATAAGTTCATACAAGTCATAAGTTTTATTTAAGTTCAAGAGTTCCGCTCAAAAGTTCGTAATTAAGTTCAAAGATTTAAGTCGAGTTCAAAAGTTCGAATACCAAAGAGCTCGAATAATATCAAAAGGTTCAAGATAGTCGAGCGCTCAAAATCACGTCAAACAAGTTTAAAATATATCAAAGGGTCCTTGTACAAGTTAAAGAGTTTAACTATATGTCAAAAGGTTCATATCAAATTCAAAGTGTTCACTTATATGTTAAAGGGTCCGAATCAATTTAAAATAGCTCAAATATACATGTCGAAGGGTTCAAAATCAAGGAAAGTGTTTCAACCTATAGCGTTCATAACATAGTGATCAATTTAGTTCGGGCATAATCTACTTACGCGCACATAGAGTGAAACAAAAGATATTTAAGTTCATATAACTGCAAGGTAAAAGCAAGTAGTTGAGCATGTATCTCCCCCAAAGAGTTTATAAAACAATTAAACGAGTAAAAGTGGGCTACGAACTCACCTTAGTCCAAGAACTACAAGAATCACAACTAACAAGACCGGCATCAAAGAGCAAACACAACCAAATCATGAAGGAAGGCACGTCGATATCCAAAGAGTACAAGTACAAAGGTACTACATCATCACGACCACAAGGACGAGCAAGATGTGGAGATGAAGATAGTGGTATTATCAAGTGGTGATGGAGCGGCTGTGGTCGGATGGTGCTGATGTCGTTCACCAAGAGAGATGGAGATGATGCCTTTTCTTCTTTGAGAGAGTGAGATGGCACATTTTTTAGAGAGAGATGGATATAAGATAACATCTGGTTTTATTTTATTTTATTTTTATTATTGTATTATATGTACCCCGTACTGTATAATTTGTTCCGTACAGAATAACGTTTATTTATGTATAATATTATTCGGGTATCCGTATCTTATAATTTTTATATTTCTGGAGACGTTTTGACGAGCGTATTATTATAGTATTATTATTTTCTTGACATTAGAAAATAAATTTCGTACAATTTTATTATGGTGTCGATGACGCGTGTGGTGCTAGGACTTGGAAAACACGAGACGACTTCTCGCTTTTGAGTTATACTGATCAGAAAATAAATAACTCGCATATTCTGATATAAATAATAGCCGGAAAATTGACGGATTGTCACAAAAAGGGGATAGATACAGATATTAAAGGAATGGAAAAGAAATTTGATGCAATGATTGTTGAGGTTAGTGACTATGAGCGAGCATTAAAATATAATGAAATTCAGAGGAAGAACTTGCATACCTTAAATGAGAATCTGATTTCTGATTAGATTTCTCAAGATGTGTTCTATACTTCCACTAATTGTTCTATTACTGCTTCTCAATTTCATGAATTATCAGTTGCTTTGAAAGTCTCCCATGATCGTGTCATTGAGCTTGAAATCAAAAACTCTAAACTAAGTGAGAAAATTGAACAGGATGATCACGATAATTTGGTAAAACATTTTTCTAAACTAGAAGTTGAACATTTTGATTTACAACTAAAATATCAACATCTCAAAGAAAATGTTAAAACCTCAAACATCAAAATATCATCGATGTTCCGAGTTTGATGCGCTTTTGAAATAAACAAACGTGATGAATGATTCAAGCTCAACAGTAACATGATCAGAAAGTTGAAACCCCAAATTTCTCAATTAAAGGGTGAAATGAACAATGTGACTGGCTCCCAAAGGCCTCCTCCTTTAGATTCTCGGAATTCTCAAAATTTTCATCTTCAAAACTTGGTTAATGTTTTACAAAAGGAAAATGAGAGTTTTCTAGAAGAAAATGAAAAGGTTAAACGTCATTTCAATGAGTTATTTGAGTCAATAACAGTCACTCGTTACAAAAATAATGAAAAAATAACTTCATTGCAAAAGGAAATTGAGAATCTGAAGAGTCAGGTAAAAGGGAAAATGCCAATGACAAATGCAGAGAATGGTGCTTCAAAGGTGCATATTTGTAATAAATATGCTTTGTCTGTGAAATATGTTCCTCCTCACCTAAGGAATAACAAACTTGCTATTCAAACATATTTCTCATACCTTAAGGACAGCCTAGAATGTCTCCGTGAGATTCTAGAAGAGGATAAGTTAGAGAAACCACTTGATAATGCAATTGGCCATGCATGCTTATATGCCAAACGATCTCAAGAACTTCTAGAATGCTTAATTACAATATGCCCTAAAACCTTAGGTGAGCAAGTCAATCCCTTGATACCTTGTTCTATGCCTAGTGCCAAGTATACAACTCATTCAATGCCCAATGTTATGAATGTGAACTCTAGTATGCCTTCAAGTAGTTCGATCCCAAGACCTCTAGTGTTAAGAAAGTGAACTTCAATTGCACCTTCAAATAGTTCACATCCCAAGACATCTAAACAGAAATGCAAAAGTAGCAAAACCAACTAATGTTCCCATTCCTCTACAGAGTAATCGGTGACATTAAAGCGAGCGGTCAAAGTCTCAAGGCAATACAAGGAATGATAGGACATTGCAAGCTAAGAATATGCATTGGAAAAGAGTAGAAGATCACCCTAGGAACACTATGTTTGAGTTGAATAAAACGAATCGTGTTGATTCTAGTATTAGCTATAAGCGCATCGTAATTAATTCAATTCGCTACTACTTGCAAAACATGTAATGAATGCTTGATTTCGGTACTAATCATGAATGTGTTGTAAATGGGTTGTCTAATGCTATCAATTGCCCAGTTAAAACTGCTGATTCAAAAAATCAGGCTAAGAAGGCTAAAAGGCAAAGGCGAAAGAGAGTTAGAAAATAGTAGAAACCCACAGGAAGAAAATTTAGTAATACTAGAAGGGTACCCGCGCAATGCGACGGTGGGTACCAGATAACTATTTTTGTGGCGAGCAAATGTTTTTTATTTTAAACTTCCATATTATAAAAGATAAATGTTTTTTAAAAGTAGATAGTCTAAATTATTAATAGTGTAAATGGTAAACATTTGTATTTTTCAAATTTTAGCATTAAATTGGTGGTTTAACTATAGTGAGCTTTTCTTATAAACAATTCCATTAAAATGTATCATTATTGGATGGCAGTTACATATGGTTTTAATGAGACTTAAATTTTCAGATTTTACATTCATTTTCTACTTTTCCTTTTATAGTAATGTTTTTTGTCTTAAAATTTTAAGACTTCCTTTAATAGAAAGTCCCAAATGCTTTATAATGTAGTATAGATAGGTTATCAATGGATACCTATTGGCCGTAAGGTTAATGAGTTTTACCCTCAATTTACTAAGACAATGCCCACTAGAAAATGGATGCCTACTGGTAGAACTATTCCTTTAAGAAGTGAACATACTTTGAATAGGTCAAATACGGACACTAGCACTGCATCTATTCCTAATGATTCCATTGCTTCTATTTCGATATGGGTGTTTCTATTTCGATGTGAGTGTTCCAATCATCGTTACTAACCAAATGGAACCCATTCTTGCATGGGGATCCCAGTTATCCGATTATCCATTATTGTCTATGTTCAACCGCAGATCGCTCAAATCGCTCGTAGTACCGGACTCAGTTGTTCCAAGCATATGATCAAGACCGATCGCGCTCATGAACTTCGTGAGTAAATTCATCGAGACGCTTAGATTCGGAATGATCATTTTGGTGCAATTATGGGTTATGGAGATTATGTTGTCGGTGATAGTGTAATCTCCAGGGTATACTACGTAGAAGGTCTTGGTCATAACTTATTTTCTGTCGGTCAATTATGTGATTCTGATCTAGAAGTGGCATTCAGAAAACATACTTGTTTCGTTAGAGAATTTGATGGTAAGGAACTTTTAAGAGGAACCCATGGTTCAAATCTATACACCATCTCTATCGAAGATATGATGAAGTCTTCTCCAATTTGCTTGTTGTCAAAGGCTTCGAAAACAAAGTCATGGTTATGGCATCGTCGCCTCAATCACTTGAACTTCGCACCATCAATGATCTCTCCGAAAGGACTTAGTTGTAGGTCTACCTAGACTAAAGTATGAAAAGGATCATCTTTGTTCAGCTTGCCAATTGGGAAAAAGCAAGAAATATACCCATAAACCCAAGCCTACAAACTCAGTTACAGAAGTTCTTCATACAATTCACATGGACTTATGTGGACCCATGAGAGTGCAGAATATCTTTGGGAAGAAATATGTATTAGTTGTGGTTGATGATTACTCTCGATTCACCTAGGTTAAGTTCTTAAGGCAAAGGATGAAACACCAGATATCATCATCAAACTTATCAAACAAATTGCAGTTCGACTTAACAAAACTGTCAGAATCATCCGAACAAATAATGGAACTGAGTTTGTTAATAAACAACTTAGTGAGTTTTATGAAAGTGTTGGAATCAGTCATCAAAGAAGTGTTCCACGAACTCCTTAACAGAACGGTGTAGTTGGAAGACGAAATCAAACTCTTGTGGAAGCCGCAAGAACAATGCTGCTTTACTCAAAGGTTCCAATGTTTCTCTGGGATGAAGCCATTGCCACTGCATGCTACAGTCAAAATCGATCCCTAATTCACACTGCTCATGGAAAAACTCCATATGAACTTGTCCACAATAGAAAACCTAATTTATCATTCCTTCGTGTGTTTGGTGCATTGTGTTTCCAACTAATGAGGGTCAAGACTTAGGAAAACTTAAAGCTAAAGCGGACATTGGAGTGTTTGTAGGATATGCACCAAACAAAAAGGGATACCGAATCTACAACAAAAGAACCTGAAATACCATGGAAACAATTCATGTTACGTTCTATGAGTGACCGGTCCAATGGCTCCGGGACAACCCGCCTGACTCGCATCATCATGTAGTCCCATCGGTTCTACTCTTGTTTACGGCTCCTTGCCAAGAACTCCTTATGTACCTCCTTCAAAAGATGACTTGAAGAAACTATTTGATCCAATGTTTGATGAACACTATGAACCAAATGCTAATGATCCATCAATCCCATCATCGAGGTCGCTTATATCCTCGCCAATGAAGTCAATCCTTGGTTTCTATGTCATTAAGTCGAGAAGCGCCTGTTGTCGATCAATCGCCTCATCAACAAACCTTCAATCACCGAGTGTACATCAAGGAATTGCTTCGATTCACAAGATGAAGTTAATCCCTTTGCTACTCCCGAAGATGCTCCATTTGAAAATATATTTGCTCTCGATTCATCATCGAACCATCTTCATCGGAGACATCGACTGCTACTTGGGCCCACAACAACAACCACATGAACACCTTAGAAAATGGACACATGATCACCCATTGGACAACATCATTGGAAACACTTCTCGTCCCGTATCCACTGTAAACAACACATCGATGCCTTATGGTGCTTCTTCAACTCCGTACTCTAAGATCGAACCTAAAGATGTTTAAACCACGATGAATGAAGACAATTTGGTTCAATGCCATGCAAGAAGAAATTCATGAGTTTGATCGATTAGATGTATGGGAATTAGTACCGCTCCAGATCGTGCTATGATCATTGCTCTAAAGTAGATCTTCAAAGTGAAGCTTGATGAGCATGGTGATGTGTTGAAAAATAAGGCTAGGTTAGTGGCTAAAGGATATCGTCAAGAAGAAGGTATTGACTTTGAGGAATCTTTTGCTCTCTGTTGCTCGTATCGAAGCTATCGTAATCTTCTTGGCTAATGCGGCTAGTAAGAACATGGTCGATATCGATGGATGTGAAACCGCCTTTCTTAATGGTGATTTGAAATAGGTGGTTTACGCCACCACCCGAGGGTTTTGTGAATCCATAGCATCCTACTCATGTCTATCGCTTGAAAAAGGCCCTTTACGGTTTGAAGCAAGCTCCTAGAGCATGGTATGATCTGTTGTCAAAGTTTCTTCTATCTACCGGATTCAGCAAGGGAGCAGTTGATCCGACATTGTTCACCGTAAAGTCGGAAAACATTTAATTCACGCTCGATTTATGTTGATGATATTATCTTTGCCTCGACTGACCCCAATGAATGTGATCGTTTTTCAAAAGAAATGGGTTCCAAATTTCAAATGTCAATGATGGGACAAATGTCATTTTTCTTGGGATTACAAATTTCACAAAGTCCCGGAGGCATTTTTATAAATCAATCTAAATATGCAAATGAGATCTTAAAGAAATTTTGATTTGTTTCATTTGACACTCCCATGATTGAGCGTACCAAGCTGGATGAGGACCACTCAGGGATCATGGTAGATCAAACGAAATATCGTAGTATGATTGGATCCCTGATGTACCTCACAGCTAGTAGACCGGACATCTTGTTCATCTTTGTGTGCATGTGTGCTAGATATCGCTAAGCCTACTAAAAAGCACCTTGAAGCGATTAAACGGGTCTTTCAAGATTCCAAGGAACCATCAATATGGGACTATGGTACCGAAGGACACCGGTATGTCACTAATGACCTATGCGATGCCGATCATGCGGGATGTCAAGATACACGTCAAGTATGTCGAGGCGCTCGGTTTTGGGTGATAAGCTTGTGAGTTGGTCTTCAAAGAAGCAAATGAGTACTTCTATTTCCTCTACAGAGGTTGAATATATAGCCATGTCATCTTGTTGTGCTCAAATCCTATGGATGAGATCTCAATTATCGACTATGGCTTTGAATTTAACAAAACCTTTGTATTGCGATAACAAAGTGCCATTGCTCTCTCATGCAACAACGTACAACACTCAAGAGCAAAGCACATCGACATTCGACATCATTTCATCGTGGAACAAGTGGAAAACGGTGTGGTGGAACTTTATTTTGTGAGGACCGAATACCGTTAGCGCGACATCTTCACCAAAGCTCTTCCAAGAGAACGTTTTGAGTTTATTCTTCCACGACTTGGCTTGAAAAGCTTTCAACCAGAAACACTCAAACGTCTTCAGGAGGAAGACGAGGAGTAAAGGTCTTTCTTCATCCATCTCTTGTAAATATTTATTCTGAAAATCAAAATACAAAATTTTAAAACCAACAAAAAGCAAAGAAAAATTATAAAACTTTCAAAAATCCATAAAATTTTGAAAAATTCGAAAAATCTCAAAAAAAAAATTGTCTTTTTGTCATGTTTCTTCTTGATTTGATTAATATCTATAGTATTTGTGCTGTCAGTCAAAGAGTGACACGGGTCTTTAGATGTTGGTCGAATGTACATATTCGTTTAAAATAAATAAATAAATAAATAATTGAGAGAAAGTGAAACAATGGTTTATTGTCATTTCAGGCAGTAACCCGCTTTTCAAAGAAAGAACAGAGCCATGATTTATCTTGCTTTTCAAATCTCATGCTCTGATTCTAAAAACAAATGTTTGTCATTTACAAGACAAATGTTTCCTTTCAAATATTTTTCCTTCTAATGATTCTTCTGAAAAATATTCGTCATCTAATGAAAACGCAATTGTTTTGAAAACTCTGCACTCTATTTTTGAAAATCATCAGAGCTTTCAGATGTCAAAATCTCATTCCTTCAATCAACAACTTTCGTCATTGATTGAGGGGGAGAATGATTTTTCAATTAAATCAAAGTGTATTTTTCATTCAATTGGCACGTACATGAGCAAGGTCTACTCTAAATGTTTTACAATAAGTTTATACAATTGGTACAAGACCTTGATTATTAAAGTGTTTTCTAAAAAGATACTCAAGCATGTTTAATCTTTGGAGTCTTATGTTTCAAACTTGATCCTTATCGGCTAAATGTTATCATAAGAAAGTCACAGATTCTCCTCAAAGCTTTCAAAATCAATTTAAATCAACAAGAGATCTCAAATCTCAAATGTTTTGAAAATTGTGCTCTGGGAGAATTTGTGATTTAAATTGATTTAAACCGATAATTCGATAAATGGGTTCATAAGTGTTTAGCAAGTTTTCCTCCCGCATGTGACAAACGATTTCAAATTTTCCATGCACATATTGAGGGGGAGCATCTACTTTAAACCTTAAATTATTGAAACGTGATTGAATTGTCTCTAAGTGCAGGTTCCCTCTAATATGTGCAAAACTCTTTCAAACTTCGAGGCACATATTGAGGGGGAGCAAAGTTTTGAAAACTTCATCCTTCCTCAAAATATTTTTATCTACTCAAATTGATTGGGAAGTGATGATGATCATTTTAAAAAATGTTAATCAAAAGATTGGACCTTTCATTCTTAATCTAACGATTTCAAAGATCTCTTGCCTCCATGTGCTAAACAATTTCTGAATTTTATGCATATGTTGAGGGGGAGCATTTCTAAAATATCAAAACAATTAAGATACAAAATACTTTGATTTTATATCACAAGTATCTTGATTGATTTTCAAATGGTTTTCAATTGGCTTCAAGGCGGAAGAACTATTTCAAAAAACCGACCAACTTTACTTTATGCATGGTGATATAAAGATGATAAGGTTAGGTTGAGGTCCAATGATCCACCAGAACCGGAGGGATCTACCCAGGGACAAAACCACTTGATAGTGTAGAGTCCTTAGGTATATTGAAAAAGGAGAAAATGAGATATGGGAAGAGTGCGGATCAAACCGAGCTAGTATCGAATAAACCCAACAAGGTTCTAGTTATGAAGTTTCGTAAGCATCAAGGGTTGAAGAATGAAAAGAATTGATTGTGAAAAAGGGTGAAAAGAAATAGCCTCCATTTATTCAACCTTAGGCGTAAACCGGTTCAATTCATATACTCTTGGTGGTTACCAAGGTAACATCGGTATTGAAGACAAGACGTCATGGACCCAATGACGACCGCACTACAACTTCCCAAGCCACTCAAGTTTCTCTTAAAAGGACTTGTTTCATTCTCACGGGGAACCGACATAATCTATCGACTTTCTCTTAGAGATTGTTGATTGAAGAAGGAGACCCTCTCCCTAGTCTCCGGCATAGGAATCAAATATGCACAATTGAGTCTAGAGCCTCGCGATAATCTATAAATCTCTTTAGGACACTTTCAATAAAGACTCTCTGTTTCACACAATGTGGAAAGAGAGATTATATCTTATGAGTCCTACGCATTATTCTTGTGATATTGCCAGAACATCTGAGTAGTATGCCAACATACTGACAATGAAGATGGAAATCCTTCTCGAGCCAACATCAAACAAGCTCCTGGTGGGTGGCATGTAAGATCTATTCAATAGATCAACCATGTGACAACCGAGCGGAAACAATGGGCGATTGAATCTTTTGAATTAATCTCGGTTCGTGTTATGGATTGACGGATACCTTTGAAAAACCGGTCGTTGTGCTTTAAAACTCTTTTCCTTAGCACATCGATCGTGTACTAATTTTTCAAAATAAAAGGTGTTTATGATTGATAATTGATTTTCATTAAAACCTTCGTTGTATTGCAAAAAAATTTCTATTGAGCGGTACACGATTGTTTTCTCAAATATCTTTTCATCAATCGGTGAATCTCAATCATTTGGTTCACTCACTCCGTGTTGTCTTCTTTGAGACGTTCGGTTTGAGAACGCTAGAGCACCGCGAAACCGTGTCAAGGAAATTCTTCGCATTTTACACGATCACAGCGATGCTTGTCTCGATCAACGGGAACCGTGGGCCGTGTACCTCAATTCAACAAAAGTGATCAAAGACACTCTTGTGCGCTTTATTGCTAATCGCTTTATGCAAGAGCACCCGACGCTTGCAAATGATCGTAATGAAGCGGTCAATCCATAGCGCGATGCTCACACAACACATTCATTTCTAAAGAATTCATGATTAGTGCATCAATGACTCGATATTATCACTCCATGCTTCGCCACGCCGCCAATATCATGAATCAACGAAAGCTTCCGCTACTCGATAAGAACATATCATGATCCGTAATGTGAGCATGTCGGTCCAAATGTCACAACATCACATAATATCAACAACACAATGGATGAGTCGAGATTTATTGTGGTGATGATCTCAAAGTGGCTCAAAACTCGTGATCATGTGGATCGCTTAAAGACCTCCACCGATTATCCCAACATGCAAATGAAGAATCAAAGACTACGAGCTACGTAACAAAGAACATGAACCGTAATCCAAGAACAATTTCAATGTAATATCTGTTTGTATTCGTGTAATTTTAATGTGTGTTTGAGGTGACCTCCTTGGGGAGATTGTTAGGATTCGGAAAATCCGGTATTAAAGTGTCGGTCACCTCAAGTATATGTATCCGTTAGAAAGCTCGTAGTCGTAGTTATTTAATGTTAAGTAGTATTTAGTTATGTAACACCGTGGAAGACGGACGGGTCTTTACCCACCGTATGCCCGATCCATGACCCATCGTGGCGTTTTATTGTAAGACTATAAATACTCTCTACCTCCCAAGGGTAGAGTTGGAGCTCATAATAAGATTTTTCTTTCTCTCACTAAAGTTCCCTAAACCTCTAACTTTCTCTCTCTAAAACTCATCTTGTACGCCTCTTGTGGTAGTGATATGATGTGTTTGTGAAATCCAATATGTTACATCAAGGTTCGAGTGGAAAGGTTTTGGAATCACGCTTTCGTCGACGGCATAATTTTGAAGATCATTGAAGACCCCTCAAAGTCTCATATTGTTCATCTCAAGTGGGTGGATGCTATGTTTAGATGTTTATGTGTGATGAAAAAAAAAATAGTTATAGTTATTGATGTTTGTAAAGGACAAAGTTATATCACTATGTTTATGAGCTCATTTTAGATTTAGTATTGAGGAGGCCACCTCGGTGACATTTAAAGAATGAAGTTGGCAATAATTGCGCCAACAGTTGAAGAAAAGGTAATGTGCCCATCATGACGTCCTCTAATGGCACATGTACTTGATTATCATGATCCGGTTTCTTAGCCTTGAAACTTTAATTTTGGATGAATGGTAAGCGGTGATGACTTGGTTGAAGATTTAGACTATTTGCTTGATATTTTTACTTTACACCAATTATATCCCATGTCTTATCCTACCCTTTTAGTCATGAAGCGTGTCTAGGTGATGCAACGAGCAATCTTTGGTGTCTTGGCTATGGATTTGGTCATGTATCATTGATTTTTTCCACTTCGCCGTGACATGTTAGTAATGACGATTCACCCTTAACCTTTGTCGTATCTACCCATATTGCCTTCGAAAATTGTTTAGTCCTTAACTCTAGTGGTGGAGATTTGTGTAACCGCCAAGCTTATGATAGAATACATGCTATGACTGTGCGTTGAGTGATCACCCCGAAATTGACACCTAGAATAGTTGAGAGATTTAAGTGTTTTGTTCCCATTTCGTGAAGTGTTCGACTTTGTTTTATTCTAGCATAAGGGATTTGTAAACTTACATTTTCCAGGTAATGGGAGATATCTTTTTAGGAATCTATCTAATAAGGTCTATTTGAGGGCAAGTAGAGTTCAAGTGGGGGATATTTGATAACATCAAATAATCCTGAATATTAAATATCAATTTACCCCGATAATGCTCGTATTTTATATTATTTATATGGATTTACGCTTGTTTTCCTCTATATTTCACTTTCAGGTAAATTACGAGCATTGGAGCTAATGAGATGCGGATTTGGAGAGTTTCTTGAAGATATATGATAGTATGCCCATTTTAAAGTAATTACGGCATAACTATTCTCTCACATTACGCCGTAACAGAAGCGCGACTCAAAAAACCAACTCAACTGAAGATTACGGCGTAACTCCATCTTAGGATTACGCCGTAACTAATTAGGTCAAATGATGTTCCACGCCGCTGCAACCTACGCCGTAACTCTTTCCATAATTACGGCGTAATCATGATTTATTAAAGATACGGCGTAACTCATTCCATGTGTTATGCCGTAACCAGCTTTTCCAGAGCAAAATACGAAGATATTGATGTTACGGCGTAACTCTCAACTTAAGTTACTCCGTAACCGGATTTGGCCTATAAATACCGCCCAAAATTCTGCATTTCTAATCATTCACTCCACACATAAAAGCAGAGAACGTGGGTAGGAGGCTGAGGGCAGATCTTGAGGAGCATACGGAGCCATCTCCAAAGAAGAAATCGCTCCCTAACGATAAGCATTAGCAATTTATCATTTATTTTACTTTCAATTCATGTATTTCATTATGTCAAACATTGAATCAATTGTTTCAGTTAATATGAGCGGCTAAGCACCTCTGGTGCTAGCCTAGTTATGATTCCTTAATTATTTTGTTTATGTTTACATTGCTTCCCTATAATTATTTCTAGTGTATGCATGCATAGTTTGTTGGTAGCTACCCTTGTTTCGGTAGTTTTGAATGGCGGTAGTGTCTAGTTGCTTAGGAGATATGACCAACTGACCCTAAGTAGGTAGACTGAGTGGGAAGGGTAAGAATTGACCAACTGGCGACCCTTCTTCGCTTGTGCGATTTGACCAACTGATCACCTACCGTTTAGATGAACTTAAAAAGTTAGGGATGAGTGTCTAAGATGCTAGTGCCAGGGCACTCATTGTTATGAATCTTGCATGTAGCGGAACTTAATGACTTAGTTTAGTGGACTAAAAACAACTTGAATTTCAAGGGTAGTAGCTTAATCTCCAGTGGAAACCTTTGCTGATAGGTTAGGACGAACTGACCAAATGCTTTTCTAGCGACTTAAACCCCCACTTGAAGCAATTGGAAGTAATTAAAAGTGAACATAACATGATAGGATGTGTAACTAGGTTAGCACACTTCTCCTCTATTGATCACAACCCTCGCCTTTTTCTACTTTTTTGCATTTCTTACTTTAGTAGTTAATTAATCATTTCAATCTTAAAACCAATTAAAATCTGTGACATCTAGACTTAATTAGAATCCGCTCACATAGCTCTTGGTACGACCTCGGTTTTACCGAATACTACACTACACACGATCGGGTACACTGCCCGTTAGTACATTAGGGTAGACCATAGGTATAACGAGAAGTTATAAATATTAAAACCTGGTCAGTAAAACCTGCATCATATATTGATGTGTGGGACATGCCAGATTCACATGATATTCAATGAATTGAATATAGGACAGATTCCAACTTAACATGATTGTACTTTATGGATCTTTGTTATTAAGTAAATCATGAATGTTTATCCTCAGACTTGAGATACCAGATAACTGTTATGAATGTAGCACACTTGTATTAAATAGTTTAACGCTATCCGTAACTGGTAGTAATAAGGCTATTTTCAGAAGTGTTGTAAAGTTCATGAGTTTTGCTTGTAGTCAAGAGAATTTGTTTCAAAGCATAATACTATTTTGGGCCCCTCGTAGGGTTGACAAGATGTTTGTATGGCCATACCCAAGATCTATTTGGAATACGTTCAGATGATTTGGTAATCTTGTTCAATCAGATATAACGAGAAACAAAATATTAACTTATGGAAAGACTTGATCCATATGTGTAGTTAATGTAGTATTAGTAGCAAAAGGATAAGTAAAAATGATGAATCATTAAATGGTTTTTTCCAGGAAACCATACTCGATTCGATCTGGGGGCATTGGTGTGTTAAGCTAGACTAAACCAATGTCATTACTATATTAAGAAATATCCAAGTGGGAGCTGAAAGGTTTATGGATACTTTTAATATACGTATGACCGGATTCGAACACGAGACTTCGGGATTGCACACATTACGTATGAGAATTAATGTTAGATTAATTAATATGTAAATGTTATTGTTAATTATTTAATCACGAAATAAAACACTTAACGAGAGTTATTATTTAACGAGTTTTGGTTAACGGCCGTTAAATGTAATGTTAAAAAACTAGAGATGAAATTGATCGGGAAGGATCTAGAACCCCTTTGGGTTCTCATAACCGGTCGAAGGGATGGGCTAGGGTATTGCTACCCTAACTTGGACTCCAAGATTGTGTAACTATAAATACAAACCCCTTGTATTCATTATAAACTAATCTTGGTGACTTGCAAACTTAATTTCTCTTCTCATTTTCCTCCCTTTTGTGTTAGGCCGATCGGTTCCACCCTAAACCCCTTAGGGTCGATTTTTCCTAACTCAAAACATTAGTGTTTGATTTGTTTGTGATCAAGAACCTAACTTTTCACATTAACTCGCTACTAATATGTGTGTACAAGAACGAAGAAGAAACGCACTTGTGTTTGGAATCACTAGGTGATCGACTAGGGTATAGTCGAACATAATAAACCCTAATTTTTAGGGTTTAGGGTTTCTTGGTTCTTTGATAGTTGTGATTGCTTGATTCGCAAAAGGTACGCATATACTTTTAATTCGGTAAGTTAATTGACAAGTATTATTCTATTACTTCCGCTACATGCTTTGATGATGTTTAATGTGTTTTTGATAGTTTTTATGGTTAGTAAACCCCAACATAAGCAGAACCCCCCCCCCCCCTTCCTATTATATCTTTTCAATAATTCTTGAGTAAGCATTATGTTTTCTTGAATCACTCTGCCTTCAATAAATGCACTTTGATTGAGGTTAACAAGGGTTTTCAAGCCTGGTTTGAGCCTATTAGATAGGATTTTGCTAATGCATTTGTAAGCAACATTACAACATTCAATTGGTCTAAATTTTGTAACCTTATCAGGAACTTTTGGAACCAGGGTGATTAGGGTAGCATTTAATTTGCCCAATAACATTTTCCTCAGAAAAAACTCCTTAACAGCCTAACACACCTCATTACGCACAATGTCCTAGGCACTTTTGAAGAATACAGATGTAAAGCCATCTAGGCATGGAGCTTTGTTTTCCCCTATATCAAACATAGCATCTTTTATCTCCTTATCACTCACATTCTCAATCATCATATTTGCCTCATCTAGATGACTTCTTTTGAACAAACTTTCAATATCTGACATAGGCTCCACTTCCACTTCTTTACCCAAAAAAGATTCAAAATATTTAACAAACTGATCATAAATGCCCTCCCGCTCATGAGTAATCCCATTATCACCCTCAATACTTATAGTTCTGTTGTAATGTTTTTTTTTTTCTGCTCTTAATAACTGGTGAAAGTATCTATTGTTTCTATCTCCTTTGCTTATCCACTCAACCTTGGCCTATTGATACAAAATGTTTTCTTCATCACAAACTGCTTCATTGTATGATTCCAGCACTTCGGTTTCTTTCAGTTTAATCTGTATTATAAGGGTTAGCATCAACAAGTTTTTCTTTCAGCTCCAACTTTAACTTTTTAACTCTTTCAAAAACATTCCTTCCTTCCAATTAATTTTATTCAGAGGATTTTTAACATCTTCATTTTCTTAACCAGTCTGAACATACTATGACCATCCACACTAGAATCCCAAAATTCTTTGACAGTATCCTTAAATTCTGGTTTATTAACAATGAAATTTGTAAATCTAAAGGATATCTTTACATTGGGAAGCCCATTTGGAATATTCATGACTACTATGACCAGATATGGCAAATTTTTAACACTAGCATGACGGTACTTATCAATGAACTCTGCATTTCCCATAGCCCTATCCAGCTTCTTTAAGATGCCAGTGTTTGGATTAGATGGGACTTGATCCAAGTAAAAAACAATCCAGAACTACAAATATCTTCAACCTCAATATTCTTCGTGTGTTTTTTTTATCACCCCCTGATGGTTGTTGAAGTTTTAGTTAGGCCTTGATTACTAAAATAAGTGTGTGGGCCTTTTCCATATGAGTCATTTATTATAGAGAGAGCATTTTGTGTAACTCTCCCAATTAAGAAATTAAGAGAGAATAAGAGTTGGGCCCACTCACTAAGTCATAGTCCCGCATTTCCTTTTTTTAATTGAGAATTTATAACCACATCCTTTCGGTGTTAAAATTACCTCAATTAATTCTGTTATATAGTACTGTAGCCTATCGTTGACA
This sequence comes from Chrysanthemum lavandulifolium, assembly GCA_022545495.1. Taxonomy (NCBI): domain Eukaryota; kingdom Viridiplantae; phylum Streptophyta; class Magnoliopsida; order Asterales; family Asteraceae; genus Chrysanthemum; species Chrysanthemum lavandulifolium. The sequence continues at coordinate 275,239,398 of CM040243.1, forward strand.
TAAATACACTATTAAAAGGGTCATCTGTCAATATAATCTACTTTAAAAAAAGTTCATCTCAATAAGCACTTTGAAATGGATGTCTTTTAAACACTGTTAGTTTTTACTACCAAATAAAGCAGATAGGCAGAAGACGTTTGTTTTATCCATAGTGGATAAAATAAAGCAGTGAGTAGAAAATCTAAGAAGCAAATTAAGTAGGATTCTCAAATGCTCAAACAACTGTTTTTGTTCAATTATTCGTAAATCTGCCTAGCTTCTAGCTTTTTCCAAAACAGGAAAAACCACAATAAAGAGGAAATTTCGATTCTTAACCAAATATGTTATTAGTTGTAAGCATCCTTCATTTTAACATTGGCATATGCATTGTCAATAGTCCATTCACTTACTCTATATATATCCTTCAACATAGATCAACACTTCATCCTCACATCCAGTTTTCAAACGAGCTCTTCACTTTCAACAATTCTAGTCTAAACATACAATGAGTACCCCTTTACTCTTCTTCTTTCTCTTCTACTTCAATTGCTCAGGCTAAATACCAGCTGTCGATGAACCAAGGTGCCAAATTAGTCAAATTTAGGCTGTCCGAAGTACAACAACGTCCAAACCCCGTCCTTGAGTCAGAACCTAACATGGTCACAGATTATCACTCGTTGACTGTTCGCATTCACTAGTCTCAATCTTGCGCCAACACACTACTACACAAACAGGTTTTCCCACGGCAAAATCGTGGAAATCCGTGGGAAGGGCCTTTTTCCACGGATTTCACTGAATTGTTCCGTGTAAAACCCCGTGTAAATATTTTCCAGATTTTCCCACAAACGTTGACTATTTCCACGAATATTATTGTGGATAATCCGTGGGTTTACTTTCCCACAGATTTCTCACGAAATTCCCACAATTTCTAGTAGCCATTTTCCACACATATCCGTGGTTTTTTTGCCACAAATTTCCAACGATTTTCACACTACTATTTCTCCCACAGATTAGTCACAAAATTTCCCACAGTTTCTAGTAGCCATTTTTCACACATATCCGTGGTTTTTTTGCAACAAATTTCCAACAGTTTTCACACTATAATTTCTGATAGTTTTATGACAGATTTCCCACAGAAAAATAAATTTCCCCCAAACATATACTTATGATACTTATATAAATAGTTACATTAATAAAGAAGCACATAAAATATAAAACAACAAACACATATGAAGACATACTAGGTAATTGAGGAGTGTGTAAGTATACAAAAACGTAAAAACAATATTGTTTGTGGGAAATCCGTGGGTATTTACTCACATATTTCCCACGGATTCATTAGATTGGTAGGTAATCCGTGGGAAATTACCAACGACTTTCCCATGGGCATAATCGTTTTCTTTTACTTTTTCTAATGTACTTACACGTTCACGCATATACACGTCCGTATACCTACATACAAAACATATATAGATACGATGAAGGTCATAAATGGACATACGAAACATATACGTGTAGATATCCATACATATACAATGGTTTTTTCCTCAAAAAGTTATACATAAACCTACACATACACTTGTGATACTTACGTAAATAGTTACACTAATAAACAAACACACATAATAATGAAACTACCAACACATATGAATACATATTAAGTAATGTGAGAATGTGTAAATATCTGTAAACAAAAAACAGGAAAAAATATTTTTGTGGGAAACTGGGAAAGTACCGACATATTTCCCGACTAACACAAAACAAATTTTGTGGGAAATGTGTGGCTAGTGACTACGATTTCACGGGCGGTTAAATAGTTATTTTATCAAATTAATGACGTGTGAAATTGTGGGTAATGTATCTAAAACTTGCCACATAATTTTGGCCGTGGCTAATATGTGAAATGTGCCACTAGTTTCCACGGACGTCTAATCAACATGAATAGTGTGAATATTGTGGCAATCTGTGAGAAATTGTGACGGATTTCACACGAAAGCTTGGTCAACAATTTAGTATGTAAATAGTGGGAAATTCGTGGGAAATTTACGACATATTTCCCACCGAAACTTGGTCAACAATTTGGTGTGTAATTTGTAGGTATTCCGTGTGAAATTTCACACAGTTTTGTTTTCGTGAGAAAAAATCTGTGGGTAAAAGCAGTTTGTGTAGTAGTGACAACAAGGAAGACCATTTCTTGAAGGAAGGTCTCCCTGGCCAACCATCATCAACTTTGGCATTAAAGCAATTTGCTGGAAACCTTGATGTTGATGTTATATCAGGGATTTTTGTAAATAAATTATAACGAGCTGCTATAATTAACCTGTGTCTGTGTTATTAAATTTTATATACAAATGATGCATGTGTGTGATTTTTGTATGCATGTAGGCCGCGGATGTTCATCGGCTGGGTTGGGGGTCTTCACTGAAGCAGGTTGGTAAATAACAGTTTAGAAGCAGGATCGGATTGTGATTCCACATGGTAGTAAAATAGAGACCTCCCTGATATAACATCAACATCAAGGTTTCCAGCAAATTGCTTTAACGCCAAAGTTGATGATGGTTGGCCAGGGAGATCTTCCTTCAAGAAATGGTCTTCCTTGTTGTTGGTGCAAGATTGAGACTCGTGAATGCGAGCAGCCAACGGGTCATAATCTGAGACCATTTTAATAGAGACCTCCCTGATAAACCATATGAAGTGAATGTTTTAATTTTAGTATTTAGTCCAGAATTCTAGAAATGAAGCCCAATATATGTGTGAATTTTGGTGCTTCAACGAAAGAAAAATATGCTATAAAATGGTTCATCGTGTATAACAAAACTTGGAGATTCAAATAAATCCATAACTTTCTTTCTTTTTTACTTCATATTGTTTCTGCTTCTGCTGACTAGTTGTTTTTATCATTGTTAAGAACATATAGGATTATTCTTGGTTACTCGTATGTTGAAAAAAAAATGAGAGATAGATGAGTGTACGTCTTTTATCCAACAATGTCCGAAGTTGAGTATCCAATTTATATAACAAAAAATACCATTCCAAAATAACCGAACTTCCTCGTAAACCAACAGTTTGGGTTTGGCATGTTTCAATTCTTAATATACATTGTGAAGGCATGCATAAAATATGAGATAATAAATAACAAATGAAAACCATAGTTTTCTTGTATGTTTTGATTGGGACAAACATCATGAATCATGGTGTTTCTTTAGTGCCTTTTGCCAATATAGGAAAAAGTTAAAACATATATTGTGCTTGAGATGATTCCTTGAAAAAGTGTGAAGTAAACTTTGGTTTGCATCAAATCAAGCTAGCTACTCGTATTACTTTTCTTTCAATATCTTTTTTCATCCCATATATTGATAAACATACTTGTCTTGTTGAAACTTTAGCCTTGCATTCGAGCAAAAAATGACATTTAATGGTGGAAAATTTCACTTTGGGTTTGCATCTAGATATAATTATCTGAAGTTATAATTTAACACACGTACGCCACTAGATATAATTGAGTTGTAAAAAAAAACACTTCGCCACAAGATAGGAAAAGAGACCAACCAACAATTCATCAATCTCAAGCCTAGGGCTTTGCGATACTTGGTAGTTTGATGCCTCTCGACCAGCACCCAGAGCAAGAGAAGATCGCGGATGCTCAAACTAGAGGAGAAGTACAATGAAATTAAATATATTTTGGCTTAGTATTAGGTAGTAGTGCAATAATAAGTCAAATTGATTCAAATGGCACTACAAGGAAAAAGAGAACCGATTACGAATTTTAGCGAGGACAAGCATGTCCTCGCCAATCCCCTTACAAAACGACAAAAAATTCTCCCAAAAAAGTTGATCGTGGCTAGCTGTAATCTTGCGCTTACTATTCATACTCTTTGGCGAGGACATGTCTTCGCCAAAGACATTTCATACTTTGACCATGCCACGTTGTCTAAATGCGTTTTCACTTGGTAGGAAAATTTCCTGGTCAATAGAATGGCGAGGTCATGTCCTGGCCAGTTAGTTAATCATAAAATCTGCCCTTGGTTAGTCCTATAATCGCTCGCTTGTTAGATTAAGCTTTAAGACATTGGCGAGGACATGTCCTCGCCAAATACAGAAGTCAAAATAAAAAGTCAAACTTTTACTTTTTTTGTTATATGCACATTTTGGACAGCGGCCGTTGTAGTATACAGGTAGATTTTTTCCGAATATTTTACTCCGAAAAAATATTCGGAAAAAACCTGGAAAACCTGCATAATACAGCAGCATGCTGTCAAAATTTTGCAGACACGTCGGCGAGGACATGATGTAAAATGCCACGTGGCCAAAACGTGCATAATACACTGAATTAAATATAAATATGATTAACTAATTAATTAATTAACTAATTAATTGCTTTTAAAAGTGCGCGACAAACGTTTTTTAGCGATGACAATTGTCGTCGCAAAAGAGACTGCCACCCGGTTTTTAACATTTTTCCAGGAAAATGTAGGACCCACGTTGTCCACACAAATTAGTTAAAAATTTCCTCGCCTATGTGCTTAGCGATGAGGTAGTGACAACGACTGGATAACGAGGAGATGGCCTCGTTGGTGGTTGGCGAGGACAAGTCCTCGCCCATGTTGTGTAAAAGTCCTCTCCAATTAGGCCAAAGTTGTTGTGTGGTTCGAAATTAAGGCGCATCTCATTAGGTTCCACCTAACCTACAGATGAACAAGAACCTTCCATAAATAAACACTACTAGCAAGGTACTCCAATAATTCAATCTTGTTCTCCATAAATAGCAATAAGTATATGGTGCCAACGTCATCCTAACGTGTTACTCACATGGAATGTGGATCCACATGATGTAAGATAGCATTTATTATCGATGGGCAATGTACAAGTCCACTCATATTCCCCAATTTCAGTGCACAAAACTTATTCCTGCGTTTTCTTTAAGTTGAGTGGATAGGTATTCTGGAGTCGTATTGATAAAACTTTGATCAAGTAGGATCAAATAAGGCCACTACTGTAACACCCCAACCCAACAAGGGTCCGAATGCCACATTATCGAGTCATATCATAACATACTAATAAAAATGCAAGCGGAAGTCTTTTATTAAAATCATGAAAAGTCATCGAAACATAAATCATCCAAAAGTTCCAAAACATAACCAATAACTGAAATAACATTGTCCAAAATACTGAATAAAAGATAGTTCAAATTTTCCAAGGTCTAACAATAGGGTTCACTATGGTAGGTCTTCCACTCCTACTCTCGAATCCAATATCCCTACTCCCAGCTAAATACCTACCGCATGGAAAAGAAAATGCAACTGAGCTAATGCTCAGTGGACAGATATAAACAAATGTATATAACGATAATCAAATCCGAATCAAATACATGAAGCTGAAACAATATCATAACAAACGGAAAAGCCCAACTGAAGAATAAGCATGGTAATCCGAAGAATAATCAAAGTAATCAAGTGAACCGAATACAAGTGAGAGAACATGGTAGTCAAATAAATCACATATGAATACTGAATAAACAAGTAGCCAACGGAACAACTGAACAAAACATGGCATAACAAACGGATAAATCAGAATATCAGATAATCACATAATAACCAGAATCAGAATGTTGCCACGAGCACCTAATACTAAAGGAGATACTCCAATAGCCAAATTTACCAAATCATATGCCATAACAAATATCATATCAAATTCGTCAATTCATATCAAAGTGTACATGGGTAGCTAGCCCCAAATGTACCAAACTGTGAGGGGGTGTATTGCACACACGCACCACATCACCAAAACTAAATTGAGTACCTAGGATGCATCCATACGCTCCCTGCAAAACAAATCAAATATACATATGCCAATGCGAGACTGTACATACGTAATCATAATGGCCAAGTGTACACATATCATAATAATATCAAAAGGGAACGCCGGGGAGTAATCACACCGCCCCAGATAGTGTCATGCCATTGGTGCATCAATGACATGGCCATGGTACCTCCATGGCTAGTTAGTTCGAGCAACCAAACAAAACAAATCATATCATATCAAACTGATCATATAATGGAATCATATCAATAAGGGATCTCAAACGGATAACATATCAAACGAATAACCAAGCGAATATCATACCAAAACAAATCATATCAAATGGATTATAACAAATCAAAAATAACAAGAAAATTCCCAGAGGTTCCCACATTAGTTAAGTAATTTCAAAAATTTTGGTGGATTTTATCTCAGAGTCTAAGTATGGTTTAAAAATCCATATTTCCAGACCTGCCCAGAAAGTGTTCAGGAAGTACACCTCAAAAGTTTACTTTTATTAGACCTGTTTAGATACCTTGGAAAAATTCCCAAAAATTCCAGAAATTCATTTATATCCTAAAAATCAATCCTGTAAAAGGAGAGCTCCTAATTCCCTATTGTTTTGTAAATGAAAAATCAAACAATCCAACTGAATTTCAGACCCATTTTCTCAGCTTTAACACTTGATCTCGTAAAATTCAAAAATACGACTTAGACAACTCCAAATTCGACCAAACCGCTTGGTAAACTTAACTAAGACATAAAATAAGTTTTTTCAACAAAAACCCCGATTTTAACCCTTATGAAACTCAAGTTACAAGGTTTCCAAATTCGGATTCCAAAACAGTCCCGACCAAAGACCCCGTCTAAAAGTTAACATAACATGTGTTTTACTTAACCAAACGTACTCGTGACCCATGAAAGACATGTAATCTGTTTTAATAGCATCTTAACATGCCCAACACTTTATATTTTCCGGCTTATGAGTTTTATACAAAAACTTATATAAATAACGAATCAATTAACCAAATATTCCACATAAAATCATAACACCATTTCTTATAAATGACCTAGGGTTTCCTTCATCCATTAATGCATATCATGGTTGGTTAATAAAGTTGTTAAAGTGATACATATGGGTCGAAAAAGGGCTGAAGCTAGGAGGTCGAGGCAAAAACAAAACAACCAAGTGTCGAACCGGATTCATAACGAGTTATACGACATATAATTTTCTTAAAACCAACAATTCCCAATAAACCTAACGAGAAGGACACACAAGAATTTGAGTATTTAGGGCCTTGAATGTCGATTGGAAATAACAACAAAATTTTCCTTGGTCGACCGTAACACGAGGACAAGAACACGAAGCTAACTGATTCAAATAACCCTAGGATTCACGATTCGAGACGCCTCTACGCCTTGTTGTCTTGATCGAACACAAGCCCTCCCCTCCTTGCTGTTTTGATGCACGACCAGAAGCTACACACGCCTACTTGCTGCTAGGGTTTTGGAAGAGAAAGCTTTTTGCCACTCCTTTTGTTTTTGTTGAAGTCGATTAGGCTTTGGGAGGATTAATGGGAATCGGTTTATAAAAATAATGGGGGGAGACAAGGAAAATAATGACCGAATATTTTTATTTAATGGGGGACTCTTTCCCTTTTTTTCTAAATGTATTTAGACACTTTTATGACTAAGTAAGTAGTGTACAAAAATTAAAATAAAAAAGGTCTAGTGAGATGTAGCATTTATTTTTATGTAGATATTATAAATGTAGATTTATTTATTTAACTTACGTTAAAATAAAATATATACATCATATTATAGATTAATAAGTCGAATAGTGTAGTCTTTATAATTCACGCTCACATTCTAAACATTCAAATTTAAGTTGATGTGATGATCTTAAAATTCAAATTATAACGGGAATTCACGAGACAAAAATTTAGGTTATTACAATTCTTCTCCTCTAAAAAGAAAATTTTGTCTTCGAAATTGGAAAGACGTAATGAAAGAGAACGTACTGAATCAAGCAAAGAAATGCGGGTAGCTAGATCGCATAGACTCCTCGATTTCCCAAGTAGCCTCCCGCTCCGGATGGTTTCGCCACAAGATCTTAACAAAAGGAATGACTTTCTTTCTCGTGACTCTATCTTGGCGATCTAAAATAGCCTCAGGCTCTTCCACAAATGTCAAATCCTCTCGAATCTTATCTAACGGATAGGAGATCACATAAAGATGGTGATAATTGTATCCCCTTAGAAGATATACATGAAACACATTATGAACGTAAGATAACTAAGGAGGTAAAGCCAAACGATACGAAACCTCGCCAACGCGATTGTTGGGAATTATATTTTATAAAACAGATTTAAGTATGTTTAAGTCTTTTCTGTGTTAATTCTGGTATCTTTAGTAGTTAATTCTGGTAGACCAGACTTAAGTATGTTGTTAGTTAAGTCTGCCACTACTAAAGATGTTAAGTCTGGCAGAACAAATAGTCGTGAGTTAAGTTTGTTTATGTCTAAAACAGAATAGTTTGTTAGAGTTATATTATGAATAGATATGTATGTGTAGAGATATCTTAGGAGAAGATATCTTTACCCTTCTACAAGTTTGTTTGTCAATTAGGGTTTCCTTGGTGTATAAAAGGATTCCTAAGGTGTTAGGTTATGATGAGTGTGTAAATACTCATCATTGACAACAAGTTGTACAAAATAAGCGCAAAATCATCGAAAAACACTAGAGAAACACATCAAAATGATCAAAATATCACAAATCGGTGTTTTATGTGTTTTAAATGCAAAAATATCAAAATCGGATGAAAAACATATCAAATTTGCAAAATTGCGGTTTAGTCCCCAAGTTTCAAAAGTTGTCAAAAAATAGGTCCACGGTTAGAGCACATAATTTCAAAGCAAAAAAGTCACCAAGGTCCTTTTAAAATCAAAAGTTGTCAAATTTAGTCCTTTGGTGAAAAATATCAAAAAGTTTGAGAAAATTACAAGTTTAGTCCTAACTTGTCAAATTTAGTCCTTTGGTGAAAATGTCAAAATTTGAAAATTACAAGAATGGTCCTTCAAGTTTGAAAATTGGCGAAATGGCCCTGGAAAATTGCAAAATGGCAAGTTTGGTCCTTATACTTTTGAAGGTTGTCACTTTTGGTCCCTTGGAACAACTTTGATGAATTGGCGACTTAGGTCCCTTGATTTTCGAATTTACAACAATAAGTCCCTAAGTTTTAAACCCTTTCACCCATTTTGAACCCTGTCACCATTGGACCCCTGTCATTTAATCATTTTGACCCTTTATTATTAATACCCCTTGGTCAACCTTGGTCAAAAATCTCAACCCGCCTAAAGTCTTCATCTCATTGCTTCCTGCAACAACGGATACCCATTCCCTCCTCCATCCACTCAAATATGTTCCCCACTCACAACTAACATCCAAGGTTCATTTAATGCACCCCAACCCTCACTCAACCCCATTTGGCGGATAACCATTTTGGCGCCAAAATCTATTTAAGCGGTTAAGATCACTTTTAAAGCCATCCAATGGCTAGGATTGGTGGGAAACATTCGAGGAGTGAGAGAAAAGACTTTGGATTATAAAAGAAAGCAAAAGGAAGCAAGAAGAGAGTCTTCTAGTTTTTATTTTCTTTCAATGTCGTTTTATGTTAAAGTTTTTAATTAAGTGTAAGACTTGTATTATTTTGTTAAATTGTATTAAACTTAAGTGTTCAAGTGTATTGCAACTAATTTCAAGTATCAATTTCGGTTTATGTTCACAATTCACCATTCAAGTCTCTTGTTGAAAATTTCAATTTCAAAACTTGTGTACAAGCTTTATTAGCTTATTTTAAAGCTCATATAAGCTTATATAAGCTTATTATAGCTTTGACTAAGCTTATATTCAAGTTTCAATCATTTTGATCCTTGGTCAACAAAAGTCAAAGCGGGGCAAAAATAGAAATGGAAATGGAGATGGGTTGATGCGATGCATGGATTGGGTTGATTTATAGTAGTTGGGTTGGTTCTAATAGGTTAGTGGTTCTTGGTTTTTGGTTTGCAAGCCATAGTGGCTTTGGACCCTTTGTAAGTAAATTTCAAGTTTCTTTGCATAATCTGAATTTGTAGTTAAATCTGGTTCAATTCTGTTTTAATAGTTGTATTTAGGTTAATTAAACTTAGTTTGATCATTAATCCAAGTTTGTTAAGTGATTAGAATAGTTTAATTTGCAAAATCGGTTGATAAAGGGGTGTTTGGTTTCTTGATCTATCTCTTCTAAAGGGCTTATTCGGTGGTTGCTTCTTGTTGATTCATGTTTCTTAAGCTCATTTGAGCTCATTTGAGTCTTAGTTTGGGTGCTGCAACACCACAAAAGTCAAAATCATTTAAATCTGTCTCACTTGCTTCTTGTTGTGGATTTTGGATTGCAAATCTTGATTTGTGTTTAAAAGTGTTAAACATAGCTTGCATTGTGTTTATTACATCTTATAACATCAACATCAGTCTTAAAATTGGATCCAAAGTTCATTAAAGTCAAAGTTCTTCAATATCTTCAAAAGTCGAAAAAATCCAAAATCATGTTTTGAGCCAAATGGAAGGATTTTCTTGGATTCATTTTTAAGTCTTATCAAGTGAAATTTGGCATTTTAAAACTTCAATGGTCTTCTTACTTATCACCATTTTTGTAGAATTTTACAATTTTTATAAAAGCTCCAAACAAGCTCTTCTTTTTGACCATAGTTGCCTGCTCCATGGGTCTCGATTAATCTTGAGCTTTTCTCAATTTTGTGCAACTTATGCACAGGGCTCATAAGAGCTTCTCATGGTCGAATTTTGGTACAATTGGTCTCACCCAGGTCTTTTTTAAGTTACAATTGGTAGTTTTCGGTTTGAGCTTATTTTTAAGCTTGTGCTTGTGCTTAAAGTTAGTAGCTCGAAGCTTTTTTAGCAAAAACTCAAAACATCAAATCATTTCTAGATTGCTATTCAGAGGTTCATAGCTTGTTGTTTTAGTTGCATTTTGGTTCTTTTAGCTTATTATAGCTTCTTTATCAGTTTGGTAGCCATTGGTGCTCATTTTGCTTATTTCAAGTGCTTATTTCAATAAGCACTTCCACATCGATTTCAAATTCATCCACATAAGCACCTGTTTTCCATTTTCTTATATTCCTAATATTATTTTAGACTTTTCCTGAAATTTTCAGATTTTTCTAAGTTGTTTTGCTATTTTCTTAATTTAAATTAGTTTTAAGCATTTTAAATAGCATTTAATACAAAAAATTAAGAAAAGGTTCAAAAAATAATTTTCAATTTTCTTAAGTTTAGATAAATATAAAAAGACAAAAAGTAATTTTCCATATTTTTCTTAGTTTATTTTGTAATTTTAAATAATTTAATTAGTTTTAAATAGTTTAAAATTCATAAAAAATAGAAAAATAATCAGAAAAATACAAAAATAGTTTTGAAAATTCTATTTTGATATTTTAGACTTTTCTAAGTCTTAATTTTATTTTTCTAGCTTTATTTCCTAATTTCTTGTATTTTAGGTAATTATTTAATAGTTAAAAATAGTTTTTAATTAATAATAATTAATTAATTAGTTATAAAAATAATTTTCTTTTTCTAAAATTTTCTTTTATCATTAGGATTGTAAAAATATCATTTTCATATTTTTAGGGTTAATATTGATTTAGTTTCACTTTTTAATTTGTACGTCGCGTAGATTTTAATTTCAATTTTATAAAAACATAAAAACAAAAACATCATTTTAATTATAGTGATAGCGTTTATTTAATAGATTTTATCTTTTTAATTTCCTTTAATTTGCATTTAAGCCGTTTTAATTTGTTGGCTTTTTTCCGTAGTTATAATCATAATCAAATCCTTTTTAGTTCAAATTTCTCGATCACTAAGCGTTTGATAATCCATTGCACAACTCATTTGGGACATAACGACCGGGAAACACTATACTCCTCGGATCTTCATTGAGTTCGTGCTTAGCGGTTTTAAAGTGATTACGGTCCGCCATTCACAAGTGGCGGGCTTGTGTGATTTAGCTTATTTGTTTGCACGCATCAAATTTTACAGGCGCATTGCTTGGGGTGTCTGTGCTAATTGTCTTCGTCTAGCAGATTAGTTGTTTGAATACTCACTCATTTGTTCATATCATCCATCTATCTATCTATATATATATCCATATTTTTTTTAAAAATCCAAAACCCAAAACATCCAAAAGCGTATAAAACACAAAAATATTTTTCTTTTGTTTATATATATGTATCAAATAATAAAAATACAAAAGATTAAATCGTTTTCTTTAATAATAACAACTTAAAAGATTACCACATAAACCAAGGCGATTGCACTACCTAGCGGGGTGCGACCATAATAAGTTCGAACTAAAGATTTAAAACTTGCCTTTGTGTCCTTGTGATTGGTGTACCTTTTTCAAAAAGCCATTCATATTGTGATTATTGGTTAAGTTCTTTGTTGTTTTGCCTCGATCTTGTGTTAATTGATTTTGTTGTGATATCGACGTTTGAACGAGAAAACCCTAAAGATTCTCCTACCCCATTTTTATAAAACGTCTTCATAATTCTCATTCTCATCGAAATATCTTCATAATTCCATTTCTCTCCTTAACTCGAGAGTCCTTAGAGTTAACTCTAGTGCATCTTTTCGTTCTTCTAGATCATTGAGTCCTTTGCGTGATCTAGCGAAATTCCTAGAAGGCGTTCTCGTGGGCGTCTTTGCCCGAATAGTCGAACCGAGATTCGTACTATTTCTAACAACACCATGGCGAGACGAGCGTACTATGGCGAAATGCTCCAGCACCCACCGAGGGTTATGGAGATGCCATCGTTTTACCGGTTATCAATTCGATCACTTGAATTGAAGACACATTTGATCGACTTGTGTCTACAAATCAATTCATGGTGCGATCGAGAAGACCCGTATGCACACATCCGTTGGTTTAACAAGTTGACTTCAACTATCAATTTCAAGGATGTGCCACAAAAGTGATCAAGTTGATGCTATTTCCATTCTCACTTGAGGGGCGGCCGGTTTGGTGGAAAAAGAACCCCTCGATCCATCGAAACTTGGGAGGATCTTGTTCAAAAGTTTGTCAACTATTTCTTTCCTCCATCAAAGGCGACTAATCGAAAATGAAATTTCGGATTTCGTCAAAATTTCAATGAAAATTTTGGAGAGGCATGGGAGAGATTCAAAGATCTCCTCGAAATGCCCCATCATGAATTCACGGAGCTTCAACAAGTTAATATCTTTTATAATGGGTTGAGCGGTAATGATCAAGATTCTTTGAGCGCATCCGCGGTGGCAATATCTTGAATCGTAGACCTAAAGATGTGCTTGAAATTTGCGAGTAAATCAAAGTTCCTATTTCTCATAACAAAGTCAATGTTCGAACACTCTGCTTCTTCATCCGGTAACTCTTCCGAGTTAGCGCTCAGATTAACCGCTCTAACGGACATCATCCATTGTATGATAAAGAGGTAAAGGAAATCAAAAGCGAAATTCATAAGCGGAACCAATCAAAGCCATAAACAAGGTGTGTGAAATTTGTAGTGGTCCCACGCGTATTATGATTGTCAAGCAACCGATGCTTCTTTTACCAAGCTCCGTAGCTGCGTAAACCACAATCAATACCGACCACAAGGTGATCCTCACTACCGTGCACCTAGCGGTATGACACCACACGGTTTTCCTCCTGCAAAACCATGGCAATCAAAACCATGGCAATCAAAATCGCTTTGTTCGAATCAAGGACAAAATTTCAATAACTCTCAAAATTTCAATCAAAGCGGAACAATTTCAACCAACCTTATCAAGCTCTAATCATCAAAGTTATCAACCACCTCCTCAAGCTCCCATGCCAAATGACTTCATGAAAATGGTGAGTCAAACATCGTTCTATGCAAACTCGGATCAATAACATGAGAGTTGAGCTTAAAAGGAAATTGATACCACAATGTCTCGGCGAGACAAATGAGTTAAAGAATATGATGAGCGGTTTCATGAACATGAATATGAACAAAGCTTCGCCATCTTACGGAGGACTCCCAAGCAATACTATTCCCAATCCCAATGCCGAGTTGAAAGCCGTCACCACTCGTAGTGGTAAGGCGCACAATGGACCTAAGACTCCTATGCCCCTCCTCCTGTGGCATTTAGTCAAGTTACCAAGGAGACAACGGACAAGGTGCATTATTCAAGCCCGAAGTACCTTGCGTCCCACCGGTAGTCAAGCTTTAAGTCCGGAACCCGATGTTCGAAGAAAAATCTGAGCGAAAACACTTCCATCCGGCTCAAAAGTCTAGTCGACTTCCTTACCCATCAAGAATGAATGATGAGAAGCTCAAAGACAAAACAAAGAGCAAATGGAAAATTTTTCCAAATCTTCAATGAGCTTCACTTTGATATAAGCCGTTGATGCTCTCGTTCTAATGCCTAAATTTGCATCCACGCTTAAAGGCTTACTCACCAACAAAGATAAGCTATCGAGATGGCTAAAACTCCTCTAAATGAGCAATGCTCGTGACCATTCTTAATAAGCTTCGAAAAGCTTGAAGACCCTGGCGGTTTTTAATCCGTGTGATTTCTTGGGGATGTTTCAATGCTCCGCCTTGGCGATCTTGGCGCTAGCATTAACCTCATGCCACTCTCGGTGTGGAAGAAAGCGTCTCTTCACGAACTTTCATCCACTCGTATGACACTCGAGCTAGCGGATCGTCAGTAACTCGTCCACTTGGGATAGCCAGGGATGTCGTGATGAAAGTGGGAAAATTTCACTTTCATCTTGACTTTGTTGTAGTAGACTTGATCACGGATCCTAGAGTTCCCTTATCTTGGGAGAGCTTTCTTAAGAGCAGTCGTGCTCGATTGATGTGTTTCTTTGAAGAGTTGACCATACGGGTTGACAACGAAGAGCTCGCATTGAATATCAACGAACTCTAAACCTCTATACAAGCAGTGTTGCCACAATTGATCAAAAATCGAAAGAATCAATGCAACACTCTCAAATTTCACGGTTAAGAGTGTTCACCAAAAGCGTCTTTGAGCTCAAAGCTTTGAAAATTACCCTGGTTCAAACAAATGGTTTGAAAGTTGTACCGGGGAAGTCAAGAGTGTTCTTGATGATGATGATGATGATCTAGAATCGGAGACTTCATCGGAGTGGTGAAGCTGCTAGCTCTAAGAGCACACCACTTGTCCCACCTCCGGAATCGGTTTGTCGCATCGAGTTTGTTAACTCGTGGATGAAACTACACTCTCTTGATTTCATCCGGTTGGATGATGATGATTGTGATCCAATGGGAGACATTCTTCCCATTGAAGAATTTCTCAAAATGATCCATCATCTCCTAGTCTTATTAATTCTAACTCTTCCACCCTTCTCTTACTCCGTTTGAGGAAAGTGACTTCATCTTGGAAGAGATTGAAGCATACTTGTCTAGTGATTCGGTTCCATGGGAAATTGATCACGCTCAATTGACATCGAGGAGATATTCTTCTCATTGAGAAGTTGCTTAATAATGATCCATTATCACTCCCTCCCATCGAGCTTCATAACAAGGAAGTCAAGTCGGTTGAGAAAAGCGAAGAATTTCACGAGGTTGAACTTAAGGACTTACCACCTCATCTCGAGTATGCATTTCTTGAGGGTGATGATAAATTACCGTCATTATTGCTCGAGATTTGAGTAAGGATGAAAAAGCTGCTCTCATAAAGGTCTTGAAGTCACACAAGCAAGCAATTGCTTGGAAACTCTCCGACATTAAGGGTATCAACCACGAGTTTTGTACTCACAAAATCTTAATGGAGGATGACTTTAAACCAATGAGTTCAACATCGAGGCAGTGAATCCAAAATCCATGATGTTATCAAACAAGAGGTTCTCAAACTTCTTGATGCGGGATTGATTTACCCTATCTCGGATAGTCCTTGGGTGAGCCCGTTCATTGTGTACCCAAAAGGGTGGTATAACCGTTGTTGAAAATGATGAAAGCGAGTTGATTCCTACTCGATTGGTTACGGGATGGCGTGTTTGCATTGACTATCGAAAGTTAAATGAAGCCACCCGTAAAGACCACTTTCCTTACCCTTCATGGACGGATGCTTGAGAGATTAGCGGAAGCGAATACTATTGCTTTCTCGATGGTTTCTCGGGTTACTTCAAATTCCATTGATCCACAAGATCAAGAAAAGACCACATTCACATGTCCTTATGGAACATTTGCTTACCGGCGCATGCCTTTTGGCTTATGCAATGCTCGGTACATTCAAAGGTGTATGATGGCCATTTTCCATGACATGATTGAAAAGACTATGGAAGTCTTTATGGATGATTTTTGGTCTTTGGGATTCTTTCCAAACATGTCTATCCCATTTAGAAAAGATGCTTGAGCGTTGTAAAACACGAATCTTAGTCTAAATTGGGAGAAATGTCACTTATGGTTAAAGAAGGAATTGTCCTTGGCCATAAAATTTCTAAGAGTGGGATTGAGGTTGATAAAGCTAAAGTCGATGTTATTTGAAATTACCTCCTCCACAACCGTTAAAGGAGTTAGAAGTTTCCTTGGTCATGCGGATTTTATCGTCGTTTCATTCACGACTTTTCAAAATATCGACCTATGACCCGACTTCTTGAAAAAGACACTCCGTTCATCTTCTCTAGTGAGTGCGTTGAAGCTTTTCAAACTCTTAAGAAAAAGCTCACGGAAGCACCAATTCTAGTTGCCCCGATTGGGACCTACCATTTGAGCTTATGTGCGATGCAAGTGATTTCGCCATAGGTGCGGTTTTGGAACAGCGAAAATCGAAACATTTCCGGCCTATACACTATGCTAGCAAAACTTTGACCGAAGCTCAAGCACATTACACCACTACGGAGAAAGAATTACTAGCCGTGGTGTATGCTTTCGAAGTTTCGGCCATACTTGATCTTGTCCAAAAGCATAGTGTATACGGATCACTCGACCCTCAAATATCTTTTTGCTAAGCAAGATGCAAAACCGAGATTGATCCGATGGGTTCTCCTCTACAAGAATTTGATATCACCATCCGTGATAAAAAGGAGCGAGAGAACCTAGCGGTGACCATCTTTCCGTCTTGAAAATCCTCATCAAGGTGTGCTCGAGAAAAAGGAGATAAGCGAAACATTTCCTCTCGAGACACTTAATGTGGTATCTCATCATGGAGATTCTAGTACCCCATGGTTTGCCGACTTTGCAAACTATCATGCGGGTAACTTTGTTGTGAAAGGATGTCGTCCCAACAAAAGAACAAATTTTTCAAAGATGTTAAGCATTACTTACGGGACGACCCTACTTGTTTAAAATACATGCGGATCAAGTCATCCGACGGTGTGTTCACGGCAAGAAGCGTGATATTCTCAAGGCTTGTCATCATGGACCCCGGGGGACATCATGGACGAACTACACCGCCAAGAAGGTGTTTGACTCCGGTTTCTATTGGCCCACAATTTACAAAGATGCCCATGACCTCGTCAAATCTTGCGACTCTTGCCAGCGTCATAGTAACATCTCTAAGCGAGATGAAATGCCTCAAAATGCCATTCAAGTGTGCGAGATCTTTGGCGTATGGGGCATTGACTTTATGGGGCCATTCCATCTTCTCGAGGAACAAGTATATACTCGTGGCGGTCGATTACTTGTCTAAATGGGTGAAGCGAAAGCACTCCTACCAACGACCTTGAGTAGTTGTGAAGTTTTAAAGTCTCTCTTTGCCCGTTTGGAACTCCTCGTGCTATCATTAGTGATCGCGGCACACACTTTTGCAATGACCAATTCGCAAAGTGATGCTTAAATCGGTGTCACCCACCGTCTCTCTCGCGTATCACCCACAAACTAGTGGGCAAGTGGAAGTTTCGAACCGTGGTTTGAAAAGAATCTTGGAGAGGACCGTAGGTGAAAATCGTGCCTCTTGGTCGGACAAACTTGAAGATGCACTTTGGGCCTTCCGTGCAGCTTACAAAACACCCATCGGTGTACTCCTTACAAGCTCGTGTATGGAAGGCATGTCATCTCCGATCGAGCTTGAGCACAAAGCCTATTGGGCCTTGAAGCGGGCAAATTTCGACCTCAAGTCTTGGTGATCATCGGAAAGTTCAACTCAGCGAATTAAATGAACTCCGTAATCAAGCCTCGAGAACTCTTTGATCTACAAGGAAAAGACAAAGAAGATCCATGACTCAAAAATTAAGAACCGCGTTTTCAACGTTGGTGACCGAGTCCTTCTTTTCAATTCTAGATTGAAGATCTTCTCGGGAAACTTAAGACCCGTTGGATGGTCCATTCACCATTGCCAAAGTTTTCCATATGGCACCGTCGAATTATCTCAAGCAGACGGGCCAAACTTCAAAGTGAATGGACATAGGTTGAAGCACTATTTTGGAGAGGACATTCCCCCATGGTTGTCCGGATCTACAAACTTTCCCCATGAACCAATGAATGCGGGGATCGAGTCAAGCTAGCGACTCGGTAATCAAAAACGATAGCATGCCATATGGGTTCTCACCCATATTTACGTCTTCTTACCTCTTTCTACCACCCTAGTGTGGGGGGTTGCCCATGTTGTGTATATAATATTTCAAAAAAAAAAAAAAAAAAAAAAAAATCTTCTTTCTAAATAATGGCGTAGTATTTCCCTTTTCGTTCTTTGTTTCGGCATAACCGCGGTACTTTGAATATTGAGGGCAATATTCATTTCTAAGTGTGGGGAATTCTCACGAATTTTATCATATAATTATACCAATTCCCGTTTTGGCCAAAATTTTTTGGAGTAAGTGTTTTACACTTTCTCATTTGGTTATCGATCCGCCATATACGTAAGACAAAAGGATTAGCTAATCCGAGAGCAAGCGGCTCTTGGTAAAGATATCTCAAATCCGTTATATGACTTGCAATTTGCCCAAAATTGTATGGTATTATTCACCATATCCTAAAAAGTGAAGAGTTGGCTAGCCCGCAAGTTTATGGCTTGTGGTAAAGCGATGGAAAAACCATAATTGGTAATCGACTCACCAAAGATAATATTGATAATTTATCTAAGAGTTGGCTAGTCCGGAAAGTGCGGCACGGTAAAGACAAATCAAATCCGTTGGAAGGCGGTGGTTTGCTCAAAATCACATGGTTATCGGTGTACCATGGTTCTTACTTGAGCTGAAACATTTGGCTACTCGAGTAATGGCTTTTGGTAAAGAGATTAAAATCCATTATGTTTTCTCAAATCATTGCTAGGGACTAGCAATATCTCGATGTGGGGATTGATGAGTGTGTAAATACTCATCATTTTGTACAAAATAAGCGCAAAATCATCGAAAACACTCGAAACACATCAAAATGATCAAAATATCACAAATCGGTGTTTTATGTGTTTTAAATGCAAAAATATCAAAATCGGATGAAAAACATATCAAATTTGCAAAATTGCGGTTTAGTCCCCAAGTTTCAAAAGTTGTCAAAAGCAGTCCACGAGCGCATAATTTCAAAAGAAAAGTCACCAAAGGTCCTTTTAAAATCATAAGTTGTCAAATTTAGTCCTTTGGTGAAAAATATAAAAGTTTGAGAAAATTACAAGTTTGGTCCTTGAGTTTCAAAATTGGCGAAATGGCCCTGGAAAATTGCAAAATGGCAATTTTGGTCCTTATACTTTTGAAGGTTGTCACTTTTGGTCCCTTGGAACAACTTTTGATGAATTGGCGACTATGGTCCCTTGATTTTCGGGATTTACACAATAAGTCCCTAAGATTTTAAACCCTTTAAACCATTTGGACCCTGTCAACCATTGGACCCCTGTCAATAATCATTTTGACCCTTTATTATTAATACCTTTGGTCAACCTTGGTCAAAATCTCAACACGCCTAAAGTCTTCATCTCTATTGCTTACGCAATTTGACTCATACCCCATTCCCTCCTCCATCCACTCGAACATGTTCCCACTCCACAACTAACATCCAAGGTTCATTTAATGCACCTAACCCTCACTCAACCCCATTTGGCGGATAACAATTTTGGCGCCAAAATCTATTTAAGCGGTTAAGATCACTTTTAAAGCCATCCAATGGCTAGGATTGGTGGGAAACATTCGAGAGAGAGAAATGACTTTGGATTATAAAAGAAAGCAAAAGGAGCAAGAAGAGAGTCTTCTAGTTTTTATTTTCTTTCTTATGTCGTTTTATGTTAAAGTTGTTAATTAAGTGTAAGACTTGTAATATTTTGTTAAATTGTATTAAACTTAAGTGTTTAAGTGTATTGCAATTAATTTCAAGTATCAATTTCGGTTTATGAATACAAATTCCAGTCATTCAAGTCTCTTGTTGAAAATTTGCAATTTCAAAACTTGTGTACAAGCTTTTAGAAGCTTATTTTAAGCTCTCATATAAGCTTATATAAGCTTATTATAGCTTTGTTTAAGCTTATATTCAAGTTTCAAGTCATTTTGATCCTTGGTCAACAAAAGTCAAACAGGGGCAAAATGATGTTGAGAAATGGAGATGGGTTGATGCGAGGCATGGAATTGGGTTGAATTATAGTTAGTTGGGTTGGTTAAAATAGGTTAGTGGTTCTTGGTTTTGGTATTGCAAGCCATAGTGGCTTTGGACCCTTTGTAAGTAAATTTCAAGTTTCTTTGCATAATCTGAATTTGTAGTTAAATCTGGTTAAAATTCTGTTTTAATAGTTGTAATTAGGTTAAGTAAACTTAGTTTGATCATTAATTCAAGTTTGTTACGTGTTTAGTTCTTTTATTTGCAAATCGGTTGATAAAGGGTGTTTGGTTCTTGATCTATTTGTCTTAAAGGCTTGTTCGGTGGTTTGCTTCTTGTTGATTCATGTTTGTTAAGCTTATATTTGAGCTCATTTTGAGTCTTAGTTTGGGTCTGCAACATCACAAAGTCAAAAATCATTTAATCTGTCTCTCACTTGCTCCTTGTTGTGGATTTTGGATTTGAAATCATTGATTTGTGTTTAAAAGTGTTAAACATAGCTTGCATTGTGCTTATTACATCTTATAACATCAACATCAGTCTTAAAATTGGATCCAAAGTTCATTTTAGTCAAAGTTCTTCAATATCTTCAAAAGTCAAAAAATCCAAAAAACATGTTTTGAGCCAACTACAAGGATTTTCTTGGATTCATTTTGGGTCTTATCAAGTGAAATTTGGCATTTTGAAAACTTCAACTGGTCTTGTTACTTATCACCATTTTGTAAAATTTTACAAATTTTATAAAAGCTCAAACAAGCCCTTCTTTTAGACCATAGCCGCCTGCTCCGAACTCGATTCATCGAGCTTTTTCTCAATTTTGTGCAACTTATGCAGGGCTCATAAGAGCTTCTCATGGTCTGAATTTTGGTACAATTGGTCTCACCCAGGTCCTTTTTAAGTTACAATTGGTAGTTTTCGGTTTGAGCTTATTTTTAAGCTTGTGCTTGCTTAAAGTTAGTACCTCTCTGTTTTTAGCTTAAACTCAAAACATCAAATCTTCTAGACTTGCTATTCAGAGGTTATAGCTTGTTGATTATTCAGTTGCATTTTGGTTCTTTTAGCTTATTATAGCTTCTTTATCAGTTTGGTAGCTTTTGGTGCTCATTTGGCTTATTCAAGTGCTTATTTCAATAAGCACTTCCACATCGATTTCAAATTCATCCACATAAGCACCTGTTTTTCCATTTTCTTATATTCCTAATATTATTTTAGACTTTTCCTGAAATTTTCAGATTTTTCTAAGTTGATTTGCTATTTTCTTAATTTAAATTAGTTTTTAATCATTTTAAATAGCTTTTAATACAAAAAATTAAGAAAAGGTTCAAAAAATAATTTTCAATTTTCTTAAGTTTAGATAAATATAAAAAGACAAAAAGTAATTTTCCAGATTTTCTTAGTTTATTTTGTAATTTTAAATAATTTAATTAGTTTTTAATAGTTTAAAATTCATAAAAATAGAAAAATAATCGAGAAAAATACAAAAATAGTTTTGAAAATTCTATTTTGATATTTTAGACTTTTCTAAGTCTTAATTTTATTTTTCTAGCTTTATTTCCTAATTTCTTGTATTTTAGGTAATTATTTAATAGTTAAAATAGTTTTAATTAATAATAATTAATTAATTAGTTATAAAAATAATTTTCTTTTTCTAAATATTTTCTTTTATCATTAGGATTGTAAAAATATCATTTTCATATTTTTAGGGTTAATATTGTGTTAGTTTCACTTTTTAATTTATGCGTCGCGTAGATTTTAATTTCGTAAGTTTATAAAAACATAAAACAAAAACATCATTTTAATTATAGTGATAGCGTTTATTTAATAGATTTTATCTTTTAATTTCCTTTAATTTGCATTTAAGCCGTTTTAATTTGTTGGCTTTTAGTAGTTATAATCATAATCAAATCCTTTTAGTTCAAATTTCCGATCACTAAGCGTTTGATAATCCATTGCACAACTCATTTGGGACATAACGACCGGAAACACTATACTCCTCGGATCTTCATTGAGTTCGTGCTTCAAGGAAAGAGCGAGTTTTAAAGTGGTTACGGTCCGCCATTCACAAGTGGCGTTTTCTTGATAAGCTTGTTTTCTAATGTGAGACTTTGAAGGTAAACCTATATATCATAGATTTGCTAAGACTGACAACAACAAGGGAGTTCCACCACCAATTAATGATGATTATACTCCTAAACCTGAAAAACAATATGATGAGTCCTTATTTGATTATAGCAAATGGAAGAAACCTGAAACTCTTGCTTCTCAAGACTATTCCATTGAGTTTACTGACTATCAATTCAATGACAGTAAAGGACTATGTGGGAAAAGTTCTGAAACCAGTGTCTTAGAAGATAAGACCAGTGAGTATTCTTCCTGTCAATTTAATGACAGTGAAGGAAATATCTTTGAATGTTCTCAAGAACTTAAGTCTGAACCTATAAGGATCTCTAAACCAGTTGTAAATAGTGAGACTAACGTGCCAAAACAAGTTGAATCTGTCAAAACATTTGTGTCTAAACCTAAACTAGTTGAACCTAGTGTGTCTCAATCTAAGCTAAAATTAGATTCACCTAGCTTTGTTCCACTAAGAACAACTCCTAGGCAGAAAATAAAAATAGATAACACTGACAAGGTTAACTGGAATGCTAGAATGGGAAAGGAGTTAGGTGCAGGTTACACCTTTGGGGTTAAAATATGTTTTGTATGCAATAGCTTAAGCCATCTTATTAGAGATTGTGACTATCATGAAAAAATAATGGCTAAAGAAGCTGAGGAAAGAAAGAAAATGGTTGTAAACACTGAGAAAGGGGTAACTAAACTAGGGTGG
Source organism: Chrysanthemum lavandulifolium (assembly GCA_022545495.1). NCBI lineage: Eukaryota > Viridiplantae > Streptophyta > Magnoliopsida > Asterales > Asteraceae > Chrysanthemum > Chrysanthemum lavandulifolium. Next base: position 275,262,537 of record CM040243.1, read on the forward strand.
AATAATGTGAACAGGATTAACCATGCTAATAAATTTACTAGACCAGTATCTGTTAATACTGGTAGTACTTATGTTAATTATGTTAGACCAAGGGTGGGAACTGGTGTTCAAGTTAGTACTAGTAGGCAAAATTTTAATACTAGTAGTATGTTTAGAGTTAATACTGGTCATGTTAAGCATGGCCAAGCTAAAGTTAATTCTGGGTATATGAAAGTTAGATCACAACCTACCAGTCCATCACCCAGTCCTAAGTTTAGAAAACCACAGGTGAAGTAGTTCAATCAAAGACTTCATTATGGTTCTCACTCACCTGTGAGAAGACCCATTTCTCAAAATGCAGCTCAAATGTTTCAATCTTATGCTGCAATAGGTAATTGGGGGACTGCTGTTAAGCCCTTGGCAGGTTATACTTGGAGACAAACCAGACCAAACTTCAAGTATAATAGTAGACCAGTTTCTTTTAATGCTGACAAATCTAAAGGTCCACAAGGCAGACCCAAGCCTCTACAGGCCTGGGTCCCCAAGAGAAACTAATTTATCTTTTTATGCAAGAACATCCATATTTGAATATGGGAGATAGAGGAATCTTTGACAGTGGATGTTCTGGGCATATGACTGGTAACAAGGATCACTTGGAGGAGGTCCAAGGAGTTTCTGTTATCTTTGGTGGCAGCATAGGCTAACCTATGCATAGTTAGACTTTTATGAAAGTATTATGAACAATTGTGTGTTGGTGTGATTTTGTGGACATCTTTTGATTTATGTGTTTGCTATAATATCTTTGGTGTGCTTGAACAATTTTATTTGGTTTCTTTATGGATTAATTCTTGTGGTTTTGAGTTAATTCTGCTTGTTATATCTACATATTGTATTTTTCTTGGTTTTAGACTAATTTTTTAGGGGAATGCAATATCTATCAAAGATAGGGGAGGTATGGAAGCTATACTAATGGAAGTGTTGCTATTCAGAGTTAAAACTGGTGATGTCATACTTAAGTCTGGTTGACTATATTAAGTCTGGTAGTGCAAAAATATTATCGTTAGTGATGGTTGAGGGAAAATTTATTTTTACTGTATAAATGGTACCGTTACCTACTCTTAGGCGGTAAGAAGTATATATATGGATACTTTTTAATAAAATCTATATTTATCCATTATTTAATTTCTTTAAAATCTTTAAAAGCTCAAATTTTTTCTCTCGATAAAGTCTGTTTCACCAGCATTAACCCTAACTTGCGTCGCACTACTAGTACTTGAAATTCATCACTTTTATGGCTCAATTCAAGTTTAATGACAAGCACAACCAAGTGGGCTTCCTCAAGAAACCAACTGAAAGTGTTAGGATTTAGTAAATCCAGTTATTAAAGTGTCGGTCACCTCAAGCATATGTAATATTTAGAAAGCTCGTAGTCATAGTTATTTTATGTTAGATAGTATTTAGTTAAGTAACACCTTGAAGGACGGACGGGTCTTTACCCACTGTATGTCTGATCCACAGCCCGTAGGTGGCGTTCATGTAAGAAACTATAAATACCCTCTACCTCCCAAGGTAGAGGGTTGGAGCTCATAATAATACTTTTAGTTTCTCTCACTAAGTTCCCAAACCTCTAACTATTTCTCTCTCTAAACCTGAGTTATACGCCTAATTGTAATCATGATTTGATGTGTTTGTGAAATCCAATATGTTACAAATTGTATCAAGAGCCATGGTTTGATCATCTCTCTTACATATCCTTGGATTTCTAGTGGTTTTATATAGTTTTTGGGTTTGAAAAAGTTTAGTGGTTTTTGCATCATTTGGATCATTTCTTGTGTTAAAGTTTGAATTTTGAGTGTACTTTTGTGTTTAGAATCATTGTAAGTGCTTGGGTTTTGATTTGGAAAGCTTGAATCACTGTGGTTGAGCTTGTTTTGGATTGAAAAGGGTTGTGTTTAAGTTTTTCTTCCTAGCGACTTGGTTCTCGGATAAATTTTCTTCGTAGCGACTTACGTCGTTAGTTGGTAGCGACTTGTAGTTGAAGTGGTAGTGATTTGAGCCCTAGCGACTTGTCTATTGAGACAAGACGACAAACAGTACAAAGTAGTGGAGACACCACTTCGGGTAGCGACTTGGTTGACTTAGCGACTTGATCTCTCAGCGAGTTGTTCCTTAGCGACTTGTCTACTTAGCGAGTTTTTCTTTAGCGACTTGTCAGCTTAGCGATTTTCTGCTTTAGCGACTTGTGTTTAGCGACTTGGTTCATAGCGACTTGTGTCTAGCGACTTGATTCACAGTGACTTGAGCCTTTAGCGAGTTGCTACTTAGCGACTTGGTGACTTAGCGACTTGTCTTCAAGGGTTATAGCGAATTGGTTGATTTTGTTTCTAATACGGTTTTCTCTTGATTCGGTAAAATCCGTGAAAGAATCTATTTCCGGTTTAATCATAGAGTTTTAAAATCCGTGGCGTAATCATGTCTACCAACATACCTACAATCATCTCTTACATTCTTGAGGGCGTTCAGCGGTGGATCGGATACTCGTCCATCTATGCTTGGCGAATCGACTATGACTCATGGGCTCGGTGAATTAGGTGTCTTGTTTGGGAAAAGAAAATGGAGTCAACATTCTCAAGTCAATTGATGAAGGACCGTATCAAGTTGAGACAACCGAGACATACTTGATCTGCTGCGATGGCACGATGATATTAGGGGCTGGACGGACCTAAAATGTATGATGAACGGTGATAAGGAGAAGAAGAGATACGATGCGAGACCTCGTGTCTTCTAACATCATAATTCGAGGTTTACCTAAGGACATTTACAAGTTGATCAATCACAACAACGAAGCTAAAGCGGTTTGGGACAATGTCAAGATGCTTCTCGGGTTACGAACTAATCAAGGAAGGCAGAGAATCACAACTCGTATGATGAATTTGAGCATTTTAAGATGAAACCGGAAGAAAGCGTCTATGAATATTACGTGAGATTCCACAAGCTTTGTAAATGACATGAGGAACATCAAAATGACCATGCCAAATATTCAGCTGAACTCAAAGTTTGTGAACAACATGAATCCTGAATGGTACAAATTTGTCACCTCTGTGAAGCTAACCAAAGGATTGAAGAACACCAACTATGAGCAACTGTATGCTTTCCTTCTTCAGAATGAGAGGCATGCTATGTTTGAACGAAGGATTCTTGAACAATTCAAATCTAAATAGGGAGAAACAAGTTCATCAAATGATTCAACAGCCTTTTACACCAATGTTGCAATTACCACCAAAGCTTCTCAAGTCATACCCACGGGTAATGGTAATTACAAGCTCATTCCCGATCCAGCATATAAGCCTCCAGACTCAAGCACACTCATGGAAAACTTCATCAATCAATCAACTGTCTCTCATGGTTAGTCAAAATATGAATTCCACTCCACACACCAACAATAACCTCATAACAGCATCCAATCTACACAATCAAGCTACTGTCAGAGATGGTAAGGTAGTGGTGCAGAATGTGCAAGGAAGGCGGTATGAACAAGGAATGATTGGAGCAGGTTATGGTAATACTGGAGTAGGTGGAGGATATGTGGCTAATCTGAATCGTGGAAGAAATGCCAATCAAGGGCAAGCAAAGCCAATCAAATGCTACAAGCTGTGGTGGTGAGGACATATTGTGAGGCGCACATCTCCAAAACGTCCACGAATGCATAATACTTGAAACAAGATGTTGCTTGTGCAAGCTCGGGATAATGGAGCAACTTTGGATGAAGAGGAGTTGTTGTTTCTTGCGAAGGAATGCTAAGATATATGAGGTGATGTGGATGAGCAACCAATTCGGAAACATGTCACAATCATCAAAATGCCTTTCAAGTTGCGATCGTGATGCATTTGATTTCGATGTGGATGATGAACCCATCGCCGGAAAATCTTCATGGCTAGCATCTCACCTATGGTCTCTCCAAAGGTCTCTTCACCACAACAAATTTGGTCCATCCAAAGAATCAATCATCTCGGAGGTATTAAAACTATATGATGAAGTTGATGAGCAAAGATACATAACAGTACAATCTCTTGAAACTTATGAATCGATATTGATAATGAGGGTAATAGTAACATTGTCCCATATGATCAATATGTGACACAAAGTGAAAGTGAGTTGTACCAAGTGATGTATCTTCTGCGATCAATGATGACTACGTTTTTATGAATACACCGCATGTTCCCGATAATTACATTATCTACGAATCGAATGCCTATAAAGAACAAGTTGCTATTTATGAACAACGTGCTAAGTTTGAGTTAACTAGCCGTGAGCAGGAAATGGATGACCAAATGCGTACAATTATTAGAAAAATTAATTTTAGAGAAGAAGTGTTAAAACAAGAGTTAAACTCCTTACATGAAAAATTTTCTAAAACTGTTAAGCAAAAGCAAGAGCTTCAAGATAATGTTAAAGTGCCTAAACAAGAATTCGATGCTAAGGAATCAAAACTTTTGAATGATTTTTCTAATCTAAAAACTTTGAAAAACAAGCTTGAAAATAAGTTGTGCGACAAGGAACACCATTCGATCGCTCACATGATCACTAAGCATAGAGTCTTAAGCGATAAGCACAGTATTCCCTTGTAGAGGAACCAAATCCGAGTATTGTAAAAGAGCTAAAGCTTTCCATAAGGCGTATATGATGGTAATGAGATCCTTAAGCCTAGGCAAACACCTTCATGTATTGGAAGCACGGAAGAGGATAGAAAATTAGAAGATGCCTCTAGGGAGAAAATGGATAAGAAATTAGAAGATCCTAAGTGTAAAAAGAATAACATAACGATCAAACCCATGATTACACAAAAGAAAATTGGATCTCCACGAGCAGTGTTTAAGCCTCAAACTCAATTAACCACGAACAAATTTTTGGAAGAAAGACATGGATAAGAAAAAGCAAAGCGTACTTGTTGAAACAAACACTCCCTTAGGAAAGTGCACTGCGACTCATGTATCCTCCGAATGCACCAATGCATTTAGTTCCTAAAACTATTGCCACTAATAGCAAGACCTTAATCACCTATATGTTGTTTATCAACTATTAGTTGATTTTGAGAAGACATGTAAAGAGAATCACACCTACGGGGATAATTGAAGGGAAAGGGTTTTGAGCAAACTAAAGAATGCTATTTAAGCGAGGTCATGCCTTTCTTTAAACAATTAAAAGGTCAATTTGAAAGTCTTCAAAAGGGGATAAACTCGGATATTAAAGAAATGGAAAAGGAATTTGATGCAATGATTGTTGAAGTCAATGATTATGAACGGGAACTCAAATATAATGAAATTGAAAGGAAGAACTTGCATATCCTAAATGAGAACTTAGTATTAAGTTGTGTGGCTCAAGATGTATTTTATACTATTACTAAGCATTCTATTACTGCTTCTCAATTTCATAAATTAACTGTTGCTTTGAAAGTCTCCCATGATCTTGTCATTGAGCTTGAAAACAAAAACTCATAACTAAATGAGAAAATTGATCAAGATGATCACGATAATTTGGTAAAACACTTTTCTAAGCTAGAAGTTGAACATTTTGATTTGCAACTAAAATATCAACATCTCAAGGAAAATGTCAAAACCTCAAACATCAAGACATCCTCAAATGTTCCAGAGTTTGATGCACTTTTTGAAATAAACAAACGTGACGAACGGATTCAAGCTCATTGTAACACGATCAGAAAGTTGAAAGCCCAAATTTCACAATTAAAGGGTGAAAAGAACAACATGAATGGCTCCCAAATTCCTCCTCCTTTAGATTCTCAGTGTTCTCAAACTTTTCATCTTCAAAACTTGGTTAATGTTTTACAAAAGGAAAATGAGAGTTTTCTAGAAGAAAATGAAATATGTAGAAAACTAGAAGGGGGGTTGAATAGTTTACCGATTAAAAACTTTGTTTTGAAACTTATTGAAAGATCAATTGATATTGATCTTAAGTATGTTAATGAAATATGCAAGCGATATGTAATAAGTAAGTAAGGAAAGAAATGATCAAACCACAACAAGTTGTTTATAGTGGTTCGCCTACAAGGACTCTTTTTCCTTGCCCTACTCCACTCCCGAGTCTCACACTCGAGAGTTTTAACTTCACTAGTCAACAAGCTCCTTTCACCGTGGAGAAAACCTTTACACTTAAACACACTATTTCCGACACTAAGCTAGATGTCGAGTTCTTTCCAAGGGTACAACTACTCCCACACGATGTATTTTGAGGACTAAAATACTAACCACTCACACTCACAAGATTGTGATGGTTTGATACAACAATGAAGTATGGATCAATACTAGATCATACAACACTAAACTAACAAGACTTCCAACTTCTCGTTGAAGCTTGAATATGACTTGATCTTCTTTGCTACAAAAGAGATCACTAATATGATATGAAACCGAGTTAGAAAGGTTAGAGAAGATATGTATGAGAGTATGTTAGAAAGGGATGAGAAACTACTTGGCTTGGCATTGCTATTTATAGCCAATTTGGACAGGAGCATCCACGGACCGCGGACCCCTTAAAAGGGTTCCGCCGTGTACCAAAATGGTATCGCCGATCGGCGGTCAAGATATCAAATCTTGCCTAAAGTCAACTCTATCTAAGTAAGATTGTGCAAGATATGAAGAGTACAAATCTTCACAAAATATCTAATGGAATCTTCCAATGATCTTCATTATGTAATACATGATGTCAAATGTTGTATTACTAATAATAGAAATATGCAAGTGCTTAAGTAGTGTTTGGTTTTAAGAACCTAACACATTCTACAAACTACTATCATACATAATGATTAGAGTCATATCAAGATGTTACTAATCATAAATGTAAATGCTTGAATGATGAATATATTGTTTGAGAAAGCTTGTTTTAATACCTAATAAACTTGACAATCTTTAAGCTTTTATAAATTAAATTTACTTTTGTCGTTAACAAAACTTAGGCAAAGATCAAAAATATAAATAACGTTTAATGGCGATATTTGTATTAACAATCTCCCCTTTTGTTGAGGACAAAATATAAATTTTATTTTATAAAAGAAACAAAGTTTGTACAAGAGTTATAAAAATATTAGTTTTAGAACTTTGAAAAGGAAATGATAATGCAAGTGTATGTAATTTGACTTTTATGAAAGTCAAAGAATTCACTAGTTGTTGCATGATGTTGACTTTTTCGAGAAAGTCAAAGTATGCGTTTGACTTTTTAAGAAAAGTCAAGTGTTATCAATGAGGGTTCTGTTTGAGTTTTAGAAAGTCAATTGTATGCGGTTTGACTTTTTGGAAAAGTCAAATATAAATAATTTCAAGTTCTATATTTTCTCCCTTTTTGTCTCAACAAAAGAAGAGGCTATGCGGAATGTAATGAGCCGAGCTTATTATCTCCCCTTGTTCAAAGCTCCCCTAAATTGGGTGCTTTAATGGGAAGATACATGGATTGTGAAAATAAAGCTACAAAAAAAATGTTAGTAATAATGATCATTCACAAGCATTTCCAAACACTATGTAATGACACCAACAATGTAATAAACAACATTCATTAGTTAAAATTTTTCATGAGTAAAGATCATGAAAAGAGAACACAATGATGTGTTTCTAGTACAAGAAAGTAAAAATTATCAAATAAACGACTATTCTAAAAACCATCCTAAAGTGATGGTGGATGGGAAAGAGCGTTGAGACGCTCAAGAATGTGGTTGAGGATGAACCTCATTTCTTCGTGGAAGTCATGGACCATAATCCGGGTCCGTTCCACGGTTTGACCCGTTGCTCACAAGTTGAGCAACCATGCCTGGAGGGTAGAAAGTTTGCGGAGGTTGTGGTGGTGGAATGGTGGATGTGTTGGTGGTGTTGGGGATGTTTGGAGTGGTCATGATGGATGCAAGCAAAGCACTTTGCATTTGCATTGTCTCACTTAAGTGAGAATCCACCATGCCTTTGAATTGGTGGAGGTTGTGGAGTTCGGCTTGAATCTCCTCTCTAGTGGGATTGTCATCCCACATGCTCTCCGGAATGTCCTCAATATGAGGGACATTGATGATGGAAGTGGATGATCCCGTATAAAGGACCATGAATGTCCTTGTGAATGGGGTGGAAAAGGAGAGGTCTTGGCCCTAATGGGCGTTTGGGTCAATGGATGACCGAGGTGATTCATGAGCGATTCGCTCAATGGTGCCAAAGGATGGCAATGGTGGTGGATGACTTGGCCTAGGAGGCAAGTCTTCCAAGTCCTCTAGGAAAGGATTTGGTGATGTTGGTGGAGTTGAAAATAACTCCATGGGAGTGAGAGTGGGAGACCTTGGTGAAGGTGGTGAGGGTGTTTTGGATGTTTGGATGGGTGCCGGTGGAGGTGAAGTAGGTGTTTTTATTGGTGGTGGAGTGGTGATCACAATGTGTGATGAAGTGGGTGTAGCTAAGGTAAGGTGTGTATCATCTCTAATGGGAGATGAGATTGTGAGTGGTGAAGATTCGGATGATGAGCTAAGATTAACAAAACAACAAGGCCTTACGCTCATTCTAGCGGTTTTCTTGCAAGGTTTTGGTGATGATTTAGTCATTTTTAACTTGGGTTTTGATTTGCTAGATAGTAGTGAGAATGAGGAAGGTGTGAGGATGATCATGGTAAAGCCTTTCAATTTATAGAGGTAAGAAATTGTTGAGAAAATGTTTGATTTGATGTTGAACCATTGAAGAGATGAGGTTCTAATGATTTGGAAGTGGGTTGAATGCTAGTCATATCACCCAAGTCAATCCATACAAAGAAGATGGAGTGAAGAAGAAAAGATATGCAATAAATGTGTTCTAGTGAGTGGAATTTCCTAATAATCGGATCACCCACGGTTTGAAGGTACCAAAATTTGGTTCCTTCCTTTATATAAAGGGCTCCTTGGGTGGATTTTTCAAATTTTGAATTTTGGTGGGAAATGGATTTCTTATATACCTTAGTGAATAATACTAGTTCTAATAACAGTATAAACTAGTTAAGATTGATTTATAAGTGATGGAAGATACTTTGGAATTACGAAGAGTCGAAATTGAGAAAATTACCGGAGAATCCACGGCACCAAAATAACACACGGACGGTACCTAAAAGGGTGCCGCCCCAGTCCACTGTCTGGTATGGCGGTACCAAACGATATAAAGGACGGTACCAAAATTTTGGTGCCGTCGGATCCGTGGAGTGCTGAAAATTGGACAAGGTTCGCTTTTATGTGTCGGGCAAATTTCCGAAACCTGAAATTTTTCTTAAAAGCTGTTATACTAAACATTTCTAGTTAGGAAAAGTAAATAACACATATCTAAACATAGAGGAGCATAGATTTTGAGCAAGGCTTATTGATTTTCACAATATAGTGAAAATGGGTAAAATTGATAGCATACTTGTGCTATCCCCCATGAGATTGTTAGCATACACCATTGTTTTAAGTTATATTATCATCCTACATAATAAAACAACTAAATAGTAGCAAACATTAATGATAAAGCATTGTTCCAAACACTCCTTAAAGTACCCTTATTTGTCCAACTTCTTGTAAATCTTGTTCATCATCCTACCAAGGCACTTGAACATTCCCTTAGTTTGTTTGAATTCTGTTGATTCATTCTCAATCTCGGGAAGAGATGTGTAATACTCTTGAGGTGGAAGGCGAGAGCTTGGAAGACCATCCCTGAGCTATTTGATGATGATGATGAAGGAGTTGGAGGTTTAGTTCTCTTGCCTTTAGTCTTAGCAACTCGAGCATCACTCAAAGGTACAAAGATGTGAGGGATGAGATCATAGTGAAGGTGCATCCCTTTTGGGGTTGGTGGAATTGGAGCGAAGTTTCTATAGAGACGGGTGAGAAGCATCCCGTATGGAAGAGCAACGGATCCTTGAGTTGGAATATCAATCATTCTCCTAGCTATGTAGTAAGCTAAGTTGAATGGTTGTCGGGTGGACAAGTTGTAAAGCATGTAGCAAAGACAAGCGTTTATGTGATCCCTATTCCCTATGGTGCTAATGACGTTTGCTCTAAGTAACTCCTCCCATTTCTTAAACTCCTGCTTAAGTTCATTGAGCTCCATTCCATATGGATCTCGGTCTACCTCTTTTCCCTTTCGGGTAACTCGGGTTGTATCACCTTTTGGGTTAAAAAGGTGTTCACGGATGACATCCTTATCGGCTAGACGGGTTATGTAAGGAAGAGAGCGGTCATTGATTGAATCAAGGGCGGTGAGTGACCACTTATCCGTGTAGACACAAGTTCCTCGGTTGGGAATTCCTAGTACTCTAGCAAATTCACTTAAAGTGATGGTGTAGTCATTTTGGTTGATTCTAAAGCTAAGACAAAACTCATCATCTTCATCACTAAAACCGGTCACACTAGCATAGAATTCTAATACGAACCTAGGACAAATTGGTTCATCAATGTCAAGAAGACAATCGAATTGAATGGCGGCTAGTTCTTCACGAAGATTGGTATGCTCAAGGAAGGATGAGTGAATGGTTCTACCCTCGTGGAAATACCTTGATTCTAGACCCCTAATGTGACAACCCGTACTTTCAGGTCATTTCTCGAAACAATTCATGCTTCACTATTTCAACATTTATCGTAAACTAGGTTTACGTATTCCAAATTCGCGTAACCTTTATGGTTTAGCGGCGAATTCATGATCATATCATCACGAACATTTCATATGGACTAAGTCTGGTCTACATTTCATTAGCATCATTTGCATCATATTAGTTCATTCATGATTTTTCATTTCACCTTAAACGCGTAAATTTTATATTAAATAAACGTTATCGCGTGAGTTATTATTTTGAATATTTAATCCGTTACTTCCAAAATGATCCCGATATATTTTATACTTACATTTAGTTTATAAAACAATATTTTGAGTTTACCTCGTGTTTTAAATTTATTTTGTATGTAAATCGTTAAAGTTATATTATTACGACACTTTTCTTAAAAAACTACGAAAATTATTATATCACTCAAATTTCACAAGGAATGTATTTTTACAATTTTTATGATATCATTATACTCTACTTTGATCTATTAAAAATTTCTTTCACCTAAAATTTCCTAAAATATACTAATGTATATACAAAGTTACAAGTTATCCTTTACTTACTTTCATTTTCATACACATTTATATATATATACATTATAGAAAAAAAAATATATCTTCAAATCCCTCCCCCCTTGGCCGACCAAGGGGGAGGGTGGTAATTAATGATGGTATGGTTCTTGATTGTTAAGATATATACATATACTTAAAGTCTTACTTCCTACTTTTCACTCATTCACTTCATTATTATCAAGTCAAGAAAACTTTTTTCTTCTCTCTTTTGGTTCTTCCATAACCGGCCATATAGGTGTTATCAAAGGGATCATCAAATTTTTCTCAAGCTCAAGTATTCACAATCTAGATCACACTCTTGATAAGGTTTTGAAATAAAAACCTAGAGTGTTTAGGTTAAACCTTTGTTCTAATCACCTCATCAAGTTTACTTGTAAGCATATTACTATCATTTTACATATTTCATCTTCATTTCATATTTATTTCTTCATTTTTCTAGCAAACATGCAGGACTTGTGTTGTTTATACCATTTTTACATGATTTTTAGAGTTATATATATATAAAGGTCATCCTATAATTATTCCCTTGGTATATATTGGTCTTGATGATGTTTAGGAACCCATGACACCCTAAGAAGGTGTATGGTAGGATTAGATTAGCTTTGGAGTTGATTTGAAGGGATTGGAATAGGTTTAGTACGAGAAACACTATTTTCGATAAGTATAAAAAGTGTTCTGTTCTTGTTTTGATTTTCTGGAAAATCCGACAGAGGCACGAATTTTGGCCTTGATATTTAGAAAATATACTTTAAAAGCGAATCCGTGGCGCTTGAGCGGATTAAAGCGGAGTTATAACGAAGAAGTTATGAATTTTTCAAGTTGACGACGAAATATATATTTTACGAATAATTTCAAACATACTATTTTTGGTTTGTACGAGTCAAAAACGAGTCCTAAGCTTTACAAATTATTTCGACTTGTCGAAAATATATTAGTATACTTTGATACGAAGCTAAGGACGTATAATACGTAGAAAACGGATTTGAAACGACAAAGATATACACGTTTTCATAAAATTGCCGTAACTATTATTTTCAGAAAAACTATATTATTTTTACGAGACAAGTGTTACGGTAACTAAAATGACCATGTTGAAGGCTGTTTTTAACTATGATGTAGAACTTTTTGGAATGAAATGTCTTCTAGTAAAATCAAGATCACCAAGCATATTTTTCAAAACAACCAACCGTTTGTATAGCGGAGTTGTAATAAATTATTTACGGTTGCTTAAACTTTGCCGAAACTCATTTTTAAACAACATTTTAGACAAAATCACCAACTCTAACCTTTATTATCTTTATGTTCAAGACTTCTATGACGAAAACACATGAACCAAAACTTCTATATTTTGATACAAACTTTCCAAAACCGTCGAGTTCGTTTCCTAACGTTCGACGTACACCATTTTACGACTAGTTTTGCGAAGCCATTTTTGTCACTTTTATGAAATTTCCGACGACTTTATTTTACGACGAAAAGTTAAAATTTCACCATAAATCATTACGAAACTATTGTAGGATGACATTTTGACGTAAATACTTGTAAAGTGATTTAAGAATGGTCAAGACGTCAAAAGAGTATTTTTCGACGATAAGTATTATTTTTCAAAACTCGCAAATGGTATAAATAACATACGAAATGCATGCATAACATTACATCATAACTCATTACATATCATATCATTCGTAATAGGTCCAGATTAAAGTATCACACTACATCTCAGTGTACTCACTCTTGTCATCATACCAGTTTACCAAGTGAGTTTTCATAGCCCCGATTTATTCAAGTTTTTACTTCATTTCAAACCTACGGGGGAGAATACATTGCACAACATTTTATTATGATACCAAGTATGTTAAATTCATTTACATTGCTTAAGTTACCACATTGCCAATTGAAAGTCCCCATTTCCTGAACATGAACCGTTAATCTTAGAAGCGAGGGTGAGTGGATAGATCTATCGAGGGTGACGCTCCATCCGGGTTGGTGAATCCCAACTAGTCATACGGATGCATTTCATTTAATAACATTATTGAGTTGTCCGCAAACACTCTATTGGGGCCTACATTATGAGCAGTCTAGTTTCGGTGTCATGGGCTTATAGCAATTGTAACATTTTTATGTGACATGATTGTCATACCGTAACATTTTATGTGACATGATTGTCATACTGTAACATTTTTATGTGACATGTTTGTCATACCAGATCTATACTTGCGTAGTCGTATAAAACATTTACATAAACCTATGATTTCTCACCAACATTATTGTTGACCGTTTTAGCAATGTATTTTCAGGTAACTAAGGCATACTCATCATGGCATGGTTAAGGAACCCCTTTTGAGTCGCGGCGTCGACTTACATCATTGTACATTATGGCACTTTCTTTCAAAACCATCGTTTGGACTTGTAATATATTTATATTTCCGCAAAATTTATAAACTTTTGGGACCTATACTTTGTAAACTCTGATTGTTTTATTAAATCAAACGATGTTCTTTTCAAATGACACTTTAGGTCGTTCAATATAAGCGTGATTGTGATGCTATGACAACAATCCCGAGAATTCCATTCACCGCAAAGCAGTAAATTGGGGTGTGACAGATTGGTATCAGAGCTACAGTTATAGAGAACTAGGTTGCATCATTGACCCTAGACTATAACTACATCATCATAGCATCTCATCATTTCATCATAAATACATAGTCACTATACATGCGGTTTTATACGCACATTTTACGAGTTATTTACTTTCATTTCGAACTCGATTGTCACATAGATGCCTTCAAATACCCATCCCATTATACTCACATCACTTTGACATGGAGAATGCCTTGTCAGTCCCTATCATAATTTTAACATCAGTTGACTCAACACCGATAACATCAGATGATGACATTGAGACCTTTTAGGAGGACAGTTGCACCTACACCATCACGATCACTATTGATTCTTTGTAGGATCGGGACAATTTTATCACTCGGTTGGGACAGATCATACCATTGGGTAGAATTTATAGGCTTAGTCCTAATGAACCTATTTTCTTAACTCACCACAAGGATTTCCATTATCATCATTGTCATTATTTTCATCATCATTATCATTTCGAGCACCATCCGTATCATCACATCTCATACAGGATACTCATATACCTGACTTGCAGCTTGGGAAGCGTGCATGATTTGACACACCATTACCACCTACCACTAAGACTATAGACACTACACCATCTCATAGGTTTGAGGACTGTGAGAGTTCTAGGGCTATTGTTGCTAGACCGTCTACTACTCCTACACTTGAAACACGATTAGACCACCAACAGGAACAGATAATAAGTACCTTTCTAGCTAATGTAATCTTTATCATTTATTATCTCTACGATAATCACCACCTTGTTTATTTCATTCCTTACTCCAATTGCCCAATTTTCCATCATTTCACGACGATACATCACTATCTTACTAGGGTTAGGCCAACTTTATTCTCGACCAATTAGTAGACTATTACTACTCGATAAGGTTCTCCTATGTATCCTACCAACCATCCAACAAATTTTATTCCAAATTATCTGCTACTATTTCATTAAATTATTTCACTTGATTTTATTTGAACTATTTTATCACCATCTTAGAAACGTTGTTTCATAAAGTTTAAACGAAGTTGTTTTATTACCAACTTATCAATTGGTTTCATCATTTTATCAACTATTTTATATCCTCATGCTAAACGATTTTCATGTTACTCGAAAAATCATTGAGCCATTATCTTACAAAACAAAACGTTGAATACCATCTAAAACTTCGGAGGAACATAATACCATTTCAACAAAAACAAGCATCACATCATTTGTCCTTGATTATACATGGCCTGATCACCTATGTATAATTCAGGAAGAATTATGTCATGAAAGTAACAAGCATCATTTCAAATCTCCTAAAACAATTCTCATTTAAAAGCAAAGTTTTATAATCAGATAAATCGTGCATAAACATTTCTTTTGTTAACACTCTATAGATGCTTACGCCATTTATCTCTCACTCAACCGATAAGTTGGGATTTGATGAGCGACCTTTTAGGAAAGACTTCCTATACCATCTGTGAGGAGGATTCCTCGATACAAGAAAACAATGAAAGGATTTTGGAATTACCAACAAGGACTAGAACTAGGTGGTAGGATGATTCAAAACTCAACAAAAATCTTAAGACATCACGAGACCTTCCGAACCACTATGTTGGATTAGAATCCAAACTCTATCATTCCAAAAGTACTAGCTAGACCGAGTTACAAGACTTAGTACTAATCGAATACACACTAAGCAACGCTATAGGAATAAACCAATCCTCCTAATTGAGACTACAGAACATTTCATTAAACAAGGCTTCAACAATATGTGAACTTCCCTACAATGAGTTTCCCTTAAAGGAAAATTTTAGTTAAATTAAGGTTATCGATATAAACTTCCCCTAAGGCATTGTGTTCTCTAGAAATTCCAAGTAACCTCACTTCCATATCAAGAGATGCCACAGGTTTGAACATGTCGGACAATCAATGACTCCCCATCTACAAGTGAAACTAGAACAAACATTCTTCGACATAGTTTGAGCTGATATCTATTTTCTTGCTAGCATGATAACAATATTAGTGATGAACTATTTTTGGAAGCACTCAATATCGGAACAAATCTTGAAAACCAACCACTACACCACCTCACTTAAATATTTAAGGTTTGTGACTTTACAACATGGAGCATGGAAACACTTCGACAATCAAACAATAAACATTTTAGTCATAGAGACTAAGCACCTTAGGCAAGTAAGACTCAGGTCATGACATTCGATAGGACTAGAAACGCGAGGAATCACAACTGCTACCTATAATCTATTCTTTTCAATAAGGTCCTTTCCGATGATTTAACATTTTGAAATCTAACACGAGACATGTGGTATCAATTCCGTTGTACCTATTATAAGCTATTCGATTCACCTTAGCTGGCGGACGGTCATTTCGAGATTTCCATGAAACCTACTAGGACATGATTACCGCTTATTATCCTCGGCTCAATGGTTAGAGCTAGAGAGCAATTCCACATTAGATAATATGCTCAAGCCAAGATGACCTTCTAGAAATGGTTAGGCAAATCATCCTCCATCGACAAGTTTCTTTGCAACAATAGTTAGCTCATGAACATATTGACTACACCATTTGAGGCACTGTAAGGTTGAGGTATCAATCACTTATTCAAGGATTAAAATCAGGAAAGTCCGATTCATTAGTCCATAACTCATTCATGAAACAAACAAAGAAGTCATACAAATCAAGAATCAGTTACAAGTAACAACATTTAGCTAGATAAGCTACATCGTTATACGATGCAAATTTTGGAAATATGTCCCATAAGCTGCAAACCATTAGAAATTCAAGTTGGCAACAGAATCTATGTTCGAAATCTTGCCTTGGAAAGGCGTGGTGCGATTCAGAAAAAAACATTGAACGAACCGATACGACTCATATATCCTCACCTTTCACCAATAACACTGTAGGACCTAACAACGATTGAATTCAGGGACTGAATTCCTTTTTGGATGGGCGAATGTGACAACCCGTACTTTCAGGTCATTTCTCGAAACAATTCATGCTTCACTATTTCAACATTTATCGTAAACTAGGTTTACGTATTCCAAATTCGCGTAACCTTTATGGTTTAGCGGCGAATTCATGATCATATCATCACGAACATTTCATATGGACTAAGTCTGGTCTACATTTCATTAGCATCATTTGCATCATATTAGTTCATTCATGATTTTTCATTTCACCTTAAACGCGTAAATTTTATATTAAATAAACGTTATCGCGTGAGTTATTATTTTGAATATTTAATCCGTTACTTCCAAAAATGATCCCGATATATTTTTATACTTATATTTAGTTTATAAAAACAATATTTTGAGTTTACCTCGTGTTTTAAATTTATTTTGTATGTAAATCGTTAAAGTTATATTATTACGACACTTTTCTTAAAAACTACACGAAAATTATTATATCACTCAAATTTCACAAGGAATGTATTTTTACAATTTTTATGATATCATTATACTCTACTTTGATCTATTAAAAATTTCTTTCACCTAAAATTTCCTAAAATACACTAATGTATATACAAAGTTACAAGTTATCCTTTACTTACTTTCATTTTCATACACATTTATATATATATACATTATAGAAAAAAAAAATATATATCTTCATCCTCTCCCTTGGCGACCAAGGGGAGGTGGTAATTAATGATGGTATGGTTCTTGATTGTTAAGATATATACATATACTTAAAGTCTTACTTCCTACTTTTCACTCATTCACTTCATTATTATCAAGTCAAGAAAACTTTTTTCTTCTCTCTTTTGGTTCTTCCATAACCGGCCATATAGGTGTTATCAAAGGGATCATCAAATTTTTCTCAAGCTCAAGTATTCACAATCTAGATCACACTCTTGATAAGGTTTTGAAATAAAAACCTAGAGTGTTTAGGTTAAACCTTTGTTCTAATCACCTCATCAAGTTTACTTGTAAGCATATTACTATCATTTTACATATTTCATCTTCATTTCATATTTATTTCTTCATTTTTCTAGCAAACATGCAAGACTTGTGTTGTTTATACCATTTTTACATGATTTTTAGAGTTATATATATATAAAGGTCATCCTATAATTATTCCCTTGGTATATATTGGTCTTGATAATGTTTAGGAACCCATGACACCCTAAGAAGGTGTATGGTAGGATTAGATTAGCTTTGGAGTTGATTTGAAGGGATTGGAATAGGTTTAGTACGAGAAAAACTATTTTCGATAAGTATAAAAAGTGTTCTGTTCTTGTTTTGATTTTCTGGAAAATCCGACAGTAGGCACGAATTTTTGGCCTTGATATTTAGAAAATATACTTTAAAACTAATCCGTGGCCGCTTGAACGGATTAAAACGGAGTTATAACGAAGAAGTTATGAATTTTTCAAGTTGACGACGAAATATATATTTTCTGAATAATTTCAGCATACTATTTTTGGTTTGTACGAGTCAAAAACGAGTCCTAAGCTTTACAAATTATTTCGACTTGTCGAAAATATATTAGTATACTTTGATACGAAGCTAAGGACGTATAATACGTAGAAAACGGATTTGAAACGACAAAGATATACACGTTTTCATAAAATTGCCGTAACTATTATTTTCAGAAAAACTATATTATTTTTACGAGACAAGTGTTACGGTAACTAAAATGACCATGTTGAAGGTCGTTTTAACTATGATGTAGAACTTTTGGAATGAAATGTCTTCTAGTAAAATCAAGATCACCAAGCATATTTTTCAAAACAACCAACCGTTTGTATAGCGGAGTTGTAATAAATTATTTACGGTTGCTTAAACTTTGCCGAAACTCATTTTTAAACAACATTTTAGACAAAATCACCAACTCTAACCTTTATTATCTTTATGTTCGAGACCTCTATGACGAAAACACATGAACTAAAACTTCTATATTTTGATACAAACTTTCCAAAACCGTCGAGTTCGTTTCCTAACGTTCGACGTACACCATTTTACGACTAGTTTTGCGAAGCCATTTTTGTCACTTTTATGAAATTTCCGACGACTTTATTTTACGACGAAAAGTTAAAATTTCACCATAAATCATTACGAAACTATTGTAGGATGACATTTTGACGTAAATACTTGTAAAGTGATTTAAGAATGGTCAAGACGTCAAAAGAGTATTTTTCGACGATAAGTATTATTTTTCAAAACTCGCAAATGGTATAAATAACATACGAAATGCATGCATAACATTACATCATAACTCATTACATATCATATCATTCGTAATAGGTCCAGATTAAAGCATCACACTACATCTCAGTGTACTCACTCTTGTCATCATACCAGTTTACCAAGTGAGTTTTCATAGCCCCGATTTATTCAAGTTTTTACTTCATTTCAAACCTACGGGGGAGAATACATTGCACAACATTTTATTACCATACCAAGTATGTTAAATTCATTTACATTGCTTAAGTTACCACATTGCCAATTGAAAGTCCCCATTTCCTGAACATGAACCGTTAATCTTAGAAGCGAGGTGAGTGGATAGATCTATCGAGTGGCGCCTCCATCCGGGTTGGTGAATCCCAACTAGTCATACGGATGCATTTCATTTAATAACATTATTGAGTTGTCCGCAAACACTCTATTGGGGCCTACATTATGAACAGTCTAGTTTCGTGTCATGGGCTTATAGCAATTGTAACATTTTATGTGACATGATTGTCATACCAAGAACATTTTATGTGACATGATTGTCATACAGTAACATTTTTATGTGACATGTTTGTCATACCGATCTATACTTGCGTAGTCGTATAAAACATTTACATAAACCTATGATTTCTCACCAACATTATTGTTGACCGCTTTAGCAATGTATTTTCGGGTAACTAAGGCATACTCATCATGGCATGGTTAAGGAACCCTTTTGAGTCATGGCGTCGACTTACATCATTGTACATTATGGCACTTTCTTTCAAAACCATCGTTTGGACTTGTAATATATTTATATTTCCATAAAATTTATAAACTTTTGGGACCTATACTTTGTAAACTCGATTGTTTTATTAAATCAAACGATGTTCTTTTCAAACGACACTTTAGGTCGCTCAATATAACTGTGATTGTGATGCTATGATGATCAATCCCGTGAATTCCATTCCACGCAAAAGCAGTAAATTGGGGTGTGACACCTAAATATTTCTACTTGTTCCTTGGTGAGTCCTTTGGTTTTGTGGTGTTTGGGAATGTAGTTAAGAGTGTCTTTGTGATCATAGAATCTTGCGGCTACCATGGTTATTCCTAAGGACAAGAATTAACATGTTAAGAAAAGTTGAAAGTAAATTTTAACGTTTTTGATTCTAGTGTGTGCCTATATGAAAACAATTTGGAGTTGCGGTTATCTCGACTCATTTTATGCACAAAATGGTTTTAGTGGGGTGTTTGGCAAATACCATGAGATAACCCAAATGCTCCTAATTCAATGTGGCTATATTTGAATATACCCGGGAGTGCATATTAGTTATGCAATACCTTTAGTATTCAAGAGCATGCAAGTGATGAAAATTCTAACGTTTCTATTTGTATTAGCAATGAAAAATGTTTTCCTACAAGTGAGAATCTTTTCAAAACTTTTGACATGGGGTGTTTGGTTGTTTGAATAAGGCCTTATATTTATTATCTATCAATTAGTGGGAAACATGATTTGTTTATGCAATATGATAATGTAGTACCTAATTTGAATGACTAATTATGCAATTTGCCAATTGAATTCATATTTGGTATAAAAGCATACATAAAACCCCATGTAATGATTTGTGATAGTTTTGTGCATAAATAAGAATCCTAGACTCGTAATTAAGAGATGAAATGTAGTTAGGATACTTACAATGATGTTATCTTCATGATTAGTGAGTGGGAAGATGACAATAATGAGCTTGGTTTAAGTTTTACACGTTTTGGTAAAGTGGGTTGTGAGGAAGAAGATGTTATGTATAAAGTTATTTTGCTTCAGAGACACCACGGACCGAGACGGCACCAAATTTTGGTTCCGTCCGTGTTGTCGTTTTGTGCCATGGCTACTGATGGCGTAAACAAGATGTAATTGTTTTGGTTTGACTATTCTAATGTTT
This sequence comes from Chrysanthemum lavandulifolium, assembly GCA_022545495.1. Lineage (NCBI taxonomy): Eukaryota > Viridiplantae > Streptophyta > Magnoliopsida > Asterales > Asteraceae > Chrysanthemum > Chrysanthemum lavandulifolium. Next base: position 275,283,397 of record CM040243.1, read on the forward strand.
TAGGCTATGTTTATCCTACATGCTTGGTTCCATTAACCCTAAACCAAGTCTAAGAAGATTAAAAGGTTCTCGTTTAAGAGGTTTAGTAAAGATGTCGGCAATGTTGTCTTGAAGGATACTTTCTCGATTGAAATGTTTCCTTTTGAACATTGTCGCGAAGAAAGTGATGACGGATTTCAATGTGCTTTGTACGAGCATGTTGAACGGGATTCTTCTTCGAGATCGATGGCTCCTTTGTTGTCGCAAAGTATCACAATGTCGTTGAGATGAATTCCGTAGTCTCGAGAGCTTGCTTCATCCAAAGAGCTTGTTGACATGCTTTTCCTACCGAGACGTATTCGCTTGGTAGTAGAGATGGCTAAAGCCGTTTGCTTCTTTGCAAACCATGAGGTGGGACAATGTCCAACAAAAGTGCAAATACCACTTGTACTTTTTCTATCGACATAATCACAGTGCATGATCCGAGTCGGCATACACTATGGTTTCTATACCCGTTCCTTTGGGATACCATAATCCTAAACACGTTGTTCCCTTAATATATCTAAAATCCTTTTAATGCTTCTAAGTGTGATGCCTTTGGGTTTTCTTGAAAGCGAGCACATAGACAAACACTAAACATAATGTCGGGTCTACTAGCCGTAAGATAGAGTAGGCTACCAATCATTCCTCTATATTTAGTGTTATCTACGGATTCACCTTCTTCGTCCTTGGTGAGTTTAGTGTCCCAAGACATGGGTGTTTTAGTTGGTTTGGAATCTTCAAGACCAAATTTCTTAAGCATATCTTTTATATATTTAGATTGGTTAAAGAAAATACCATCTTCTAGTTGTTTAATTTGAAGTCCTAGAAAGAAGTTTAACTCACCCATCATACTCATTTCAAACTCGTCATGCATGATTTTAGAGAAATCATTACATAGTTCTTGACAAGTTGATCCGAATATAATGTCATCAACGATATTTGAACAATAATAATTTGCGATTCCTTTTTCTTAGTAAAAAGAGTATTATCTACTAATCCCATAGTATATTTGTTATCAATAAGAAAAGTCTTAAGACGGTCGTACCAAGCTTTAGGTGCTTGTTTAAGGCCGTATAATGCTTTCTTGAGTTTGAAGACATGATGTGGTTTCTCAAAGTCGGTAAAACCGGGAGGTTGAGCAACATACACTTCTTCGTTAATAAACCCATTAAGAAAGGCACTTTTAACATCCATTTGAAATAATTTAAAATCATAAGCACATGCATAAGCAAGTAATATTCTAATAGATTCAAGTCTAGCTACCGGTGCATAAGTTTCATCATAGTCAATTCCTTCTTGTTGATTATAACCTTGTGCAACAAGCCTAGCTTTGTTTCTAGATACTATACCATTTTCGTCCATTTTGTTTCGAAGACCCATTTTGTTCCAATTATAGTTTGATCTTTGGGTTTTGGAACTAGTTTCAAACATCATTTCTAACGAATTGGTTTAATTCTTCTTGAATGGCCATTACCCATGATTCATCTTTTATTGCTTCATTTATGGTTTTTGGTTCAATGGTGGATACAAAACAAAATGATTACTTTGATTTTGAGCTTGTGATCTTAAGGTTCTTTGATTAAGTTTTCCTATGACCTTTTCTAATGGATGACTTTTAGATTCTTTTATGTTGACAATTTCCTTATTTAATGGTTCATCTTCCTTGTTATTATTAATTTGACTTTCAATTATTTGACTTTCAACTAAATCATCATCTACCAAAGGTGATGTCTTAGAGGAGGTGGACTTTAAGTCAAATGTTATGTTCAACGATTCCTCGACTATCATTGTTTCTTTATTTAGGACAATGTAAGCTTTACTAGTTTGAGAGTAACCAAGAAATACACCTTCATAAGACTTTGGGTCAAACTTGGTGAGATAATCCTTAGTGTTAAGAATAAAACATTTACAACCAAAGACTTTAAAATATCCTAATGTTGGCTTTTTACCTTTATAAAGTTCATATGGTGTTTTGTTTAGGAAAGGACGTATTAGGACTCTATTTAAAATATATGTAGAAGTGTCAACGGTGTTACACCAAAACTTTTGAGGAATGTTTTGTTCATTAAGCATTGTTCTACTCATTTCTTGAATTGTTCTATTTTTACGTTCTACTACTCCATTTGATTGAGGTGTTCGTGGAGCGGAAAAGTTATGTGTTATACCATTTGTATCACAAAAGTTTCCAAATTGAGTTTCGTTGTCAAATTCACGACCATGATCCGTTCGGATCGACACAATTTGACACCTAGAAGATTTTGAATTTTCTTGCTAAGTATTTCAAATTTATCAAAAGCTTCATTTTGGTTTTCAAAATAACGTCCAAGTAAACCTTGAGTAATCATCTACTATGACCAAAGTGTATAAGTTGCCTCCATAGCTTCTTATAGCGGATGGTCCAAACAAGTCCATATGTAATAATTCTAGACATTTAGATGTAGATACCATATTTTTAGATTTGTGACTACTATGTGTTTGTTTACCAATTTTGCAAGCGTCGCAAAAGTGTTGGTCATATTTTAGTTTTGGCAAATTCCTAACTAACTCTTTTGAAGATAGGTTTTGTATAAGTCTCATATTAGCGTGACCTAAGCGTCTATGCCAAAGAGATGAGCTATCGTCTAATGTTGTTAGGCAAAGTTTGTCATTATATGTTTTATCTATTTTCATGACGATATGTTATTTTTCCTAACTCCTTTAGCTATGGTGATACCATCTTTTAGTATTTTACTACCATTTTCATCAAATAGTACTTTATACTTTTTATCGCATAGTTGGCTAATACTAAGTAGATTAAATCCTAACCTATCCACATGAGCAACATTTTCAATAGTTAGAGAGTTATGAGCAATCGTACCTTTGCCAATGATTTTGCTTTTGAGATTGCTACCGAAGTGACATTACCTCCGTCATACTCTTGGTATGATGAGAAGAGACTTTGTTGCCCGTCATGTGTCGTGAGCATCCACTATCTTTAATCCATTCATCAGGTTCCAATCCAACTTTCAAACATACCAAAGAAGCGAATAACTCAAACATTTGGTCCCCAATATCTCATGGGTCCGTTTGGGTTAAACATACCATTTATTTGATTCATGTATGGAAATGATGGATAAGGGTTCCATGGCATGTAATCTGGAGTTTGGTATGGTCTAGGAAAGTTTTGATTCCAACCGTTGTGTTGGTAGTTAGGTTGAACGTTGTGGTTGCTCTTAGGAAAGGCGTTTGGCAAAAGAAGTTTTATGTCGTTGTTGAGTAGTTTTGATCTAAATTCATTTTAATAAGTCCTACTCGATATAATGGTTGGTTTTAGTTTAACATTATCATTGGTTTTCTTTGTTACTTTAACAAATTCAAGACGGTCCAGATTGCGAACATTACTCTCTTTGAAGTACCATGGTACCATTTTGACAACGGACGGAACCCTTTTTGGTTCCGTTTGGTCCGTCTTTGTCTGCCAGCTTTTGATGAGAATGTTCGCCCTTTTCGGCCGCTTTGTTTTGACTCTTAGGAATTACTACTTCATTAAACCCTAGCCCATTCATGTCTCCCGGTGTTTTATGGATTTTAACTATTTCATCGGCAATAGCGATGTTTTTGTTAAACCTTTAAACTTAGAATTATTTTCTATTAAAATTTCTTGTGTGAGCTTTAGTTTTCTATTTCAAGATTAAGCTCTTGACATGATTTACAATCATTGTCATTTGCTTTTCCTTTTCAAGTCGTTTGCTTTTTCTTTTAACTCATATACCTCATTTTCCAAAAACTCCTTTTAGTTTTTAGAAATTTATTTTTAGTTATGATTTTTAGACTTAGCTCACACAATTGATTATATTGTTTTTGCAAGGTGTCATCATCTATGGAAGAATAAGAAGAGTCGGAAAGTACCTCATTTGACTCATGTGCCATTAGAGCGATCTCTTCCTTGCTTGATTCTTCATCGCCTTCACTATCACTCCAAGCACCACTTACAAAAGCTCATTGAGTTTTGCTCTTAGGTGGCTTGGGACATTCTCCTATGAGATGACTTGCATCACCACATCTAAAACACTTTCTTTCACCTTTAATCTTCTTATCATCCCGATCTTTTCGAATGGCTTCTTTTCTTCTCGAGGTTGTCTTACAAACTTTCCTCTTCTTCTAAAGAACTTCTTGAAATCTCTAACGCCATAGCGTACTCCTCATCTTCACTATCGAGCAAGATTCACCATCATCGCTTGATTCGCCTTTGCCTTAAGAGCTACGGATTTGATCTTCTCCTTTCTTCCTTTGATGATCTCCGAATCTTTCTCCATTACCATTTCGTGAACTTTGAGGTTGCCAATTAGCTCGTCTAGTGACATTATTGAGAGATCTTTGATTCTTCAATAGCGGTCACTTTAGCTCTCCATTTGGGATGGAGTGCTCTAAGAAATTTCCGACAAAGTTCTTACTACGAAAAGATTCATCAAGTGCTTTAAGTGATGTAATGATAGTGTTAAACGAGCAAAGCCACAATCAATGGTTTCATCTTCGAGGATAACAAATTGTTCATATTGTTGAACAAGAAGATCAATTTTGTTATCCTTGACTTGTGAATTACCTTGATGTGTAACAATTAAAGATTCCCAAATATCTTTAGCGGTTTCACACATAAAAATTCTTTCATATTCTTTTCTAGGTAAAGCATTATAAAGCATCATTTTAGCTTCATTATTTTTAGCAACTAATTTCTTTTGTTCATCAACGGAAATATCCTTTGTTGTAGAACTAAAATCTCCTTTAACAATAATAAACCAAAGATCTATATCTTTTGATTTTACATATGTTTCAAACGGTTTTTCCAATAGATAAATCCATTGGTTTCAAAGAGTGGTGGTCTTTGCATAGATTGCCCTTCTTTAAAGTTTTCGTAATCCATGGATCGTTTCAAGTTTATAAAGTACAAGTTATTTTAGAAATTCTTGAGCAACGAGGCTCGTACCAATTGTAGAAAACTAGAAGGGGTTGAATAGTTTACCGATTAAAAACTTTGTTTTGAAACTTATTGAAAGATCAATTGATATTGATCTTAAGTATGTTAATGAAATATGCAAGCGATATGTAATAAGTAAGTAAGAAAAGAAATGATCAAACCACAACAAGTTGTTTATAGTGGTTCGGCCTACAAGGACTCTTTTTCCTTGCCCTACTCCACTCCCCGAGTCTCACACTCGAGAGTTTTAACTTCACTAGTCAACAAGCTCCTTTCACCGGCGGAGAAAACCTTTACACTTCACTTACACTATTTCCGACACTAAGCTAGATGTCGAGTTCTTTCCAAGGGTACAACTACTCCCACACACGATGTATTTTGAGGACTAAAATACTAACCACTCACACTCACAAGATTATGATGGTTTGATACAACAATGAAGTACGGATCAATACTAGATCATACAACACTAAACTAACAAGACTTCCAACTTCTCGTTGAAGCTTGAATATGACTTGATCTTCTTTGCTACAAAAGAGATCACTAATATGATATGAAACTGAGTTAGAAAGGTTAGAGAAGATATGTATGAGAGTATGTTAGAAAGGATGAGAAACTACTTGGCTTGGCATTGCTATTTATAGCCAATTTGGACGAGAGCGTCCACGGACCGCGGACCCCTTAAAGGGTTCCGCCTGTACCAAAATGGTACCGCCAGGTCGACAAATCAAGATATCAAATCTTGCCTAAAGTCAACTCTATCTAAGTAAGATTGTGCAAGATATGAAGAGTACAAATCTTCACAAAATATCTAATGGAATCTTCCAATGATCTCCATGATGTAATACATGATGTCAAATGTTGTATTACTAATAATAGAAATATGCAAGTGCTTAAGTAGTGTTTGGTTTTAAGAACCTAACACATTCTACAAACTACTATCATACATAATGATTAGAGTCATATCAAGATCTTACTAATCATAAATGTAAATGCTTGAATGATGAATATATTGTTTGAGAAAGCTTGTTTTAATACCTAATAAACTTGACAATCTTTAAGCTTTTATAAATTAAATTTACTTTTGTCGTTAACAAAACTTAGGCAAAGATCAAAAATATAAATAACGTTTAATGACGATATTTGTATTAACAATCTCCCCCATTTTGTTGAGGACAAAATATAAATTTTATTTTATAAAAGAAACAAAGTTTGTACAAGAGTTATAAAATATTAGTTTTAGAACTTTGAAAAGGAAATGATAATGCAGTGTATGTAATTTGACTTTTTATGAAAGTCAAAGAATTCACTAGTTGTTGCATGATGTTGACTTTTCGTAAAGTCAAAGTATGCGCTTGACTTTTTAAGAAAAGTCAAGTGTTATCAATGAGGGTTCTGTTTGAGTTTTAGAAAGTCAATTGTATGCGGTTTGACTTTTCGTAAAAGTCAAATATAAATAATTTCAAGTTCTATATTTTTCTCCCCTTTGTCTCAACAAAAGAAGAGGCTATGCGGAATGTAATAAGCCGAGCTTATTATCTCCCCTTGTTCAAAGCTCCCCTAAATTGGGTGCTTTAATGGGAAGATACATGGATTGTGAAAATAAAGCTAAAAAAAATGTTAGTAATAATGATCATTCACAAGCATTTCCAAACACTATGTAATGACACCAACAATGTAATAAACAACATTCATTAGTTAAAATTTTTCATGAGTAAAGATCATGAAAAGAGAACACAATGATGTGTTTCTAGTACAAGAAAGTAAAAATTATCAAATAAACGACTATTCTAAAAACCATCCTAAAGTGATGGTGGATGGGAAAGAGCGTTGAGACGCTCAAGAATGTGGTTGAGGATGAACCTCATTTCTTCATGGAAGTCATGGACCATAATCCGGGTCCGTTCTACGGTTTGACCCGTTTGCTCACAAGTTGAGCAACCATGCCTTGGAGGGTAGAAAGTTTGCGGAGGTTGTGGTGGTGGAATGGTGGATGTGTTGGTGGTGTTGGGGATGTTTGGAGTGGTCATGATGGATGCAAGCAAAGCACTTTGCATTTGCATTGTCTCACTTAAGTGAGAATCCACCATGCCTTTGAATTGGTGGAGGTTGTGGAGTTCGGCTTGAATCTCCTCTCTAGTGGGATTGTCATCCCACATGCTCTCCGGAATGTCCTCAATATGAGGGACATTGATGATGGAAGTGGATGATCCCGTATAAAGGACCATGAATGTCCTTGTGAATGGGGTGGAAAGGAGAGGTCTTGGCCCTAATGGGCGTTTGGGTCAATGGATGACCGAGGTGATTCATGAGCGATTAAGCTCAATGGTGCCAAAGGATGGCAATGGTGGTGGATGACTTGGCCTAGAGGCAAGTCTTCCAAGTCCTCTAGGAAAGGATTTGGTGATGTTGGTGGAGTTGAAAATAACTCCATGGGAGTGAGAGTGGGAGACCTTGGTGAAGGTGGTGAGGTGTTTTGGATGTTTGGATGGGTGCCGGTGGAGGTGAAGTAGGTGTTTTATTGGTGGTGGAGTGGTGATCACAATGTGTGATGAAGTGGGTGTAGCTAAGGTAAGGTGTGTATCATCTCTAATGGGAGATGAGATTGTGAGTGGTGAAGATTCGGATGATGAGCTAAGATTAACAAAACAACAAGGCCTTATGCTCATTCTAGCGGTTTTCTTGCAAGGTTTTGGTGATGATTTAGTCATTTTTAACTTGGGTTTTGATTTGCTAGATAGTAGTGAGAATGAGGAAGGTGTGAGGATGATCATGGTAAAGCCTTTCAATTTATAGAGGTAAGAAATTGTTGAGAAAATGTTTGATTTGATGTTGAACCATTGAAGAGATGAGGTTCCTAATGATTTGGAAGTGGGTTGAATGCTAGTCATATCACCCAAGTCAATCCATACAAAGAAGATGGAGTGAAGAAGAAAAGATATGCAATAAATGTGTTCTAGTGAGTGGAATTTCTAATAATCGATCACCCACGGTTTGAAGGTACCAAAATTTGGTTCCTTCCTTTATGCCAAAGGGCTCCTTGGGTGGATTTTTCAAATTTTGAATTTTGGTGGAAATGGATTTCTTATATACCTTAGTGAATAATACTAGTTCTAATAACGGTATAAACTAGTTAAGATTGATTTATAAGTGATGGAAGATACTTTGGAATTACGAAAGAGTCGAAATTGAGAAAATTACACGGAGAATCCACGGCACCAAAATAACACACGGACGGTACCCTAAAAGGGTGCCGTCTCGTCCTATCTGGTATGGCGGTACCAACGATATAAAGGACGGTACCAAAATTTTGGTGCCGTCGGATCCGTGGAGTCTTGAAAATTGGACAGAGTTCGTTTTTATGTGTCGGGCAAATTTCCGAAACCTGAAATTTTTCTTAAAAGCTGTTATACTAAACATTTCTAGTTAGGAAAAGTAAATAACACATATCTAAACATAGAGGAGCATAGATTTTGAGCAAGGCTTATTGATTTTCACAATATAGTGAAAATGGGTAAAATTTGATAGCATACTTGTGCTATCCCCCTTCATAAGATTGTTAGCATACACCATTGTTTTAAGTTATATTATCATCCTACATAATAAAAACAACTAAATAGTAGCAAACATTAATGATAAAGCATTGTTCCAAACACTCCTTAAAGTACCCTTATTTGTCCAACTTGTAAATCTTGTTCATCATCCTACCAAGGCACTTGAACATTCCTTAGTTTGTTTGAATTTCATTGATTCATTCTCAATCTCGGGAAGAGATGTGTAATACTCTTGAGGTGGAAGACGAGAGCTTGGAAGACCATCCTCGGAGCTATTTGATGATGATGATGAAGGAGTTGGAGGTTTAGTTCTCTTGCCTTTAGTCTTAGCAACTCGAGCATCACTCAAAGGTACAAAGATGTGAGGGATGAGATCATAGTGAAGGTTAAAAGGCAAAGGCGAAAGAAAGTTAGAAAAAATTGGAAACCCACAGGAAGAAAATTTAGTAATATTGGTTATCAATGGATACCTACTGGTCGTAAGTTTAATCTTAATGAGTTTTGCCCTAAATTTTCTAAGTCAATGCCCATTAGAAAATGGATGCCTACTGGTAGAACTATTCCTTTAAGAAGTGAACATACTTTGAATAGGTCAAATACGGACACTAGCATCGCATCTATGCTGATGATTCCATTGTTTCTACTTCCGATGTGGGTGTTCCAATCATCGTTACTAACCAAATGGAACCCATTCTTGCATGGGGATCCCAATTATCCAGATTATCCATTCTTGTCTCGTGTTCAACCTGCAGATCGTTCAAATCGTTCTATGGTACCGGACTCGAGGTTGTTCCAAGCATATGACCGGAGATCGCTCATGCTCATGAACTTCGTGAGAAAATTCATCGGGATTGTTAGATTCGTGAACGACCATTTTGGAGCAATTATGGGTTATGGAGACTATGTTGTTGGCAATAGTGTAATCTCCGTGGTATATTATGTTGAAGGTCTTGTTCATAACTTTTTACGTTGGTCAATTTCGTGATTCCGATCTAGAAGTGGCATTTAGAAAACATACTTGTTTCGTTAGAGAACTTGATGGTGTGGGCTGTTAAGAGGAACTCGTGGTTCAAATCTATACACCATCTCTATCGAAGACATGATGAACTCTTCTCCAATTTGCTTGTTGTCAAAGGCTTCAAAACAAAATCATGGTTATGGCATCGTCGTCTCAATCACTTGAACTTGGCACCATTAATAATCTTTCCCGAAAGGATCTTGTAAGAGGCTTACCCAGTTAAATTATGAAAAGATCATCTCATTCAAAGATGCCAATTGGGAAAAGCAAGAAATATGCCCACAAACCCAAACCCACAAACTCAAGAATGGAAGTTCGCATACCCTTCATATGGATTTGTGCGGACCAATGAGAGTGCAAACGATTAATGGGAAGAAATATATTTTAGTCGTTGTTGATGACTACTCTCGATTTACTTGGGTAAAGTTTTTGAGGACAAAGGATGAAACTCGATGTCATCATCAAACTTATCAAGCGACTTGAGTTCGACTTAACAATACGGTTAGAATTGTTCGAGCAGACAATGCCACGAGTTCGTTAACATAGACTTAAGTCAATTTTATGAAAGTGTTGGAATCGGTCATCAAAGAAGTGTTCCACGAACTCCTCAATGAGCGGTGTAGTTGAAGGCTAAATTGAACTCTTGTGGAAGCCGCAAGAACAATGCTAATTTATTCAAAGGTTCCAATGTTTCTCTGGGCTGAAGCCATTGCCACTACTTGCTACACCTAAAATCGTTCCCTCATACACACATCTCATGGAAAAACTCCATACGCTTGTCCATAAACGAAAACCTGATCTCTCCTACCTTCGTGTGTTTGGTGCGTTATGCTATCCAATGAATGAAGGTCAAGATTTAGATAAATTAAGAGCTAAGGCGGACATTGGAGTTTTTTTAGGTTATGCATCAAACAAGAAGGGTTACCGAATCTACAACAAAAGAACTCGAGATATCATGGAAACTATTCACGTCACGTTTGATGAGTCATTCGGGAAAATGGCTCCGGGACAATCGATTCGAACCCGCATCTCAACCTTCATCAAGTAGTCCTATCGGTTCTACTCTTGTACTAAATCCCTCACCAGCAACTCCTTATGTACCTCCTTCGGAAGATGATTTAAAGAAATTGTTTGATCCAATGTTTGATGAACACTATGAGCCAATTGCTAATGAACTGTCAATTCCATCAACAGAGGCTGCTCTTATCCCTTTCAATGAAGTTAACCCTTCAGTTTCTATGTCATTAAGTCAAGAAGCTCCTGCTGCTGATCATTTTGTCTCGTCAACAAATCATCAATCATCGAGTGTACATCATGGAATTGTGTCTGGCACCTATGATGGAGATAATCCCTTTGCTACTCCTGTAGAAGCTCCCTTTGAAAACATATTTGCTCCTGAATCATCATCAGAACCATCTTCATCAGGAGAAATCGACTATGCTACTTTAGTTCCTCAACAACAACCACACGAACACCTTAGAAAATGGACACATGATCATCCATTGGACAACATCATTGGAAATCCCTCTCGTCCAGTATCCACTGTAAACAACTTGCAACTTATGCCTTATGGTGCTTCTTCAACTCCGTACTATCCAAGGTCGAACCACAAGGCGTTAAAAGCGCCATGAATGAAGGCAATTTGGTTCAATGCCATGCAAGAAGAAATTCATGAGTTTGATCGACTAGATGTATGGGAATTAGTACCGCTCTGACGTACTATGATCATTGCTCTAAAGTGGATCTTCAAAGTAAAACTTGATGAGCATGGTGATGTATTAAAGAACAAGGCTCGATTGGTTGCAAAAGGATACCGTCAAGAGGAGGGTATTGACTTTGAAGAATCATTTCTCTAGTTGCTCGTATCGAGGCAATCGAATCTTAAGAACATGGTAGTCTATTAGATGGATGTAAAGGCGGCTTTTCTTAACGGAGATCTTAAAGAAGTCGTATCGTCGGCCAACTGAAGGTTTTGTGAATCCGAGCATCCTACTCATGTCTATCGCTTGAAGAAGGCTCTTTGCGGTTTGAAGCAAGCTCCAAGGGCATAGTATGATACGCTATCAAAGTTTCTTCTATCTCTTGGATTCAAAGAAAGGAGCGATTGATATGACATTGTTCACCGTAAACTCAGGCAAACATTTAGATCACGTTCAAATTTATGTTGATGATATTATTTTGCCTCGACCGACCCCAATGAATGTGACCGTTTTCTAAGGAGATGGGCTCCAAATTTCAAATGTCAATGATGGGACAAATGTCATTTTCTTGGGATTACAAATTTCACAAAGTCCGGAGGCATTTTATAAATCAATCTAAATATGCAAATGAGCTTTTAAAGAAATTTAGATTTGATTCTTGTGACCATTGACACTTCCATGATAGAGCGTACTAAACTAGATGAGGACCACTCGGGGATCATGGTAGATCAAACAAAATATCGTAGTATGATTGGATCACGATGTACCTCACAGCCGATGAGACCGATATTCATTCATTGTTTGCATGTGTGCTAGATACCGTGCTAAGCCTACCAAAAGCACCTTGAAGCGGTTAAACGGGTCTTCGATATCTCCAAGGAACCATCAATATGGGACTTTGGTACCGAAGGACACCGGTATGTCACTAATGACCTATGCATATCTTGATCATGCAGGATGTCAAGATACACGTCAAGCACGTCGGGAGGTGCTCGATTTTGGGTGATAAGCTTGTGGTGGTCTTCTAAGAAACAAATGAGTACTTCTATATCCTCTACAGAGGTGAATATATAGCCATGTCATCTTGTTGTGCTCAAATCCTATGGATGAGATCTCAATTATCGACTATGGCTTTGAATTCAACAAAATCCCTTTGTATTGTGATAACAAAAGTGCCATTGCTCTCTCATGCAACAACTTACAACACTCAAGAGCAAAGCACATCAACATTCGACATCATTTCATCGGGAACAAGTGGAAAGCGGTGTGGTGGAACTTTATTTTGTGAGGATGAATACCGGTTAGCGACATCTTCACCAAAGCTCTTCCTAGAGAACGTTTGAGTTTATCCTCCACGACTTGGTCTAAAGAGTCTACAACCGAAAACACTTAAGTGTCTTCAAGAGGAAGAAGAGGAGTAAAAGGTTTTTCTTCATCCATCTCTTGTATATAGTTATTCAAAAAGCAAAATACAAAATTACAAAACCAACAAAAAGCAAATAGAAAAATATAAAACTTTCAAAAATTTCAAAAATATTGTCATTTTGTCATGTTTTTCTTGATTCGATAATAACTACGGTCTTTGTGTTGTCATTCAAAGAGTGACACGGGGTCTTTAGATGTTGTTCGAATGTATATATATATATATATATATATATATATATATATATATATATATATATATATATATATATATATATATATATATATATATATATATATATATATATATATATATATATATATAGAGACAAAGTGAAACAAAGGCTTATAGTCATTTCAGTCTATAACCTGTTTTTGTTAAGAAAGAACGAGCCATGCTTTATCTTATTTTTCCCATCTCATGCTCGATTCTAAAAACAAATATTTGTCACTAAAACGACAAACGTTTCCTTCACAAGTATTTTTCCTTCTAAAAATTCTTCCGAAAAATATTTGTTATCTAATTGAAAACTAATAAAAATAACTCGGTCTCAATTTTGAAAATCATCCGGACTTGACATTGGTCAAATCTCTATCTCTCAATCAACAACTTATGTCATTGATTGAGGGGAGAGTGATTTCATTTAAATCAAAGGTTATTTGTCATACAACCGGTTCGAGACCAAGGTTTATGTCATGTTTTCAAAAGATACTCAAGCATGTTTTAGAGTTTAAAGTCTCGACTTTGATCCTTATCGGTTAAATGTTTTCATAAGCAAGTCACAATTCTTCTCAAAGCTTTCAAAATCAATTTAAATCTCAGAGATCAAAATCTCAAATGATTTGAAAATTGTGATCGGGGATAATTTGTGATTTAAATTGGATTTAAGCGATAATTCGATAAATGGTTTTATAATGATTTACAAGCTTTCCTCCCACATGTGTCAAACGATTTCAAATTTAGCTGCACATGTTGAGGGGAGCATCTATTTCAAACCAAAAAGGATTGAAACGTGATTGATTTGTTTCAATGTACAGGTTTTCCCTATTATGTGCAAAACACTTTCAAATCTCTATGCACATATTGAGGGGGAGCAACTTTTTAAAAACCACATCCTTTCCAAAAATATCCTTAACAAAGTATGAAAAATGCTAATTTTGATCAGGAAAGTGATGTTGATATCTTTTAGAAAAATGGTAATCAAAGAAGTGAATCCTTCATCTTGCCTATGTGTGCCAAAACGATTTCAAATACATGATGCACATGTTGAGGGGGAGCTCTTTTTCTAAAAATATCAAAATCAATTCAGGTACAAAATGCTTTGATAATATATCACAAGTATCTGGATTGATTCTCAAATGGTTTTCAATTGGTTCCAATGGCAGATGAACAATACCAAATAGACCGACCAAATTTAATTTATGTATGGTGATATAAGGATGGTTAGGTTAGGTATTCGTTCCAACGATCCCGCCAGAGCCGGAGGGATCTACCAAGGGACAATCCACTAGATAGTGTAGAGTCCTTAGGTATGATGAAAAAAAGGAGAAAAGTGAGATATGGGAAGAGTGCAGACTGAGAAAGAGCTAGAAATGGAATAAACCCAACAAGGTTCTAGTTATGAAGTCTCGGTAAGCTTGAAGGGGTTGAAGAATGAAAAAGAATTGAATGAGAAAAGGGTGAAAATAAATAGCCCTCAATTATTCAACCTTAGGGCGAAACCGGGTTCAATACATATGTTACTGGTTGTTACTAAGGTAACACCGGTATTAAAGACAAGACGTCATGGACCCAGTGACGCACTACACTACAACTTCCCAAGCTACTCAAGTTTCTCTTAAAAGGAACTTGTTTCATTCTCATGGGGAACCTACATAATCTATCGACTTTCTCTTAGAGATTGTTTATATTGAAGAAGGAGACCCTCTCCCTAGTCTCCGGCATAGGAACCAAAGGCGCAAAATTGAGTCTAGAGCCACGAGATCATCAAATAAATCTCTTTAGGACACTGTCAATGAAGACTCTCTGTTTCACACAATGTTGAAAGAGAGATTATATCTTATGAGTCCTCGCATTATCCTTGTGGTATTGCGAACATCCGAGTGATATGCAAACATATTCACAATGAAGATGGAAAGCCTTCTAGAGCCAACATCAAACAAGCTCTTGGTAGGTGGCATGTGAGATCTATCCAATAGATCAACCATGTGATGGTGAATAGAAACAATGGGCGATTCAAAATTATGAATCAATCTGGTTCGAGTTATGGATTGACGAATACCTTGGAAAAAGCGGTCGTTGTGCTTAAAAATTCTTTTCGTTAGCACATCGATTGTGTATTAATATTTCAAATATAAAGGTGTTTATGATTGATAATTGATTTTCTCAAAACCCTCGTTGTATTGCAAAAACACTTTATTGAGCGATACTCGATTGTTTTCAAATCTCTTTTCATCAATCGGTGAATCTCAAATTATTGGTTCACTCTCTCCGTGTTGTCTTCTTTGAGACGTTCGGTTTGAGAACGACTAGAGCATTGTGAAACCTGTCAAGGAGATTCTTGAATTACACCGATCACAGGCGGTGCTTATCTTGATCAACGAGGAACCGTGGGCGTGTACCTCAATTCAACAAAAGTGATCAAAGACACTTTTGTGCGCTTTATTGCTAGCTGTTGTATGCAGTCGCTGACGTTTGCGGTGATCGAATGGAGAGGTCAATCCATAGCCGCATGCTCACACAACACATTCAATTTTAAAGAAATCATGATAAGTGCATCAACGACTCGATATTTTCACTCCATGCTTCGCTACGCTTGTTGCAAATATCATGAATCAACTAAAGCTTCCGCTACTCGATGAAAAGATTTCATGATCCGAATGTGAGCATGTCGGTCCAAAAGTCACAACTTCACATAATGTCAACACCACAATGGAAGAGTCGAGATTTATGTTGGTGATTATCTCAATGGTGGCTCAAACTCATTATCACGTGGATCGCTTAAAGACCTCCACTTGGTTTAACCAAACATGCAAAATGAAGAATCAATGACTACGGGCTACTGAGCAAAGAACTTTAACAAGAATCCAAGAACAATCTTAATGTAATATCTGTTTGTATTCATTGTATTTTGAGGTGACCTCCCTTTGGGGGAGATTGTTAGGATTTAGTAAATCCAGTTATTAAAGTGTCAGTCACCCCAAGCATATGTAATCATTGGAAAGCTCGTAGTCGTAGTTGTTTTATGTTAGATAGTATTTAGTTAAGTAACACCGTCGAGGACGGACGGGTCTTTACCCAATGTATGCCTGATCCACAACCCGTAGGTGGCGTTCATGTAAGAAACTATAAATACCCTCTACCTCCCAAGGTAGAGGGCTGGAGCTCATAATAATACTTTTACTTTCTCTCACTAAGTTCCCAAACCTCTAACTATTTCTCTCTCTAAAACCTTGAGTTATACGCCTAATTGTAATCATGATTTGATGTGTTTGTGAAATCCAATATGTTACAGAAAGCACAGGTTTCGAGCAAATTGTGGATTTCTTAAAGGGTTCTCATATTCGGTATGCACTTACTCATAATCCAATTATTTATATCTCTGCCATCAAGCAGTTCTGGCAGTCATCAACTGTCATAACTCTTGATGATGGAACTATTGCTTTAAAAGCAACCATTGATACGTTGGATTATCCAGTTACTGAGGAATCAGTCAGAAGTTATCTTCAATTGGCTGATGCCCCAGGAACTTCTATGCTATCAAATGATGAAATTTTCAAAGGACTTCAAAATATTGGATATCCCACTGATGGCTCTTTTACTTTCTGGAAAAG
Organism: Chrysanthemum lavandulifolium; assembly: GCA_022545495.1. Lineage (NCBI taxonomy): Eukaryota > Viridiplantae > Streptophyta > Magnoliopsida > Asterales > Asteraceae > Chrysanthemum > Chrysanthemum lavandulifolium. The sequence goes on from CM040243.1 coordinate 275,299,900, forward strand.
TCACTTTACTCCTAAATGGCGTTTTCTTGTGCACCATCTTTTACACTGTTTAAGTTCTAAAAGTGGTGGATGGGACCAATTTGGAAGCACTATTGCTTCTGCATTGGTCTGTCTATCCACTGGTAGACTCTTCAACTTTTCAAAAATGATTTTTGATGCCACGTTGCACATGCCAATAAAGAGAAAAAGTTTTTAATGTATCCCATATTTTTTCAAATAATTATTAATGTTGCAACAGTAAACAAGCAACAATACATTGTTGTTGCTTTTACCAAAAAGATTTTTGCTAATATGAAAAGAGGCTTTGAAGGGGTTGACAGGCCTTTGTTGCCTGCTATGTTGTCTGGTATTACTAACCATGTAGGTACATCTGCTGCTGCTGAGTCTGAGGAATAAGATCAATCACAAGATCTTGCACAGAGGGTACCCACTCGTTCACCACAAAGGACTCCAACACCACCACAACAGAGAACACCAACTCTACCTCCACCTTCCCCACCTGTAAATGAGGAAGAAACACCTGAAATTCCTCACTCCAAACCTCCAACTCCTACTGCATCAGATCCAGCAACTCTATCTCATGATGAGCTTATTAGTCAAATTCCTCAACTTCTGACCAGAATTGAAAGATTGGAAAAGGATCTACAGAGGTCATCCAAAGCTCAAGCTGATACTGTGATTAGGTTAGTTCAGAAAGTCAAGAAGTTGGAGGCAAAGTTCAAAGCTAAAGGCATAGAAATCACTGATTCTAAAGAGGAAGATAATTCTATCAAACAGCGGAGGAATATATAGGAAGAGAGTGGATCAGGATACAGAACACCACGCACAAAGTTTTCTGAGGAAACAATTAGTCTTCAAGGCAGGGAAGCAGCTGATAGTTTACTAAGAGATCTCAGTCAAAAGAAGTCTACAAAGCAAAAGACAAGTGAAGTTAATACTGGTCTTGAAGCAAAGGTTAAATCTGGTGAGGTTAATACTGGTAGTAACCCAGTTAAGTCTGGTGAAGAAATTCCTCAAAGAGAAGGAAAGGGGAATATTGCAAGAGTTTCCTAAGCCTAAAAGGACCAAAAGACATATCAGAGAGGATGAGGTGAGCATGGCAGAGATTGCAAGAATGAAAGCTGAAGAAGAAGCTGAAGCAGCCGAGCGTGCAAGACAATAAATGGATGATGCACTCTTAGCCAGATCTTTGCAGAAACCTCAAGAATTAACTGAGGAACAGAAGAAGAGACATGCTGAGATCATGGAGTCTGCTAAATACTACACTGATGAACATTGGGATACTATCAGGTCAAATTTGGAGTTAAACAAACAAATATTACCAGACATTGGAGCTGAAGACTTTTCCAGAAAGATGATTGACATGATCAATGAGAAAAAGAGGCAGCTAAGAGAACAGAGGTACATGGAAAAGAGAAATAAGCCTCTGACCAAAGGAGAACAAAGAGAGTATATGATCAACTTCATCAAGAGTCAGGGACATCCTAGCTGGAAGATTACTCAATTGAGGAGGCTGACATCTGATGAACTTAAAACTGAATTTGAAAAGGTGGTTGATCAGGTCAAAGATTTATACCAATGGATTCTGAGATGGAATCTTCTAAGGTCAAGAGAAAAGGGTTTAATATTTAGTCTGAAGAAGTCAAAAGGCAGAAAGCGGAAGAAGTGGCTGAAGTAGAAAAGGTTGAAGATAAGCCCAGTATTGTGAAGAAGGAGGAAGAAGTTGAAGTCAAAAAGCCTATCATTAGGTGGACCAGGAAGAAGTCTCATGGAAAGAAACCTTCTAAGAAAGAAAAGACTGAATCAAAGAAGGAAATAGAGGCTTATATGGAGGACAAGTGATGCAGGTTTTACTGACCAGGTTTTAATATTTATAATTTCTCGTTATACCTATGGTCTACCCTAATGCACTAACGGGTAGTGTACCCGGTCGTGTGTAGTGTAGTATTCGGTAAAACAGAGGTCGTCCCAAGAGCTATGTGTGTGGATTTAAACTAAGTCTAGATGTCACAAATTTTAATATGATTTTGATATTGAATTAACTAATTAACTATTAAAGCAAGTAAAGGAGAGGGTTGAGATCAATAGAGGAGAGGGGTGCTAACCTAGTTACTCATCCTAACTAGTTATGTTTACGTCTAATTACTTCTAATTACTTCAGGTGGGGTCAAAGTCGCTAGGACGGCATTTGGTCAGTTCGTCCTAAACAATCGATGAGGGTACCATTGGAGAAATCAGTGCCCGTCATAAGTCTGTTGTTCTGGTCCCTAAGCCAAGTCATTAAGTACCGCTACATGCTAGATTCATAATAGTGAGTGCCGGACGCTAGCATCTTAAACACTCATTTCAAATTCTTAAGTTCATCCAAACGATAGGTGATCGGTTGGTCGAATCGCACAAGCGAAAGGGTCGTCATTTGGTCATATCTTACCCTTCCCACTCAGTCTACCTACTTAGCGTCAGTTGGTCATATCTCCTAAGTAACTAGCCACTACCGCCATTCAAAACTACCGAAACAAGGGTAGCTACCAACAAACTATGCATGCATACACTTAGAAATAATTATACAGAAGCAATGTAAACGCAAACAAAACAATTAAGGCATCATAGCTAGGATAGCACCATAGGTGCTTAGCGGCTCATATTAACTAAGACAATCAATTCAATGTTTAACATTACGAAATACATGAATTGAAAGTAAATAAAAGATAAAAAGCTAATGCTTATCGTAGGGGAGTGACTTCTCCCTTGGAGATAGCTCCGTATGCTCCTCTAGATCTGCCTTCGACTTCTACTCACGTTCACTTGGTGTTGTGTGTGAAATGGGATGCTTTGAAGTGCTGGAAATCGTGGGGTATTTATAGGCCAGATCTGCTTATGGCGTAACTAATTATAAGATTTACGCCGTAACATCCAATTCTTCGTATTTTGCACTAAAAATGCTGGTTACGGCGTAACTATGGAAGAAGTTACACCGTATCTTCAATAAATCTTTGTTGCGCCGTAATTGAGACAATAGTTACGGCGTAACTTGCAGCGGCGTGGAGCCTCATTTGACCTAGTTGGTTACGTCATAATCTTTGGGAGAGTTACGCCGTAATCTTCTGTTGAGTTGGTTTTCTGAGCCACGCTTTAGTTACGGCGTAATGTGAGAGAGGAGTTACGCCGTAACTGCTTCAAAATGAGCATACTATGATAAATCTTTAATAACTTCCCCAAATCCGCGTCTCCTTAGCTCCAATGCTCGTAAATTACCTGAAAGTGTAAAACCTAGGAAAACAAGCGTAAAATACGAGCATTATCGGGGGAAATTGACACTTAATATTCAGGATTATTTGATGTTATCAACAAGGTTGAAGAGTCTCCATCTGAAGAGTTCACTATTGGCACTATCCCTGAGGTTCCAGTGGCTACAAAGATTGCTAATATCAAGATCATCAAGACTGGCAGCAAGGCATCTTATTAGGTGGTAAGGGAAGACTATACCAGTACTCTATATGTTAATTTTTAAGGTTTGCTGTCTGATATGTCTAGGGATGACTTGAAGTGTTTGTATACACTAATGGTGGAAAAGCACGGTGACAAGAGGCCTGAGGAAGAATTAGAGAGAGTCCTCTATGGAGATTTAAAAACCATGTTTGAGGCACCAGATGCAAATGATGAAATCTAGAAGATGGCCTGTCAAGAACAAGTGATAAGATGACAATATTTCCATACTTGTCAAGTGCATTGTCTGGTATTAGAAACTGCAAATATTTATATACTAACAGAAGTGGAGTATCCACTTCCAAACAAGGTTTGCAGGATTATGCTTGAAAAGAAGCTGCTTGGTGAAGTAAAAGATAATGCATGTTTTCAGCTTTTGAAACTTATTGAATCAAAAGCTCAACAACAGTAACAACAGTAATTTTTAAAATATGTTTGAGAGAATTTTCTTAAGTTGTTAAGTGTACTACTTATAAGTTGAAAAATGTAATAAATGGATTTTGAGGGGTTTTCACTTGGTGAAAGTACTTTGTACTGTCACAACAAATGGTTATCAATTCACCATGTCTAACCACACAAGAACTGACTAATCCATGAGCAAATAGCTCTGGTAAAGATATCTCGAATCCGTTTATGGCTGACAATTTGCCAAAAATTGTATGGTATTCAACTCACCATATCTGTGTAGATAAAGATTTGGCTAGCCCACAAGATAATGGCTTGTGATAAAGGTTTTGGAAACTATGACTAGTCCAAAAGGGTACAGCTTTTGGTAAAGACTAATCAAATCTGTTGATAGTTACTATTTTGCTAAAAATCAGATGGTTATCAATGTACCATGGTCTTATACACCAAAACATTGGCTACTCCAACAGTAATGGCTAATTGGTAAAGAAACATCAAATCCATTAAATTTTCTATGATTCACCTCTCACAGGTGTTAGCACACCTGGAAGTGATGAGAATAGTATGAAACTTTCATGTTTTGATGTACAGATAGTCACAGTTGCTAAAAAGACCATGGAGTGCTAAATGTCTGCTGATATGATGCTGCTCAAAACATATAATAAAGACAATCTCAAGGATGCTGCTTAAAGATAATTCCAAGATCCTCAGGAGTTTAGAGGAACTTGAAGTTCACAAGTGAAGATCAAGTTAGGGGAGGATTGTTGGGAATTATATTTTGTAAAACAGATTTAAGTATGTTTAAGTCTATTCTGTGTTAATTCTGGTAGCTTTAGTAGTTAAGTCTGGTAGACCAGACTTAAGTCTGTTGGTAGTTAAGTCTGCCAGTACTAAAGATGTTAAGTCAAGCAAAACAAATAGTCGTGAGTTAAGTCTGTTTATGTCTAAAACAGAATAGTTTGTTAGAGTTATATTAGGAATAGATATGTCTGTGTAGAGATATATTAGGAGAAGATATCTTTATCCTTCTACAAGTTTGTTAGTCAATTAGGGTTTCCGCGGTGTATAAAAGGATTCCTAAGGTGTTAGGTTAAAGTACGAGTTGTAAGCATTAGCCTTTGAGCAAGTTAATAGAAAATACGAAGTTAGTTATTTTGTGTTCTTCATACTGTGCGTGTTAAGATTCCGCATTAACACATCAAGCTTTTACAAAGAGTTCTTCATATAGTAATTTCGAATTTATTCAAGATTACTATTAGTCATTCAAGGCTACTTAGATCCATAAACTTTTGGACCTACAGCGATCAAGAAACTCAAAAGGACCAATAAAGCGCGGACTCAATTTTACATGAATACCAAAACGTCTAACTCTTTTACACGGCGACACTTTCAGAAACACACGGTCACCCGGCTGAAATGTTAACTCACGTCGATGCTTATCTGCATAGCTCTTCTGACGAGCTCTCGCCTCCTTGAGCTTTGCCTTTGCGATGGCGACCTTTTCATTGGTCACCTCAATAAGTTCCGGGCCCTCAATCAGTCTTTCACCAACCTCGTTCCAACAAACTGGCGCCCTACACTTACGCCCATATAACATCGCAAACGGAGCACAGTCGATACTAGCATGCCAACTGTTGTTGTAGGCAAACTCCACCAAACACAAATAGTTGTCCCAGTTGCCCGTCCACTCGAGAACACAAGATCGTAACATATCTTCCAAAGTTTGAATGGTTCGCTCTGTCTGCCCGTCAGTCTGCGGATGAAAGGCTGTACTAAACTTGAGTCTGGTCCCCCAAGCTTGTTGCAAACCCTTCCAAAAACGAGAAGTGAAAATCGGATCCATATCAGAAATGATAGAAGCTGGAGTACCATGAAATCGAACGATCTCCTGATGAAATATCTCTGCTAAACGACTAACTGAATAATCCTTCCGAATAGGCAAGAAATGAGCTAACTTGGTCAAACGATCGACCACTACCTAAGTAGCATCGTGCCTCCTCTGCGTACGCGGTAAACCCGTCACAAAGTCCATAGAAATCTCATCCCACTTCCAAACAGGAATGTCTAACGGCTGGAGTAGACCACTCGCATGCTGGTGCTCGATCTTAACCTGCTGACACACCAAACACTTCCCAACAAATACGGCTACATCCTTCTTTATATAGTTCCACCAAAAGTGCTGCTTAAAATCCATATACATCTTTGTCGAACCAGGATGAATGGAAAATGGAGAACTGTGAGCTTCCGTCAGGAAAGCCCCATGAATAGAAGGAACATTAGGAACATACAAACGATCACCGAATCGGATAACACCGTCGTCATCAATACGAAAATCAGACTGCTCATCCAAATCTTGAACAACTGCCCAAAGCTCACCATCATTCTTCTGAGCTTCTTTGATCTGCAGAATAAGGTTAGGCTCGATCTTCAAACTCGCCGAGTACCCATCGGTACCACGAACACAAAACTCAGTCTCCAATATCTCCAACATCTCGAATAATCTCCGTCTCAATCTTTATCCCAGCTACATAACCAGATCTCCTACTTAGCAGATCTGCAACAACATTCGCCTTACCATGATGGTACTGAATGTTGGAGTCATAATCCTTCAGAAGCTCAAACCAACGCCGCTATCGCATATTCAACTCCTTCTGCGTGAAAATATACTTAAGACTCTTATGATCGGGGAAGATGTCGCAAGATTCCCCATAAAAATAGTGTCTCCAGATCTTCAGAGCAAGCACCACTACGGCTAACTCTAAATCATGCGTAGGATAATTCACCTCATACGGCTTCAACTGTCGCGAGGCATATGTAATAACCTTTCCGTGTTGCATGAGAACACAGCCAAGGCCTTTCCCAGAAGCGTCACTATAAATCTAAAAACCGCCGGACCCCGAAGGTAAAGTAAGAACTGGAGCAGAAACCAATCTCCGCTTCAACTCTTTAAAGCTTTTCTTGCATTTATCACTCCAAACAAACTTTTCACCCTTTCGCATCAACTTCGTCAGAGGCAAAGCTAAACGTGAGAAACCCTCAACAAAACGACGATAATAGCCAGCTAAACCCAGAAAACTCCGAACCTCGGTCACAGTAGTAGGTCTCGGCCATTTGGTGATTGCCTCAACCTTTGCCGGATCCATAGGAGCCATACGATAAGGTGCCTTAGAGATAGGTTCAGCACCAGGAATAAGTTCAATACCAAATTCAACCTCACGTTCGGGTGGAATTCCGGGAAACACCTCTGGAAATACATCATCAAAATCATGAACAATTGGATGGCTATTAAGAGAAGGACCATCCATCGAAGTATCAGATACAGAAGCTAGAAAACCCTCACAACCGCGAGATATAAGAGTAAGCGCTTTCATAGCAGAGATAATCTTTAAAGATTTACCGGATACCGAACCATGAAACATAAAATCTGGAGAGTTCAAATTACCAAATATCACACGCCTGGTGTGGCAATCGATGGTAACACGATGATCGGAAAACCAGTCCATTCCCATAATAACATCAAAATCAGTCATATCAATCGGAAATAAGTTGGCAGAACGTAAAGGACAATCACGATACACGTGATCAATAACTACCATGCTCTTTAGTGGTGTAGACAAAGACAACGTATAATCAAGTGGTCGAGACTTAATACCCATACGACGCGCAAATAAAACAGACACAACCAAATGAGTAGCACCCGTATTAAACAAAACAAACAAGTCTCGACCAAAAATAGATAAAATGCCCATAAGAGTACCTAAAATGTTTGCTGCATCATCCCTAGTCATAGTGTACACACGACCAGAAGTCGCTGGCTTCTAGTCACCATTACCCCTCGTGCCTGAACCAGAACCTCTATTCTTCCCACACTCATTGGCCTTATGGCCAGTCTGCCCACAGAGGTAACACGCACCAATGGCCTTATAACAGGGCCTACCCTGATGTAACTTCCCACAAGTACCGCACAGTGGAGAAGAAGCATAATCAGAAGTCCTCTTCTGTTGAGAAGAGCCAGAACCGTAACCGGACCCCGAACTATTATCCGAACCTGAACCATACCCAGAACCAGACCTAGTCTCTGATACCGTAATTGTAACACCCCAATCTCACAGGTCAGCCAAAGCCTAAGGGTTGCAAAACCAAGTTTCTGATACCATAATTGTAACACCCCAACCCGACAAGGGTCCAAATGCCACATTATGGATCAGATCAAACTAATAATAATGCAAGCGGAAGTCTTTTATTAAAATCATGAAAAGTCATCGAAACATAAATCATCCAAAAGTTCCAAAACATAACCAATAACTGAAATAACATGGTCCAAAATTCTAAATAAAAGATAGTTCAAAATGTCCAATGTCCAACAATAGGGTTCACTAGGGTAGGTCTTCCACTCCTACTCTTGAAATCCCATATCCCTACTCCCAGCTAAATACCTGCCACATGGAAAATAAAACGCGGTTGAGCTAACGCTCAGTGAATAGATATAAACAAATGTATATAACGATAATCAAATCCGAATCAAATACACGAAGCTGAAACAATATCATAACAAATGGAAAAGCCCAACTGAAGAATAAGCATGGTAATCCGAAGAATAATCAAAGTAATCAAGCGAACTGAATACAAGTGAGAGAACATGGTAGTCAAATGAATCACATACAAATATTGAATAAACAAGTAGCCAACGGAACAACTGAACAAAACATGGCATAACAAACGGATAAATCAGAATATCAGATAATAACATAATAACCAGAATCATAATGTTGCCACGAGCACCTAATACTAAAGGAGATACTCCAATAGCCAAATCTACCAAATCATATGTCATAGCAAATATCATATCAAATTCGTCAATTCATATCAAAGTGTACATGGGTAGCTAGCCCAAATGTACCAAACTGTGAGGGGGTGTATTGCACACATACACCACATCACCAAAACTGAACTGAGTACCTAGGATGCATCCATACGCTCCTTGCAAAACAAATCAAATATACATACGCCAATGCGAGACTGTACATATGTAATCATAATGGCCAAGTGTACACATATCATAATCATATCAAAAGGGAACGTCGGAGACTAATCACACCGCTCCAGATAGTGTCATGCCATTGGTGCATCAATGACATGGCCATGGTACCTCCATGGCTAGTTAGCTCGGGCAACCAAACAAAACAAATCATATCATATCAAACTGATCATATAATGGAATCATATCAATAAGGGATCTCAAACGGATAACATATCAAACGAATAGCTAAGCGAATATCAAATCAGAGGATCATACCAAAACGAATCATATAAAATGGATTATAACAAATCAAAGCAAGGAGAATACGAATCGAATATCAAATATGGACAAGAGTCATGAGAGAAAAGATGTGTCGTTACTGAAATGACAGAATATCTGTACCTCAAAGTATGTGCACGAGAGCAAGGCACACAAAGCCAAATCACTTCTCCCTCTTCACAAGATCTACAGTAAATATACTCACATATTACCAACATATTCATTTTATAAGCTTCTTATGCATTTATAAATATTTTACTTATTGATATCATCATTTGGTCTTTCATTTTATTAACTTCATATCTGGACCAGTTTTACACAAATTTTTAAACCCATCAGAAGTGTTCCAAAAATCATAAGAAAATTCCGACAGGTTCCCACATTAGTTAAGTAATTTCAAAAAAAATTGTGGATTTTATCTCAGAGTCTAAGTATGGTTTAAAAATCCATATTTCTAAACCTGCCCAGAAAGTGTTTAGAAAGTACACCTCAAAAGTATACGTTTATTAGACCTGTTTAGACACCTTGGAAAAATTCCAAAAAATTTCAGAAATTCATTTATATCCAAAATATTAATCTTGTAAAAGGAGAGCTCATAATTCCCTATGGTTTGAAAATTAAAAATCAAACAATCCAACTGAATTTCAAACCCGGTTTCTCAGCTTTAACACTTGATCTCGTAAAATTAAAAAATATGACTTAGACAACTCCAAATTCGACCAAACCACTTGTTAAACTTAACTAAGACATAAAATAAGTTTTTCCAACAAAAAAACCGATTTTAACCCTTATGAAACTCAAGTTACAAGGTTCCCAAATTCGGATTCCAAAACAGTCCCGACCAAAGACCCGTCTCAAAATTAACATAACATGTGTTTTACTTAACCAAACGTACCCGTGACCCATGAAAGCCATGTAATCTGTTTTAATAGCATCTTAACATGCCCAACACTTTATATTTTTCTGCTTATGAGTTTTATACACACACTTATATAATTAACGAATCAATTAACCAAATATTCCACATAAAATCATAACACCATTTCTTATAAATGACCTAGGGTTTCTTTCATCCATTAATGCATATCATGGTTGGTTAATAAACTTGTTAAAGTGATACATATGGGTCGAAAAAGGGCTGAAGCTAGGAGGTCGAGGCAAAAACAAAACAACCAAGTGTCGAACCGGATTCATAACGAGTTATACGACATATAATTTTCTTAAAACCAACAATTCTCAATAAACCTAACAAGAAGGACACACAAGAATTTGAGTATTTAGGGCCTTGGGTGTCGATTGGAAACAACAACAAAATTTACCTTGGTCGACCGTAACACGAGGACAAGAACACGAAGCTAACTGATTCAAATGACCCTACGATTCACGATTCGAGACCCCTCTATGCCTTGCTGTCTTGATCGATCACAAGCCCTCATCCTTGCTCTTTTAATGCACGACCAAAAGCTACACACGCCTACTTGCTGCTAGGGTTTTGGAAGAGAAAGCTTTTTGTCGCTCCCTTTTTTCTTGTGGAAGTCGATTAGGGTTTGAGAGGATTAATGGGAATCGGTTTATAAAAATAATGGGGGGAGACAAGGAAAATAATGACAGAATATTTTTATTTAATGGGGGACTTTTTTTTTTTTTTTTTTAATGTATTTAGACACTTTTATGACTAAGTAAGTAGTGTACAAAAATTAAAATAAAAAAGGTCTAAGGAGATGTAGCATTTATTTTTATGTAGATATTATAAAGTGAAAATTACTGTAGTACCCATATTAAATACGGTGTGTCTGCACATACCCACGTTTCTTCTCAATATCAAAACTACCCATCCATGTCGTGTATTTATCATCACTATATACACGACATGGACGTGTATGGCTAAGAATGGTCTTAGCAATTATATTTTTAGCCATGTCGGGTACAAAATCCCATGTATACACGACATGGGTTTTTTTTATTGTTGTTCACAACTACCTATGCCCATATAGAGGACTAATATACACGACATGGACTTTAGTACACGACATGGGAAAAAGTAAAACTAAATGTCGGGTATAGAGTAAGAAAATACACGACATGGTGTAAAAGACAAGGGCATGTGGGGTATAGTGGACGAAAATACACGACATGGACATTTGTATACACGACATGGATTGTTGGAGGAATCTTTATTTTCAAAATTTAAAAACTTACAAAAAATACCCTTTAACTTTTTGATAAATACAACTTTTTTATATAACAAACTTTATTTGTCAAATATTTAGCAAATATCTAGCAAATTCGTTAATGGAAAAAATATCGTTACGAAGAGCTCTGAATTACGAACAAAACGAGCCCAATATTGATATGCTTTTAACGCACGTACGATTTTATAAAAAATGTTGAAGTTTGATATATATATATATATATATATATATATATATATATATATATATATATATATATATATATATATATATATATATATATATATATATATATATATATATATATATATATATATATATTAGAAAAAACTTTCAAAACATACTCTTAAATCACGAGGAGACAAAGGCGTATAATTCTATGAAATAAGAAATATCGTTTGGAAATATAAGCGTAAATATTCATAAATTAAAAGTTTATGCAAAAGTTTGCATTTATATTTTTCGAACATTCATAAACTTTTTATTTAAATGACGCTTACGTTTTATAATTTCTATGTAATGTTTTTAATTTATGAATAAAATTTTTGTTTTATATAAAAAATGTTGCCGTTTTTAGTTTTATAAATAAAATGACACCGTTTTAAATTTATGAATATTTACGTTTATATTTCCAAACGATATTTCTTGTTTCATAAATAAAATATTTACGTTTTGTTCGTAATTCAGAGCTCTTCGTAACGATATTTTTTCCATTAACGAATTTGCTAGACATTTGCTAAATATTTGACAAATAAAGTTTGTTATATAAAAAAGTTGTAAATATCAAAAAGTTAAGGGTAGTTTTTGTAAGTATTTTTATTTTTCAAAATGCAAGATTCTAAATACTTTCAAAAGTTTTTTTAAAAAATATACATCAAACTTCAACATTTTTTATAAAATCGTACGTGCGTTAAAAGCATATCAATATTGGGCTCGTTTTGTTCGTAATTCAGAGCTCTTCGTAACGATATTTTTTCCATTAACGAATTTGCTAGATATTTGCTAAATATTTGACAAATAAAGTTTGTTATATAAAAAAGTTGTATTTATCAAAAAGTTAAAGGGTATTTTTTGTAAGTTTTTAAATTTTGAAAATAAAGATTCTCCAACAATCCAGTATCGTGTATCTGAATAAACGTCGTATAGGTGTATTTTAGTCACTATACCCACACGCCTCTCTTTTACACCACGTATGGTGTATTTTCTTACTCTATACCCGACATTTAGTTTACTTTTTCCCATGTGGTGTACTAAAGTCTATGTCGTGTATATTAGTCCTCTATATGGGCGTAGGTGGTTGTGAGCAACAATAAAAACCCGTATCGTGTATACATGGGATTTTGTACCGACATGGCTAAAATATAATTGCTAAGACCATTCTAAATATATGCGTGCATATCGTGTATATAGTGATGATAAATACACGACATGGATGGGTAATTTTGATATTGAGAAGAAATGTGGGTATGTGCAGACACACCGTATTTAATATGGGTACTACAGTAATTTTCACTATTATAAATGTAGATTTATTTATTTAACTTAGGTTAAAATAAAATATATACATCATATTATAGATTAATAAGTCGAATAGTGTAGTCTTTATAATTCACGCTCACGTTCTAAACTTTCAAATTTTAGTTGATGTGATGATCTTAAAATTCAAATTATGACGGGAATTTACGAGACGAAAATTTAGGTTATTACAACTACCATGACTAGCATTTGATGCCATGTCCATCTCTCCTTTGTAAAACCGTAAACAGGTGTCCATTTTACATTCTATGGAGGTATATCATCTAGTAGGAAGGAATAATGACCAATTTATTACAGCTAACTGATCAAAAAGAGTATAGAAATCAACCTAAATGTGTTTATGAGCATCAAATGTCAGGCAGTTTTATCATACGTGAGCCTCCATATATTTACTAGCTAGCGAACTAAGTGCGCGTGATGCTATACTTTCTAGACCTTGCTCATACTTTGATCAGAATGTCGAAGTAGAAAAACTGATTTAATCAGCAATTCAAAGCTGCAAGTATAATGCCCAAGTTCGGTTGGTAATAGATAACTTTCAATTCATCTTTTAAAAGAGCTATCAATAGAGTAGCTGCTATTCCTATTGTTTTGTCCTTGTTCAGACTTTATCTAACATCACTTGTTAGGGTGGTGTCAGTCATGATCCCATGCCTCACCCATGGCTCACCACCGGTGGCGGAGCCAAGAATTGTGACCAAGGGAGGCATTGATGAATAAAAAGAGGTTTCAGTGTAACATGAACTGTCGGGTCGGGTTTAAATAAAAAGGCAACAAAAGTACTCTATTTTGATACATTTAACACTTATTATAGACTACATATACTTAATGAAAATCTAAGCACCGAATATCGTACAAATTGTATTAAAGTGCTTACCATATTATAAGCAACTTAAATTAAGAAATGTGCTTATTTCATTGAAATTAAAGAAAGATGTGACGCCAAAAAATTACAATTAGAAACTTTTAATATTAATAAAAAGCAAAAACATCAACTCATTAACTTGAATGTTTACATAAGAAAAATGTAGTCTTTACATATTTTGTGTAAATTAGTTGAGAAAAAGACGTAAAACGTAGTTACTCAAGACAAAAAAAGAAAAAAAAAATGCCATACATAATTCCATGTATATTCAAATTACATTACAAAACATAAACAATTTAAAGTTACGAAAAATCAGCCTAGGCGGCCGTTAAGGCAATGATTAATCGTCCGAATTTTCACTAATTGGCTTTATTAATTGGTTTGGTAAAAAATTGGTCAACATATCGATTAGTCAGATAAAAATCGGTCAAAAGGACATACAGTTTCAAAATTTTATATATCCGCCTAACCAATTAATCATTAGACGGTACCCGACCATCCAACTAGCACCTAACGATTTTTGAAACCTTGATAAAAATCCTAAATTTATACTGTCAACAATCTAACATCACGGATCCACACTTTTGAGTTCAAAAATACACATCCTAAAATCTAGAAATAAGACACAAATAACTACTGCTAGATAATACAAAGATAAAGAGGTGTTAATATATTTACTACTCTTATAAGTTACAGTACTTTGTACATACAATCAATAAAGCAAGTGGATGGCTTTTTATTTTAGTATCACGTGATAACTATGGCCCTACACTACAGCCCAACAACCCAAGCTTCATCACAATCCAACTTCTTCTTCCCACTAAAACGATTTTTACTCCATTTTCTCCGACAAACGTTACAACCGGAATAACAATCTCCACATTAAAGAGCTTTGATTGTTAGTAACCCAGGATTATATCGAGTGCACTCTCACTACTTGCTTGAGGGCACTAGTCCAATTTGTTACCAATTTTAATATTTTTCTTATGTATTTCGGGTATCCGCAAGAGTTTCGTTGGAGGCAACGCCCCCCACTACTAAACATATAGGTCCGCCCTCTTCACCCGTGATAATATCATTTCACCTCATTCGTATCGTAATACTTTTTTAGTGGCGTAGTGATCAAATGTCTCACCTAATTTTATTTTTTTATTTTTATATTCATAATTATATTAAACAATTTAATAAAACATGATATTTCATTAATAATTAAAGAAAATTACATTAAACTTAGTAAATAACTAGTCATCGGTATCTTTAAGTCTTGAACCATTACGTCTTTCCGTAAGATCATATCGGAGCGGTTATGGATATCTTCGTCGAGTAACTCACTCAGTAGTACACCGTCGTCATAAAGCTGGTAGCGATCGGTACGATCGTTATATGAACCGGTGATATTGTCATCTCGTCGTTTTAAAATCATATTGTGAAATATAATACACGTACAAACGAGTTGTCGAATCTTTTCGACCGACAAAGACCAGAGAGGACGACTGAGAATCATCCTTTTTCCTTTAAGACGCCCAAAAGCTCGTTTGACATCCTTTCTTGCAGACTCTTGTAGCTTCTTGAATCTCTTTTCATTCAGGTCAGTGGGATACTTATATGCTTTAACAAACGTTGAATAAGTAGGATAGATTCCATCGGTAAGATAATATCCACGTTTTTAAAGCCGTCCATTTAGAGAAAATGAACTGTTTGGCGCCGTTCCATTTCGCTACGTAAGATACAATGGAGATTGATTCAAAGTATTGATATCGTTGTTTGCACCGGGAGGACCAAAAAACGAATGTCAAATCCACAAATCATTTGAGCGGCGAACTGGCGTAATAGTCTGGTATTGGTGATCACCTCTTTTATTTTTTTATTTTTAAATGAGCAACGGTCAAGATTTTTAGCCGTCTAACGGCTATATTTCCACACGCTCCTCCCTTTGCTGATTCGGTAAAATATCCTGAAACCCACCCTTGCCGCTCCATGCCGCCACTGTAGCGGCAGTGTTGCCGCTCGACATCCCCCCAAACCGCACCCAAACCGAACCCATTGCCACCCCCTTAATATCCTTGCTGAAAAGTAGTACTATTTATTATTCTTATGCAAAATTAAAAAAAAAATGGGTTCTACTTGTTTTGCACCTTATCTGTAAGTTAGCTTTACTTGTTGTCATGTCTCCTGTTATATCGTTTCCGTGTCATTCGTGCTTGTCACTTGCTTTCCATCCAATTTTCTGCTCACCACTAGACTTTTTTTGACATGGTTTTTAAAAGCAAATTGCCAACATTAAGGTAATAATGTAAAATATATCTTAATAGTTGAAATAAAGTTCGATACATTCTCATAAAAGCCAGATTACATACAATATACCATTGTTTGGTCACTTTAATTTCTTTTAGGCTAAATTTACCCTTGAACTGGTTTTACAGTGTTATTTTAGCGACTTGAATCTCATTGGATAATTATTAAGTTGGCTGAGTGGGTAGCATAAGCTTGTCTTCTTATTTGAATGATTCAAGCTTGGGTGAGTTTTATTGGAATATCCTCCATAAAACTTATAAGGGTTGTGACTTAGTCTTGATAGTCAAAAATCTTTCATCTTATGTCAATTTCGATTAAAGTCTTATTCTTTTTTTCTCAATTTAAGGTACCGACTTTTTTTTTGGCCGATTTAGGTTTTTCTAACTTAGTTAACTATTTCGTTAGTAAATTACATGTTTGGTCCTTGAGTTTGTATAGGCATTTCATGTTTGGTCGATTTTCGTCCGTTTTCATACATTTGCAAGCGTTTTCGTTCGTTCTTATCGTTTTCGTCCGTTTTACACGTTTTCGTCCGTTTTTGTCTGTTTTTGCGTTTAAATCTGTTTTGCGTTTTAAATCTGTTTTTACAAGTTTTCGTCCGTTTAGCATGTTTACGTACTGTTTTCGCGTTTCCACCACAACCAATCACCACCGCCACTAACCACCACCACCCAACACCACCAATCACCACAAAAAAAATTAATTTTTTTTTTATTTTATTTAAAATTTTCAATATTTTCGGGAATAAAATATTTAAAAAAATTTGAAAATTTTGAAATAAATTTTTTTAAATTTTTTTTCTAAACATTCTTTTCAAATTTTTTCAAAAAAATATTTGAAAAAGTTATTTTGAAAAAATTTGGAAAAAAATATTTGAAAAAGTTTTTGAAAAAATTTGGGAAAAAATATTTGAAAAATTTTTTGAAAAAATTTGGAAAAAAATATTGAAAATTTTTTGAAAAAATATTTGAAAAAGTTTTTGAAAAAATTTGGAAAAAATATTTGAAAAATGGAAGCGTGTAAAAATGGACGAAACGTGTAAAGCAGACGAAAATGTGCAAGCAAAACGGATTTGAAACATGCAAAAGCAGTTAACGGACCAAACATGAAATGCATATACAAACTCAAGGAACAAACATGTAATTTACTAACGAAATAGTTAACGAAGTTAGAAAAAACCTAAATCGCCCAAAAAAAAGTCAGACCTTAAATTGAAAAAAAAAAACGAGACTTTAATTGAAATTGAACATAAGATGAGTACCTTTTTATGCGATTTGCCCTAGTTCAAATATATTGGATGATGTTACAGATAATGTTCGTTTTTTTCATTTAAACCAAGTAACAGATTAATATATTCTTGAAGGGTTTTAACCATTAGTATTTTTCTTATTGTAAAACTGTAAGGAAATTCATATGTTTTTTTTTTTTTTGGAAAAAGACTTTCATTAAAAAACAAGGGGACCAAAAAACAAGGCCTCTACACACATTACATCATATACAATGGGTAATTACCCCAATCCTTCCATATAACATCTTTAAAACTAGCCCGATGTTTAATCCATCAAAACGAAGATGCCTTAATACCCGCGACTATATCCACCGATTTATGTCTAGACTTATGAAAGACAATATTATTACGCTCCAACCAAATCTTCCAACAAGTAATCATCATAATACCTCTCAAGATCTTTTTCTCCCATTTTGGCTTGCTAGCTATGAAATCCATTTTCAGCAATTCGGATATCGAATCAAAAGAGGCTCCTTGGATGCGGCACCATACCTTTATTTTAAACCAAACACCCTTAACAAAACCACAATCCACTATCAAATGATTAGCTGATTCCTGCGCAAACTCACAAAAAGGGCATCTAGTATCGCTAATGTTGACACGCCTGTTAACTAGCTCTAAACGAGTCGGAATCCGATCTAACTCCAGCCGCCATATGAAGATATTGATTTTACTCGGTATCCATGACTCCCGTCTCATGGAGCGATCGGGAGGCGACCCATATTTACGCCTGACCAAACTTTATGACATCAGCAGAAAATCTTCCCTACTATCTTTGATTCCAAACCCACCTATCTTTATTCTCATTCGGCCGAACTGCGAGATAACCGCCTAAACATCCTGAGCCTCTGAGATCGCAACAACTGTGTCTGCATTAAAGCCCCAAGAGCTCGCTATACCAAGTCTATCTCCAACCTGTATAAACCGATCCGCAACGACAGCATTTTTGCTTTGTTCTTGAGCGAATAAGCAAGGCCATCTGTCCATAAATGGAAATTCATATGTTTTATATACAGAGAAGTGACAAACTTCATTTTTGTGAAGTTAAAAAAATAAATAAATAAGGGATAATTACACGGAAATGTATCTAATGTCACTTTTTGCAGTTCTGTGTATCCTACTATTTTTTTTGTAGTTCCATGTACTCAACTTTTGAATTCACTTATTTCTGTGTACCACGGTGATCAGTTGTATGTATTATTAAACTTTTTTTTGTAGTTCTATGTATGCAACTTTTGGGTATATTGGTCTCAATTGGTAACTTTGCAAAGTTGAGTACATGGAACTACATGAATTTAAAAGTTGAGTACATGAAACTACAAAAAAAAAAAATATGATACTGAAAGGTTTTATGGATATTTAAATATATGTATGTCCGGATTCGAACTCGAGACTTCGGGATTGCACACATTACGTATGAGAATTGATGTTAATAATTAATATGTTATTATTAATTATTAGTCACGAAATAAAACATAACGATAGTTAAATAATTAACGAGGTTTGGTTAACGGTCGTTAAATATTAACTAAAAGGACTAGAGATGAAATTACAAGTCGGGAAAGTTCTAGAATTCCCTTTGGGAGCTTTGGCCGATCGGTTTGGGTTTCCAAACCCAATACCACACAAACTTGGTCACCAAGTTAAGTTACCTATAAATACAATCTCTTGTATTCATTCACAACTTAATCTTGGATCACCAATAACCTAATTTCTCTTCTCCTCTCTCCCTCTTTGTGTGGCCAGTCGAAACACCCAAACCCCAAGGGTTTTCGATTTTGCTTAACTCAAAGATACAAGTGTTTGGTTTTTATTTGTGATTCACGAAACTAGCTTTTCACATCAAATCGCTAATAGTACGTGTGTACAAGAACGAAGGACAAGCACGCTTGAGCTTGTAATCTTGGTGGTCAACTTTTAGTTGGGTCGAATATATAAACTCTAATTATTAGGGTTTTGGGTTTTTGTTCTTGTTCAATCATCGTTTGATTCTTGAATTGCTAAAAGGTATGCACTTTCTTGTTCGGTTAATTATTTACATATATTATTCCTATTTACTTCCGCTGCATGCTTTGATGATGTTATTTGATTTATATATAATTGTTATGAGTATTAAATTCCAACAGTGGCATCACGAGCCGTTAATATGATGTAATTAATTACCGAAACACATAAAAATTGGATCTTTATGATTATATGCATGTTTTTTTAAGGTTTCTAGGGTTTTGAATTCGAAACCCTAATTTTTTATATATAGGGTCGATTACCCTATATTTATTTTATTAGGTTTTAATTTTGTAAAACTTGTAGAAACCCTAGGATTGCATGCTTATTTTATGTGGTTAATTAATGAATAATTGTTATGTGCCATGTAATATGCGTATCTTGGGTGATAATTGTTATGCGGAATCCATGGTGGAACATGCATGTTTTGCCATGGAGTATTGTTTATTGTTTATTGATTAATTGTTAAGTGATACACACATGTTCTATTTATTTAATAATTATTGAATTGGGGAAGACCTCAATTATAACTAATTAAAATTCGTTATGTGCTAATTGGTATACTATTAACTTTGGCTTACGCAATCGACTTGTCGATGTATGTGGCTCATCTTCTAGCGAGATGAAGGTCCTAGTTAATGTATGCATTTATTCTGACTAAATTGTTATTAGAGTTTATTGAAATAATTATGCATGTGGCTAATTGTTTTACATATGTTAAATTGTTTAGTTATATGTTTATATTATTTGAGTGTGTTTAATTTTTATTAAAATGCTTTTTGTTTATATATTGTTTGACATGTTAGTAAGCAAAAGGGTTTTTATGAATAGAAAATTAAATGGACTAAATAATGGCGAAATTGATTTGTTATCTAAAATTATTCTTGAACTTTTAATCGATTGATCGATTGTACTAAATGGTTAGAACGGCTCACCGACTAGAACAAACTATAAAGGGTTGTTTAAGAAGTGCGTGATCGCATGAATGGATGTCTAAGGTTATGCTTGGTGACTTACAGTCTTACGCCCTGTGAGTTCGATTGGAGATACCTAGTATAACCATTCTATGTACGAAGCATCTTAGTGCAAAGTTGTAAGTTTCTCAACGCATCGATTAAAACTTTGTAGAATTCAATCTTAGCAATTAAAATCTATTGTAAGTTTTTCGAAAATTTTATGTTATAAAGTTGTATGCATGCTACTTTATACATAAGTTTTGATTACGTCAAAATTGTACCCTTTAAATTTAAGTTTATGCCATCTAATGATATGAAACCCTTGAAGTTGTAATTTAGTTATGTGAGACCTTGATCTAGATTACAATAACGAGGTGAATTATTTTGTTGTGTGAGACCTCGGCTTTATGATTTGCGGTTTCTAAATTAGACAACTTAATTAAGTTAGTTAGTGAGACCTATGACTTAAGGCATAAGATGGGATGAAACATGCTTACGTTTGCATTAATTGTTTTGGCAAAATTGTAAATCCCATAACTTTTGGAATTGAAAATTTGTTTGTCAATTATCGTTTTCAACGATTACCTATTCTATACTTTCACCACTAGCGGATCAAGCGATGTGGTGGAACTATGATAATGAGGATCCAATATTCAAGGAAAATACTAAGGTTAATATGAATATTGACCAAAGGGTATTTTATTTTCTTGAATGTTTACTTATCGAAAGTACTAACTTTTGAACTTTTATTTACGTAGAAATGGCTCAAGTGAATATCTTGTACTAGCCTCGTCGTTCAAATCTATGTTTGATCGAGAGAATTATTGTATGTGCAATTTCAATGATTGGTATCAATGACTCGGAATTGTCTTGAGGTTGCCAAAAGACTCAATTGTTGACTACGCCTTGTCCTCTGAACTGCGGTGATGACTCTGCTTTGAAGCACAGCCGCATGGCAACTGAGTATGACAAGTATAATGAGGTCGCTTTGCATTATGCTCGGGAGTATGAACTCGAGCTTGCAAAAGCAATTTGAAATTACTTCCTAATCTCATCTTTGGAAGAATTGCAAAGGTTGTTTGAAAGCTTGTGTTGTAGAAGTGTATGATTTGATAGATGCTTTTCATAGTTGCAAGCAAGGAGAAGGGAAACACATGGCGCCATTTGCACGAAATGATGAGTTACATGGACGGTTGGGCGTCTTAACTATGTCTACCCAAATGACATACAAATTGGCCTTATCAACGGATCCCTTAATAAGGAGTTTGATGGTTTTTGCGCGATTATAATATGCATTGCACGGGAAGGCGATCGATGAGGTACATGCAATGCTCATTGATTACGAGGAAGGTTTGCCCGAAGGCCTCTACACTGCGGTTTTGACCATCGGAAAGGTAGAATTTCTAAGCATAATAAGCCGCTAGCGAACAAGAAAGGGAAAGGTAAGGGTAAAGTTGATAAGGAAAACAAGTTATGACTTATCAACAAGAACCCAATAAGTACCCTCCCAGCGTGAGAATCGAAGAGGATCGACTTGTCATCAACTGCACCGAGGTTGGACCGGAAGAGGAATTGTCCACTATACCTTGATGAGTTGCGCAATAAGAGTATAAAAATCGCATTGTGGCGATTTGTACTCTTTTGATGATAGAATTATTTGCTTTTCCTCATAAAATAAATTCACGGGTATATGATCTTGGATGTGGTATTCACATATGTAATACACTGAGGACTTAGAGGAGCAAGGAAGCTTGCCTATGGACGACAATACGCACGTGGGTAATGGAGCACATGCGGTAGTTGAAGCTATAGGCACGTTTGATTTAGTTTACCTTCGGGTTTAATCTTGTCATTAAACGATTGTCATTCGCACCTTCCATTGTTAGGGGTGTCGTTTACATTTCCTTGTTAAAAGATATTGGTTTCGTTCATACATTTCTTGATTATGGAATATCTGTTTCTTTAAATGATGTTTTTACTTTAATGTTATTCCGAGAAATCGTGTGTTTGAAATTGATTTGCATGATAATGTGATTGATAAAAATAATTACATCTTTAGCATCAATAATAAAAGAATCAAAGGTGATTTGGATTCTTCATTTCTTTGGCATTGTAAACTTGCTCATATAGGCAAGAAACGCATGCAACATGTTGCAACACGATGGGCTTTGCAAGACATCAATGATGAATCATTTGATAAATCACGAATCTTGCATATCCGGGAAGATGACCAAGAAACCTTTTACAAATAGTTTAGAAAGGGCTTCTGATCTTCTTGGTGTGATACATACTGACGTATGTGGACCACTAAGACATGTGTCAAGAAAGGGTGCTAGCTACTTCTTAACCTTTACCAGATTCACATGATATTCAATGAATTGAATATAGGACTCATCCCAACTTTAAATGATGATACTTTATGGATCTCTGTCATTAAGTATATCATGAAGTGTTTATCCTCAGACTTGAGATACCAAATAACTGATATGAATGTAGTGCATTTGTGTAAGATAGTCTAACGCTATCCGTAACTAGTAGTTATAAGGGCTATTTTCGGAAGTGTTGCAAAATTCATGAGTTATGTTTGTAGTCAAGAGAATTTGTTCCTTTGAATTTGTTTCAAAGCATAATACTATATTTGGGCCTCGTAGGGTTGACAAGATGTTTGTATGGCCATACCCAAGATCTATCTAGAATACGTTCGGATGATTTGGTAATCTTGTTCAATCATATACAACGAGAAGCAGAATGTTAACTTATGAAATGACTTGATCCATATTCATAGTTAATGTAGTATTAGTAACAAAAGGATAAGTAAAATGATGAATCATTAAATGGTTTTCAGGAGACCATACTCGATTCGATCTGGAGGCGTTGGCGTGTGAAAGCTAGACTAACCAATGTCATTACTATATTTAGTAATATCCAGTGGGGCTGAAAGGTTTTATGGATATTTAAATATATGACGTCCGGATTCGAACTCGAGACTTGGATTGCACACATTACGTATGAGAATTGATGTTAATAATTAATATGTTATTATTAATTATTAGTCACGAAATAAAACATAACGATAGTTAAATAATTAACGAGGTTTGGTTAGCGGTCGTTAAATATTAACTAAAAGGACTAGAGATGAAATTACAAGTCGGAAAGTTCTAGAATTCCTTTGGGAGCTTTGGCCGATCGGTTTGGGTTTCAAACCCAATACCACACAAACTTGGTCACCAAGTTAAGTTACCTATAAATACAATCTCTTGTATTCATTCACAACTTAATCTTGGATCATGATAACCTAATTTCTCTTCTCTCTCTCCTCTTTGTGGCGGTCGAAACACCAAACCCCAGGGTTTTCGATTTTGCTTAACTCAAAGATACAAGTGTTTGGTTTTATTTGTGATTCAAGAAACTAGCTTTTCACATCAAATCGCTAATAATGCGTGTGTCTGAGCGAAGGACAAACACGCTTGAGCTTGTAATCTTGGTGGTCGACTTTTAGTTGGGTCGAATATATAAACTCTAATTATTAGGGTTTTGGGTTTTGTTCTTGTTCAATCATCGTTTGATTAGAATTGTTAAAAGTGCATGACTTTCTTGTTCGGTTAATTATTTACATATATTATTCCTATTTACTTCCGCTGCATGCTTTGATGATGTTATTTTATTTATATATAATTGTTATGAGTATTAAATTCCAACACATACACAGAACTACAAAAAATAGCAAGTTAAATACATTTTCGTGTAATTATCCCAATAAATAACAAACAACCGAATATACAAACTAGCAAAAAACATATCCAACTTTGAAATTTGGGATCAAGTTGAGACTCTGACCAACATGACATGTTATTCTTTCCTTATGTGTATCAAAGCACCTAATAGAATTATTGGTTTGAGGCTTTATTTTGTACAAGCAATAGCATGCACGTGATTAAAGTTTTCACTGAGTTTCTGAATTAAGAAAGGTTACTTGTATCTTGTATTATTATTTCAAAGAATATTTGTATTTATATGCCATTATGTTACTAAAGTTCCACCTTTATATTTTGAAGTAAAAGTAAACTTGTAATGCTTCTAGTCCTAATTAACTATCTAAGTTTGTAAGTTTCATTTAGCAACTGATTATGTACGTATAGTATGACAGAAATACTTATATGACTATTAGCTTTTAATTCCTAATCTGTATATATATTTGTAACTAGCAGTGTTTATTGGTTTATTATTACAACCATGGTTGTAATTCAGTTTATTAGCTGAAATCAAATACCAATTTTAGCTCATTTACCAACTGATATGAATTAATAGTAGATTGAAGTTTCTCATGTTCAACATGAGAAAAGCGAGTCTGAGACATGTGAGAGAGATATCTTGCGTCCCAAATGGTATCCGATGTACCGGGAATGCTTCTCAAGTCCCAATGGTACTATACCCAATGTGTGAGAATGCTTCACTACCAGATGGTTGTTGGTTCAAGTTTTGCGTAAGACATATTACATACATAGTATATATGTTGCATTCACTTGTGTATATATCATGAGATAGTTGCCGCTAAAAAAAATAGCATGTCTTTAACTTAAGTGTAAGCGGCTTAACTAAGGTATACCCATGACTGTTTCTTAACCGTTTGTGGCCATCCCAAGATATGTCCATAATTTTGAACCTAAGTCCTCTTGTAACGAGATCAGGACATCTAATCAATATAAACAAGTAACAAAAAATAACTTTAAAATGATATCACAAATTATCCCCAAAACTTTAAACTCTTTTAAGACCTGAAATAACTTCCAGTTACACTTACACAAGCTCTATGTGTAAGGATTCGTGAGGTAGAAGTAGCTTTGCTAGGTGTCTTATTGAGGTCAATTCGGAGGCTGATCTCGTGGAGGTTGTTACTATTGTTATCCCTTCACTTACGGGGGACGGTTTCACTAAAGAAACTATCCGTGTTGAATATGAATGGAGGCCTCCTAGGTGTAATATATGCAATTTTTTTGGTCACACTCATTATCAATGTCCTAAACACGTGGCGAGTCCTCCTACTGTTGCTACTTCACATGTTGTTACTCCTATAGTGATGCAGAATAACAATGATTTCCAAACGGTGGGTAAGAAGAAGAAGAAGAAAGGAAATGCCAAGAATACTAATGGAACTCAGTTTGTTGGTCCTTCGGTTAAACATAATTTCAGATATGTTCCAAAGGCGGCAACAGGGAGCTACTACGTTTGGTAATGCATCTAAATCGTCATCCACGTCAAAGTCTATTGGCAATACCTCCAAGGAAGGTAATATTACTACATCTAATTCGTTTTCTGCATTTGAGATTGATGATCAAGACAATGAAGAACATGTTGAGAATGTGTATGATAAATCGGTTAATTTATTTACAAATCCAAAAACAGGTGAAAGTTCATCTTTCACAATAGCTTCTGGTTAGCTTGTTCAGTTTGATGTTTTGTTCTAGGTGCATCTTTTGTTTCTAGAGTTGTAAGTGCTTACGGCATGTTGTAAGCACTAGTTTTAGGTGTTTATCAAGCTGTTTTTAGCTTGAGGTAAATATGGCACTTCAGCCATATTCTATTTGTACTTAACGTTTTTCGGTTTTAATATATACTTTACCGGGGTAACCCCTTACCCAAAAAGAACTTCCAGTTACACTTTACAAGTATGCCATAAAAAACAGAACAGTATTGTGGGCAGTATTCGCTTCAGGAACATTAGCTTACGGGCTGCTGATGATTTCCATAACCTGGTAGTTACCGTTCTGTCAACCAAGTTTAAATTTCACTGGTCAGTAAAAAAAATACACAAATTTCTAACTTTAAATGTGATTAAACTTGAGAACGGTGTTGTGTAAATGTAAATATCTAGGATTATTTGTTGGTAAAATGTACTTTGTACAATGGACATGATAGAAATTGTGGTGAAGTTGTCTTCGTAGTGTATTAAATGTGTGTACTAAAAACGCGAAAATGGCCAAACTGAATCACATGCATTGTTATGATAAGAGGCCTAATAATCATCTCCTAATTTCCATTTAAGATTGCTAATGATATCAGTATTATGCTAACACCACTGATATTAATCGTAAGTAATATCTATTTAATACATAGAATAATATTAGTTCAATCCAAAAAGTTAATCCGTGGATGGGAACAATATTCCGTCCCCAGAAAAAACAATGTCCTCGCCTTGTTCAATTTTTCCTCTCAATAATCTCGAAGTAGGTCCTTCGTTAACTTCCTAGTTTCTTGGACCTCATATTATCACTAAAATACCTAACAAAAGTATGCCTAGACTTTACATTAAACACTGGCTGAAGGATTAATAATGCATTGGACCTGTCTACTAGGGGCTTCAAGCCTCCTATACAAAATATTTCCCTGTGAAATAACAGGCCCATGTTGCTTGGCATGATTCTACCCAAAATCAGGCCCATTAAGAAGCATGTCTCTTCACTGTACTCTAATACTAACAACTTGCCGTCTTAAAGAGTATGATACCACCTATATTCAAGTGATAGGCTCTCTCGTGCCTAAAAAGTAGTATACTATTGAGAGGAAAACCAACTCTCCTTACAATAGTCAGTCATACAAATCTGCTCTACTCCTTGTTTGTAGATTCTCCCAACCACAAACTGTATCCTACTAAAGCTATATATAAGACCAATAAGGCAATAACTATTTATCAATATATAATTTCATATATGCACGGGTGCCAGGTCTAACAAAACCATAAAACAGAGACCAGCACGTTTTAACAGGAAGGGATGTGGGGGGGAAAACTGGGTTTGTAGGCTTCACGACAAAGAAACACCAGTATCTCTTAAGAATCACAAGAAAAAGTAAGCATTTGCAAAGCTAATGCCAATCCCAATTCCCTCGCAATCAATCTTTGAGGCTGACTCCTAACTCGTTTGACACCAAATTGTATGTGAGCATGTCACAGCTTAAATTCGGATATACAGGTCAAGGACATACTTTCTTCGTATTTAAAGTCTAGGATCACACTGACATGCAAGATTACTCAAAGCCTGTAACTTTGAATGAGCATTCTAATCAAATATAAGTTTGAGCAGTCTAACTTAAGTGAGGCTATGACCATTTATGCTATCTCAAGAAATTGACAGAAGTCCTGTCTCTAAAACAATATTATCTGACTTTTCATCATTGCTGAAAATTTCAAACAGAAACTGTAATTGTCGTCAAGTTGAGTTGTAATACTTCGACCACTGATAATCTCACACATGTTCTAGTTAGCTATGGTCATGTAACATCAAGAACTATATACATGCTAATCATTTCACTTCAAGGCATGTTTTAAATTAGGCGAGATTTTGACCTCAAAAACCAAAGTGACACTAGTTACAAAAAAAAGTTTTCACCCATCTCTATAAAGAAAAACTTTATTAACATATCAATCGAAAAAATAAATAAATAATAATAATAATAATTAAAAAAAAAAAAAAAAAAAAAAAACTAAAAACTTAAAGAATTAGTAACATGCAAAGAGAATTGATTGGTTGACTTATAATAAAGGCTTAATAGGCATACGAGTAACCATAAACTCCTAATGTATTTAATACATTAAGCTTCCTCAAAAGGGCAATAAAACCTTAAACCCACTCACTAACAACAAAACAGAGTATATAAAAATTTCCATTTGCGTATATCTAGTGAGAATGCAAAATAAAGAGAAGTTGATTAATTCTTCCATTGTGACAACTTCTATGCTTAAAGCTCGGTTTGGGTCCAAGAATCTATCTATATATTTTTTTCACTAACAACTAAGTTCAGTTGGGAACTACATGTAAGATTAAGAGCCATACAGCAACTGACAAATATTTTTACAAACTTAGAATTTAGTCCTATAATAAAGAAACCAATGAATGCATACCTGTCTGCTAGCCGGAGTTTTACCCCACGATATACGAACTGTCTGCTTGCCGATCACCGTGCCATGCATGTTCTGAATTGCATCCTCGGCGCTGCTTCTGTATAATTATAAACAAACAAAATATCATGTATAAGTTAACAAAAACAGCTCCATTAGACACAAACACAAAGGACACAACAAATAAGTACCTGTTTGCAAATCTAACAAAACCACATCCTTTCCCTATAGGTATATTGACCGATAAAATCTCACCACACTGAATAAAAGTTTGCCTCAAGTCTTCATTATTGACTTCCGAGTCAAGTCCACCGACAAAAATCTGTGTAAAAGTCAACACGTTAGCAAAATACACAAATATGTTACTTATAGTTAAACAACAAACAAAACCAACATACGGTTGTATTAGAAGAATCTTCGTCAGACTGGGAGTTTTGAGACATAGCACCAAATGAACCACCTCCGCCACATAATAGCACAGCTAATTATACACAAGAATTAAATAAATCTATTTGAATACAAACAATACCGGCTTTTGTCCTGGTTTACCAATTTTCCGTCCATCTAGAGTCATTAAAAGATGGTTGTGTGTTCCGTTTTTTATACAAAAAACTTAAAAAGCCATGTACAAAAAAAAGTACGATGGCTAAATCAGGACAATGGGTATATGCGAACAAATGTTGATACAATAGCCCAGAAAAAGGGTCAGAAGAACACACCTTCTGATCCATATTGTTGCTGTTGACCATATTGTTGTTGACTTGATGGCTTCCTAGGATTTCCAACACGAATCAGCATGGCCCTGCTTGAACAATATTGACCATTCATTTCATTCATAGCCCTCTTCCTTTCATTATCATCACTAAAACTAACAAACCCATATCCTTTTGAACAACCAGTATTTGTGTCAACAACTACGTTTGCACCTTTGACCGACGGATATCGACTAGCAAATGTTTCAAGCAAAAGTGTATCGGTCACATCTGGAGCCAAATCTCCGACAAAAATAGATAAATCTGAACCAGTGTCTGCTCCACGTTTTTCCCCTGTGCTAAAGCTCGCCCAGTTTAACCGAAAAGCTTGATCAGTGTTTGGCATCATTGTCCCGTTGTAGGTTTGAAGAACTTTATCAGCAGCTGAATGAGAAACAAACTCAATGAATCCATAACGCTCTGATTGACCGGTTTGCTTGTTCCTTATGAGCTTTATAGTTTGTACCTAAATATGTATAAAAATATGCAGAAGATATTAGATGCCATGAAAGATGTAACATGTCCTATTTGCATCTTGGTATTCATAAATTTACAATATCAAGCAATGGGTCTCATTGACGAATGAATATAACAATGTATTTTCTTAAAACCATGGGTTTAGACTGATGGTAAATGTAAACATGGAAATTAAATGCTTAGACCATCCCAGTTTTTGGCATAATGAACAATGACATTTTCAAAACTGTTGGCCATAACAATCCGTATGCCAAATTTGTATCATAGGAGAATTTTAGCTTTTTTTAAAATATAGCATCAAGAGAACCATATAGAAGAAATGTTTGAAGCAAATGGTTAGTACATTCTTTAGATCAAGTATTGTGTCCTCTAAATGAGACTCCAACGCAAAAACGTTTGTCTCCATGTCGAGCATGATATTTTTGCATCTCGAGCGTAATATGTGAAAGCAGAACTAAGGAGCATATAATAAAGTTAGGTGATGGTATCTTCAAGTTCCTACTGTGTGCGGTTGGTAAAGAGAATTTAATGCTTATAACTGTTAGTACTTTGTTTGAGCTTTGAATTTCGTCAACTGAAAAGAAACGCGTGAAGGATTTTCGCCACTATGGGTTTTCGGATGGAACTATACAGGGCATATGGACATGATGTGGATCTTCAAAATAGAATACAAGTTAAGTTTCTTTGAAAAAAACTATTACTTTCTTGGACCTTTTTTTCTTATTTAATAACGGATCATGTTCAGAAACCCCTGTATAGTTCCATCTAAAGAACCATTCGTATCGAGAACCCCTCATAGGCCTCTCTCCGGTATACAATATCATAAGTCTTATTTTCAATCACAATCAAGAGACACAATTAGAAGTCAAAAATCAATTGACCTAATGCACATGGAAGATAACCAAGCTTTATATGTCCCTCCTTATTATACTTCCACAAACCACCTCAAAAACGCGTTTAAATCATACACACCATGTTGGTTAGAGACTCTCACTCAGAAAACAATAACGCTCAATCTCAAAGAATGCCTTCTCATTCACTTCAACCTAACCAAAACTTATATCCCAAAATCTCCTTTATAAGCAAAACATATATCCCAAAATCTCCCTAAGCAAAACATTCCTTACATCGCCATAAACAGTTAGGGGGTGTTTGTTTCGGCTTATATAGTCGGGTTATGGCTTATCAGGTTTTCGGCTTATGTTTCATCAGCTCACTTTTTGTGGCTTATTTTGAAACTTTTGGCTTATATAAGAGTATCATGGCCTATAACTTTTCGCCTTAAACTAAATTCGTCATCTAGACTATACATGTTTAAAATCATCATTCATTTACCAAAACTATAAATTCAAACAGCTTAATAAAACCCCGAAAAAAGGCGAAAACCCTAACCTCCCCAGTCTGCGAAAAACACGAATGGAGATAAGTCTCATCCATCCAATGATGCAAGTCACCAACCCATATAGTCTTATTATACTCACTAGTACTCTGAACAATCTGGCTGCTGCCATGCTGCTGTTGTTGTTGCTGCTGGTGATGAAACTGTTGATGTTGATAAGCAGCAGCAGCGTAAGGCATGTAAGCTGCAGCAGCTGGCGGCTGTTGATACATCATAGCATCAGGATGCATAGCTGCTGCTGGATATCCTTGTTGCTGCATAGCTAGCCATTGTTGTTGTTGGTACTGTTGCATGGCTAGCCATCGCTGTTGTTGTAGTTGCTGTTGGGTTATGTCTGTGTTTGGGGTAGGGTTTACGTTGGTGTTTGGTTGTTGCATATTGGTTTTTAAGGTTGTTTAAGGTTTTGTGCTTTTAGGGATTGCGGCGCTGAGGGGGGGATGAGGAGGGTGGTGGCTTTGGAGAGAAAGCAGGGTGGAAGGAAAAGAGAGGGTGGTAGTATACAAAATCGTATAATACATAGTGTGTTGTCAAAATATTATTGGTCCATATTTATCAACATAGGTTGTGGCAAACTCTTATTGGTCCATATGTGTTGATGTTGTTACTGTTCAAGTCGATCAACTTTACCGTAATAGATGTAAAGGTTTTGTATTACATACGTTCCAGAATCATCCACTTACTAGCAAAAACAAAAGACACACACACAATCACAATAAAAAAAATATATATACACTCTTCTTCTCCGAAGCTACCAAACTCATCCTAGATCAACATCATTTAAAACCCAACTAAAGGAACATCAATCGGTAAAGTAATGTTTTGTTTTGATTATTGTTTTCAACAATATTCAAAGTTACTTCCTTTCTTTGATGAAGTAATTTTTTATTGAATTACAGATGAGTTGTTAGATTAAATTATTATCAGATGATTATTGGTTTCACGCTACAATCATTTGATTGCTTTCGAAATGCGTGAATTACTTTTGTAAGTAATCAAATGTTTTTTAAGTAGGTAAAAGTAAAGAAATAGAATATAAACATTGTTTACTTTAAAATCAATTTAAAAATGTTTTTTTTTTTTGATATTCGAGAATACAGTCTTTTTTGTTTCACTTCATTTTCTTCATTTTTCATCCTTAAGTGATACTCGAGAATACAATGTAAAGTATCTTTATCACTATCTTCTATCTATTACAACTAATTCTAATCTAATGCAAGAAAAACTTTGCAAGGCTTACTTTTTGTACTTTAATCATAAAATACTTAAGTTGTGTTAGAGAAAGTTTTGTTCAAATTAGTTCCACAAATGACTTAAGGAAGTTTAAGTCATTGAAGAAGCTATACTTCCGATGAGAAAAAGTTTTTGAATGACTTTTATATGTAAACAAGATCATTGGTTTATCTATTGCCAAACATTTCTTCCCTCTTATTCTTCTCTTATATCTCTCTAAGTCTTTCATAACTTATTGTGTCTATTCATCTTTCTATCATCTATTCAAAGCAAACTTTTTTCCAAGAGAATAATACATAAAAACCTAATCTACTCTTGTGTGTTATATATAGTCTTCTTCTTCTTCTTCTTCTTATAACATAATACTTAAACTCTCTTATCTTCAAAACCTTTTAACCAATCTCCACCTCTCTATGGATCAAGATATGTGGGAATTCACCCAAGACCCAACTCGAATTTTTTCAGTTAAGTCTATGCGGAAGACCATTTCCAACATAGTGGTTGATCCTACTTCTCAACAAACAAAATGGAACAAGCTCCTCCTTTCTAAAGTGAACATTCTTGCATGGCGTATCGCAAACAAAAGACTCCAGACCAGGGCCAATCTTGATAAGCGTG
The DNA here is from genome assembly GCA_022545495.1 of Chrysanthemum lavandulifolium. Classification (NCBI taxonomy): domain Eukaryota; kingdom Viridiplantae; phylum Streptophyta; class Magnoliopsida; order Asterales; family Asteraceae; genus Chrysanthemum; species Chrysanthemum lavandulifolium. Next base: position 275,332,596 of record CM040243.1, read on the forward strand.
GGATTGACCTTGATTTTGTTCTATGCCCCATGTGCAGCAACGACATCGAAACGGAAAGCCATGTTTTGGTCTCATGCACAGTTGCCCAATCCGTATGGAAAGACGTTTTTAATTGGTGGAATCTTTCATATTCTCAAATTATTGTTCTTGAGGATGTCCTGTCCCTGGCCGATCAAGCACCCTTGGAGAAACACCTAAGGAGCTTCTTTGATGTTACGGTTAACACAACGATGTGGTCCATTTGGAACTATAGGAACAAGGTCCTCTTTAATCTAAAGCGGCCTAAAAAATATCTCATTCTAAACGAGATCAAGCTTTCAACGTTTAATTGGATCTCGAGTAGAAGTAAAAACATTTCTTTTAGTTGGATAGACTTGTTTAGTGACCCATGTAACTCTCTTAATTCAATTTTGTAATTGTTCCTTCTAGCTTCTTGCTAGCCTTTTAATTTAATTCCGCCTTTCAAAAAAAAAAAAAAAACTTCCTTGTGTGGAAGTGTTTGTAGTTGTATGGAGTTCGCGAGGTCTTTGTGGGTAGTTTCAGGTTTGACTCTGTTAGGTGCCAGCTTAAGTCTAGGTGTAGATCGGTGAAAGCTAAGGTGTACGGTTTATCCACCACAAAGATTTGGTATTAGTGAATAGTTTAGGTGTCGAGGATTTGAAACTAAACGTACAATATCTAAACCCCTCATCCCAAACCAGTATAAATCATTATGTTTGTTCTATCTTCCTTTGACTCTTTCATTTCATTATTTACTTATACGCAATATATATTGCTTAATTATTTAGACACAGTTGCACGCAAACTTGACTCTTAACTTACTTAAACTTAAATAAGTAAAATAATAATAATAAGGTGTATGTTTCGACTTGACAGGGTCGTCTTCCTTGACACAAACTAATATGGTTGACTTTGCACCGGGTTGTGCGGTTGCCGAAGCACCGCAATGAAAATTTGTCAAGTACGAGGCTAAATGTGCGGACATTGGATACAGGTTTCTCCCCTTCTCTTTCTCTTCCTTTGGAGAACTCGAGAAGGATGCAGTAACCTTTCTAAAGCGCATCCGAAGTTTCTCGTTGACTCAGCAGATTGGCGCACGTGCTGCTAAACATATTTTTAGTAGGATTAGCTTTGCTATAGCTAGAGTAGTGGGAGCCCGATTAGTTTCTCGGCTCCCCACTAATTTCTTGTAAATCCTATAAATTTCTAATGAAGCGATGTTTTATAAAATAAATAAATAAATAATAATAATAATAATAATAATAATAATAATAATAATAATAATAATAATAATAATAATAATAATAATAATAATAATATCAAGATCATTGCTATTAGCTATTCAAATAATGCCAAAAGTGATGCCTTTATTTTCCACAGACTAAGTATTTAGAAAATAGTGGGAGCTCAACTTGTGTATCGCTTCCCACCAACTTCTTGTAATATCCTTTTGGTTTTCTAATGAAGTGATGTTTGATAAAAATAATAATAATAATAACAATAATAATAATAATAATAATAAGTTAACCCTTTGTAGTTCTACACCGGTGTATTATCTAAGAAGATGCATGATATGAATCAAGGTTTTCAATATTGGGATCCTACCTAGGATCGATTTCATTTTTGCAATATCGTAATCGTAAGATCAGATCGGTATCTTAAGATCTTACTATAATGTTATTTCTTAATAGTGTTTTGTAATATTATACAAATTATTATACATTATAAACACAAAATGAGTGTTTTAATAGAAATGTTGTCATAAATTATGATTATTAAATGTTTAAAAAGATTAACATGTTTTGAATTCTAAAAAAAAAAAAAAAAAAATGTAGTTTTTTAGTTTGCAATCCAAGAAAAGTAAGATCGGATCGGATTACATTTTCAGACTGTATATTCAAAATTGGGATACTATAAAATTTTAAGCTTGCAAAAATCCTATGTATGAGCTAGATCGTTTTTGATTTGCAATATCGTAAGATCCTAATATCAAGATCGAGACACTGACAACTATAATATGAACTAATAATTACATTTTACGAGAATTGGATTTATATACTAGCAGCCTAAACATTTCTATAAAATGGTGACTTAATTTTAAATGTTTTGAATCAACCAACAAGTGAGCAATTTGTTATAGATGATCCCACTTGGTTTTCCAAACACACTTCGGTATGTTAGCATGTCTAATGTTCTCTCAAAAAAAATTTACTTAAGCAAGAGACATATATTTTATGTTTACAATATAATGTTACACATTGGTATTTAAACCAACTTATAGTGAGTCAAATTACATTGCCCAATAGTATCATACATAAGTACCCTTTTATGGAAATGAAAAGAGTAACTATTGACAACACAACAAAAATACAGGGACTAATATTGACAAATCGCATAAGTAGGGAGGTGGGTTTTGTTGGCTTCTGGCTATATAGGATACACTTTCTAGTGTCTTCTTCTATGGCTATATAGAAACAGATAAAAGAAATAATTTAATACAGTATAATTTAGGGAAAATTCTAAACGGGTTCTTCAACTTTATTACTCCAAACGTCTCACTTTTTTTCACTTCTCAAAATCATCAAGAACTCTCCCAATGAATAATGGGAACTATCCTAAATCATGACACGTGTCCCATTTTGTGCAAGAACTCAGACTTATATAAGACAAGTGTCTTATAGTTTGTTGGGCAAGAACTTTGACTTTTAAGCCAAGAATCGACAATTTTTGTTTTTAGCCAAAAGTAATGCCTTTTTATTATTAAAAGTACATAAATATTGGCAACTGGGTCCCACAAGGGTGTACTTTAGGCAACTTATGATGTATTTAAGTGTTGAATGTATTGAAGGTATAAAAATTTAAAAAGGTATAACTAGTTTAACCCTTATACCTTTATACATGTATACATTTATCTGAGAAGATAAACTTCTCAACACACTTCTTATTTGAAACCACCACATCCCACCACACGGTTGCTCAACACAATCTTCCTCAACACAATTGGCAATTACATCGCCTAGAGCGAACACGGTGTCCGATCATCGGCGAAGACATCGCACGATAATCGTCCGATCTAATGTCTATCGAAAAACCTTTAGGGCTAGGGTAAGTAATTTTACGTATTTTCATCTATTGATTTATGGTTTTCTTAATTTATGTTTTCGCTAGTTTAGTGCTTCGATAATTTATGGTTTCGCTAATTTAGGGTTAACTTTAACGTAATTGTTCTTGTTTGATATTGGGTTTCGATAATTTAGGGTTAACTTATTGGGTGATTAATTGTTTCTGTAAGATAACTGGTAACCTATTCGGTGATTAATTGTTGTTGTGGTTTTAGTGATTTGTTGCTACTTATTAAGTTTAACACCGAAATGTAAGATAAGTGGTAGTAAGTGAATAAAGCACTCTAATGATGGTGCTGTTGGTTGGGTTAACGAAACAAAATACACGGAAAATTAAATTGCGACACAACTAAATATAATCCGGGTGATCCCAAGTTTGAGAGTTGTTAGAGTCGTAACCATCGTCGTAAAGATACTGAGAGCAACCTTCAAATCTGCGCTCATCCCACTCTGCATACAATTCATTGAATTCTCTATCCCGAGCAGCTTCCTCCATCTCTAACAGCACTTCTTCATCTTGGAGCATAAGTCGCTCCCTTTCGGCTTCCATCTCTAACAGCACTTGTCTTTCTGCTATCTCCCATTCTTCTTCCTCCTTAATAGCAGCCTCCTCCATTTCTATTAAAAGTTGTTCTTCATCAATTTGTTGGCCAAAGTCTTTTTGTTCCGGAAACTGTTGGCAAAAGTCTTTTGTTCCTAAACTGTCAGTCAAGTCTTTGTGGTCGGAAAGCAGCTTAAATTGTTGGTCAAGTCTTTTGTAGACATTTTGATAGAATTTTGTAACCTATTTAGCAACACCACTTGAATTTAAATTCACAGATATAAGGTGGGTAAGTTTGAAAATTTATTACCCCTGAATATGTCAATAAATGTGGTGCAGGTGGAACCTCTCCCATATACTTGACATGGGCCCACATTGTAGTTACTTACCTGATTTATTGGGCAACGTTTGCTTATTTATTGCCAATGTGTGTTTTAGAAGGAAGGTTTGAAATGTATTTTGTATTTATTACATGCAAGAGGCTGTGATGATGATTATCTTATTTGATATGCAAATGATATGATTTACCGTATGATGGCATGGCAATTTTAATACATTATTTTGCGACCACTACGGTTATATCCTCGATGTTTTGTGTTTAACAAACCTTTTACAGATCCGAGCCTTGCTAATGCATATAAATACAAACTCCCGATTGGTATACTCACAGATGATTAACATCTTCCGTCAATCATGTTTCATTGTGGGTGACATCCTATGGCAACACATTATGTATATATGGTGTTAATTGGTAAGAGGTCGTGATGAGAAGTATCTTATTAAATCATGCAATGATGCGATATTCCGTTTCATGGAGCGGCAATTCTATACTATTGCGACCATGACGGTTGTATCCCGATGTTATGTAATCTATTGATTTATCTGGATCCGAGCCTCAGATCTGGATCCGAGCCTCCGTGATTATATTACGAAACCCTTTTGAATATGGTGTCGTTCATCCATGCTTGATTATTCACTACTGTTTGCAGCCATGGCGGTTATATCTTAGATGGAGGCACGTTAATCAAATGCAGATAGTTTATTTACTTACAATTCAGCTTTGTTGATTGAATGGCATGTCAGCCCTGGGATAATTTGTGTGAATCATAAATCAACCTAGATCGACATGCTATTCAATCACCAAACCCGATTGCACGTGAACAAACAAGTATATGGAGGAGTTTTAGACCAATGTCAAAGCCATTTGTTGCCCATGGGCCATTTAGGGAAGTTAATTTTTTCATATCTTGATATTATCACTTTATATTATCTTGATATTTTGTTACTGATGATGAGGGTAGAATGGTCGTTCAAAAGGGTTTAGCTTACTCTCAGAGTTCATAACTGTGTGGGTGTTTTTAGTGTGTAATTTTTGGTGTGAAACTCTTTGTCACTATGTCAGAAAGAGAGGTCAGAGATGATAAGAAAAGATAGTGGTGGAATGGTGGCGAGAGATATCAAAGGGTTTGTGAGGGTGCCTCATTAACCCTATTTCACTCTGCACTATTCTAGCACTATCATTACAAACCCTTTCATCTATCTTCTTATCATATCTGCTCTCTCTCTCTCTGACACACATATAGAGTTTGACACCAAAAATTACACACTAACATCACATACACAGTTATGAACTCTGAGAGGAAGCTAAACCCTTTGCACCACCTTTCTAGCCTTAAATATTCAAATCGTCATCATCGTGTAACCGAACAATAAATTGTCTTTACATATCATAATATTTCCGAGAATTTGCAATGAGTGTCATATAATTGTTATAGATCGTTGATAGATTTTATAAAAAATAGTTTATATATGTAAAGGAGTTACTTAACAAAGAAGGAAAGGATATGATATACTTGTGGATTGAAAGTCAAGTTGAAAGTAAGAATGTGCCCATACGCAACTTCATACATTCAAATTGTCATTGAATATCTAAATGATCACGATAGTGTGTAATGTTCATGACACGCCACACTTCATGATTATCCAACTGAAATGCTTTTCTAGAATCCACGAATTGTAGAAAGGACGTTGGTACTTTGAGCTTCCCCACGAAAACCCATTCCTATGTCAGTGTCATAGCAATGGGATTTCGAGTGGAGGGTCAAAGTACTAACGTTTATCCACTTGTTTATAACATATTGACAATCAACTATGTTAACCAACTCCTTTACATAGGTAATTGTTTGAAGTAGTTGGTTTATTTTGGGACACATGTGTGTATTTGTGATATGCAAGAGGCTGTGATGACAGATTATCTTATACTATACGCAAATGATGTGATTTACCGTATGTTGATACGGCGTTTAAATAGTGGTGTATTATTGGCCCATTGTTTATTTGGTGTGAGTATGATAGTAATGTTTCATTTGTTAAATATGATCGCATGTCGTGAAGTCAAGATATCGTTTTTATTGATTGAAGTTTTCGTAAGATACTTGTAAATTATTGTTAAGCTGCTTTTTATTATTTTGTTTTCTTAGGAATCTGAAGCCAATGTCATTGTAAGGAGCAAATTGAAATACTTTCCAATAATTAAAGAAAAGTGAATCATAATAGAAAGAAATTGTTTAGGACAACTGTTTTGGAGGGTGGTGGATATGTTCTTCTTTGACCATGAACCACATTTGTTAGATTATGTTTTACAAAACAGATTTCGTGGATAAAACAAGCTATGACATGCCCCTTATATATCTTTGTTGGTGGTCGTTGTCTACATTTTGGTCGACCGGTGTTTTCTCTTATAACAAAGCTTCGTTTTGGGACAACAAGTTTTGATTTATATAGTTCGTGGGATTTAACATTTAAGTTGAGGGTATTTCCAAAAAATTAGGGTAAAACTTTCCAACTTAGATCTTGTTGGTGTTATTGAGGATGAAGAGTTGTTCGGTAAATTAAGCGATGAAGACGCATCCGTGTGTGTCTATTGTTATCGTTAGAGGTTATTTTATGGGTCGCTTATTGGTTGAAGAGGTTGATGATTCACTCCTTCGTTTGGTCGAAGACCTAGAAGCATGGAATTCCTTTCCATGGGGAGCACATTTGGAGGCACTTGTGCGACCGGATACTGAGCGTTGTATCAAACCACAAGTGGGAACACCTAAAGGGTGCGGAAAGAGACCGAAGTATGTTCCACATACACGGTTCTCGGATTTGTTTGGGCATTCAAGGTTAATCCTATTTATATTATCTTTTCTTAGTAGTATTATTGAACCCAATGTATGAGAGTAATGCATCTTTATTATTGTAGATATGGATTCTTGAGTCGTTTGAAAGAAGCATTCGTTGGTGGAATAAAGTCCCGGATGTCATACCAAGAGGCGATGGCGTGGTCGAGAAAGTAATGTTTACAAGATCGCATTATGGATTGCTATTTGGCAAGGTAAAACACATGCATTAGGCGAGCACGGTCGGATACTCCAATGCAATTTAATTTCCTTGTTGTTGATGATGTTATTTAGGACTCGAAGATAATTTATGATCCGAAACCAACATTAGGCGAGCACCGGTCGGAGTGGTATAGTCAATTTACGAATTTTACCGCACTACATACCAAGGACTCTTCCAACAAAATTACCGCATGATTACGATGTGTATCTCTGAAGTTATCTGCACGCAAACGTAGTAGAGACGGAAAAAAGTATTTACCGATTGTGTCTAGGGTGCGGACAAAGAGTCTTCAATGTAAATCGACCTCAAGGATTGTGTCATTCAAGAGTTGAATTCTCGTGTTTTCAAACTCGAGGCTATTATTCAGGTAATTTCCTAGTCAAGGTTAAATAATAATTATATGTTTATATTGGAATTATTCTTAAGGATAATACCCTTTATTATCTTGTAGGTTATTGCAAGTGAAAGAACTTGCGGATTTCGGGTACGCCAGTTCATCCAAGTATTATCTTTATTTCTTTGAAAGAACTATCCGTTTTTTTTTTAATACAATGCACTTTATTTCGCTTACTGTTAGGATCCAAATATTATTGTGTTGATGATTCGGGTGGTCTTGGGAGATCAAAATACATGTTTTCCATTTTAGAGAGAGAAACTAGAGAGAGAGAGGGTGTTCTTGCTAGAGGTTTACACAAATTGTAGAGTATTAGATTATGAGAAGCACCACCCCTTCCATGGATGGAAGGGGTATTTATAGTTACAAATACTCGACCTCCCATCGGCCCTGTGGATCGGGGATACGATGGGTAAAGACCCGTCCTTCCTCCACGGTGTTGCACTACGCTAAACTAAAATAATAACTAACTAATAAAGCGATAAATAACGTAACTAACGACAAGTCTACGAGCTAACTTAAGCTAGATAACATTTGGGGTGACCGACTCTTCACTAAGGAATTTTCTAATTCCTAACAATCTCCCTAAGGAGGTCACCCCATGTTTTACATTTGAATCCTAGCATTCTATTCTTGACTTTGTTCTTGAGCTCGTAGACTTGAATTCTTCATTTCCGCAATCTTTGTGCTTTTGTAGTGCAACTTCAAAGTCCGCATTGATCTGTACTATCGGTGGAGGTCTTTGAACCGATCCACATCTTGATGATCTTCGAGCTTTCTTTGAGATCATCACCACGTAAATCTCGGATCACCCTTTATTGTGTTGCCATCATGTGAAGTTGTGACTTTTGGACCGACATGCTCACACTTTTGAATCATGACATCTTTCCATCGAGTAAGCGGAAGCCTTCATCGGTTCATGATATTTGCGGCAGTAGCGAAGCATAGTATAACAATATCATAACCGAGTTATGTAGATATGCATCGTCATGATTTCTTCAAATTAAGTGTGGATGCACGGTGAGCATGCGGCTTTGGAATGACTCTTCAATTACGATCACCAATCGTCGGGTGTACACGCATATGACGATTAGCAATAATGCGCACGAAAGTGTCTTTGATCACTTCGTTGAATTGAGGTACACGCCCACGGTTCCCGTTGATCGATACAAATCACCGCTCGTGATCGGTGGGATTCTAAGAATATCCTTGCGTGGTTTCGCAGATTGTTCTATTTGTTCTCAAACCGGAACGTCTCAAAGAAGACAACACGGAGTGAGTGAACCGGTAATTGAGATTCAGCGATTGATGAAAATGATTTGAAAAACAATCGCGTATTGCTTAGAATAAAGAGTTTTGCAATACGACGAAGGTTTTATGAGAAAGATCAATTTTCAATCAAAACACTTTTGTATTTGAAAATAGTACACAATCGACGTGCTAGTGAAAGAAGAGATTCGCACATCGACCGGTTTTCTAAAAGTATTTTTCAATCGAGATACTTTTGAATTTTGAAAACATAAGTACACATTCGACGTGCTAGAGAAAGAAGGTTTGCACATCGAGCGGTTTTCCAAAAGTATTCGTCAATTCATTTCTGGACCAAGGTTGATTCAAGATTGAATCTCCCATCGTTTCTATCCGGTTGTCACAAGTTTGATCTTACGAGAAGATCTCACATGTCACCCACCAAGAGCTTGTTTGATGTAGGATCTAGAGGATTTCCATCTTCATCGTGAATACTTTTACATACCACTCGGATGTTCGGCAATACCACAAGGATAATCGTGGGACTCTTAATTATATACTTACTTTCCACATTGTGTGAAAAGCAAGTCTTCAAGAATTTAGTGTCCTAACGAGATATTGTGGATGATCTCTTGGCTCTAGACTCAATCGTGCATATTTGGTTCTGTCTCTGGGAGACTAGGGAGAGGTCTCCTTCTTCAATATCAACAATCTCTAAGAGAAAGTCGATAGATTATGTGGGTTCCCGTGAGAATGAAACAAGCCCTTTTAAGAGGAACTTGAGTGGCTTGGGAAGTTTAGTGCTGATCGCCATCGGGTCCATGACGTCTTGTCTTCAATACCGGTGTTACCTTAGTAACAACCGGTAGCATATGTATTGAACCCGGTTTACGCCCCTAAGGTTGAATTGATGGAGGGCTATTTCTTTTCACCCTTTTTCACATTCGGTTCTTTTCATTCTTCAACCCTTGATTGCTTACCGAGACTTCATAACTAGAACCTTGTTGGGTTTATTCGATTACTAGCCTCTCGGTCCGCACTCTTCTCATTTCTCATTTTCTCCTTTTTCAATATTCCTAAGGACTCTACACTATCTAGTGGATTGTCCACAGGAAGATCCCTCCGATTACGGCGGATCGTGGGAACAAATACCTAACCTAACCATCCTTATAACACCATGCATAAAGTAAAATGGTCGGTCTTTTGGTACAGTTCATTCTTCCTTGAAACCAATTGAAAAATCATTTGGAAAAACAATCAAGGTACTTGTGATACGAGATCAAAGCATTTTGTACCCTAATAGTTTTGATCATTTAGAAAACCTCCCCCTCAACATGTGCGTATGATTTAGAAATTGTTTAGCACACGGAGGCAAGAGGACTTTGAAATATTTTCTTTGATCACAATTTTCATACGAAAAAGCCATTTGATTTTCATGGTAAAATTCTCCCCCTCAATATGTGCGTAAGATATTTTAAAAACATTTTCATCACATAGAGGCAAGAGTTCATTTGAAGCACATCCACGATTACAAAAGCCATTAAGAAAACCATTTGAAAAACTCAATCAAGGTACTTTATGTTAAAACATAACAGCTTTTGTACCTCGATAGTTTATTTGCTCCCCCTCAATATGTGCCTCGAATTTTGAAAGCGTTTAGCACATATGAGCGAGCAGCCTGCACAACTGAATCAAAACGATCAACTTTTATCAAATTTCATTATTAAATCACAAATTCTCCCCCGATCAAAAATATCAAACTCTTTGAGATTTTGGATCCCAAGTGATTTAATAAGGTTTATAAAACATGGGAGAAAATGTGGCCTTGTTTAAATACTCATCTGGTTTTTGGATAAATCCTCCTCCTCAACATGTGCATTATGTATATTGAAATCGTTTGGCACATGGAGGCGGGGAGTGCCTTTGAAGGACTAAAACCAATTCCATTAAAAGCAGATTTGAGATTTAAATCACGATCTCTCCGCGATCAAAATTTCAAACCATTTGAGATTTGTAATCCCAAAAGATTTAAATTATTTAGAAAATTTTAGGGAAAGGCGTGGCAAGATTTAATTACGAAAGATGATGAGATAGGAGCGATTTAAACATTAAAGATTGTTAGTGTCGGTATGATAGTTTTAAGAGATCTTTTAAGTAAAACAAAACAATTTCACAATCAAACAAGAATGTAAAGAATTTCATTTTGAAAGACCTTGATTCTAAAGAAAAATCATACCATGACATAACATTAAATCTTTAGATCACCACATTTTAACGTACAAACCGGAACTTTTATGAAGAAATATTGTTTGAAAATATTATATTTAAAATCACTCTCCCCCTCAATCGATGACAGAAGTAAATAATTGAGTGACTTAGGTTTTGATAAAAAGAAGTCCGGTGATTTTCAAAATTTAGTTCAATTAATTTTCAAAATAATATTTTTCCATTTTCAAAACAATTTAATCAAATTATTCAAAATTGTTTAAAAATGGTATCTGCACAAAGATACGTTAGGTGGTTGAGAAGCTTACATTGTTGTTCTTTGTAGGGTTTGGAAGAAAACCGTCGCAAATGCGGTGAGACTTCTTCTACGTTGCATTTTGAATGCCAACCGAGGTCCAATTAAGCTCCGTTTCTTCAACTAATTAGAAGAAAACCATCTGGCGATGCGGTGAGACCTCTTACGTTGCATTTATGCCAACTCTCCATAGAAGTCCAATTAAGCTCCGTTTCTTCATTTGTCAACCCAAGATATCGTTACCCTTTCCTTTCGGCATCCAATCATCTTCAATTGTGGGATCCGGATCGGGAACATTCTTTTATACCAATATACCTGCATATGTTAGTGAACACACATACAAATATATGGTGGTCGACATCACCCAAACAACAATCGACTAATAAAAGTCAATGCAACATATCAATCAGATCATATAAATGTATAGGAAAAATGTGTTCATCAAACTCTAATCATCTAATCCTAGCAATCATATCCTAGGCACCTAGTCCTTCAACATAGGTTAACATCATTTTTAATTAAGCATATTAGGATAATTAAGAAAGCCCGTTAGATGATGTAGATTTTAAAAAAAACATTATCCCCCTCAATCCATGACTCATTTTATGAAAAGTTTAAAAGCGTTGAAGTCATTGATTGAGTCTTCAATTTTCACAAAAACTCTAAATCTGATTGTTTTTAAAGCAACTCATTTACCACCATTTTGAAAACACCAAATATTTTTCGAAGAATTTTAGCGGAAAAACATTTGTGTAGGAACAGCAGTCCTTTGACATACTTTCCTTCATTTGTTTTTAGGATAAGTGCACGAAATATTTAGAAAATAGGTTTAGCGCAACACTTTCCTTTCTTTAAAAGAACGGGTTGCTATCGAAATAATAGCAAGCCATAGTTTAAGCACGGGTCACGATCAAGTAAGCGCAAGCCATTATTGAAGCGCGGGTTCTGATCAAATAATCGTAAGCCATTTGATTTGACACATGTTTTGAAAAGAATATTTACACCTCCTGCTCGAACTTCATCTATGGTCCCGTGCCATTATTGAATGACATTTCTAAGACCGTAGATGTTATCGATACCAGAAGACATGTCTTGAGAAAACATATTTTTGGAATTTTTCAAATTTTCTGATTTTTATTGGTTTTTTGAAGGTTTTATATTTTTCTATTTTCTTTTGTTGGTTTTCTATTTTTGCATTTGGTTTTGCTGGTTTTATATTTTTGTATTTTGCTTTTCTGAAAAATATATACAAAGATAGGTTAGATGATATAGCTTAAGAAGATGATGATACGAGTACCGAGATAAGGATATCGACCAGCACGTCGTAGAAGATAGAATTCGTCATCTCTTAAACTTCCACCACCAAAGCTTTCGAGGCTCTTGAATTGAAAGAAATAGAACCATCTGAAAGTGAGACTTTGGCAGCTTCCCCCCAAACCGAAAATCCTTTGGATGAGCAGATTCGAAGCTCTATTTCAAGCTTTCCTTAGCCGGTGCAGAGAGAAGCACACCATAATCATAAATCCATTGCTCCATTTAAGAACGATAATCGAGGATCTCCATTCGGGTTATATCATCAACAAGAAGAATAGCAACGTATCATCCCACTCATAAATAATCTTCTCAAATTTCATAACCATCGAATTACGACGCAATCCATTCCATAAGGTGTCAAGAGAACACTTCCCCAGTAGTTGAGTTGATGTAGTCGGTCTCTTAGTATAATGCTCAAGAACTCTCCGAATACACTTCATGAGGGAATGAAGAACACCTTCCCATGTTCACATTTTTCTTCCACGATGAGCGTGTATGAAGCTCAAGAACCAAGTACACCAATATCAAAGAACTCTCCGAATACACATCATGAGGGTAATGAAGAACACCTCCCTATGTTCACATCTTTCGTCACGATGAATGTGTATGAAGCCCAAGAATCCAAAGTACACACATTCCCAACGAGAGAATAAGCGATAACACCTCCTCATGTTACACATTTATCTCCCCGAATATGTCGTACTTGTGTACCTCTTTATCTTGAAACTTCTCTAACATCTCTTCCCCACATAGTTGGAATAAGAACACTAAACGCCTTGATGAGTAAAACCTTGAGTTTCTCTGCGGTCATGACATTTGTTTTCCGGAATATCTTGATCACTTAGAAGAGTTAAGTTCATCAAGTTTACTCGCCATGAGTCAAACCTTGAGTTTCTCTGCGGTAATAACATTTGTCTTCCGGGATATCTTCAAACACTTAGAAGAATTAAGCTCATCAAGATTACTCGCGTTTAGATGCGTGTCTCCTTTCCCTTCTTTGGTTTTGATGCTTGTAATCGACAACTCATTGAAAGCCCGTATACTAGAAATTTGTTGAGAAGAACACTTGAATTCTTTGTGAGAATCAACTTGTGAAGACTCTCTCGACTATTTATATCAACCCATACAGACAATTTGAAGTGACCACCAAGAAGAAAACCCGCTATACCATACTTGAAGCTGAAGTCAACTTCCCACATTTGTATCTTAAGCTTGCACCTAATGATGGAAGAACGTGTAGAGAATTTATGCTTCAAGCAAATCTCTAAGTACTCACTACCCAAACAAAGTATGAGACATTAACACCTCTTGCGATTATCCACACCGCCATATGCGTGTGACATTGAGTAAAACAAAGTAACTCCTAATAGTGATAGTTAACGTGTCTTCAACCATCCACCTCGATCTGGTAACTAGATAAACCAAGTCTTCAACTCAAATTCTTAAGCCCGAGCAAGTTATCAAATAAAAACACGCCTTTGTGAAAGTCAACTTCAATCTCAAATAAGTGATAAATGATTAACTCCGAAGTAATCACCTTGTGTCAAATGTCCAACAATAGTCAATATCAACGTCTCGAGTAGTCACTGCTAAAGAATATGAGCAAGTCTAATTGGGAATTGAATCTGACATATAACTTTCTCCCAATTAGTGCTCTCCCCTAAACCGACAATCTGTATGATGAATGACCAGATTAAGAAGAAGTCTTTAGATCGATAAATGCAACTCGTCTTTTAGTCTTCTAACATGTAGCAGAAAATGTAGAACAGACTGTAGACTCGACCTTCTTCAAGATTGTGCAGTTGGGGAATAGATAGTTAACATCTTCAACTCACACCAAAAAAGGATCTCACCAAAAAGCATCCCAATTAACTTACATCTTGCAAATACCCTTAACTAAAATCCCTCCCAATCAAACAAGAACAGAAAGATGTTCATCAAGGAAATCAACAATCGGGCCATAGCGAACATACAAGATGGTAACACCAAACTACCAATCACATCAAACAAGAACAGAGATTGTTCGGAATCATCATGTTGATGTATACGTGAGGCATTAACCGGAAGCACTTTGTCGATAAACTCATCAATCCGAGTGAAGATGTCAACCAACGGCTCTTAGAAGAGAAAAACTCCATGTGAAGATGACCCGATAATAAGAGGCTCGGTTCTTACATGAGTTTAGAGCCGTATGACCATTTATATTCTCAAATATCAATCAACAATGCAAAAATTCACACTTCTTCTCCCCTCAAGAATTGCATCTTGAGATGCCATTCTTGACTAAATAAGTGAAAATCATCCGAATGTTCTATTCACACTTCTCTCCCATAAAATAAGCACATGATGTCGCCATCTTCATTATAATCGAGCAAGTGGAATGAGAAAACAATCGCTGGTAGCCGGTTCACTTGATGACTTAAGCGCATGGAAAAAGTATGAAGCATGTTGACGAGAATGGTCATAAATAAGAAGATTTCTCTTCTTGGAAGATAAAGCGCATCGACACGTACACTTTTCTTTTCTTTAGAGAACGAGGCACGAATCGATGTGAGCAGGGCGTCATAAGAAAATTTCTCTTCTTTCGAAGATAATGCGATCAAACGTACACATTTCTTTTCTTTAGAGTACGAGGCTGGCCGATGTGAGCAGGCGCCATAAGAAGATTTCTCTTCTTTCGAAGATAATCTTGAAACGTACACATTTCTTTTCTTTAGAGTCGAGGCCCGAATCGATGTGAGCAGACGTCATAATCTCTCTCTTTTCGACTCTCTTAGCAAAACATGTAATCAACCCCATTATCATTCAAGTGGGCTCTTTGTAGTGACGGTTGATGGAGATAACCCAATATGATGAATTTGACCTTGAAGTAAACTAACCCGAACTCATGACTTAAACTTGCACATGTGTAACAAAGAGCGGTGCCGAGACTTCATGCCCATTTGAATCTCTAAGTACTCTATACTCCTCAACCAACCAACCATCAAGTATAAGGCGTACATCACCTCTCGAGAATCCACAATTGAATGTGACCTTTGAGCACTACAACGTAACTCCTTAAAGTGATAGTTATTTTGAGATGATAAGAGCCCAATTCCCCAAGCGGTAAAAGAAAAGGTAAAAGTCACTCAACAATAACTAGATTTCCAAGTCTTCGTTTTTATAATAAGCTCGAACAAGGATCATGAAGAATCTTCATCCATCCATCCCGATACCTTCAGATACTAAGTACACTCGCCCGTGATAATTCACTTCAACCTCAAATAAATAATACTGAATTAACGCCGATGTCACATCTTCTGAACTGCTCAAATCTAGCCTTCTTTGACATTTAAATGAACTTTGATAATGGTTTCATCCCGACCATGGTTAAAAGCACGTATCCCCGTAAAGCCATATAATAATAACCAAACTGCCATGAAGACAACCCAAACACACACCCAATTCATGAAGTACACCCTTTTATCCCTTCTTTGAAGCAGAAACCGTAGCATCAGCATCAAGTAAGATCCAAATTTACACTTTCTCTTCTCCAAGATGGTTCTATCATTACGGGATTTTACAACTCTATGGTTTAAACCGAGAAATAGTTTCTTTCGCGGGATTTTACAAAACCAAGAACAAACCGTAAGATAGATCCGGAAATGCACTTTACAAATACCATGATGTTTCCATTGTCATGGGATTTTACAAGTCTATGATTTAAACCGAGAAATAGGTTCTTTCGCGGGATTTTACAAAATCAAGACAAAAACCGTAAACAATGTCAGCTTGAATGTGTTACGACAACTTTGGTTTCAGTGAATATCTATTTTAGGGGAACATGCAGCGGTTCATCAATGGTTCATTATCCAACATCATCAACCATCCAATCAACACTTTGGTAAACACATCATTCACGCATTCTGTCGGCAGTAGTTGTGACCACTTGGTGAAGTAAATCCGATATGTCAAATTTGATCATGAAGTAGAGTTCCCCAGAATTGTTTCTTAAACTTGTACTAATCCTTGTGAAAAAGAAACGGTGTACCCAATGTACAAAATCTCTTGACATTCTCAACTTCTATAAACGCCCAAACAAGTCATCTTCGCGAAAGGGTAGAAAGAAGGAAGACGAAATAAGTAAACATGCCCGGAAAAACCTCACTTCAAATCCAAATAAAAAATATCGTCCAAACAACCCCGTAATCAATATAATCCAACAAACACTTCAAGTCGCGACATAATAATCTCCGTGAAAATGCATACACCAAATTGCCAACTCTCATGACGAATCTCCAAATCATGTCATTAAGTCTCATTATCGTTAAATCTCTTGAGAAAGCCCGTTCCAAGAAGGTCGATCCTAATATATATCCAAGTCACATCCCATGATAATCCAAACTCAAGCTTTTCACATTAAAATCCATGCCCGGTCCAACTAACAATACAACCTATAATACAAAGTTACTTAAGGCCACTATTATCCATATCAAATGACACATGATTACCTCTTAACTAACAACTGTGAGACATTGGTATTACTTCATAATGATACTTTTGAAACCGATTCTCAAGTAACACCCAATCAAATACACTATATGATCATAATCTCACGGCCCAGAAAACACTTCACAACACATTTAAATACACATCACAATCAATCCCTCTTCAAGTGATAACTTAAAATGTGAGTGAATTGTTTCATGTAAAAACCCACGTTACATTAGAAGCATATACGGCCCAAGACTGAAATAACATTTCGTGAGGCCCAAGGAAAATTTACACAAAAACCAGCCCATGTCCATATAATACCCATTCAGCCCATTTTAACGTCCAAGTATTAAGGCCCGGTAATACGTGGTCCAAAGTACAAACCCTAATTCCTTGGGGTATTTAATACACTAACTCACATCACATCCCAAACCCTAATGAATAATTCATCCGCCCCTCATAAGTTGCAAACCCTAATCTCCTTTTACTATCACGGATGCCTCCTCAAATACATATCACACACAAAAAATTCAGTAAATCATTAATCTCATCTCGAAGAGATAAAATCCATAAGAGAAATTACTCTATTCTAGTCATGAATCGGATTAGACAAATCCAAGCCACAGGGATGGTTTTTGGTTTTGGACTCGAATATCCTTAAGTCGCCACAGGGATGGCAACGAGAGTGTAGATATGGCAAGGTAGGTTTTACTTTGATTCTTGTTTTTGTTTCCATCGAATGAAAGACAAGATGAAACAATTTTGTTTTAATCTTGCTTTGATTTTCGAACAACAAACAAAGATTGTAAAACGTGAGATCTGTGATGTGAATACTTATGCTTTGTTTAGACCCTCGTGGTCATGATGATATCTTAGGGTATCACGAAACAACAAGAAAAACTGAGATCAAATAACTTTTGTTATTCTTTTATTCGTTTTGACTTAAAGATCTGTGATGGACATGAATCATGTAGAGGGCCTTTTCAATGGTCTTGATTTAACATATCACCATACATGAATGATTTCTGAGATTTATTGACAATGTTTTCCTTTTCTCTTGTATATGATCAGTGATGTGAAATCATTCCTTTTTGTGTAACAGACCTAGAGTCTTGATAAGCAAAATATTTAAGGGAAAGGAGTTTAACTGAGATCAAATTAATTTTTTGTCATTTGTTTCTGATTGAGTCTTTGAATATGAATGAGGGTTGAGATTGTTATATATTGATGTTATTGTCGTTAGAATGAGATGGGATTTGTGATTGATGGTGTTAGGTTTTGATTGTGATAGAATCGTGATGAGTTAGGATAGTTGAAGTATTGGATGTTGGATGTTGAAGTTTGTTGGATGTTGGCTCGTTTGCAAATTTTGTTTATGATGGACTAATGATGTTTGATAACTGAGGTCAAGAGTCTTGAATGGAATTGGTATTTTGTTGCATCAGGTTTTGGTCTTTGTGTCGATTCATCATCTTCCTTTCTGTTCATAAGCCGTAGTCAAGAGTCAAGTCGCTAGCACTTAGTCGCTAGCACTTAGTCGCTAGCACTTAGTCGCTAGCACTTAGTCGCTAGCACTAAGTCGCTAGCACTTAGTCGCTAGCACTTAGTCGCTACGACTTGTTCAGTAACAAGTCGCTAATTTTGTCCTTAAGTCGCTAGCATAAATCGCTACTCAAGTACATGAATCTAGGCGACCAGAAGACAAGTCGCAGTGCATTATTGGGTTCATCAAATCGCTAGCAAGATATTACAGTTTTCCGATGAGTTTTCCGACTCAGTTTTCCGACCATATTCATAACGAACCCAGAAAAACTACATGTGACAGATTTGACCCAGTTTTACCATTCAGAAGCAGACCATATGACCACAAGATTACACTGATATTGATAGGTACAAAACAGTCATAAAAGATGAGTAAAGATCGTGACTTGGACAAAGCTTGACACAAGACATATATTAACAGTTATACCCACTTGACACTTTTTGACCAATTGATACAAAGACTTGTAAAAACAGTTTACTAAAGGACAACAATCGACCATTTGATTTGCAAAACCGAGATAAGAACGTGACCAACAAACCACAACAACAACGGACCCACAAATCAATGATAACACAATAACCATGGCTCGGTACCAATTGTTAGGATCCAAATATTATTGTGTTGATGATTCGGTGGTCTTGGGAGATCAAAATACATGTTTTCCATTTTAGAGAGAAACTAGAGAGAGAGAGGGTGTTCTTGCTAGAGGTTTACACAAATTGTAGAGTATTAGATTATGAGAAGCACCACCCCTTCCATGGATGGAAGGGGTATTTATAGTTACAAATACTCGACCTCCTATCGGCCTGTGGATCAGGGATACAGTGGGTAAAGACCCGTCCTTCCTCCACGGTGTTGCACTACGCTAAACTAAAATAATAACTAACTAATAAACTGATAAATAACGTAACTAACGACAAGTCTATGAGCTAACTTAAGCTAGATAACATTTGGGGTGACCAACTCTTCACTAAGGAATTTTCTAATTCCTAACACTTACAGGATAAATTGGACTTTACTGCATCCTTTTCCCACCTCAGCTATGAGTTTCGAGAGCAAGTAAATCGTGAATTCCACGAGTTGGTTGACTCTCTTATTTCTAGCATTCGTTCAGAGCCGGCAGATTGTGATGATGAGGATGATGTAGTTCTGGTAATGTGATATCCAAATGTACACTTTTGTTCACCATTCTGTATTAAATATATTTTAAATGCATCACCTGTTACTCAGGAGTATCTGTTGGAAGAGGAATTAAGGTTGAGGAAAGAAGAGGAAGAACGGTGGAGGATGGAAGAACAAAAGATGATGGAAAAGGATTTTCTAATGGCTATGATAGAGGAGAAGAATCGCAGGTTGCAAAAGGCAAAGTTGTTCAAGATTGAGAAGGAAAAGAAAAGAGGTGTATAGCTTTCTATAATTGAGACCATTGGAAAGAGCCAAGCGGACATAACACGACATGAGGAGTAAAAAGATGCCTTGAGTCGTCGTATTCTTGGTCAAAAGATTTGTGGAATCGAAAATAATCGAACACATGGGTGCCGGGATCCGAGATATGACAAAGACAGTTAAAAAATGTTAAACCTTGGGTTGAGGTATTAAAACAACTTTTAATATATATTTTTTAAAGCTGCTTTTAATTTACGTGTGTGTAGGTTCTTTCCAGAAGGAACAAGGCTATCGACAAAGTACATCTTCTTGATGAGTACGACGAATTTCTTGGAAAGCGAGGGCCCTTCGATGTATGTTTCCTTGGTCCAAAGAAGTTCATGTGGATCGGAGATTTTGGGAATCCTTAGTGTGTTTAGACCCTCCTAAGAAAGGTTGGCTTATGGACGAGGTATGATCACACATATCTTTCACCCGATGGTATATTCATTTGATATTGTTGCTTTTATACCCTAATCAATTTTTATTGTTGCTTTATAGCACATAGAGTTGTGGGTGGAATACATGTTGCATTTCGGACCGATGGCGTGATTGGGCTATGGTAATGCATACTTTGTTGTTGCTATTACAAGACTCCATCCCATTTGGTATGTTAATGGGGAAAAGTACACACACCAATGGGTGATGTTGAGCAGTAATAGTTGTGTTCATGGCTTTATACATATATTGTTATGTGTTTTGTAAAGCGGCCTTTTGTGTTATACGGCAGGTTTATATGCCTATCAATGAAAAGGATAAACATTGGTTTCTGGCTCGATTCCATATTAGGACGGGGGTTGTAACATTTTACGACAGTGGGTATAAGCCTGAAGCTGAGTGGCGTCCTTGGTACAAGAAGATGCGTGCATGTTTACAGGTACCATTGCTTATAAGTTCTTAATTGATAAATGTTTGTCAATACAACAAAGTTAACAAACTAGTTATTGACTAACAAACTAGTTATTGACTAAGTTGCCTATCAGAATTTAAAAAGGAACAACATTTTTGTAACTAGTAGTTACAAACAAACTAGTTATTCACTAAGTTGCCCATGCGTCATAGTTGCCCAACTATAATTAATTATGTAACATACACTTTCAAGTGATTATGAACCAGTCCCTTGTACTTGATCATTAATTTGATGGTAGTATTAAGCACAAGTCAACTCTTTAAACTTGAACTTAACTGTTTAACCATTTAATACATGTACTATTTCTTAAATGCATATCTTATGGGTTGGTCCCTAGATATGAATGCTGTAATTGTTCTATTATAAATACTCTTACACTTTAATAGTTGCCCACAAATTTCTTGTGAAACTTGCCCATCTTAACTGATCTCACAGTTGCCCAAAAATTTCACGATGTCGACAACATTCCACTTGAAATTCAAATGGACATAGTGAATAGGCTCTCGGTGAGGTGTGTGGCTCAATCGCTTGATGTCTGCAAGGCTTGAAGTCTTGCATCGACAACATGCATTTCATCGTCCGTTTTGGTGTTCGAATCACTCCACCAGTGTCATACGTTTTGATGTACAAGCAGAGGTTTAAAGGCTACGTGGGTTTGGTAAATCAACATTTTGACTTGCACCCTTTCTCCTCAAACATTTCATTTTCTGACGTCAAACCAATTGGCTTGTCACATGGAGTTTGGGGTTTTACCTATGGACCAATTGTCCGTGATACCATGGCGGTCGTTTGGAACCCTTCCATCAACCGATCAACCGCCACGTTTGTCCCCTATGTTTTGACATCACAGGTGTTTGAAAAACGCTTTATGGCTTTTGGGATTCGTCCTGACAATTTTGATCCGACGTTCCTAAAAATTTCATACCCATTCAATCAAACACAGACATGCACTGTTTTAATTTTCACCTTCTCCTCTAGACAATGGACGGTCTTAGATCAGCATTGCTTGCTTCCGAACACAATCAGGATAAAAAAAGCAAGTCAAGCTAATGTTGGGGGTCACATCTATTGGTGTGGCTATCAACGGTTGTATGCTAACGATGGTAGCACATTCAACAACTATTTGATTGTGTCTTTTGACTTGCTCACCAACCGTTTCCAAGTCCTGGACATACCTGCTGAATTAATAGGCAACCTTCCGTTACCGTTCTATGTTTCAAACATACGAGACAGTCTGGTTGTTTCGGGAAACATTCAAGGGATGTCGATTCTTTTTTCTATATGGGTTTTATCGGTTGGGGTGGTAGGATTGCATCGCTACACGACTTCTTAGCATTACCACCCCAATAGCACTCAAATTAATCGGTTTTGGCGACAACGGCGACCACAGTAATTGAAATTGGAAACCGGGAAGGATTTAACGCAACCATTGTACTATACAAGCTTGCTCTTGGCAACTTCCGGCACTTGGGCATCGAGGGGATGTTGGGTCCTTTATGTTCAAACCGTTATGTGAATCACTTATTTTGCAGACTCATCGTGATATGGCGGTTTATTAGGATATCTTGTTTCATTGTAGTTTGGTGTAGTTTATGTTTTAGTGTTTGCCGTAGCTTGAGTGTGTCGGATGCAAACTTGTAAGTTGTTATGTATTGTGCTAAGTTGGTATGTAAAATAACAAATTATGTATGGATGTATAAATTTAAGTTGTTATGTATCAGGTTACGTTGGTATGTAAAATAACAAAATTTGTTTGGATGTATATACATTTGGACTACTGTGATTCTAGACAAAGCCAATGTCTTCCATAAGAAAGGTATAAATCCGACAACATCGTGATTACCTTCAAGAATGCACCCAACGTTCGGATCGGGGGACTCTGTTTGGTGATTGTGGTATCTGGGTATGCATATTCTTATACAGACTGTCACATGGGAAGTCATTAGCCGTCGATAACCCTGTACAGACAGTTGCCCTTGCATATCGTGAGCATATGTCTAATTTTTTTTTAAAACACAGAGTATGTGTTTGGTAGACATCATGTTGTCAATGTTGGTTGTAATTGTAACTGTTTGTAACAAGGGATGAATTTTGTATTAGGGTATGTAGTAGCTAACCGATGTATCAACTACTTTAATTAATGTGAACCCCAAACAGGATGTATTATTTTGTTAATATCGTTGTCATTAAAAGTGTTAGCATCGTTGGGTTTTGTATCGAGCTCTATTTAAAGAATGTATCGGACGGAGCGGTTCTCATTTCGCGAGATAAGTGCCCTTTCATGGTGGCCTTTTATTACAACTTATTAATTTTCTTTTTAAGTTATTTTTAACTAATGAAAAGCTTTTCATTTTTCAGAAGAAACAACTGCTGCAAAGTTAAAGAATGTACTCGATGAAAATCTTCTCATTTTGCAAGATAAGTGCCCTTTTCATGGATGTATTATTTAGGTTAACTATTTACTAATTATCTTGTTAACATATTTTTAAATGAAATATTCATCAGTGCGTTGATCCTTCTACCCGTGGCTTCAAGAATGCTTATATCCGTGGTTCCACTGACAGTGGAGAGGAAACCACGGCTAGTGAAGAAGAAACCACGGCTAGTTCAGAAGAAACCACGTCTAGTTTACAAGAAACCATGGCTAGTTCAGAAGAAGCCACGACTAGTTCAGAAGAAACCACGGCTAGTTTAACACAAACCATTGCAACATGTTACTTGTGAGGTAATTCAATCCAACAATAGTTAATATGCACACACTGTTATGGTAACCACAATCAAACCACAATTTAAAATTAAAGTGTGAGTGGGAAATAAATGTAATTCATACAAATTTAACAACCCATTTTATTCAATTCAATATCTTACAATCGCATTTCATGGGCCAAACACAACCACTACAAGAACACTCATAATAAGATAACGGACACATACTCTTGCAAAACACCAAACAACATAGAACACAATGAAAAGACACACACTTAGAGATCCATCAAGCCCCGAGTCTCTCGATAAAGATGGCATGGTTCGTGACATTTAGCTCCAGTTCCGTGAAAGGATACGCATCTGCATGATCTTTTGATCATCTTTACAATTACCCCTCAAATATTCAATGGTTTTTGAGCATGCACATTTCAACACTCTCCAATTCTTGAATGAAGCTAAGCCTTTCTTGATGATTTGAAGCAATCTTCCATAGCGCATTCAATTGTTGTGCCATCTGAACATCTTCGCAGAGGCTTGGTAGCAATAGAAGACTAACATATCGGGCCGGTTGTTAGAATTTGCATCCGCTCTAAGCTTATCACACCTAGGAAATCTAGACATTTCCTTATCCCAATACTTTATCACAAAAAAAAAAAAAAAAAATTGCGTTAACTAACAAGGTGGGCTTGGTGTCTTTAAATAGGCAAGCAACAAATACATACATTCTTATTAGCGTATTTGTATTATCATGGCGTAATTGATGTCCTCATAATATAGCATTTGTCACATGATGCACAGTTGCTCCCATATTATTGAATAACATCCAAATAAAATTTGTACAGACCTTTCAAATGCTTTAAACCCCATCCACATATTCTCCCTATATTTGTTTTTTTTCACTTACACATGGTCACAAGATTTACTATTTCTGAACAAACATCCAAAAGAGGACAAATTCTAGCTGGTTTTGCCATGGTCTTTTGCATTGACTAACCTTTCACAATTATTTACCATGAGAAAATACAAATACTTGGTTAATACAAACACAACGTTTTATTCATGACAAAACACAAATACTTGTTTTAAACTACACAACCATGTGCAGTAGTGTTTAACTTTAACATACAATTTCATTAGTTAAATAAAGAGAACATTGTACTAGTAATTATCCATGTTATTGAAATCATCCAAGTGATATGTATTTGATGATTCAGGGAGTGAGTTTAGGTTAATGCCAGAATTATCTATGTAACCCTCCCGACCGCTGTTACTTGCTTCACCATCCCAACGTACGGCATCCCAATCCAGGTAAATTCTCCCATTTTGAAAATACTCGTAGTCCGCTTGTGATTGTGGGTCATCTTTCAAGCGAAAATGAGTACCGACGTCGTTTACCGTTCCTTGTTCGGTGCCATCTCTTGCACAACTTCTTTACCATTGTCTTTCACGGTATTTGTTTTTTCGACAACAAATATAACCTATCTTGTCGAATAGTAAAAACATTTTAGATGCCCATTTGAATGAACTATCTAGGTTACATTTTCTGCGCAATGGTTCCATGCAATCTGCGGGTATGCCCTACGGCACCACACCTCCCACATTTTCTAACTTTTGGCTCCTCATTTTTGATGGGAAGCGATCTTTGTTTTAGGTCTTCTGCTGCCTCTTATCCATCAGCGGTTTAACCTTTTGCAAGTTACCCGGATCATGCCATTCGACTCTATTTCCAAAGGATACACCATTTCATGATATGTGCCTTTGAGTGCGTTTTGTAAACCATGTTTCCGCCCATTTATTCTGATTAGTCAATTTTCTTCTCACACGGCACATACATGACCACATGGTAGTCCCGAAGTTGCCATTTCTCGCTGCGTTATTCGTAATCAAAACCATACGAATAAACAACAATTACCGTAATTGACAACCTGTATATTGCAGGTACCTGCAATGCATTCATTCTTTACGAAATCAACAATATGACTATGACGATTGTCTATAACTTGGTACACAGCACACATGGCAATGCCTCTTACTTCCCAATTCGCACTCTTCCACATTCTATGCTCAACCTTCCTAGATGCCCACTTTGTAAGTTCAAATTCCGGTGCGTCTGCAAAATAAGCGTACATCATGTAACATTTATCGAACAAGTAAATGTGAGACGGCGAAGATATATACCGTAGTATTTTTCGCGACGTTCGAAATACCAATCTTGTAGAAGACGTCTGTAGTACTCCAAGAGCATAGTTATTGGTACCTTTCGGACATGCCTTGTTAATGAATTTATTGACTCCGCCTTTGTTTGACGTCAAATAATTGTATCTTTTCCACTGCGGTATGCTCTTGACCACTTTTCGAACCCGGCGTTTTCAAGTTTTTGTGACCGATTTTTGGAGCGAAGCTCGCAATTGCATTATCAAAATCTTGATCGTATAGCTTTTGCACACCTTCCGGTACAAAGCCTTATGCTTTTACGGGTGATATTACAATTCATCATCAAGTGGCGACAACAATAACCATGAAAGCAATTTGGAAACACTTGTGTCACACGCTTTTGTTATTGAATGATGCACATCGAAATAATCGCTTGATTAGGCACTTCACCAATGCATTCTTTCAACCACCCCAAAACAATGTCCGGAGCTTGGTGGTCTCACCTGTGCGACCGGTAGCGATTGGAATAATCGATTATTTCAGTCCATACCAACAAACAAGCATGTTGGTTCCGAGATACTTCCCTTTCAAATCGCAAACATCAATTATAATCAATGGCGCATGAAGGCTATAAAACTCGAATCTAGTGTCGTTAAGTATATATTAGTGATTAGTATCGTTAAAGCTTAATAAGATGTGTGTATAAGAATAATAATACTAAAAATACTAATACTAACAATTAATATAAATGTGTCGAAAACTTACCGCAAAACCAAATGCTACAAAACCATCTTAAATCTTCCGACTTCATCGTATCGATGTGTATTCTGGTCCCTTGTTTTTAGCTTTAGGTTATGACAATATAAAGCTAAGCGCTCAAACGATTGTTCATGTTTACCGTTCAACACCTCAAAAGCCAAATTCCTACCCCCAAGCTCGTTTGTAAAGCGTTTACTTTCCATTCAAGACTCGAGATCTCGTTGTATGTCCTTTCCGGTATATACCCTCGAGTATCTTTCAATTTATCGATTAGCAATGACTAAGTAATTTCATTGTCGCATTACGATGATTAGGATGTAATTCGGTTCTTGAACATGTGTGGACATTGTTGATGCTAGAAACAAAGAATGTGCTATCCATTTTTTTTACGGGTGTATATGTTCCATGAGCAGCCTTCATTTATACATTTCAAGCTGTACCTCGTGGGTTCAGATTTAATAACTTTGTATTCAAAGCGCTCAAGTAATGATTTCTTTCCAATAGTAAACATGCATTACCTTTATTATAAAATTCTTTATGTTTAAAAAAAGGTATCGGTTTTTGGGAATCGATGTTTTTAATTACGCTTGTGGTGCGGTTGGTGGCATGGGCATATTTTTAAATGAGTCTCTTTGCGACGGAGGAAGTGAATAATCGGGTTGGTGAAAAAGGTATCCTCGACCTTTGGTGTGTCATGGTAACTTTCATTGTGAGCGGCGGAAAATTCGGTCTAATGATAAATGATTAGAAGCGAAGATGATTTTACCTCGAAGGTGGCGGTTCTTTTGTTGAAATTAGCGAGAGATTGAGTTTGCTCATTCTTACAACATAGTTCACGAATGAAGTATTGGACGTCTTCATCATCAACCACGTCCAATTCCATGGAACCATCTTGGTAAGATAACGACTCTATCATTTGGTGTCTCTTTGACGTGAACCTTTTCTTCACATCGCAACTAGTTTATTGAAAGTGATATTTTAGGTAGTTTCACTCCATGTTTAGAAGAAGGATGCACTAAATAAACCTTAAAAGTAGAATTGTCATCGTAATCCATGGTTGTGTTTTGAACAAACTTAGGTGGAAAAAATTGTTGGACATTACAGTAAATTCTTTTTAGTAAGCCAAGTGCAAACTACCAGCCCTTTGTACTTGTGCATTTACTTAGGTTGCCCAACAATGTAAACTTTCTAAGGTTGCCCAAAATTATTGTATCAACATTGATACACTTTTATTATAAATGTTGTACTTGTGCCAACTGCCTAAGATTTACTAAGATACACATTTATTAACTTTCCTAAACTTGCCAACTGCCCACTGGCTGAAACTAGTAACTTATGCCAACTACATATACATTGTAATAAGTAATACCAATTTGAAAGTTGTAGTAATGTCTAACGGTAAAAATTCATTATGCTATAACTAGTTTTAGTAATATATTTAGGATTCTTACTTTTGTTTTTCAAAATTAACAGGGATTGTGCGTAAGCGTTTGTCTTTTGAAGTGGAACGACCATGTGATGACGTGATTCATGAAATATATAGCAAACAACTTAACAAAAGATCTAAGAAGGATGTGGCGAAAAAGGTGTGTTGGCGGTCAAGGAAATAGGTGACAATAATAAAGATGAGCACAAAAGTATAAATGGAATTGTTGATGGTGAGAAGTCGCAATATGAAGCATGAAGATGAAGCAATAATGGAACAACAAACCCGAACAAGATAGAATTTGAAGAGAAATGGAAGAGAGAATGCGGCAAGGCCGGAGCAGGAGGATCGTTACGTAGCATAGAATAAGGTCACCTTGGACAATCAAAAATGAAGGATAAATTTAGTAGAATTTAGTTAAAGTTAGGTTAACAACCTGCACACTTATGCATGTTTGTTTCCTAAACTTAATCTTACTTTAAGAAAACATGTAATATTCGATTATTTAAAGTTCATATAATTCACATTCGGACTTGCATGTTTGTTTCGGGCTTATATTCTTGGGAAATACGGAAACTCTGAATCTGAAGAGAAGAAATTGAAGTGAAATTGTTCATTCATTCATTCAAAAAGCAGTTCTGACTTCTGACTTACAAAATGCAATCAACTTCAAATGCCACTACAAGAAAAGAGTTATACAAGATATACTAATCCTAATCTAGTACATCATTCCAACATCTAAGATTTGTTGGATATGCATGATCGCTCACATCTTTCACACTAGATCTTTGGATATGCATTCGTGAAGTCTTGCATAACCACCCATTACTTCTTTCTCGATGGCTGGATATGCATGACTACTAGGACGAGGAAGCTTAGGATCAAAATGGGAAGGATGGATTGATGCAAATAATGATGATGAAGAAAAATAAAGTGTCCTTTATGCTTCATCTGTTGATTTCACCAAAAAGCAATCCATTCTCCTTCACCAAGCTCTTCCTCTATACGAAGTGTGAAGATGCACCAAAACATGGCGCAGGTAGAGCAAGTACCACCTCCCTTTCGGCACGAAGGTTGGGAGTAAGAAGGTATCTCAGCAGTGAGTTCTTCTGTGTTATCAGAAGAATCACTTGGATCCACTACACCATCATCTTCAGAAGAAGAGAGAAATGGGGATGTCAAAGGGCGAGGGTCATGTGGAGGTGTCCAGAACTGGAGAAAATCACTGGATGATGAGGATGATGGAGAAGAGGTTGGATTTAGAACCTCTGGTGAAGTATTCATGGTCAATTTTTGTTTATTGTGTTTGTGATGAAACTAGGGTTCATAATGGTAATTGGGGATAAAATGGTGTGAGAGAAGTATGCATTGGGAAGATTTTATAGCCGGGTTAAAGGTTTCTTTGTAAGTTAATGCGAGTTGTTGGCGATAATTCTAGAATCTTACGAAGATATCCAAGTCTTGGGTTGGTTTCTCTTGAGCGCATAACTTGAGATTGGATATATGTTTCTGCTGAAGTGTTAAAATTGCGTGAGGTCAGAGAAGCTGTACACGTAAGTAAGGGTCAACCAAAACTACCATTACTTTTGACTATTTCTATACACCTTCTACCCAACACTCTCTCTCACTTCCACTTCAAAATATCCCACTTCCCTCTTCTAATACAAACAAAACCCTCAAAGATACAAGAATCATAACCCTAAAATATCAATTCATCAAATGGCTCTTCAATTCAAGAAGGATCACAACAAAGTTGCGTTCTTGGGAAATGCAAAGGTGATGAGTCAGATGTATGTGCCTATGGTGGAGTTCTTGAAAAGAACAAAGATTCACTATGCCTAACGCATTCTCCCAACCACATTTATGAAACGTTGGTCAAACAATTTTGGGCTTACGCTTCCACACGGAGTGAAAAGGAGATTCGGCCATGATTGGCGGACAGTATGTAGTAGCAGAGGAGGCGATAGGACGAAGCTTCGCTTGGATGATCTTGATGGGGTATTTCACTCAAGATCGAGGATATACTCACGGTGAGAGCTATTGGGTATCAAGGTACTAGGGTGACATATGGTTGAAGAAGTACTTTTGCCCCAGTGGAGGTTCTTGGTTCACGTTGCTTGATGCTTTAGCAACAAATCTGGAGCATGGGATCAATTCTCTTCACAATTGGCATACGGTATAGTGTGTCTTTCACAAGGTTAACTTATAATTTTTCAAAGTTTATTTTTGATAATTTGGTTGAAAATATCAATAGGAAACAACATAAGTTTTAATGTACCTAGATTCTTACAAATAATTATAGACACCTCTACCCAAACCCAAGGCTTTTATGAAGTAGGAGCTCTTACGACCAAACTCTTTGCCTCTATGAGAACTAACTTTGAGGGGCGCATTATCCATTGTGAGGCTATGTTGCCTCGAGACAATATCGGCTTTGTTGAGGAGAATGTTGCTAACATTGATGAGGGCCCTCCTTTTCTGCTGAAGCTTCTCATGTTGCACAAGACCGACCTCCACCAACACCGACTCGGCACATTGTCCTAGTCCACCACAAGCACAAGATCCTCTTGATGATTTTGAGTCGACCTAAGCAGTTGACCACACTTAGTCCTCGAGGATACCTATTGATGAGATACCTATTGATGAGGTACCTCCCATTACCACAGAGCAATCTGTGGTGGAGAGGACCCTATTACTCTCTCATCATCTATGCTCTTGTTAGTGGTGTCACGGTGAGGTATTTAGTCGAAAAAGGAGCTTGCGAGACCAAGTATTCTCTTGGTAGTAAGATTAATGACTGCAATATAAAGTTAAGGAATTAGAGGACAAACTAGAAAAGACCAACAAAAGGAAGCTTGTGGTTTCTTACGAAGAGGAAGAGGAAGAACATCGTTATGAGTCTCTTGATATGTTAGGCGATGTATCTATCAATGATCCTTCATCGGCAGTTGCGAGAATCTCCAAAGAAGAAGGCACTGTTCTTTATCAAAGGAGAAAGAGATCGTCCTTGAATAAAGCATCTCTGAAGTCTCAAGGATCGAGCTTGTCAAAGCTGCATTCTTGATACCCCAATGGAGGATGTTGCAACTAAACTTGGTCAATCTTGATCATACAAACACGATCGGTGTCCTCTCTTTGAAGTACACTCGCAACATGTTTCTTGAAGAAGACTTGGGTGCTTCTCTTGAAATTCACATTATCAATATTAGCGATGATGATTGTGCTAAGGAGCCTTCATCTCACACCCGTACTTCAAAAGGATTCTTTGGGAATGAAGTTGCACCAAAGACCAAAAGACCAAAGTTTGTTGAGATAGTGGATAATGTTGATGATATTCCACCAAAGAAGATCTCGGTGGTTACATCTGAAGAAATTCCTCAAGCCACTCCTTCATCGACAAGGTGCCTTCTGTGAACCATCTTTGGTTTCTTTGAAGCTCATCTGAAATTGCTAGCTCATCGACAAGGCTCGATCTGTTTGAACGATCGCCATTTCTTGAAGCACCTATTGTACCGGCTCCCACTCCTCTTGTCGCATCTGTTGGCTCGAAGATGATGAACCATCTTTAGGTATCTATAAGGCGGTAGGAGAAAGAAGAGGATGGCCAAAGTAACTCCCTTGGATCTTGAGGGCGATGAGTCAACCTTTATCAAAGAAGGGTCTTCATCGATTTTCTGATGGAGATCCAAATGTCTTGGTCAATTGGACATTGATAAACAAAGAACTCAATGTCATGCATCGAATGGATAAATCTTCAATGGAGTTCACCTTTTTGAAGGAAATACTTCATTTGGTAGACAGGGCAGACTTGCTTTCTTTGTACACTCGTGTCACCTCCCATTACTGCAACAATGCACCACAAGGTTCTGGGATGTTCTTATTAGGAGATCTTCATGTCCTGTTTAGCTCTCAATCTCCTAATGATAAAGGACACGTCATATGGCGAACTCGCATTTATGGCGAGTTGAGTCACGGAGATTCTATCCTCGCCTCGTGTGCATCTAGTTGAGGCGAAGGGTGGAATCACGATCTGCATGTTCGTTGAGAGAATTTATCCATTGTCCAAAGACTTATGGAGAAGATCTTGACTAACAAGTTGGAAATTCCTCCAAATCCGTGGGGAATGAAATACCACAAAATTTGAACAATGGTTAGGCGATTAAGACTCGACTCCTTCAAGAACAAGTTGCATCATCGTGTTCTTAGTTTTTATAGCTTGTATTTACATTCCGCTAAAGAATCTGAGTTGTAGAGATTTTCTATTAGTTTGGTTGTATTTACATCATCGTGTTATTAGTTATTATAGCTTGTATTATAGCTTGTATTTACATTAGGCGTTCAGCGGATGAGTCGATATGTTATGGTTACGCATTAGATGTTCAGCGGATGAGTCGATATGGTATGGTTACACATTAGGCGTTCAGCGGATGAGTCGATATGTTGTGATTACACATTAGATGTTAGGCGGATGAGTCGATATGGTATGGTTACACATTAGGCGTTCAACATATATATTTGGAAATTATTCATTTATTTATAAAACTGCATCAACCTATGCAGTGATGTTTACTTTCCATTCATACAATCATCTAATAAGGACTACTATCAAATGGGTATAAGGTGTTAGTTGTTGTGTAGTAAATGAAGTCATTGACTATTTGTCTTGTTGTTTAGCACTTACTATAAGTGGGTAGATGGTTGTGGGCATTCCTAAAGAATGCTGTTTGTGGGAAAACAACAGCAAGTGCAATTTTTTTGGGCAACCCACGGTTAGTATGTTTCTAACCACCCCTGTGTTTGGGCAACTCAAGGGGCTGTTTTGTAACATGTTGATCTATTAGTATATAATCCCCAAATCACTGCGCTATCAAATTAATCATCTTTAAACACTTGAAATTGGCGCATATCACAAACCCTAACAACTCCCAAACTGATAATTAAACGTGGTTTACATCCAAAGGACACAAATGCCGACAGAATATCCCACCACACACAGCGTCGTTGCATACCTAACCGAGAACAATCATCTTGAAGGGTTCCATGAGATGATTGCTTTTCTCAAACACACACCAATTCACTATGCAATAAGTGTACAACCTATCATTGTTGAAGAATACATTAATCAATTTTGGTTGAAGGCAAAAATTCAAAACGAGTTGGACCGAGGTTATTAGGAGTCTTGTTGATAAGAGCGAGATAATAGTCAACGAGGATGTGATTAGGGATGTTTTGAATTTGGATGATGATGATGGGGTTGTCAATTTGTCGATGATGATATTTTCGAGGGGTTGCAAAGATTGGGTTATGAGAAAAATGTGGAAAGAATTAAGTATCATAAAGGTATGTTCTCACCCCAATGGAAGTTTTAATACATACTTTGTACGTGTCTAAGCAACAAGACCCTTTGGGTTTGATGAGTTTCCATCAAAAATAGCAGCTAACTTGTCATATGTTTATCACGGGGAGGGTGTTTAAGCGGTCTAGGTTGATCTTTGAGGGTTAATAAAGAACATTAAAGAAAGGGTAAATACTACTTATATCCTAGGTTTGTTCAATTAATAGTCGAGAAAGCAGATCACGGCACCCATTCATCATAAAGGGAGTATGAGGTACATCATATGTCTCCTAGGGTGTTTACACACTTGAGAAAAAAAATGACAAGTTCTCAGGAAAGATTACACCTTTATTCCCTAATATGCTTAACTTTGCGGACATTCACGAAAATGAGGAGGTGCTTGAATCCCAACCCAACCAAAGCAATGATGCTCAACCCACTCCGACAACGTCGAACATCTTGCTACACCAGCAGGATCCAATGCTAAACCATTACCTTTACGAATCACAAAACACCCAAACCAATGATCTTGCTCCCCTGCTACCACCGAACCTCAACCCAATGCCGTATCGGATCCGGGTGAGAATATTATAGAAGTAGTTAATGAATTGAAGGCTAAATGTACACAAATGGAAAATACAATAAGTAGGTTGAAGGAAAGGGTTTATGTGTTGGAGAGAGTAAGAAGACCAAGGTTTGGTGCATCTAATAGAGTAATGAAGATGACTAAGAAAGGCAGGTCCTCAAAGGGGAGGAGCAAAAGCATTTGTTCAGGGGAGGAGGTAAACATGGTTGTTGACCTTAATGAAAGCACTGATGCGACCTTAATGACAACCACGGTCCCACAAACACCCAAGGAAGTTGAAAAAGAGGTTGCCGGTACATTGATGAAGTTATGTAAAAGCTTACCGAGTCGGACTGGATCGGGTACTGCACATTTTCCTATTATACTTAGACCCACTGGTCCTAAACCCTTGGCTAAACCTTTGGCTAAAGGTTTGAAGGTTGGAAGCGAAATTGATAGAGGAAGGAAAAGAACAAATGGTAGAACCTTTTAATGTTGCGAGTTGAAGGCGAAGAGGAAGAAGTTGTGCATCTTTGTATCTAGTGATGATACAAATGACATCACTTCTTTGTAACATCGAGGTTATTTCATCAACGATTCGTCGGATACACATATTGGTACTACAACCAGCGATAGTACGATTATCACAACTCTTGTAACACAACCATCGCGGGAGAAGGAGGTTGCAGTCTGTTCTTGAACTTATGTAGAACCTTAGCAATTCACGATTACATTATTGCACTGTTCCCATTGTAATTGAACCTCGGAAATAAACAATTGGCTAATACTTTAAAGAATGGGGAGGCGGTGAATAAAGTAGTAGATCAACGAGACATAGGAAAGGGTGAAGCTATTTACGAACACGAAGTAGATGAACTTCAATTTGATAGTACGGAGGATCGATATCACATGATCGTGAATTATCAATACAATTGGATGAAAATTTTAAAGGTGAATATCTAGCATTAGAAAAAAAAGAAAGAACAAGATGAAGCGACTATGAGAGTGATTGAACAATTGAACAAGGAACAAGCATTTGTCGAGGTTACGAAATGATAAAGTTGGAATGGAGTAATGAAGAATGGGCACTATTAGATGTTCCATCAAGGTCAAAGGTTCTTCTTTGCGAGGCGAGACAAATGCGAGAAGGAGAAGTGTCGTACCATACAATAGTAAGAATAACAAACCTCCAACTAGGGCTCAAAGGAGAAATTTCATGATCTCAATTCTCAACAACGTGGAATTTTGCAAAGGCAAAGATTTGAAAAAATGGACGGACGAAGAGATTGAAAAGCTGTATGAACGTTGGTTAAGAATGAAAGATGATTTCATTCCTATGAATTCTGATAAAGAAGCTGATTGGATCAACAACGAACAAAAGCGAATGGCAGAAATTCGGGAAAATGTGCGTTCTAAGAAACAGAAATTGGATGAAGGGATGGAGAGGGAAGAAAGAATGGATTTCTATCTTAAGGTGAGTGATATACAAGAGCCGATTAATTGTACACCACTAAACGCAGGTCAACCAGTTAATGATTTGAAAATAATCGCGACAATGGTAGAAGTGATTGAAATAACAAGCGGATGGATGCAGTAGATCGTAGATTTTGGAAGCTTGTTTTCTTTCTATCAAAGAGGATTTGGAGCAGTTATGGAAAGTCATTGATTTTAGATATGGAAAGCATGGGCCAAGCTGGAGGATTAGCAAGGTTGGTGTGGAGATCGATGAAAAACATGTGTCAACCTAATCCATCGGACAAATTCGGAAACAATTTGAAGTAGTTGAATGGATGCTTTATGAGCATTCAGTACATCTTGTACAATCTACTAAGGATAAGTTTTCATGTTTATTGATAAAGCCTATCCATTGTCCAGCTGTTGCCGGAAAATGTTGGGCGAAGCTTGATCCACAAGGAACCATATCAACAAATCAATGGTAGATCAATTGCTATTGAAGATTCAAAAGATTCTTTGGTGTACAAGGTCCTTTGGCAATAAAACTCTCAAGGAAGGTTAAGTAGAATGGGTGGTGTATCGTGAAAGAATGTCTGAGACGGCTGGTGGAATTATTGTTGGAACCACGGCAAGTATGAAGAAACCACGTTTATAATAACTGTTGAAACCACGGGTAGTTCAGAAGAAACGACGGCTAGTATGAAGAAACCACGGCTAGTTCAGATAAAAACCACGTCTAGTTGAAAACATACCACGGCAAGTATGATCAAAACCACGGCTATAAGGACTGTTGAAACCACGTCTAGTTGAGATGATACGACGGCTAGTTTAGAATAAACCACGGCTAGTAGAAGATTGGAAGCTGGTTTAAATGTAATATCGTAATTTATATGTAATCAGGTTTTAGTAGTGATCCTTAGAACTTAAACAAGCAATAATAATATCAACTAATAATATTTACAAACATTGACAAAACATTTTGGATATTCTGATTTATCATTCCAATAGTTACTACAATTGATTATACATACACAAAGAATGACCATTCCTTATGAGCTAACATCTTTATGTACGAATTATATACATACTTAGTCAATGAGTGTTGACGATACAACAACTTGTAATAAATATAGTCAATGACCAGCATACTCAATCTTGTATTTCCATAGGTACTCAAACATTCTTTCACGATAGGCAAGAGCTGTTTCTGCAGGATCGTCAGACTCTAATGGCATGTTATGAGTCAGCCTATATAGGTTAATGCAAGACCATATCCATGATCACCGTATTGACTGTTTGTTTGGGGCGTCAACACATTTTGAAAGCTAATCCGATGGCGTTGATATCTATGCCTTTTCTTTGCAAAGACTCCGTTTCATCTAGTAATTTTGGCGCCAATCTTGAAATTTTGCGGGCATGGTATCCTTCCACGGATCGTCTGTTTGTAAAGGTGAAGCGAATCATACAATGTCAAAACACCGTCTTGATATCGCTCTCCTACCGCCCGGTGCTTGTCGGGTTCGTTTATTGGAAATAGTACCTACATCATTTATGACATCGGCATAACGCACCATTGAACATTTTCGAGACACCTACGGCAATATGGAAAGAAATAAATACCTTTTCAACATTAGCCCAAGGCACGGGTACTTTACACCATTTGCCCAATAGGTTCGTACCAGTCATTAACTACTTGAGTGTGAAAAGGGACCCACCATAGCCCGGTCGGCATCGATGGTCGAAATGCCACAACAAATCTACCCATATGTCAAGGTCTTTGTTTACACAATTGGGCACATTATTAAAAACATGTGGGAAGCACAAAGAAACATTTATGGTAGAATACTAACAAGCGATTTTATCGCACCTCGTCCTCGACCATCCATCCTTGTTTGCACCGTAGCCAATAGCAGTCCCAAAACCGGAGATCGGCAATAGTGTCTTCATTGCCCATGGGAAAATAAACCTAGTACCATTATTCTCTTTCAAAAATTTTTGAGCGGAACATGGCACGATTACCTTTTGGTTTTTCTTCCAGTCCAGTTCTCGTGATTCTAAATTATTAAAATTAACTCTTTTAGTTAATGTTTGTATTACAAAGTAAGAGACATATAAGTTGACACGGTCAAATACCTCCACAAACGGTTCCAATGTATCATCAAAATGGAGCGTTAGGAGGGATGGGGTTTCACAATTAATCCGTCTTTGACGCCTTCTCTTTGGAGTAGTGGTGGTGGAGTAGTATAGGGTGAGGTGCAATATCTCACGGCTTCCTCTTACGTTTAAGGAGTTGAAAACTAATCGATATTTGCGACCTTTAAAAATAAAGCGATTCATCTTTTAACAAACAACTCGACTATCAAACAATTAAATAACTTCAATGCTCATTTGTTATTCTCGGCATAAATTTTTTTAGTCATGACTAACCATGTGGTGTCTATTTTAAGGACAAGAACAACAAAGCATATTTGTTTGTTCGGGGCCCTTTATTATTTTCAAAAGTAAATCCCTCGCAAAGTTGACTATGTATGTTTAACTATTTACATGTGACTTAGCGCGTGGTGTCTATTTAATAGCGAAACCATGATCTTATTGTTAACCATATTTCCATCAAATATTTGCTCCTATCCATTTCGGTTTCATAACAATATTTCGATAACATTAATTGATTTATGTCGAGTTCTAAAGGAGTTAGGTTTGAGGAAAACCACGATGAAAGGAGTGGTCGATAAAGGTAGCAAGAGGTAATGTTTCACGAAATATATGAATTATATGGACGGATCTTGAACCAACTTACCGATTACCGGTGAAGTGCTAGAAGACATAAGAAGAGAGATATACGGTATTGAAAAAAACAAGTTATAGAACCAATGGCGTTGGTAACTCTAAGCAATCACAAAGGTTGGGAGCCAATCGCAAGATGTTGGTCCTAGTAGCCGTGAAACTAATGTTCGGAAGCAAATGAATTGTCGTAAGACACTCAAGCGATCAAGTCAACCATAAGTGAAAAGAAAATAGTTTGCATGTTTCCTATGTTGTAAAAGTGATGTATTAATGAAAAGATAAATTAATATTTTAATAATTATATCAAACTGTAGCACATTGTAAAGATAAGATAAGATTCTTTGCACACAGTAAAAGACAATATTTTATTCTAAGTGAAGTACAGCACAATGTAAAAGATAAGATTCTTGTTACTGCTACATATCCTACTACATAATATTTTCCTAGTTTCTGGTCTCTTATTATCACAGATCTCACTTTCTTCTCTCTTATTCTCGCTCAAGAACAATGGCAGCACCAAATGGAAACTTTCAAAATGATGAAGAAGAGTACGAGTTTGTCTTAAACAACGATTTGCTTTTTGACGCAGTGTTAGATGCTTTTGGGGAAGAACCAATGTCAGAATATGGTTCATATAGGCAAGTGAGTGTGTGGATGAGGACAAATATCCTTACTTGGCTGCGTCGCCAAGACTTCTACTGGGATGAGATTTATGGAGTTGATGAGGAAGAGGAGGAAGAATATGAAGATGAGGAAGATCTAGAGAATGAGGAGGAGGTGGCGGTGGTGCGGCAAGGTCGAGATAGTGCGACAAAATGAGGTAGAGGAAGAGTTTCAAAGTGAGGTGATGCGACAAAGTGAGGTGGTGCAACAAGCGGGAAGATGATAACAACCCGGTGGAGCAACATGTGAATAATCCTACATTATTTGAAAATATTTATAATTTGGAAAATAGGATTACTAGTCTTGAAATCTTGTTTCAACGACTCAAAGCAATTAAGAAAAGCAAGGGGAGAGCTCGGAACTAAAATGTAGATTATGATGATGGTCATTTATGTATTTAGTATCATATTTGTTTTTAGGTGTCGAAAGCTGTTTTAATGTATGTTTATGTGCTATCTATGCAAATGTATTAATGTATATAGTAATCAAATGAAAGCGAGGACTTGTTTGTTGATAAGATAATTAAATGTACCTTGACAACATCCCGCCCATCCTCATCATCAATGCATATAACTTCAACGGGTTGTGTATCGCCCTTCCATAACCGTTTCCTCAACATCCATATCCAATGTGTCTAATTGTGGAGCAACTTGCGGCGGGATCATAAACGTTGTCTGGGTAAAGCCCTGCTGCGACCCACGGGTCTAACAATGTAGCGTAAAGCTGCACAAACCATTCCCACCAAAGAGGTGGCCGCAAACAACAATTTCTTTACCCTTGCCTTGTCATTATCTTTTACCGCACCATTCACATCCATCGATTCCTAGATAAAGGGTATGTGGGTTTGATTTTGAAATAGAATAAAATAAAGAAGGGAAAAAAAACAATATATATATATGCGTCGTCAACGGGAGTTGGATCAAACCCATCATAAGCAATGTCGAGAACTCATCATTCAAATTTGGTAAGGCGACAAAATCAAATTTGTTATCCACACGCATTATATTGTTGGAATGATGAGCATCGTCAAGACCTCCCGATAAAGCGACTTTCATAAGTTGGGACATAGGCGGTAAACTCATCGGAATCGGCATACAACAACACGCTTGTCGCCGGATCCTCGTTACTCTGGTAGGGTGTGTTCATCGGTAGTAGCCAGCGGTTTGTTGCCATCAACGATATCCACTGTAAAAAGTTAACTTACTTAGGCAATCAAAGACACCATTTTGGTGGAATGAAGTAACAAAATTCAAATAACGGGTTTTACCTTAATCTCACCAACATCATCTTGTGACTTTATTCCTAAAGCATCCTCAATTACCACAATTCTCTTTTATCTGTTGTGTAACTCACATAAGAGTGTGATACACCAACTACTCCTACCGTGCTTCTATAGTACCAACCCGGGACTTAAGGGTTTAAGCTCGGCACGAAAGTCATCTTTATCTAAGGTATGTGGCGATTCCGCTTTGTCACATTTGATCCCATCTGCAACCTCAACATTACCGGCTACAACATCTTCAACCTTCTCGGGCTCATTCATATTCAACATTTCACCAAGCCCAACAACAATCTCTTCTTCAACGACTTTGTCATTGACACTAGGCGTTTGACCTTACGTAACTACTTCATCGGCGTCACACAAAGGGACATTTAAATCGGCTTCAATTCCACGCATACATCCGGACCAGCCATACGCCTCTTCTTCCACCATCGGTTGGTCGACCAACTCTTCTCTTCTTTCAACAAGTTGGGAATCTAGTTGACGGATGTACTCCATCTGCGAATGTACCACGGACAACTCGGCTCGGCATTTGTCGGTACAATCTTACGTAGTGGTGCAAGCACGAATAACAAAGGAGATAGTGATATGCTAAATGGAATAAAAACATACAACGATTAACTAATTTTGGGTTTTACTTACGGATCAAATAAAATTGTATAATGTTTTTTCAAAGTTTTTACTTTGGACCAAGCTAGACAACGTGGGATCTTCTCGGGTCTTTGGTCCGAGCGGGGCTGTTTGGGAATGTCTCCATAATCCAAATCTGAAAAAACAAATACATTGAATTAAGAGTTAGTGATTGTGATTATAGTGGTTGTGATTATGGTTGCGGTGGTTAGGATACCGGTGGTGTATATGTAGTAACGGGGATACAATTACATAACGTGTTGTTGCGGTGGGTTCTTGAACTAGCGGTGGATGAAGACACATTGTCGATGGTTTCAACCAGCTGTTTACAAATGATTTCTATGTATTTATCTAATGCCAAACCATCAACCATAACATCCTTAAATCTACACAAACACTTACGACGACTACGAACAATGCCTAGGGAACCAAGCCAATGGCTAATGAACAATGCCAACACATTATTAAGATTAACCATCGAATATATACAAGCACAAATAATGTATGTTACAAGTAAAATCTAACCTTCAACACCCATGTAAATCCATACTGATTGTATGTTTGTTCTTTTTGGATCTTTTGGAGCAGGCTTCTTTGATTACGCCTCAAGATGCCTAGGAACAACATTCACCGTTCTTTTATACGAGATGAGCCCACATGTATTAGCCCATGGATACTCATTCCATACACAAAAATCCTCAACATTCCTTAGCAAATGGTCGGGAACATTAAACCTTCCTTCCGACCGATAAAGACAAATGTTGCAATCACCAACAAAGCAACCCTCACGGCATCTTCATCGGATAACAATTCCCACCTTTCCGCCGACTTAACCAGCGACAAAAGGTCATCACCCTTAACTTTTTGTTCTTAGTTTTCTTTTATCGAAACAACCGATCAAAAAGGACTATATGTTAAACCTTTAACAACATGGCGTGGTCACTTTCACTATTATCTCGGTCTAAGCGAAACCCGGTTAGAAGACTAAATTGTTCACGGCCAAAATCAAAACATTATCACCTAGTACAAAAGTTAAAGGTGGACAACAATCGATAACTTTTGACACCTCAGCTGCATTTTGATATAAATAATGGTATAAGTGGTTGTCGGGGAATACTTAGGAAAATCTAACCAAGGGCCAAAACGGTTTCTCTAAACAATTTCGTTCTATTAACATTGATGCACCTTTAATAGTAGCAATATGTTCTAATCTAGATCTCACCGTTAGCTTTGCATCAAACATGTTCGTGGTTGGATTCTTGAGATGTTGAAGAAGCTGCGATTATTTGTAGGAATATCGTCGGATTGCTTTGAATGTACGAATATCGTCGTTTGGAAGAAGAACTATTCGGGGAGTAGGATTAGGCGTTGGATTATTGAGTTTGAGAGGAAGGATATCATTTAAAGTTGTGGATGATTTTTCGACTTTGAGAGGAAGGTGTGTGTGGGGTAAAGGGTGTGTGTTTGGGATGATTTGGGTATTTTGTGTTTTGTATTTAGGTGTATTAGGATAATAAATAATTTTTGAGATATGTAATTTGGTTTATTAAAGGTGTATTTGTATGGTATAGAGTGGTATTTATAGAGTTGCTAGAAAATACATATGTGTGGGGCAAGTTTCCCAACTTATTTGCATTTAAAATTGGTTTTATAGATAGTTCTTAAAATACATATTTGTGGGGTAAGTTGCCCAACTTATTTGTATTTATAAAGTTAAAAATATAAATTTTGATTTTTCACTAAAAACAAAAATTGTGATTCTTACGTATAATAGGTCAAAGTTGCCCAACAGACAAAGTGTTAGTTTTGTCTTATGTAAGTACAAC
Organism: Chrysanthemum lavandulifolium; assembly: GCA_022545495.1. Taxonomy (NCBI): domain Eukaryota; kingdom Viridiplantae; phylum Streptophyta; class Magnoliopsida; order Asterales; family Asteraceae; genus Chrysanthemum; species Chrysanthemum lavandulifolium. The sequence goes on from CM040243.1 coordinate 275,375,059, forward strand.
GTGGGCCCAAATATTTGATAGAGTTGCCCATGGGAGAGTTGCCCGTGGGGCATTTTGAAGTGAAAAAAAAGTGACATTTGGGGTAAAAAAAACCTGGGCGTTTAAAAATTTTCCTATAATTTAATACATTTCTAGTAGTAATCGGTTTTTGCAAAATAGTCTTATAGTAGTACTAGCGAGGTACCCGCGTGGGACTGCCATGACTATTTTATGGTGAACAAATGTTGTTCGATTACGTTTCTTTATAACAATAATCGTACAAATTAATGATAATATAAATCTAAATCTGGTAAACATTCTTGGTTGGGAATGTCTTGGGTCCATGTTCTCTTTTCACAACACATTTTAATTACATTGATTACTATTTTATATTAAAAATTTGTGTTTATGATGATTGTACGTTTAGCTTTATGAGTTTGTATATTTCGGTGAAGGGGTTAATTAAATTATGTATTAATTGTATGTGTTGAATTGTGTTTTTTTAGTTTTATTTGTGCTTCAAATACTTGTAAATTATGCTTGTTTACTTGTATTTGCTTAAAAATCTATTTTAGAAAGTCTTAAAAAAATTAATAAGAGGGAGGTATCAACATGCTTTATAAGTAGTGGGCCTTTGGTCGATCTGTTTTTTACCCGTATTCTTAGGTGTAGGGGTGTTCATCGGTTCGGTTATCTGTTTGTTCGGTTAATTTTTTTTTCTAGGTATAACCGAAAATCGAACCGAACCGAATTCAAATTTAACTAAACCGAACTGACAATCGAACCGAAAACCGAAAACCGAACCCCCAATAACCGAAAACCTAACCGAATAACCGAATTACCTAAATTTAATATTTTATTCATTTATTTATATATTTTTTGAAAAAAATAATTTTCAAGCTTAAAAGTATTATATATATATATATATATATATATATATATAAAGTTTTAATATATTTTTTAATATAAATATATAAAAATATATATATATTTATTTAATTTGGTTTTCGGTTTGGATTATTAAAATCATAACCGAACTGAAAATCGAACTTTTATTTCGTTTTGGTTCGGTTTTGGCAATTTCAGTTCGGTTACGAGTTCGGTTCGATTATTTTTGGTTCGGTTCGGTTTCGGTTTTTGGTTTATTCGGATATTAGCTAAGCCATGAACACCCCTAGTTAGCTGTATAATGTTTGGATAAGAAAAGAAGCTGCAGAAAAAAGGAGTGGACACCTGGACACATATTTAATGGATAGATACACATGACATATAAAGCTGCAAGTTTTGATGACTAATCAACTATCCGCTATTTGGTTTCTTATTAATTTATATTGTATGCATATCTCTCTTTTTTTTGGTTAGGTTAAATCAGATTCAAAATGAAGAAGATGATCTTGGATACAACATGTACAGGAATAATATTTTTTTTGTACCTTTTGTTAATTTTGTACTATTATTTATGATGATTGATTTATTTTTTATTTAATGTGTTTTCCTTTTATCCATAGGTAAGCGGTTTAGGCACTACCAGCAGCGACAACAATCGAAGGTATGACCCCAATATATTGTTCTATCTTCTTTATGATTTTTTGTCATAAAAATTAATGTGTTTCCGCTACATCAGTTATTTAATCGTTTTTGATACCTAACTTGAGTAAACCCATTACTTTTTGGTTTATTGATACATAATATTCTATACTATAAGTCTATAAGAAAGACTTGAAATTACTGTAACCCTTCCAAACACGGCCACATGTGCTAGCTGAGGTAAGCTTTTGTTTTTATTTTTTCTAATAACTAACTAGACTCATTAATTAACTAATTGTTTGTTTGTTTGTTTATAGGTCACTCACTTCAACTACAAGCTCAACAACACCTATCTACTCAACAAGAAGATGATCTTAAAAACGTCAACTGGAAATCGAGGTTAATTTCTTTGTTTATTTCTTTTGTTTTATTCCATTAATAATTACTACAACAGTAATTAATAATAACGACATGCCCAACAAGTGAAAACGAGGCTAATGTTTCATTATTTGGATTTTCTGTTCAAGCTCAAATATTGCAAGTTATTAGGATTGATTTCCTTTTGTTTCAGGACAATTTACGAGGGGTTGTTGTCATTAGGACTCATGTACAAGCTGCGCCTGGTATGCTTACTGTAAGTTCTATCTTTATTATGAATATAGGGTTTAGATATTCATATGGGATTTGAAAAATCTTTTGTTTCATAGTTTATCATATATTTGTAGCCAATGGAGGGGGTTTTGGTTTTGGTATGTGGCTGCAATTACAACACGGTGAGTAGTCATGATTTGATTGTGTAGTTGTCGTTTAAAGATTATGCTTACTTTAGAATCTCAGTTTCATTATGTTTATTACATTTTTTTAAAAATAAACATCCTCGGCAACTTTCTGAATGGCATGTCTTGCTTTTTACAGGTTTATCAATGAGTGTTGCTGTTGATGATTTATATTACAGTATCATGTTCGGCACAAGCTTAAATGAAATGTCGTTAGTTCGTTTAAGTCTTCTATAATAAACTATATATATTTATTTGTTATAAGTAGGATTTTATTATCATTGATTGGTTTAAATGTTTGATTGTGATTTTGGGTAGGGCAGTAGGAAGACTGATTCAGTGGATATTCATGATATCAATCCCATATTTCATCTTTTTTTTATCACTGGAAATCCAGGTACAATATGTTTTTTGTGAATACGAAAAGCTATTCTATTTTTCGAAACATTAGGCACTGTGTATCGCTCATGATTTTTGTTATCGTATGTATAGTTGTAGCACCATACGCTCATTCCACAAGAGTATCAAAACTAATCACTGAAGATGTTGGAGAGGACAATGATGGTGATGGTAATGTTACAAGCAATGAAAGATTGACACGACAACGGTGGAAAACAAGGCAAACACTTCAACAAAAGCAGGGTTGTTGGAGCAGGATAATGGTGAAGGAATCAGTTGATGGCGGCAGTTGTGAGATTAAAAGAAACCCACTCGAGCGGAAGTTGAATCAAAGGTATGATTGTAGTTTAATGGTTATAACATGTATAGGTGAGAAAAGGTCAGGCAGACTACAAGTGAGCAGGGTTTCGGTTTATCTGAAGTTATAAACTGATTTACTAAATTGTGTATAAATTTGATTTTCTTGCAGTTGCTACTCCTAAGCAGATATGGGAGGTTATGCGAGTTGATGGCCTTGCTAAGTTGCAAATGCGAAGTGAAAAGCAATCTGCAGGTGACTGCTAATGTTTTATTCACAAAAGTTAAACTTGCTTTTTAACATATTAAATAATAACATTTGCCAACTTAGGTGCATTTGGGGTAACAAGCGTACATCGTTTTCGTAACCGTAATTTGCAGGTGGCTGTTAATGTTTTAATCACAAAAAGTTCACTACTTTTTAATATGGTGCCGTTTAGGTTCATTTCGGAGTACTAAATATTTGTCGTTTTCGTAACCATTATTTGCGGATATATGGATGCCATACACGAAGACTTCTATCTTCTAAGACAATCAGATTGAAGTAGGTTACTTCCCACAGACGTCACAACTTATTTCTTCAATATATGCTAAGTAAGGTGATTGACATACGCATATGAGCCACAATCTGACTTTTCTATTTGAAGACATTTAAATTCAGGAACCAGACCATTTAAGTACTCAAGGTCTAGCCGACCCACGTAATTTTTAGGATATGCATACGCATTATACAACATAATTCACAGAATTGGATTTAAGTTCGACAAAGGTCTGGGCTTTCTATCATCTCTTCTTAATGTCTACATCATTTCTGCAGTTCGTTTATGGTGGCCGCGAAATAGCATTCCATTCTTTCACTACAACAAAATAGTAACTTACTCACACTTATTAGAGCATGTAGTCACACTTTAAAGTGTGAAGAATAAAAAGTTCACGCTAGTAGGCGTGTGAACCAATTAGGTGTAGCAAATATTTTCACACTTTATGTGTGAAGTTTTATGAATATTTTCCACACTTTTATGTGTGAGGGTTTAAAACAATTCTTCACACTTTTAAGTGTGATGATATTGTTTTGAAATAATTTTCACACTTTTAAGTGTGATGCTTTTGATTTTAAAATAATTCTTCACACTTTTAAGTGCGAGATTAAAATTCTTCACACTTTTAAAGTGTGAGGATTTTGAAACAATTATTCACACTCTTAAGTGTGAATATCTTTAAAAAGTTCACACTTAATAAAGTGCGAAGAAAAAAGCGTGTAGAAATGACAATTTTGTTGTAGTGTTTTGGCGTCACCCTTCCGCATTGGCAACAAGTGGAGTGCCACAATCCCATTCATCATTTTTGATCTACAACCATACAGCTATACCTTTCTCGCTTTTTTAGTTGTGCCCATTACCAGGTAGGTGGAGCTTTTGTTTTAAGGTTTGCTTATATGATGCTTTTCACGTATAGGTTTTTTTATTTTTATGAATCTTTTGTTTGATAGGTTTATAGACTTTCTTAGTAAAAGTAAATTCGCATAGTTAACTGTTATCCAGAATGCATTTCACCTAATAGGATGCGCTTACCATTATCTATCAAACACTACAAGAAAAAAAGGCTATAGTGACGACAGGAAAATCATCACTAAAGGTGGAAAAGTCGTCACTAAACCGGTTTAGTCACGAAAATCAAGGTCGTCACTTGTCGTCACTATAGCTCCGTCACTAAGTCAATAGTGACGGCGAATTTGACACTAAATTTAATGACAAGCTAAAGTCGTCACTTATGGGTGTGTGACAACACATTTAAGTCACTTAAGTTTAAATCCTTTGAAGTGGCTAAAGTCGTCACTAAATTGGTTAAATTCATCACTATTTTACGAGATTAGTGGCGAAAAAAGCGTCATTTATAGACCCAACCTAACAAGACCTTATCGTCCGTTAGTGTAGTCACGATAAAAGTCGTCCTTGTTACTAACTAGCGATGACGAGAAAAATGGTCACTCGATAATAGCGATAACTAAAAAATACCATTTTTTGCTATAATTACTATTGCCGGTAGATTAAAACTACTATTTAATAATAATAAAATCCATAATATTAATTACATCAAGAATAACATGAAATTGTATGATTCAAACTTATACAAGTATATCATGATTATGTTCAACACGAAGAAAGCTTGCCTAATTTTATACTTCTAGCTCTAAGGGTTAGTTATTCGAACTTGGTTTGGCTTCAGCGGTTTAGGCGTTGATGCAACAACATATATCCTAGCAAGTGCGTTCACGCCTATCCTTTCTTGATTACGCTAATGCTTTCTTGATCATGCACGCTAATCTTTGCGCTCTGCTAAAACTTGGTATCACTATACACATGATCCGAAAAAGTGCTTGACTTGTTCACTCATACGGATACGGTTGGATGAAAAGTTCAATCTGAAACCGACATAATAAGCGATTTTTAGTATACTATAAAGAAAGATTCTAGAACTATCGAGTAACTACACATAAGGTGTTCCTTAATACCTCAAAATTTGTTTTAGACCATCGTTTGTGGGGCCAAGTTGCCCAACTTATTTGTATTTATAAAGTTAAAATATAAATTTTGATTTTCACTAAAGACAAAATTGACAATGCTTCAATCTATGGGTCAAAGTTGCCAACAGACAAAGTGTTAGTTTTGTACTATGTAAAGTACAACGTGGGCCCAAATATTTGATAGAGTTGCCCGTGGGAGAGTTCATGGGGCATTTTGAGAAGTGAAAAAAAAGTGGGACATTTGGGGTAATAAAGTTGGGCAACTGGGGCATTTAAAGAATTTTCCCTATAATTTAATACACTTTCTAGTAGTAATCAGTTTTTTGCAAAATAGTCTTATAGTAGTACTAGCAGGGTACCCGCATTATGCGGCGGCGGGTACCCTGTGACTATTTTGTGGTGAACAAATGTTGTTCGATTACACGTTTCTTTATAACAATAATCGTACAAATTAATGATAATATAAATCTAATTTATGCAAATACGACTAATTAAGCTACATATACGATTAATGCATGCATCAATACATACATATAGTGACTTTCAACCAAGACAATTTTTATTATAAATAATTTTTGGTTAGAACATAGTTTGGGCCCATAAAACGAAATACACATACTATTGTTCTTGGTTGGGAATGTCTTATTCACGTTTCTTTTCACAACACATTTTAATTACATTGATTACTATTTTATATTAAAATTTGTGTTTATGATGATTGTACGTTTAGCTTTATGAGTTTGTATATTTCGGTGAAGGGGTTAATTAAATTATGTATTAATTGTATGTGTTGAATTGTGTTTTTTTAGTTTTATTTGTGCTTCAAATACTTGTAAATTATGCTTGTTTACTTGTATTTGCTTAAAAATCTATTTTAGAAAGTCTTAAAAAAATTAATAAGAGGGAGGTATCAACATGCTTTATAAGTAGTGGGCCTTTGGTCGATCTGTTTTTTACCCGTATTCTTAGGTGTAGGGGTGTTCATCGGTTCGGTTATCTGTTTGTTCGGTTAATTTTTTTTTCTAGGTATAACCGAAAATCGAACCGAACCGAATTCAAATTTAACTAAACCGAATCGACAATCGAACGAAACCGAAACCGAACCCCAATAACCGAAAACCTAACCGAATAACCGAATTACCTAAATTTAATATTTTATTCATTTATTTATATATTTTTTGAAAAAAATAATTTTCAACTTAAAAGTATTATATATATATATATATATATATATATAAAAGAGTTTTAATATATTTTTAATATAAATATATAAAAATATATATATATTTATTTAATTTGGTTTTCGGTTTGGATTATTAAAATCATAACCGAACTGAAAATCGAACTTTTATTTCGTTTTGGTTCGGTTTTGTAATTCAGTTCGATTCTGAGTTCGGCTCGATTATTTTGGTTTGGTTGGTTTTGGTTTTGGTTTATTCGGATATTAGCTAAGCCATGAACACCCCTAGTTAGCTGTATAATGTTTGGATAAGAAAAGAAGCTGCAGAAAAAGGTGGACACCTGGACACATATTTAATGGATAGACACATGACATATAAAGCTGCAAGTTTTGATGACTAATCAACTATCCGCTATTTGGTTTCTTATTAATTTATATTGTATGCATATCTCTCTTTTTTTTGGTTAGGTTAAATCAGATTCAAAATGAAGAAGATGATCTTGGATACAACATGTACAGGAATAATATTTTTTTTGTACCTTTTGTTAATTTTGTACTATTATTTATGATGATTGATTTATTTTTTATTTAATGTGTTTTCCTTTTATCCATAGGTAAGCGGTTTAGGCACTACCAGCAGCGACAACTTAATCGAAGGTATGACCCCAATATATTGTTCTATCTTCTTTATGATTTTTTTTGTCATAAAAAATTAATGTGTTTCCGCTACATCAGTTATTTAATCGTTTTTGATACCTAACTTGAGTAAACCCATTACTTTTTGGTTTATTGATACATAATATTCTATACTATAAGTCTATAAGAAAGACTTGAAATTACTGTAACCCTTCCAAACACGGCCACATGTGCTAGCTGAGGTAAGCTTTTGTTTTTATTTTTTCTAATAACTAACTAGACTCATTAATTAACTAATTGTTTGTTTGTTTGTTTATAGGTCACTCACTTCAACTACAAGCTCAACAACACCTATCTACTCAACAAGAAGATGATCTTAAAAACGTCAACTGGAAATCGAGGTTAATTTCTTTGTTTATTTCTTTTGTTTTATTCCATTAATAATTACTACAACAGTAATTAATAATAACGACATGCCCAACAAGTGAAAACGAGGCTAATGTTTCATTATTTGGATTTTCTGTTCAAGCTCAAATATTGCAAGTTATTAGGATTGATTTCCTTTTGTTTCAGGACAATTTACGAGGGTTGTTGTCATTAGGACTCATGTACAAGCTGCGCCTGGTATGCTTACTGTAAGTTCTATCTTTATTATGAATATAGGGTTTAGATATTCATATGGGATTTGAAAATCTTTTGTTTCATAGTTTATCATATATTTGTAGCCAATGGAGGGGGTTTTGGTTTTGGTATGTGGCTGCAATTACAACACGGTGAGTAGTCATGATTTGATTGTGTAGTTGTCGTTTAAAGATTATGCTTACTTTAGAATCTCAGTTTCATTATGTTTATTACATTTTTTTAAAAATAAACATCCTCGGCAACTTTCTGAATGGCATGTCTTGCTTTTTACAGGTTTATCAATGAGTGTTGCTGTTGATGATTTATATTACAGTATCATGTTCGGCACAAGCTTAAATGAAATGTGCGTTAGTTCGTTTCGTCTTCTATAATAAACTATATATATTTATTTGTTATAAGTAGGATTTTATTATCATTGATTGGTTTAAATGTTTGATTGTGATTTTGGGTAGGGCAGTAGGAAGACTGATTCAGTGGATATTCATGATATCAATCCCATATTTCATCTTTTTTTTATCACTGGAAATCCAGGTACAATATGTTTTTTGTGAATACGAAAAGCTATTCTATTTTTCGAAACATTAGGCACTGTGTATCGCTCATGATTTTTGTTATCGTATGTATAGTTGTAGCACCATACGCTCATTCCACAAGAGTATCAAAACTAATCACTGAAGATGTTGGAGAGGACAATGATGGTGATGGTAATGTTACAAGCAATGAAAGATTGACACGACAACCGGTGGAAAACAAGGCAAACACTTCAACAAAAAAAGCAGGGTTGTTGGAGCAGGATAATGGTGAAGGAATCAGTTGATGGCGACAGTTGTGAGATTAAAAAGAAACCCACTCGGAAGCGGAAGTTGAATCAAAGGTATGATTGTAGTTTAATGGTTATAACATGTATAGGTGAGAAAAAGGTCAGGCAGACTACAAGTGAACAGGGGTTTCAGTTTATACGAAGTTATAAACTGATTTACTAAATTGTGTATAAATTTGATTTTCTTGCAGTTGCTACTCCTAAGCAGATATGGGAGGTTATGCGAGTTGATGGCCTTGCTAAGTTGCAAATGCCGAAGTGAAAAGCAATCTGCAGGTGACTGCTAATGTTTTATTCACAAAAAGTTCGCTTGCTTTTTAACATATTCGTAATAACAGTTGCCAACTTAGGTGCATTTCGGGGGTAACAAACGTACATCGTTTTCGTAACCGTAATTTGCAGGTGGCTGTTAATGTTTTAATCACAAAAAAGTTCACTACTTTTTTAATATGGTGCCAGTTTAGGTTCATTTCGGGAGTACTAAATATTTGTCGTTTTCGTAACCATTATTTGCAGATATATGGATGCCATACACGAAGACTTCTATCTTCTAAGACAATCAGATTGAAGTAGGTTACTTCCCACAGACGTCACAACTTATTTCTTCAATATATGCTAAGTAAGGTGATTGACATACGCATATGAGCCACAATCTGACTTTTCTATTTGAAGACATTTAAATTCAGGAACCAGACCATTTAAGTACTCAAGGTCTAGCCGACCCACGTAATTTTAGGATATGCATCGCATTATACAACATAATTCACAGAATTGGATTTAAGTTCGACAAAGGTGCGGGCTTTCTATCATCTCTTCTTAATGTCTACATCATTTCTGCAGTTCGTTTATGGTGGCCGCGAAATAGCATTCCATTCTTTCACTACAACAAAATAGTAACTTACTCACACTTATTAGAGCATGTAGTCACACTTTAAAGTGTGAAGAATAAAAAAGTTCACGCTAGTAGGCGTGTGAACCAATTGGGTGTAGCAAATATTTTCACACTTTTATGTGTGAAGTTTTATGAATATTTTCCACACTTTTATGTGTGAGGGTTTTAAAACAATTCTTCACACTTTTAAGTGTGATGATATTGTTTTGAAATAATTTTTCACACTTTTAAGTGTGATGCTTTTGATTTTAAAATAATTCTTCACACTTTTAAGTGCGAGATTAAAATTCTTCACACTTTTAAAGTGTGAGGATTTTGAAACAATTATTCACACTCTTAAGTGTGAATATCTTTAAAAAAAAGTTCACACTTAATAAAGTGCGAAGAAAAAAGCGTGTAGAAATGACAATTTTGTTGTAGTGTTTTTGGCGTCACCCTTCCGCATTGGCAACAAGTGGAGTGCCACAATCCCATTCATCATTTTTGATCTACAACCATACAGCTATACCTTTCTCGCTTTTTTAGTTGTGCCCATTACCAGGTAGGTGGAGCTTTTGTTTTAAGGTTTGCTTATATGATGCTTTTCACGTATAGGTTTTTTGATTTTTATGAATCTTTTGTTTGATAGGTTTATAGACTTTCTTAGTAAAAGTAAATTCGCATAGTTAACTGTTATCCAGAATGCATTTCACCTAATAGGATGCGCTTACCATTATCTATCAAAACTGATAATCAGTCTTGAATACCCGTGTACAGGCATGTTACAAGAGGCCTTAAAAATTTCGCTTACATGTCCCAAACTGTAAATATCTCCAAAAAATACACAGGAGTTAAATTTTTTTTTTTGGTCTATATGTCTTCTGTTAAATATTAAATTTCATTCCAGTTAGTGCTACACTAAAAAATAACATTCGGCTCATATATTCAAATTTAGATAGCTTGAAGGCGTGTTTGGTTTGACTTAATATGTGTGCTTGGTTATGGTTCAGCAGGTATGGCTCAAAGGGTGTGATTCAGAGGATATCGTTTAGGGGGTGTGCTTCAGCAAAAAAATTTTACTTAAGCAAGAGACAAAAAATATATTTTAGGTGTTTACAATAGAATGTTACACATTGATATTTAAACCAACCTATCGTGAGTCAAATTACATTGCCCAATAGTATCATCATGGAAATGAAAAGGGTAACTATTGACAACACAGCAAAAATACAGGGACTAATAGTGACAAATCGCATAAGTAGGGAGGTGGGTTTTGTTGGCGTCTTTACAGCCGTTGATGGGACGGTAGATAAAGTACTGTACTATTAAAAGACTTGACGAAAGTTGGGCCCACTTAACATAGATCTTGATTCATAAATGCTATATATTTGGATATTAGTCTTACCGTTGATTTGATGAAGGTGTTTGAATGGACGGTGTAGATTGAGTTGAAGTGGAACAAGAGGAATAATTCAAGTCAGAGTTAAGGGCTGTCTTGGAGCACGTAACATGTAGTCTAGTTGCTTGCTATGAAAAAATATGCTGTACCTACATTTGACCTAATTAGGGTTGATTATGTTCTAGCTTTAAAATGGGTTCTGGAGAAATTTGACATATTGATAAACCAGGGCCTTGTGGGTCAACACACCAAGGGTGCTCAAGGTCTAAAAATCGGATCGGACCAGCAAATACTGAACCGGACCAAGATGGAGTTAGGCGAAAACCCTAGACCGATACCGTACCGAATGTGATCGGTCCGGTCTCGGTCCGGGTCGGTCTTTCGGCAGGTCCGGTTCAAATAACTAAATGTCCGGTTTGTATGCCGGACCGAGACCGAAATAATGAAAAACCCGGACTGAGACACGACCGTTGGTCTGATCTGTCCGGTCGGATTGCTCACCCTTAGTCAACGCATCATTAAAATAGAATTTACATATTATTAAAAAAAATTATTATCTTTTATTTATATAATTTTGTTTTTTATTATATAATTGCGAAATAAAAAAAAACAAAAACTATAAAGTTTAATAAGTCTAAACTCAAAAGTATTAAAACACACAAAATACGGAGCAGAATACCATAAAACTATCTTAGTTCTATTAATAAAATGAGTAAAACTACTGGAAAAAAATGCGAAACAGAAACATAAAGTTTAAATAGTAGAAGACAAAATATACGAAAAAAAAAAACATTAAAAATTATCTTATCCTATCAATAAAGCGGATAATAAAAAGAGTGGGAGAGGTAGGTGATGTACAAAACCTATGACCCAAAACCTATGACCCATAACCAACCACGACCCACGACCTAATCGGTCGACCGATTAGAGGACCGATCTGGTGCCAGTAGCCTTACACTCGGTCGCTTGAGTCGGTTGGTCGGGAGAAAAAAAAAGAAATGGGTCGGCTAACCGTCAGAATTGGATGCACACCGAAAACAAAAATTTGACCGTTTATTTGCATTGAATAAAAACAAATCCTTTTAAATTTAAACACTTTATCCTATAAATAACCCATTATTTATCCAATTTTATACACATTTTCAAATACATTCTTTCTTATGCATTTTACACATTTCTTCAAAAACAAATGTCTTCCGATCTATTCTTTTCTTCATCCTCGGATGATGAAGTTTGTAGCTATCTAGCGTTTTTTACAGAGACCACTACTACGGTTATTTAAGCTTCATCTTCTTCAAACCCAAAAATTCCACGAATGCCGATAGAAAAAGATTGTTACGGTGCTCGGTCTAGTTGCGACTTACTTACGTTAAAATCCAATATATGACGAAAAGATATTATGTACGCGGTTTCGAATGAACCGAACGCTATTCACACGCGTTGTTTGAGAAATAACTGACCATGATCCGTATTTTCAACAAACTAGTGATTGTTCGGGAAGAGTTCGCATTACCCCATTGAAGAAGTGTACCTCCGCAATTCATCAATTGGCATATGACACCGTTCTTAGTGTTCTAGACGAATATCTCTAAATAGGTGCGAAAACATCCCGTGATTCTATCGACGCTTTCTGTAAGGGTATAATGGAATTATATGGAAACAAGGTTTTACGAAAGCCGACATATACTGATATAGAAAAACTCTATTATTTTCAAGAGCAGACACATTGGGTTTCTTGGGATATTAGAAAGCATTTATTGTACGGATTGCCCGTGAGCTAATTGCCCAGATGCATTGTGTGCTTAATATTGTAGGGGTGATCACGGCTCAGATCCTTTCATTTTATTAGAAGCGATTGCTCCCAAGATTTATAGATTGGCATGTGTTCTTTGATGTCTCCGGGACGAACAACGACGTGAACGTTATACGACAATCGCCTCTTTTCAACGATCTAAAATTCGGGAAGCACCAGATGTTCCATTTGTGGCTAACGACGTGAAAGTGGATATTATCTTACTAACGGAATATATCTGGAATGATCTGTTCATATGAAGTCCATTTCACAACCGGATTCGAATGATACAAAGCGAATAAGATATGAGAACGTGCATAAAGCAGAAAGAAAAGGTGTGAAGCGAGCGTTTTACATCCTAAATAAAATTAGGCTGTAATACCACATCCCGCACGGCCGATGATGATAGTTAAAATAATGGATATGATGTACAGATGCATCATATTACATAATATGATTCGAAAAGACAAAGGGATGGCAATCTCTCCTGACTTCTATTCATATGAGCAATATCGTGATTATGATCCCTTGCAAATGCATGAAGAAACGTTAGAAGTTGTTAGAGAGCTACACAATCAAACAACGTATCTAAGCCTTAAAGCCGATGTAGTGGAACATATTTGACGTCAAACAATTGCACACTATTTGTCATTTTAATTTAGTTTTTACTGTAACATTTTTTATCTTATTTGAATTATTATGTAATGTTTTTGTATTATTAATGAATTTTGAATTTTATTTTTAAAAAATTGAAAATGGAAAAAAAGGGAGATTCCGGTCTCCTTATTACACCATGTATGTCATGAAGTAATCTAGGAGAAAAAAACTGATGTAGTAAAACACCCCTATTCCGATTTGACCAAAAAGTTTGGGCAAAGGAAAATGACTGTAAAAGATCTTCTGTTACAAATCAAGCTGTCTTTTATACTTCTGTCTAGAATTAGCCCTTGAAAGTATTTTGAAACGAAAGTATACTCAATTACCTTTAAAATGACATGAGACACGACTCCTACGGACTTATAGTTGATTATATACAAAATTCCAAAAACGACCAAAATCTGTCACTACTCACAAGCATGGTTGGAAGCCTCAGGACACCCCAAGGTCGTTCTCTCACAAATTTGAGTCGCGACAGTGTGCTGCTAAGCCCTCGAACTCGCACAACACTTCACCGACTTGCCTTTTTGACCCAAAATTGAATTTAAGGACCCCACACTTCATAATAACTTCCAAAAATCATTATCATAACATTTAATTCAATTTCATAAACGTACTTGGTTTTGGTGACCCACTAGCACATAATTACGGGGTTTGCCAAACTCCCGTTTGACTCGTTTGCATACAGTATAATACATAACTATAACAAATGACTGGACATACTTTAACTTCTCAAGCTCCACATACCTTCAATGACATATCAACTAAGCAAAACACAATTAGCTAGTTTAATCAACTAGCTTCATCTTAATCTTAGTCCAAGCACACTAGCCTTAAGTGCTCTTTAAATTTATCAAAATTATACACGATAATACATAACACAAAATATGGTAAACTTAATAAAACACTTTTGTATAGTCAAATTACTTACCTTAGCTCCATAGCTAAGTTTACCAAGAACTCAACTTCAATATCCTTACTTGCATCCTATTCATACAATTATCACAACAACATTTATCATATTAATTCATTGCTAAATGAAGAGGATTTACACAACTAGTAATCAACCTCTAATCTTATGATCATATCTTTATCATATATCTTTATCATATGATTAATAACACCCAAATCACTACCTATAAATCATTCGATGGTTCTTAACCTATATTCACCATAATCTCATTAGTTGGCTTCAAAACACCATAGATTGATCATCACAATTTCATATTTTCCCTCCCTTTTGGCTTGGTTTGTCATCCTCACTTACCCACAAATGACTAGAACATTTTTGGAAGGTCTAAGACTTACTTCACACTTAAGCTAGTCACATATTTGGTCAATTGGAAAGAAAAGTCCCTCAAGTCCTATTTTCTTCTAATTTGGCCACATTAAACTTTCTAAAACTGTACTACACTTATTTTGACTTACATATAACTTATGTTTAACTATCGAATTTGACTAAATAATCACGTAACACCTTCAAACTTATAGTCGTAGTCAAACTTACTAGATGGCATTCTTGTAATATATTACCTAAAAACGGGTTTTGGGGTGTTAAAAATCTACCCCCTTATTTAGATTTCGTCCTCGAAATCTTTTTGCTTAATGCTTGCGACCATTCGAAAACTTATCTAACACCTCTACTCCTCCTTCTATCTCATAATGCAATTACTCAGCTTACACTTGTTACAACTTATTTGGTTTCACGACTTTAATCATACTAATTAATAGTCATACTTCTAAAAGCATTATTTCCACTATCTTACGCCTCTTCCTAATGACACCACGTCATTCATATCATATTTTCTAAAGTCGATCTATCACCTAACAACATTCTTACCAATATCACAATCGACTTCTTTCCACACTTATCTTATTTGTTACAACGTCTAACTTATTTTAGATTGTAAGATATTGGATATCATAACACTACATATGAATTAGCTTTGGATCGTGTATAATCTAGAGAGAGAAAGAGAGAGAGATGGGATGTTTGTAGAGAGAGAAACAAAAGGAAGGTTAGATTAACTTGTAAACATCCAAACCTCTCCCTTGTAGGGAGAGGGCTATTTATACATATGACTACGCCCTCCTTTGGGCTGTGGATCAGGCAAACAGTGGCTAAAGACCCGTCCTTCTTCCACGGTGTTACTTACACTACTAAACTAACTAAATAATGTTATGTCTACGAGCTAACTTATGCTAGACTATTGTTGGGGTGACCGACACTTCAACATGGATTTTCTAAATCCCAACAATCTCTCCCTAAGGGAGGTCACCCCATGAATTACATTTTGAATCCTAGCATTCTATCTTGAATCTTTCATGCTCGAGCTCGTAGACTTTGAAGCTTCCTTAAGTTCAACTTTGCATATCAGTAGTGGTTCTTTGGCTTGAACGTTTCTTTGTTATGTGATCACGAGTTTTCTTTGAGATCATCAGCCACATAGAATCTCCAGCTCATCCTTTGAAGTATTGCCATTATGTGATGTTGTGACTTTTGGAACGACATGCTCACAGTTTTGGATTATGACATCTTTTCATCAGAGTAGCAGAAGCTTTGTTGTATGTTTTGTTCGTCATGATTTTCTTCAAGTATGATTGAGAGATGTGAGCATGCGGTTATGAATAGGCGTCTCATCGGCTATCAGCTGCAATCATCGGGAGTACCTGCAAACGACAGTTAGCAATAAACACACGAAAGTGTCTCTGTTCACTTTCGTTGAATATGGTTGCAAGAACCACGGTTCCCCGTTGATCAATATAAATACTGCCTGTGATCAGGTAGAATTCCTAAGAAACTCTTTGACAGGGTTTCGTAGCTTGATCTAGCCGTTCTCAAACCAGATCATCCCAAAGTAGACAACACGGAGTGAGTGAACCAGTGAATTGAGATTCACTGGTTGAAGAAAAATTGATTTGAAAAACAATCGCGTATTTCTCAAGAGAAAGAGTTTTGCAATACGACGAAGGTTTTATGAGAAAGATCAATTTTCAATCGTAAATACCCTTTTATTTTGGAAAATTAATACATATTCGATGTGCTAGAGAAAAGAATTGTTGAGTACATGGAATGGTTTTTCAAAGGTATCCGTCAAACCATTTCCTGGACCAATGTTGATTCAAGAGTGAATCACCCCATCATTTCTATCCAGTTGTCACAAGCGTGATCTTTTGGAAAGATCTAACATGTCACCCACCAAGATCTTGTTTGATATTGGCTCTAGAAGGATTTTCATCTTCATTGGTAATATTTTTCATATTACTCGGATGTTCTGGCAAATGTCACAAAGATAATGCGTAGGTCTCTCAATATATTCTTACTTTCCACATTGTGTGAAACATCAAGCCTTCATGTATTGTGTGTCCTAATGAGATTTTGTGGATGATCTCTTAACTCTAGACTCAATTGTGCACTTTGGTTTCCTGAGTGGAGACTAGGTAGAGGGTCTCCTTCTTCAATATCAACAATCTCTAAGAGAAAGTAGATAGATAATGTAGGTTCCCCGTGAGAATGAAACAAATTCTTTTAAGAGAACTTGAGTGGCTTGGTAAGTTTAGTGCAGTATGTCACTGGGTCCATGACGTCTTATCTTCAATGTTGGCGTTACCTTAGTAACCACCAGTAGCATATGAATTGAACCCGGTTTCTGCCCTAAGGTTGAATTATTGGAGGCCTATTTCTTTTCACCTTTATCATTTCTTTTTCATTCTTCAACCCCTTCAGTGCTTACCGAGACTTCATTACTAGAACCTTGTTGGGTTTATTCCAATTCTAGATCTATCTCAGTCGGCACTCTTCTCTTATTCTCACTTTTCTCCTTTTTTTCATCATACCTAAGGACATCTACACTATCTAGTGGATTTTCCCTGGGTAGATCCCTCCGGTTCTGGCGGGATCGTGGGAACTACTACCTAACCTTACCATCCTTATAACTCCAATGTATAAAGTAAAATGGTCGGTCTTTTGGTACCGTTCTTTTCCTTCTTGAACCCAAATGAAAATCATTTAGAAAATCAATCAAGGTACTTGTGATACAAGATCAAAGCATTTTGTAACTTACTAGTTTTGATTTTTCATAACTGCTCCCCCTCAACATGTGCGTAGGCTTTTGAAATCATTTTGCACATAGAAGAAGAAATGTTTGTTTGAGATTTTACAAATGCTCCCCTCAACATGTGCATGATGAATTTTGAAATACTTTAGCACAT
This sequence comes from Chrysanthemum lavandulifolium, assembly GCA_022545495.1. Lineage (NCBI taxonomy): Eukaryota > Viridiplantae > Streptophyta > Magnoliopsida > Asterales > Asteraceae > Chrysanthemum > Chrysanthemum lavandulifolium. The sequence continues at coordinate 275,392,770 of CM040243.1, forward strand.
GGAGGAGATTGTGTTTTGAAGCACTTTTCATGATCACAATTGCCAAGGAAACCATTTAAAATAAATCAAGGTACTTATGATAAAACATTGAAGCTTTAGTACCTTGATAGTTTTTATAAGGATTTTGAAATACTCCCCCTTAATATGTGCATCAATAACTGAAAATGTTTGGCACATATGGTAGAGTAGCCTATACATTTGAGTCATAAAAGATCACATTTTATCAGATTTCATATTTATATCACATTTTCTCCCTCGATCAAAAATTTCAAATCCTTAGAGATTTTGGATCCCAATTGATTTAAATATGTTAGAAAAAATTGGAGAAAAATATGGTTTAATTTTATTTGATCTGTTAAGAAACATTACAATGCTCCCCCTTAATATGAGAGGGAGACTACAAGCCAAAAACCTAACGTTACTATATACTATATAGTTATATGTTCATATTAAAATCACCACACCACACATTAGAGTTCAAAAGAATAATCAACCACAGAAAGGATATTATCATTCAGTTCGCTGCAGAAGCTTGTAGTGCCCGTCACAAATTCTTCCGCCCACAAAACTTTCCAGACTTCGGAAGATTCTTCGAGTCTTGAGCCAACTCCCGATAGCAGCAATAAAAGCCTCACTCCTTTCCACGTCTTGTTTAGTCCAAAACCTTGTACTCACTCCTGGTCTCATATTGAGCTTGTACTCCTTAACTCGATAATCCAGAGCTTCTTCTATTTGATGAAGAGTACCATCACTGAATTTGTACACACAGCCTCATGAGCATCCTTGTCCCATGTTTGTCAGTGAAGACAACTGCTCGTGGAGAATCAATTACTGAATAGTCATTCCTGTATTCCAATCCTGTTGCTTCCCATCGAGGCTTGGTGAGGTTGAATTGAGTCTGGTAGCTCTCCATGCCAAGCTGAAAGTCACCAACTCTTTGTCGAATCACTAAACCTCTAATCCATAGGTTGACTGCTGCAGTAAGTGACTTATTTTCATGAATGGGCAGGTGATCAAGGTGGCCTTGAAGGTTCAATAGATATAGATCTTCGAAGTCATTGGGATACAAATTTTTGAAGTCATTTTCCTCTATTACATGGTCTTTCAGATCTGCTCTTCGGAGGACAATCTTCTTCAAATAATCATATCCATACATTGGGAAGATCTCCACACTAACAACACTTAGGATTTGCAATTTTGAACGAACAACCCTGCGACTCTTCTCCACATCGTGTCATTCAATGTAGAAACGCTTCTTGTTGAACCACCAATGTGAGATTCCATATGAGGCAGCAAGGTCATACTCATATTCTTTGTCAGCCCAAAACTAATCTGGGACCATCTACTCTAGACCAGCATCCGGATAGTTGGCAACCTTCATTTTTGAGATTGAAATAGCCGGTCTGCTTCCCTAATTCCCGACACGTAGATAATCTAGATCTTTGTTGACGTTGAATTGAAGCACATTGTCGTCTACTTGATCCGTTAACAACTTGTAGCACTCCTCCATTTGGTACTATAAGTGAGAGGCGTCTGGATGAAAGGCCTTTACTATGTCATATGTTGGGCCTTTCAGATCTTTTGGCATGAGCTTTGAAATTCCTTGCCTCTCGCAGTACCACTTCATAAAGCTTCCCATATCCCCTGTTATGTTTAGCAGAGATTCCTCAGGAGGGGCCACATGGTTAGCTGTAATGGTTTTCGCCCAGTTGTTGTTAGGAGTGGTAAGATCAGATGCAAGAATAGTCCATGAACGCTCTGTAGTTGCTGGTCGTTCCTCTTTCCACCGGTCTTGAGTCATTTCTTTGGTTGGTACATACCAGGATGACTTAGCACTCTTTTCTCCCATAAACGTTTTCCACCAGTCATCGTTATAAGTCACCTGAGGAATGTGTCTGGTGGAAATATCTTCTTGTTCTGAATCAGAATCTTGATCAAAAGTTGATTCTTCATGCATTTCTTGTTCTTTGGGAATGGAAGAGAAGGTCGGTGTGAATCTTGAGTCAACCGTGGTCCAGGCAGCATGGGTTGAGGTTTTAGCCATCTTGTGAGAACCTTGACTAGCTGAGGAACCAGTCTGACTTGATGATTGTGGAGTAGGTGGTGGTGGATTGGTCTTTGTTGTGTCAGAAGTGCCCGAAGATCCACATGTTCCTGAAGAACCAGCACCACCAATAGGAGGAGGAGGAGGTGGTGATTTAGGAGTTCCTGGCAGTGATTTCGGTTGATCATATCTTCTTCTTTTCTTCTCCTTTTGCTCACCTACGTCCTTCAAGTACTGCACGTAGCTATCACGATCCATCGAATTCTGAAGGGCTTCATAAAGTTGCTTATGGGCTTCGTGCTCCTTGTATTCATCTGTTTCATACATCCTTTGTTGGAGAATCACTTTCACGTCTGATGTAGGGAGGTCTTTGAACCTTGTATACTACGGAGCTTTCATGGCCCATTTGACTGCTTCTTTAACTTCAGCTTCAATAGCATTAACCACTTCATGGTCAAAGTTGAGTCGTTCCAGTTTTGATAGTCGACGATCGTGATGCTTAACTTTTTTAGGCAGTTTTTGCTTCTCGATGGTCTCAAGAGGTTTTAGAGCCTCGTCCAGTCGTTTTTCGACGGTTTTGCTTGTGGGTGGTGATGGTGGTGTTGTTGTTGTTTCACTTGTATCAGTGACGGTAGTGACGATAGTTGTTGTTGTAGTTTCGATTGTCACGGGTGGTGGAAGTGCGGTTGCTGTGTTGATACAGAGGGAGTTGGTGTTGGAACTGACATTGTTGGAATGGTCGATACATCTTGTTGAATGGTTATTGAAACCATGGATTCCACTTCCTTCTCCTCTTTTGATTTGTCAGCTTCAGTATCAGATGGTTTATCAACCAGGAATTGGTCACCATAGGAGAAATCAATATCAAGGTTTTTCAGTGACGATAGGGTTCCAGATGAATTATTTGTTTCTTCCAGGAGCACTTGTTCATTAGTTCTTTGTTTGAGAGATTCCTGAAGATTCAGATACGCTTCTGGAACAAATTCATCTTCAGCTAGCCCACTACCTTAAACACTTGTCTATGTTTCCTTAACCCTTATTTCAGACTTCTTAGTGATGGTGGTTCCCGTAAAACACTTGTCTATGCACCTCTTGATCAGTCATGTCAACATTTCCACCCTCTTTATCCTGATTCTCAAACTCAGTATAACTGGAGTTGAGATTGAGTTCAGGAGTTGTAGAGTGTTCCACTTCTGCTCCACTTGGTTCTTGTGCAGATGACGATTCAGTAGTTCGTTTCCGGAGCACATAATTGGTGGTGGTCTTTAGAGCAGGAGAAGAGATCATCAATAATGTTTCAGCAACCTGCACATCATCCTAAACCGCTTTACCTTTTACTTTACCTTGAATAATTGGAAGGGAGTGATGTGTTTCAGGTTCTGGTTCACTTATTGTCACACCCTTCCTTGGTCGCCTCTCCGACTCCTCAAGTTCCTGTAAACTGGCATTAATGCCCTTTTGAAGCTCAACATCATCTACATCCTTTAAAGCCATTTCAGTCCTGGGTTTCTTGGATCCTCTTCCTTTGCCTGCTCCACCCTTTCTCTTCTTCTTGCTTTGTGAGGATGGATCTGCAGAAGTGGATATTTCTTGTCATTTCTTGGGAAGATTGGCATAAGATGACTTGGATGATTTTGATGATGTTTTTGTTGGTTTTGTAGGTGTTGGATTGGTTGATTCATCGGCAGTGGACTTGGTTGCCTTGTCGAAGTAATCTTTGAAGTAATTGGCGTTGATCATTTCATCGGTGATGAGAGTGTCTGGAATAGCCTTGCCAAAGATTTCATGAGTTGTACCTTTAGCAACAAACTTCAGATTGCCAAGAATGTGCTTTGAGTCGGCAACATGAAGAGCAGATTCGCTCATTAGGTTGAACTGATGCTTTGCCTGTAGATGCTTGATTATGAGCTTAGAAAACCTGATGCTGGGGATCACTCGTTTGTTTACAGATTTCCTTCCTTTGATATTTTCTAGGGTCTTTTGCTTGTCATTGATGAAAGTGTCAATCGATAATGTGAACTCCTCCCAAATGCGTTCAGCATAATCAATGTTAGCTTGATTCACAACTCCCCACAAGATTTGCAGAATTGGGGCCCTTACTCTTTCAAACCCTGATGTTTTACCCGTATGACATAGATTGAGAATGGTGACGATTGACCTCCACGGTTCGAACATTTCGTTGGTGATAATTACAGAGATCTTGTTGATGACATGCGGGTATCGATTCGATGGTGATGAGTGTCTAAATACTCATCATTTTTATCTTGTTAGAATGCCAAAACATCGAAAACACTCGAAACACATCAAAATGATAAAATATCACAAACAAGTGTTTTATGTGTTTTAAATGCAAAACATCAAAATCGGTGAAAAACATATCAAGTTTGCATTATTGGCAGTTTTAGTCCCCCAAGTTTGAAAAAATGTCAAAATCAGTCCCTGGTATATCAAAACTTGTAAAATATCATTTTAGGCCCATGAGATTCAAAAGTTGTCAAAACAAACCTTTTAAAGTTTAAAAATTACAAATTGACAACTTTAGTCCCTAAACTTTGAAAATTGGCAAATATAGTCCTTGGTTAATTAAAAAAATGAGAATTATCAAATATTAACCTTGTACTATTTATAAATGACAAAAATGGTCCTTATGATAAAACTTTTGAGAATTTACATGTTTGGTCCCTCAAGTTTTAAACTTGACAGTTTTGGTCCCTGGATTTACAAAAATGGAAATTATCAATATAGGTCCTTGTATTAATCACATTTGGCAGTTTTAGTCCTTGTGAGAGCTTTGGTAGATTGGAAAGATCAGTCCTTCAAGTTTGCTAAAATTGCAATAATGGTCCTTGTTGCTAACTTAAACCAAACGGACCCTTTATAATAACACAAGCCCAAATCCAACCCAAACACAATAACCCGGCCCAAATTTTTGAATTTAAATAAAAACCGCTACCACTGTAGCCCCATCTCCCTCCCCCCTGTATACACCAATACCAGTGGTATTTGCCACTTGCCCTCCACCTCTTCACCTCCACCTCACCATCTCAACCTGTTACCCACTCCCCTTCCACCTCCACATCAAACCAAAACCCATCAATGCAGAAAACCTACTCTTTGAAAATTGGCGCCAAAATCGCCAAATGGCAAATCTGATGATCTGGCTTAATCCAATGGTCAAGATGTGGTGGGATAAGTTCAGAGGTCGACAAGGGATGTTTGAGATCAATATATATCAAGAGTGAAGCAATGGAGAACAATATCTAGTGTAATTTTAATTTTTAATGTCGTTTTAGCCTAACTTTAAATTCCAGTGTATTTTAAAGCTTTTGAATCTTGTATTTCATGTTTCCAATGTAAAAGAAAACTTTTGATATCATCAATTTCAAGTTTGAGGTCTTATATCAGATTATGCAATTTTTTTAATTATCCAAAAATCTCAATATGGTGAAATGTTGTTAGTAGTTGTTAGTTTGGACTCAGAAGCTCACATAAGCTCCTTATAAAGCTTATTTAAGCTTTTAGATACCTTAAAAACAGTTTAGTATAAAAAACTCAAAAATTCTCAAAAATACCAAATAAATTAGTGAAAATTAAAAAATCCATGGTGAAGAAGGTCAAAGTCAGCAAGTGTTGATTTTGGAAAGCTTGTTGGTTTAGAGCTTCATGGGAAGCAATAGGTGTGATCTTTGAACCTAAGTCCTCAGTTTGTGCTTAAATCAGTTGTAAGCCTTTATAAGTTTTTTTTTACATATTACTGTGTAAGTAGCTTATAAACTTTAAAACCTGTGTCTTATTGTTTATTAGTGTTGGTTAAGTCAAATTAATCAATAAAACTAGTCACTTGTTCTTTTTAATTTGTAGTTTATTAAAATCTTATTTTGACAGTAGAAATAGTATAATCATCATATCTTAGTTGTATGTTGTTATTATTGTTAATTTTTATTTCTTCAGTCTTACAAAATGATTATATAAGGTTTGAAATCATGCTCATGGTCTGAATCTGTGTTATCCTTTGAAAGGCTTCCAAAACAATCATCAAAAGTGGTGTTTGGATTTCCTTGGTTAACTGTGAAAAAGGTCATTTCGGTTGTTATGTGTGCTTGTTTCATGTTTCATTAGGATACAAAACTCGGTTCAACTTTAAAAGCATTCCTTCTTTGGTAAAAGTCAAAATCACTTTCAAATTAACTTGATAAGTTAGCTGTTAGGAGTTTGAGTTTCTCAAATCGGTTACATACTTAAAAGCTATTACCATAAACATAGATAATCTCATTTGAGCTTTTAATAACATAATAAGTCGATAAGATTGATCCTAAGTTCATCAAAGTCAAACTACTTCATTTTCTTAAAAGTCAAAGTGCCACGTGCACCGCTTTACTAGCTCAATCAAAAGCTCCTACAAAGCTTATTAGTTGTCCATAAACTGTAATTTTTGTTTCTTTGGATGATTAACCTGGTCCTTTTAAGTTCCAAGTTTAAAATTTCCATTTGTACTTATTTGATAAGCTGCATGTGCTTATCGATTGGTCCCATATTACTCAAAGATTCACCGAGTTTTACTCGATGGTTTTTCAAGTTTTGAAAAAGCTTCTCACAAGCTCAATTTAGCTTATCTTGATCTCATCTTTTGTTTCTAGGTAGTAAACCAGGTCTTATACAAGTTCCAATTTTTGCTTTTCAGTTTTAGCTTATTTGGTAGTCTGTGATTAAGTTTAAAGTAGCATACTAAAAACTGTTTTGATCAATAAGCTTAAATCATCCAAATCAAAGCATCTTGTAATTTAGAGGTGATAACCAGTTGTTTCTTGTTTCAACTTAACACTTTAAGCATTTCATAGCTTCTGTATCAATTTGGTAGCTTATTGTAGCTTTTGGCTTATCATAAGTGCTTATTTATAAGCGATTACAAGCTATGATTCCATAATCTACCACACAAGCCCATGTTTTTATATTTTTCTTAGATTCATAGATTAAAATAGACTTTTCCTGAAATTTTCATAATTTTTCATAACTGTTTGCTATTTTTCTTAATTAAAAAGCAGTTTTAGGCATTTTAAATAGCTTTTAATACAAATAAATTAGAAAAGCTTAAAAAATATGTTTTCAATTTTCTTAGATTAAGATAAATATAAAAGTCATAAAAGTATTTTCCATAATTTTCTTGGTTTAAATATTATTTTTAGCATTTTAATTAGTTTTAAATAGTTTTAAATTAATAATAAATACATAAAAGTCTAAAAATATATTTTCAGTTTTAAAATAAGTTTTATCATATTTTAGATTTTTCCAAGTTATAATTTCATTTTTCTAGGTTAATTTTGTATTTTCTTGTATATTAGTACATTTTAAATACTTAATAAATAGTTTTAATTAATAATAATTAAATAAATAGTTGTAAAAATAATTTTCTTTTCTAATAATTTTCTTTTATTAATAGGATTGTAAAAATATCATTTTCATATTTATAGGCCTTTTATTTCTTTAAAACTCACGTTTTATTTTGTACGTCTACGTAATTTTATTTAAACATACGTTTTAGGTTTTAAACGTTCATCGACTTTAAAAATAGTGATAGCGTTTATTTAATATATTTTAACTTTTTAATTTCTTTTAATTTGCATTTAAGTCGCTTTAATTTGCAAATCTTTTCTTTAGGTAATTTTCCATCAATATCCTTATTGATCACTATCATAGTGATCATTCTACCATCGATCAAGTGTTTATACACCAATTCATCCTCCGTGGGACTTAACGACCGGGAATCCCTATATTCCTCGATCTTAATTGCATTAGTGTTTGGCGGTTTTAAGTGCATTACGGTTAGCCATTCACAAGTGGTTAGCTTGTGTGATTAGACTTGATTGTTTAGCACCGATCAAATTTTGGCGCATTGCGGGAGGTCAGAAGCGTGTTCTAGCATTTTCGAGACCCGTACTTGCACATATACCACAGTTTGTAAAAGTTTTTGTAAAGTTAATATAAATCAAAAGTTCATTAACACTTTTCACGAAGTGTTAAAACCAAAAATAATATAAAACAACAAAACAATCGTAACGTTTTCATCTTGTATTTCTTTTAAGGTGATTCTTAAAGAAATACGATTTGGTTAAACGAGACGATGCCAAAAATATTTTCCAAAAGTTTTAAACCCCTTTGCACAAATCATACCTACGTCTTTTCGGTGGTACTTAATATATACATAAAATCAACCACCGAAATCAAGGCGGTGCACTACCTAAGCGGGGTGCGACCATAATAAGTTCGAACCACGATTTAAAACTTGCCTTTGTGTCACTTGTGATTTGGTGTACCTTTTTCAAAGAAGCCATTTCATTTGGGATTATTGGTTAAGTTCACTTGTCGTTTTGCCTCATTTGTTTTGGAAATTGATTTTTATACTTAGTGCATGCTTTTCGTTCTTCCGATTCTACAAGTCCACTTTCCGAACTTGGAAACATTCCTCGTGAGCGTGAGGACGTTCGGCTCCTTCACCGTGGTGAGGAACGTCTACCACCACCACCACTGCCGAAATGGCGGAAGACAAACCTATGAATGAGCTTCTCCAAGCACCCATCGAGGGTTACGGAGATGCCATTGTTGTCCCGACCATTGTCGTCGATACCTTCGAGCTCAAAAAGGGGTTGCTTAATCGGTAACCCAAAGCCAATTCTATGGTTTTGGCGGGATGATCCTCATGCACACATTCGATGGTTTAACAAGATAGCATCAACCATCAAGTACAAGAATGTCCCACACGAAGCTATCAAGCTTCTTCATTCCCATTTTCTCTAGAGGACAAGCCGGAATTGGCGAGAAACAACCCCTCGTTCAATTGAGACATGGGAGGATCTAGTTACCAAGTTTGTTAACAATTCTATCCTCCATCCCGAACTACAAGTCTTAAGAATGAGATAATGAAATTTTCTCGAGATTTGATGAATCATTCGGGAGGCATGGGATCGTTACCAAGAATTGCTCCACAAGTGTCCACATCATGGTTTTACCGAGTTAATGCAAATAGATACTTTCTATAATGGTGCGAGACAAGTCGACCAAGACTCTTTGAATGCCTCCATGGAGGTAATTTCCTTAGCAAAACCACAAAAGAAGCCTTACAAATCATTGAAAACAAGTCCCGTGTCCGTCCTTTCCGCACAAAGACATATCAAACTCGGTCTAATGCGGGACCTTCTACTTCATCTCTGTGAGTACATCTAGCACCGATGCTAAGATTGATAAACTCACGGACATTGTTCGAGCTTTGGTTCTTGCTAACCAAAAGAAAGTCACTTTCACTCAAACACCATCACATGGTGAAGTGAAGAAAGTTGAAGTTTGTGTTACTTGTGGTGGTCCTCATGCATACTACAATCTGATCGCCACCGATGGTAGTCCGTTTGAAGCAAATGCTATAGCCGGTACTTCAAATCAAGGAGGTAATCAATACCGTCCTCGAATGAACCAAACTATCGTGCTAACACTTATCGTGCACCACCGGTTTTAACCGAATCTTAACCGAAATCGAATCAACCTAGAATGAACCAAGGTTATCAAAACCAAGGTAATTTCTATCTGGACCCAATCAAGGTTTCCAACAACAAGGAAACCTTCATCAAAACAATTTCAATCGAGGGAATCAATTTCATGGGAATGTGAATCCTAATCAAGGAATTTTCAACAACAAGGTCCTAATCAAAACATCCGACCTCGAATTTCCCTCCACATCCTCCCGGTACCATCATCGATGAGTTCTTGAAGCAATTCATGAAATCTCAAGATGAAATGAATAGGTTGTTGGTCAGTCAGATTGCTGATCTCAAAAAGTCTTTAAATGATCAACCCTCGGGCTCAGGAAAACTTCCGAGCAACACGATCGCTAACCCGAGGGGCGATGCTAAGGCGATCACGACCAGAAGTGGTGTTTCATATAATGGACCCGCTATTCCTACTACCTCTTCTTCTTCTTCTCTCCCGAAGGTAGTGGAAAGTGAGCCTAGGACAAACAATGGACCTACGACTCCAATGCCTCCTCCACTAGGAGAAATGAGTCAAGTTACCAAGGCGACAAAGGACAAGGAACTTTCTATTGATAATGGAAGTACCATACACGTCCTACCTTCGGTAGTCCAACCTCAAGTTGTCCAGAAACCCAAGTCTAATCCAGGAGTTGTTTTTGAACCACCTGTAGCTCCATTGAAAATACCAAATCCAAATCTTCTATTCCTTATCCATCACGTTTGAATGAGCAAAGCTCGTGAAAAAGCTAGTCATCAAATGGACAAATTTTCCAAATTTTCCAAGAGTTACATTTGACATAAGCTGCGGATGCTATCATCTTGATGCCCAAGTTTGCATCAACTCTCAAACACATGTTAAGTAACAAGGAAAAGCTGTTTGAAATGGCAAAACTCCATCGAACGAGAGCCGCTTTCGTGATTATTCTTTAAAGCTTCGGAAAAACTTGGAGATCTGGAAATTTCTCTTACCTTGTGTATTTCGGGAATGGTTGAATGCTTTGCCCTAGCAGATCTTGGTGCAAGCATCAACCCGATGCCTTATTCGATGTGGAAGAAACTTTCTCCGGAACTTACTCCTACATGCATGACTCTCGAGCTTGCGGATCGTACAATATCCCGTCCTCTTGGCATTGCCGAGGGCGTATTTGAAAGTAGGAAAGTTCCATTTTCCGGTGACTTCGTGGTTGTTGATTTTGATGCCGATCATCGGGTTCCTCTCATTGTTGGTCGAGGATTCACGAGAACGGACCGTGCTCTCATTGATGTATTTGAGCAGAAATCACATTGCGTGTTGGTAATGAAGTCATCACTTTTAACCTTGATCAAACTTGAGGTACTCGCAAATTATGATTACGAATCGGTTAACCGAATAGATATCATTGATGTTGCTTCAGAAGAGTACTCTCAAGAAGTTCTTGGTTATGACCATAATTCTTCGAGTGATAATCTCACTCATTCATCTCAACCTATCATCGCCAATTCTACTCCTTCTCTCACCCCATTTGAGGAAAGTGACTTCATCTTGGAAGAGATTGAAGCTTACTTATCTAGTGATTCTGTTCCATGGGAAATTGATCACGCTCCCATCGACATTGAGGGGGACATACTTCTCATTGAGAAATTGCTTAATGATGACCCATCATCATTTTCACTCCCTCCCGTCGAACTTCATAACAAGAAAGTCAAATCAGTTGAGAAAACTGAAGAATTTCCTGAGGTTGAGCTTAAGGACTTACCACCTCATCTCGAGTATGCATTTCTTGAAGGTAATGATAAATTACCAGTCATTATTGCTAGAGATTTGAGTAAAGATGAAAAAGCTGCTCTCATAAAAATCTTGAAGTCACACAAGCAAGCAATTGCTTGGAAACTCTCCGACATCAAAGGTATAAACCACGAGTTCCGTACTCATAAAATCTTGATGGAGGATGACTTTAAACCAGCAGTTCAACATCAGAGAAGAGTAAATCCAAAAATCCATGATGTTATCAAACAGGAGGTTATCAAACTTCTTGATGCAGGATTGATTTTCCCGATCTCAGATAGTCCTTGGGTTAGCCCAATTCATTGTGTTTCGAAAAAGGGTGGCATTACTATTGTCACAAATGAAGATAACGAGTTAATTCCAACTCGGCTGGTTACGGGATGGTGTGTTTGCATTGACTATCGTAAGTTGAATGACGCCACTCGTAAAGACCATTTTCCTCTACCCTTTATGGACCAGATGCTTGAGAGATTAGCAGGGAATGAATACTATTGTTTCCTTGATGGTTTCTCGGGGTACTTTCAGATCCCCATTGATCCAAAGGATCAAGATAAAACCACATTCACCTGCCCATACGGAACTTTTTCCTATAGACGTATGCCTTTTGGCCTATGTAATGCTCCTCGCACGTTCCAACGATGTATGATGGCCATTTTCCACGACATGATCGGGGAAACAATGGAGGTGTTTATGGATGACTTCTCGGTCATTGGGGATTCGTTTCAAACATGTCTCTCCCATCTAGATAAAATGCTCAAACGGTGTGAAGACACCAATCTTTGTCTAAACTGGGAGAAAAGCCACTTCATGGTCAAAGAAGGCATAGTCCTTGGCCATAAAATTTCAAAGAATGGGATTGAGGTAGATAGAGCAAAAGTCGATGTTATTGCTAAATTGCCTCATCCTACTACCGTCAAAGGTATTAGGAGTTTTTTAGGTCATGCCGGTTTCTATCGTAGATTCATTCAAGATTTTTCTAAAATCGCCCGGCCAATGACCCATCTTCTTGAAAAGGATGCTCCTTTTATCTTTTCACCCGAGTGCATCGTAGCTTTTGAAACATTGAAGAAAAAGCCATGAAGCACCCATTCTCGTTGCTCCCGGCGGGATTTACCTTTTGAGCTCATGTGCGATGCAAGTGATTTTGCTATCGGTGCGGTCTTAGGGCAACGTGAAACAAGCATTTTCACCTATTCACTACGCAAGTAAGACTATGATCAAGCTCAAACTCATTACACCACTACGAAAAAGAGCTATTAGCGATGGTGTATGCATTTGAGAAATTTCGCCGTACTTAATCTTGACCAAATGTGTAGTGTATACGGATCATTCGACTTTAAAATATCTCTTTGCAAAACAAGATGCAAAGCCGAGATTGCTCCGTTGGGTTCTCCTTCTCCGAGAATTTGATATCATCACACGTGATAAAAAGGAGCCGAGAACACCGTCTGCGATCATCTTTCAGTTGGAAAACCCTCACCAAGATGTTTTCGAGAAGAAGGAAATCAATGAAACATTTCCTCTCGAGACACTCAATGCGGTTTCTTTTCGTGGAAACTCTTCTACCCCATGGTTTCTTGACTTCGCAAATTACCATGCGGGTAACTTCATTAATGAAAGGGATGTCGACCCAGCGGAAGAACAAATTCTTCAAAGATGTTAAACATTATTTACGGGACGACCCTTTCTTATTCAAAATCTGTGCGGATCAAGTCATCCGACGGTGTGTTTATGGACAAGAAGCTCTTGACATTCTCACGACTTGCCATCTTTGGACCCACCGGGGCCATCATAGTCAAACTACACCGCCAAAAGGTGTTTGATTCCGGGTTTTATTGGCCCACAATTTATAAGGATGCCCACGATTTTGTCAAAATTTGTGACGCTTGTCGTCGTCATGGAAACATATCTCAAAGAAATGAAATGCCACAAAATGCCATTCAAGTTTGTGAGATATTTGACATCGGGGTATTGATTTTATGGGGCCATTTCCTTCGTCTCGTGGTAACAAGTACATACTCGTGGTGTTGACTATTTGTCAAAATGGGTTGAAGCGAAAGCTTTACCTACAAATGATGCCCGAGTAGTTGTGAAATTTTGAAATCTCTTTTGCGGGTTTGGAACTCCTCGTGCTATAATCGGTGATCGTGGTACACATTTTGTAATGACCAATTTGATCGTGTCATGCAAAAGTATGGTGTTACCACCGTCTATCTGACATACCACCCCAAACAAGTGGGCGGTGGAAGTTTCAAATCGTGGTATTAAAAGGATTCTTGAAAGGACGATGGCGAAAATCGTGCATCCCGGTCGGATAAAGCGGATGACGCACTCTGGCCTTTCGTGCGACTTACAAAACACCAATTGGGTGTACTCCATACAAGCTAGTGTACGGAAAGTCATGTCATCTTCGATTGAACTAGAGCACAAGGCTTCTTGGGCCTTAAAACATGCAAACTTCGATATCTGAGACGGTAGGTGATCACAGAAAAGTTCAAATGAATGAACTAAATGAACTCCGTGATCAAGCTTACGAGAACTCTTTGATCTACAAACAAAAGACAAAGAAGATTCATGACTCTAAAATCAAGAACCGCGTTTTCAACGTTGGTGATCGAGTCCTTCTTTTCAATTCTAGATTGAAGATTTTCTCGGGAAAGCTTAAGTCCCGCTGGTCTTGTCCATTTACCATTACTAAGGTTTATCCTTATGGCACCATTGAGTTATCTCAGCCTGATGGTCCTAATTTTAAAGTAAATGGTCATCGATTAAAGCATTACTTTGGAGAGGACATTCCATCTGTGGTTGTCCCGGATCTACAAACATTCCCCATGAACCAATGAATGCGGGGATCGAGTCAAGCTAGTGACTCGGGAATCAAAAACATTAGCACAAACATGGGTTTTCACCCGTGTGTAACATCCCCACAGTAGTGGGGAGTTTTCCCAGCGATGTATATATCAATCAAAAAAAAAAAAAAAAAAAAAAGTGTATATATCAAAAACAAAATAATGGCCGTAATATTTCCCTTTACGTTCTCGGTTTGGCATAACGGTAGCTACTTTGAATATTGAGGGCAATATTCATTTCTAAGTGTGGGGAATTCTCACGAATTTCATCATGTAATTATTCCACCCAATTCCCGTTTTGGCCAAAATTTTTTTGGAGTAAGTGTTTTCACTTACTCAAACAAATGGTGTCGATCCGCCATGTCTAACCCACATAAGGATTGGCTAATCCAGAGCAAACGGCTCTTGGTAAAGATATCTCAAATCCGTTTATGGCTTACAATTTACCTAAAATTGTATGGTGTTCAACTCACCATATCTTTAAACTAGTGAAAAGTTGGCTAGCCCGCAAGTTTATGGCTTGTGGTAAAGGCGATTGAAAATCCATAATTGGTAATCGGCTCACCAAAGATAATATTGATAATTTATCTAAGAGTTGGCTAGTCCGAAGCAAGCGGCACGGTAAAGACAAATCAAATCCGTTCACGACTTATGATTTGCTCAAAATCATTTGGTTATCGTTGTGCCAAGGTTCTTACTTGAACTAAAACAATTGGCTACTCGAGTAATGGCTTTTGGTAAAGAGATAAAATCCATTAACTTTTCATAAATCATTGCTAGGGACTAGCAATATCTTAGTGTGGGGATTGATGAGTGTCTAAATACTCATCATTTTATCTTGTTAGAATGCCAAAACATCTGAAAACACTCAGAAACACATCAAAATGATAAAAATATCACAAACAAGTGTTTTATGTGTTTTAAATGCAAAAACATCAAAATCTGGTGAAAAACATATCAAGTTTGCATTATTGGCATTTTTAGTCCCCCAAGTTTGAAAATATGTCAAAATCAGTCCCTGGTATATCAAAACTTGTAAAATATCATTTTAGGCCCATGAGATTCAAAAGTTGTCAAAACAAACCTTTTAAAGTTTAAAAATTACAAATTGACAACTTTAGTCCCTAAACTTTAAAAATTGGCAAATATAGTCCTTGGTTAATTAAAAAAATGAGAATTATCAAATATTAACCTTGTACTATTTATAAATGACAAAAATGGTCCTTATGATAAAAATTTTGAGAATTTACATGTTTGGTCCCTCAAGTTTTAAACTTGATAGTTTTGGTCCCTGGATTTACAAAAATGGAAATTATAAATATAGGTCCTTGTATTAATCACATTTGGCAGTTTTAGTCCTTGTGAGAGCTTTGGTAGATTGGAAAGATCAGTCCTTCAAGTTTGCTAAAATTGCAATAATGGTCCTTGTTGCTAACTTAAACCAAACGGACCCTTTATAATAACACAAGCCCAAATCCAACCCAAACACAATAACCCGGCCCAAATTTTTGAATTTAAATAAAAACCGCTACCACTGTAGCCCCATCTCCCTCACCCCTGTATACACCAATACCAGTGGTATTTGCCACTTGCCCTCCACCTCTTCACCTCCACCTCACCATCTCCACCTGTTACCCACTCCCCTTCCACCTCCACATCAAACCAAAACCCATCAATGCAGAAAACCTACTCTTTGAAAATTGGCGCCAAAATCGCCAAATGGCAAATCTGATGATCTGGCTTAATCCAATGGTCAAGATGTGGTGGGATAAGTTCAGAGGTCGACAAGGGATGTTTGAGATCAATATGTATCAAGAGTGAAGCAATGGAGAACAATATCTAGTGTAATTTTAATTTTTAATGTCGTTTTAGCCTAACTTTAAATTCCAGTGTATTTTAAAGCTTTTGAATCTTGTATTTCATGTTTCCAGTGTAAAAGAAAACTTTTGATATCATCAATTTCAAGTTTGAGGTCTTATATCAGATTATGCAATTTTTTAATTATCCAAAAATCTCAATATGGTGAAATGTTGTTAGTAGTTGTTAGTTTGGACTCAGAAGCTCACATAAGCTCCTTATAAAGCTTATTTAAGCTTTTAGATACCTTAAAAACAGTTTAGTATAAAAAACTCAAAAATTCTCAAAAATACCAAATAAATTAGTGAAAATTAAAAAATCCATGGTGAAGAAGGTCAAAGCTGGTGCAGTGTTGATTTTGGAAAGCTTGTTGGTTTAGAGCTTCATGGGAAGCAATAGGTGTGATCTTTGAACCTAAGTCCTCAGTTTGTGCTTAAATCAGTTGTAAGCCTTTATAAGTTTTTTTTTTTACATATTCTTGTGTAAGTAGCTTATAAACTTTAAAACACATGTCTTATTGTTTATTAGTGTTGGTTAAGTCAAATTAATCAATAAAACTAGTCACTTGTTCTTTTTAATTTGTAGTTTATTAAAATCTTATTTTGACAGTAGAAATAGTATAATCATCATATCTTAGTTGTATGTTGTTATTATTGTTAATTTTTATTTCTTCAGTCTTACAAAATGATTATATAAGGTTTGAAATCATGCTCATGGTCTGAATCTGTGTTATCCTTTGAAAAGCTTCCAAAACAATCATCAAAAGTGGTGTTTGGATTTCCTTGGTTAACTGTGAAAAAGGTCATTTCAGTTGTTATGTGTGCTTGTTTCATGTTTCATTAGGATACAAAAACTCAGTTCAACTTTAAAAAGCATTCCTTCTTTGGTAAAAAGTCAAAATCACTTTCAAATTAACTTGATAAGTTAACTGTTAGGAGTTTGAGTTTCTCAAATCAGTTTACATACTTAAAAGCTATTACCATAAACATAGATAATCTCATTTGAGCTTTTAATAACATAATAAGTCAGTAAGATTGATCCTAAGTTCATCAAAGTCAAACTACTTCATTTTCTTAAAAAGTCAAAGTGCCCTGTGCACCAGTTTTACTAGCTCAATCAAAAGCTCCTACAGAGCTTATTAGTTGTCCATAACCTGTAATTTTTGTTTCTTTGGACAGTTAACCTGGTCCTTTTTAAGTTCCAAGTTTAAAATTTCCATTTGCAGCTTATTTGATAAGCCTGCATGTGCTTATCAGTTGGTCCCATATTACTCAGCATTCACTGAGTTTTACTCAGTGGTTTTTCAGGTTTTGAAAAAGCTTCTCACAAGCTCAATTTAGCTTATCTTGATCTCATCTTTTGTTTCTAGGTAGTAAACCAGGTCTTATACAAGTTCCAATTTTTGCTTTTCAGTTTTAGCTTATTTGGTAGTCTGTGATTAAGTTTAAAGTAGCATACTAAAAACTGTTTTGATCAATAAGCTTAAATCATCCAAATCAAAGCATCTTGTAATTTAGAGGTTATAACCAGTTGTTTCTTGTTTCAACTTAACACTTTAAGCATTTCATAGCTTCTGTATCAATTTGGTAGCTTATTGTAGCTTTTGGCTTATCATAAGTGCTTATTTATAAGCGATTACAAGCTAGATTCCATAATCTACCACACAAGCCCATGTTTTCTATTTTTCTTAGATTCAGTAGATTAAAATAGACTTTTCCTGAAATTTTCATAATTTTTCATAACTGTTTGCTATTTTTCTTAATTAAAAATAGTTTTTAGGCATTTTTAAATAGCTTTTAATACAAATAAATTAGAAAAAGCTTAAAAAAATATGTTTTCAATTTTCTTAGATTAAGATAAATATAAAAGTCATAAAAAGTATTTTTCCATAATTTTCTTGGTTTAAATATTATTTTTTAGCTTTTTAATTAGTTTTAAATAGTTTTAAATTAATAATAAATACATAAAAAGTCTAAAAATATATTTTCAGTTTTAAAATAAGTTTTATCATATTTTAGATTTTTCCAAGTTATAATTTCATTTTCTAGGTTAATTTTGTATTTTCTTGTATTTTAGTACATTTTAAATACTTAATAAATAGTTTTTAATTAATAATAATTAAATAAATAGTTGTAAAAATAATTTTCTTTTTCTAATAATTTTCTTTTATTAATAGGATTGTAAAAATATCATTTTCATATTTATAGGCCTTTTATTTCTTTAAAACTCACGTTTTATTTTGTACGTTTACGTAATTTTATTTAAACATACGTTTTAGGTTTTAAACGTTCATCGACTTTAAAAATAGTGATAGCGTTTATTTAATATATTTTAACTTTTTAATTTCTTTTAATTTGCATTTAAGTCGCTTTAATTTGCAAATCTTTTCTTTAGGTAATTTTCCATCAATATCCTTATTGATCACTATCCTTAGTGATCATTCTACCATCTGATAAAGTGTTTATACACCAATTCATCCTCCGTGGGACTTAACGACCCAGAATCCCTATATTCCTCGATCTTAATTGCATTAGTGTTTGGCGGTTTAAGTGCATTACGGTTAGCCATTCACAAGTGGTTAGCTTGTGTGATTAGACTTGACTGTTTAGCACCGATCAGTGACAAACTCGATTAATTCTTCAGTGGTTGGTGGAGAAGTGAATGGGTGACCTGGGTCTACTGGTGTGATTTGCAGAGTTCCCGGAGTGTGTCCACAGTGAGATCATACCATGTGTCATCAAGTTGACAGTTGTATACTGCAGTGATCTTGTCTCACTTGAATGTATCCCAAAATTGTTGAATGTAGATCGATGGGATTGAGGAGCGTAACGTCAGAGCACCAAAGAAATTAGTGTTCTTGAGTATGTCCACATCAATTTTGTATGTGGGGTTACGTTGATTTCTGTCCAAGTCAATAAAGCAGTTGCTTCTCCCAATTGCTACCCAGTCACCGTAAGGGAGGTTTTCATCATCTGTAAGTGTGGTTGGTGGGGCAGTAGAGGGTTGATTAACTGATGCAGTGATATCAGCCATAGTTTTTGTAATAAACACATCCACGGAGATAGATATTTGCAGAATTGTTATGTTAGATGTCAATAACAGAATGGACACTAGGAGCACATGAGATTGAATACCAAAGCATAGGAAATCCTAAGACATGGTCAAAGAATAACAAGCACATAACGGGATATGAGACACCCCGGGACTATGTCACATTGATCATCATTACAATATGCACAAAACATTGTTTTGTCAATTTGTGATGATCAAGTCAAATGTAATAAGTCTTAGGAGGTGAATTTGCAACATACATAGGACATATGGGACAAAACGCATAACACATCATTAGGGGACAAAACGCATATGATAAACCGCACATGACAAACCGCACATGATAAACCGCAATCATCAAAACGCATTGGTTTAAACCGCATTAGATCAAACCACATTGAGTCAAAACGCAAAGGGTCAAATCGCACAAGGTCAACTCACATTACATTTAACAAACCGCATCAAACCAAGTTGCATAAGACAAACTGCAGTATGATATGACAAATCGCAGTGAATAAAATATAGTCACGGTGGGTCCTACATATAATATAAAATATTTATTTCTTGTCAAACCGCAAGAACTGCGTTTTGACACAAACCGCACTGAGACAAATATATTCAAACCGCAATAAAGCCTACATAGTCAAATCGCATCCTAGAAACTCTATCAAATCGCAACCAGGGATCTAACATCAAATCGCATTCAAGAACACCAATTTTATCAAGACGCATCCAAGCAATTAACAACAAATCGCACATAAGAAACAAGATGCTTTCCAGAACAGTTTTCCCAAACCGCATTCAAGAACTATATACCAAATCTCATTCAAGAACAATTATAATCAACAACGCATAGTCATAAATACCTACACAAAATGCATCAATGAATCTTTCTAACAAGGCACATCCTAGAGCAATTCAAGACACTTTCAAGAACTTTCAAATATGCCCAGGCACACTCAAACAAATTCTTGACAAATATCAGCTCAAGATCAAATCCTTAACACATCAACTAATATGTGACCAAAACGCACTCAATCAAACACTTTTAAGAACAGCCATGATCAATTAAAAATAACATTGAACTATGCGAAGAAAGCAATGAACCAAAACTCATCATCAATAGAATATGGACGAGTAATTCATGGGGGAATATTGATATGCTTACACAGCGCATTCGGGGTCAAAGAGACTTCCTTTTCGTCGACCAAGTTTTTCAACACCCTAGGCAGTGAACCTAATCGTTGTAGTGTAGTATTAGGCTAAGCCACGGGTATTGATATCGTTCTCTAGGGGAATAGGAATGGTAGTGAGAAGTTACTACTCTAAGGTTGGGGTTGAGGAAGTTTATTTTTTTTATCTTTTTTTATATTTTTTCAGGAAATGGAAAGTTACGAATCTCGGGGTTTGGATTTGGGGGTTGGTATTTCTACCGATTACTCTACTTATCTAATTATCTAATTAACTAAGCTAGGGGTAGTCTATGTCTATTGTTGTGTGCTCGTATGATGATTACAAATGTGTTTACTTAGATTTTATTACTCCCTAGTTATCTCTTATTGATGGTTGAATTGTCACGTCCTTATTCTTAACGCGTTGTATATCTAAGGTCGTAGGGTATGCATTTATCCCTAACTCTTTGAAGCTACCAAAGGTTAACGACTACGAAATCTCTAGGATTCATAAACTTAACACTAAGGTATTCTTTGGATGTTTAGCCTACAATTCCACTAGTAACTATATGCTAAGGTTCAACAAAGATTAATCAAGCATTAATATCACAACGAATGACCTATCGCAATACTAGGTCAATCACAATTAAGATAAGAGACAACCAATCAATATTCAATAACTAGGTTTCATATTACCTAAGCAAACACACAAATAAATTATCCGGACATGGAAGACATGCAAGCATACACACAATCAATTGAAGACATAATTGAATTAATGAAGTAAAACATTTATCTTGATGTAAGATAGGGTATGAAACCCTAAAATACTGTACAAGACAGCCTTGATTCGGTTTAGGTTTTTACTCCACAAAACTACATCTTGGCGAAAAATTGATTCTATATATAGTGTTACAAGCGAGGCGGCGTCACTCTTTAATTGTGCCGCCGTCGAGTTACCGTCATTAGGGTTTCGTCTTGGCCACGTTAGCATTGTGGCGTCACCTTATGACCGTGGCGCCATCTCCTTGATCTCGGCGCCGTTTGGATCAAATCTAGGCCGTCGGTGTGACGCCTACTCTTTTAACACTGATGCCGTCACTTGTAAATAAGCAATTTGGCTCTTGAGTCGTCACAAAACTTGTTCCGACGGCGTTACAAGTTGAACTGACGCCGTCCCATTTCAATTCACTAGCACGAGTGTCTCGATTCTTGACTTTGGCCATTTTCTTCGTATATTCGTGCCTTTTCGTCCGAATAAGTGTCATTCCGACAATTTGTCTTCAAGAGACCTAAAAGTGAAAAGGAGCGAAATTAAGTAGTAACGGATACAAAAGTGATCAATTAAGGGCTTAAATGACCCTAAAAAGGTACCTTTTAAATCCTTATCAAATATCCCTACACTTGGTATTTGCTTGTCCTCAAGCAAATGTGCTTTTAGCCAATTGATTTATAAATTAGGGGTCATGAAGCATTAGTTTAGAATGATCCACAACACATATAAGCCCCACAAAAGTCATAACAAGCACGGAAATTACATACTAGTACCTCACATGGGGTGTTTGGATACTCACATCTCTCGGGTGTATATGAAATATAACAAGTTAGAAATGAAAGATAAACACTCATTAACCGGTCCTAGTACATAGATTACTATAGGCTTGAGACTAGATCAAACCTCCATCGTTTTGGCGTAAGCACCTAGGAAACACTATCCAAGAGGTCTTTTAAAGGGTTGTAATGTTAGGCTTAACATAGGGAAACAAAGGGTTTTGGTGGGATAGGCGATTTAGTGGTGGCAAGTCAAAAATTTGTATGTTACAAGCATGCGAAGAATGGCGTTGCTAAGCCAAGACTAGACACTCTAAACTCTAGATAACTGAAGCAAACAAACATAAATTTAAAGATAGATGTAGGATGGTAGCCCGTATGTTTTTTCATTTTTTTCATACACCTTTACTCTACGATCCTCTACGATAACATCAAAATGTTAGGGATTTATAGGCACATCCCTACACTTGAGTTTTTATTACTCTAACACTAATTTGACCCGAATTGAAAAGATCAAAACACTTGGAGTACATTATTATGCAAATAAAGGGAATTTGAATTTAACGTTCCCTTCTCGTCATTTCATAAAATTTAACTTTTTTTATGAGTCCCAATCGTCTCAAAACTGTGTACAAAGGATATGACTCGACTTAGCAACTCATACAAGCAACTAGATAATTGAACTAAGGGTTTAGTGTGATAACAATAATGCACTAAAAGTGAGTGCATGCAAGGTAGGCTAAGGCGATTTGGGTGTACATTTGGGGGTGGATTGTAAACAATGCTCTTCATTGACATTCCGGAAAACCGAAATATCACGAGAACCGTGAAAAGGATAGGCTCTGAGGGGTTAACTAGGGGTATCGTATACTAAAGATGAGTGCAACACAAAGGTGTGGGAGAATTACTCAACCGATGTGGAAGAAGTAATTATATTACGGGTATCAAACAAGGGTTATCCTAATGCCTCTTATCATTTAGTTATTCCTAACTACACAAGTGTAGTCTTACTAGCGATCTCAGAATGCATCACAAAACAAGTTCTAGAATCTATTATACTACCGGTTCACACTCTAAGCATTAAAGATGAATTCTTTAATTCCTACAAATCTAACGGCGATCCTCACATTTTGGGTGGAATTTAGTTGGCAAAGGGTTTTTGTGCTAGTCATATAATTTCCTATCCATGAGACGCTTTATTAAGACTAATGGCCCACTCCTACATGTCATGAAAATTTTTAAATTTGGTGCCAAAATTACCCTAACCGATATTTCTCATGGTTTATTACACAAATGAAATTGGACAAAGCAAATAATCAAGGATAAGCATAGTTTCAAAGTTCCCGTTTTATTTTCCCTCCCTACACTTAAACTGAACATTGTCCCCAATGTTCCCCGAAAGTATCAAAGTAATGATAATGGAAGGTAAAAAAAAAACAAAAGAAACTAGTACTCCCCTGATTAGCTCGGTAGGATCCGTGTGAAGTGGTGGTTACATCTTTCTTCAAGAAGAATGTTTGCGTGAAAAGCTCATTCTCATCTTACGTATCTTCTTCTTGATAAATTAAACATGCACACTTGAAGAAAACAAACGAAACCTTCGCATAAAATCGGCGGTAACAATATATATATGACTATACTAAACTAGGATATAATGCTTGTGGAATGGATGTTTCTGATTTTACGGAAAATTAAGACACAGAAAATTCCAAAAATTTATAAGTAGCTCGAAAACGAGAAAAAGTAATAAGATGTTTTTGCTCCTCCGACGCCGTCAGTTGCGATCTGACGCCCGTCGGTTATCTGACAGAATCGGTGCGATTTTACGGAAAAAATTCTGGAAAATTTTTATCTTTAAAATCGGGAAAAATATTCTGCAAAACATCCATTATGACTCGATACAAGCATTTGACTCGAACAAACACACATGTATATCTTTTAATTAATTGTAATTCTCATGTTTACGTTTCTTTTGAAAACGTGTGTAATCCTCCCTACACTTATCCCTTATGCAAAATACCTTTATATGTAATTAAGACGAGGTTAAAGACAAAATAAGGCATTTTTACAAATTTAAATATGAGAATAAACAATCAATAAAAGATACACGACACAAACAAGCAAACAATTAAGCATGGGTTGCCTCCCACAAAGCGCTTTTCTTTATTTATGAGTCTTGTAGCTAGACTCGAAGTCGTGCCCCTACGTTGTCTTAATCTTAGAGGCCCATTCGAACTCCTTAACCCTTCTCTCATCACCAATATACTCAGGGCCTAACTCAAGACAAACAGTGTAGTACACCTTGTTCTTCCAATCTACTTCAAATGCCGGAATGTTGTCCACATCTAAATCATCAATACCCTCAAACTACTTATTTTTGTAGGGCATTATGTATTTAACACTCTCGGCTCCATTTGAGAACTTGACTATTCCTTCCTCTTGATCATAAACCATCTCAGATTCCTCTATAAATGGTCTCCCAAGTATCACATCCCCTAAAAACCCATCAATGATGCCCTTAACATTTTCCAAGATCATGAAATCACACCTATATGTGAAGTTACCTACGAAGACATGCAATCCTTTAATCCTCCCAACATAGTTACTCTCCTTCTTAGGGCGAAAGGGGTCCCTCATAGGTCCTAGCTTTTTGCTCATGATCCAATTGCAGTAGAGCCTAGACATTATATTCATGGGTGCCTTATAGGTAATGTAAGTGTGATCCCTATATAAGTATCCAATCCTGCACGGTATCTTGATGTTTTTAGGGTTACCCCTTCTTATGCGAGGTTCGAAAGGTGATCTAGGGAAGTTAACCACGTTATAGTGATAAGTGGTTTCCTTCCCTTTAGGGTATGCATCGAAATACTCCCTAAGTTCCTCCTCCTCCTTACTATCCTCCATAATTTCTAACACCTTATAATCTCCATCTTCTAAGTCATCATCCAAATCACTTAAGGTCGAATCACTATCTAGAGTGCTAGTAGACTCTTTAAGGGCTTCCTCAAGTTCACTTTCAATTATCCTATTCAGTTTCCTAAGCTCTCCAATTTCACTAACAATACGAGCTCGAAGTTGGTTGGCAAAATGCTTGATCAAGCGGTGAGTGTTTGTTTGGTGGTAAAGTGTTGTTTGGTATCACCTTCCAAGATGAAAAGTGATGGGATTACGAACAAAGGTCACGAACAAGGGGGACAGACTACGAGGAAGCTAAAAATGGGAAATAATCTTACTTGATACGAATCAAGCAAGGAAACCTAAACGAGGTGGACTCCTAACTAGCTATTCTATTCCCCGGCAGCGGCGCCAAAAACTTGATACGCTTACACAACTTGTTCGGGGTCAAAGGAACTTCCTTTTCGTCGAGCAAGTTTTTCAACACCTTAGGCAGTGAACCTAATCGTTGTAGTGTAGTATTAGGGTAAGCCACGGGTATTGATATCGTTCTCTAGGGGAATAGGAATGCTAGTGAGAAGTTACTACGCTAAGGTTGGGGTTGAGGAAGATTATTTTTTATCCTTTTTTATATTTTTTTAGGAAATGGAAAGGTACGAATCTCGGGGTTGGTATTTCTACCGATTACTCTACTTATCTAATTATCTAATTAACTAAGCTAGGGGTAGTCTATGTCTATTGTTGTGTGCTCGTATGATGATTAAAAATGTGTTTACTTAGGTTTTTTTACTCCCTAGTTATCTCCTATTGATGGTTGAATTGTCACGTCCTTATTCTTAACGCTTTGTGTTTCTAAGGTCGTAGGGTATGCGTTTATCCCTAAATCTTTGAAGCTACCAAAGGTTAATGACTACGAAATCTCTAGGATTCATAAACTTAACACTAAGGTATTCTTTGGATGTTTAGCCTACAATTCCACTAGTAACTATATGCTAAGGTTCAACAAAGATTAATCAAGCATTAATAGCACAACGAATGACTATCGCAATACTAGGTCAATCATAATTAAGATAAGAGACAACCAATCAATATTCAATAACTAGGTTTCATATTACCTAAGCAAACACACAAATAAATTAGCCGGACATGGAAAACATGCAAGCATACACACAATCAATTGAAGACATAATTGAATTAATGAAGTAAAAAACTTATCTTGATGTAAGATAGGGTATGGAACCCTAAAATCTTGTACAAGACGACCTTGGTTCGGTTTAGGTTTTACTCCACAAAACTACACTGGCGAAAAATTGATTCTATATATAGTGTTACAAGCTGCGACGACGTCACTCTTTAATTGTGGCCGTCAGTCGCCGTCATTAGGGTTTCGTCTTGGCCACGTTAGCATTGTGACGGAGTCACCTTATGACTGTGACGCCGTCTCCTTTAGTCTATGACGCCGTCGGATCAAATCTAGGCCGTCGATTGCGACACCCTACTCTTTCAACACCGATGCCGTCACTTGTAAATAAGCAATTTGGCTCTTGAGTCGTCACAAAACTTGTTCGACGGCGTCACAAGTAGAACTGACGCCGTCCCTTTCAATTCAAGCATCCCGAGTGTCTCGATTCTTGACTTTGGCCATTTTCTTCGTATATTCGCGCCTTTTCGTCCGAATAAGTGTCATTCCAGCAATTTACCTTCAAGAGACCTAAAAAGTGAAAATGAACGAAATTAATTAGTAACGGATACAAAAGTGATCAATTAAAGGCTTAAATGACCTCTAAAAAAGGTACCTTTTAAATCCTTATCAAATATATATTTATCTAAATCAATTAACTGCAACATATACTTGACCTAAACCCAGCAACATATATAAAGAATTTAGACAAACCTATTGTGCGTATGAGGAGGTTTTGACTGAAAAATCACATAGAGGCTGCCATTGAGATTAAAGATTAGAGATATGATCAAATATAAGTTGTTGTTAAGTGAGATATATCTTTATAACGATTTATACCTAATGTGGAGAAACACAAGATCAAACCACAGTGAAGAGTGGAGAGGAAAAGGATGAGTTTAGTTTGACTGGATTTGGAAAATTTTGACTTTGACAAAACGCATCCCTTTTATACCAACTCTCAAAGGTTTCAGGAAATGACACAATTGGTCCTTGTGTTTTGAAAAATCGCATTCAAGTTTCTTATACTTAGACAAATCGCCTAAATGATCTTATATTTGACAAATCCTACACTTAATTTTAATAATTGTCATGTTTTGACACTTTTGGCCTTTTACTATGAAAACTTGCACTCTTGACCTCAAATAATATCATGCAAAGTCCAATTAGTCCTTTTACTTTCTAAAGTGTGTATATTTGATATGATATTTACAGATTTGAGCCTTACAGACCATTACATGAACACTTAGAGATACAGAACAACATGGGAAAGCAAGTCAGGGTGACCATAATTACATGACAATCTAGGAAAAAGTTAGCAGATAGCAATCAATATCCTAAATATGACACATAAATATCACATAATCAGCTCATGAGACCAAATAGGACAAAATGCAAGATACCGGGATAAGATTCATTTAGTTGAGACAGCTTGACCGATAATCATAAATTTTGATCATTAATTCTTCCCCTCAATCAATGACTTGATTTTGAATAAGCATGAGAAGTCATTGATTAATTCTAAAAAATTTATGCGCCCATGATTCCCGTTGATTAAAAACATTAATGAAGAATTGGTGTAGGCATGTTTTGAAAAACACATATGAACTTCTGTTCGAACTTCATCTAAAGACCCGTGTCATTATTGAATGACATTTCTAGGACCGTAGAAGTTATCGATACTAGAAGACATGCCTTTGAAACTATTTTTGGTATTTTCTGATTTTTCAAATTTTTCAAATTTTTTATGGGTTTTTGAAGGATTTTATAATTTTCTATTTTCCTTTTGATGGTTTTATATTTTTGTATTTTGCTTTTTAAAAAGATATTTACAAAGAGTAATATATTTACAACGTGGAAAATTGACTAGAGTATACTAGTATTGGAAATACTTTTAAATGATGTGGGTTAAAGTTTGAGTCCCGAGCTGAGGTGATTAGGAATCATAGTACATGCTTATCAATTTTGACATGCTGGAGCTCCTAAAAGAGGATGCTTCTTTTCCTTGGGAACCCAGACCATGAGTTTTTTCTTGATTGAGTTAGGCATTGTACCTGCAAAAGAATGAGGAGTACCTGTACTAACAACACAAGAAGGTATGCATTTAAGTGGGTTAGCAGTAACAATATCCAGACTTTTGGGAGTTTTACAATCAACCTTAGTGTTGCCATTGGTGGTTAGTATGCTGGTAGGAATCCATGTGAGTCCAACATTCTTAAACATTCTACCAGTTGGTATCCTCTTAAGGCAAGATATAGGAGTGTTTGATTTCTTAGGCACAACGAAAGATGTAACCTTTTTCCTATTCTTAGTTTTTGACGCTTTGTCATTAAATCTTTTCTTAGGAGAGAGGTTAGCATTCTGAGACTTCTTTAGTGCACTAGAGGATCTTAATACATTCCTAGTATTAGAAGATTGAGCTTTAGCATGAGCATTATCCTTCATTTTATTGGGATTAGGTTGTGAAGTGACTAGTTTTGACAAAACTTTGTTCTCATCAACTTGGGAGGCAAGCCTTGTCTTTAAGGGTTTTGTTCTTTCAGATATAAACGCAGTAGTCTACCTAACAACTAGCCGGTCTCTAATGGGATGAGAAACTAGCTTCCCCAAGGTTGATGGTTTTGTAAACTTAGTGTTCACACTCTTCCCTACAGTTTTTCTAAGCACATTCTTTAAGGCAACTATCGCGAAACTCTTATCCTGAAGTTGAGCTTTGAGTTCATCAATTTTAGCTATCAAAGAGTTTCTTTGTTCCAATGACTTAGTTCTAGCTTCTTTGACAGAGTCACTTAGTTCTATGTAATACTTTTTCAAAGACTCATTTTCCTTTAGTAATTTGGCCACACAAATTGTTAATTCATCATTTCTCGTTATAATATCATCAATAGCATTAACATCAGAATTACTTGTAACCTAATTATTTTTCACTTGCATATCAGAAATATGTTTCTTCAAATTGCAGATAGTCGAGTTTTTTTTCCTAAAGCTGAGCTTTTAAATCATTTATTTCAAAAATTCACGAAATTCAGGAAATTCTCGATTTTTACATGGTTTCTGAGTTTGAAAACTTTCTCCTTTTCTTTGTATTGCAATTTCAAGTGAAATGCAACGTTTTTCAAGTTTTGAGAATTTGTTTGAAAGTTCATCAAAAATTTTCTTATCAACCACATCATTAGTTTTGAAACAATGTATGACAGACTCAGCCTCAGTCACAGAGCATTTAATAGTGTCATGTTCTGTGACATGATCAGTTTGCACAAGAGAATTGGTAGATGCATCATGTTGAACAGTTACTAATACCTCAGCACCTGATACTTGTTCGGTTATCTTTGTGATTTCAGCATCCACTTCTTGTGTGACCGGAGTTACTGAACAGCTAGTTACATCATTCTTTGTTGTCTCTGATATTCTGGATTCAGCAACACCCGATCCTTTAACTGATACATTATCTGACTCATCACAACTATCTCTCGATTGCACCCGACACTTATTCACTTTGTCATCATTCAGTGTTCTTTCCTCAATATACTTCATAACATTATCCATGAGATGGATTAATGTTTCTCTGAACATATTTGCTTCCATCTGTAAAGATCGTTGTAAGATCTTAGACTAGGTCTAATATTATATCTAGGAACACATAATAATGAAAGCGGAATATTCAAACATAGAATCAACATTATTATGAACAAGGTTTTTCATTATCATAAACTAACTAACTAACTATAATAAAGATCAAAGACTTGATCTAACACTAAACTAACTAAACCCTAGGCGTTTTCCCAAATCCCTACGCCTAGGTTCCCATACACACCCCTTTGGTGTTTACATCTTGTACGTACAATAAAACTAATGACCCTATGTCTCTTTATATACTAGAGACATCTAGGGTTTACAAGAGGAATCATAATACAATTAGGAAACTAAATATTCTTTTAAGCATATCTTCTATAATCTTCCAAATCCTCCATCTTTTTGTAGTTTCCCTTCTAGTCACTTTTAGTCCTTCATGTTTCATTCTTCTTATTTTGTATCATCAAATCTATAATAGACCCAACAATCTTCCCCTATTTGATGGTAACAAAACAACCACGAATCTTGTATGAACTTCACTAGACGAAGTAGCAGAAGTTGAGATAATTAAATCTCACCATGAATGAAACAATATTGTCTTCCATGCTTCCCCTTGACTTGAACATGTCACTCAAACATCTCTTCTCCTTTTTGTTATCAACAAATAGAGAATGAATAAACCGTAGAAACTTCCCCTCGAGTGATGCATGAACATCAACTGATTCTTCAAAATCTGTAGGCTTTATGTAATGATTACTTGTGAAGAAAACCGAGTATAACGAATTTGATGAAGAAGTAGAATTTCCCAAACTTGTGTCTTAAATCTTGTACTATCCACGGAACTCCATACTTATACGAATCACCAAATATAAGTAGACCGCAATCCCTTGACAAAATCCTCAACTAATATAAGACACTGAGCACTACAATGTAACTCCTTTAAGTGATAGCCAATGTGTGCATAGAGCATCATAAGAAAAATCACACATTGCTAGATTCATCAAGCTATATGATAAGAACACAAACCTGTGAAACTCAACTACAACATCAAATAAATGATATTCAACCTTCTTCGTAATCAATTAATCCATAAGAATCAAATACAAGCCTTTTTGAATCCATTTCAAGAACAAATCACCAAACTCCTTATGTGTATGAACTATAACCTGTGTGTGTGTCGTCCAAAAATCTTAACAATAATTATTCTCGACTTCCCCTTAATTTCAAATCTCCTCATAATAAACCATTATATTTAAATGAGACATGCAGCAGCAGCAGTACTTTGAAAATATACGGGCAGTACTTTAAAAAACTCCAAGCAGTACTTTGCATGTTCGAACAGTACTTTCATCGCGTCCAAGCAGTACTTTTGTGAGGACCATAAGCAAAGCAGTACGTTTAAACCAAGCAGTACTTTAAATTCGTAATATTAACATCAAAAGCCAATCCCACGTGCACTTCCATTAACAGTACGAATACACAAACGTGATTTGCCCCATTAATCCCATATACTCGTGGTCTTCCCATTTGACCGAATAAAACAAAGTGACCTAATAAAACAAATATGGGACCATGAACTAGTAATATGTATAGCCATCACACTTGAACAGATTTTCATCATGGGTCATGGCTCTGATACCAATTGTAGGATATTAGTTTTCACTTACACATCAAACCAAATCGCTAAATTGGCGTATAAATGGAATTCTAGAGAGAGAAAGTTAGAGGTTTAGGGAACTTAGTGAGAGAAAGTGAAAGATATTATTATGAGCTCCAACTCTCTACCTTGGGAGGTAGAGTATTTATAGTCTTACATAAACGCCACCCAACGGGTGTGGATCGCATACAGTGGGTAAAGACCGTCGTCCTCCACGGTGTTACTTAACTAAATACTACTTAGCTTAAAATAACTACGACTACGAGCTTTCTAACGATTACATATACTTGAAGTGACCGACTCTTTAATACCGGAATTTCTAATTCCTAACAATCTCCCAAGGAGGTCACCTCAATCATGTACTAAAATTACATAGAATACAAGCAGATATTACATAAAAATTGTTCTTGCATTCTTGATGTAGTACTTTGCTCAAGCTCGTAGTCATTGATTCTTCTCATTGCATGTTTGATTAATCCAAGTGGAGGTCTTTCTTGATCCACGTGATAATAATTTTGAGCCGACTTTTGAGATCATCACTATCAAAATCTACGAGACATTCATTGTGGTGTTGGAATTTTGTGATGTTGTGACATTCGGACCGACATGCTCACATTCGGATCATGATATCTTCTCATCGAGTAACGGAAGCTTCGATGATTCATGATATTGGCGCGTAGCGAAGCATGGAGTGAAAATATCGAGTCATTGATGCACTTATCATGATTTCTTGAGAGATGAATGTATTGTGTGAGCATGCGGCTATGGATTGACCGCTTCATTCGATCACCGCAAACGTCGGGTGTACCGCATACAACGATTAGCAATAAAGCGTATAAAAGTGTAACACCCCGACCGACAAGGGTAAAGATATCTGTCTGGTTTCATATCGAACTTTAATAACTAAACAAAAGCGAAAGCCTTACAAAAATATTCAAGAGAGAACATAAATAACTAAACTTCAAAATAAATCTAAGATCTCTATAATCGAATCTCGCTCTGCCTCTACTCTCAACCCGGATCGGCTATCCCATAAGCTTATCTTGAACGCTTAATACCGCCGCAAGAAAAGAAAAGTACGGTGAGCTTACAAAGCCCGGTGAATGATATAACGAAACAAAAGCTAAACAAAACAAATATACGAATAACGAAAATAAAATGAAATAATAACGAAGGATCTTTTAGGATTCTGGAAGCACAAATATACGTAAATCCAAACAACCACATAACAGTTAAACCATTTACTTATAAACCAAACGAAGAGTCTAATGACTAACAAAGCAGATTACCAACAAATAAACATGGCATTCACAAATTAATTAACCTTCACTTAACACATTTAAAACATTAAAGCAACAGCGGAAATAGCAGTCCAAAATATGGCAGTCTCACAAACAAATAGAAACATAGTAGACAAACTATAACTAAATAAGCAAAAGACATAGCATAGCAATTATCAAGTTAATAGACCAGGCATCATAAATTGAATCATTTCCCAGATCAAATATTAGCATAAGCAGAACTTAACATGGCAGGTCACATAGGCAATAAAACACTAACGTATAAACAAAGTTTCCCAAAATTAACTGAACAAATTATACATACGAAACTTATAGAATACTCACTTTCATACTAGCACATTCATCTCACAGATTAACGAATCCATATAACGATAAACTAACATAATATCAGATGACAGCATGCGAATCATATTTTAACATATTAGTCATATCTTAGCATAGCAGACGGTAGTCACATAAACATACAAAAGGATAAACATATATAATATCATATAATAAGCCTTGCACATAATCATAAACATTTGAACATACCAAATCATAATCAGAATACTTATCATAGAAATAACAAATACAGATTTAGTTAACTACCTCGAGCCCAGAACATATCATATCAAAGCATCAGAACCATATAAACATAATCTTAGAAAATAATTTGGAGTAGCTAGCTCCCAGAAGTTGTGAAGACGCGTATTGCACACGACATCATTCACCAGACAAATCATATCGGATAATGATCGGATCTAGGATGCATCCATACGCCCACGACATATATAGGTAAGATAATACCAACCGAGCTCATAACAAATAACGGATAAGGGACGTGGCGAACATCACTCTCGCCTAGAGTCATATCAGAGGTGCATCACTGATACGGACATGGAACCCCCATGACTAGTGAAATATTTGGCTCGGGTGTCAAACTAACTCAGGTCAGACAAAAGTTCAATTATAACGTAAGTCTTATTCAAACACATGGTTCAGCAAGGAACATATCAATATCTCATATCATAAGGTTCAGATTCAAATATAATAAGGTTCATCAGTTACACATATCAAAGTCTTCTTAACATAAAGTTCAAATCAGATATCGCATAGTTCCATAAAACATAAGTTCAGATAAGCAACAAATCACACAATCAGGAAAGGGTTCATAGCAATGGCATTGGAAACCCTAATAAGTAAAATGGAAAGACTAACGAAAGAACATCAGAAGGAACCTTTACTAAGAAGGTCCAGAATGTATGTACGATAACATAAGTGTCTTAAGGTAAGACAGAATATCCGTACCTTAAAGCAATTGAGAGAAAAGTAACGAATGAGCGAATACGAAGATGTAACGTCGTCTCCTCCAAAGAATCTACACGGATTATGATTTATTTAATATTTATTAGCATCATTAGTATTATAACGGATTTATCGCATTAATACTTTTAGAGTTGTCGAGGATATTCTCATTTTAGTGACAGACGAAATTACAACATTTTAGGGTATTCCTCATTAATTCACCAACTTCCTATTTAGATTCTAGGGTTTCCCATATTCCTTAAATATTACTAAATACGCATTAAATTCACATATTACTTCTTTTAATGATTTCCCAATTTAACCTAGAACGCAAATGAATCAAACCGAAATTAATTTAAACTCATACGTGTCTCTACAAAATCAACTTACACTTGTAGAACCCATAATTGCTCAGAATTTCAAATTACACCCTAGACATCTTTAAGTTCACAATCTCACCTTACTTTATCAGATTTTACACTTTTAGCCCAAAAGGTTTTAGAATTTACAAAACGTACCCTAATAATTAAATACGACTCGAATAGCCCTTTAATTATCCAAAATCACATGTTTAACCCCCACACTTATTTTTATACGTTTAGGACCTTTATTTTACTTTTCACAAAAATAACCCTTAAGTTTCATAATTTACAAAACCAACCCAAAACTTTTATTTAGGACCGAAAAGACATAATTCAAATACAAACCCTAAACCTAATTTTAACCAATCATTAGCTCATCATTACTACTCAATTAATTACCTTCAATGATTACAAGGAAACCCTAGTTCATGAAAACCCTAATCGGTCCTTTTAAAAACCTTCCTTTTTCCATGTTTAATCGAACCCTAAAACTCAAAACAATTCATACAAGCTTCGAATTCACAAATATGTATTTTATTCAGGTCTTATATCATGTAATAGCTTCTGGAAAAATAAATTCATGATCTCTAAAAATATTATACACCCATTCGTTATTAATATACGACTTTAGGGTTTTGGATTCCAAATAATTTCATACGACTTATTAAACATGCATGGCTAATTTTTATGTGTTATATATGACTTATAGGACTGAAATCAACATTAGGAACTTACCCTTAATGAGCTTGGATCGTTAAAACAAAAGAAGCACAAAACCCTTCTCGCCGAAACCCTAATTCACTCAAAAACTCACCACGACTAAAACAGCAACTTAGGAACTTGAACACTATTTTTCCCACCTTCTCTACCTTCAAACTTGTCCAAGAAAATTGGTCTCAAGCTCTGGAAACTGGAAATCGAATTGTAAAGGGTTTTGGGAGTCGGTTTGTGTTTAATCGGTTATTAGGGATTATGTGAACCGAATTTTGTATATATATACTTTTCCAATTTTTCTTGTGGGCTTTATAATGTATTGGACTTAAAATAAATGGTCTCTAAATTTTATAACTTTATATTGGGCTTTTAATTAATTAAATTATCTTATAAAACTAAAATAATATTTTTGGCTAATTATAAAAAAATACGTAATTGATTTTATAAAATTATAATCTATAAAATTAACTTTACAAAGTCATTCAAGATTTATTTGGATCATATGTGATATTTCTTATAAGTTTTTCTGAATTTACATAGCTCATTTGGTATTGTGTTTATTTAATTATTCTTACTTTTGATCATAAGGGTATTTTGGTCTTTTTGTGAATTTTAGAAATTCAGGTATTACAAAAAGTGTCTTTGACCACTTTAGTTGAATTGAGGTACACGGCCCACGGTTCCCCGTTGATCAGTACATGTACTACCGTGATCGGTATAATTCAAGAATTTCCTTGACAGGGTTTCGCAATGCTCTAGTTGTTCTCAAACCGAACGTCTCAAAGAAGACAACACGGAGTGAGTGAACCAAATAATTTAAGTCCACCGATTGATGAAAGAGATTTGAAAACAATCGTGTATTGCTCAATAGAAATGTTTTTGCAATACAACGAAGGTTTTATTGAAAATCAATTATCAATCATAAAACACCGCTTGATTTGAAAAATTAGTACACGGTCGATGTGCTAAAGAAAAGAGTTATTAATCACAAAGACCGCTTTTTCAAAGGTATCCGTCAATCCATAACTTTGAACCGTGATTGATTCAAGAGATTGAATCACCCCATTGTT
Source organism: Chrysanthemum lavandulifolium (assembly GCA_022545495.1). Lineage (NCBI taxonomy): Eukaryota > Viridiplantae > Streptophyta > Magnoliopsida > Asterales > Asteraceae > Chrysanthemum > Chrysanthemum lavandulifolium. The sequence goes on from CM040243.1 coordinate 275,428,612, forward strand.
TCTTTTCGGTTGTCACATGGTTGATCTATATAATAGATCTCACCGCCACCTACCAGAGCTTGTTTGATGTTGGCTCGAAGGTTTTCCATCTTCATTGTGAATATGTTTACACATCACTCGGATGTTCGGCAATACCACAAGGATAATGCGTGGGACTCAAGATATAATCTCTTTCCACATTGTGTGAAACATAGAGTCTTCATTGAAAGTGTCCTAATGAGATTTATTGATGATCTCGTGGCTCTAGACTCAATTTTGTGCATATTTGGATCCTGTGCGGAGACTAGGGAGAGGGTCTCCTTTTCAATATCAACGATCTCTAAGAGAAAGTCGATAGATAATGTTGGTTCCCGTGAGAATGAAACAAGTACTTTTAAGAGGAACTTGAGTGGTTTGGAAAGTTGAAGTGCGGTGCGCCACCGGGTCCCCGACGTCTTGTCTTCAATACCGATGTTAGCATCGTAGCATATGAATTGAACCGGTTTCGCCCTAAGGTTGAATATATGGAGGGCTATTTGTTTTCACCCTTTCTCATTCAATTCTTTTAATTCTTCAACCCTTCAAGTGCTTACCGAGACTTCATAGCTAGAACCTTGTTGGGTTTATTTCAATACTAGCTCGGTCTCGATCCGCACTCTTCCCATATCTCATTTTTCTCCTTTTATCATCATACCTAAGAACTCTACACTAACTAGTGGATAGTCCTCGGTAGATCCGTCCGATTCGGCGGATCATGGGAACACATACCTAACCTTATCATCCTTATATCACCGTACATAAAGTAAAGTTGGTCGGTCTATTTGGTATTGTTCATCCGCCATTGGAACCAATTGAAAACCATTTGAAAATCAATCCGGATACTTGTGATATATTATCAAAACATTTTGTACTGAATTGTTTTTGATATTTTTAGAATAAGTGCTCCCCTCAACATGTGCATGAATTGTTTGAAATCGTTTTGCACATGGAGGCAAGAGGAAGAAATTACTTTGATTACCATTTACTAAAAGATATCACCATCACTTCCTTGATCAAATCAAGTAGATAAAGCATTTCGGAAGGATGAGGTTTCCATAAGTTTGCTCCCCTCAATATGTGCCTCGAGGTTTGGAAAGAGTTTTGCACATACTAGAGGGAACCGCACATGAGATAAATGATCACGTTTCAAATCATAGGTTTAAGATAGATGCTCCCCTCAACATGTGCATGGAAAATTTGAAATCGTTTGTCACATGTGGGAAGGATAGCATGTACATCCTTATAAAACCATTTACGAATTATCGGTTTAAATCCAATTTAAATCACACATTCTCCCCTATCACAATTATCAAATCATTTGAGATTTGTGATCTCTTATTGATTTAACTTGATTTTGAAAGCTTTTAAGGGAATTGTGACTTGATTATGAAAGCGTTTTAAGCGATAAGGATCGGATTTTAAGACTTTGAACTCCATTGATAAAACATGCATGTACATCTTTTGAAAACAATTTAATGCCAAATAACTTTTTAATTTAATTGAAATCATTCTCCCTCAATCAATGACATAGGTTGTTGATTGAGAGATAGAGATTTTGACAAATAAGTCCCGATGATTATCAAAAATAGAGACCGAGTTATTTTTCAAAGCGCTTAGTTTTCGCAGATAAATGTTTATAGAATCGAGCATGGAATTTAAAAACATGGTAAAGCATGGCTCGTTCTTTTTTGAAAAGCGGGTTCTTGCTGAAATGACAATAAACAATTTTTTTCTCTTTCTCCCAAAATAATTTTTTGATTTTTTGATTTTTTTTATTATTTTTTTATTTTTTACATTCGAACAACATCTAAAGTCCCGTGTCATTCTTTGAATGACATCTCAAAGACCGTAGATATTGTCGAATCGAAGAAAACATGACAAAAGGACAATATTTTTTGGAATTTTTCAAGATTTTTCAAATTTTTATGGATTTTGAAGGTTTTATAATTTTGTATTTTGTTTTTCGAATAGATATATACAAGAGATAGATGAAGATAGACCTTTACTCCTCGTCTTCCTCCTGAAGACGTTTGAGTGTTTCTGGTTGAAGGCTTTTCAAGCCAAGACGTGGAAGAATAAACTCAAAACGTTCTCTTGGATGAGCTTTGGTGAAGATGTCGCTAAGCGATATTCGGACCTCACAAAATAGAGTTCCACCACACCTTTTCCACTTGTTCCCGATGAAATGATGTCGAATGTCGATATGCTTTGCTCTTGAGTGTCGAACGTTGTTGCATGAGAGAGCAATAGCACTTTATTATCACAAGACAAAGGATTTTGTTGAATTCAAAGCCATAGTCGATAATTGAGATCTCATCCATAAGATTTGAGCACAACAGATGACATGGCTATGTATTCACCTCTGTAGAGGAGATAGAAGTACTCATTTGATTCTTTGAAGACCACTCACAAGCTTATCACCCAAAACCGAGCACCTCCGGATGTACTTGACGAGTATCTTGACACCTGCATGATCGACATCCGCATAGGTCGTTAGTGACATACTGGTGTCCTTGGTACCAAAGACCCATATTGATGGTTACTTGGAGGTACCGAAGACCCGCTTAACCGCTTCAAGGTGCTTTTTAGTAGGCTTAGCACGGTATCTAGCACACATGCAAACAATGAACAAGATGTCCGGTCTACTAGCGTGAGGTACATCGAGATCCAATCATACTACGATATTTCGTTTGGTCAATCATGATCCCCGAGTGGTCCTCATCTAGTTTGGTTCGATCAATCATGGGGTGTCAACAGGTCACTTGAATCAAATCCAAATTTCTTTAAGATCTCATTGCATATTTAGATTGATTTATGAAAATGCCTCCGGGACTTTGTGAAATTTGTAATCCCAAGAAAAATGACATTTGTCCCATCATTGGCATTTGAAACTTTGAACTCATTTCATTTGAAAACGATCACATTCCATTGGGTCATCAAGGCAAAAATAATATCATCAACATAAATTTGAACATGAATTAAATGTTTTCCGACTTTCGGTGAACAATGTTGGATCAACTGCTCCTTTGCTAAATCCGGTTGATAGAAGAAACTTTGATAGTGTATCATACCATGCCCTGGAGCTTGCATTAAACCGTAAAGGGCCTTCTTCAAATGATAGATGTGAGTAGGATGCTCTTGATTTACAAATCCTTCAGTTGGTCGACGAGACGCGTCTTCTTTAAGGTCTCCGTTCGAAATGCCATCTTCACATCCATCCGATAGACTACCATGTTTTTACTAGCAAAGATTAGCCGAAAGATTACGATTGCCTCGATTCGAGCAACTGGAGCAAAAGATTCTTCAAAGTCAATACCCTCCTCTTGATGGTATCCTTTAGCAACTAATCGAGCCTTGTTCTTCAACACATCACCATGCTCATCAAGTTTCACTTTGAAGATCCATTTAAGAGCAATAATCATAGCACAGTCTGGAGCAGATACTAACTCCCATACATCAAGTCGACCAAACTCATGAATTTCATCTTGCATGGCATTGAACCAACTATCTTCATTCATGGCGGTTTTAACATCTTTTGGTTCGATCTTAGATAGTACGGAGTTGAAGAAGCACCATAAGGCATCGGTAGCAAGTTGTTTCCGTGTTGATACATGACGAGAGGGATTTCCAATGATGTTGTCAAGTGGATGATCGTAAGTCCATTTTCTAAGGTGTTCATGTGGCAGTTGTTGAGGGACTGAGGTAGCAGAGTCGATGTCTCTCAAGAAGATGGTTCGATGATGATTCGGGAGCAAATATGTTTTCCAATGGAGCATCTTGAGGAGTAGCAAAGGGATTAACTTCATCATTGATGCGAAGCAGTTCCATGATCTACATTTGAAGAATGATGATTTGTTGATGAGATCAAGGATCGTGAGAGGCGCTTCTTGACTTAAAGATATTGAGACCGAGGATTGACTTCATTCACGTGAATATGAGCGACCTCTGTTGTAGGGATCGATACCTCATTAGTACTTGGATCATAAAGTTCATCAAACATAGGATCAAACAATTTCTTTAAATCATCTTCGATGGAGGTACATATGGAGTTTCTTGAGAGGAGTTTGGAACAAGGGATGAACCAATGGGAATGATTAAGTGCGGGTCTGAATGGATTGTCCAGAGCCATTTGACCGGTCACTCATCAAACGTAACGTGCATTGTTTCCATGATATTTGGGTTCTTTTGTTGTAGATTCGGTATCCCTTTTGTTTGGTGCATATCCTACAAATACTCCAATGTCTCGCTTTAGCTCTAAGTTTGCCTAAGTCTTGACCCTCATTAGTTGGATAACATAATGCACCAAACACACGAAGGAAAGAGATTATGTTTTTGTTGTGGACAAGTTCATATGGAGTTTTCCATGAACAGTGTGAATCGTGGAACGATTTTGTGTGTAGCATGCGGTGGCAATAGCTTGACCCGAGAAACATTGGAACCTTTGAGTAAATCAAGCATTGTTCTAGCGGCTTCTACAAGAGTTCGATTTCGTCTTTCAACTACACCGTTCGTTGAGGAGTTCGTGGAACACTTCTTTGATGGTCGATTCCAACGCTTTCATAAAATTCACTAAGTTGTTTGTTGACAAACTCGGGCCCATTGTCTGCTCGATAATTCGGCGGTTTTGTTAAGTCGAACTCGCAATTGTTTGATGAGTTTGATGATGATATCGGAGTTTCATCCTTTGTCCTTAAGAACTTGACCGGTGAATCTAGAGTAATCATCAACCACAACTAACACATATTTCTTCCCAAAGATATTCGCACCCTCATTGGTCCACATAAATCCATATGAATCATATGAAGAACTTCGTGATGAGTTAGTAGGTTTGGGTTTATGGGCATACTTCTTGCTTTTTCCCAATTGACATGTTGAACAAAGATGATCCTTTTCGTACTTGAGTCTAGGTAAACCTACAACTAAGTCCTTTCGGTGAGATCATTGATGGTGCAAGTTCGGTGATTGAGACGAGGATGCCATAACCATGACTTTGTTTTAGAAGCCTTTGACAAGAAACAAATTGAGAAGACTTCATCATATCTTCGATAGAGATGGTGTATAGATTTGAACCACGTGAACCTCTTAAAAGTTCCTTACCATCAAGTTCTCTAACGAAGCGTGTATGTTTTCAAGGCTACTTCTAGATCCGAATCGCAGAATTGACCAACAGAGAACAAGTTGTGACCAAGACCTTCTACATAGTAAACCCCGGAGATAACACTTTTTCCAACAACATAGTCTCCATAACCCATGATAGCACCGAAATGATCATTCTCGAATCTAATCGTCCCAATGAATTTGCTCACGGTTCATGAGCCGTGACCGTCGCCAATCATATGCTTGGAGCGACTGAGTCCGTGTACCACGTAACGATTTGAACGATCTGCGGTTGAACACGCACAAGAATGGATAATCGGATAATTGGGATCCCCATGCAAGAATGGGTTCCATTTGGTTAGTAACAATGGTTGGAACACCCACATCGAAATAGAAGCATTCATATCGTAAAATAAGGCAATGGAATCATTGTGAATAGATCTTTGTACTAGTGTATGTATTAGCCCTGCTCACGGTGTGCTCACTTCTTAAGGGAATAGTTCTACCAAGAGGCATCCATTTTCTAGTGGGCATTGTCGATTAGTCTTATGACCAACGGTAACCAATAATAGCCTATCTTACTAAATGTTCTTCCGGTGGGTTTCCACTTGTTTTCTAACTTTCTTCGTTTTGCCTTTTAGCCTTAGCATGAATTTTAGCATTAACAATATTAATCGGACAATTAACAATATTAATCGGACAATTAACATCATTAGGCAAAACATTAACACCACATTCATGATTAGAAAGTAATTCAAGCGAGACATCAATACAAGGTTTGCAAATAGTATCGTAATTGAATTAATTACAAGACGCCTATGGCTAATACTAGAATCAACACGATTCGTTTTATTCGGTTCAAACTTAAAGTTCCTAGATTGTTCTTCTACTCTTTTCCAAAGGCACATTCTTAGCTTCATGAGGTCCTATCATTCCTTATATTGTCTTGAGACTTTGACTGCTCCCTTTAATGTCACCGATTACTCTGTAGAGGGAATGAGAACATTAGTTGGTTTTACTACTCTTTGCATCACTGCTTAGATGTCTTTGGGATCCGAACTACATGCAGCACACTAAGGTTCACTTTCTTAAAACTAGAAGTCTTGGGATTTGTACTCCTAGAAGGCAAACTTGAGTTCTCTTTCTTAGCATTGATGGATCCGAATCGAACTACTTAAAGGCACACTAAGGTTCACATTCAAACCATTGGGCATCGAATGAATATCATACTTGGCATTAGGCATCGAGCATGGAATCAAAGGATTAACTCTCTCACCTAATGACTTTGGGCATATTGTGATCAAGCATTCTAGGATTTCTTGAGATCTTTTGGCATATAAGCATGCATGTCCAATTGCATTATCATGAGGTTTCTCTAACTTATCCTCTTCAACAATCTCACGCAGACATTCTAGGCAATCCTTAAGGGATGAGAAGTATGTTTGAGCAAGAAGTTTGTTGTTCACGAGATGAGGAGGACATATTTCACAAACAAAGCATATTTATTACAAGAGTGAACCTTTGATACACCATTCTCCCCATTGGTCATAGGCATTTTCCTTTTACCCGACTCTTGATTCTCAATTTCCTTTTGCAATGAAGCTATTTGTTCGTTATTTTTGTTACGAGTGATCTTTATTGATTCAAATAACTCATTGAAATGACTTTTAACCTTTTCATTTTCTTCTAGAAAACTTTCATTTTCCTTTTGTAATGCATTTACTAGGTTTTGAAGATGAAACTTTTGAGAATTCGAGAATCTAAAGGAGGAGGCATTTGGGAGCTGTCATATTATTCGTTTGACCCTTTAATTGAGAGATTTGGGCTTTCAACTTTTCGATCGTGTTGCAATGAGCTTGAATCATTCATCACGTTTGTTAATTTGAAAAAGCGCATCAAACTCGGAGCATCCGAGGATGTCTTGATATTTGAAGTTTTGACATTTTCTTTAAGATGTTGATATTTTAGTTGTAAATTAAAATGCTCAACTTCTAGTTTAGAAAATGTTTAACCAAATTGTCATGATCATCCGGTTCAATTTTCTCGCTTAGTTCGTAATTAGTTTTTCAAGCTCAATGACACGATCAAGGGAGACTTTCAGGCAACAGATAATTCATGAAATTGAGAAGCATTAATAGAACAATTTGTAGCGATGAAAAACATATCTTGAGCAACACATTCATAATAAGAGTTTCATTTAATGTATGCAAGTTCTTCCTCTCAATCTCATTATATTTTAGTGCGCTCATAGTCACTAACTTCAACTATCATTGCATCAAATTCCTTTTCCATTCCCTTAATATCGGTTTCTATCCCTTTTAAGACTCTCAAAGTGATCTTTTAGAAGTTTAAAGAAAGGCATGACCTCGTTAAATAACATTCTTTCATTTGCTCAAAACCCTTTCTCCTTGATTATACCAATGGGTGTGATCCTTTTCTTGCAAGTTTTCTCAAAATCAACAAATAGTTGAAATATAACATATTGGCTAATTAAGGTCTTGCTTTTAGTGGCAATTGTTCTAGGAACAAGATGCATTGGTGTATTAGGAGGATACACAGTCACTCTAGGCATTTTCCAAAGGGGAGGGTTTGTTTCAACAATATTTTCAGCTTTCTGCTTATCTAAATCCATTTTCCAGAAAACTTGTTCGGGAGTCAACATTGTCTGAGGCTTAAACATGTTCAAGGAAATCCAGTTTTCCTTCTTGTAATCATGTTTAATCACTACAAACCATAAGCACAAGGTGGCGTATAAGATGATATTTTAGAGAGAGAAAGAGTTAGAGGTTGGGAACTTTAGTGAGAGAAAGAACAATCTTATTATGAGCTCCAACTCTCTACCTTGGGAGGTAGAGAGTATTTATAGTCTTACATAAAACCCACACAACGGGCTGTGGATCAGGCATACAGTGGGTAAAGACCCGTCCGTCCTCCACGGTGTTACTTAACTAAATACTACTTAGCTTAAAATAACTACGACTATGAGCTTTCTAACGATTACATATACTTGAGGTGACCGACTCTTTAATACCGGAATTTCTAATTCCTAACAATCTCCCTAAGGAGGTCACCTCAATCATGTACTAAAATTACATAGAATACAAACAGATATTACATAAAAATTGTTCTTGCATTCTTGATGTAGTACTTTGCTCAAGCTCGTAGTCATTGATTATTCTCATTGCATGTTTGATTAATCCAAGTGGAGGTCTTTCTCGATCCACGTGATAATAATTTTGAGCCACTTTTGAGATCATCAACTATCAAAATCTCGAGACATTCATTGTGGTGTTGGAATTTTGTGATGTTGTGACATTCGGACCGACATGCTCACATTACGGATCATGATATCTTCTCATCGAGTAATGGAAGCTTTCGATGATTCATGATAATGGCAAAGCATAGCGAAGCATGGAGTGAAAATATCGAGTCATTGATGCACTTATCATGATTTCTTGAGAGATGAATGTATTGTGTGAGCATGCGGCTATGGATTGACCGCTTCATTACGATCACCGCAACGTCGGGCGACTCGCATACAACAGATTAGCAATAAAGCGTATAAAAGTGTCTTTGACCACTTTAGTTGAATTGAGGTACATGGCCCACGGTTCCCCATTGATCAAGACATGTACCGCCTGTGATCGGTATAATTCAAGAATTTCCTTGACAGGTTTCGCAATTGCTCTAGTTGTTCTCAAACCGAACGCCTCAAAGAAGACAACACGGAGTGAGTGAACCAACAATTTAAGTCCACCGATTGATGAAAGAGATTTGAAAACAATCGTGTATTGCTCAATAGAAATTGTTTTTGCAATACAACGAAGGTTTTATTGAAAATCAATTATCAATCACAAAAACACCTTTTGATTTGAAAAATTAGTACACGGTCGATGTGCTAAAGAAAAGAGTTATTAAGCACAAAGACCGGTTTTCAAAGGTATCCGTCAATCCATAACTCGAACCGTGATTGATTCAAGAGATTGAATCGCCCCATTGTTTCATTCGGTTGTCACATGGTTGATCTATATAATAGATCTCACATGCCACCTACCAGAGCTTGTTTGATGTTGGCTCGAAGGCTTTCCATCTTCATTGTGAATATGTAAACACATCACTCGGATGTTACGCAATACCACAAGGATAATGCGTAGGACTCAAGATATAATCTCTTTCCACATTGTGTGAAGCAGAGAGTCTTCATTGAAAGTGTCCTAATGAGATTTATTGATGATCTCGTGGCTCTAGACTCAATTTTGTGCATATTTGGATCCTGTCTTGGGAGACTAGGAGAGGGTCTCCTTTTTCAATATCAACGATCTCTAAGAGAAAGTCGATAGATAATGTTGGTTCCCGTGAGAATGAAACAAGTCCTTTTAAGAGGAACTTGAGTGGTTTGGAAAGTTGAAGTGCAGTGCGTCACTGGGTCCATGACGTCTTGTCTTCAATACCGATGTTACCATCGAGAGTATATGAATTGAACCCGGTTTACGCCCTAAGGTTGAATATATGGAGGCTATTTGTTTTCACCCTTTTCTCATTCAATTCTTTTAATTCTTCAACCCTTGATTGCTTACCGAGACTTCATTGCTAGAACCTTGTTGGGTTTATTTCAAGACTAGCTCGGTCTCGATCCGCACTCTTTCCATATCTCATTTTTCTCCTTTTATCATCATACCTAAGAACTCTACACTAACTAGTGGATAGTCCTGGTAGATCCCTCCGGTTCGGCGGATCATGGGAACACATACCTAACCTTATCATCCTTATATCACCGTACATAAAGTAAAGTTGGTCGGTCAATTTGGTATTGTTCATCCGCCATTGGAACCAATTGAAAACCATTTGAAAATCAATCCGGATACTTGTGATATATTATCAAAACATTTTGTACCGAATTGTTTTTGATATTTTTAGAATAAGTGCTCCCCTCAACATGTGCATGAATTGTTTGAAATCATTTTGCACACGGAGGCAAGAGGAAGAAATTACTTCTTTGATTACCATTTTCTAAAAGATATCACCATCACTTCCTTGATCAAATCAAGTAGATAAAGCATTTCGGGAAGGATGAGGTTTCCATAAGTTTGCTCCCCTCAATATGTGCCTCGAGGTTTGGAAAGAGTTTTGCACATACTAGAGGAACCCGCACATTGAGATAAATGATCACGTTTCAAATCATAGGTTTAAGATAGATGCTCCCCTCAACATGTGCATGGAAAATTTGAAATCGTTTGTCACATGTGGGAAGGATAGCATGTACATCCTTATAAAACCATTTACCGAATTATCGGTTTAAATCCAATTTAAATCACACATTCTCCCCGATCACAATTATCAAATCATTTGAGATTTGTGATCTCTTATTGATTTAAATTGATTTTGAAAGCTTTTAAGGGAATTGTGACTTGATTATGAAAGCGTTTTAACCGATAAGGATCGGATTTTAAGACTTTGAACTCCATTGATAAAACATGCATGTACATCTTTTGAAAACAATTTAATGCCAAATAACTTTTTAATTTAATTGAAATCATTCTCCCTCAATCAATGACATAGGTTGTTGATTAAGAGATAGAGATTTTGACAAATAAGTCCCGATGATTATCAAAAATAGAGATCGAGTTATTTTTCAAAGCGAGTTAGTTTTCAAGAGATAAATGTTTATAGAATCGAGCATGGAATTTGAAAACATGGTAAAGCATGGCTCTGTTCTTTCTTTGAAAAGTGGGTTCTTGCTGAAATGACAATAAACCATTGTATCTCTTTCTCCCAAAAATATTTTTTGATTTTTTTTTTTTTATTTTTTATATATATTTTTTTTAAATAAAAATTCGAAAAATATCTAAAGTCCCGTGTCATTCTTTGAATGACAGCACAAAGACCGTAGATATTATCGAATCGAGAAAGACATGACAAAATGACAATATTTTTTGAAGATTTTTCGAATTTTTCAAATTTTTATGGATTTTGAGAGTTTTATATTTTTCTATTTGATTTTTTAAGGGTTTTATAATTTTGTATTTTGTTTTTCGAATAGATATATACAAGAGATAAATTAGTTTAAGAGAATGATGAAATGAGTACCGAGATAAAGATATCGTTCAGCACGTTGTAGAAGAAAGGAATCAACATCTCTTAAACTTTCGCCACCAAAGCATTCGAGGCTTCTAAGAAAATCGTCTGAACATGAGCCTTCTCAATTTGAATCTTTGGTAGCTTCCCCAAACCGACAAACATCGAATAAAGACCATTTCCCAAAGAAGTAGAGTTGAATACAAAGCGGTCTCATTGATTGAAGCTCAAGATCCCAAGAACACGAGAACACCAAGTAACAAGTTGAAACATTGATCGTCTCGGTGGTTATCAAATCCGGATTAAGCGACACGACCGATCACATGAACTGTTGTGCATCCCGATGTACACCTTACTCTTCGAGATTGACCAGTTGTCTATTTAGGGGAACAACATATCAACATCTTCATTTTACCAAGTGCATTCCAGTTATCTAACATATAACCAATTAGCACATAATGTACACATGTACCCAACAAGAGTAGAGACGATGACATCCATGTAACATGTTGAGTCACTAATCATCTATGTGGATGTCAACTCTGAAATAACTGAATTAGCTCGATCAAGTGAACATGTTGTGCATATAACCGGAAGCACTTTATCATAAACCGTATATAAGATGTCGATAGGTAGTATCATCTCACGTTCCAAATATTCTTCTCACATTTCTTCCAACTGAACGCTGAAGTAACATATACCAAAGGTCTCTAGAGACCACTTCCTCCAAATAGTTGGAATAATACACCAAAGGCTACGAGTAAAACACTGAGTTTCTCTACGGTTATGACCATTGTCTTTCCGGGATAACTTCAATCAGGTAGAAGTGTTAAGTTCATCAAGTGTACTCGTTGTGCTTTTAGATATATGTCTCCTCCCCCCTTGCTAGTTTTTATACCTCAAAATCAGCAAAACATAATACACTCATATACTTGAAATAGAGAAGAACACAATTAGCTCAAATATATCTCGTGATAATCAACTGCTACTGAAACTCTCTCTGACTATATTTATCAACCAATTCATAGACAATTTGAAGTGATCACTGATGAAGAAAACCCGATATACCAAACTTGAAACTGAAGTCAAATTCCCCGCATTTGTATCTTAAGCTTGCACTTTAATGATGGAAGAACGGTGTCGAGAATCTATGCTTCAAGCAAATCTCTAAGTACTCACAACTCAAACAAAGTATGAGACATTAACACCTCTTGAGATTATCCACATCGTCGGTCTTTAGCCATCCACCCGATTCTTTGGTAACTAGATAAACCAAGTCTTCAACTTAACATTCTTAGACCCGAGCAAGATATCAAATAAGAACACGCCTTTGTGAAATTTAACTTCAATCTCAAATGAGTGATAAATGATTAACTCAAGTAATCAACTTGTGTCAAATGCCCAACACGTGAATAAACATACAATCGGATGTACATTGATCCACCGAATGAACCGAACAAATGATTCCTCAATATCAATGCATTCTTCCTAAAAGTATACATGTAGAGACCGATCCGGAAGAATCACCAATAATGTCTTTGATAGGATGAGGTAGTCATTTTCCTTAATGTTCATGTGGTTGATTTATGAGTGCATAATGAGAGGAACAATAATCCGTAAAGATTTGGCAAAGAAATACCAAAGAGCGGATCATTATCCATGAACAATAATCCGTGAAGATTTGGCACAAGAATACCAAAGAGCGGATCATTATTCAATAGTGCAACTTACAATATCATGATAGTCATTATAAACGCCTTGTGAATAATTGGAGATAAGGTTTCTTGAGAATTTCAAGAAGTACTTCTTAGATGGTGAACCTGTTGAGTCAATAGAAACCGGAGCATGAGCTTGAAACTCGGATGATCAACATTCGTCGGAGGTTGAAAGTACTCATCAAACATATCTTTGAAAACAATGAATCCCAAACATTGATTCCCAATTATCCTTAGTAAGTGAAGCATTAGGCGTTGGAGGAGAGTCATCAAAATCAAAACAATGAATCCCATTATCCTTAGTATATTCACTCTTCATGAAAAAGAATATACACTCATCATCATCAAAATTAAGTCGTATAACCATTATTCAAACATCCATCATCATGTAGTATATTCACTCTTCTCCCCTCAAAATTGCATCCGAAGTTGCCATTTTGATTTAACAAGTGAATAAGAGTATACACCAATGAACGAGATCCACTTGATGACTGAATGAGCGTGGAAAAACATGAAGCTTGTTGATGAAGAATGTAGATGAGTATGGCCATTCATGAGAGAATTTCTCTTTAGCTAAAGATAAAGCTTACGTAAGAGCGTACACTTTTCTTTTCTTTGAAGAACGGGGCACAAGTGTTATCTGCAGACACCATTATGATGAAGTACGAGGGCTGAACTAAATTGAGCAGACGTCATTGTTAAGAGCCCAATCATATGTTTAGAGTCACCGAATCCAAATACCAAGGGACGATTTATACGACCGCTTTGGACAATGACGAAGACAGAGAATTGGAAACATTGGATCCCCATGTCTTGATGGGTTCCTTTTGGTTAGCACAAACAATCTTTGAATCAACAGAAACCCTAGATGCAATGGCATTATTCCTAGGAGTCGAACTAGTAGAAGCATCGGACTTAGTCAAATGACATTTTGTGCTTAATGGGATTATTCTACCGGTTGGCTTCCAAACCTTAACAAGCACTATTCTAGGCATAGTGGATCTAGGCGAGGGTAAGGTTTGCCATTCGTAAATATTCGACTGTGGGCTTCCACCGAAATCCTACATTTGTAAACACATTCCATGTAGGTTTCGTGATTGCTTAACTGTTTTGCTCTCCAAACTTTCTTAATCGGGTTATGAATCTTAGACCTCGAAATAACACATCACATTTATCATGATTACCGAAAATAAACATTTTTACATGTTTTGCAGACAGCATGAGGCCTCGAATTAATTTCAATAAGCTTAGAGCTAATACTAGAACTAACACGATTCTTTTTGTTCAAATCAAACTTCTTGTCCCTATGGTGTTCTTTCACTTCCTTATCATTAACACTTTTAGTTTGCGTAATCCTATCCTTCTTTGCATTGCTTCTAGGTTTTGACCCGCTAACTTTAGTGTCAATCTTAACATCTGTAGAAGTAATGATGGGAACATTACATGGTTTCACTGCTTTCTGCATTTCTGGTCTAGAAGTGCTGGGATCTGAAATTCTAAGAGGCACATCAAAGGTTGCTTGCTTGAATTTTGACATGGAACAAGGCATATCAAGGGTTACATGCTTGGATTTAGGCATAGAACAAGGCACAACTATTCTATCTCGCCTATTGCTAGATTTCGGACTTGTGACAATTACATACTCTAAGAGTTCCTGAGATCGTTTGGCATCCATGCAGGCATAGGCTATAGTACTATCAAAAGGTTTTTCTAATCTTTCATCTTCAACAATCTCACGGAGACCCTTCAAACTGTCCTTAAGGTGTGAGAGATATGCTTTATGTGCAAGTTCATTATTCCTAATGGGCGGGGGAATATATAACATATCGATAGCATATTTATCACAAGCGAAACCTTAGGAGCAGTATTTGCAATTGGGGATTGGCAACTTTCCTTTCACCTCACGCTTGATTCTCAATATCGTTAAGTAAAGAAGTTATCTTTTCAATTTGTTTATCATGATTAACTTTAAATGAATCACATAACTCTTTGTTTTGATCATTAACCTTTGAAATTTCGACTTTAAAACAATCATTTTCCTTTTGCAAGTTATCAATTATGTTTTGAAGTTGGAAATTCGAGAATCTAAAGGTGGAGGCATATGGGAACTAGTCACATCCTTCTTTTCACCTTTCGGTTGTGAAATTTGGGCTTTCAATTTTTGATCGTGTTATAATGAGCTCGAATTTGTTCATCACGTTTGCTAATTTCAAAAGCGCATCAAACTCGGGAGCATCGAGGATGTCTTGATATTTGAGGTTTTAACATTTTCTTTGAGATGTTGATGTTTTAATTGCAAAGCAAGATGTTCAACTTCTAATTTAGAATAATGTTTGACCAAGTTATCATGATCATCCTGTTCTATTTTCTCATGCAATTTTGAATTTGTTGTTTCAAGCTCAATGACACGATCATGGGAGACTTTCGAGCAACAGATAATTCATGAAATTGAGAAGCATTAATGGAACAATTTGTAGCGATGAAAAACACATCTTGAGCAATACATTCGTAAATCGATTCTCATTCGGTGTATGCAAGTTCTTCCTCTCAATCTCTTTATATTTTAAATCTCTCTCATAGTCACTAACCTCAACAATCATTGCATCAAATTCCTTTTCCATTTCTTTAATATCGAATGCATCCCTTTTTAAGACTCTCAAATTGATCTTTTAGTTGTTTAAAGAAAGGCATGACCTCGGTTAAATAGCATTCTTTAGTTTGCTCAAAACCCTTTCCCTTGATTATACCGGTGGGTGTGATCCTTTTCTTACAAGTTTTCTCAAAATCAACAAATAGTTGAAAGATAACATATTGACTTATTAAGGTCTTGCTTTTAGTGGCAATAGATCTAGGAACTAAGTGCATTGGTGTATTAGGAGGATACACAGTTGCTTTAAGCGATTTCCTACATGGGGATTCTTTTCAACAAGATTTTGATTTTGCATTTCCATATCCTTTTCCGAACACTTGTTCGGGGTTAATAAAGTCGAGGCTTAAACTTGTTCAAGGAGATCCAATTTTCTTTAGTGTAATTATGGGGTTTGATCGTTATGTTATTCTTTTTACACTCGGGATCTTGTAACTTCTTATTCATTTTCTCCTAGTGACTTCATCGATTTCTTATCTTCCTCGGTGCACTCAACGCAACTAGGTTTCGCATAGGCTTAAGGATTTCATTACCATCATAAAGCACCTTATGAGCATTTCTAGCCTTTTAATTACCTCTGGATTTGGTTCCTCAACAAGGGAGTGCTATGCTTATCGCTTAAGACTCGATGCTTAGTGATCATGTGAGCGGTTTGAATGGTATTCCTTGTACATACAACTTATTTTCAAGCTTGTTTTCAAAGTTTTTAGATTGGAAAAATCATTCAAAAGTTTTGATTCCTTAGCCTTGAATTCTTGCTTAAGCATTTTAACATTTTCTTGAAGTTCGTGTTTTTGCTTAGCGGTTTTGGAAAGCTTTTCTTGTAAGGAGTTTAACTCTTGTTTTAATACTTCTTCTCTAAAATTACTTTTTCTAATAATTGTACGCATTTGGATATCCATCTCCCGCTCACGAGTGGTAAGTTCAAACTTAGCACTGTTTGTATATGGAAACTTGATCCTTATAGGTATTGAGTTCGTGGTCAAGGAATCATCGAGCACAAATGCAGTGTACTCATGCAATTCATAATCATCATTTTGAGTGGAAGATGCATACCTAGGTGCAGCAGAAACTTCCATGCAACTTTCCTCTGCATTAACATGCAGGTTGTGGCGGTGCATCTCTATCTTGGGTACATCCAAAGCTTCCATGGAGCGTTCCTTTGCATTAGCTTGCGGGTTGTGGTGGTGCACCTCTCTCTTGTGAACATGAGGATGAAGATTCTATTTTAGCATTGTCCGACTCATCATTATTTGTTTTCTAACATTACGCATTCAAGAACACCCGATTCTTCCACGGATACATTACCCAACTTATCACAACAATCTCTCAACCGCACCGACACTCATTCACTTTTTCATCCTTTTGTGCGATTCTTCAATGTACTTTTCACATTATCCATGAGTTGGATAAATGTCTCAATGAATTCTGAATTTCCATTCCAGTATGTTTTTGAAGGAAATTCGGTCAAGTGTTGATTATGTAATGAATATTCCCCATTGATGAATGGTGAAATTGTTTGTAGATTACTTGAAGAGTCTGACTTTGGAACCATCCTTTTGAACCTCTTCATTGGTAAGTTGCGACTTTAAATGCTCTAAGTTCAACAAACAAGCTTCTTGTCAATGTAGGTAAGTCTGGCGGAAAAGAGCACTACATGTTCGATCCCGACTATGGATAACAATTGAATGAGGTGCGAGATGAAGTAGGCGATAGGGCTCAATGTTGCATTCCATTTGCATGGCATTTTGTAGTGGTGCAATTCATTCTCATTGTATTCGAACACGAAGATCTCACATCCTCATTGTTTAATTCAAACATCTTTAATCGTTCGATGTAGCATTCATTAACATTGTTGTCCACAACATCATACAATTTAAGCACTTCGAAATCACGGGTCAAGAGAGTAAGACATGATGTGGTAGAATGCGGGATTTTACAAGTCTATGATTTAAACCGAGAAATAGAATCTTTCGGGATTTTACTAAAATCAAGACCAAACCGTTAAGCAATGACCAATGGAATGTGTTAAGATGACCGATGGATCGACACAATGATAAAAATTGTGTGATAGGTCTTATGATTGTTTGTAGGATAAGTGAGATGTTGTTTGGTTGTGATTTGGGTTGGTTGATGCACGATTTTATGGAGAATTTTAGGTCTAAAACTTAAAAGCTCAATAACTTCCTTTCGAGAGGATTTGGGTGTCGAAAAATTCGTTTCACGACATCGTGGTGAAACCTCACAATATTCAGTCGTTCGGTCGTTTTGACAGTATTTATTGGCGGAGTTCTGGATCAAAAGTTATGGCCGTTTGAAGTTTTGACGTAAAAGTCAACTTTGGTCAAACCTCTTCTTGAAAAAAATCAACCAAGTCGCTATAACCCTTGAACCAAGTCGCTAAGTGCTAAGTCGCACCAAGTCGCTATATAACAAGTAGCTACAATCCAAGTCGCTAACAAAATTTTCACTAAGGTCCAAGTCGCTAAGAATACTAAGTCGCTAAAATAGCAACTCGCTAGGTACCAACTCGCTAACACAAGTCGCTAAGCAAGTCGCTAACCTCACTAACTTAAACCAAGTCGCCGTAGTGGAGAATCCACTAACTTGTACTATTTGTCGGCTTGTCTCAATAGACAAGTCGCTAGCTCAAGTCGCTACCACTTAAACAACAACTCGCTACCAAATTACAAAGCAAGTCGCTACCAAGAAAAACTATCCGTGGCTCAAGTCGCTAGCAAGAAAAAAAAAAAACACCACTTTTCAATCCAAAACAACCCAACCACGATGATTCAAGCTACCAAATCAAAACCTAAACACTTGTGATGATTCTAAACACAAAAGTACTATCAAAATTCAAACTTTAACACTAGAAATCACCAAATGATGCAAAACCACTAAACTTTTTCAAACTCAAAACCACCTAAAACCACTAGAAATCCAAAGATATGTAAGAGATGATCTAACCATGGCTCTTGATACCAATTGTAAGATATTGGATTTCACAAACACATCAAACCATAAGCAGAAGGTGGCGTATAAGATGATATTTTAGAGAGAGAAAGAGTTAGAGGTTGGGAACTTTAGTGAGAGAAAGAACAATCTTATTATGAGCTCCAACTCTCTACCTTGGGAGGTAGAGAGTATTTATAGTCTTACATAAAACACCACACAACGGGCTGTGGATCAGGCATACAGTGGGTAAAGACCCGTCCGTCCTCCACGATGTTACTTAACTAAATACTACTTAGCTTAAAATAACTACGACTACGAGCTTTCTAACGATTACATATACTTGAGGTGACCGACTCTTTAATACCTGGAATTTCTAATTCCTAACACCATCTTTTCGTGAATTCAAAAATCATATGCCAATATATATCACGTGAAGGACCAGCGTTTAATAATCAGTAAAAGCCAAAAAGATAGCCAAACAAACTTACATGTAGCACATGACCTCCTTAATTAATACGAGGTACCAATTTTTAATTCTTGTGCCCACCAATCAATAATCTGTACGATGTAACTTTAATGAGTTACCCAATAATGCATTAACTTCACCAACACACAATATACTATCCAATTGAAGTTACCAATCACGTGAACAAATTCTTTATCAAACGAGTGGGGACCATCGTTGTACGAGCCAAATTCAATGTCCAAAGTAAAATAAAATCACTTGAGACCTCAGATCTAATATTTATATGACGACAGTATTCTGAACCCCCATCAGCAGCCATTAAATTAAATCTCTCAAGTAGTATAAACACAATATCTCACACCGATCAAAGCCAGTTCTTGAGGTTCCCGTTTGTCTTCTTCGAATCTGCAATTCAACACCATAAAACCTTGAATAAACCCTAGATATCACGAGCCCCAGGCTCTGATACCACATGTAAAGATCTTTGTAAGCTCTTAGACTAGGTATAATATTATATCTAGGAACACATAATAATGAAAGCGGAATATTCAAACATAGAATCAACATTATTATGAACAAGGTTTTTCATTATCATAAACTAACTAACTAACTATAATAAAGATCAAAGACTTGATCTAACACTAAACTAACTAAACCCTAGGCGTTTTCCCAAATCCCTACGCCTAGGTTCACACACACACACACACACCTTTGGTGTTTACATCTTGTACGTACAATAAAACTAATGACCCTATGTCTCTTCATATACTAGAGACATCTAGGGTTTACAAGAGGAATCATAATACAATTAGGAAACTAAATATTCTTTTAAGCATATCTTCTAGAATCTTTCAAATCCTCCATCTTTTTGTAGTTTCCCTTCTTGTCACTTTTAGTCCTTCATGTTTCATTCTTCTTATTTTGTATCATCAAATCTATAATAGACCTAACACCATCCCAGTGTGATTCTTGAAACACATTTCAGTCATCTGTCTGTCATAATCCGAAGTGTATTCACCATTGATGAATGGCTGAAATTGTCTGTTGATCACCTAAAGTGCAGCTTTAGAGCCGACTTCTTGAACCTTTTCTCTGTTAAGTTGTTGTTCAAGTTTTCCCAAGTTCAGGAACATTGTGCCCGTGAGCGTTGATAATTCTTGACGGAAAAGTGCAATAACTGCTCGTTCGATTCCCATTGTGAATTTGTCTTCAGTTTGAAGTAACATAAGGTGTGAATGAAGTTGTCGAAAAGGTTCAATACAACTTTCCTTAAAAGAACATGCTGTCACTTAGACTGGTGCACTTCTCTCTCTTCAGATTCTGAACACGAAGATCTCACATCATCCTTGATTGATTCAATCATCTTTAACCGTTCAGTATAGCAAATATTCTCATGGTTGTCTACAACATCACACAGTTTTAGTACTTCTGAAATCACTGAATCAGGAGTGTAAGACATGATGTTGTTGTGAATTTGAACGTGTTATGATAAAAGTTAGATTGATTCAATGATTAGTGGTTGTATGTTAAAAAGGATATTGGAATGATTGGATTAGGTGAATTAAATTAATTTTGATTTGATGACGTTTGAATCAAATTATAAGTCTCAATCCTTGACAAATCGCAGTACCACCAAACCACAGTGTTGACAAACTGCAGGGTTGACAAAAGCCAGTGATAAACCGCAGTAATCAAATCACATGATCACCAAACCGCAACAATCAAATCGCAGGGTTACCAAACCGCAGCAGTGAAATCGCAGTCCTATCAAATCGCATAAAACCCAAACGCAGTGTTTGACAAACCGCAAGTCGCTATCACCCGTACAATACTTTTGTCATTTTTCCTAACAACTCGCAGTCCAATAATATTAAAATAATCAAACCGCACTCATAATTTATCAAATCGTAGTGTTAAAGGGACAAACCGCATCCAAGAAATACATCCGAGAGACAAACCGCATAGAAGAATAAGTACCCTTTTTTACCTAAAATTCACCCTTTCGAACATTTTTACTTGGTTTCTTTTGCACAACTTGATCCTAGAAGGTTATAAATTTCTTAAAAACACTTACTTTAACATCAAAAAATGAGAATCAAAGGAAGTCACTTATGAATCCAAAAACCTTCCAAGACCAATTTTTTGATCTAAAACCACCAAGATAAACGCACATACAACCTAGCTAATCAAACCATGTGCTCTGATACCAATTGTAAGATATTGGATATCATAACACCACAAATGAATTAGCTTTGGATCGTGTATAATCTAGAGAGAGAAAGAGAGAAATGGGATGTTTGTAGAGAGAGAAACAAAAGGAAGGTTAGATTAACTTGTAAACATCCAACCCTCTCCCTTGTAGGGAGAGGGCTATTTATACATATGACTACCCCCTCATTTGGGTTGTGGATCAGGCATACAGTGGGTAAAGACCCGTCCTTCTTCCACGGTGTTACTTACACTACTGTAAACTAACTAAATAATGTTATGTCTACGAGCTAACTTATGCTAGACTATTGTTGGGGTGACCGAAACTTCAACATGGATTTTGTAAATCCCAACATAGATTCCCCTTTCACTAACTCTTAACCCGTACTCATGCCAAATCGGATACACATAAGCCCACTCATTTACATTCTTTATTTACATAAAAAGGCATCCCAATCTATGTATGTAAGGAATTATAAACTTATGGTTCGGCGATTTACAATTTCTTTATCTACATAAAGAGGCATCCCAATTCATGTAATTAAGTAGATTATAAATCATCTTACTTAAGCTTTCTGACACGACACTAATATCCCTTTCTTTACTTTTTTTACTTTACATATTTACCAATATGTAAACTAAGTTTTATATTCTTAAATTTGATCTTTTCTAGCCTTGGATCCATCCTCACTATTACTCACACTTCCTCGTTTATGAACTCAATGTTCATGAACTTATCGTTCATGACATTTCACAATGCCCTTACCATTTACTTACTTTTCCCGAACTTATCGTTCCTGAACTTATCATTCTTGGAATTTCACAATGCCCTTTCTATTTTCTCACACCATTTGAACTTATCGTTCTAGGCATTTCAAAATACCTTTTCTATTTTAACATTGGGTTCAAGCTAATACTATTTTAACATTCATAGACTCTTATCATTCTCGTACTTTGATCAAGTACTTCTATTATTGATGAGGTTGAAAAACATGTGTTTTTAAGGGGTCATTTAGTCTCTAAACTCGTACATATTTGATAAATTATTACCCTAAATCGTTTCTTTTCGATTTTTAGGTACTTTGAAAGCGAATGTAAAAAAAGAGCGAGTTTTTGGTTTATTTGGACAATAAAACAAAGAAAACGACCAAGTCACGAAAATGTCAGGGAAAGGAGGCCTAACGGCGTCACAATCCCAATGTGACACCGTCACTTGCAATTCAACACGAAGATTTAGTTATACATTTTACAAGTGGTTGACGGTGTCACTACCAGAGAAACAGTGGTTGACGGTGTCACGACCTATAAGGTAACGCTGTTACAACGTCGACACATCTAATGATGAAACCCTAATGACGGCAAGCTGATGTGTGTTGCTGTCGCACCTGTAAACTGACGTCGTCACAAATGTAAATCTATATATACTTTTCATTTATTTTTCATTCATTGTAACATCTTGGAGAGGTATATAGGGAATACCTAGAGTGACGAATATTACACATCTTGTAAGGGTTTTTAGCCCCCGAACTCCATATTTTATTAAAGTTAAGTAATTCCTCTTTAATCATTCAATATGTCTATCTGTTGTTTGATTATATGTCTTTCTTCTCTTCTCTTTAACATGCTCGGCTAAATTATTAGTGTTTGCTTAGTTTTGAATGAAACCTAGTTATTGATTATTGATTGTCGTCTCTTGTTTGATTAGTTGTTTCGCGTTAGAAATAGGAAAACCGGCTTTATCATTAATGTATTAGCTTGTACATCCAACTAAACACTTTATTCACTAGACTGCACTAGTTGTTTTTATTCGTTGTATTTATTGCGTGAATTGCGGATTGTTGATATTAAAAGTCTTAATGAGACTGTATAATTGCTGATTGTTGACATTAGGATTTTTTAAGGGAGACCAATATATTTATAGAGTTAGGGAATCTGGTACCGCCCTACAACCAATATTAAGGGATATAACGCGCTAATTAAAACAAGGATGTGACCTATCATGAGAGTTACCACTTTACTTTTCCTTATAATTAGTATAATATAGTTTAATTAAAAGTTTAAAAACCAAACTCTACAAACCCCGAGATATTTTACTTTGCTTTCTAAAAAAAATATAAAAATACAATAAGAATCATCCCTTACCTTTAGACCTAATTTGTCATACACTTCGGCTTTCACAACACTATTCCCTTAGAGAACGATCAATCCCCCGTGTCTTGCCTATACTACACTACAACGATTAGGTACACTGCCTAGGAGGATTGTAAAACTTAGTGGTTTTTCAAAATTCAGCATCAATTATTCGTATACATTTGATCCTCGACAAGCGTACATGCTTATATCACCCTTTCATTCATCCTTCATTTTTTACACACATAGTTTTCTTATCATCTTAATATTTACTCTATCAAGGTTTTTAACCTTTTCTAGGCCATCATACATTTTAAATATACCTTATGACTGTATTCGAGTTTTGGTTCATCTTAACACATTTTACTTCATTCATAATATTTTAACGTACCAATATCAAGTCTTACTAAAGATGCATTCTTATGCATCTTTCTTAACTCACACCCTTCTATACATTTTAACATATTCACGCTCTACTTAGACATATGATAATCTACATAGACTTAACGTCAATAACACTTAACACTTATCCGAAAAGTATTAAAAGAATCTTAATCATATTCAAATACATATTCTATGTCTCATATATCACATCACGTACACAATTCATGTCTAAGATCATCATTATCTTAGTTGTAACTACTATTCCAACCTTATAACTAATGCATTCACTTTCTGCACTACCTTACACTTACGGCTCAGGCATCTATAAGTGGTCTAAGTTTACTCCCCTTTACCCAAAAAAAAAAAGTGGTCTAAGTTTAAGCAATCCATAAAAGAAATCTAATTCACTTAAACCGAAGCTCTTATACCAAGTTGAAACGTCCATTTCCTGATTTGACCAAAAAGTTTGCACAAATGGAAATGATTGTAAAAGACCTTCTATTACAAATCAAGAACTCAATGTATAAATAGTACTTGAAAGAATTTTAAATGAAAGTATACTCAATTACCTTTAAAATAACAGGTGGAACGACTCCTACGGACTTACGGTTGATTTTATACAAAATTCAAAAAAATGAAAATCTGCCACTACTCACAGCCGCACAACTAGTAACTCCAGCCGCAGATGGAAGCCTCCGAACAACCCCATGACTATTCTCAGCAGCCGGCTAAAGCCCTCAGAACCTACATAACACTTCACTGACTTGCCTTTTGACCCAAAACTCGACTTTACAGAACCAACACTTTATAATAACATTCAGAAATCATTATCATAACATATACTTCAAATTAAAAAATGTACTTGGTTTCAATGACCCATTAACACATAATTATGGGGTTTGCCAAACACCCGTTTTGACCCATTTGCTTATACTATAACACATAATTATAACAAATTACTTTACACACTTTAACTTTTTAAACTCCACATACCATCAGTCGCATATCAACAATGCAAAACATAACTAGCTAGTTTAATCAACTAGCCTCATATTAATCTTAGTTCAAGTACACTAGCCTTAAGCCCTCTTTAACTTTATCACAATTATACACAAGAACACATAACATAAAAAATGGTAAAGTTAATATAACACCTTGTTATAGTCAAATTATTTACCTTAGCTCCAGAGTTAAGTTTACCAAGAACTCAACTTCAATCTACTTACTTGCGTCCTATTCAAATAATTATCACAACAACATTTATCATATTAATTCAATACTAACATAAAGAGGATTTACATAACCAATAATCAACCTCTAATCATATAATCATATCTTGATCATATGATTAAAAAAACCTAAATCACTAACTATCCATAAATCATTCAATGGGTCTTAACCCATAGTCACTGTAATTTCCTTAGTTGGCTTCAAAACACCATAGATTGATCATCACAACTTCATGTTTTCCATCCCTTTTAGCTTGGTTCGTTAGCCTCACACACCCACAAATGACTAGAACATTTTTGGAAGGTCTAAGACTTACTCCACACATAAGCTAGTCACATCTTTGGTTAATTGGCAAGAAAGGTCTCTCAAGTCCTATTTCCTTCTAATTTGGCCACATTAAACTTTCTAAAACTATACTACACATATTTGACTTACATATAACTTATGTTTGACTATCGGGTTTGACTAACCAATCACGTAACACCTTCAAACTTATAAAAGTTATAGTCAAACTTACTCGATGGCATTCTCGTAATATAATACCTAAAAATGGGTTTTGGGTGTTACATATGGCAAGGGAGATGTAGGTCAATTTGAGTTCCTTATTACAACTAGTCTAAAGTTGAGCTAACACTGGTTTTTTATGGTGAGTGATGCACCACTTCCACCTTACTCATGGCACACGATCCCCTATAAAAAGCACTTACCATCACACGTGGCAGTGTTAATCTTGCACAATTTTGTGGTGGTGAGCACCAAACAAAGTCCAAGAAAAAAAAGACACAAACGGTCCAAAATTGTGAGAAAGGTGTTATTATTATTATTTATTTATTTAGGTTGTAAGTGTGTGTGAAGTATGTTTGCATAAATCGAGTTATTTTTATATTTTTTTGTTTAATGGTGGGTTTGGTGGTTCCATAGAGAGTAAAAGGTGGTGGTTTGGTGGTGTGCCTAATTGTGATATGACGCTGATGTGGAAGTGTTGGGTTTGGTGACCATAGTGAATTGTCTAATATATGTACATAATGTAATGGTTATGAACCGGTTGAAGATTATGGGCATGTATTTGATACATCTTTTTTTATTTGTTTTGGTAAGAAAGATTAAGGTGTTGTTTGTTTTTTAAGAGGCTCTGAATTTGAATCTGAACCGCACATCTGAATCTGAATCTGAGGCGTAAATGTCTGAATTTGATATTTGCTTGCTCGTACTAATTTTTTTTTGGTTATTTTTGTGTCAACAAGAGGCATTAAGACACCCCTATCAAGTATAGACCATTAAGATCTTACTGCCTCTGACTGCGTCTGAACAGAAAAAAAAACAAAAGGTCTGAACGAATAAAATGTCTGACCGCATCTGAACGGTCCAGATTCAGAGGTTGTTAAGAGCATCTTTTTAAAAAAGGGCAAATGACAAAAAAATGCATCGAACTTGACACTTTTTATGATTGTGTGTAGCCAACTATTTTTTTTCTTATTGTGTGTACTGAACTTTCAAAATTCGATTATTGTGTGTATTTTGTGACCATTTTACCCTTAATTTTTTCAAATTTCGAAGGGTAAAATGGTCATTTTACATGGCAGAATAGTCGTAAAATACACATAATGATCGAAATTGGCAAGTTCAGTACATACAATAAGAAAAAAAATAGTTGGCTACACACAATTACATAAAATGTCAAGTTCGATGCATTTTTTTTATCATTTGCCCTTTAAAAAACAAACACAACCTCACTTTAGACGTATATGTGTCTGGGTTCAGGTGGGTTACAGGACCGACGAATGAACCTTGCAAATTTAGAGTTATTGGAAAGGATTATTTGAGAAGAACAAGATGGTTATCATGAAGCATTGCAGATTAGTGGATGGAATGCTGAGTTGGAGATTAATGGAAGTGAAAATGAAAATCATTTATGCATGTATGAATTTGAAGTTTCTCAATTATATATATGCATTTCATTCTATTTAACTATAATCGTGATAATGTTAGAAAACTTGTGAAGTTGTTTGCTCCTTTTTTCGATTAAAACTAGGGGATGTTCTATCTAATTACTTGTTATAATATCCGTGTACGTGCATGGTTTTTTATTTTATTTTTAATATTAAATTTTTAATGATGTTTGTTATTTGTGTTTTTTAAAAGTATTAGAGTAATTTTTAAGTTCCCGTTCCTTTTTTAAGAAAAAAATTGGCTTTACAAATGCAGTAAATGCATGTTTTATGTCTACGTGCAGTGCGCAATAAAACATCGACAGCTCTTGTATGGTACGTAAATCTTAAGATATATTATTATTTCTTGTGGTAACCATCCATAAAATAAGAACAATAGGAACCAATGATAATGTGACACATGTCTTAAACCATTTAAATTAAAGAAAACATGCATTAATGATAGTTTAGTTAATTAATTAAAAAAGAAGGTTAAAAAAGGTATTCCAGTTTAACCATCGTGACCTTAGTTCTTGTCACAAACTTTCTAACACCAATTTTTCCAATTTACAATTAATGATACAAAAACATTTTTTATTAATATAAAAAGATGATACCCAAATGATGTGGAATTCTTTATACACAAGTTCCTTCGTCTAAACATTTTTTTTAATTAAAAGATGAAACACAATAATTTTTTATTTTACATTTGTGGTGACACACTAATATTTTTGACATATTTTTAGTGACACATAATTTAATGATACATTTTTACTAACCTTTTTTTGACACATTTCATTTTGTGATGCATTATGTAATTTTTTTTTTTCATTTTGTGATGCATTATGTAATTTTTTATATATATAATGTAACACACTTAATCATTTGTAAACAATAGTTTTTTGTACACATTTTACTTTAACATTTCAAATGACAAACTAGTCGACGAAACCAATTTCATAATACATTTTAAAGTAACACAAGTCGAACAAATTTTGTGATTTTCACTGACACAAACATTCAGATCTCAAAATTAAAATAATAATACTAACACACATCTATTGATATAAACTGATACACTATATCATTCGTAAATACAAATCTCAAAAACTTAGATATGCGAATAACAATTCCAAAATAAAAATAAGGGCAAATGGCACAAAAAAACATCAAAGTTAGGGTCCATTTCCAATTAAGGTATTCTACTTTTTTTCTTGCATAAAAAGGTACCCAACAAAATTTTTTGGCGGATTTGGGTTTTTTACTAACGTTCGTTAACTCACTTTGTTAGTATATTACATGTTTAGTCCTCGAATTTGTATAATCATTTCATGCAACATCAAAAAAAAAATGTTTTATATCTGTTTCTCTCTCACTTGAACGACAAAAAAAAAAGAAAACAGAGAAGAGACTATTTTCTCTCCTCCCCCTCCCTGGTGAACGACAGCAACACCACCACCCCACCGCCTCACCTCCACTTCTGCCACACTACTTGATAGCATCACAACTATCACCATCATCAACACCAATAAGGGTTGCGTTTATTTGCTTCGGGTATGTTTTAATTTGAGTTAACCACATCCGCTCCATCACCACTTGATAACACCACCATCTTTCATCTCCACACGTTTGCTCGTCCTTGTGGTATGTCGAAACAAAACCACTATTGTTAATTGCTATCATATACAAATTGATTGCTAAAACAGTTATTATGTTTTCGTGGATTAAAACTTCTTTAAAAAAATGGTTTTGAATCTTTTCGTGTGGTTAAAGTTGGTTTTTTTTTGGGTAATGGGGAGTAATCCTGCACCCTGGTAAATATATTAACCAAAAAACGTTTAAGTACAATGGATATGAGTGAAATCCCATATCTCAGCCCGTTACATAGGCATAAAACTTACATAACAAGATACTACCTATTTTCTAAACAAGAAAACAAACCACTACACTAATGATAACATAGGACATAACGAAAGAAAATTACTTCCTAGGTCCTTGAAGCATGCCATACATGGCATTAAAGGCATCCAAATTCCCCGAAAGATCAGAAACCTGCTTCGCATAGTCATCGTAGTCATAGTCATCATACTCATCTTCAAACTCTTGGCCACCACCGAATAGATTAGCCGACTCATCAAATGGGTTAGCAACCACCTCATCTTCAGAATCAGACACCACGATATCTCCCACTTTAGAAAAAGGGTTAACTCTCTTAGTAGAAGAGGCGGGCGGAATACAAGAATCACTAGTTATAGGAGACACACCCGACTTCATCTCTTTCAAATCACTCACAAGGGGTTCTTGTGATGCAGTACCTGTCTTAGTAGACTTATCTTCATTAACTTCCATTGTACGACCATAATCCACATCCTTGTTGGCGTATATTCCATATTAAGAGCATCAAACTGATTAGATGTAGAGATCTTTGTTCCACTCGAACTAGCCACATCAGAAGCATTCTTCTTAGTGACTTCCACTTTCTTAGGTTTAGGAGGAGTCTTTTTGGGTTGATATTGAAACTGCTTACCCACAACAGGTTTAGTAAACCCTCCTTGACCCGGAATAGTAGAACCACCTTGCTTTCCCTTCTTCTTATTATTGACCGTCTTGAAACCATCATTAAAGTTGGTTAAAAGTGATGCTTGTTTATTTTTATTTTTGGTTTGCAACAGAAACACCCAAAAGGGTGTGTTGTGATTCAGCGCAGAAACAACCCACCAAGGTCTCGGGTTCGAGCCTTGGGGTTGTTGGGTTTTAAATTGTTGATGTTATCGTTGTTCATTTTGTTGGTTTAAGAGACCCCGAAGGGTGTGCTTGTTGTTTGTTCTTCTTCTTATTTGAGCCTGGAGAAGCACCAAAGGGTGCGTTGGTTTGTGTGTTTTGGCCAACGCAGCAGCCCCACAGGGTTTTGTTTGGTTTAGTCTCGGCTTGACCATGACACCGCAAGGATGTTTTGTTGTTCTCGGTTCACAGGTAAGACACCAAGAGGGTGTGAGTCGTGACCCGTATAGGATCACAGGTTCGATTTACGTTTGGTTGCAATCGGTTTGACAAAGTGCTCATTTTGTTTTGTTTGGATTCGCGATTTAGATTTGCTTGTTTTGTTTGTAAGAAGTCATGACTTATTTGTATATGTTATAAATTTGATTTGCTTATTAGTGTGGGTTTTGATTTTCGATTCAAAAAGAGAAACAGCCAAGGGAGTGTTTAATTTCAAATTTTTTTTTGAAATTTTTTTTGGATGTTGAATGAAATATTATAAGAATTCGAGGACCAAACATGTAATATACTAACGAAGTGAGTTAACGAACGTTAGTAAAAAACCCAAATCTGCCAAAATTTTTTGTTGAGTTCCTTTTTATGCAAGAAAAAAAGTAGAATACCTTAATTGGAAATGAACCCTAACTTTGATGCCTTTTTGTGCCATTTGACCTAAAAATAACTAGAATATGAGGAATCATAGAAGAAAAAAAGGTATCATTAGTTCCGAAGACTGCAAAAAATTATCCAAAACCCCGATCTGAAAAATGTATATCTCGAAGCCTTATCGGAATTTAAAGCCATCATATAACATGTATAACCTATATTCAGATCCGACAAAGGAATCTGCGGCCGCGTTTATGGTTTCTTCCCCGTGGCGGCGGCATCAACAATTAGGTTTCTTACCTACGGCGGCGGTGGCTGATATAGATCCCGCAGTGGCAATTAGGTTTTCTTACCCAGATCTGAGAGTGGCGGATATTGCTGAGCACGTTGAAGACACCGCCGGTTTTTAACTGCCGGTGTTATCACCTTGCACTAGAACAAAAAGTGGATTTGGCTACACCGAATATGTGTGACGATATACATATAGTCACACATGATTTTTCGACCGTGTGTGACTAAAGGTCGCGCGATCATAGGTACTCAATGGTCACGTGTTTGACTTTTTTAGTCTCTATTGCAAAAGAGTAACAAAAACCTTAACATGCGTGACTAATTAGGTACAAATTTTGTTGGATTAATCCGTATTAGTGACCATAAACACTGTATAGTCACACAAAGCATGTTTCTTTTGGGTATTTAGTCACATACAGTTAAGCGTAAAGTGGCCAAAAGTGTTAATAAGTGTGACCATATGGTGTTTAAGGTGAATAAATATGTCTTTTGTGTGACTATTGGTCATCCAATGGCCACTTGAATTTTATGTTTGTGTGGCCTTTTGTAACATTTAGTCACACAAAGCATGTTTGTTTTGTGTGTTTAGTCACATACAATTAATCATAAAGTGGCCAAAAGTGTTTATAAGTGTGACCATATGGTGTTAAAGTGAAGAAATGTGTATTTTGTATGACTATTGATCATCCAATGGCCACATTAAATTTATGTTTGTGTGGCCTTTCTAACATTTAGTCACACAAAGAATGTTTTTTTTGGGTATTTAGTCACATACAATTAATCATAAAGTGTCTAAAAGTATTAATAAGTGTGACCATATGGTGTTTAAAGTGAAAAAACGTGTATTTTGAGTGACTATTGATCATCCAATGGCCACATGAATTTTATGTTTGTGTGGCCTTTTCTAACATTTAGTCACACAAAGCATGTTTGTTTTGTGTATTTAGTCACACACAATTAACCATAAAGTGGCTAAAAGTGTTAATAAGTGTGACCATATTGTGTTTTAAGTGAAAAATGTGTGTTTTGTGTGACTATTGATCATCCAATGGCCACTTGAATTTTATGTTTGTGTGGCATTTTCTAACATTTAGTCACACAAAGCATGTTTGTTTTGTGTATTTAGTCACATACAATTAAGTATAAAGTGGCCAAAAGTGTTAATAAGTGTGACCATATGGTGTTTTAAGTGAAGAAATGTGTGTTTTGTGTGACTATTGATCATCCAATGGCCACATTAATTTTATGTTTGTTTGGCCTTTTCTAACATTTAGTCACACAAAGCACGTTTCTTTTGGGTATTTAGTCACATACTATTAAGCATAAAGTGGCCAAAAGTGTTAATAAGTGTGAGCATATGGTGTTTAAGGTGAAGAAATATGTCTTTTGTGTGACTATTGATCATCCAATGGCCACATGAATTTTATGTTTGTGTGGCCTTTTCTAACAGTTAGTCACACAAAGCATGTTTGTTTTGTGTATTTAGTCACATACAATTAAGTATAAAGTGGCCAAAAATGTTAATAAGTGTGACCATATGGTGTTTTAAGTGAAGAAATGTGTGTTTTGTGTGACTATTGATCATCCAATGGCCACATTAATTTTATGTTTGTGTGGCCTTTTCTAACATTTAGTCACACAAAGCATGTTTCTTTTGGGTATTTAGTCACATACAATTAAGCATAAAGTGGCCAAAAGTGTTAATAAGTGTGACCATATGGTGTTTTAAGTGAAGAAATGTGTGTTTTGTGTGACTATTGCTCATCCAATGGCCACATTAATTTTATGTTTGTGTGGCCTTTTCTAACATTTAGTCACACAAAGCATGTTTCTTTTGGGTATTTAGTCACATACAATTAAGCATAAAGTGGCCAAAAGTGTTAATAAGTGTGACCATATGGTGTGTAAAGTGAAGAAATGTGTGTTTTGTGTGACTATTGATCATCCAATGGCCACTTGAATTTTATGTTTGTGTGGCATTTTCTAACATTTAATCACACATCGAATTAAGCAAACTATGACAAAAAAGTGTTAATAATTGTGATTATATGAATCTTTTAGTCACATATAAGAAATCAATATATATCAAAACAAATTCAAATATATATATATATATTCAAAATATATTCAAATACAATAAAATTGAAATGTATATAAAATTGTAATGTCGTACATAATAAAATTCTCAATAATTTAACGACTTCTGACTCTTGATCTTCTTAGCTTCCTTTTGCATGGCATGACTAGAGACGTAGCGCTTCGTTTGTAATTTAGGTGCAGTTCTGTTCTCACCGATCAGTTTTATAGTAGTTGGTGGTGTTACCTGTAGGAAACAAAAGCCGGGTGTATCAAACACTGAATTAAATATGAAGAATGATATATATAGGTTTATAAAACACATGCATGTATGTACCTTTTCATCGAAACCACTTGATCCTTTGGCCATGCATAAAACCACCCATCGCATCTTTAACTGTTTTGAAACCGTTACTTCCTACATCCGGTATGCATCTTGCATCCACTAAAGATTTTCAATAGACACTCTGCAGCAATCCTTTGGGAGTGGTTTGTTATGAAGCATTTGTTTTCCATCGGTTTTGTACACGGTACCCTCCGCAATAATAGTTGATTTCTTTAAGTGCCACGATCGCACTTAATTACCTAAAAGATAATTTGTTGCATGTATATATGTATCGATAATTAATTAAACTAAAGAACATATGAAAATGTTTAAATACATACTTGTGGTAGTCTTGTTAATGGAGACTCATGTTCTTGTGATTCGGAAAGTTGGCGTGAAGAATCCTTTTGTTTTGATCTAGTCGTTTTCTTAGATGCATGACAGTTATGATTTCCTATATATATATAATACACGGTAAATAATACATGTATGTAGAATTCAAAAATCCGGGGGTTGATTTATTACTTACACTTATTTCCATTTCCTTTTCCAAAGTTGCAAGTCCATTAGACTTCTCAATGCTCATAATTTTCTCACGTCCGAGAACACGTGTTCCGGCATCCTCATCAAGACTTGCTATTTATAAGATTAATGTTCACGGAGACACCGAAATATAAATTGCTTAAGAAGGCGCAACATTATTTAAAGGGTAACAAAAGATGGAATGTTACTTTCTTATGTCTTACTTACATTTGTGTCAATGTAGTTGAAGTTGTTGCAACTACCCCTTTGTGCGACCAATTGTTTCATCAAATCTGTTTTACCGCCTCTTTTCTTGACTTTGGCACCTCTCATTATCAAGTTCACTTTGAAGTAACACCACTCTTTCATCGGATGCTTATCGATTCGAGGCAAATTAAAATACCTCTTGTAGGTTACTCCACCTCCCACTCCTCCGGCATATCCACCCTTTTCCTACCTAATACAAGCTGTCATGGCATCGATTGCCATGATCAAGCTTCAAGATTCCTTGTTTGATCTTGTCGTCCGTTTCTTCTGTACACACAATATGGGAAATATATTATTTAATTCTACCAAGATTAACTTGTAACTAAAAGTATTAACTAAAACACTACCGTATTAACTTATAACTACAGCTTTAACTAATACGATAGCAATATTAACTTATAACTAAACAAACATAATAATAAAATTTGCGATCAAACTTACAAATTTTTCTCCCACCGATCCGATATCATCGTGATATTCTCCGTCTTTTTTCACCCTTCCTTTCAACCACGCAGTACCATGCGGTGGTTCTTCATCTGTTCAATTTCTTTACTCTCAATCTTATAAACATCAAATACATACAAATGTAAGATAACCGAATATAAATGAAAGTATGATGCTATTAAATGCAAATGTGCAAATGTTTCTCGTTACCATTTTTCTATCACACGGCGTATCCACCTCGTCCCATTGTATGATCATAAAGCAGGACTTGGAACGCGACACTTTAGCTTTTGCCGATCTCACCGTGCAACAAAAATCATCTGGCGTTTAGATGTAGCAATCTTCGATAGTATACAATTAATACATATGGAACATATGAAAAGGTGAAAGATATTTGAACTTGAATAAAATGACTAATTAACACCTTGTATTCCTCATTGGTGTGTAGTTTACAAAATTAACCCAATCTTGGCTTTTATAATTGCACTATACTTTGCACGGACTTCATTTAGTTTTGAAAGGGTATTTTGGTTGGGCAATATGTAGTTTTGTATCAATTTCATTACGAAATTCCTTAGAAGTTGACCAAGGCGATTCATTATCGACTTTCGACCGTCAAGTCAACATCAAAATATCATCGCAAAGATTAACAAATTGTTGTTAATTAGTTGCACATCTTGTAAATGCAGAGATAAACTTATTAACACCTTGTACCTACGATAGCCAAGCCAATACTAGTTAAAAAGTATATGTATACCGTGATTTCATCCCACATTTTATCTGTTGCTTACGAATCAACCTTCCTCCGAGTTAGAATCCGACACCTATATGCTCACGAACCAAATCACCAAAAAACTCAAAACAATGATCTGTTTTTCACGATAACCTATCCGATTGCATCGAAGGTTACACCGACCTTTATTCCGTCTGTTTTCCATATTCCTGCGAAACTTAGCTAACCTAGTTATGCCCCTTTTAACAACATTCGCATTTGAATGGTTGTTTTCAACATCCTCACCCTCATCCGAATACGTCTCGATTCATATCCTAAAGTGTTTTCATTTTCACGATCGAATAAACCAAATCATCCGGATAATTGATTTGCGTTGCCATGATTCCTCAGAAGTAATGTGTTAAAGAAAATTAGTAAACTTAATTGGTAAATAATGGTGTAAAAATTGAAGTTCTGGTTGTTTTGCTTGAAGCCTGATTTATTGGAGTAAAATTAGGGCTAATGATGGGGCAATTTTTCAATTAAGGAAACCATAAATATCAAAGTAACTTTAAAAATTTTGGCTAAATATGGTATTCAAAAGGTTATGATGAATGCAAAGGGGTTCTTTTTCTTTAAGTTTTCCACTCGTAAAGGTGTTGATGATGTGCTTGAAAACGGACCGTGGATGATTAGGAATGTGCCAATTATTTTTAAAACGTGGATTTTGAATACTAATCTGCTTAAAAAGGATTTGACTAATATTCCAATATGGGTTAAATTCCATGATGTGCCCTTTGCTATGTTTTCTGATGATGGTCTCAGCCTCCTTGCTACAATGATTGGTATGCCAAAAATGTTAGATTCTTATACTAGTCAAATGTGCTTGGAATCATGGGGTCGAAGTAGTTTTGCTAGGTGCTTGATTGAAGTTAAGGAAGATCAGGTCCTTAGGGAGGGCATCACTATTGAGATACCATTACTTGATGGGACATGATCTACTATTGAAAAGATTCAGGTGGAATATGAATGGAAACCGCCTCGGTGTGATACATGTAAATTGTTTGGTCATACGCTGATTGACTGTCCTAAATCTGTTCAAATTCCTACTCAGCCTAAACAGACTGTTAATGATGGTTATCAAACTGTCACTAACAAGAATAAGGGTAGGAATGGTGGTTTTAGTGTTCCAGGTAAGGGAGGTTTTACTAAAGTGGGTCCTAAATTTAGGTGTCAACCTAAAGCGCTTCCTCCTGAACCAAAGAAGGTGGATAGTGCGAAGAAGAAAGCCACCGATGTGGCTAGTTCGAGTGGGACGAAGATTGCTATATCTAATCCTTTTGCTGCACTAAATACGATCGATTCTGATGACTGTGGCAATCCTACTGATGTAGAGGTTTCTTGTAATACAATGGAAGCAAAGGAGGTTGGGTCTCTCGAGACAGGTTCAATGGAAGCTAACGTGGTTGGTCCTACCCCTATTGTTGAGAAAATTGGGGAGTTTGAAAGGCTTCTTATCGATGGGAAAGCTACTCTTGTTGATGATAATGGTAATCCTATTAAAAAGGTTGTTTATCAAGGTTATAATAAGGATTTACCGGCTACTTCTACTAAGAGGGTTAACCCGTTCACTAAGGTGGGGGAGATTGTAGATTCTGATAGTGATGATGAGGATGTTGTGAACACATTTGATGAGTCGAGTAACCTATTTGGTGGTGGTCATGATCGAGAAGATGACTATGATGACTATGAGTATGATAACTATGCGGATCACGTTTACGATCTTTCAGGAAATTTGGATGCCTATTATGATACGTATGGTATCAAGCTCCAAGGCCTTGGTCGGAAGTAATGTTATCTCCATAGGAGTCTAATGTTATATTTTGAGTAGTGGTTTATTTTCTTATATAGAGAATAGGAAGTATCTTGTTATGTAAGCATTTCGCCTATGTAACGGGATGCGATATGAGATTCATCCATATCCTTTGTACTTAAACGTTTTTTGGAATAATATATTTACCGGGTCTTTTGACCTTTTACCCAAAAAAAAGAAAACCAAAATCCAATTCTGATGCCCGAAAGATTAGTTTGCTTCTAACAACAAAAAACAAGTATTGATTTAACAAGAATTGCATCTCAATATGA
The DNA here is from genome assembly GCA_022545495.1 of Chrysanthemum lavandulifolium. NCBI lineage: Eukaryota > Viridiplantae > Streptophyta > Magnoliopsida > Asterales > Asteraceae > Chrysanthemum > Chrysanthemum lavandulifolium. The sequence goes on from CM040243.1 coordinate 275,465,613, forward strand.
AACATGTTTTCCTTTTCCTCGGTGTTACTTACATTTCATAAATTATTACAAACACATAATATTGCAGGCTGTAATGCTAAAAGATTTAGCATTTGGTTCGAGTTATAGGCATGAATCATGATTATAATTAAGGTGTGGTGTTTTGTTAATTGTAATTAATGAAGTTGTAACTCAATAAAATTTGGCGTTTTAGGTTTATGCGCAGCAGAGTGCAAAATAGTTTCCTTGTTAAATACTATAATCGATCATGGTTTATATCTATATGCAATTATCCTTTGAATTAAATACACACCATTAAGTTCGATAAAAGAAAAGAAAACCGAAATGCAATTATAATGCGCCTAAAACGTTACACGAAACACTTAACCACAATTATCACTATAACAGTTTGTTGCTATAAGATCTTGTCGCTATGCATGGGCACACGTCTAGTATCAGATAAAATGTATATGTACTTTCAGAAATACATACTGATTTTTAAGTTACGGTACATGGATTGATCTCTAGATGTATTGTGATATCATATAAGACATTATACTCATACACTTTATTTCTATCCGAGTATTTTTACAAAGTTATATAAAACCAAACGTATCATCTTTAAGTTGTGGTACTGCTGTGACAATTCAATGCCCAATTATCTTGGACTCGGATTTGAATATAAAATACCCAGTGTGAATGAAGTCTCTGAATGATAGAAACATTCAGAACGCCATCTTCAAAGTCTAAAGAAAGACTTACTACTTACTAAGGCGGAACTCAGCTTGTGAAGTCTCTGAACCAAGAATAAGATGATAGATTCAGTGAGTGATAACAATATCTCATTGAGTCCCTTTGATCTCCTCATCAGACCAAGACGTCCTGAACTTAGATACTTAGGAAAAATTGTTGGAATCACTCCTAAACAGTATTTCAAGTATTTATATTTCATATGTAATAGGTAGCTTTATTATGGCCTTTATGTTTGTTTAAGGTCAAGCTTATGTAGAAGGCCCATAAGCTTAGGCCCAAGCCCAATAAGGAATAGGGAAGGAGAGGGAGTGTTGCCCTAGCTCCTTGCCTATATAAACATTGTAATAACCCTCACTTGAGGGTTGGTTGTTCAAGTTCCTTTCTTTCACATATGCCTCACGCCTAACCGTATACTATATTGTGTGTGTGTGTGTTTGATACTTGTTCAATCGCCTTCATCTCTTTCTCTATAACTTGTTTTTGTAAAACTAGTGACCTAACAGTGGTATCAATCGCCTAATAGTTGGGTGTACACTTTGTTTTTTTGAAGTTTTTGGTTTTGGGTCTTACGCGTAAAGATAACGCCATCTTTGGTTCTCTTAAAAACTCGTTTTTTACACTTTTTAATCCAAGATTCTTGTACTTTCAGTGTTTTGAGGTGTTAAAATACTTGTTTTTGACAAAAAGTTTCAAACTTTACGCGTGAATCTACGTTTTAAGCTTGTTTTGTTCGTGGGTGTCGTTCACGCGTAACCGTTTAGCGATTTTGGTACATCAAAATTCACATTTACGTGTTCTTTTGGTACTATTGAAGCTATTCCATAACAAAATCTAGTTTAGAAACACATTTGGGCAAAATCAAAGTTACGAGTAATTCTACGCGTATCAAAACCCTAAAATTACGCGTAAGATTTTTCCTTGGTTTGATCTTCATTTTACGGTTTATTCCGTGTTTTCTTACTTGGATAAGTCCGAAAATCGTCGACTTTGGATATCTTTTGCCTTTGTGAAGTGTAAAAGATCATTTGAGCAAAAACCCTAAACTTACGCATAAGCATAAGCTTACGTAGAAATCCCACGCATAAGATTCACTTTACGCGTAAACTTAGGTCACGATAAGGTAATCCACGCCTAACTTTCTACGCCTAACTTTTGTCTACGCATAACTTTAGTGTTTTTATCTTACTTACGCGTAAGCTAAATCCCACGCGTAACTTCTTATTATTACGGCGTATCGTTTGGTGTTTTACGCTTAAGTACTACTTGGTTTCTTGTCTTTTCTCGCCTAAGGACACTTCATCAACAAAGGTTCATTCGACTACAAAGATCCATTTTTACTACACAAGTTCATCAACATGTCTCAACCACCATACTCTAACTACTTCCCTCACACTTATAATCATCAACAACAACAACAATTAACTCCACAACATCAACAATGGAATCAACAACAAGCAATTTATCAACAACAATTTAACCAACAACATACTCCACAAATGGGTGCAATTCCACCTCCACAAATGGTTCAAACACCACCAAGCCTTCAAGTTCCACCCTACACAACCGATTTCAATCAACATCCATCACGAACCACTATGAAGGAACCCGCTTGGTTTGCAAAGATGTGTGAAGCTTTAAGCAGCCAACAATCAATTCATGAAGCTGGATCACTTGATAGACCTCCAATGCTCACTCCAGGAAACTACGATCAATGGGTGATAAGGTTCTTTAGGTTTTGTGATCTAAAGAAGCCACATGGAAAGTTCTTAAAGAATGTTATCTTGGAAGGTCCATTTGAGATGCCTCTTGTCATTGTGCAGGAGATCCAGCTTCTTTGTTCCACCAAGAGATGAACAAACCAACATTGCTCTCATTGCATTTAAATCCTCTGAACTTCTACACTATGAAGTCGATGAACTTGCAATGGAATACATCCACTTAGAATTACCAAACCCAATTCTTTGTAGTGTTGATGCTCAAAAGCGCACAAAAATGTGGGATCATATTCGTCTTCTTATGGAAGGATCATACTCAATCGGGAGGATTTGGAATCCAAAATTTACTTGGCTTATGAACACTTCATGATTGAACACGGAGAGACACTAGAGTCCTATCATCATCGATTTTCGACATCATCAATGATTTGGATAAACACAACATCATCATGCCAAGAATTGCGGTGAATACTAAGTTCCCGAGTAGTCTTGGTTACGAATGGGAGAAGTATGTCATCTTTCTCCGTCAAGCGAAGAATATGCATCATTCTACTTATGGATTGTTGTACGATTACTTGAAGCCTCATGAAAAGGAATTTGATCGGGAAAGGATTCTCCGTGCTCAAATTGCTAAACAGTCACAACCGGATAATCAACAACTTGCCTTGTATGCTCAATGAATTATCCTCTCAACCAAAGAACTCAACCAAGCGCTTCAAACACACCTTCACAAAGAACAACCTCAACAAAATCAATTGGTTCCATACAAAGAACAATGCTCAAGCATATGTCGTTGAAGCGATCGAGAAACCGATCCGTTCAAGCATTGCAACAAGGATTTGTGATGATTGCTAATGCTTTTGGCATACACCAACAAATCCAACAATCGTATTCGTTCCTCATCTAACACACGGACTCAAGTGTTGTGAACAATGGACGTGTTGAAGTTCGAATCGTGATTATGGTCGTCGGATGGGCGGTGGTCAAGGCTTCAATCTTGTGGGTAGGAATAACAACAGAGCTCAAGTGGTGGAGCAGGAAATGCTCGAGAATCGGTTAAATGGTCTTAGATGCTACAAGCGCAATGAGAAGGACACGGCTAATGCATGCCCAAAGCCAAGGACTAGGCGGTGCTTATTTCAAAGAGGCCTTACTTTTGGCTCTTAAGGATGAAGGCGGTGGATATCTCACGGACAAAAACGAGCTTTATGGCGGATGAGACTCGGATGATGATATGGAGGACTTGCAGGCCAATGCATTTATTATGTTGATGGCTAATATGCAAGAGTTACACATGAGTGAAACAGGCCCGATGTATGACATCGATGGCTTGTCTCAGTGCCGAACAAACCATCATCATATACGAACTAATATCTCCATCAATATCTCGAATCCGTCACGGCTCGAATGTTCAAAATGAGTCATCTACATCTCATTCGACGATCTTCAAATAAACCCGTAGTTACATTTGACGATCCGTAAGACCTTATGGTTTCCTTGATAATCAAATTGACTCCGTGGTTATACTTGAGGATCTAAATAATGATCATGTTGTGACTCACATTGAACAAGATGAATCTTTGCACCATCCGGATCTTGTTCTATTACTTGGGACCAACAATCCCAAATTGTTGCATGTGTTGCATTAAATCGGTCCTTAAAAAGTAAAATGCCTTGTTAACCAAGGATTTTGAATGTTTACAAATGCAACTCAACTTTTTCAAAACTCAAGACAACCAGTGAAAAAGGTTTTGAAGCCGCTTTTGCAAAATCTCATCAAAACGAAAAGTATTTAGAGACGGATCGTGATCTAGCCGCCTCGAAGAATGCTTTGTTGTCTCGAATTAGAACAAGCGAAACACGAACATAAAAAGCAAATTAACGCTCTCACCTTGGAAAATCAAAAGCTAAAATTTGAGTTGTTAAATTGTCAAAACAGTTCTCCATACAAAAGCATTCAATGAATCGGTAGATGACCTTCTTGAAGAAATTATCGACTTGCAAAACAAACTTAAAGAGTTTAAAGCTGTTGTTTACAAACATGGTGACTCGATATGACTATTGAAAAGTTTACCTTAAAACCCAATCCAAAAGGATATGGAAAAAATCTAGCGATTACAAACCAAAGCTTTCACTAAAACATTCAAACCAACTCACAAGTTTCGATTGCAAAATACAAAATTGATAATCTTGTCATGAGTGTTGTTGAATATCATCGTCAAGAGGAATTAGATGCGTAAGAAGGCGAGTCGATCAAAATTACAAAGCGTTGTTTACAACAAACCTTTTAATTATAAAACGCGGTCACTTTCACACACCAACGGATTATTCAAACACACCAAGGGTTATCATCAAAACACACGAGTCTTCTATTGTTAATCCCAAAACAAACCTTGCACAAACTTATGGTCCTTTACCTTCCATTAGTGAAGTAAACTCACAACCGAAAATCGAAAAATTCTTGATATTTTGACATTTTCATGGTGACCTCAAAATTTTACAACGAGATAGAATATCGATCCGAAATCAAAGTTGAACATTTTCAATCGCCTCGCGCGAGAACAAAGAGACATTTTTCGAAAAATCTTTTACCTAATGTTAAAAACTTGAAAAGTTGTGCAATTGCACAGGAAAAGGATTTTCATAAGGAACTTGGGTAATGAAAACGTTTTCGAGAAAGCGAAACATCTATTTCTAATACTAAGCGTAAAAGAAACTCTTAAGAAAAGATGTTGATCGACTCTTGGAAGATGTTATCGTCTTGATATCCATAATGTTGTGTTATTCTATTCTTTGCCATATGCATCCGATCATATCTCTGCGATATTGTTGAAGCTGTTATTCTTGTTGAAATTTACAATGCAAACGTCGTCTTCATTGGTGTAAAAGATATTCACAACCATCAACTTAGTTTTCAAAAGAAAATCGCTCGGTTGAGTGCAAAATCTTCGATCCTAAAATTGAGCAACTGGATGATCAAAGCGTGTCTTTGAAAAGTCAAATCTCAAAATATCAACAAGAACTTTTAAGCGTTAAACCGGAATATGGTGTCATATTTGATTTACTCAAAAGACTCGACTTGAAGCATCAAGCGAACTTGATCACTATCTTGCTCACACTAGAGAAGTCATGAATTTTCTTTGGTAATATTCGTTCGAAAATCAAGATCGATTCACACCATCTCTAAGTTACGGAAATGTTAGGAAAGTATGGACAACTTCCGCCTCTTGTGATTAAGAGATTAGCACCGGTCACACTTAGTAATCGTGAACCTAGAATTCCCACTTGCCAAACCACAAGTTGCTAATGTGTTTCCCTCTCTTGAAGCAGAATAGTTGCATCTTTTCTAAGCGTCCGCACTTCACGACCTAGGAGCACTCAAGCGAAGAATAGGAAGTTGCGACCTAAGAAAAGATCAATAAGGAATGCTAAAGTAGAAGAACACCTAGGACTCGAATAAAACTCATGTTGCTTCCACTATAGATGTTGCGTCGGCAAATGTAATACAAATAGTGATGTAACGAATGCTAAACCGTTAAGTACTTTTGATATTGGTCGATGCACCTTGTGTTATTTGTCGGAAGAGTATGAATTCGATTTTCATGACAAATGTGTTGCTAAAGCTATGATCTCTCGACACGAAATCCTAAGAATTGGAATACCTCTAGGCCCACTAATCATTCTAAGTCCGTGCTTGGTAGACCGCCTTCTTTAGATTCTAAGGCAACCATTGCTATCACGGTAGCTCCGCTTCATCTCCTAAGAATGTAGTACCACCTAGTGTTTTCACTAAGACTAAAGCAAAGAGTAGTTATAGATGGCGAAATGGATATATAACACACTAGGATTTAAATGGATTCCTAAAATTCTCAATGTGTGTATGTCTAACATACCTTCTTGAACCCTCTAACATTTGGGTTCCACATCTACTTCTATTCCATCCGTGTAAATGCGTGTGTAATCTTTGGTGATCTGAGATCATTCTCTGGATTGTTGATAGCGGATGTTCCCGACACATGACAGCAACCTTAAAGCGTTATCAAACTTTATTGCAAAGTTCATTGGCATCGTCGATTCGGGAACGATCACTCGCAGACCATCATGGGCTCGGAGATTATGTCAATGGGAACATCGAAATCGGCAGGGTTTACTATGTGGAAGGCCTCGGTCACAACTGCTTTCGATGGGTCAATTTTGTGATGGAGATTTGGAGGTTGCTTTCAGGAGAAAAGTTGTTTCATTCGTGATCTACATGGAAATGACCTTATGTCCGCTCGCGTAATTCTAGTCTCTACACTATCTCTATGCAAGACATGGTTGCTTCCTCTCCCATTTTCTTACTTTCAAAGGCAACATCTACAAAATCTCGGCTATGGCACCGTCGTCTCTCACATCTAAACTTTCAAACCATCACCAACCTTGCTCGACACAAACTAGTTGAAGGACTCCCACGATTCCGGTATTCAAAGATCACCTTTGCTCTCACTGTGAACAAGGGAAAAGCACTCGTGCTCATTTTCCTTCAAAGGTGGAACACGACTCTCGATGTGCTTCATCTTCTTCACATGGATTTGTGTGGTCCCGCGGCGTGCAAACGATCAATGGCAAACGCTACATCTTAGTAATTGTTGATGACTACTCACGATGGACTTGGGTCTACTTTCTTCTTAGCAAAGACCAAGCTCCACAAATGATCATCACCTTTCTCACAAAATATAGGTTCGACCGCAACACCGCCGTAATAATCGAGCAGACAAAGGAACCGAATTTGTTAACAAAACCCTTCGTGAATTCTATGAGAAAGTGGAATTCAAGATCAAACATCTATTGCACGTACACCGAACAAAACGGAGTTGTTGAAAGACGAAACCGAATGTTAGTGGAAGTCGCAAGAACAATGTTAATCAATGCTAAACTTCCAGATTACTTATGGGTAGAAGTCAGATTCATCGCATGCTATACTCAAAACCGTTCTATGATCACAAACGCCACAACAAAACACCTTTCGAGCTTGTCCACAACTATAAACCGAACCTCAAACACTTTCATGTATTTGGATCCCTTTGCTATCCGAATAATGATCGTGATGATTTTGGAAAGCTCAAAGCCAAAGGCGATATTGGAGTCTTTATTGGACACCGTGACAATTCTAAAGGGTTCCGAACGGAATCGTCGAACTAAGGAGGTAATGGAAGCGATTCATGCTCATTTCGATGAACTCACGGAAATGGCTTCGAGTACAATAGCTTAGAACCCGGTCACAACCGTTTAAACTTCCTCAAGCCCCATCATCGGTGAACAAAGCCCCGCCTAACTCGTCAACAAATGGAAAGGTTATTTGCTCCTACGTTCGCGTGACGATATTGATGAACATGCTCGGTGTATCCACTGCTTTCATTGCACAACCCGATAATACTCCTATACCGATACACTGCTACAACAACTCGTTGAAGATGCACCTACACCGTTCACTCGAACATAACGATTGAACACACCGCTTCCAACAATGATGAACCGGTGATGATATTCTAAATGAAGTACCCCACTGCAGATTTTGATCCAAATCGTTCTTCAACCCGTTTGCTAATGAGGCTCGCCGCACGGATGTCGCGAAATCTTCAACAAACCATTTGAATCCTCGAATCGCACAATGTATACCAACATCAACCACGATGAGTGTCTAAATACTCATCATTTTTGTACAATATAAACCGCAAAATCATCTCGAAACACTCGAAACACATCAAATGATCAAAATATCACAAATCGGTGTTTTATGTGTTTTAAATGCAAAATATCAAAATCGGATGAAAAACATATCAAATTTGCAAAATTGCGCTTTAGTCCCCAAGTTTCTAAAATTGTCAAAACTAGTCCACGAGCAATAATTTCAAAGTAAAGTCACCAAAGGTCCTTTTAAAATCAAAAGTTGTCAAATTTAGTCCTTTGGTGAAAAATGTGAAAAGTTTTGAGAAAATTACAAAAGTGGTCCTCTAACTTTGAAAATTGGCAAAATTGGTCCCTGAAAAATGTGAAAGTGGCAACTTTGGTCCTTGTTCTATTGACACTTGGCAATTTCAGCCCCTGAAGCATCTTTGCATAATTGGCAGAAGTGGCCCTCCCAGTTTCAGAAATTACAATTGAGTCCCTATGATATTTAGAACCTTTCCTACCATTTGGACTAGTCACAATGTAATTGGACCCCTGCCATATGCTTTTTGAACCCTGCCATTGGACCCCCTTTTATTTAATAACCAGTCAAACCACCCTTTGACTCACCTTTCCCTCCCTCTTCACGTGATAACCTTCTTCATCATCACCAACCCCTGCAACTCCTCCTGTCACACTCCATCTTTCCATCATCACCCCTATTTCTCCCCCCCTCCAAACACAAAGAGCCAAGGTGCATTTAATGCATTATCCCAACCTCACTCAATCTCACAAGCTGCTAAACCAATTTTGGCGCCAAAATACTTTAAACGGCCAGGATTGCTTCTACACATCCTGTGGCCTCAATTGTTGGTGGGAACTTTTCAGAAGGGAGAGAGAAGGAGATTTGAGCTTATAAAAGACAAAGGGAAGCAAAGAGAGAAGAGAGAGCCTTTATATTTTAGAAATGAATGTCGTTTTATAAATTCCTTAGTCTAAATTAGATTTACAATTGTATTTTCAAGCTCTGTTGTACTTAAGTAAACTCTTTTCAGTGTTTTGTAACTTGATTCAAGGATTAATTTCAGTTTATGTTCAATTCCCATAATGTGTTAACTGTTGAAGTTTTAAAGTTTCAAACTCATGTGTCAAAGCTTTTAGCAGCTCAAGTTAATCTCATATAAGCTTATATTAGCTCATTAAAGCTTTGTATAAGCTTATACTTCATTTTCATTCACTTTTGAACTTTGGTCAACAAAAGTCAACACGGATCAAAAATGATGCAGAAAGGAATTGGGTTGATTCAGGCATGAATATGGGTTGAAATGGAAGCTATGGGTTGATTGGTATTAGGGTAGTGGTCCTTGGTTCTCATTTTGCTAGCCATTGTGGCTTGGACTCTTTGTAAGTCAAAATTAAAGTTTCAAGCATAATTAGTTCTTGTTGTTTAAAATTGTTAAAACTTGTTCAAATAGCAGTAATTTAGTCATCTTAAGTTAGTTTGATCATAAACATAAGTTGGTTTTGTGTTTGGATCTGTTTTAGTTACATATTAAGTTATAAAAGGGTGTTTGGATCAACTGAATTTTCTGTGATAGAGTTTGGATAAGCAGTTGTTAGTAGTTGATACTTGTTCATATAGGTGTTTGATAGTGAATTGAGGTCTTAGTAAGAGCAGTTGCATCAAAAAGTCAGAATCTCTTTAAAACTGCTCTAGTTTCAGAACCTGTTGAAATCAGTAGGTTTCATAAACTGCTATTTGTTTCAAAATTGTTAGATCTAGCTTTTGGATATCAATCTTAGTGCTTATACATCATAATCAGTTCATTATTGTAGATCAAATCTCAGTTTGGTCAAAATTTGTGAGTATTCATCATAAGTCAAAATCATCAAGCAGTTTTCAACAAACTTTGATTGTATCTCATTGATTCATTTCGAGATTCGAGTTTGAAACTTTGGATATTGCAAGTTCAACTGGTCTTAAATTGTTAAGCGCTTTTGCTTAACTGTTTTGGTCGATTTGAGCTCAATAAGCTCCTCAATCGAGCACTATTCGCTTCGTTCACACTCGAAGATAAGCGAGTGTGAATCGTGCAATATTGCGACCATTGCTTTGTTCTCATTTCTAGAATTTAGAGCACGAAATTTGACACAATCATAGTTGGCGGTGGTGTTTAGGCCCGATTATCATTTTTGGTTCAAGGTCTTACGATAAGGTGTTGATTAAGCTTAAACAAGAGGGTGTTCATTGTTTTGCTTTGAATAAGCATTTGATTTAGATCAACGACCGAGCTTTTATCTTGTTAGGAGTAGTTAGAATCTGTTGCTTCTAGCTTATTTTGATAGACATTAGCTCTAGTCCTTTGTTTGGTTAGCTTTATAGCTTGTTTGCTTATTTATCAAATTTTATTTTGATATTCGATTACACTGACTCATTAATCTCATACATAAGCTGTTTGTTTTCAATTTTCATATATTCATAATCTCATTTTAGACTTTTCACGAAATTTTCGATTTTTCTAAGTTGTTTAGCTATTTTTCCTAATTTAAATTAGTTTTTAATCATTTTAATTAGCTTTTAATATAAAAATTCGAAAAGGTTCAAAAAATAATTTTCAATTTTCTTAGGTTTAGATAAATATAAAAAGTGAAAAAGTAATTTTCTAGATTTTCATAGTTTATTTGGTAATTTTAGTAATTTAATTAGTTTTAATAGTTTAAAATTCATAAAAATAGAAAATAATCGAAAAATACAAAATAGTTTTGAAAATTCTAGTTTGATATTTTAGACTTTTCATTTCATAATTTTATTTTTCTAGCTTTGTTTCCTCATTTCTTGTATTTTAGATAATTATTAAATAGTTAAAAATAATTTTAATTAATAATAATTAGATAATTAGTGATAAAAATAGTTTTCTTTTTCTAAAAGTTTCTTTTATCGTTAGGTTTGTAAAACATCAATTTCATATTTTAGGGTTAATATTGCTTTAGTTTCACTTTTTAATTTATGCGTCGCGTAGATTTTAATTTTAGTTTTATAAAACATAAAACAAAAACATCATTGTAAAAATCTTGATAGCGTTTATTTAATAGATTTTATCTTTTAATTTTCTTTAATTTGCATTTAAGCCGTCTTTATTTGTTGGCTTTTCCGTAGTTATAATCATAACCAAATCCTTTTCCGTTCGAACTCCTCGATCATCAGACGTTTGATAAATCATCGCATAGCTCATTTGGGACATAACGACCGGGAGACTCTATACTCCTCGGATCTTCATTGATCTCGTCGTGAAGTCGTTTTAAGGTTTCTTACGCTTGCGTGAGAGAACTTGACGGTTTCTTTACAAGATCAAACCTCTACACATAGATGGACAAAGACCATCCTCGGCTAACATTATTGGCAACCCGAATCAACCAATCGTTACGAGACAACGTCTTCACGAGATGGTGAACATTGCATTTATGCTCTCACCGTCGCTAATCGAGCCTAAAAACATTAAAGACGCAATGACAAAAGACAACTGGATTGAATCCATGCGGGAAGAACTCAACCAATTCAAACGTCTTGAAGTATGGGAGCGGTTGAAAGACCAGCAGGGTCTACGTCATTGGTCTAAAATGGATTTGGAAAAACAAATTGGATCTTTGAAGGAGCGTCATCCGAAACAAGTCACGTCTAGTTGCTAAGGGTTATCGTCGGGAAGAGGAATAGACTTTGAAGAATCTTTTGCTCCGGTTGCTCGTCTTGAGGTCGTTCGGATATTTCTCGCATTCATTGCTCATATGAATATGACGGTCTATCGATGGATGTCAAAACGGCATTTCTCAATGGGCAACTTAAAGAAACGGTCTATGTCGACCAACCGGATGGATTCGTTGATCCCGAGTTCCCGAACCATGTCTACAAACCGAACAAAGCTCTTTATGGTCTCAAACAAGCCCCCGGGCATGATACGATAAGCTATCATCTTTCCTCATTGCCAATAATTTCACCAAAGGCTCGGTTGACCCAACTCTTTTATACAATATCACGGGACACATATCTTAATTGTTCAAATTTACGTGGATGACATCATTTTGGGTCGACACATAAAAAGTTTTCAACCGCTTTTGCAAAACTAATGAAGAAAAATTTTGAAATGTCCATGATGGGTGAACTTACGTTCTTTCTAGGACCGCAAGTTCATCAATCACCCCGTAGTATTTTCTTGAGTCACCCAAATATGCCCTTGAAGCTGTTAAACAAATTTGGAATGACAACTGTGACACTTATGCCACACCAATGGCTCATACCAAGAAATTAGATCTTTGATTTACATGGGAAATTGGTTGACCCTACCAAATACCAAGTATCATTGGGTCTCTCATGTATCTAACGACTAGTAGACTGATATTGTCTTTGCCGTTTATCTATGCTCCGTTATCGATCGCGACCAACTGAAACCCACTCTCTAAGGCTAAAAGAATCCTCCGATACATCAAGGGAACCATTAACTTGGGGATCCGGTATCCGAAGGATTACGGTTTTGAACTAATCGCTTTTGAGACGATCACGCGGGATGCTTAGACTCAAGAAAAAGTACTTCAGAGCTCTACAATTTCGGTGATAAACCGGTGTCTTGGCAATCAAAGCGAGGATTGTACATCATCGTCATCAACCGGGCGAGAATATGTAGCCATGTCCGCGTGTTGTGCTCAAGTCATCCGGATGAGAACACAACTCAAAGACTATGGTTACGTGTTTGATGAATCCCGATGTCTTTGCGACAATCGAGTGCCATTGCCATCTCGTGCAACTCGTTCAAAGACTCGAAATCGAAGCACATCGATCTACGCTATCATTTCATCAAGGACCACGTGGAGCAGTGTACCGTTGAACTATACTTTGTGGTACCGAATACCAATTGGCGGATCGCTCACCAAAGCCTTGCCTCCCGCTAGGTTTAATGAGTTGGTCCACCGAATTGGTATGAGGTGTTTGACTCAAAAGGAATTGGATGACCTCTTAAAACAGTCTTAAAAACCTGTCAAACACCAAAACATCTTTTGTAAATAAATTTTTTCAAAAACAAAATACAAAACTATAAAATCCGATAAAACAACAAAAATATTCTCCTAATCTATATTTCTTTCAACATGGCAAGTACATTTCTTCCGTCAACACTTTAATCTTTCAAAATTCACTATTTTTCCGATCAAGTGTTGAGGGGGAGAAAATAAACTCTTAACTGCTTCAAAACATCTGTATACTTGCATGTTATCATATCTAGGTTGATTCTTTTACAAATGGTGGTACACTTTCCGGTTCAAAGACACTCCTCGGACTTAAATTAATAACCTTTCATTATTTTTACAAGTCGAGGGGGAGTGTCGTCATGTTTCTTTCCTAAAAACTTTGTTTTGATAACCAAAATGGAAGTTAAAAGGCTTTGTTTGAAAAAGGAAAAGGTGGAGCGACTAAAACTGTCAAAAGGTTAAACTCCCTTTTAATAAAACACTCTCCCACCTACTTTCACTTCTCATTTATTGCAAAAACCCTAAAACCATCCTACGCTTAAGATTCACTCAAGAAAACCGTGCTTTTGATCTTCATCTTGTAAGTGTTTTCGTGATTTCAACATGTTTTTAAGATAAGGTCTTGAATTACATGTAAATCCTACGGCTAAAACGTTTTCTACGCGTGATTAGGTGTTCTACGCTTATGCGTAAGAACACACAATCAATATGTGTGAGTTTGTGGTGAAATGGTTTGTGTCAAAACGCTCATAATACATCAATGATACCATTTTAACCATCAAAATCCACCCAGATACACGAATTGATGATTTTTGAAAATTAGGGTTTATGAGTCGAATTGGGTATTTTCAAATGTGAAGTGTTTTGGTCAAAAAGATTGTTGTGTTATGCTTATGTGATGATGAATTGATGATATCCATGCCTTATAACCACCCAGAAACCTTAATTGATTCAGAATTAGGAATTAGGGTTTAATGTTCTAAAAATTGGGTATTTTTGATTCACTGCAAACTAAGTGTTAATATTTGGTCAATATGCTCTCACAACATCTTAGATATACCGAGAAAAACTTTGGTGCATAATCCATGGCTAAAATTCATACGCGTAGATTTAGGGTTTTAAAACTACGTAAGAGTTTCTGATAAGCGAAAAATGTCCAATTGTGTTTTGATCGTCATAAACCGAATGCTATGTGTTATTCATTGATGATGTGATGCTTTATTTCGTGCTTGCAACACTTAATATTCGAATCAAGGTTGTTGTTAATCACGCATAAGGTTCTACATATGGGGCTACGCGTATCTGTGAAGGATATGCGTGCGATGACCTCTACGCATAAGGTCAACTCTTACGAGTAGCCTTACGCGTAAGGTTAATATATGCCTACGCATAAACTCTACGCATAAGGTCTCTTTTTCTTACACGTAACATTTCTTACGCGTAAGTTAGGATCCTACGCGTAAGTTTACGCCTACGCATATATCATTCCTGTCTACGCATAACTTTGCCAATCCTACGCATAAGCCGAGATCATACCCTCGTTATGAATTGTTACATGTTCAAACTTGTAAATAAACTAATCATATCATCACGAATCCAAAAATGTCACTAATAAACTTAAATCGTTTGATATGTTGTGAACAATAAGTGATAAAATAAACTTTAAAACTTAAAGTTAACTAACTCACGATACATTTCACGAAATCATTGAACTATTGAACATACAAGTGACTTAGGACTCGTAACAATCATTATCACTTTGTACATTCAATAACTAGACAATAAGACCTTACATTGACTAACATTATGTCTTCGATATGTTGGTTCTTTTGGCTAATGCTATTTCGATCACGACATGGTGAACAAATGAATGTGGATGCACTCAAGTTCTCTCCATTGTCGATATCTATCCTCATGGCTATCCAATGAAGATTGGAAAGAACAATCTCCGTGTTGACTTTGACACCCTCACTTGCTCGAATCTTCGTGTTTAATTGCTATTGACATTACGAGGACTCATCCGTATCGAACATGCTTACTCACTCGCAACTATTCCTAAGATCTACATCCAGCAGTTCGGAACACTATGGAAAGGGTCAAGGACAAGCTGCGTGGCGGTGACTCGAATCACAAACAAGTCACTATTACACTGCAGACTTAAGGGTTGTTCTCCTAATTCACGATGTCGATCCAACCAAACTATATGCCACACTGTTGAAGAGCTCACTCTCCAATTCTTAACCGATATCGGTTATGGCGAGGCTACAAGAGTAATCACCAAGCATTCTCACGTAGAGCTTAAGAGTATTCCTCAACCACGGAGAACTCTCTACATGATCATCACCAAGTCATTTACGGTCGTGACGGTGACTATGAGCACCCTAAGCTCATGGAACCGCAAATATTCGGGCATTGGTCAGCAGAAACACATCGCTATCGAAGCTCGATTTGGGATGACATGATGTCATTTCTCAACAAACTTGGCTCAAAGATTCCCTACATCGATACACTAAAGCTGTTGATCCAGAGAGCACTTGGACTTCATCCCGATATTCCCAAGAGGCTCAATGACCCGACAATCATGATATGTTGACGGAACCTATTCTATCTGTCGAGAATCAAGGAAGCGTCTAAAAGAAACAAGGTCTTTGTCTCGCTGATTTCCTTGGCGAAGATGTCGAAAGCTCGAAGCATAAAAGGTATCCGGAAGCGGTCGAGCAAGGCAAAGTTGGTCATCTCGACGAAAAATCTTCTAGAACACCTGTAAGGAGAACCGAAAAGGAAGTCTTTGGAAGTGTCACAAGTACAGATAGTCAAAGGAATGTTCCAAAGAAGAAACCTATTCCAAAGAGAAACCTACCCCTAAGAAGAAAGTTCCTTCTCGAAGCCACTCCGATCCTTTCACCGAACCGCAAAGAGCAGATCGGGGCGAGGACTCGATGCTCGACACGAGATGAAGAGATCACATACTCAAAGCGCAAGGATGAAAATCCTCGGCACCAAAACCTCCAAGTCCTCAAACTAATAAAGGAAAAGGAAGACTCGCACTTGTGCCACATGATGATAGCTCGAAGATGAAGAAGAGCAACTGGATCAATCATACGGAAGAAGTTTCACAACGTCGACACCTTCAAAAGGTCAAGAATTTGCTGTTGGGATATGAAAGTCTTGAAGATACCAAAATCTTGAAGATATAAAAGATTGTGAAAGAAATCTTGTAAACCGAATTGGTTTCTTGTTGTTGGGATATGAAATCTTGAAGAAGAAGTCAAGATAGTCAAAATCTTGCTAAAGATAAAGTCAAAATCTTGCTAAAGATGAAGTCAAAATCTTGCTGAAGTCAAAATCTTGCTAGACGGAAGATCTGTTATATTAGTTTATGGAAAGTATTGTATTCCATGTTTAGATTACTTGTCGTACAAGGTTATCAATTGTAAACCGACTAGGATATCCTTGAGTCTATAAAAGGATTCCTAGATTGGCATTAGAGTGCGATTTGAAAAAGAGTTTTAGAGTTTACTGAATTAAGAGTTTAGAGAAAGTTCGAATATCTTAGAGTTGTATTAGAGTATCGCATAATAAGCGATTTAGAGTTTTATTAATAAAGTTTCTTTTTAGCTTTGTTAAGTAAATTCGCGTGCTTAATAAAGATTGCTCGGTGTTTCTTTGTTAATAACTTAGGATTTATCCGAGGTTATTAAACCTTAACAAGCTAGTTTAGTTTGATTAAAGTATATCGATCCAACAAGTGGTATCGAGCTTGTGTGGAAACTCGACTAGGAAGAAACCCTACAATATTCAAGATGTCATTGAAAGTTGTTCCACCACCCTCAATCACCTCACTCGAATTCCGGTCATTAAGAAGGAGAATATGATCTACGGTGCATGAAGATGAGGCGATATATTGCCATTCTGAGACCATGCTTTGTGGAATGTAATTGTCAATGGGAATGAAGTTGTTCGAACACATTCAAGTTCTGGACAACCTTTGGCACCAAAAGCGGTTTACCACAAGCAACCCTAAGGAATCAGAGAAGGCTCTTAACATTCTCACATCGCCATTCGGATGGTCATCTTCTCAAATTTCACGATGCTAAAGATGCTAAGCGACTGGGTTGCTCTCAAGACCAGATTTGGAGGAATGAAGCCTCTAAGAAGATGCTGCGAAACTTCTTTGAAGCAATGAGTTTGAAACATTCACGATGGGAGAAAGAGAGTCTTGATCTTGCATATGATAGGTTTGAATCTCCTCAACATGTTGGAGTTATACAAAGCGAAGTATCGAGTTGAGGATGCTAATTTGAAGTTTCTAAGGAGTTTGCCATCTACATGGCATGTGATTGCTACTATGATCGGAGGACAACAAGGATTGGAGGTTATGGACTTTGATGATCTTTATCATCAATTGAAGGTGTATGAACATGAGATGAGTGGTCAACCAAATTCTAAATCTCACGGTGTTGCTTTTCTATCATCGAAAGAAGAAGCGGTACTTCAAAATCTTGCTTCTCCTCAATCTTGTTTCTCAAAATCTGCATTTACAATCCCCATCATATACTCGTGAGGCCCCACCATCAACCACTTTGAACTCGGATGAAGTTGTGTGCTCCTTCTTTGCACAACAAGCAAGCTTACATGTCACTTATGAAGAGGATCTAGCACAAATTGAAGAAGATGCACTTGAGGAAATTGATATCGGTGGCAAGTTGCTTTGATCCTTGCAAGAATCAAAAAGTACATGAAGAAGGCAGGCAAAATATTGATTTCAAACCAAAACAAGGAATAACTTTTGACAAATCTAAAATTGAATGCTTCAATTGTCAAAAATGGTCACTTTGCAAGGAGTGCGGGTTTGCTAAGTATCAAGCAAGCAGAACATCGAGAAGCCTAAACTTGAGCTCAAGGAAATTCCAATAAGCGAAACAAAGGCGTTGGTTGCTCAAGAGAAGTTATCGAGAGTGGTGGAGTGAAGAGTTTGATGATGAACCGGTGACTTCTTGTATGGTAGCGATGGAAGATGCGATTGAAGACACGGTGGAAGCATTGGATTTGGAGCCTTGCTTTTGATGAAGAATATGAACATCTTGTTTTGGAATCGATGATGGCTTTGGAGGATTTGATTGGAGCAAAGAAAGTGAAGATGATCTGTTCTTCTTGCTATGGTGGCTACTTCACCAACTCGGTCTCCTATCTACGAGGTATGCTCAAGCTGTTATGAATTCTATCAAAATTGCTTATGATTATGTGATTGAAAGAGATAATTGTATTAGGGCTAGGTGCGAGGTAGCGAGGTTATCAAATCACTTTAGAGTCTATAGAAGCTAAAATCATAACACATGAAAATAATGAAATGGCTTGGTGAAAAGTATGAACAACGAGGATTATCGGTTAAAACTTAGTGAATGGAAACTAAAGCGTAAAATTCTTTGAAATTGAGAAATTAACTAAGGAAAGAGATGATTTGGTAGCTAAGTTTGATGCTTGGAAAGAGTCGGCTGTCCCATGTTCGGTATGTTGAAAAGCAGAGAAGGGCTTACATTAGAACAGGCTTAGGATTTGGAATGGACTTTAGTCTTGTAGAAGAAAATCAACCTAGTGATCGGGATGATGGTGATTTTGAGGATATAACTACTAGTGATGATGAGCTCATTAACTATTTAGATTCATCTAGTAATGAAGGCTCGATAAGTGAACCACCTCTAAGAAAGACAATGGTTATCATCTTGTTCCTCATCCCATTAGTCATCACCCCTCTAGGCACGATGTTTCTCGTTATGGAGTAGATAGTCTAGAGTTCGGGAATAAGCTAATTGCTAAATCTAGGCGAGAAACCCAAAAGCTGTTGAAAACAATGTTCAAAATCCGTGTACCTTTAAATCAAAGTCTTGCTCAACAAGCGATACATACGCAAAACCTTTTCAAAAGCAGATCTTGCTAAACCTTTTGGGATAATTTTGGTCAAAACAAATTTTATCGGTCCTCAAGAAGGCAAAACAATTTTGGGCATAGACATAGAAGAAATCACTTTGGTCATATGGGTCAAAAGCGTGTTTTGTGTGTTATAGTCCTACTCACTTAATCAAAGATTGTGTGAGACACTCGAATATCTAAGCAAGTTTCAAGGAATAAGTCTAACAATCGAGACCTAGAGAGCACAAACCGGTTTGGACTAATTCTAATAGGGTTAATCACGAAACTTCACACGGACCATAGATACCCACATCGAGAGAAGAACTTGATATCTCACGGTACTTTCCAAAATCTTGCTTTCGAGACAAATCTTGAAAACCATACTTGGGATAGAAATTCTAGGAGACCTCATTATCAACCTAGAAGTTATCACAGTTCATATAGGGATCTAGATCACAAGAACCTCTGTTAAAAGCGAATGGGTTAAAAGGAAAGAAGCTGGCTGGGAGACATACGATCGTTCAACAAAAAGTGAATCGAGATGTTTTGTGTCAAGAGAAAAGGCTAATAATCGGTGAAAGAAATTTATGTTGAAAAATCGAAAGTTTTGAAAATCCACATGCTAAACATCAAAAGATAATTTTGGATCATAATCGAGAGATAGTGAGAATTACATACTCAAAGAATTTGAGTTTGTAACTTCTCAAGGGAAACAAGTCGATAATGGCTTGGGTTCCTAAAAGTTCTAACTCGTTTCTTTGTGTGCGGGGCAACCCGGAAGAGGAGCTTAAAGATCATCTTATTGTGGATAGTGGTTGCTCGGAAGTATGACGGTGATAAAGAGATCTGTCGATTTTAGAAGTATTAGTGGAGGAAAAGTTGCATTTGGGAATGATCCCAATGGAGGAAGGATTACAGGAAAGGAACAATTAAAGCGGGAGAATTGATTTTGAGAATGTCGGATATGTGAAGGAGTGAAGTTCAACTTGTTGTCGATCTCTCAAATTTGTGATAAAAGCATCTGTGTTATTCAACGACACGAATGTCTTATCCTTTCTTCGACTTCAAACTGTTGATGATGACTTGGTAGTACTTAGAGTACCAAGGACAAATGATGTGTATAGTTTAGACATGAAGAGTCTACATTCTTATGGTAGAGCCACATGTTTGGTGGCTAAAGCAACATCTGAAGAGGCACATCAATGGCATAGGAGATTGGGCCATGTGAATTTCAAGAACATCAACAAACTGGTCAAAGGCAATTTAGTTAGAGGTTTACCTTCAAAGACTTACAGGAATGATCAATCATGTTTGGCATGTAAGAAGGGTAAACAACACAAAGCTTCTGCAAGAAGCTTGATGAAAGAAATATCGAGAGAACCATTGGAGCTATTACACATGGATTTATTTGGACTGTCTCGTGGCAAGTTTAAATAAGAAGAAATCTTGCTTGGTTATTCTTGATGATTGTAGTAGATTCGATTGGGTTTTCTTTTTGGGCTTTAAGGATGATACCTTTGATGCTATTCAAACTCTTATAATAGCACTAGAAAACCAATTAAGACTCAAGGTTAGAGGTATTAGATGTGACAATGGGCCGAATTCAAGAACAAGCCTATGGATGATTTTGTGCAAATAAAGGCATAAAAGGGAGTTTAGTATTGCTAGGACACCTCGGCAAAATGGTGTTGCGAGAGGAAAAATAGAACTTTGATTGAAGCTGCAAGGACCATGTTAGGTGATTCTCATCTCCTATTCAATTTTGGGCGGAAGGCTGTAAGTCTTGCATGTTATGTACTCAACGGGGTTTCGTCACAAAACCACGAGATGAAGACACCCTATGAATTGGCGATGGGCAATAAACCCAACATTCGTTTTATGAAGCCTTTTGGATGCCCTCTTACTATTTTGAACACTATTGATAATTTGGGGAAGTTTGATGGCAAGTCGAAGAAGGTTACTTATTGGGATATTGCACTAACGATAAAGGATTTAGAGTCTACAAAGAGTTACTAAGAAGATTCAAGATTGTCTTCATGTTGAGTTTTAGAGGATCAAGACAATGAGAAAGGGAAGGGTCTGATTGGATGTTTGATCTTGAGATTTTATCTCCTTCAATGAATTATGTACTGTTAGAGAAGAAAATCAACCTTTGCATAATGAAGAAGATATTGATATGTTGTTCATGATATTCATCTTAGAGCGATGCTATTCACGATAAAGATCCTATGAGTCCAAAACAAAATCTTGATGTTCCTAAGCAAAATCTTGATTCGCCAAAACAAAATCTTGTTGCTCCACAATCCTCATTATCTGCGAGGATCAATCTATTCAAGAGGAACTTAATCGGATGCTTCTTCAAGATGTATTAGCACATTCTTACGGATGAACAAAGGAGAGCTTATGAAGAAGCAAAGAAGAAGAACAAGGCTGCAGAGTTCTCTTCCGATGCTTTGGACGATACTTTCAACCAAAATCTTGATGCACTGTTGATGATGCTTTAGATGATTTGGATGATCCTACCATGCACGGGCTAGAAGAAGCGATGATGAGCTTGAAGATGAAGGTATTTTCACAAATTCCAATGAAGGTCTTGATTATACTAACTTAGATGATACATATGAAGTTCCACGGTCTCAATCTTACGAATTCATAAGAATCATCCAACAGATCAAATCATTGGTCCTTCTACTTACGGAGTAATGACAAGACACAAAGCTAAGGGTTTCACAAAACCTCATAATGCTTTACTTAGCTTTGTGTATAAACAAAACAGAGCTAAATCATAAGGATCATCAAACACCTTATTCACTGTTTCATCTCTCAAGAGGAACCCAAGAATATTGCTCAAGCTTTGACTAAAGAAAGTTGGGTTGAAGCTATCTGGGAAGAACTTCTTCAATTTAAACTTCAAGAGGTTTGGGTTTTATGTGATCTTCGGATGGGAAGAGAGTTATTGGAACAAGATGGGTTTTAGAGTCAAAAGAGATGAAAGAGGCAATGTTATCAAGAACAAGGCAAGGTTAGTTGCTCGGGGTTATAGGCAGGAAGAAGGGTAGATTATGATGAGGTATTTGCTCTGTGGCAAGGATTGAAGCAATTAGAATCTTTCTTGCTTTTGCTTCTTATATGGGTTTTCGGTATACGGATGGATGTCAAGAGTGCATTTCTTTATGGCACTATTACGGAAGAGGTGTATGTGAAACAACCTCCAGTTTTGAAGATCCTAAGCATCCTAACAAAGTTTATAAGGTGGTGAAGGCTTTATATGGTCTTCATCGGGCACCTAGAGCTTGGTATGAGAGGCTCTCTACATTCTTATTACAACATGGATACGGGAGGGAGCCATAGACAAGACTTTGTTTATCAAGAGAGACAAGAAGGATATCATGTTAGTTCGGTGTATGTTGATGATATTATCTTTGGGGCTACCAAGCAGTCCATGGTTAAGGAGTTTGAGCGGTGATGCGAAGGAATTTCAAATGAGTTCAATGGGAGAGTTAACATTCTTTTAGGACTTGAGTTAAGCGGTCCAAGGAAGGAATTTTATTAGCCAAGACAAGTATGTTCTTGATATACTTAAGAAGTTTAATTTTGATGATATGAAGGGCACATTACTACACCGATTAAATCTATCAATTCATTGGGGAAAGATGAAGATGGTCGACTGTTGAAGTCAAGTTATCTGGATCTATGATTGGCTCTCTTATGTATCTTCTTGCATCAAGGCACGATATCATGTTTGCGGTGTGTTTATGTGCGGATATCAAGTTTCACCAAAGATCTCTCACTTGAATCTTTGTCAAGAGAATATTACATTATTTGAAACAACAACCTAAGTTGGGGTTGTGGTATCCTAAAGAGTCACCTTTTCACTTAGAAGCTTTTCGAGACGGTGACTATGCGGAGATAACTATGATAGAAGATCCTGGCTGGTGGATGCCAATATCTTGGAAGAAGGTTAGTCTCATGGCAATGCAAGAAGCAGACAATTGCAGCAACATCATCTACTGAAGCTGAATATGTGGCTGCTGCAAGTTGTTGTGGTCAAGTTTTATGGATGCAGAATCAATTATTGGATTATGGGTTCAACTTTAAGAATACTCCTATCAATATTGATAATGAGAGTACTATTTGCATTGTGAAGAATCCTGTGTATCATTCCAAGACAAAGCATATACAGATTAGGCATCATTTTATCGAGAGACTGTTATGAGCATAGGCTCATTAATGTGGTTAAAGTTCACACAGATGATAATGTGGTGATCTACTCACCAAAGGTTTTGATGTGTCACGATTCAATCACTTGGTCGTGAGCATTGGAATGATTAACTACTAAGCTATGTTTAAGGGAGGCCTATAAGATGTTTGATATAGTCACTGTGTATTGCTTGAGGGAGGATGTTAGTTTATACTTAGTGTGTATGAAGGTTTTTGGCAAAATCTTGTATTTCTGAAATCTTGCTTGAGAAAATCTTGCTTGGGAAATCTTGCTTAGGTGGAAAATCTTGTTTGTCGTATTAAAGTCTTGTTCCAACGGTAATATTGAAGGGTAATTGGTAATAACGGTAACTTTGTTATTTAGGTGTGATTTTCAAATCTCACCTATAAATAACTTCTTTCGATTTTCCTCTCATATTATTACTTCACATCTTTTCCATACTTATCTTCAAATTGCCATTTCTTTATTATTCGATAAAATCTTTCTATTGTGCTCACTCTTTCAACAATGGTGAATCGTTTAACTGTTTCGAAGCACAATATGGTGGCTAATTTGGATAAGACCGAGGCAAATGTGGCGTTTTATGATATCATTGATTATCTTACTGGGTCGCCTATTAGTTATGCTCTTTTAGTGGAGCCGGATATAATTGAACCATGGATTCAAGAATTTTGGGCTAATGCTAGGGACAATATGGAGGAGGATGAATATTATATTAGATCCTCGATTCTTTGGTAAGACTATTAAGATCACGAAGCCTCTATTCGAGCTGATTTATTATTTGAAGATGAAGATGGGGCTATTAGATTTGACAAGCAATTGATTTGGGATACTTTTAGCAATCTGGGTTATGAAGGTTCTTTGACTGAACAGACTTTTAAGAAGGCCTTATTCTGTCCTCAATGGAAGTTTTTGATCCATGTCTTGCTCCATTGCATAAGTTCTAAAAGCACTTCTTGGGAGCAGTTTGGTTCAAATATTGCATCTGCAGTGGTTGGTTTAGCTACGGATAGAGTATTTAACTTTTCACGGCTTATTTTGGATGGAATGCTCTCTCATATATCATCTGGGGCTACTTGGTTGATGTACCCAAGATTTATACAGGTTTTTCTAAACAAGCAATTGGCTGATATTCCTAAACCTACTGCTTTACTACCTGTAATTGTGCAACAAGCCAAAATCTATACATTCATGGCTAGGCGCGATGATTTATTCGAGGTGGAGATATTCCTTAACTACTTCCATGATGGAAGTTGTTCAAGTATGCGTCTTGAAGAGGATGAAGAAAGTGAAAGTCTTTACGCGCTGAGTCTTGCTTCACAAAGTCTTTGCTTCACAAGTCTTGCATCTGCAATCTTGCTTCTCGTGAAGGTACTGCATCTCTACAGGGTGATGTTTCTCCAAGTCCTGAGGTTCAAGCAGAGATTGAGAGAACACCTACTCCATCTCCTCAACCATTTGTTTCTGGTTCAGAAGAACATTCACAAGTTCAAGGTGATGCTCCTACAATTTCTCGTGAAGGTGTACCTATGGATAACTATGCTTTGACAAAGGCGCTTGCTAGGTTGAACAAGACTGTTGAGCGACAAGCTAAAACTATTAGGAAGTTGAAGCGAAATTATTTCTGGTTGCGAAATTTTGTTAAACCCTATATTCAAGGTTTTAACTTATGGGTTAAGGAGGAGAATAAACGTCGAAAAGCACTTCGTAAGGAATTACAACGTAAGAAGGTTCCTAAATCATCTTACATCCATTTGGGAGGAAATTTAAAACGAAATTGAAAGAAGATGATAAGGAGAAAGAAGATGATAAGGAGAAAGAACATGATAAGAAGAAAGATGATAACAAGGAGAGTGGATCTCAAAGTCTTGAAGAATTGGTTCATATTGAAAGTTACGAAGAAAAGTGAACCTCAAATCTTGAAGAACTAATTATTGAAGATCAAGGTCTTGAACATGAAAGTCTTGCTTTTCATGAAACTTTCGGACAAGTAATAACTCAAGGGTTTTGAATTTTGAAGAAAAGTGGTCCTTCTACGGTTGTTATAGAGGAAGAGGAGGAACCTAGATTTAAACCCATTCATTCACCAAGTGATGATGAATTAGTTGCTACAATTCTTGATCTGTCACAACCAAGAGGAGGTGTTACTATTAGAGAAGCACAAGAAGAAGAACAACCAAAAGCGATCAACTGCAATTGATCCAAAAGACAAGGAAAAGGTATTTTGGTTGAAGTTAAGAAAAAGAAGCTTACTTTAGCGAACTTAGAGCATTTGAAGTTGCAAGGAATGAAGCTGCTGACTAGAAAAGTTCAAGAAGAGATAAATGCTAAAGATAGAGAAGAGCGAGAAGCTCAAGAAGCTTTGGATAGAAAAGCGACTCAAAAAGTGCAAGATGAATTGGATCTTTGAAGCTCTTTGAACCTTCTGATCTCAACACTGTTAGATTCATGTCAAGAAGACCTAATTTAGCTAAAGAAAGGAATGCAATGATGGCATATCTTAAAAGCGAGAGGATTTAAAGGATTACGAAGCTAAATTATGTGGATATGAAGAGATTATATGATCTTTGAGAGAGAAGCTTATAAGAAAGATGTTGCGAGGCATCAAAGACTTTAGAGAAGAAGCTTATTGAATTTGAAGGTGAAAGGAAGAAAAGCTTAAAGAGGAAAAGAAAAAGCTGAAGCTCGGATGTTCGGTTTTCAAAGAAAGAAGGTTGAATTAAGATGCGAGACTAGTGATGAATTGAAGAATTATCTCGAGTGGTAGATTTTGATTATCTGAGATGAAGATAATGACATGAAGATGAGCGGATCAAAGATCGGTGCTTTCAAAGTTGAGAAATCTAAGAATGGAGATTACATGGTTTTCACAAAGAAGATAAAAGTTTCGAGTTTTTAAAAGGCTATGGGATTTCTTTGCATATCATAGGCAGTAGATCTATTCTACTTATATCATCTTTGTGAAGACTTATTTTGAAGATAATCCATTAGAAGGGATTGGATTGGTTTTACAAGGAGATCTCATAACCATGTGGGAAGCGATGAAAAATCTTGATGATATTTGGAAGGATCAAGAAAAGCGGGAGATAGTTTCTTTGGAGATTCTTTGGAGAATCTGGAGTTCATGTCTTGGAGTGGAAAATGGAACATTGATTCACATGTTTGCGAGAAAGAAGATATCCTCTTCTTGTTGAGCTCATGAGAAGAATGCTTGAGCATGGATTGGAAGTAGAAGAGGTGATGAAATTGCTTGCATGGTTATCAATTTGCTTATAGATTTGGACTACCATTCTTGAGAATGATTTATAAGCGGTATGATTTTTGAATAAATACTTTTTGATATATCGGTACTTTTATTCAAAGTCTTGCTAGTCGACAGATACTTTCATCAAAGTCTTGTTCTTTGCATTAAACCGATTAAATAAATTTTAGATGAACCTTTTGCTAAATAATAAATATTTTTGAAATAAAGGTTGAATAAATGGTTTTGTGATGATAACATCAATAGGTTATCAATCCACCATGGTTACAAAAGGATTGACTAATCCATGAGCAAGCGGCTCGGTAAAGATATATCAAATCCGTTTTTAGTTGACAACTTGCTAATAAGTTGGATGGTCATCAACTCACCATATCGATAATGTGAAGAGTTGGCTAGCCCACAAGAAATGGCTTGTGGTAAAGGCGATGGAAAAACCATTTTTGGTAATTAGTTCACCATTAGATAAAAGAACTAACTAGTCCGGAAGGTGCGACTTTTGGTAAAGACAAAACAAATCATTGATAGGCGGTGGTTTGCTAAAAATCATATGGTTATCAATGTACCATGGTCTTACACACCAAAACATTTGGCTACTCCAAAGATAATGGCTTTGGTAAAGAGTTCTAAATCCATTGAATTTTCAATGATTCACTTAGATGTGATGAGAATAGTATGCAACTTAAACTTGAATTATTGTACACATTGTCATATGTTCTTTGTGTTCTTTGAAAAGATGGAGATTCTTTGAATCTTCTTTGTGAAGAAAACAATTCTAAGAGATACTTTGACAAAGCACAGATTCTACAAAGATATAATCTAAAGACTAAAGAACAATCCATTTTAAAGATGAAGTCATTAAAGATATATTCACAAAGGAACTTGAAGTCAAGCAAGTAGAATTCAAGTTAGGGAGGATTGTTGGGATATGAAAGTCTTGAAGATATTAAAATCTTGAAGATATGAAAATCTTGTGGTACGCAAAATCTTGGAAGAAGTCAAAGAGTCAAAATCTTGCTAAAGATAAAGTCAAAATCTTGCAAGGTGAAGTCAAAATCTTGCTAGGTGAAGGAAGATCTGTTATATTAGTTTATGGAAAGTATTGTATTCCATGTTTAGATTACTTGTCGTACAAGGTTATCAATTGTAAACCGACTAGGATATCCTTGAGTCTATAAAAGGATTCCTAGATTGGCATTAGAGTGCGATTTAGAGAAAAAGAGTTTTAGAGTTTTGAATTAAGAGTTTAGAGTATTTAATAAAAGTTCGAATATCTTAGAGTTGTATTAGAGTATCGCATAATAAGCGATTTAGAGTTTTATTAATAAAGTTTCTTTTTAGCTTTGTTAAGTAAATTCCGCGTACTTAATAAAGATTGCTCGGTGTTTCTTTGTTAATAACTTAGGATTTATCGAGGTTATTAAACCTTAACAAGCTAGTTTAGTTTGATTAAAGTATATCGATCCAACATTGAATAGTTCTCCACACTTGTCAATCAAACTCCCCCTACGATGAAGGTCAAGAATTGGTAGACGGTTCTACATTGAGCACGCAAAACTTTTGCAAGAAAAGCTCCATGTGAAGAAAATGACGAAATCGAGTTGAAGCGAATCAAGAATGAAGCGTTTCAACTTCTAAAGATAGCTCGAAAGCGCCTCGAGGTCGAATATCATCTTGAGAAAATCGCTCGAGCTATGTCTAACAACATGGATTGGCTCAATCCGAAGCAAACATTGAATTCACACAAAGGGACAACCCTCCATACTACACCGATTGGACCAAACCCCTACCGACCATTGGCCAAACAGACGAACCACGGATTCCTTCCGATACTTCTTTAATGAGAGACGGATTTTCTCTTACGGTAGCGATGGTTCGCTAAAATACGCTACATCATTGACTCTTCCATTCCCAGTGACTATTTACTCAAACCGCATAGCTATCGAGGAACGCATAAATCACTTGTTTTCGACAACGTGCAAGCATACGACCAAGATGCATTGTTTGGGATTCATCATTGGCCTCAACGCGAAGAATCTACTACTGTGTTGCACGGTTGAAGTCTCAACATGCGGTGTATAGTTCCAAGGACATCGTGGCCATCAAACACATTGATCTCAAGTCTAAGTGGGACTACACATTCTTGAAGAATATCATAGTCAAACGACAAGATGAACAGGACTATGGATTCTCCAAGGCTTACTTTGAGAACTTGTCCTCAACGACATCGAAGACATGTATCTTGCCAAAGTACGTGGTCGTATGAGACAATTCTCGATGAAGTTCAACGTGAATTTATCAAGTCGGTTCTCATCTTCATTAGACGATCGTGATCAAAGAACGTGTTGAAGATATCCGATGGCTATTGAATCTTATCGACGCGTGTCAACCTCACTCCTCCAACGCTTACTCTTCCCGATCTCAACCACTATCTCAATATACACTCATCACCAAACCTTTCGGCGCTGATTACCATAGTGAACTTCAAAGAAACCGCTTAATGGCGTGTAGTTAGCTCCACAAATTCGGGATCATACCTTGAAGTCGGTTAGGGATGGATTGGCGTCTGAGTTGAAGGATATACGCTGAAAGTTGGGTCTCCCTGCTACCGGAATTCTCGTGAAAGGAGGGGCGTGAGACGTATCATCACCATGATTGATGAGCGGTTGTTTGAAGGATCGATTCGACGATTGGAGAGCTATGTTGGTGGTCGACCAGGAGAAACATCACCGCTTTCAGCACGCCTGCGCACTCTGGGAACATCACCGCACTTCACGGTACCCCTTGAATTGTTTCCTTCATATAATTTTGGATGTGTGAATTTTATGTCAATGGCTTATGCACACATAATGATTGTACAACCCGTAATTGTCAAGAAAGGACCACGTGGTGCGCCTCGGTGCCACAATCCTTATAAAAGGAGCGAAAGCTTCTTATTTTTGAGTAAAACCTATCAAACCTTTCACTTTTCAAGGTTTTGCTCAAAAGACAAGTACTTCCCATATGATTTTCAAAACCTCAACCGTTTATATCACTAGTTGAGGGGAGTATTTGAAGTAAAACTTTGTTCACAAATTGTTCACAATGGTCACTCTTCCCCAACACTCAAAATGGTCATATTTATTTCAATCGTTCAAAATAACATTTTATATGCCATTTTGAGGGGAGAAAATTGTGTGATAAGAAATATGTTGTGCAAAATGCAAATGAATGTGTACCTCGGACTTAACCAATGAATTGACGGTACTAAACTGTTAGTAACTCGAAAAGACTTGTCTGGACGGGTAATAATTTCAAGCTAGTTCGCTAGTAATGTAAAGCGTGGCTCGCAAAGGACTTGTCCAAGTAGAAAGTACCATTCGAGAAACTCTTGATAGACATGAACTCGACGGGTTTGACAACCTTCCAAGGTTTGTCTACACCTTCAAGGTAGTTATTAGAGCTAGTTGTCACCTAAAACCGACAATGTAACTCTTTAACTATTCAACGTAACCGTGTCTCGCGGAGATTGTCTATCTTTAGTGGATCAATTCAAAAGCGCTCTTCCTCACTATGCATTTAACCATTTAAACTATTAAGCACATGTGGAGGGAGTATTTATGCAAAACCTCATCTCTCACGATGGTTCAAACATGTTTTCATTTACAAACCCTTTGAGAGATATTTTCACATCTGATGGTTTTAATGGCAAACATAGGTTAGTCATGGAGTTATAAGGTGACTAAGGTTAGGAATAACAGTCCTATGATCCGCTTGAGTCGGAGGGATCTACCCAAGGACAATACCATTAGTTAGTGTTAGAAGTCCTTAGGAATGATTGTAAAAGGAGAAAATGAGAATCGGAGAAAGAAGGAGTTGAAGAATCAAAAGAAATGTAAAGTAAAGGGTGAAAAGAAATAGCCCTCCAGTTATTCAACTTAGGGCATACACGGGTTCAATTCATATACTCTTGGTTGTCACTTAGTGACACCGGTATTGAAGATTAAAAGTCGTCATGGACCCGATGGACGCATGCACTAAACCTTCTTAGCCACTTAAGTTTTCTCAACGAAGCTTGTTTCATTCTCATGTGGAACACTACGTAAACTATTGGCTTTCTCTTAGAGATCGTTGGTATTGAAGAAGGAGACCCTCTCCTAGTCTCCTCGGGAAAACCAAAACGCACTATTGAGTCTAAAGCCACGAGATTCATCAAAAGATCTCCTAGGAACACTTGACATTTAATCACTTGATGATCAACAAATAAGATCATCGATGGTTCATATCGAGTCCTTCACGAGATCTTAGCAATGTCGAGAACATTTATGAGAGGTTCACATCGTGATCCTCGGTGATTGAATGGAAACTCCGCCGAGGTCAACATCAAACAACCACGGCGGCAGTCACTTCAATAACTCCCCATGGATTACGCGAGTGTGTCTCAAGCGGTCTGATCGTGAGGTGATGCTTGGTGTACCTCGGCGACTCATCTCGAGCTGTAGATGTACCGGTACATCGCGTTATCTCACTTGTGGGACTCCAATTCGAGAACGGCCTTTGTAAGAATTAGAGTTGTGTTTTCACACTATCTCGTTAACACTCTCAAGTTCAAACTTGTAAGTGCCGGAAACCGCGTATTACTAACCGTTTGAAATGTTTTCTTCTTATGGAAGCTCCAGAGCGGAATGATCGTCTTGATTCTTCTCATGCTCACGCCAACATCATCACTAATGGAAGTTTTATTCGAATGCAACACAATGATCGAATGATTCTTCATCAAATCAAAGAATCTACAAAG
This sequence comes from Chrysanthemum lavandulifolium, assembly GCA_022545495.1. Classification (NCBI taxonomy): domain Eukaryota; kingdom Viridiplantae; phylum Streptophyta; class Magnoliopsida; order Asterales; family Asteraceae; genus Chrysanthemum; species Chrysanthemum lavandulifolium. The sequence continues at coordinate 275,496,893 of CM040243.1, forward strand.
TCAAAGACTTAAAGAACTTCATCAAGATTGATTTCCAACGTCAAAGAGCGTGTGAGCATCTTTGAAGAATGACGATGGAGACACCGGAGCAGCGAAGGCACTGAGGCATCGATGCGCATAAACAACATACTATCACTTTCACCACAAAGAACAATGATCAAGAACAAAGTTAAAGATGACGTCGAAGCATAACTGCTCAAAGATAACTATCTCTACACTGGGAGATTGTTCGAATCAAGACAATTCCTCTCACAAGAAAGAAGAATGTCGAAGGCGTCACACTACTATTACATCAACGCCTTCACCGTTTACATTCATATATACTTGAGGGGGAGATTGTTGGAATCACTCTTAAACAGTATTTCAAGTATTTATATTTCATATGTAATAGGTAGCTTTATTATGGCCTTTATGTTTGTTTAAGGTCAAGCTTATGTAGAAGGCCCATAAGCTTAGGCCCAAGCCCAACAAGGAATAGGGAAGGAGAGGGAGTGTTGCCCTAGCTCCTTGCCTATATAAATATTGTAATAACCCTCACTTGAGGGTTGGTTGTTCAAGTTCCTTTCTTTCACATATGCCTCACGCCTAACCGTATACTATATTGTGTATGTGTGTGTGTTTGATACTTGTTCAATCGCCTTCATCTCTTTCTCTATAACTTGTGTTTGTAAAACTAGTGACCTAACAAAAGTATTTAAGTCCATGAAACAAATAAGCGACAACATTATTTAATTGGCAGGTGAAAGTTACTTATCAAGAAAGTCAATAAAGTACAATAGTTGGTATTAAAAGGGTAAATAGTTGTCATACCCTAAAGCAAGATTGGATATGTTCCATGACTAGAAGCATTTAATGCAATAAAGTACTAATGTACTTTTCCATTTAGATGCTTGACACGTTGCTTTTGACCCACGAGTATCCACATCGTTTTGACTATATAAAAGAATGTAGTAAAGGAGTAACTGTTATCTCGTACAGTTAATGCATGTGTTAGCATTTGCGAGAGCATTTACTCCTCCTAAAGCTAAGTCCCTGAATATAATTAGTGGTTAGTATAGTTTTTACTTAACACACTACTTAGATTTGTGTTTGATTCATTCAAATAAAAAATTTAAACATTAAAAAACTTTGTTGTTTTCCTTAACTGTTTTTGTATACAGCCTTTTAACTTGTTTAAACATAAATTTAGTTGACATGGTGAAGTGATTTAACTTAATACTTAGGTTATAACGAGTGTGGAAACCCGCGCGATGCAGCGGGATTGCTTTTGTAGGTGTGAATTTGGAACTAATGAATGACCGGAAAATTTGTTTGTCTATTTATTTGGTTTGAATACTTGGATTGATCTGTTTCGCTAATGGGCAAGTAGGTTTGATATAGTAATTCTTATATGAATAAATTTTTTTTTGTATATATCGTTTTTTTTAAGTGTTTTTTAAAGATTTATTTGGGTATTTATTTGGTTCGAATATTTGTTTGTGTATTTATTTGGGTCGAATATCTGCTTGTGTATTTATTTGGGTCGAATATTTAGAATGTTCTCTTTCGTTATGAAGTAATTTTTTTAGGGTTAACGAATTTTGCTACTTATTATTTATAACCAACTATAATTTCTTATATGTTAAGTGTGTAAAAACTATTGCTTTTGTAAACGTGGAGTAATGAATGTTCGGAAAATTTGTTAGCGTATTTATTTGGGTTGAATATTTAGATTGGTCTAAACTATGCTTGATATAGGATTTTTCTATGAGTAATGATCTTTGCGGGTTATGGTTTCGGTCTAGTTTTAGGTGAGTATGTTGTAGACTTGTTTTGTTTTTACTATATATTAAGTGTGTAAAAATGTGTTGTTTTGTTTATAATTATTGGTCTTCTCTAATAAAGTTGGGCTTCCTTTTTAAAAAAAAATTACGTTATGAATAGCCCAAGAATAATACATCTGTTTTTCTAAGAAAACGTACTTGTCTTATCTTTCATATACCGTTTGAGAAATTAGGGTTTTCTTTCACGCGAAGGTTCTTATTTCTTCAGGATAATATTTATTGGATCAATAATCGGTAGAATTGATTAAGGTAATTGATAATATGTATATGATACCATATAGATGTTGTTCTATTAAGATTAATTATCTTTTAGGTTTATCAAATCTGGTAAGTGTATAGCGTGGTTTTATGGCTGTTAAATGTTGATTGCTGGGTTTTTTTTTGTATTTTTTTTTGTTCTTTGTTGTTTTGGTTAATTGAACCATAGTATTAGTGTGTGGTGCGTATGTGTTTGTCAGTTTCTTTTGATTTTTGTGGACAGTGGGTGTTTGTTGTTTATTCTATTTTGAAGATGCTTTTAGGTAACTAAAGCTTGTGTGTTTTCCTGTTTTTGAATCTATCATTGGAAAGAGGAGTAATTAGACATTGTTTTCATTAGGTTACACTAACTGGATGCTACAGACTTTTAGTTGCCTGTATAAGTTGGACTCTTGTTGTGTCACATACTTGTGTTTGTAGCTACTAATATTTTATAAGAACCTGTCAAAAAAAATGGTGTCCACTCCAAACCTTGATTAGTTGAAAGATGCATGTGGTTCGGATGAACTGCACCATGTTTTTAAGTTTCTGTTTGTACAGGAGCAAGGTGAGAATGAGGAGTTTATTATGTTACTTGGGGATAAGTGTGATGATGTGCGCCGTCGTATTGAGAAGAGGATCGAACTGATTGATGAGGGTCGCAGGTTAAGTGAATTTGATGATGTTGCTGCTGACGGACTCCGATGCCTAGAGGAGGCACAAGACAGGGACCATCAGATCCTTGTTGGATTGATTGGGGTCCTTGATCTGGCTCGTGAGGGAAGGATTGAGAAGAACCGCCATGTCTTTACGATGGAGCTCTATGATTAGGCTAGTTTGGTGTGTGTTTCTTTGATGGTCTCTTTAATGGTGTTTATGTTTCATGGTACTGTGTTAGTTGTTGGTTTAATAGGTTGTTGTTAACGTGGGTTGTCATGTTTGTGGAAAACTAGAAGGGGGGGGGGTTGAATAGTTTTGCCGATTTTACGTTAGTTTCAAAAACTTTTAGATTCGTTGATATGTGAGATCTTGTGGATGTGGAGAAAGTATAGATCTAATGATAAAGTAAGTAAATAAAGTAAAGCGAAGGGAAAGAAAAGACACAACCGATGTATAGTGGTTCGCTACAAGGACACCTTCCTTGCCCTACTCCACCCCCGAGTCACCTACTCGAGAGTTCAAGCACTATGTCAACAAACTCCTTCACTTGGTGGAGAAGCCTTCACAACGTTGCTTACACTTTTCCGGTACAAAGCTAGATACCGAGTCCGTAACACGGTGGACCAAACCAACACGACTATTACACAACAAATATGTGAAATATCAAATACAAGATCTTCGCTCATGTAAATCTTGCGGAGTGACAAATCAATCAAGGACCCCTTGCTTGGATGACTTATAGAATGCTCGTGATCTCGCCTTAGAGAAGGACCTATATGAGGATCACAATAGAAAGAAAGAAGAACAAGTCTCTAGATCAAGTGATCTATATGTTAGAAGAGAATGAGAGTGTTTGAGAGATTTAGTAAAAAGAGGGGTGAGTTAAAATGAAGAAATGGCTCTCTATTTATAGGCAAATTCCTTCACTGTTCCCACGGATCCCACGTATCCCTTCCACAAGGGATCCGTCTAGTGTAATCCTAGGGATCCGTGGAACGCTCCTCTTTGCCCATGGGTTTTTTGGTTATGGGTCATGGGTTGGTCCATGGGTTATCTTAAGATTCAATGTATCTAAGTATACATTGTATCAAGTCTCTTTGGGTATGGGTTAAGATCCATGGGTTATGGTCCATGGGTTATGATTTTTACCCATCCTAATAAACTATTACAACAAATGCTTAATTACTACATTTTTGTATTTAAATGGCTATATGTAAATGTTTTACAAAACTAACATGTATCCTTTATAATTATACTTAAGATAACATTATATTTGTTATCAACAAAACACAAAGAGATCGCAAAATATTAATAAACGGTTTTACGGTTTATTTGTATTAACAATCTCCCCCTTTTTGTTGATGACAAAACATAATGTTATGATGAGTAAAACTTAAGAATAGATGTAAATTTTGAAAGCCCCAAAGCCCCTAAGTTTTACTTCTCTCCCCTTTTGTCGAAACAAAAGTTAACCCTTGGAAGAAATAAACATAAAGGTGTGGGAAAAAATAGTCCACGATCACTAACTCCCCTCGACGGTAGCTCCCCTTGTTTGGGCGTCAAGTGAAGAAAAATAGAAATCCTACAAAAGAAAGGTTAGTAACATGCTTAAATAATCTTGTGATTGTCGAGAATCAAGATTGGGAGCCAAGGTATGTAAACAAGGCCTTGTAATAAAACAACAAATTATAGTGGTATTTATGCCACCTACAAGCATGTAAAAATAAGAACAAGATTTGTTCTTGAAAATGACTCAAATGAAAAAGTACAAAAAAATAATAGAAAATAGTAGTAATGATTCCGTCCATGCTTGCATAAGGTTTATGGATGGAGGTTTTGATGATTAATGGTATTGATGTGATCAAGTATGAGGTTGAGTATGAATCTCATTTCTTCCCTAACTTCTATTGCGATTTCCCTAGTAGATTGGCAATGTTCACAATGTAGGTGATGTGGGTGATGAGTGCGGAAGTTTTCCGGGTTGTTTTGATTTGAGTTATGCGGAAGATGTAGTGGAAAAATAGGAAAATATGGATCAACATCCGGAATATTTGTAAGTGGTGGTGGAAAAGAACCTAGATGTTCTTATAATGTGATGGGAGCTAATGGTGGTGATGTTTCAAGATCTTGAAAGATATTATTTGGAGATGTGGGTGGTGTTGAAAAGACTATTTCTTTTTGTTTAGATTGTTTAGATCTTGTTGGAGTCTTAAGGAGTTCCAAAAGAGTGAATTTGGGTGGTGATGAGGTTGGTGTACTTGTTGGAGATGAGGGAGGTGCTATTATGGAAGCATCTTGTGGTGAGTTATTTGTTGTGGATGAACCATTTGAGGTTGTTTTTGCTAAGCAACAAGATCGGATACTAATCCGTGCGGATATCCTAGAGTTTGATTATGGTATTTTGGATGGTGGAAGTACAAAGGTTTGGATATCATGATTGTTTGTACTAGATGATTCTCCTAAAGGGTTTTTGGATGACATGGTGTATTGTGTATGTGAGGATGAGATGGATTATGCAAGAATTTTGGGAGTTCTATATATAGAAAAACAAAGCATTGTAATGAATGCTTGAACCAAAATGTGGATTAAAATCTAATGATTAGATATGAATTCAAGGCATGTGATCATGAGAACACAAGCATTAAAGAGCATACTCCCAAAATGAAACAAATGTGGATTTTTCATCCAAAGTGAAAAGAATAGAAGTTAAAAAACACGTCTTCACGGATCCCACGGATCCTTCCTTGAGGATCCGTCCAGCATGAAATTTGGGATCCGTGGTTCGTAATTCAGCAAAGACAAAATTTTCTTTTGGAAACATTTTTGCCTATTGTGTGCCTATATGCAAACTATTTGAGTTACGGTTTTCTCGACCTCTAAAAAGAAAAGGAAAATAACTAGAGAAAAATAAATCCTATTGAGATAACCCGAAATCACACATTTGGTACATAAGTACGTAATATTATGTTATCAATGCTCCTAATTCATTTTGCTTAAATGAATGTACCAAAACACATATTAGTTATGTGTTCCTTTAGCATTCAAAAGACATGAGATGCAATGAAAACGGGTTTTACTTTGTATTAATAATGAAAAGCGATTTGTCCTAGACGTGAGAAATTGCTTTTGTGAAATTGATACTGGAAGGTATCATTCTTTTAGAAAACATTTTGAAAAGAGATTTTCTTTAAAAATGTGTATGTAGTTATGTGTTAAAAAAAATTAAAAGTGAAAGACTTATCTTGGGTTTTGAAAATTCCCGTATTGTTTGTGAGTTGTGCGTGAAATAGAAATCCTAGACTCAGAAAGAAGAAGGCTAGTGTTTACATACCTTGTAGAGTCAAATAAGTTACGACGTTTGTTCCATTAGACCTAGACCAAGACGAAGGAGGTTGAATTGTTCCCGCTTCAACGGTTTGGTGAGGACATCGGCTATGTTGTCTTCGGATGCTACCTTCTCAATAGAGATGTTCCTTTTTTGAACATTGTCTCTTAAGAAGTGATGTCGAATCTCAATATGCTTTGTGCGAGAATGCAATACCGGATTCTTGCTTAAGTCGATGGCACCTTTGTTGTCACATAGGATGGCTATGTCGCTTAGATGAATGTCGAAGTCGACTAACACTTGTTTCATCCATAGTGCTTGTTGGCATGCTTTGCCGGCGGAGATGTACTCTGCTTCGGTTGTTGATATAGCTAGTGCCGTTTGTTTCTTAGAAAACCAAGACGTTAAACAACATCCCATGAAAGTACATACCCCACTTGTACTTTTTCTATCAACGTAATCACCGCATGGTCGAATCTGCATATACAATTGTTTCTACTCCCGTGCCTTAGGATACCATAATCCTAATTGTGTTGTACCCTTAATATATCTAAATATCCTTTTTACGGCTTCTAGGTGTGATGTTTTAGGGTCTTCTTGAAACCTAGCACATAAGCAAACACTAAACATGATATCCGGCCTACTTGCCGTGAGGTAGAGAAGACTACCTATCATGCCACGATACTTAGTATTATCTACGGATTCTCCGTCTTCATCTTTTGTGAGTTTGGTGTCGGATGACATTGGAATCCTAATATGTTTTGACTCTTCTAGACTGAATTTCTTTAACATCACCTTGATGTATTTAGATTGATTGAAGAAGATACCATCTTCTACTTGTTTTATTTGTAGACCAAGAAAGAAACTAAGTTTTCCCATCATACTCATCTCGAACTCGTCATGCATGATTTTAGAGAAATCATCACACATGTCTTGACAAGTGGATCCGAATATAATATCATCTAACATATATTTGTACTATGATTATATGTGACTCTCTTTTCTTATTAAAAAGTGTGTTGTCAACTAACCCCATGGTGTAGTTGTGTTTAACTAGAAATGACTTGAGTCTATCATACCAAGCTTTTGGAGCTTGTTTAAAACCGTAAAGGGCTTTCTTTAATTTATAGACATGTTTGGGTTTTTCAAAATCATTGAAGCCCGGAGGTTGAGCTACATATACTTCTTCATTTATGACACCATTTAGAAAAGCGCTTTTGACATCCATTTGATAAAGCTTTAGATCATTAGCACAAGCATACGCAAGAAGTATTCTTATAAACTCTAATCAAGCCACGGGGGCGTAGGTCTCATCAAAGTCTATTCCTTCTTGTTGGTTATACCCTTGAGCAACGAGTCTAGCCTTGTTCCTAGACACGACTCTGTTTGCATCTAATTTGTTTTTATAAACCCATTTGGTTCCTATTATGGTTTGATTACTAGGTGGAGGGACAAGTGTCCAAACATCATTAGAAACAAATTGATTTAGTTCTTCTTGCATAGCCATTACCCAACTCTCATCTTTTATGGCTTCTTGTGTATTCTTAGGTTCTAAGGTTGAAACGAAACAAAACAAGTTACTTTGGTTTTGAACTTGAGACCTTAATGTTCGCTCGCTTAGTTTTCCTATGACTTTATCTACGGGTGATCTTTGGACTCTTTAATGTTTATTATTTCATCACTTAGAGGTTCTTCTTCTTCACTAATCTTTTTCTTTATTACTATAGCTTCACTTTCTATAATCTCGTCATCTATAAGAGGTGGAGAGGGTTTGGGTGGAATTTCATCAAATTTTATATTTAATGACTCTTCTACCTTCATTGTTTCTTTGTTTAATATGACGTAAGCTTTGCTATTTGGCGAGTAACCTAAAAAGATACCTTCGGTTGATTTAGGATCAAATTTTGTAAGGTAATCTTTAGTGTTAAGAATAAAACATTTACTACCAAAGACTCTAAAGTGATTTAACATAGGCTTTTTGCCTCGAAGTAACTCATATGAAGTTTTTCCTAAGATTGGTCTAATTAAGACTCGATTGAGTATGTACGTTGAAGTATCAACGGCATTACACCAAAACTTTTGAGGTATGGATTTTTCATTAAGCATGGTTCTACTCATTTCTTGTAGAGTTCTATTCTTTCTTTCTACTACCCCATTCGATTGTGGAGTGCGTGGAGCCGAGAAGTTGTGAGTAATACCATTAGCGCCACAAAAGCTCCGAATTGCACTTCATTATCGAATTCCCTACCATGATCCGTCCTAATAGACACTATGGGACTTCTAGTTGTCTTTGGATCTTTTGCTTAATATTTAAAAATAGTTAAAGGTTTCCGTTTTGTTCTTTAAAATTTTTGTCCAAGTATACCTAGAATAGTCATCCACTATGACCAAAGTATAGTAGTTGCCTCCATAACTTTGGATAGCGGATGGACCAAATAAATCCATATGTAGTAATTCTGGACACCTAGTTGTGGACACCATGTTTTTAGCTTTATGACTCGAATGAGCTTGTTTTCCTACGTTACAAGCATCACAAAAATGATGTTCATATTTTAACTTAGGTAGATCTCTTACTAGATCTTTAGATGATAGCGATTGAAGAAGTCGCATGTTGGCGTGACCCAATCTTCGATGCCATAAGGTCGAGTATCATCCATAGAGGTAAGACATAGTTTTTCCTTAGGTTCATTACCGATTTTAATGACATAGACTCCATGTTTCCTAATTCCTTTTCCTATGGTAATGCCATTTTTTAGTATCTTACTACCGGTTTTGGTAAAAAGTACATTGTACTTTTTATCACATATTTGTCCTATACTTAAGAGGTTAAAGTTTAGGTTTTCTACGTGACACACATCGTTAATGGTTAGAGATTTGTTAGAAATTGTACCTTTACCGATAATTCTACTTTTGCTATTTCCAAACACTACATTACCTCCATTGAAGGATTCATATGTGGAGAATAGATCCCTATTCCCGATCATGTGCCTCGTGCATCCGCTATCCTTGACCCATTCATCGGGGTCTAGATCGACCTTTAAGCACACCTAAAACAATGATAAACTCAAAAGTTTGGTCCCCATTTGTTCATGGGTCCATTAGTGTTAAACATTCCATTCATGTTAGACATGTATGGATAAGATGAGTATGTATTCTATGGAGCAAAGTTTTGAAAATGAAAACCGTTTTGCATGTTTGGATTCCATCCCATTTGATGGTTACTTTTTGGGTAAACAGTATTAGGTCTCCTAAATGAATTAGGTTTTGAAAAAGTTGGAGCTTTGTTTCTTGCAAAAGTAGGATTATATTTTGGAGGTGGTTGTCTAGTGGTGACATGAGTTGGTTTCTTCTTATTAACTATAACAAACTCAGTTCTAGATGAAGAAGCTACGTTATTGCTACTGTTTGCTACAGTAGATCCACGGATCCCTTTCTCGTATACTAGCGGTTCCTTTTTAGGGATCCAGGATCCGCCACAACAAATGGTGGTTTTTCTAGTTCCTTAACAAATTTTGTTTCTTTATTTTCACTAGTTGATGGATCAAGTTGTTGACTACCTAGACCCTTTTGATTGTTACTGGTTTTAACACCTTTGATTATTGTATCTAAAGTGTTCGTACTCATTCTAGCAATTTTAGAATCTAAGTTATCCACTAGTGTTTGAAGTTGAACGCAAAGTTCACATTCACCACTTGTTATTTTACCCTTTTCTAAACGTTTTAGTTTTGCTTTTAATTCTATGACTTCTTTATCTAAACGTTGATTTTGACTCTTTAAGAGTTTGTTTTTGTTAATTAGTTTTAAGCTAATATTGCATAGTTTGTCATATTCATTATGCAATGAGTCGTCATCGAGTGATGAACTACTATAGTATTCGTGACATACCTCGTCATTTTCCATGAGACAAATTTCTTCATCCTCCTCGTCGCTCATTCCCCATGTGCCGCTCACGAACGCCTTTTGATCATCCCGTTTGGGACACTTACTAATAAAGTGGTTTGGGTCCCCACATTTAAAGCAATTACGATCATCCTTTGGCTTTTCGTCCTCTTTGCTTTTCCGAAAGCCTTTCTTATCGTCATATGGTTGTTTGACGTATCTTCCCTTTCTTCTAAAGAACTTTTTAGAAGTCCCTTACCGCCATCACGTACTCTTCGTCATCACTACTCGAAGAGGAGTTCTCCTCATCGCTCGTAGCCTTTTTGGCTTTAAGCGCAAGAGATTTGTGTTTCTCTTACACCTTTGAAGCTTCGGAATCTTTAGCAAGGACAAGATCGTAGACTTTCAAGTTGCCTATGAGTTCATCGAGGGTGATAATTGTCAAATCTTTTGACTCTTCGATCGCCGTCACCTTGGATCTCCATTACGACTAGAAAAAGATTCATCAAGTGCTTGTAAAGATGTAATAATAGCATTAAAGTTATATTTTTAAATTGTTCATATTGTTGAACAAATAAATCAATTTTATTATTTTTAACTTTTGGTTGCCTTGATGAGTTACAACTAAAGAATTCCAAATTTCTTTAGAGGTTTTAAGCATAGAAATTCTTTCGAATTCCTTTTTCGGTAAAGCATTATATAAAACCATTTTTGCTTCACTATTTTTAGAAAGCTTTTTCTTCATTTCATCGTTTAGTTTATCATGAGGTATGTGAACTAAATTTCCTTTATCATCATTTGAGGTAGCCTCAAAATCACCTTCAACAATAATGTACCAAAGATCAATATCCTTAGACTTCACATATGTTTCGAATCTATTTTCCAATAAATAAAACCATTAGTTTCAAGTAGTGGTGGTCGTTGCATAGATTGCCCTTCCTTATAATTTTCGAACCCATAGTGATCGAAAAGTTTTAAAATACAATTTTATTTTAAAACTTTTATAAACTTAGCTCTTGATGCCAATTGTGGAAAACTAGAAGGGGGGGTTGAATAGTTTTGCCAATTTTACGTTAGTTTCAAAAACTTTTAGATTCGTTGATCTGTGAGATCTTGTGGATGTGGAGAAAGTATAGATCTAATGATAAAGTAAGTAAATAAAGTAAAGCGAAGGGAAAGAAAAGACACAACCGATGTATAGTGGTTCGGCTACAAGGACACCTTCCTTGCCCTACTCCACTCTCCGAGTCACCTACTCGAGAGTTCAAGCACTATGTCAACAAACTCCTTCACTTGGCGGAGAAGCCTTCACAATGTTGCTTACACTTTTTCCGGTACAAAGCTAGATACCGAGTCCGTAACACGGTGGACCAAACCAACACGACTATTACATAACAAATATGTGAAATATCAAATACAAGATCTTCGCTACTGTAAATCTTATGGAGTGACAAATCAATCAAGGACCCTTGCTTGGATGACTTGTAGAATGCTCGTGATCTCGCCTTAGAGAAGGACCTATATGAGGATCACAATAAAAAGAAAGAAGAACAACTCTCTAGATCCAGTGATCTATATGTTAGAAGAGAATGAGAGTGTTTGAGAGATTTAGTAAGAAGAGGGGTGAGTTAAAATGAAGAAATGGCTCTCTATTTATAGGCAAATTCCTTCACTGTTCCCACGGATCCCACGTATCCCTTCCACAAGGGATCCGTCTAGTGTAATCCCAGGGATCCGTGGAAGGCTCCTCTTTGCCCATGGGTTTTTTGGTTATGGGTCATGGGTTGGTCCATGGATTATCTTTAGATTCAATGTATCTAAGTATACATTGTATCAAGTCTCTTTGGGTATGGGTTAAGATCCATGGGTTATGATTTTTACCCATCCTAATAAACTATTACAACAAATGCTTAATTACTACATTTTTGTATTTAAATTGCTATATGTAAATGCTTTACAAAACTAACATGTATCCTTTATAATTATACTTAAGGTAACATTATATTTGTTATTAACAAAACACAAAGAGATCGCAAAATATTAATAAACGGTTTTACGGTTTATTTGTATTAACAATGTTTGTAACTTAAGTCAGATATGAATAAAAGTTGCAGTTGTTTATTTTGTGTTTTTCTGTAATGGTGTTAAAGATTTGGCCAAATTTTTTTTGCCTTGGATATTCGGGATAATGGTTTATATGTTTTCCATTGTTTTGTGGGAAACCGACAGTTTCTGATGTTGTTTATATGTGTGTGATTGTTTGTAGTTTATATAAAATACGTACTACTTTTTAAGTTGCTGGAAATATATAGTGAATAGTGGATGTTAATTTACTCATGTCATTCATTTGGGTATTAAGAATGTGTGCGCTACAGTTATGTGATGGTAGTTGAAGTTGGCACGACCTAATGTATTGAACTGCCTGTTTAGCAAGGTTTTTTTATCTGTGTAATTTGTGCTAGTGTTGATGGTAATCTGTATTTTGGTATGTACAGATGGCTCCTCGATTTCCTAAAATGTCAAAGATTTCGCAACTAGTTGGCGATAATCGTATTGAGAAGATTCTTCATGCTGTGTTTTCTCGTGAAAAAATGGCATATAAGTCTGATCATAAGAGCTATAGTGAAATGGTTGAAGAGGTGTAGAGTCGTATTGATCATAGGCATGGTATAATACTCGAGTTGAAGAAGCTTGAGAGAGACTCGGTTGTTGATGAGTGCTTGGCTGCTTTAAAGGCTGCGGAGCATGAGGATTTTGCAGAAGTGTCTTGGTTGCTTCAGAGGAGCTATGTTGCAGCTTTACGTGCTGGTGAGAAATCAAGGCTTAAGAAGAAGCTTAAGAAATTAATATGATGTTGCTACTTTAACTGTGTTTTGTATGTTGAAATGTTCTGAAGTGGGATAGTTTTTTGGTTAAGTTAGCTGTCTAGATGGGGTAGATGTGGGTGTCGTTGTTCTAGTAGGCTGTTGTTGGTATAGAGCCTGTATTTTGTAGACGGCTAGCTTAAACTTTCAGTGGTCTGATGGTATGAAGTGGAGTAGACATGTATCTAAGTTAGGTGTGTTAGTAGTGTCTTTTATTGTATGTATGTTAGGTGTATGTTGCTTCCAATGTAGTTGGAACTGAATGTATGTTTATATTAGTGTAAATGAAAATATTAGTGTTTATGTTACTTTGTTGGGTACGCTTTTTAGGTAACGGATATTACTTTATATGTGGTTTGTGTATTTGTGTAGTTCAACTAAATGTTGTATGGGTTTTCAAATGAAAAAAAAGAAGCGTAAATAGATATAATTTTAGATGTTAATAAATTAGATCATGTTACAAAGTTAGTGCTGTTGATAACTTTCATTATTTTCATAGATGATTGTGTCGGATTCATGATACATAAAGATGGATGCTAATGCCATTGGTGTAGGTATATGATATAAGATATTTTGGTGGTATGTTATTGGTATGTAGGCTATATTATGCTCAGTAACACTTTTAGATTTGAGAAAAAATCTTATGATTTTTAGTTTTTAAAATGTCAGATTAGATTACACACTTATTGGTAACGACTATTTGGCAGCACCTTTTGTTATGTATATTAAAATGCATACATATACATTCATTGCATTGATTAGTTGTATCGATGAGTTTGCCGCATTCATGATACAAAAAGATGTTTGCTAATGCCTTTGGTGTAGGCATATGACAAAACCTGCACATACAACATTCTGAGTTTTCAAAGTTACTGCGACAATATTGTTGTTACATGATACATATATTTACAGTAGTAGTGCTGATATGGGATTGCTGTGAGTTTACATGGATGAGCAAAAGCGTGGCTGTAACACCCCGCCTTTTCGGAGCATTAAAAACCTCAAATTTACCTTATATCAGCGGAAGCTTCTACTCATAGTCAATCTCAAATAATCTCCTGATTCCTAAGCAGCTCATCTGGGTTGCACAAATTTTAAAAGAGTTTTGGATCAGCCAAAGGCCTAGTGAAAAATCATGGTTTTCACGTATAAAACAATTCTTATAATATCAAACACTTTTTCAATAACATCAAACTTGTAAAACAATCATGCAATTTGCTCAAATATCATTTAATTACGATTCAGTGATCACATATTCTCAATACTTATCAACAGTTAACAAAATCAACGATTCAACGCATATCACCAAACCATATAAACCAACTATTCATTATTTTCCATTCGGTTCAACGGTTCCAACTTTCTTTATTTTCGTTCGGTTCAACGGTTCCAACTTTCTTTATTTCCGTTCGGTTCAACGGTTCCAACTTTCTTTATTTCCACGATTCAGAATTCAACATTTATACGGTTCACGATTTATAATCCAACATTTATATATTTCATCATACATATAGCATATTTCTCAACATTCGCTTATTATCGAAGAATCCAAACACGTAGCAAATAACGATCATTTAAACAAGTTTGCATGATACTATTTCGAATAAAGTGCAACCCAATTTTAAAAGCACATGAAAACTCACCTGAATGCTCAGAATTACAGTTCACTTTAGGCAAAAAAAAAGTCACCCTTTCTTCAATGAATCTACGTAGATTAAGGTTCGTATGATGAATATCTCAAAGTTTAGGGTGTAGTGTGTCATTTCAATATAGTTCAAGGTTTGCATGCAACATGTCCTAAAGATGAGGGTTAAAAGTGTTAACATATTATAGTTCAAGGTTTAGTAGGTAAATAAATTAGATATAACATGCATACTATTGATTCATGCGTACAGGTCTACATTTTTTTGAGATTCAAATACAAAAGCAACTCTCGACACACCTTTAAACTAGATCGCGGTTCAAACGGTTTACCGACACAACTAAATAAAGACATATAATGATTAACCCCCGGCTCTATTTCTCCGAAACACTTTCAAAATTCTAAAAGACTCAACCATAAATCCCGCGATCACCCTCGAAGTTACCCCGACAAGACCCATTTTCTTTCATGGCATGATCGACGTATGTTCAAGCTTGCTCACGGGTCATAATATTAAAATCTTCGACTATGTAATTGTGCCAAAGGACTAACACCCGACTCATCTTCCCGACGTCCTCTCAAAAATACAAACCGGCTTACCCATTTGCTCCGCTATCGCAATTAAACTTACCCCCAAGAACACAATTTATTTTGCTTACTTTGATCATCATGCGTATAAAAAGAAATTAGACATATTCATTTAAATCTATCATGTCCTACACCCACGATGCACATTACATTTTTGAAACATCACGCTTAGACTCTGGTTGCAAGGCAAATTCACAAGTTCTTCTTTTACAGGTTATTAGACCATGTTTTAGAACCTATATATACTACTAGACTCTAATACAACGAGACCTGGTCCACAAGGGTTTTAGCATCTCATTAATGACTTATTCATGATCAGTTTTATGGTTTGCTTTGTGATATCTTAGATCGAATAGAAGCTAGGACAAGGATGTCACAATAGACCATACACACAACACAGATTCGATTCATAGGCATTTTATTTTCATTTCTTTTTCCATGTGACAGATTTCGTTTGAGGTTTTAATGTATCCTTTCATGAGATATTCAATTTGTACTCATGCATTCGAATAGGGAAAAACAAAACAGAATGAGGAAGAAAAGTCGGATGAGATTAATGCCAAACCTTGTAGCGTGAACGAGAGAAAACCCATGATCCGCCCTTCGAATCCAACAGCCACGATCACGAACCAATCTCCCTTGAAACCCTTGCCAATCTCCTTGAACCTTATCATCGTTGCCGAATGAAAAGGGAGAAACAATTGATAGCCGTCACTTTTGCAAATTAGGGTTTAGTGTGAAGTCAGAATATGGAGGAGCGTAGGGTAAAAAAAAAATAAAAGTGGAAGGCTTTGTTGAGTCTTGGTTTTGGACGAGCCAAGGGGACAAAGGGTTAAGCCCAAGTCCAAAATTAAGTACAAGTTAAATGAGCTCTTAATGTATTTATGTCTAAAACAATTTCAGTTCATGCAAACTAAGAAAAAAAAAACGTGTGATGAAATTTGAACGTAAGCGTAAATCAATATCCCATATTTGGTGTGGTAAAAATTTATAAGTTAGGTTGAGTTTTACGTTTACTGAGCTTGACGAATTTTACGTATTTTATGAATATTAAAAGAGGGGCAAAATAGTCTTTTCACGCGTTTACAATTTTTAGGGTTTTACAGTGGCCATCAGACAAAACCTGCAATTTTGCATATAATTAAGGAGCATCAGTAGTGGTGGCGTTAGTTTTTTTATATGAATGCAACATCATGTGTTTACTTACTTTTGTAGGAATGCCTATTCTTTTTTGGTTTTTTTGTTGCAGCTAGCTTGTCTTCGAAAAGTGGTCGTTTAGTGCTTGTTTGGTGACTTGTTTGCTCTAAACTTTTGGTGGCCACTATGTCTGATGTGATGACAGTTGGTGGTGATGTTTTAGCGCCTGTCATAAAATAAAAACTTGTATGTTAATCAGCATTGGCATCTAGATATTGTGTGAATGTTGTTGAGTATTTTTTTTACCTGAAGAAGATGTGTCTGGATTTTTTGATTGCTCAATGGTTTCTGCAGTTTGGATGCATTTATGTTGAAGTTCTTGTATTGCTGTTCCTGTTTACAAAAAAATAAATAGTAGATGTAATGTTGTTTTGAGTGATTATCGAGTGTTTACCTGAGGATGTTGCTTCAAGTTGTTGTTGCACATATGGTTGTATTTTGTTAAGAACAAAGTCTGGTGGTTCTTGTTTGGAAGTTGTATTATAGTGAAATTGGAAAATATGTGTTTTACCGACAATTGCTCTCACTTTTTCTGGGAATACTTTTGGATCAGGGATTTTGATTGATGCAAGCAATGAGTTGCAGTCTTCGCCAATGATATCATCTGCTGCTGGTGAGAAGAATGTCATCATCACTGTTGCCGAACTATCTGTTATGTATCCTTTAAAATTGTATCTGCTTGTATAAACTGATTTTGTTAGATAAAGTTATTTATGTGTTTTTTTTTGTTTAGTAGGTTGGTTACATGTTCGTTGGAGACGAAATTGGTCCGTGAACTCTGCAGTCATAGATGTTATTGTCGTTCGTAAGCTTGATAGAACAGCTGCTGCAGGATTTGTAGTACCATTCTAGTGATGTGTTCAGGCTAGTTATAGTTCCTTCACAGGTAAATCGAACACCCTGGATGTTTTTTTATTCAATTGTTTAAGTTATAAATAATGCTTTAAAGTTATTTTATTAGTTATGTTGTATATATGATATATAATATTTCTTTTTATAAATTAAGTTAAATAGTAGTTTGTCATTGTCACTTACTACATAAGTTTGTCGACTCTGCTTCATAAGTAAGGCGAGAGGAATCCTGTTTCGTAGCTTTTCTTTTTCCTTGTCTTGGAATGGTTGCCTTATGATTTGTAACGGTGGATTTAGGTTAAATAGAGCTCTGTACCTGTTATACACATACATGGTTGTTAAAAAAGAAGGTGTTATAGAAATTTTGATTAACAGTAAGTATGATATGCAACTTACTCTGACTTATATTGCTCGAGTTCTGGGATCCTTGGGTTTATATAGTAATACGTTGCTGGCGTTGCTGAACGTTGTAAATTGTTTAAGTACCGTGAAACTTTGCAGGATGTTACAACTATTATGGTAGGCTTTTGCAACGCATCAATAGCTTCCTTGTTGAAGGTCTCGGCGTGAGTACCCCATAGTGTTACCTCAAGAGAGTTATGGCTGTTTTAAGCAAAAAAGTTATGATAACTAAAATGTTGCTATGTATTAAGTGTGCAGTATTAATGATAGATTTTGTATGCAGACTTACTTTAGGTTCTGTATCTCGATTTTGCGATGAATGACTTGGTTTTTATTTGGGTTGCCGATTTTTTCTTTGTCAGTAGATCTTATGTAGCAGCCTATGTAGTCTGTTTACAGGATCATGAAAAAGGTTTGTATAAATAAAGTTACACGTTACTGATATAAAAATTGCGTTATCTATTACCTGTTAGGACTGGATGTGGTTTTTTGGTTTTGTCTTTTGTATCAATGACTCTGGCTGGCAGTTGGTTGTAAGAAATGAAGTCAAAATAGTGTTCTGGAAATCCATGATCTTGAGTCTCATCAAACTTTGTGAATCTTATAAACAAAAGTGATGTCTTGTTCTGCAATGTTTGTTGCCAGTTTTCTGTTGGAATACATGTAAACCCTGAAATGCGGTAGGTTTTTCCAACCATCAGAATCGGGGTAAAGTGTTGAATCTCACTGGCTTCCATGTTTGCTTGTGTTGGGATACAGAAGATTAAAGTATTGAAGATTAACAAAGTACTGAAGAAAGATAAAGTACTGCAAGAAGTCAAAGTACTGCTAAGTAAAAGTCAAAGTACTGCTTATCATCAAAGTACTGCAAAGATTAAAGTCGGTTGTATTAGATTAAAGATAGAAAGTAATGTTTATCTAGAACTTTCTAAGTATTGTTTACTTGACGTACAAGGATAAGAATTGTAAATCATTTAGGGTTATCCTTGAGCCTATAAAAGGATCCCTAGATTGATATTAGATGTACGTGATATCATTAGAGTTTTAGAGAAGTTCGATATTATTAGAGTTGTTAAAGAGTCTGCATAATAAGCAGAGTTAGAGTTATTAATAAAATCGTTTAAAGTTAAAGTTATTCTTCTTAGCTTTGTTAAGTAAATTCCACATACTTAATAGAGTTTGCTCAGTGTTTCATTGTTAATAACTTAGGATTTATTCGAGGTTGTTAAACCTTAACAAGCTATTTAAGTTAGTTTGGTTAGAGTATATCGATCCAACAAGTGGTATCAGAGCCTTACCTTCAAAGACTTACAAGAATTATCACTCTTGTTTGGCATGTAAGAAGGGTAAACAATATAAAGCTTCCTGCAAGAAGCTTGAGGAAAGGACTGTTAGAGAACCATTGGAGCTGTTACATATGGATCTATTTGGTCCTGTATCTACTACAAGTTTGAACAAGAAGAAGTACTGTTGTCACAGATGATTGCAGTAGATTCAGTTGGGTATTTTTCTTAGGAATTAAAGATGATACTTTTGATGCTATTCAGACTCTCATAATAGCACTTGAAAACTAATTGAGACTCAAGGTTAGAGGTATTAGATGTGACAATGGAACTGAATTCAAGAACAAGCTTATGGATGAATTTTTGCAAACAAAGGAATCAAGAGGAATTCAAGATTGCGAACACCACAATGCAGAATGGTGTTGTAGAGAGAAAGAATAGGACTTTGATTGAGCGGCGAGAACCATGCTAGCGATTCACAACTACCTATTCAATTCGGGTGAAGTCGTAAGCTTGCTTGCTATGTACTTAATGAGTATCGATTACTAAGCCTCGATGAAGACACCTTATGAGTTGCCGATGGGCAACAAACCCATCATTCGATTTATGAAGCCTTTTGGATGCCCTCTTACTATTTTGAATACAATTGATAACTGGGTAAGTTTGATGGCAAGTCGGAAGAAGGTTATTCTTGGGATATTGTACCAACAATAAAGGCTTTAGAGTGTACAACAGAGTCACTAAGAAGGTTCAAGATTGTCTACATGTTGAGTTTTTAGAAGATCAAGACAATCAGAAGGGTAAAGGTCCTGATTGGATGTTTGATCTTGAAGTTTTATCTCCTTCCATGAATTATGTACCTGTTAGAGAACAAAATCAACCTGTACACAATGAAGAAGATTTACAGTATGTTTTTCATGGAGTTCATATTAGTTCTGATGCTGTTCCTGATAAAGAACCAATTTCTATGGAACCAATGCAAAGTAATGATAAGCCAAAATCCTCATTGTCTGCTGAGGATCAATCTATTCAAGAAGAACTTAATCAAATGCTTCTTCAAGACGTTTAGCACATTCTTATTCTGATGATCAAAGAAGAGCTTATGAGGAAGCAAAGAAAAAGACAAATACTGCAGAATACTCTTACAAGATTTTGACAAGATTTTGACCAAAATCTTCTTGCACCGATTTCAACACTTTGGATGATTTGGATGAACCTACTATGCCTGGCTTAGAAGATACTGATTATGAGTTTGAAGTTGAAGGTATTTTCTCAGATTCCAATGAAGATGCTGATTTCACTAATTTAGATGATACCTATGGAGTTCCACAGTCTCCAACCTTAAGAATTCATAAGAATCATCCTACTGATCAAATCATTGGTCCTTCTACTTCTGGAGTGATGACAAGACACAAAGCTAAGAGTTTTACTAAACCTCATAATGCTTTACTTAGCTTTGTCTATAAACAAAATAGGCTGAATCATAAGGACCATCAAACATGGCTGTTTACTTGCTTTATCTCTGAAGAAGAACCCAAGAATATTGCTCAAGCATTGACTAAAGAAAGTTAGGTTGAAGCTATGCAAGAAGAACTGCTACAATTCAGACTTCAAGAAGTTTGGGTATTATGTGATGTTCCTGATGGTAAGAAGGTTATTGGTACAAGATGGGTGTTCAGAGTCAAGAGAGATGAAAGAGGGAATGTTATTAAAAACAAAGCAAGATTAGTTGCACAAGGCTACAGACAAGAAGAAGGAGTTGATTATGATGAAGTTTTTGCTCCTGTAGCAAGGATAGAAGAAATTTGAATCTTTCTTACTTTTGCTTATTATATGGGATTTCAGGTTTATCAAATGGATGTCAAGAGTGCCTTTTTATATGGCAAGATTACAGAGGAAGTATATGTCAAACAACATCCTGATTTTGAGGATCTTAAACATCCAAACAAAGTATAAAAAGTTGTCAAAGCTCTTTATGGCCTTCATCAGGCACCTAGAGCTTGGTATGAAAGGCTCTCTACCTTTTTATTGCAACATGGTTATAGGCGATGAGCTATTGGTAAGACTTTGTTTATCAAGAGAGACAAGAAGGATATCATGTTAGTACAAGTTTATGTTGATGATATCATATTTGGAGCTACTAAACAGTCCATGGTCAAGGAGTTTGAGCAGCTGATGCAGAAAGAATTTCAAATGAGTTCAATGGGCGAGTTAACTTTCTTTTTAGGACTTCAAGTTAAGCAGTCAAAGGAAGGAATTTTCATAAGTCAAGACAAGTATGTATCTGACATACTTAAGAAGTTCAGTTTTGATGACATGAAGCCTGTTACTACACCTATTAAATCTATCAACTCATTGGGCAAGGATGAAGATGGACAACCAGTTGAAGTCAAGTTATACAGATCAATGATTGGCTGTCTTATGTATCTTATTGCATCAAGACCGATATTATGTTTCTTTGTTTATCTATGTGCAAGATATCAAGTCTCACCAAAGGTTTCTCATATGAATGCAGTAAAGAGAATTTTTAGTTACTTGAAACAACAACCTAAGTTGGGGTTGTGGTATCCAAAGGATTCCCCTTTTTACTTGGAAGCTTTTTCAGATAGTGATTATGCAGGTGATAACTATGACAGAAGATCAACCACAGGAGGATGCCAATATCTTGGAAGAAGATTAGTTTCATGGCAATGCAAGAAACAGACAATTGCAGCAACATCATCAACTGAAGCCTAATATGTGGCTGCTGCAAGCTGTTGTGGTCAAGTGTTGTGGATGCAGAATCAACTCTTGGATTATGGTTTCAATTTCAAAATTACTTCTATCAATATTGATAACGAAAGTACAATTTGCATTGTGAAGAATCCAGTTTATCATTCCAAGACAAAGCATATTCAGATTAGGCATCACTTTATCAGAGATTGTTATGAGCATAGGCTCATTAATGTTGTCAAGGTGCATACAGATGATAATGTAGTTGATCTACTCACCAAAGGCTTTGATATTTCAAGATTCAATCACTTGGTGGTGAGTATTGGCATGGTCAATTACCAAGCTACATTTAAGGGGAGGACTATTTAGTGTAAGTATAGTCCTATGCATTGTTTGAGGGGAGGATGTTTCTGTTTTATAAGTGTTTGGTATTGTAAGGAAGAGAATGGGAAAATCGATTTTGATTTTATGAAAGTCACGCAAAGGAAAGTACTACACACGTGGAAAGTCTTGTTTGTCTTATCAAAATCTTGTTCCAACGATCATATTGAGGGAAAACTACCTAACGGTAACTTAGTTATTACGAGTGTGATTTTCAAATCTCACCTATAAATAACTACTCTTGAATTTCTCTCATATTGATATCTCTAATCTTTCCATATTTCTCTCACTTTCACCTATATTATTTATTCTATTTCTTCGTGATCATATAACCATCAATGGCGGGTCGTAATATCGTTTCCAAACACAACATGGTGGCGAATTTAGACAAGACTGAAGCGAATGTAATTTTTCATGATATTATTGATTTTCTTCTTGGATCGCCAATTAGTTATGCGCTTTTAGTAGAACCGGATGTTATTGAGCCTGGATTCAACAATTTTGGGAAACCGCTAGGGTTCATATGGAGAATGATGAAGAATATATTCATGCTATGGTTCTTTGGGAAAATGTCAAGATTATCAAGCCTCTATTCATGAAGACTTATTATTTGAAGATCTTGATGGGTCATTCGTTTTGATAAGCAAGCGATTTGGGACACTTTTGGGCACATTGGTTATGAAGGGTCCTTAATCGAACAAACATTCGTGAAACCCTTATTTTGTCCTCAATGGAAGTTTTTAGTGCATGTGTTGCTTCATTGTATTAGTGCTAAAAGTACATCATGGGAGTAATTTGGATCTAACATAGTATCTGCTATAGTAGGATTGGCTACTGATCATATTTTCAATTTTTCAAGGCTAATTCTAGATGGAATGCTTTCACATATCACTCATGGTTCAAAATGGTTGATGTGTCCAAGGTTTATTCAAGTGTTCCTCAATAAACAACTTTCAGATGTACCTAAGCCTACAAGTCTTTTACCTGTTGTGGTACAACAAGCCAAGATTTTCACTTTCATGGCTAGGATGAGTGATTTATTCACTGGAAGGGATACTCCCTTAACTACTTCTATGATGGAAGTTGTTGTTTGTCGAGCGATCTTCGACAAGGATGAAGATAGAGAGGGTACTGCTTCTGAAGGTATTGCTACATCTAAAGGTACTGCTTCAGAAGGTACTGATTCTCAGAGTGCTGCATATCCCGAAGAGGAACATTCACCAATTCAAGGAGATGATTCACATAATATACCTCGTGAAGGTTTGTCATTGGATAATTATGTTCTGACACGGGAGTTGGTCAAATTGAAGAAAACTACTGAGGCTCAAGCTAAACAGATTAAGAAGTTGAAGCTCAAGTTTAGAAGACTCAAGAATTTTGTCTGGCCATTGGTTCAACATCATCGTCTTTGGGTTAAATCGAAAAAGAAGGAGCAAAGGCAGTTTAAGAAGACAAAACGTCAAAAGGTTCAAAAACAATCTTCATTCCAATTGGGGAGGAATTTAGAAGAATAGAATTTGAAAGAAGATGTTCATAAGGAGAATGAAACTGAAGATCTTGAAGAACATGAAAGAGCTGAAGTTCAAGGTACAAATATTCGACTTGAAGAAAGCGAAGAACAGGTTATTCAAAGTCTTGAGGAACAAGTTATTGATGTTCAAGTTCAAAATCGATGATCAAGCTCTGGCGATCAAAGTACCGCTTTTCTTGGAACTTACAGACAAGAATTGGTTACACCAAGGGTGTTAGACTTTGAAGAGGAAGCTGGTCCTTCAACTATTCCACATGAAGAAGAAGCTGGTCCTTCAGAAGTTATACCTGAAAAGGAAGCTGATACTCTCAAGCCTATACATACTGCAAGTGATGATGAGACCATTGCTGTAATTTTGCAAGATTTATCTCAGCCAAGGGGTGTTAGTATTCCAGGAGTGAAAGAAGAGGAACAACCAAGAGTTTCTCAAGCTATTATTGATCCAAAGGATAAAGGTAAAGGCAAGTTGATAGAGACAAAGAAGAAAAAGAAACCTACTTTAGTACAGATAAGAGTTGCTCAAGTTGTTATGAATGAAGAAGCAGCTAGAAAGTTTCAAGAGGAATTAAATGCTAAAGATAGAGAAGCTAAGGAAATTGAAGAAGCTCGAATAGAAGCGACTAAGAAATTGCAAGAGGAATTGAATCTTCAAGGCGATGAACCATTAGAGTCACCTATTCTGTTAGATTTCTACCAAGAAGACCAAATCGAGCTAAAGGTAAATGCAATGATGGCTTATTTAAAAGTCAAGGGTATAAAGGATTGCAGAGGTTTAATTATTTTGAGATGAAAGAATTATATGATGCTGTTAGGGAAGCTTATAAGAAAAGTGTTGAAAGTATCAAAGACTATAAAGATGATGCTGCTTGGAAAGAAAAAGATAGAAAAAGGAGCTTAAAAAGAAAAAGAAAAACTGAAGTTGAAGATATACAGTCATCAAAGAAAGAGAAAGTTGAGTTGCGATCTGATACTAATGATGAACTAAAGAATTACTTAAGAATAGTTGATTTTGAGTGTTCTATGATGCTGAGATGAAAATGAACATATCTCAAATTATTGCTTTTGAAGTTGTAGAATCCAAAGATGGAAGTTATCTGATGTTTCATAGAGCTGATGAAAGTTTCAGAGTATTCAATAGGCTATGGGATTTATTGCACATCATAGATAGAGTGGATCTATTTTATTTATATCATGTGGTGTGAGATTACTTTAAACAAAATCCATCAGAAGGAGTTGGTTTAGTATTGCTTGGAGATCTCACAACTGTATGGGAAACTGAAGAACAAAGCTTCTTTGAAATTTGGAAGAATCAAGAGAATTGGGAGATTGTTAGTGGAGATTCTTTGAAGAATCTGGAGTACATGTTCTAGAGCTAGAAGATGGAATTATGATTCATATGTTAGGCGATAGAAGATATCCTCTTACACCGTAACTTATGAGGAGGATCTTGGAGCATGGAATGGAAGTAGAAGAAGATAATGAAATAGCATGTCCGGTCATCAAGTCATTTATCGGATGGACTACTATTGCGATGATGATGAATAAGCGGTATGAATCTTAATTGATTAAATTTTTGATATATCGATTACTTTATTTAAAGTACTGCTGATCAAACAGTACTTTCATCAAAGTACTGCTTGGAGTTTTTAAACCAGTTATTGATTTTGAAAAACTTTTGTTAAGTAATAAATGTTTTGAAACAAAGTTTAAAAGAAATAGATGGTTTTTGAGATGGTAATACAAATAGGTTATCAATCCACCATGGTTACAAAAGGATTGACTAATCCATGAGCAAACGGCTTTGGTAAAGATATTTCAAATCCGTTTTTAGTTGACAACTTGCTAATAAGTTGGATGGTAATCAACTCACCATATCAGTAATGTGAAGAGTTGGCTAGCCCACAAGAAAATAGTTTGTGGTAAAGGCTGTGGAAAAACCATTATATGGAAATTAGTTCACCATGATGAAAGAACTAACTAGTCCAAAAGGGTACAGCTTTTGGTAAAGACAACTCAAATCTGTTGATAGCTGATGATTTGCTAAAAATCATATGGTTATCAGTGTACCATGATCTTAAACATCAAAACATTTGGCTACTCGAGTTAATGGCTTTGGTAAAGAACTCAAATCCATTAAATTTTCAATGATTCACCTCTCAGGAGTTTACACACCGGAAGTGATGAGAATAGTGAAACTTCATTGAATTTAATGTACAAATTGTCTTATGTTGCTAAAAGATGGAGCTTCTTTGAATGTTGCGAAAAGATATAATATTGCTCTTTGATCTTGAAAAGAATTACAGATAAAGACTACTTTGATGATGATATAAGCAGAGAATCTACAAAGATAAAATCAAGATAAAGTAAAAATCATTTTGAAGATAAAGATGTTAAAGCTAAATCTACAAAGGAACTTGAAATCAAGCAAGTAGAATTCAAGTTAGGGAGGATTGTTGGTATACGTAAGATTAAAATCAAGATTAACAAAGTCTCGCAGAAAGATAAAATCTTGCAAGAAGTCAAAGTCTTGCTAAGTAAAAGTCAAAGTACTGCTTATCATCAAAGTACTACAAAGATTAAAGTCGGTTGTATTAGATTAAAGATAGAAAGTAATGTTTATCTAGAACTTTCTAAGTATTGTTTACTTGACGTACAAGGATAAGAAATGTAAATCGTTTAGGGTTATCCTTGAGCCTATAAAAGGATCCCTAGATTGATATTAGATGTACGTGATATCATTAGAGTTTTAGAGAAGTTCAATATTATTAGAGTTGTTAAAGAGTCTGCATAATAAGCAGAGTTAGAGTTATTAATAAAATCGTTTAAAGTTAAAGTTATTCTTCTTAGCTTTGTTAAGTAAATTCGACATACTTAATGAGTTTGCTCAGTGTTTCATTGTTAATAACTTAGGATTTATCCGAGGTTGTTAAACCTTAACAAGCTATTTAAGTTAGTTTGGTTAGAGTATATCGATCCAACAGCTAGTATCGCATCACCGTGTTCATATAATATTAATACTAATAGTTAATATTTATATGTGTTTGCAAAGTATAATTTTTTTTTTGTTTTGTTTTTTTCGGCTTTAAATTATAGCTCTTGTTAATTACCTGTTTATCCAATAAAATTGCGCGGAAACCTTTATCTGTTGTGTCTGGTGGGTCTCGATGTATCTATGCTCGATACACTTTTGCTTCTAGTATCCTGTCTCTATCACCTGGTTTTAGATCTATGATGTTTGCTTCAGTCATCCCTAAACCCTAAACAAAAAATTAAGGGTTTATGTTAGAAGAAAGAACATAATATACGGTTAGATTCTATAATGTAAAGATAGACAGCTGTTAAAGGTAGTTGTTAATATGTAATGCATGAGTGATATGCAGTGTTAAAATGAAGGAGAGGTAAATTATATTTTTTATAACTAAGTCTTTGTTAAAAACCTTTTGTGTAAGAAATTATGTTTAAAAAGTCTTTATAAACTATATTTAGGGTTGTATTTTGGGGGTGTTCGGGGTGAGGTGTCATAAGGATTTTTAAGCCATAAGGTGATGTAGCACGTGATAAAGCAACATATAGCTGGCTGTGAACAAAAATTGGCTGTGGAAGGTAGACGCCGATTTTGTTGAGAGATTGTCCCTGGCTCTTGTTGATTGTCATAGCGTAGCAAATCTTAACCGGGAACTGTTTTCTTTTGAAAATGAGGGGATAGTTTGGATCTCTGTAGGTCAGAGGGATTCTTGGAATATAGACTTTTTCTCCAATTCTTGTGCCCGTAATTATTTCTGCTCAATGAGTTTTGACATGAGATTATTGACTACCATTCTTGTTCCATTGCAGAGTCCTCCGCCTAGGTTGACGTTTGTTGGGATATAAAGTACTGAAGAAATATAAAGTACTGAAGAAGTCAAAGTGCTGAAGAGTCAAAGTACTGCTAAAGAAGAAAGTCAAAGTACTGCTCAACATCAAAGTACTGCAAAGCTAAAAGAACTGTTACATCGTTTATGGAAAGCTTTGTTATTCTAGAATATTCTTAGTTTAGATTACTTGTCGTACAAGAATTAGAGTTGTAAACCGACTAGGGTAATCCTTATGCCTATAAAAGGACCCCTAGATTGGCATTAGAGATATATGTTTTAGAGTTTAAAAGTACGAATTCATACGCAATATTAGAGTTATTAGATAATCTGTATAACAAGCAGGTTCTAAGTATTAATAAAATCGTTGAAGTTAATGATAATTCTTCTTAGCTTTATTGAAGTA
The DNA here is from genome assembly GCA_022545495.1 of Chrysanthemum lavandulifolium. Taxonomy (NCBI): domain Eukaryota; kingdom Viridiplantae; phylum Streptophyta; class Magnoliopsida; order Asterales; family Asteraceae; genus Chrysanthemum; species Chrysanthemum lavandulifolium. Next base: position 275,524,526 of record CM040243.1, read on the forward strand.
AATTTCGCATACTTAATAGAGTTAATTTAGTGTTTCATTGTTAGTAACTTAGGATTTATCCGAGGTTGCTAAGCCCTTACAAGCTACATAAGTTAGTTTGGTTGGAGTATATCGATCCAACAAGTGGTATCAGAGCTTGTGTGGAAACTCTGATTAAGAAGAAACCCTTGAAACCGATTTAACAACAAACCCTAAAGATGTCGATCAGATTTGCACCACCCCTTCCATCACCTTACTCGTAATTCCTATCATCAAGAGAGAAAGTATGATCTTTGGAGCATGAAGATGAGGCAATGCGTTGCTATTACGGACCATGGACTATGGAATGTAATTGTCAATGGTAATGAAGTTGTTCCGAACCTATAGAAATTCTGGACAACCTAAACCACCTAAGGTCGTCTTACCAGAGACTACAATAAGAAATCAAGAAAAGGCTCTCAACATCGTTGTCCGCTATTCACGATGGTCATCTACTCAAGTTTCATGATGCTAAGGATGCAAAGCAACTATGGGATGCTCTCAAGACAAGATTTGGAGGTAATGATGCTTCCAAGAAGATGCACAAAAATCTGTTAAAGCAACAGTTTGAAACATTCACTGTTGGTGAAAGAGAAAGTCTTGATATTTCCTATGACAGATTCCAAAATCTTCTTAGTATGCTGGAGTTATACAAAGCAGAGGTATCTGTTGAAGATGCAAATCTGAAGTTCGTAAGAAGTTTTCCATCCACATGGCATGTGATTGCTACTATGATCAGAGGACAACCTGGTTTGGATTTTATGGGCTTTGATGATCTCTACAACCATTTGAAGGTATATGAGCATGAGATGAATGGCCAAACAAGTTCAAAATCTCACAGTATTGCTTTTGTGTCTTCTGAAAAGAGAAGAAGTACTTCAACTAAAAGTACTGCTTATCCTACTCAAAGTACTGTTGTTCAAATTACTGTTGTTTATCCTACCCCCACCTCATCACCAACAAACACCATTCATTCTGATGAAGTTGTATGCTCATTCTTTGCTCAGCAAGCCACTTTACCTGTTACTTATGAAAAAGATTCGTCACAAATCGAAGAGGATGCTCTTGAAGAAATTGATATAAGGTGGCAAGTTGCTATGATCACTACTAGGATCAAGAAGTTCATGAAGAAAACAGGAAGAGGCATTGACTTCAAGCCTAAGCAGGGTATAACGTTTAACAAGACCAAGATTGAATGCTTTAATTGTCAAAGAAGAAGATTTACAGTACATTGTTCATGGAGTCAACATTGGACCTGATGCTGTTCCTGATGAAGAACCTATAACTGTCGAAAAGGAGAAAAGTATTGTTGAACCAAAATCTACTTTGTCTGCTGAGGATCAAGCTATTCAAGATGAACTTAATAGAATGCTTCTTCAAGAAACAATAGCACAATCTTATGAGGATGAACAAAGAAGAGCTTTTGAAGAAAAAAGAAAAAGGGTAAGTCTACAGAATACCCTCACAAGACTTTGGATCACAAGACTTTGGATCAAATCATCGCTACACCAATGACATGATGCCGATGATTTATATGATCCTAACATGCCTAGATTAAAGGACACTGGTGATGAATTAGATGATGAAGGTATTTTCACAAATTCCAATGAAGGAGCTGATTTCACAAATTTGGATGCTGATATTGAAGTTCCACAGACTCTTACATTGAGAATTCATAAAAATCATCCCTCTGGTCAAATCATTGGACCTTCTACTTCTGGAGTGCTCACAAGAACCAAGGCTAAAGGCTTCTCTAAGCCACATAATGCTTTAAATAACTTTGTGTATAAACAAAACAGGATGAATCATAAGAATCAACAAACATATTTATTCACTTGTTTTATCTCTCAAGAAGAACCCAAGAATGTAGCTCAAGCATTAACTAAGGAGAGTTGGGTTGAAGCCATGCAAGAAGAACTTCTTCAATTCAAACTTCAAGAAGTTTGGGTACTATGTGATCTACCAGATGGAAAGAAAGTCATTGGTACAAGATGGGTTTTCAGAGTAAAGAGAGATGAAAGAGGGAATGTCATCAAGAAAGTCATTGGTACAATGTGATCTGCAGACAAGAAGAAGGAGTAGATTATGATGAAGTGTTTGCTCCTGTAGCAAGGATTGAAGCCATTTGAATATTTCTTGCTTTTTCATCGTATATGGGTTTTCTTGTTTATCAAATGGATGTCAAAAGTGCCTTTCTTTATGGTACTATTACAGAGGAGGTTTATGTCAAACAACCTCCTGGTTTTGAGGATCCTACACATCCAAACAAAGTCTACAAAGTTGTTAAGGCTCTTTATGGTCTTCATCAAGCACCTAGAGCTTGGTATGAAAGACTTTCCACTTTTTTATTGCAACATGGTTACAGGAGACGAGCAATTGATAAGACTTTTTTTATCAAGAGAGATAAGAAGGATATCATGCTGGTTCAAGTTTATGTAGATGATATCATCTTTGGAGCTACAAAACAGTCAATGGTGAAGGAGTTTGAGCGGTGATGCAACATGAATTTCGAGATGAGTTCGGTGAATTAACTTTCTTTTGGGGCTTCAAGTTAAACAATCAAAGGAGGAATCTTCATAAGTCAAGATAAGTATGTCTCGACATTATTAAGAAATTCAACTTGATGCTATGAAGCCGGTCACTACACCCATCAAATCTATCAACTCATTGGGCAAGGATGAAGATGGTCAACTGTTGAAGTCAAGTCGCATGATCTATGATTGGTTGTCTTATGTACTTAATCGCATCTAGGCACGATATCATGTTTCTTTGTCTGCTTATGTGCAAGATATCAAGTCTCACCTAAGGTCTCTTATTTGAATGCGGTTAAAGGATTTTTAGTTATTTGAAACAACAACCTAAGTTAGGGTTGTGGTATCCAAAGGATTCACCTTTTCACTTGGAAGCTTTTTCGGATAGTGATTATGCGGTGATAATTTTGATAGAAGATCAACCACCGGAGGATGCCGGTATCTTGGAAGAAGATTAGTATCATGGCAATGTAAAAGCAAACTATTGCGTAAACATCATCCATCAAGCGAATATGTTGTCTTTGAAAGTCTGTATGGACAAGTCTTGTGGATGCGAGAATCAACTTTTGGATTATGGGTTCAACTTCAAGAATACTCCTATCAACATTGATAATGAGAGTACAATTTGCATTGTGAAGAATCCAGTTTGTCACTCCAAAACCAAGCACGTTCAGATTAGGCATCACTTTATCAGAGATTGTTATAAGCATAAGCTCATTAATGTTTTCAAGGTTCACACAGATGATAATGTAGCTGATCTACTCACAAAAGGATTTGATGTTTCAAAATTCAATCACTTGGTGGTGAGTATTGGTATAATTAATTACTAAGCTACATTTAAAGGGAGGACTGATTAGTTAGTTAGACAGTCCTATGCATTGCTTGAGGGGAGGCAATCCAATGCCTATTTGAAGTTTTTGCCATTCTGAAGAAGAAAAGGAGAAAAGTACTGATTTTTGGTTATATGAAAGTACTGCTCTAAAAGTACTGCTTTGAAAGTAATGCACACGTGGAAAGCAATCGCTTGTCTTATCAACGATCGTTCCAACGGTCAAAAGATGGGTTAAAATTCAAATAACAAGAACTTTGTTATTATGGGTCGTGATTTTCAAATCTTACCTATAAATAACTACTCTCCGATTTTCCTCTCATCTTTATACTTATCAATATTTTCCATATTTCTCTCTCTTTCACATTTACTATTCATCGAACCACTTTCTTTTGTAAACATTAATCAATGGTGAATCGCAAAACCGTTACTAAACACAACATGGTGGAAAATTTAGATAAGACTAAAGCTAATGTCGCATTCCATGACATAATTAATTTCCTTACTGGATCAACAATCAATTATGCAATTTTGGTAGAACCGGATGTTATTGAGCCATGGATTCAATAGTTTTGGGCGACTGCTAGAACTCACATGGAAGATGATGAGTCATATATACAAAGCTAAGGTTCTTTGGAAAGATAGTGAAAGTTAGTGAAGCTTCAATTCGTGAAGATTTATTATTGGATGATGAAGAAGGAGCTATACGTTTTGACAAAGCGACTTCTTTGGGATACTTTAAGAGATATTGGGTATGAAGGGTCCTTAACTGAAACAACATTCAAGAAACCCTTGTTTAGTCCACATTGAAAGTACTTGGTACATGTATTACTTCATTGTATCAGTTCTAAGAGTACTTCATGGGAGCAATTTGGATCTAATATAACATCTGCTTTGGTGGGATTGGCTACAAATCTTCTCTTCAACTTTTCAAGACTCATTCTAGATGGTATGCTATCTCACATTTCTAATGGATCACAATGGTTAATGTATCCAAGATTTATTCAAGTTTTCTTGAATAAACAACTTCATGATGTACCAAAGCCTTCGAGCTTATTACCTGTTGTGGTACAACCTGCAAAAATATTCACCTTCATGGCTAGGAAGAGTGATAAGTTCTCTGGAAGGAACACTCCTTTGACTACTTCTATGATGGAGATTGTTCAGGCAGTTAGAGATGAGGCTGCTGCAAGTGAAGAAAGAGAAGGTACTGCATCAACTCAAGGTACTGCTTCTCAACATACCGCTTCTTCACAAGGTACTGCTTCACAAGAAGGTACTGCAGCTTCACCTACACCATCTCAACAAGATACTGAACATGCTAAGTCAGAACCAGAAATCAACCCACCATAATCTGGAGGAGATGCGGGAGATATACCTCCGAGGATTGGTTCGGATAATTATGTTTTGACAAGGAATTGGTCGATTGAAGAAAGCTCATCAAGCTCAAGTCGCACAATTAGTGAATTTGAACTCCAAGTTTAGAAGATTAAAGTCTTTTGTATGGCCTTTAGTTCAACATCATAGGTTGTGGGTCAAATCACAGAAGAGGTAAGGGAAGAAGTTTAAGAAGCCTTCAAAGGGCAAAACGGTTCAACAGCAGTCTTCATTCCAATTGGGGAGGAATCTGGAGCAAGATAATTTGAAAGAAGATGTTGAGTTTCATGCAGATAAAGAAGATGAACCTCAAAGTACTGAAGCACAAGTAAATATTGAAAGTACTGAGCCTGAAGGAACTGGAGTTCAAATTACTGGTGTAGAAAGTACTAATGATCATGGTGCTAGTGATCAAGGTACTGTTCTTCAAGGAACACATAGACAAGAGCTGATTACACCAAGGACTCTTAATTTTGAAGAAGAAGTTGGTCCTTCAACAGTCCTACAAGAAGAGGAAGCTGACACACCCAAGGTAGATCATACTGCAAGTGATGATGAGACAGTTGCTCAAATATTGCAAAATCTATCAAGACCAAGAGGTGTTAGTATTCCAGGAGTTGCTGAAGAACAACCTCAAGCTTCTCAACCAGTGTTAGATCTTAAAGACAAAGGTAAAGGTAAATTGATTTAAACAAAGAAGAAGAAGCTCACTTTGGCTGAAATCAGAGCTATTGAAGTGGCTAAGAATGAAGAAGCTGCTAAGAAGTTTCAAGCCGAATATGATGCTGAGGTTGCTCTACCAGTGAAGGAACCTGAAGCTGTTATACCACAAAGACGACCTAGTAAAGCTAAGGAAAGAAATGCCATGATGGTTTATCTAAAGGTCAAGGATATACTGGGTTACATAAGCTGAATTATTTAGAGATGAAAGATTTATATAATGCTGTTAGAGAAGCATATCAGAAGGAAGTTGCTGGTATTATTCCTTTTAATGATGAAAAGAGTAATGAGGATGCTAGAAAAAGAAGCTTAAAAAGAAAAAGAACAACTGAAGCTGAACAGTCATCAAAGAAGATTGAGTTAAGATCTGATATAGTTGATGAGCTGAGATATTACATAAGAGTTGTCGACTTTGATCATCCTAAATCCAAAGATGCTGCAGTAAAGAAGTCCAAGATAACTACATTCGAAGTAGTAGAATCAAATAATGGAAACTATCTGATGTTCCATAGGGAGGATGAAAGTTTTAGAGTGTTCAATTTGCTATGGGATATAATGCACATAATAGATAGAGCATATCTGTTTCAACTATATCAATTAGTGCAAGAATACTTTGAACATATTCCATCAACTAGAGTTGGCTTAGTATTGCTAGGAGATCTGACAACTATCTGGGAAACTGAGGAGACAAGCAGTGAAGAAATCTGGCTAAATCAAGAAAATTGGGAGATCACAAGCTGGAGATTCTTTGAAGAATCAGAAGTGCATGCTTTGGAATTGGAAAATGGAACTATGATCCATATGTTAGCTGAAAGAAGATATCCTTTGACTAGTGATCTTATGAGAAGGATGCTGGATCATGGAATGGAAGTTGAAGAAGAGAATGAAACAGCCCTAATGGTTATTGAATTGTATATCAGATGGACAACTGCTGATGATGAAGCATAAGTACTGGTATGATGTTTACTTGTATAAAGTTTTGAAAAATAAGTACTTTATTCAAAGTATCATAACAAACAAGATACTTTAACCAAAGTATCTTGCTGCGAGATAAAACCAAGAAATGATTTTAAAAGAAAACTTTTGTTGAGTGAAAAATATTTTGAAACAAAGGTTAAAAGCAACAAATGGTTTTTGAGATGGTTACAACAAAAGGTTATTAGTCCACCATGTTTAACATAAGGACTGGCTAATCCATGAGCAAATGGCTCTGGTAAAGGTATCTCAAATCCGTTAATAGTTAACAACTTGCTAATAAGTTGTATGGTAATCAACTCACCATATCTGAAATAATGAAGAGTTGGCTAGCCCATAAGAAAAATGGCTTGTAGTAAAGGCTGTGGAAAAACCATTTATATGGTAATTAGTTCACCATGGTTGCAAGAACTAACTAGTCCAAAAGGGTACGACTTTTGGTAAAGGCAAAACAAATCCGTTGATAGCTGATGATTTGCTAAAAATCACATGGTTATCAATGTACCATGGTTTTACACACCTAAACATTGGCTACTCCAGAGTTAATGGCTTTGGTAAAGAGACATTAAAATCCATTAAAATTTCAATGATTCACCTCTCACAGGAGTTTACACACCTGGGTGATGAGAATAGACTGAAACTTAATGAACTGATGTACAAATTGTCATATGTTGCTGAAAAGATGGAGATTGCTGATTGTTGCTGTAAAAGAATGTTTCTAAAGACTACTTTGATGATAATACAAGCACAGTGAGTACAAAGACAAAATTTGAAGAAAAAGACACAATCTTTCCTTGAAGACAAAGATATTAAAGATGAATATACAAAGGAACTTGAAATCAAGAAAGTAGAATTCAAGTTAGGGGAGGATTGTTGGGATATAAAGTACTGAAGAAGTCAAAGTGCTAAAGAGTCAAAGTAATGCTAAAGAAGAAAGTCAAAGTACTGCTCAACATCAAAGTATTGCAAAGCTAAAAGAACTGTTACATCGTTTATGGAAAGCTTTGTTATTCTAGAATATTCTTAGTTTAGATTACTTGTCGTACAAGAATTAGAGATGTAAACCGACTAGGGTAATCCTTATGCCTACAAAAGGACCCCTAGATTGGCATAAGAGATATATGTTTTAGAGTTTAAAAGTACGAATTCATATGCAGTATTAGAGTTATTAGAGAATCTGTATAACAAGCAGGTTCTAAGTATTAATAAAATCGTTGAAGTTAAAGATAATTCTTCTTAGCTTTATTGAAGTAAATTCCGCATACTTAATAGAGTTAATTCAGTGTTTCATTGTTAGTAACTTAGGATTTATCCGAGGTTGCTAAGCCCTTACAAGCAACATAAGTTAGTTTGGTTAGAGTATATCGATCCAACAACGTTCCTGAGCAGCATGATTGGAGCTCCAATTTTTAAGTGAAGAGTGTTTGGCGGTAAACCTGGGAATTTGAAAGTATTTAGGTATTCTGGTGGATACAACATTTCAGTTGCAGCAACATCTTTTCCAAGTGGTATTGCTTCGTCGGTAGTTATGTACGTTGTAGTGTCGCCTCTGACCATTGATAATACCTTTTGGTTTATAATATCTGCTGTTTCATTTTTGGGAAAAACAATAGCTTTCTCTTGTAACAGGTGTGTCGTTGGCTTTTTTAATGTTTTATTGTCGTAGATGAAATCGATCAGCGTTTGTATTCCATCTTCATAATTTGGGATTAGTTATTGAGGAGGAATTGTCACCCATGCATCATCTTGTGTATTACTTTCATCAGGTTCTCTAATTTTCCCATTACCTATATCGAGTAACCATGAAGAGAATTGATGAACTTCTTTTTTCTGGTTTTCGTTCAGGTGATTTTGCAGCAACCTCATGTTTCTTTTATGCTTGAATACTTTGAATTATGGCCAGAGGTATGATTCAGCTATCGATGAGTTGATAATTTCTGTTCTCGAACATTTTTTTTACGGGAAGTATTTGCCTGAAGTCACCACCCGACATGATTGTTTTGCCGCCAAATGGTTTGTCTGAATTGTTGAGTATATCTGTAAGTGTTCTATCTAGCATCTCAAAACAACGTCGGTCATTCATTGGTGCCTCATCCCATACTATTAACACATATTCATTTAGGAGCTTTTCCATCATTGTGTTCTTTTTTATGTTGCAGATTGATTCATCAGTTAATTCTAATGGCAATTCAAATCTTGAATGAGATGTTCTTCCATATGGGAGCAACAAAGATGCGATACCTGATGATGCAAAAGCAAGCATAATTTTCCCATCTGAACGTAAGGTATTAGTTATTGTTTTCCATAAAAAAGTTTTACCTGTTCCGCCATGTCCATAAACAAATACCAATTCTTGTTGGTTGTTGTTTGATGCAGATAGAATGAGATTGTAAATCCTTTTTGTTCTTCATTGAGCTTGCATACAGATACAGCAACATCTTCTTTTAATTATGGACGCTTGTAATTTTTCTCTTCCATCAAAAGCCTGTTTTGAAGGTCGGTGAGTAAATGTGTTGGAGGCAATGAGTAACCATAATCTTGCATTGATTTTGAACATCCGTTGAGTATGAATTCTATTTCATACATAATGTATTCTTTTAGCTCCGGTTCATTAACGTGTAGGTTTGCTGGAATATCGTCTGCCATGGTGCGCCAGTGTTTTTCCCACAAATGCACTGGATCTGCAACTTTATAATACATTAGAATATGAGCAAACAATGTATGAATTTATGAAGCAGACGTTGACAACGATGCTTCTTCCAGGGCTATATCCCATTCTTTGTCGTCTTCTAGTAGGCCTAAGGCTTGACACGCTGCACGATAGGTTTGGAAAACCTGATTATTGATAAGGTTTTAAAAGGTACCATTTTGAGGGGTCGTTTAAGTCCTTATTTGATCACTTTTGTATCCGTTATTGCTTAATATCGTTCCTTTTCACTTTTTAGGTCTCGTGAAGACAAAATCTTTGGAATGGCACTTATTTGGACGAAAAGGCGAATATATGAAGAAAATGGCCAAAGTCGAAATCGAGGCACTCACGATTCTTTGAAGTTATAAAGCGACGGCGTCAAAAGTGCTATTGGCGGCCGTCCCAAAATTATTGTGACGATCCAGTACCCAAAACTCGTATTTTCAAGTGACGACGTCTAGTTGTGAAAAGAGTAGGCCGTCGCTACACGCACGGCCTAGATGCAATCCAGACGATGTCGAAGTCGAAGAGGACGGCGTCACGGACATAAGGTGACGCCGTCGCAAGGTTAACGTGGCCAAGACGAAACCCTAATGGCGGTGACACACGGCGCCACGAAACATAAGGTGACGCCGTCGCAATTGTAATCTTATATATAGAATCCGAATTTTTCGGTCTTTGTGTGGAGAGTCTTTGGAGTAAAACCTAAAACCGAACCTAAGGTGTCTTGTACAAGATTTTAGGGTTTTAAACCCTATCTTACATCAAGATAAGTCTTTACTTCATTAATTCAATTATGTCTTTGATTATTTGTGTGTATGCTTGCATGTTCTCCATGTCCGGCTAATTTATTTGTGTGTTTGCTTAGGAAGTATGAAACTTAATTATTGAATATTGATTGGTTGTTTCTTATCTTAGTTGATTAATGATCTAGTAATGCGATAGGTCATTCGTTGTGTACTTAATGCTTGATTCATCTTTGTGAACCTTAGAATATAATTACCTGAGTAATTGTAGGCTAAACCATCCAAAGAGCGCCTTAGAGTAGGAGTTTATAAATCCTAGTGGGTTTGTAGACAAGACCATTTGGTAAGTTCAAAGAGTTAGGGAGAAACGCATACCCTACAACTTAGACTCACAACGCAACTAGGAATAAGACGTGACACTCAACCATCAATAGGAGATAATTAAGGAGTAATACAACTTAAGTAAACACATCTTTAAACTATCATACGAGCACACATTAATTAGACATAGACTCCCACAACCTTAGTTTAGATAATTAGATAATAGTAGAGTAATCGGTGAAATACCAACCCCAAATCCAATACCCGAGATTCGTACCTTTCCATTTTCATAAAACATAAAAGATAAAAATAATCTTCCTCAACCTTAACCTTAGCGTAGTAACTCCTTACTAGCATTCCTATTCCCCAGAGAACGATATCAATACCCGTGGCTTACCCTAATTACTACACTACAACGATTAGGTTCTTGCGCTAGGGTGTTATAAAACTTGCTCGAAGAAAAGGAAGTTACCTTGACCCCGAACGACGCGTGTAGCGTTATCAAGTTTTTGGCGCATTGCCGGGAATAGAATAGCTAGTTAGTAGTCCACCTCGTTTAGGTTTCTTTGCTTGATTCCTATCAAGTAAACTTTTTTCTCATTTTTTAGCTTTCTCTTAGTCTATCTCCCTTCTTCGTGACTTTTGTTCGTAACACCATCACTTTTCATCATGGAAGGTGATAACCCACTACCATTCATCAACCCACCACCAAATGACCCGCCAAGAGCCCGTACTCTTGGTGAATACTCAAGACCAAGCCACCTAGGCTATAGGAACACCATTGAGCTTCCCGACCAAGCCCAAACTACGGCCCTGCGATCCGACACCATCCGGTTGGTGCAAAGCGGATGTGCATTCCATGGACTTCGTTCGAAGATCCAAATCGACATCCGAGGATTTCCTCAAAATCGTCGATTCCATCGACCTAGATGCTACTACTCGGGAGACCAGCGCTGCGTCTCTTCCAATTCTCTACGGGACCAAGCTAGTAATTGGCTTGAGCGACTTCCCCGGCTCCATCTCAAGTTGGGATGATCTTACCTCTCGCTTCCTTGCTCAATTTTTCCCACCGGGAGAAACACTAAGCTTAGGAATGACATCTTGATATTCCAACAACGTCAAGGTGAATCTCTCTGAAGCATGGACCCGATTCAAGGACTTACTTCATAAAGTCCCTCATCACGGCATTGATCTTTGGCTCCAAGTCCAAATCTTTTATGATCATGTCAAATTCCCCACTAAGCGATCCATTGACCAAGCGGCGGTGGAAAACTTAGTGATCTCACCGCAGAAGAATCATGGGAAATAATAGAGGACCTCGCCTCTATGACAACGAAAGTTGGATGACCCCGTGAGCTGCCCAAAACCGTCAAGGCAATTTCCTTGCCTCCTTCCGACCGTAGGATGATCGAACTTGAAGATCAAGTTAGATTCCTCATGAGTTCCTACAAAATCCTAAGTCCTCACGACAAGTGAATCAAATCACTCTACCTTGTGAGTTATGCGGTGGTCCCCATGACACTCGTGATTGCACAAGGCTCTCCGAACAAGCTTTGCGGACTACGCCCATACGCATACCGACGGAGCGGGAGAGAAGTGGTACACTTTCAAACCCGAACAAAACAACTTAGGAAACTCATACAACCCTCATGGAGAAATCACCCTAACCTTAAGTGGAACCAAAACTCAAGCACACCCCAAAGCTCATCTAGTTCGCCTACTAGGTTCAATTCTTCTAATACCGGTAACCCCACTAATCTTGAGGCAATTGCATCTAGATTTTTGTCATCCCAAGAAACTCGATTGAATAAGCTTGAAGCCGATTTTAAGCAAAAACAAAGCGAGGTGACAACCAAGCTTGATGCCCTCTTAAAAGCCTTCAATGAGCGGGAAGTTGGAGCACTCCCAAGTGATACCATTAAGAACCCAAAAGTGAATTCGATTTCATCGACTTCATGTTCACCATGGGAGAGTGCACGTCCATGCCCCTCTCACCCAACGGTTCACTCGGTAAACGCTATCAAAAAGGGTTCCAAGCCATCCAAAAGGTACCAAGGCCCGGCACCCTTGGTAGAGCCTACTCTTAAGAAACCCGTTAGCCAAGAATCCAACCCTAGTTTAGAGGAGGAGTACAAGGAACTCCATCAAGAAAAACCGATTCTTGAAGTCTTAGCTCATGCACCTTACTATAATGCTTTAAAAGAAAAATATGAGTTAGAACTTAGGCTTGGAAAACATAAGTCCGCTTTTGTGCGAAACAACTTACCTAATAAGTTAGACGATCCCGGGCTATTCACTCTTCCGTGTAGACTTGGAACTTCCAAGCCACTCGATGCTCTAGCCGATTTAGGATCATGCATCAATCTTGTTCCATTGTCCCTCCATAGAAGCCTTAACTTAGGTAAAATTGAACCAACGGAAACCATCTTAGGTCTAGCGGACGGTAGTATAGCACGTCCGGTAGGAATAATAAAGGATATGGTAATACATGTAGGAGAATTAACTCTTTTGGCCGACTTTCATGTGCTTGACATGAATAAGGACCCGACGTGCCCATTACTAGTAGGAAGAGGATTTTTAGCTACCGCTAGTGCCATTATCGATTGTAAGATGTCCAAAATAGTGGTAGGAGAGGGGAGTGCTAGATCCGTTTACGATGTTAAAAAGCATACATACTACAAGGATGAGGAAATCCCACAAGAGATAGGGTTGGATAGAGAGCCTTCTAGATATGGACCTTGGATTGATAAGAACATCATAGGCCCCCAAAGACCTTTTTACCTAGATAAAGCCTTTGCTAGTGCATCAACTTTCCAAGAGCAAGAAATGGCTAGGGACATAGAAGTGAACCCGTTCGAGGACGCCTTAGTATTTAGGAAGATGACCGAGTTCCTAGGAAGCTTGCCCGTTAACCTTGTCATGAATAAGTGGATAGTTGAGAAATTCGAACACAAGTGGGATTGGAATAGACCGCCTAGTGATGGTAATGGAAGGTGGCACATTAGGATACAAATTTATGATCCCGATGGTGAGATGTTTGAAAAGGCATATTTAACCGAACGTACTACTAGGAACTTGAATGATAAGTTTGATCCTTACGACATTGTGGAGGATAGACTTACGTATATTGGTACGTAGGAGCACGACTATGAGTCTAGCTACAAGACTCTTAAATAAAGAAAAGCGCTTCGTGGGAGGCTGATGCGTGCCAAACAGCCAAGCTTTCTCACACAAGCCTGCCACTTGTGAATGGCAGACCGTAAGGAGCTTAAAACTGCCTAGGCACGAACTCAATGAAGATCTTAGGAGTATAGTGTTTCCCGGTCGTTATGTCCCAAATGAACATGCAATGGATTATCAAACGATAGTGATCGCGAGATTTGAACGGGAAAGGAGAATTTGGATTATTATAACTACAGGAAAAGCCAACAAATAACAACGGCTTAAATGCAAATTAAAGAAAGTTAAAAAGATAAAATTTATTAAATAAACGCTATCACTATAATTAAAATGATGTTTTTGTTTTAATGTTTTTACAAAACTGAAATTAAAAACTACGTGACGTACAAAATAAAAAGTGAAACTTACACAATATTAACCCTAAAAATATGAAAATGATATTTCTACAAACCTAATGATAAAAGAAAATATTTAGAAAAAGAAAGTTATTTTTATAACTATTTATCTAATTATTATTAATTAAAAATTATTTTTAACTAATTAATAATTACCTAAAATACAAGAAATTAGGAAATAAAACTAGAAAAATAAAATTATGAATTGGAAAAGTCTAAAATATCAAAATAGAATTTTCAAAACTATTTTTGTATTTTTCTGATTATTTTTCTATTTTCTAGGAATTAAAAATTATTAAAAAATAATTAAATTATCTAAAAATACAAATTTAACTAAGAAAAATTGGGAAAAATACTTTTTTGGCTTTTTATATTTATCTTAACTTAATAAAAATGAAAAATTATTTTTTTTGAACCTTTTCTTAATTTTTTGTATTAAATGCTATTTAAAAATGCTTAAAAACTAATTTAAATTAAGAAAAATAGCAAATCAACTCAGAAAAATCTGAAAATTTCAGGAAAAGTCTAAAATAAAATTAGGAATATAAGAAAAATGGAAAAACAGGTGCTTATGTGGAGGAATTTGAAACTGCTAACCAAGTGCTTATTGAAATAAGCACTAGAATAAGCAAAAGTGACACAACAAGCACCAACTGATTACAGAAGTTCTAATGTGCTAAAAGTACTGAAATGCAACCAATATCAACAAGCATAAACCACAGAATAACAAACTACAAAGATTTGATGCAATGAGCTTTAAGCTAGAAACAGATTTTGGGAACCTAGACTAGACCTGGGTGAGACCAAGTGTACCAAAAATCAGACCATGAGAAGCTCTTATGAGCCCTGTGCATAAGCTGCACAATCTGAGAAAAAAGCTCAGTGTATACTGACAGTGGAGCAGGGGACTTGGACCCAAAAGAAAAGCTTGTTTGGAGCTTAAACAAAATTCACAAAATTATACTAAAATAGATATAAGGAAATAGACCAGTAGGGCTTTTAAAAACAACAAGTTTCACTAGAAAAGACCTAGAAATGAGCTCTTGAAAAATCCCTCTAGATGGGCTCAAATATGCTTTTGTGCATTTTGACTTTTTGAGCAAACATGAAATGTTGACTATTTCCAACTTTGATTCAATTTTTTTGAACTGAAAATGATGTTAGGTGATTAAATTAAGACTCTGCAAGCTTGGTTGATGACTTTTGAACACAAAACCAGTAATTAGATTTTCAAAAATCCAACAGTGGACAAATTATGACGGTTGGAAGATGTTTTGACTTTGATCCTGCGGTGCTCAAAACTTTGTGATGTATGAGCTTAATTATGCTACACAAACATGATCCAACAAGAAGCAAGCACTGAACAAACCTATGAGACAGTTTAAGCTAAAAACCAAACACCCCTTTATTAACTGATTAAGAACCAAAACTGATCTAAACTCTAAGTTAACCCATGATACTGATCCAAACAAGTTCAAATACTATAAATACAACTATTTAAAGAGATTAAAACTAGTTATAGCCACAAGGACAGATCATGCATATGAAACTTAAAAAATGACTTACAAGTGGTCCTAAGCCACTATGGCTTGAAAACAGTAACCAAAGGATCTCTAACCTATTTATTTCAACCCACTAGACCTAAATCAACCCATATCCAGCTCTGCTTCACCCATTGACCAAATCTGCATCACTTTTGCACCTGTTTGACTTCTGTTGACCAAGAATCAAAATGAATGCAAACTTGAATTTGAGCTTGTAAAAAGTTGTAATAGTCTCACATAAACCTGTTTGAGCTTAAAATTTAGCTAATAAAAGCTTGTAAATAAGACTTTGACATGGAAACTTTCAACAGTAGACATTAATGGTGAATTGTGAACATAAACTGATTTTGATGCTTGAAATTAATTGCAATACACTTGAACACTTAAGTTTAATACAATTTAACAAAATAATACAAGTCTTACATCGAATTGGCAACTTAACATAAAACGACATAAGAAAGAAAATAAAAACTAGTAGACTCCTCTTTTTGCTCCATTTGCTTTCTTTTTATATCCAAAGATCTTCTCTCACTTCGATGAAATCCCACCAATCCTAGCCATTGGATGGCTTAAAATCAATCTCGCCATTTAAATGGATTTTGGCGCCATTTTTGGCTTTTGACAACTGGGGTTGAGTGAAAGGGGGGAAGGTGCAATTAATGAACCTTGGATGTTAGTTGTGGAGTGAGGAACATATTTGAGTGGATGGAGGAGGGGGGAATGGGAGGTTCTGAGTTGCAGGTTAGCAGGTAGGAGGAGGACTTTTTTGGCGGGTGGGTGGTTTTTGACCAGAGTTTGACCCAAGTGGTAATAATAGAAGGGAGGTCAAAAGTGGATTGTGACAGGGGCCAAAATTAGGCAGGGGTCCAAAATTAATTTGACAAAGGATTAAATGACAAGGACCTTGGTGTAAAATCTGAAAATTGAGGGGCTTAAACTGCCAATTCATCAAACTTGTTCCAAGGGCTGAAAATGACAAGTTCCAAAATTACAAGGACCAAAGCAGACACTTTGCAATTTTTCAGGGGCCATTTCTGCCAATTTTCAAAGTTGAAGGACTAAACTTGTAATTTTCTCAAACTTTTTATATTTTTCACCAAAGGACTAAATTTGACAACTTTTGATTTTAAAAGGACCTTTGGTGACTTTACTTTTGAAATTATGTGCTCAGGGACTGCTTTTGACAACTTTTGAAACTTGGGGACTAAAGCGCAATTTTTGCAAATTTGATATGTTTTCATCCGATTTTGATATTTTTGCATTTAAAACACATAAAACACGATTTGTGATATTTTGATCATTTTGATGTGTTTCGAGTGTTTCGAGATGATTTTGCGTTTATTTTGTACAAAAATGATGAGTATTTACACACTCATCAATCCCCACATCGAGATATTGCTAGTCCCTAGCAATGATTTGAGAAAACATAATGGATTTTAATCTCTTTACCAAAAGCCATTACTCGGAGTAGCCAAATGTTTCAGTTCAAGTAAGAACCATGGTACACCGATAACCATATGATTTTGAGCAAACCACCGCCTTCCAACGGATTTGATTTGTCTTTACCGTAAGTCGTACCATACGGACTAGCCAACTCTTAGATAAATTATCAATATTATCTTGGTGAGTCGATTACCAATTATGGTTTTCCATCGCCTTTACCACAAGCCATAAACTTGCGGGCTAGCCAACTCTTCACTTTTAGGATATGGTGGTGAGAACCATACAATTTTGGGCAAATTGCAAGCCATATAAGCGGATTTGAGAAATCTTTACCAAGAGCCGTTTGCTCTGGATTAGCCAATCCTTTTGTCTTCTGAGACATGGCGGACTGATAACCAAGATGAGAAAGTGTAAAACACTTACTCCAAAAAACATTTTGGCCAAAAACGGGGGAATTGGTATAATTATATGATAAAATTCGTGAGAATTCCTGCCCACACTGAGATATTTATAGTCCCTAGCAATGATTTGAGAAAACATAATGGATTTTAATCTCTTTACCAAAAGCCATTACTTCTGGAGTAGCCAAATGTTTCAGTTCAAGTAAGAACCATGGTACACCGATAACCATGTGATTTTGAGCAAACCACCGACTTCCAACGGATTTGATTTGTCTTTACCGAAGCCGTACCCATACGGACTAGCCAAATCTTAGATAAATTATCAATATTATCTTTGGTGAGTCGATTACCAATTATGGTTTTTCCATCGCCTTTACCACAAGCCATAAACTTGCGGGCTAGCCAACTCTTCACTTTTAGGATATGGTGGTGAGAACCATACAATTTTGGGCAAATTGCAAGCCATATAAACGGATTTGA
This sequence comes from Chrysanthemum lavandulifolium, assembly GCA_022545495.1. NCBI lineage: Eukaryota > Viridiplantae > Streptophyta > Magnoliopsida > Asterales > Asteraceae > Chrysanthemum > Chrysanthemum lavandulifolium. Next base: position 275,542,175 of record CM040243.1, read on the forward strand.
GAAATCTTTACCAAGAGCCGTTTGCTCTGGATTAGCTAATCCTTTTGTCTTCTGAGACATGGCGGATCGATAACCAAGATGAGAAAGTGTAAAACACTTACTCCAAAAAATTTTGGCCAAAACGGGAATTGGTATAATTATATGATAAAATTCATGAGAATTCCCCCACACTTAGAAATGAATATTGCCCTCAATATTCAAAGTACCGTGGTTATGCGAAACAAAGAACGTAAAGGGAAATACTATGGCCATTATTTAGAAAGAAGATTTTTTTTTTTTTTTTTTTTTTTTTTAAGAAACTTATATATATAACACGTGGGGCATCACCCCACACTTAGGTGGTAGAAAGGGTAAGAAGCGAAATATGGGTGAAAACCCATATGGTGTGTCTCTTGTTTTTGATTACCGAGTCGCTAGCTTGACTCGACCCCGAATTCATTGGTTCATGGGGAAGCAAAGTGGAAGAAACAATCTCCATCGGACTTTCATTCAAGATGTTTGGACAAACATTTGAAGCACATGAAAGTTCCACACCGATGAGATATATTCCCGGCTTAAGATAATGGTACATGAAAATGCCGGGATCAAAGATAATGTCTTCATTCCCAAAGGAGTGAAGAACAGGAGAAGCCACGGGATAGGTGAAGAAGAGATAGAAAATCATGATAAACATCATGACTAACTCATCTTCATCTATAGGAGGATCCATAATTTCATTAATCTCATCAGTTAAGCTTGCTTGATCAAGACATATTATGAGAGTGTCTAGATCAAAGTAGAAATTATCATACTCCGGCGGAGATATGATATGAGTGAGTTCATCTGAGAACTCCATGAAGGTGAATGAATCATATTCAGAATTGATATGAGTGGGTTCACTGGCGAACTCCTCAAAAGTAAATGATTCATGATCGAGGAGAGAATTATGAGAAGTGGTACGCCACTAATCTTCTCTCCCATATTATCAAACAGAGGCTTTCATTTCGGATTAGAATCATCGGAAAGAATGTCACTACCCTTAATGGGGATAGGAGATGAAATAGGTTTCTCTTTGAAAGCCTCAATTTTAGAAATGAGAAGACCGACATTCAATAATGTTGCTCGAAGAGCTTCATCTTTGATTTCAGTGTCGATAACTTCATCATTCTCTTCTTCTAAGCTAACAAGCTCGGAAGGTGAATCTTCCACATAAATGATGTCTCCACAAGATAACGAATCATCATCGAATCGGAGAACATCTCAACATGATCATTTTGGAAGACAAGGGAGGAGGAATATCACACATGATCAAGAATTCTCGTGACTCTCTTGGGATTGGGACAAGGTCCTCAACACTAGACTTTATCAATTCGTCCGATTCGTTTCGAGAGCAGTGTCAAGATGCTCGTCCCCATAATAAGAGAGTGAGTGTGAATCTCGGGTGCGATAGCGATTGTTTGAGATGGAATCTCAACTGCAGGATATCAACCGATCGAGGAGTTGAGAAGTATTATCTCTAAAAGGATAAAACTCTCCTCGTCATCGTCATACTGAGCCGCCTTGAGAAATGGGAACGCTTTAGAGTCGCTTGCTCTAGGATTAATAATTTTCCCTAGATTTGCGAGCCTCTCGTTCTTCTCGCTCTTGACCGCAATTCTCCTATGGTCTTTTCACCACTCACTTGATTCTTAAAGTTACTAATCATATCATCAAGTGTTTTCATTGTGGTTTCAAAATCTTGGGAGATTTCTTGAGAGAACGGCTCGGTGGAGTTTGAACCGTATGGTCTTTGTGGAGGTTGGAAATTGTTAAACATGTAAGAGTCATGATTGTTACAAGGAATTGGGTTCCCTATTTGATAATCGAGTGAAATGGGGACCTCCACGAGACTCACAACAAGAAAACTGCTGAGTCAGGACCAGTGAATCATATGGATTTTGGTTATAACCAAAACTCGAGCATCACCGGAAAACTGTTCATAGATAAACGTGTTTCGGATTGACACTCAAATCCTTGGTGAGGACCTCCACAAAATTCAACAAGAAAGCTGTTGGTTATATGAAGATAAGTCGGAATTTGGGATGGGTAATTGGAAAAGTTTGAAGGGTCGTTAAATGAGTTCTGATTAGGATCATAATCAAATGAATTCCTCGAACCACAAAACAAATAACTCCCGTTATGAATATCATTACCACACTGTACACAAGTACACCAACGACAGGGTGAGCCAAAGAGAGGCTCACCACAACCGACACAAGGAATAAACGATTGCATTTGAAGGTCATGAGAAGGAATCGGTTTATTCAAAGAATCAACAAAACCAACATGGTGATCCGAATGACTATCAAGTCTCGAAGAACATTCAGAAAAATCCGGAGGTGGGACAAGTGGTGTGCTCGAGAGCTAGCAATTTCCACCACTTCCGTTATGGTCTCCGGTTACGGTTCTTGAGAAACGTGAAGATTAGGCAAGTCATTCTTGCTAGTCACCGGTGTTTGAACGGGTTCATCGTAATCAATTCTAATTCTCGACCTTTTTCATCGGCTTGAATTTGTTCGATTAGATTACGGGCTCTATCTTCAAAGAAAGTGTCCTCGTAATCCTCGATGGGTGCTTGGGGTAGCTCGACGTTTGAACCGGTTTGTCAAGATTAGAATGTATTTCGAGGTTGTGGCGGGTGGTGAAATAACTTTGAAAAGAATTTTTGATGGATAATTCGCATAATTGCAAAATTCGCTTGAACTAGGCCTTCCACACCGCTCACACACATTTGTGACGATGATGTTGACGAATGTCGACATAAGAATTAAAAATATAGAGGATTAAGAAGAGAATCAAATGGTTGAGAGGATACGAAGAATAGAATTTAACAAAAAAGGGTAAGAGAAATAGAATCAACGAATAAGAGGAATGAGAAGAATATTTTGTGTTTTTTGGATAAGAAAATATAAACATATACGATGGATGGTATGAACAAAGAGTGAATATCCAAATCACTAATCTGCTAAACGTAAGATAATCAAGACTGACTCCCAAGTGGCGCCAAAAATTTGATGCGTGCAAATGACCAAGCTTTTCACGCAAGCTCGCCACTTGTGAATGGCGGATCGTAAGGAGCTTAAACCGCCTAGGCACGAACTCAATGAAGATCCGAGGAGTATAGTGTTTCCAGTCGTTATGTCCGGTAATGTGCAATGGATTATCAAACGATATAGTGATCGCGAGATTTGAACAGGAAAAGAGAATTTGGATTATTATAACTACAGGAAAAGCCAACAAATAACAACGGCTTAAATGCAAATTAAAGAAAGTTAAAAAGATAAAATTTATTAAATAAACGCTATCACTATAATTAAAATGATGTTTTTGTTTTATTGTTTTTACAAAACTGAAATTAAAAACTACGTGACGTACAAAATAAAAAGTGAAACTTACACAATATTAACCCTAAAAATATGAAAATGATATTTCTACAAACCTAATGATAAAAGAAAATATTTAGAAAAATAAAGTTATTTTTATAACTATTTATCTAATTATTATTAATTAAAAATTATTTTTAACTAATTAATAATTACCTAAAATACAAGAAATTAGGAAATAAAGCTAGAAAAATAACATTATGAATTGGAAAAGTCTAAAATATCAAAATAGAATTTTCAAAACTATTTTTGTATTTTTCTGATTATTTTTCTATTTTCTAGGAATTAAAAATTATTAAAAACTAATTAAATTATCTAAAAATACAAATTTAACTAAGAAAAATTGGGAAAAATTCTTTTTTGGCTTTTTATATTTATCTTAACTTAATAAAAATGAAAAATTATTTTTTTTGACCCTTTTCTTAATTTTTTGTATTAAATGCTATTTAAAAATGCTTAAAAACTAATTTAAATTAAGAAAAATAGCAAATCAACTCAGAAAAATCTGAAAATTTCAGGAAAAGTCTAAAATAAAATTAGGAATATAAGAAAAATGGAAAAACAGGTGCTTATGTGGAGGAATTTGAAACTGCTAACCAAGTGCTTATTGAAATAAGCACTAGAATAAGCAAAAGTGACACAACAAGCACCAACTGATTACAGAAGTTCTAATGTGCTAAAAGTACTGAAATGCAAACAATATCAACAAGCATAAACCACAGAATAACAAACTACAAAGATTTGATGCAATGAGCTTTAAGCTAGAAACAGATTTTGGGTACCAACTTTAAGCACAAGCACAAGCTTATAAATAAGCTCAAACTGAAAACTACAACTTGGAACCTAGACTAGACCTGGGTGAGACCAAGTGTACCAAAAATCAGACCATGAGAAGCTCTTATGAGCCCTGTGCATAAGCTGCACAATCTGAGAAAAAAGCTCAGTGTATACTGACAGTGGAGCAAGGGACTTGGACCCAAAAGAAAAGCTTGTTTGGAGCTTAAACAAAATTCACAAAATTATACTAAAATAGATATAAGGAAATAGACCAGTAGGGCTTTTAAAAACAACAAGTTTCACTAGAAAAGACCTAGAAATAAGCTCTTAAAAAATCCCTCTAGATGGGCTCAAATCTGCTTTTGTGCATTTTGACTTTTTGAGCAAACATGAAATGTTGACTATTTCCAACTTTGATTCAATTTTTTTGAACTGAAAATGATGTTAGGTGATTAAATTAAGACTCTGCAAGCTTGGTTGATGACTTTTGAACACAAAACCAGTAATTAGATTTTCAAAAATCCAACAGTGGACAAATTATGACAGTTGGAAGATGTTTTTGACTTTGATCCTTTGCAGGCTCAAAACTTTGACAGGTATGAGCTTAATTATGCTACACAAACATGATCCAACAAGAAGCAAGCACTGAACAAACCTATGAGATAGTTTATGCTAAAAACCAAACACCCCTTTATTAACTGATTAAGAACCAAAACTGATCTAAACTCTAAGTTAACCCATGATACTGATCCAAACAAGTTCAAATACTATAAATACAACTATTTAAAGAGATTAAAACTAGTTATAGCCACAAGGACAGATCATGCATATGAAACTTAAAAAATGACTTACAAGTGGTCCTAAGCCACTATGGCTTGAAAACAGTAACCAAAGGATCTCTAACCTATTTATTTCAACCCATTAGACCTAAATCAACCCATATCCAGCTCTGCTTCACCCATTGACCAAATCTGCATCATTTTTGCACCTGTTTGACTTCTGTTGGCCAAGAATCAAAATGAATGCAAACTTGAATTTGAGCTTGTAAAAAGTTGTAATAGTCTCACATAAACCTGTTTGAGCTTAAAATTTAGCTAATAAAAGCTTGTAAATAAGACTTTGACATGGAAACTTTCAACAGTAGACATTAATGGTGAATTGTGAACATAAACTGATTTTGATGCTTGAAATTAATTGCAATACACTTGAACACTTAAGTTTAATACAATTTAACAAAATAATACAAGTCTTACACTGAATTGACAACTTAACATAAAAACGACATAAGAAAGAAAATAAAAAACTAGTAGACTCCTCTTTTTTTGCTCCATTTGCTTTCTTTTTTATATCCAAAGATCTTCTCTCTCACTTCTGATGAAATCCCACCAATCCTAGCCATTGGATGGCTTAAAATCAATCCTGGCCATTTAAACAGATTTTGGCGCCATTTTTGGCTTTTGACAACTGGGGTTGAGTGAGAGGGGGGAAGGTGCAATTAATGAACCTTGGATGTTAGTTGTGGAGTGGGGAACATATTTGAGTGGATGGAGGAGGGGGAATGGGAGGTTCTGAGTTGCAGGTTAGCAGGTAGGAGGAGGACTTTTTTGGCGGGTGGGTAGTTTTTGACCAGAGTTTGACCCAAGTGGTAATAATAGAAGGGAGGTCAAAAGTGGATTGTGACAGGGGCCAAAATTAGGCGGGGTCCAAAATTAATTTGACAAAGGATTTAATGACAAGGACCTTGGTGTAAAATCTGAAAATTGAGGGGCTTAAACTGCCAATTCATCAAACTTGTTCCAAGGGCTGAAAATGACAAGTTCCAAAAGTACAAGGACCAAAGCTGACACTTTGCAATTTTTCAGGGGCCATTTCTGCCAATTTTCAAAGTTGAAGGACTAAACTTGTAATTTTCTCAAACTTTTTATATTTTTCACCAAAGGACTAAATTTGACAACTTTTGATTTTAAAAGGACCTTTGGTGACTTTACTTTTGAAATTATGTGCTCGTGGGGTTGCTTTTTGACAACTTTTGAAACTTGGGGACTAAAGCGCAATTTTGCAAATTTGATATGTTTTCATCCGATTTTGATATTTTGCATTTAAAACACATAAAACACTGATTTGTGATATTTTGATCATTTTGATGTGTTTCTGAGTGTTTTCAGATGATTTTACAGTTTATTTTGTACAAAAATGATGAGTATTTACACACTCATCAGAGGCAACCCATGTTTAATTGTTTGCTTGTTAGTGTCTTATATCTTTTATTAATTGTTTATCCTCATGTTTAAATTTGTAAAAATGCTTTATTTTGTTTTTAACCTCGTCTTAATTGCATATAAAGGTATTTTACATAAGGGATAAGTGTAGGGAGGATTACACACGTTTTCAAAAGAAACGTAAACATGAGAATAACAATTAACTAAAAGATATATATGTTTGTTTGTTCGAGTCAAATGCTTGTATCGAGTCATAATGAATGTTTTGTAGAAATTTTTCCGATTCTAAAGATGTAAATTTTCCGAATTTTTCGAAAATCGCAGACCGCTTTTTGTCGGGATAACTTTGACGGCGTCAGATTGCAACTGACGGCGTCGGGAAGGAGTAAAACATCGATTACTTTTTCTCGTTTTCGAGCTATTTATAAATTTTGGAATTTTCCGGTCTTAATTTTCTTAGAAATTCAGTAAACATCCATTCCACAAGCATTATATCCTAGTTTAAATCGGGTCTTATATATATTATTACCGCCGATTTTACATAAAGGTTTCGTTTGTTTTCTTCAAGTGTGCGAGTTTAGTTTGTCAAGAAGAAGTTACATAAGATTGGAAGGAGCTTTTCACGCAATAATTCTTCTTGAAAAGAATTTAACCACCACTTTACACGGATCCTACCGAGCTAATCGGGGAGTATTAGTTTCTTTCGTTTTTAATTACCTTCTTTATCATAACTTTGATACTTTCGGGAACATTGGGGACAATGTTCGGTTTAAGTGTAGGGAGGAAAATAAAGCGGGAACTTTGAAACTATACTTATCCTTGATTGTTTGCTTTGTCCAATTGTGATTGTGTAATAAACCATGAGAAAATGTCGATTAGGGTAATTTTGGCACCAAATTTAAAATTTTCTATGACATATAAGAGTGGGCCATTAGTCTTAACAAAAGCGTCTCACGGATAGGAAGTTATATGACTAGCACAAAACCCTTTACCACCTAAATTCCACCAAAATGTGAGGATCGCCCTTAGATTAGTAAGGAATTAAAGCATTCATCTTCAATGCTTAGAGTGTGAACCGGTAGTATATTAGATTCTAGAACTTGTTTTGTGATGCATTCCGAGATCGCAAGTGAGGCTACACTTGTGTAGTTAGGAATAACTAAATGATAAGAGGCATTAGGATAAACCCTTGTTTGATACCTGTAATATAATTACTTCTTCCATATCGGTTGAGTAATTCACCCACACCCTTTGCGTTGTACTCATCTTTAGTACACGATACCCTAGTTAACCCTCGAGCCTATCCTTTTCGCGGTTCTCGTGATGTTTCGGTTTTTCCGAATATCAATGAAGAGCATTGTTTACACCCCACCCCCAAATATACACCCAAATCGCCTTAGCCTACCCCTTATGCACTCACTTTTAGTGCAAATGTTTGTTATCACCCTAAACCCTTAGTTCAATTATCTAGTTGCTTGCATAAGTTGCTAAGTCGAGTCATATCCTGTGTATACAGTTTTGGGATAATTGGGATTCATGGGAAAAGTTAAAGTTTATGAAATGACGGGAATGGAACGTTAAAAATTCAAATTCCCTTTGTTTGCATAATAATGTACCCCAAGTGTTTTGATCTTTTCAAATCGGGTCAAACTAGTGTTAGAGTAATAAAAACTCAAGTGTAGGGATGTGCCTATAAATCTCTAGTATTTTGATGTTATCATAGAGGATGGTAGAGTAAAAGGATATGAAAAAAAAAAAAAAAAAAAAAAAAAAAAAAATCGAAAAAAATAGAAAAAGAAAATAAAAAAAAATAGAGTGAAAAAAAAAAAAAAAAAAAAAAAAAAAAGGGCTACCATCCCGCATCTATCTTTTAAATTTATGTTTGTTTATTTCGATTATCTCAGAGTTTAGAGTGTCGAGTCTTGGCTTAGCAACGCCATTCTTCATATGCAGTTAACATAAACATTTTTGACTTACCACCACTAAAATAGCCTATCCCACCAAACCCTTATTTCCCTACCGTAAGCCTAACATTACAACCCTTTAAAAGACCTCTTTGATAGTCTTTCCTAGGTGCTTATGCCAAAGCGATGAAGGTTTGATCTATTCTCAAGCCTATGGTAATCTATGTACTAGGACCGGTTAATGAGTGTTTATCTTCCATTTCCTATTTTGTTATATTTCATATACACCCGAGAGATGTGAGTATCCAAACACCCCATGTGAGGTGCTAGTATGTAATTCCGTGCTTGTTATGACTTTTATGGGCTTATATGTGTTGTGGACCGTTTGAATTAATGCTACATGACCCTAACTTATAAATTAATTGGCTAAAAGCACATTTGCTTGAGGACAAGCAAATAACAAGTGTAGGGATATTTGATAAGGTTTTAAAAGGTACCATTTTGAGGGTCGTTTAAGTCCTTATTTGATCACTTTGTATCCGTTATTGCTTAATATCGTTCCTTTTCACTTTTTAGGTCTCGTGAAGGCAAAATCTTGGAATGGCACTTATTTGGACGAAAAGGCGAATATATGAAGAAAATGGCCAAAGTCGAAATCGAGGCACTCACGATTCTTTGAAGTTATAAGGCGACGGCGTCGGGTTCTATTGGCGACGCCGTCCCAAAATTATTGTGACGATCCGGTACCCAAAACTCGTATTTTCAAGTGACGACGTCTAGTTGTGAAAGAGTAGGCCGTCGCTACTCGGACGGCCTAGATGCAATCCGACGACGCCGAAGTCGAAGAGGACGGTGTCACGGATATAAGGTGACGCCGTCGCAAGGTTAACGTGGCCAAGACGAAACCCTAATGGCGGCGACACGATTGTAAGGTTTCTTGTACATAGAATCCGAATTTTTCAGGTGACGTCGTCGCAATTGTAATCTTATATATAGAATCCGAATTTTTCAGTCTTTGTGTGGAGAGTCTTTGGAGTAAAAACCTAAAACCGAACCTAAGGTTTCTTGTACAGTATTTTAGGGTTTTAAACCCTATCTTACATCAAGATAAGTCTTTACTACATTAATTCAATTATGTCTTTGATTATTTGTGTGTATGCTTGCATGTTCTCCATGTCCGGCTAATTTATTTGTGTATTTGCTTAGGAAGTATGAAACTTAATTATTGAATATTGATTGATTGTTTCTTATCTTAGTTGATTAATGATCTAGTAAGGCGATAGGTCATTCGTTGTGTACTTAATGCTTGATTCATCTTTGTGAACCTTAGAATATAATTACCTGAGTAATTGTAGGCTAAACCATCCAAAGAGCGCCTTAGAGTAGGATTTTATAATCCCTAGTGGGTTTGTAGACAAGACCCTTTGGTAAGTTCAAAGAGTTAGGGAGAAACGCATACCCTACAACTTAGACTCACAACGCAACTAGGAATAAGACGTGACACTCAACCATCAATAGGAGATAATTAAGGAGTAATACAACTTAAGTAAACACATCTTTAAACTATCATACGAGCACACATTAATTAGACATAGACTCCCACAACCTTAGTTTAGATAATTAGATAATAGTAGAGTAATCGGTAGAAATACCAACCCCCAACTCCAATACCGAGATTCGTACCTTTCCATTTTCATAAAACATAAAAGATAAAAATAATCTTCCTCAACCTTAACCTTAGCGTAGTAACTCCTTACTAGCATTCCTATTCCCCAGAGAACGATATCAATACCCGTGGCTTACCCTAATTACTACACTACAACGATTAGGTTCATCGCCTAGGGTGTTATAAAACTTGCTCGAAGAAAAGGAAGTTTCCTTGACCCCGAACGACGCGTGTAGCGTTATCAATTATTGACAGTGCGAACATCGACAAATGATTTGCAGCCTTTTTGGTGTGCTAGTAACATTCGGAAATAAAAAAGTTCACTTGCAGCTGGATGTACATATGCGAAACGGCCGATTGAATACCTGCTTTTATACTGTCTACGCCTCCATGTCTTGGATTTTTCATACCAAACATATTCAGAAGGAAAATCTAAATATGTTAGATGTTTTCCGTCGTCATGCAGCTGGTTGTATGTGAACCATTCTGTCAATTTCGTTAGTTTTCTGCCTTCATCTGCCATCACATTTCCTAAAGCCTCTTTGTCACGAAAAGTAATTGTTTGCAAATTTTGGAGGTGTACAGCCAGAATTTGCACCGCCGGTTCTCTATGATGTATAGGAAATTTAAGTATTCTCCAGCAAGCTTCATGTGGACAGATAAAACGACCGTCAATGAAAATTTTTATTTCATCAACCGGTATTTTAGGCACAGATGATGTTGTTCCTGGATGACCGATCGGTCTGGTAATTCGAGTTGCAATACGATCTGTGCCTTTAGAGATGTATTTAAAAAGATACTTTATGAGCATGCTCCATCCACAATATTCGACGTTTATGTGGGCGTGAAAGATGAGACAAAGAAGCCGATTATAAGGTACAACATAAGTGTTATCTAATTTGAACTCTCCTTTTGGTACATAGGCTGATGTGTTCCTTCTCTTATAATGTATGTGACCATGTTTATCAAAGTAAGTTGTTTGATTATATTTTTTTGGGAATTTTTTTTACAGGTACCATCTTCCATACATGGAGCAGACGGTTTAGCATTTCCACATGGGCCATGCATCATCAGGTATGCAACAACTCTGTAACCATCAGGATCTGGCATTTTATCAGGTAACTCTGCCGAAATGAACTTGTCAACTTCTTCTGCAGATTTTATCCTGTCTTTAGAGTCTATCCATAAGAGTGTGTGACAGTGTGGAAGGCCACGTTTCTGAAATTCAATTGTGTAAAGAGCTGTGAAGGAAAAAAATTATTTTAGAAATTCAGTTAATGATATCTGAATCTATAAATTTTTTTGTGTAAAAAAAATCTAAAATCATAGCATACCTCCTGTACAGCGTCCAAAAATCTTTTTTCGTTTCAGTATTTGTATAAAATCTTCGACCTTTTGCTCAAACACGCGAGCCACCACATCAGCTCTATCTGAGGGAGTAAGTCCTGGATATTTTTTCATGTGTCTTTTGATCTCTGGCCAGTTAATATTGCATGTAAATGTAATGAAAATTGTGGGTTTCCAAGAAAACGACATATGGCAAGGGCATCGAGGTAATGACTATACATGTATCTTGGTCCACCTGTAAAGCTTGATGGGAGAATAATCTTTTTCCCTATCTCAGCGCCGAAGTGGTCTCCTTGTGATATTGCATCACATATTCCTGCTAAACATTCACTTCTTATGTTATTTTTCTTAGACCGTATGAAATCAAGCCTGTCTTGCTCTAGTATACAATATATTGAAATATACTGCTGAAATAATCTACCACTTCTTAATATGTGACCATATTCGTCAAAGCGTTCATGTAGTTGGTACATGTACTACTCATTCATAGATAGTTTTTTCCTTTTCCTTCGTGCGTTGACACCTGTCAGTGTCATTTTTGTATTGTAGCCTGGTTGGCCATATACAAAGAGAAGAGGAAAGTGAAGAGACATGTATGAGCTATGAAGCTTGTTGATTCGCTTAGGGTGCCTGTCTCTATATTCTATGATGACGTCGTAGTCGGTTTTAGTATTTGAACCATTTTCAAATACTATTGCTCCAAGGGTGCCAGTGGAAGGAAGCGCGTATTCTTTTGCACCAACAACATTGTAAAGCTGGATTTTTAAATCAATTATGTTACCTTCATTGCATTTATCTCTGGCTGTTCTGAATATTTTTACCAACTCGTTGTGATTATCCAGGATTTCTATTAACCTCTGAACAATCTGAGGTTTTAGACTGCTGTTACTTTCACCACCAAAGGGTTTCATTCTATTTGTTACTTCATTTTTTGTATCGTAAATATAAAGTTGGAGAAATCTTGGGTCATCATTATTGATGGGCAATAATGTGCCTATCCAATGGTATATTTGGCTTGAAATCTTGAAAACATATGGCCCTCTTCCATCGTTTATTGATTCATCTATTTGTGCACCAAAAGATGTCATGCTAAACATCTGGTTATACGCGCGTATATTATCCAAAAAGTGCTTATCGTTGAGTAGTTCCTTGAAAGACTGTGGGGGTTCTAATTGTTTAGGAACATATACTTGTCCTCCCCCAAAACACCGATGGTATCTGACTTTGGTGTGTGAAGTATTTCCTTTTAATCTTTATTCATACCAAAATGCCGCATCATAATATTGACATCTCTGGTCACAGTCTCCTAAATCAATGTATAAGTTGGATACATCTGTGTTGCCAAAGTAAGTAAACTATTAATATTTTTTGCCTGGTAGTTTTTTAACATAGAAAATGTAGATAAATATTCTTGTAAAGAATCGATATTACCTTCAGTATAAGGTATAACGGTGTTATGGCTTGTTGATTTTAATACCGTTTGAGTGTCTAAAACATCATATGCTCTGACTTTTTTTTTTATTGCCTGGTAAGTTGACAAAGACTTACACCACATTGGTAAAAATATTTAATGAAACAATTTTTTGTACTATAAAATGGTGCATCTGGAAAGTTCACCTGTACATGTTGATGCGCCACTGTTGTTGCATATATCTGCGTACTTCCTTTTACGATGCATTGGTGTATGATCTGTTGAAACTTTTGATGTGTTTTTTTTCCTTTTCCTCACACTGGTATGAGTACAACTGATGTTTTCATGGTAGCTAGTATTTCCTTTATCGTTATCTGGTACACCTGTTATTCATTCATTGTCAATGTTAGCCAATAACAATGTAATAACGGAAATAATATATGTGGAAACTTTACCTTCGTTTGCGGCTGCGATAGTGTTGTTACATGTATGTGCATACTTCCTTTTATGATGCATTGATGTATGATCTGCTGAAACTTTTGACGTGTTTTTTTTTCCTTTTCCTCACACTGGTATCGGTAGGACTAATGTTTTCATGGTAGGTAGTATCTCCTTTTTTGTTATCTGATGCACCTGTTATTCATTCGGTGTAACTATTAGGCAAGAATAATGTGATAACGGAAATAGTATATGTCTAAAATTGACTGCAGTATTTTGTAGGCTGTAAAGTAGATATTATCTTACCATCGTTAGTAGTAGGACTTTGTAATTCTGTTTGGCTTGTATTTGCAGCTATCCATTTTGCAAAAACACTTTTTCCTGTACCATGCATATATAGTTCGCAATGTCCCATAATTTGGTCACTTGTTGTGGAGTAATCTATAATATGTGGAGGAACAGAAGAGGTATGTACATCCATTTCGGCAAGACCTGTAGTCAAATGGAAAATCATTTATATATTAGATAATTAATAATGTTATATATGAATTACCATAGTTCTAATAAGAAATAAGTAATATTACCTTTATCTATTAAGTTTTTGTTGTTGTTGTTAGATTCTAGTAGGTGTAGGATCATAACTATTATTGTGTTGATGATTCGGGTGGTCTTGGATGAAGGAAATACATGTTAGCCATTTAGAGAGAGAAAGATAAAGAGATGGGTGTTCTTGCTAGAGACTTGCTTTGTAAATTATCAAATGTTAGATTGAGAAGCACCACCCCTTCCATGGATGGAAGGGGTATTTATAGTTACAATGAATACGTCCTCCCTGTCGGATGTGGATCGTGCATACGATGGGTAAAGACCGTCCTTCCTCCACGGTGTTACACTAAACTAATCTATGCTAAAACTAACTAATAAACTACAAAATAACGTAAATAACGACATGTCTACGAGCTAACATATGCTAAACCATAATTGGGGTGACCAACTCTTTAACATGGAATTTCCAATTCCTAACAATCTCCCCCTAAGGGAGGTCACCCCATGAAATACATTTTGCATCCTAGCATTCTATCTCTGTCTTTAGTTCTGAGCTCGTAGACTTCAATTCTTCAATGTCCGCATTCTTTGTGCTTTTGTAGCGATTCTTCAAAGTCCGATTATTTTGTACTTTTAGTGGAGGTCTTTGAACTGATCCACATCATTGATGATCTTCAAGCTTTCTTTGAGATCATCAGCCACAGTAAATCTCTGGATCACCCTTTATTGTGTTGCCATCATGTGAAGTCGTGACTTTCGGACCGACATGCTCACACTTTTGGATCATGACATCTTTCCATCGAGTAGCGGAAGCTTTCTTCGGTTCAAGATATTTGCGGCGCAAGCGAAGCATAGTATATAAAATATCCGAGACACGTTACGTAGATATGCACAAGTCATGATTTCTTCAATTAAGTGTGGATCTTTGTCAAGATGGGGCTTTGGATTGACTCCTCAATTATGATCACCGCAACCGTCCAAATGTACCGCAAACAACAGTTAGCAATAAAACACACGGAAGTGTCTTTGATCACTTCGTTGAATTGAGGTACACGGCCCACGGTTACCCGTTGATCGATACAAATCGCTTCGTGATCAAGTAGGATTCCTAAGAATCTCCTTGACAGGTTTCGCAATGCTCTAGTCGTTCTCAAACCGAACGTCTCAAAGAAGACAACACGGAGTGAGTGAACCAGCGAATTGAGATTCACTGATTGATGAAAAATTGATTTGAAAAACAATCGCATATTGCTTAGAAGAAAGATTTTTGCAATACGATGAAGGTTTTATGAGAAAGATCAATTTTCAATCAAAATACCTTTTGTATTTGAAAAGAGTACACATTCGATGTGCTAGAGAAAAGAAGAAATTTGCACATGAACGGTTTTTCCAAAAGTATTTTTTCAATCAGAGATACTTTTTGAATTTGAAATATGAATACACATTCGATGTGCTAGAGAAAAAGAAGATTTTCACATTGAACGGTTTTTCCAAAAGTTGATTCAAGAATGAATCGCCCCATCGTTTCTATCCAGTTGTCACAAGCTTGATCTTTAGAAAAGATCTCACATGTCACCCACCAAGAGCTTGTTTGATGTTGGCTCTAGAAGGATTTCCATCTTCATCGTGAATACTTACATATCACTTTCGGATGTTACGCAATACCACAAGGATAATGCATAGGACTCTTAATATATTCTTACTTTCCACATTGTGTGAAACAACAAGTCTTCATTAATTTAGTGTCCTAATGAGATATTGTGGATAATCTCTTGGCTCTAGACTCAATAGTGCACATTTGGTTCCTATGACGGAGACTAGGGAGAGGGTCTCCTTCTTTTTTTTTGGGTAAAGGGGAGTAATCCTGCACCCTGGTAAATATATTAACCAAATAACTCCTTCTTCAATATCAACCATCTCTAAGAGAAAGTCGATAGATTATTTAGGTTCCCCGTGAGAATGAAACAAGCCCTTTTAAGAGGAACTTGAGTAGCTTGGGAAGTTTAGTGCAGTGCGTCACTGGGTCCATGACGTCTTGTCTTCAATACCAGTGTTACCTTAGTAACCACCAGTAGCATATGTATTGAACACGTTCACGCCCTAAGGTTGAATTATTAGAGGGCTATTTCTTTTCACCCTTTTCACATTCATATCTTTTCATTCTTCAACCCCTTGATTGCTTACCGAGACTTCATTACTAGAACCTTGTTGGGTTTATTCCGGTTCTAGCTCTATCTCGATCCGCACTCTTCCCATATTATCATTTTCTCCTTTTTTTTATCATACCTAAGGACTTCTACACTATCTAGTGGATTGTCCTCGGTAGATCCCTCCGACTCTGGCGGGATCATGGGAACTAATACCCAACCTCACCAACCTTATAACTCCATACATAAAGTAAAATGGTCGGTCTTTTGGTACAATTCATTCTTCCGTGAAACCAATTGAAAAATCATTTGAAAATCAATCAAGGTACTTGTGATACGAGATCAAAGCATTTTGTACCTTAATAGTTTTGATCATTTAGAAAACATCCCCCTCAACATGTGCATATGATTTAGAAATTGTTTAGCACATGGAGGCAAGAGGACTTTGAAATATTTTCTTTGATCACAATTTTCATAGAAAAAGCCATTTGATTTTCTTGGTAAATTCTCCCCCTCAATATGTGCGTAGGATATTTGAAATCATTTTATCACATAGAGGAAAGAGTTCTTTTGAAGCACAATTACGATCACACAAGCCATTAAGAAACCATTCGCTCCCCCTCAATATGTGCATCAATATATGAAAGAGTTTAGCACATATTAGAGAGAGCTAGCACATTGAATCAAATGATTACCTTTTATCAAATTTCATATTAAATCACAAATTCTCCCCCGATCAAAAATATCAAACCCTTTGTGACTTTGGATCTCAAGTGATTTAATAAGGTTTAGAAAAAATGGGAGAAAATGCTTTGATTTAAATACTCTTCTGGTTTTTGGATAAATGCTCCCCCTCAACATGTGCATTATGTATATTGAAATCGTTTGGCACATGGAGGCAGGAGTGCCTTTAAAGGACTAAAATCAATTCCATTTTAACAGATAAGAGATTTAAATCACGATCTCTCCTTCGATCAAAAATTTCAAACCATTTGAGATTTGTGATCCCAAGAGATTAAAATCATTTAGAGAATTTTGGGGAAAGACGTGGCAAGATTTGATTTTGAAAAATGACAGATAAGGACCATTTTAAGACATTAAAGATTGTTAGTGTCAGGGATGATTTTTTTAAGAGATCTTTAGTAAAATAAAACAATTTCACAATCAAACAAGAACAGAAAAAATTTCATTTTGTAAGATCTTTGAGTTTTAAAGAAAATCATACCATGACATAACATTAAATATTTAGATCACCACTTTATGTTGTACAGACCGGACTTTTTATGAAGAAATATCGTTTGAAAATATTATGTTTTAAATCACTCTCCCCCTCAATCGATGACCGTAGTCGATGATTGAGTGACTTAAGTTTTGATAAATTGAAGTCCGGTGATTTTCAAAATTAAGTGCAATTAATTTTCAAGACAATTTTTTCCATTTTCAAAACAATTTAATCAAATTATTTCAAAATTGTTTAAAAATGATATCCTGCACAAAGATACGTTAGGTGGTTGAGAAGCTTCGTTGTTCTTTGTAGGGTGGAAGAAAACCGTCTCACGATGCGGTGAGACTTCTTACGTTGCATTTTTTATGCCAACCGAGGTCAAATTAAGCTCCGTTTCATCATTTGATGATGAAGAAAACCATCTGCTGATGCAGTGAGACCTCTTACGTTGCATTTCATGCCAACTCTCCATAGAAGTCCAATTAAGCTCTGTTTCTTCATTTGTCAACCCAAGAGATAGTTACCCTTTCCATTCGACATCCAATCATCTTCAATTGTGGGATCCGGATCGGGAACATTCTTATATACCATGATATCTGCATATGTTAGTGGACACAAACAAATATATGGTGGTCGACATCACCCAAACAGTAATCGACTAACAAAAAGTCAATTCAACATTTCAATCAGATCACATAAGGTATGGGATTAATGTGTTCATCAAACTCTAATCATCTAATCATGACAATCATATCCTAGGTACCTAGTCCTTCAACATAGGTCAACATGATTTTTAATTAAGCATATAGGATAATTAAGAAAGCTCGTTAGATGATGTAAATTTGAAAAACATTCTCCCCCTCAATCAATGAGTCATTTTATGAAAAGTTTAAAAGCGCTGAAGTCATTGATTGAGTTTTCAATTTTTACGAAAACACTGAATCTGATAGATTTTTAAGCAACTCATTTACCACCAATTTTGTTAAAACAAATATTTTTCTGAAGAATTTTAGACGGCAAAATATTTGAGTAGGAACAGCAGTCCTTCGACATACTTTCCTCATTTTATTTTTAGGATAAGTGCTTGAAATATTTGAAAATTGGTTTAAGCGTAGCAATTTCCTTCTTTGAGAAACAGTTTGCTATCGGAAATAATAGCAAGCCATAGTTTAAGCACGGGTTCTGATCGAAATAAGCGCAAACCATTTTTGAAGCTGGTTCTGATGCGAAATAATCGTAAGCCATATGATTTGTGACATGTTTTGAAAAGAAATATTTACACCTTCGATCGAACTTCATCTATGGTCCGTGCCATTATTGAATGACATTTCTAAGACCGCAGATGTTATCGATACAAGAAGACATGTCTTAAGAAAACATATTTTTGGTAATTTTGAAATTTTATGATTTTTATGGGTTTTTTGTTGATTTTATATTTTTCTATTTTCTTTTTGTAGGTTTTATAAATTTTGTATTTTTTTTTTGAAAAATATTTACAATGATGGTTAAGATGATATAGTTTAAGAGGATGATGATACGAGTACCGAGATAAGGATATCGAGCAACACGTCGTAGAAGATAGAATTCGTCATCTCTTAAACTTCCACCACCAAAGCTTCCGAGGCTCCAGAATAGAAGATAGAACATGAGCCTTTGAGAAAAAGAGACTTTGGCAGCTTCCTCCCAAACTGAAGATCCATTAGATGAGCAGATTCGAAGCTCTATTTCAAGCTTGACTAAGCCAGGTGCACAGAGAAGCACACCATTATCATAAATCCCGCTGCTCCTTTTAAGAACGATAGTCGAGATTCTTCGTTCGGGGTTATATCATCAACAAGAACAACAACGTATCATCCCACTCATAAATAATCTTCTCAAATTTCATAACCACTGAAGTCTGAAGTGATGCATCCCCAAAAGGTATCAAGAGACCACTTCCCCCAAGTAGATGAATTGATGTAGTCAGCCTCTTAGACTAGAGCTCACGAACCCGAATACACATATATCCGAATAGAGAAACTTATACCATCAAGTAGCAAATTAAGTCCAATAGCCAAAGAATAACCCCGATGTATACTTTTCTCTTCCCGACGATAGTGTATGAAGCTCAAGAACCCAAAGTACTCGAATGCCCAAAGAGAGAATAACCGATAACATTGAAGAAGCGGGCGAATCACGATTATCTGCGGAGGACTATCTCTCGGATTTCAACTCGAAATAAGTGATTATTTCTCGAATCACTGATTAAGCACTCAAGTGAAATAGCTGAGCGTCCCCAGTGTACACAATCTCTCTCCCCTGATGATTGCGATAGCACCGAAATCATCACACACTTGTGTACCTCTTTTATCACCAGAAACTAACTCTTCCATCTCTTCCCTCACATATTTGGAATAAGAACATTAAACGCCATGAGTCAAACCTTGAGTTTCTCTACGGTAATGACATTCGTCTTCCCGGGATATCTTCAATCACTTAGAAGTATTAAGATCATCAATGTTTACCCGCATTTAGATGCGTGTCTCCTTCCCCCTTGCTGGTTTTGATACTTCAGAATCAGAAATACATTATAAGCCTATATACTCGAAATCATTTGAAAAGAACCTTAGAAGTCTTTGTGAGAATCAACTTGCTTAAGAATGTGAGCAAATCTAATTCGGGATTAAATCTGACTTTTCACTCTCCCCCAATTAGTGCTCTCCCCTAAACCGACAATCTTTTAATAAATGCCCAGATTAAGAAGAAGTCTTTAGATAATCAAATGCAACTCGTCTTTAGTCTTCTAACATGCGCAGAAAATGTAGAACCGATCGTAGACTCGACCTTCTTCAAGATTATCCAATTTGGGGAATAGAAGGACAACATCTTCAACTCACCAAATGCATTCCTGTTAACATACAAATAGCAAATCCCTTAACTCAAATCCTCCAAATCAAACAAGAACATAAAGATGTTCATTAAGGAAATCGACCCAGAATGGAAGCACTTTGTCATTAATCAAATCAGCCCGTGTGAAGATGTTAACCAACGGCTCTTAGAAGAAACTCCATGTAAAGATGAACCGATAAGAAGAAGATCGGTTCTTACATGAGTAGTTTCACACTTCTTCTCCCCCTCAAGAATTGCATACGTAGTTGCCATTCTTGATTAAGCAAGTGAATATCTTTAACAATGTAGTCTATTCACACTTCTACCCCGCAAAATTAGCACAGGATGTCGCCATCATCATTATAGTTGAGCAAGTGGAATAAGAATACAATCAACAGTAGCCCGGTTCACTTGATAACTGAAAGCGCGTGGAAAAAGTATGAAGCATGTTGATGAGAATGGTCACTAATGAGAAGATTTCTCTTCTTCCGAAGATAAAGCGTACTGACACGTACACTTTTCTTTTCTTTGAGGAACGAGGCTTGAACTGATGTGTTCAAATGTCATAAGAAGATTTCTCTTCTTTCCAAGATAAAGCGCACTGAGACGTACACTTTTCTTTTCTTTAGAGAACGAGGCATGAACTGTTATGTTCATACGTCATTATCTCTCTCTTTTCATCATCTCTTGGCAAAACATGTAATTACCCCATTATCATTCAAGATGGGCTCTTTGTTGTGATAGTGATGGAGAAAACCCAATATGATAAATTTGACCACAGTAAAACAACCCGAACTCATGACTTAAACTTGCACATATGTAACAAAGAGCGGTGCCGAGACTTCATCATCCATTGAATCTCTAAGTACTCTATACCCTTCATCCAACCAACCATCAAGTATAAGACGTACATCACCTCTTGAAAATCCACAATTAAATGTGACTTCGAGCACTACAACGTAACTCCTTAAAGTGATAGTTATTTTGTGGTAAAAGAGCCCAATTCCCAGTGGTAAAAGAAAAGGAATAGACTCTCAAAATAAAAGATTTCCAAGTCTTCGTTTTTGAAAAACTCGAACAATGATCATGAAGAATCTTCATCCAACCATCCCGATACCTTGGATACTAAGTACACTCGCCGTGATATTTCACTTCATCCTCAAATAAATAATAGTGAATTAACCCGTTGTCACATCTTCTGGTTAAAAGCTCAATTCTAGCCTTCTTTGACGTTTTAAGTGAACTCTGATAATGGTTTCATCCCGACAATGGTTAAAAGCACATAACCCCGTAAAACTTTGAAATAACCAAACTGCCATGAAGAATATCCAAACAATCACCCAATTTATGAAGTAAACCCTTTTATCCCCTCTTCGAAGTAGAAACCGTAGCACCAGAATTACACTTCCCCTTTCTCTAGGATGACGCCATCAACACGGGATTTTACAATTCTATAGTTTAAACCGAGAAATAGTTTCTTTCGCGGGATTTTACAAAACCAAGAATAAACCGTAAGATAGATCCGGAAATGCACTTTACTGTTACCAGGATGTTTCCATTGTCACGGGATTTTACAAGTCTATGATTTAAACCAATAAATAGATTCTTTCGCGGGATTTTACAAAATCAAGACAAAACTGTAAACAATGTCAGCTTGAATGTGTTATGACAACTTTGGTTTCAGTGAATATCTGTTTTAGGGGAACATGCAACGGTTCATCAGTGGTTCATTATCCAACATCATCAACATCATCAATCATCCAATAATCACTTTGGCAAATACATCATTCACGCATTCTGTCGGCTATTGCAGTGACAACGTGGTGAAGTAAACCCGATATGCCAAACTTGATTATGAAGTGAACTTCCCCAGATTAGTTACTTATACTTGTACTAATCCTTGTGAAGAAGAAACGGTGTACCCAATGTACAAAACCTCTTGACGTATCCTCAATTGCGTAAGACACCAAAGTGATGGTTACGTTGTGGGTTAAGCGAGAAAGAATCACAACCGTAACTAAATAGTCAAGTCTTTATCACCCTCAATAAATGCCCAAACAAGTCATCTTCGCGGAAGGTAGAAAGAAAGAAGAAGAAATAAGTAAACTCCCCGAGAAATACTCACTTCAAATCCAAATAAGAAATACCAAATACTAGCAACCCTGAAGTCAACTTTGTTCCAATAACAAATCAAGCCGTGACAAAATACTCTTTGAGAGAATGCATAATCCAAAGTATTAAACCTCATAACTATTAAACACAACATCATACCAAATCACATGACTCAAATCTCATTGTCACAATGACTCTTATTATCAAATCACATAATCAAGTCACACGATACAAATCACCCTATCATCAAATCTTTTCAGCACATTCTCATTACAATCAAGTCTCATAGAATCCAATTTTGAGAAGCTCATTTGACCATTATCCAAATATGAGAGGCCCGTACCAACATTAGCCGCAGACAAATGAATCATCCGATGAATGTTTAAGACCAAAATACTCATTATCAAAAGGTATCAAAATTAATGCATCAAAATAATTCTTTGTGATAATAACATTCGGAAAAAACGGCCTCATCAAAACAGCCCAATTTCGTCAGCCTATATACATGCCCACACCAATAATATCAATGTACAATGACCAATTTTAGATGCAGCCCAAGATGAGCAAATTTATCAAATGCCCCAAGCTCATATTCGTTGGAACAAGAAATACGCCCAACATATTGGATAACTGGTCCATTCACGATTAAAAGCCCAAATCTTATTCAAATATAAGAGTTTTGTGAAGCCCACGATCCAACTGACATATACCAACCCGATCCACACATCCAAGTGTAATATCCTTCCCGGTTAATATAAGGACTTGGTACCCTAATATTTCTCACTTAGACTAAACCTAATCACTCTCACACAAACATCCACCTCCCAACAAACATCACACCCAACTCAGGTCAGAGAAAAAATGTTTCATCAAAACTTAATTCAGAATCGTAGTTATCATCAATCAAGCACACAAACCGTTTACCAATCTTAAAAAAGTATCACCCATCAAACAATCATAACCGAATACTAGCTCATACCTTTACCTTGATATTCTATTACATCATAAATTTGAATCAAGAAAGTTGAAGAGCTTCAAGATCCTTTGAAGGGGGTTTCGGGTAGGTGTAATTTCATGTTGTTCGTGTTTATGTTTTGATTTTGTTTTGTTTTAAAATGAACGTGGAATAGAAAATAACATGATTGTTATATTTCTTATCTTATGATTCGGATATTGTTTGAAGCGAGGCTTCACAAATCGATCAATGATGATTATTCTTTCTTTTGTTAGACCTTGAATGGTCTTGATATAACATTGAGTAAACATGAAAGAATTAACTGAGATTGTATAATAATTTGCTTTTACCGTTTTGAGTTATTGTTTTGATGAAGTGTTGGAGTTGAGATTAGATCTGGTATTCTTTACTTGACCTCACGTATTCTTTCTTTCAAAGTAAGTTTGAGGACTGATGGAGTTGTTGACACTGAAGTCGCTGAGTCTTAGGTGATTGGTATTGTTTTGGTCTTTGATATGTTGGTCGTGGTCTGCTTTCATTCTCCTTCATCATTTCTGTTCATGTCAAGTCGCTACCACAATGGTCATGAGTCAGCTCGCTAGCAAGGTCAAGTCGCTAGCAAGGTCAAGTCGCTAGCAAGGTCAAGTCGCTAGCACACATGACAAGTCGCTACGACTTGTAAAGACAAGTCGCTAGGCAGATTTTTTACTCAACTCGCTACACCAAGTCACTATAAATAAGGTATAATGAATCTGGACACTTAGACAAGTCGCTAACTTGATATTTGACTTTTTTTCGATGAGTTTTCCGACCATATTCATATTAACCCAGAAAACATGCATAAAAATGTATCCTTTTTGACCAATTTGACCACGAAAATTGCTATTAGTAAGAACAAAAAAATACGGATGAAACAAAGATATGTTTGAACCAAAGATAAGAGGTATAACACAGATACCAAGACAGACCACATGACACAACAGATAATAGACCGAGACATTTTGTTTAAGACCACATACAAGATACATACAAAGTTGTTTAAAAATTGATATTACTTAAAAGTAGGAAAAACAAACTTTTCGACACACAAAATTGGTACACAATCAGTTTTAAAACAAGTATCAAAAACCAACAAACAAAGTAACCATGGAACGAGACCACACAAATCAACACAACACAA
Organism: Chrysanthemum lavandulifolium; assembly: GCA_022545495.1. NCBI lineage: Eukaryota > Viridiplantae > Streptophyta > Magnoliopsida > Asterales > Asteraceae > Chrysanthemum > Chrysanthemum lavandulifolium. The sequence continues at coordinate 275,566,371 of CM040243.1, forward strand.
AAACCTTGGCTCTGGTACCATTTGTAGGATCATAACTATTATTGTGTTGATGATTCGGGTGGTCTTGGATGATGGAAATACATGTTAGCCATTTAGAGAGAGAAAGATAAAGAAATGGGTGTTCTTGGTAGAGACTTGCTTTATAAATTATCAAATGTTAGATTGAAAAGCACCACCCCTTCCATGGACGGAAGGGGTATTTATAGTTACAATGAATACGTCCTCCTATCGGACTGTGGATCAGGCATACAATGGGTAAAGACCCGTCCTTCCTCCATGGTGTTACACTAAACTAATCTATGCTACAAACTAACTAATAAACTACTAAATAACAAAATAAAGACATGTCTACGAGCTAACATATGCTAAACCATAATTGGGGTGACCAACTCTTTAACATGGAATTTCCAATTCCTAACAGTAGGATAGTTGTTTGGTGCAAGATGGAGGTACTGGTTACATCCAAATTGGTATCCTTTGCTAGGGTTTCATTATTAATTGCACATTTATGTGCAAAGTACTCGGGAAATAAAGGCATGTGAATTTCGTGGATTAACACCTGCATTTAATACAAAATTTAATTTGTCTCATATGTTGGTTTCCTTTTTTTCATACAAAGGTTTGCTTTTCCTAGTATAATAATACAGGAATGGCAAACAAATATTTACCATGATTATTATAAAATCTAACTGGTGCATCATTGTGATAATAGTTACAAAAGCGTCCATGTGCATCACATGCATGGTTTCCAAATACGGAGGACATATGAGAGTTAGTTGTAATATTATATGACCACTGATTTTGGTTGCAGTCATCGTCATTTTTGAACGTCGATGCATTAAAAAAAGGGTTATTACTTGTGTTTTAATTAAGTTAACAAAAGTGTAGTAACTAATAGTTGAGATTACCTCTGCGCCTTTTCTCATGTTCTTGTGTAGCTGTTTGAAGTGCATCACTTTTTCTTTTTAATATTCTATTTGGTAACACATCTTGTGGTTGAATTCGTTTTTTTCCGTTGTAGGTTCCCAGATAATTTGGAGTCATATTGTTGTGTTATTATTGGAGGCACAAAGAAACCTGGCATTTCTGAAACTTGTGTTGCTTGTGTGTTGTAAATTGCCGGGGTAACACATGGATATTGTTGCTCGCCAGGTATATGGTTTATTGTTTGACCACAAAAAGGGCCATTAGTATTTTGAAAATCAAAAGCTGGAGAGTATTGGTCACCAACATTTTGGTTTCTCGGTTGAACATGAACCTGATCGCTAGCATTTTGGGCATTGAGGTAATTTTTTACAGCATTAAGTGTTAGATGCATTATTTTTTACTATCTCTTATATTTATAACTTTTAAGACTAACGTAAATAATATGAAACAATGACGTTGCAAAGGAGAATGTAAGCAAACTATATCTGTATGTACAGTATACCAGCATATAGTTTCAATTAATTACAAACACAAAGTGAGTCAAGTAGATAGATAATAGAAAGCAAAGTATATTCATATGAATAAAGATAGCTATTGTTAGATGATATACGTTTTATTTATTTCTTTAGTGTAACAGTAAGGTGATTTCCTGTACCTATGCATAGCAAGAAAGGAAACATGTAAATCAGAATAAGTAGTGTGATTGGGTGGACTGTTAAAAAATATAGTTACAAACATGAAGGTAAACATCAAAACTTTGCAAATGGTACCTGTGTAGAATCTGATGCTATTTTTTTTCTGGTTCTTACTTGCTTGATCAAGATGCAGACTGCTGAGACACAAATGCTGGATAGTAGATGAGATGAAGTAGAAGAATGGTGGACAATAGATGCAGTAGAAGTTTCTAGCTTCAGAATTTGATGTGTTAGAAAATCTGGAGTAAGAAGATTAGGTGTAGCATTTTACTTAAGTATTGTAAGGAGCATTAAATGCAGTTAGAAACGTGTAAAAACATTAGACATTAACACACTATGTACTTCAGTTGCATTAAATGGCCAACCATTCATGTAACGACACGTCATCAGCAAACACATTTGTGAGAGGAGCACCTCCCCGATCTTTAGTATATAGATATAATCACTTCAAAGTGAACAAGTACATAGAAAATGAAGTTACATATCAAATGTTAACAATCAAACAGTTCAACATCAAATTCTTCCTCTTATGTTCATATCAGGACACTTAAATTTGCAGTTTGCTCTGGTTCAATCCGAAAAATTCTTCAACCTATCATCCATAATTTAGATTATTCAAATTAATAGAGTGTGAATAGTTGAAGTGTTCACTTATAGTTCTTAATTGCTTTCTAGTAAAAGCTGTTGTAATCTCGTATTAGTGATGTTTTGTTTGTACTTACTTTTAATCTTTGATGTCATTACCTACCTATTTTTTTTTAAAGGCAAGATATTATAAACTGACGACCCCAAATACAGGGCCTCATAAAACCAAAGTACAAACAAACCAAAAGGGCAAGCCAGCCTAAAGCTAGAAGCCTAAAACACCAAGAGCAAAATTGCAAGCACATATACATTACCTACCTATTAATAAAACCATATTTCATTTTCGAAAGACAACAAGGCACATTAAACCAAGCATGGTACTATTTTTGTGTGGTGAAGAGTTTATCTATTAGATGAAGAAATTACAATGAAAAACACTCGAACATTTTTGTAAAAGATATTAGTTACTCTGGTGATTACAACTTAGAGTTTGTTGCAAACTTGCATCAGTTCCACAATATCCCCTTTTCGTGCTAGCTCTTTCACATATGTCATGAATGTTTCGTACTCACTGTAACTTGATTTCTGAATATAAACAACAAAAGTTAGTTATCCTGATTACCATCAAATTTTGTTCCACTAAATATGTATAAAAATGAAAAACCAGGGTAGATCATATACCACCTTCTTCTTTTGCTCTCCTAGCATGACTTTCATCCTCCTCAAAGAAACCTTTTCAAGTACCCTCTCCATATATCTGATTTTCTTTTTCAAAACATCCAGCTCTACTTTAAGTCGGGTCCCTTTAACAGTGCGTATCTTTTGATCTTTCTGAGCTTCCTCTAGTTGGTTTAGCAAAAGCTAGTAGTATATAAACGGAATTAAGTGACTAGTAATATCACTACTAGAAAAATGTCATTAGTAATAATTATTTTAACAACAATAGAAATTGTTGCTAAATTGTGCATTTAGCATCTAATTTTAGCAACAAAATTATTAACAAAGTTGTTATTTTTAGCAACAAAAAATTAGTTGGTACTTCTACAAAGATCATAAGTATGTGTTGCTAATTTAGCAACCACTAAGCAATTTTGTTGCGTTCTCAAATTAGCACCGGCCGAATTAGCATCAATTGATTCTAGTTGCTAATAAGACCAGTGCTAATTTTAGAATGCAACGAAATTGCTTAGTCGTTGCTAAATTAACAACAAATATTTATGGTAATTTGTTAAAAATACCAACTAATTTTTTTGTTGCTAAAAAAATAGCAACTTTGTTAACAATTTTATTGCTAAAATGAGATGCTAATGCATAATTTAGCAACGATTTCTCTATCATTGTTAAAATAATTGTTGCTAATGGCATTTTTTCTAGTAGTGTATATAATACGATGGAGCAAAAAGTGTTGAACTTTAAAGAGGCCCATTTACCTTCAATTGATGCTGCTGGTATTGTTTGTAATAAGCTCGTCTCCTTGACCCTCCAGGATCTCGTCTCCATTTAGGAGGGTCTGCAGGCTCTGTTGGTGCTGTGTATATCTCTATTGTTTCACTGAGCTTTCTAATTTCATGATATAATTTTGCTTCTTCTGCCTGCTTACTATTGCCATGTTGGATCTTGTGTACGAGGCTCTCCATCTTTTAACAGGAACATGGGATAAAATCATTTGTTAGAAATTATGTTGAACGTAACTAGGTAAGAAACAACAAAATTTATTTATGGCTTATCGATATGTACCACATAGTTAAGCTCTTGCGCACCATGGACCGACCTTTCACCCGATTTCATTGATGACATAAGGTCTTCCTGAACCTGTTTCATATATTCCAAGTCCATCCTCCCTTTCTTGATCCTATTGTGGCAACGTTTCTTGTCGGTACCCACATAAATTTGTAAAACTCACTATCAATCCACAGTAGATTTGAACCTAGTTCAAATGCTTTATCACAGTTATCCTTATTTCTACTTTCTATCTCATAAATTCATGTTGACAATCAACTAAATGATAACCAACCAACCAACAAAAATCGTTAAATGTGGAAGAAAACAAAAACAAATATACAAAAGTGTGAAACCTAAATCAATTTATACACCTCCTTTAATATCATAAGTACTTAAGAGAAAATGAGATAAAATAGCTTACAGGGGTTGCGCCATCTTTTTCTGTCAAATGTAAAAAACCAGATGTTCTTGGTATTGATCTCATCGGTAAGTGAGGTTTCACTTCTCCTGGAGCATTTTCAAGATACTTTATTTTTTGTGTCAACCATTCCATTTGCTTATCACGGCTTGAAAGCCACATTAGTTCGTTGTTTATGCGATTTTCATCCCTCTGTTTTCAAATTTGATTATGAAATAGCAAAGAGGCACATATTAGTTGTATTGCCTAAGAACTTAAGGTTGTTTACAATTAAAATAACAAACAGGTAAAGTAAATTTTCTATAAGCCACTCTTATATAGCTTAATAATAGAAATGAATACCTTCTATGAATTAGTTAAACGGTTGATAAAACACATAGTTTATATTAATCAATTTACGAACATTGGAATCTATATTAATTTACCTTGCACTTATCAATTTCTTGAATGATACAAGACATAGAAAGACTCAGAATTTGATATAGTTCCTTGGTGATATCCTTTTTGAGCTCATTTGGAGAAGCTGTATACTCGACAATATTTGTATCAAGTTGTTTAGTATTTTTATATGACATTTCCGTCTCTTTCCCCTTGCAATCTGACTCGACGAGGCCTTGTGTGCTTCCATAAGGTAAGTCTATTTCTACCAGACTTTTCTTTGGTTCTTCCATCTGACTCTGCAATATCAAAATATTCATAAAATCATATACCATTACAAAAAACATAAAGATTTAATATATAATGCTTCTTACTCTAGGAAAGAACAAAATAACAATCTTATATTGACACTAACCAATTTCTGTGTCCGAAATCTGTGTTCGCCAATTGAGACAGAGAGAAAGAGACACCTAATGATCAATACATGCAATTTATAAATAACTTTGGTTGAGTTATAAGCACTTGCACCCCACGGCAAGAAAGTCAACCAAGCCATTATTTTTAATAATACAATAGATTTATTGTTCATATGCCGATAGAAAAAGTCAATGATTGGTTGGAGTCATGTTATTAACAGGTACTAAAAAACTATCGTTTCTTGGTTTTTAAACTTTGCCCCTTTAATCACTTCCAAAAAGATTTTGCATTCTGAGACATTAAGCTTTTAATTCTATAACAATGGCCATCCCTTGTCTTAGACTTTTCTATTTATATTATATTCTTCTTAAAGCCAAATTTAAGAATGACCTTGAACATAAAAAAAAAGAAAAAAAATACACACAACCCTAAGTGATATGTGGTGACGCGCTCATCATTCATAACTAAGAGGTTATCAACTAAATTCTAGCTTAAAACATGTGTAAAGATATCGTGTCTCGTAAATTGAAGGTATATGTTTTTTGATGAACTCGTGTCCTAATATTAATCAAGAACTTACATAATACTTACTTTAATTTGTGGGTTTATAACTTGATTAATCCAGTTTTATACAAGATATAATTAAATCCGCAAAAGCCGAGGGGCCTTGGTTTTAGAAAATGCATATTCTTTATTTCTTTTTCTTTAACACTTAATTCATATTCTTTATAAGTAGTCATTGCTACGGGCTATTTCAAAGAAAAGCGGAGCTAAATGAAAGATGTTAACTAAATACTCAATCTGTTGGGTGTAAATGGGTTTATATGGGATTAGGGCTGACTATCAAAGGTCCAAAATCGAACCGGATCGATAAAACCGATCGAACCGACAAAAATCGAGCCGACCAGACAACCCGTCGGTTCGGTTTCGGTTTCATGTTTTACATGTTTTCGGTTTCGGGTCGGTTCGGTTCGGCCCAAAATCGACAAAAACATACCTAAATGCACATAAACCAAACCGAATCAACGGCCCGATACAAAACTGAACCGACACGACGGCCCGTCGGTTCGGTTTCGGTTTAGATTTTTCATGAATTTTGGTTTTCGGTTTTGTCAATTCAGGTCGGTTTTGGACCGACGCTCAACCCTATATGAGATAGTGGTTGCTTGCACGCTTATATTAGTCTAATAAAGCCGTTGGACTCAACATAATTTTTCAAAAACTTAGGAAGTAACCGAAGTAGACTCATAAAATGTTAAGACTAACATCAAAATAAAAAGTTATCATTTTTTCATATACACCCATCTAGACCCGGGTCTAGATTACCACACACCCCTACATAATACTTGCTAGAACATCACCGGACCATCGCTACCGTTAGACAATGTAAACCCCTAGATATTGCATTATTAATACAATATTTATAATGCATTTACATCTAGAAACCCTAATATACCCAAACCCGTATAATCGGTCTTGGGACATATTTATCGTCTAATACTACTCCGCAATCCGAGCGACGAAATTTTGAAAGTCCGGATAGGATTAGAAAATTAAATAAACATTAAACAAAGCTAAAGTAAGAAGGTAAAAAATATTATGGCAATAAAGCAATGCTTTGTTGATAAAGAAATCCGATAACAAACGGAAACAATTTGAAAAGAATCCGATAACAAACGGACACAATTTTTCAAATGGCAGTAAAAGTAAATAAAGGTAATGGCAAACACAAATAAAAATTTTGTTGATAAAGACATCTAGTAGCAAGCAGAGTTGCTGCTGCAGCAACAACAACAAAAGCAAAAGCGAAGAAACTACAGAAAATCATAAATTTGTTTTTCGTCAACTTAGTTAATGCGGACCAAAAGCTAGCAAAGAGATGCGCCTTGTTTGTAACCAACAACCAATTTCACATTTTTACACCTTTAATGTGGAATTACCTTCAAAATTTGTATTTTTTCAATTTTAGTTTGATATGGTTTTAAATTAACCGCGTTTCCAAATTATAATAAAACTATTAACCAAGATTGGAAAAAATCAATATATATATATATATATATATATATATATATATATATATATATATATATATATATATATATATATATATATATATATATATATATATCATATTTGCCATATATCAAAAAACTACATTCATTTTTTTTATCAAAACAAAACAATAAACTTTCACAATTTTTTAAAATTAAATATCTATGAAACCGTTAATCGTTACGCAAAAAATCATATCACCGCGACGAGAATTAATTTATATTTCTATAGCATACATTTCTATATACTTTTGACTAATTGTTTTTCAAAATTTCCACCTAAAAATCACCGTGATTCGGAAAAATCACATGTGATTTTTAAAAGAATCACATGTGATTTTCTCTAGAAAGATAATTTAATTCTCGTCGCGATAGTGTATTTTTCGTAGCTTGAAGATTTACCGTTTGCAAAATATGTTTCTTTTTAAAAAAAGTGGAAAATAGTTTTTTATTAATTTTGATAAAAAAAATGAATGGCTAAAATTGGTTTATTGAATTTACGGCAAATATGAGATCTATATGCTCAACCAGTATTATGTTTTGCCCAATTAAGTCGGCTTGTGGTTTAGGTATTAGGGTTTCTATGTAGCCCGTGCTACACACGACACATATAGGTTTTTCATCATTTAACATGATATTAGAGCAGGTCTTATCCTGAGACCTGGTCGGTAACCTTGAGCTGACATCTAAAGTCACCCTGTCAAACTTTAGATGATGCAATCCAACCGTTCTCTAACAAAAATGTCAATTTCCGGATTAAACCCTGGTTGGTTATTTTTTCGACCATAACTCGTAAACCAAAAGAGTTAACTGACACGTTAGCGCCGTTGGCTTTGTAATTAAATTGTAAGGAAATGAATACCAGAATCGCTACTGTAGACCTAAAGACGCGCCATCACTATGCCGTTATAAGCTGTCAGGTTTAGAAACCAACATTGGCTAACTGTTTTGATTATAACTCTAAAACCGCTAAGAGTTAGATGACGCCGTCTAAATTCCGAATATAATACTACTGAAATTGCCGCCTCCACCACTCGAACGCGTCTTCACTCGCCATTATAAGCCCAGACAGTCGTAAACAAAATCTCTCTTTTCCATATTATGTTTATCCGCTGCGACTGGTACTATTAGAGTCTTAAATGTATCTTTTTGTTTATTTAGTAATTATAGTTTACACTCCAATTCGAGCTTTCGTGATTTTATTGCTCAAATTGCGGGAGAGTATTAGGGTATATTAGATTAGTTGGCCCAAGCCTGGTTGTGGGCTTTGGAGTCATTTGGGTTTAGGGTTTATGGATTTGTATTCTATAAATACCGCATAAATAAAACATAATGCTTATGGGTTTTACATCATATAGCATGTTGAATGCAACCCACTGTTTATCCATACAGTAAGGAGTTAATACATTAGGTGAGCGACCGTGGTTTCATAATTAAATTCAGAAGAAAAACATATTGGAACCGCAACAGTAGCCAAAATGACGAGCGCCAGAATAAAGAGTTGTAATAAGGATATAACAATCACTCACTCTTTTGCTTATAACTCTCAAACCGCTTACTGTTACTTGACGCCGTTAGCGGTCATGGATTCGTAATTACATTCCGAATAAATCATACCGAAATTACTGCCTCTCCCAGCTGGATGCTCCGTCATGCACCGTTATAGGTCCAGACAGTTTTCAAAGAAAGAAAACAAAATCCATCTTTTTCGGTTTACGTGACTTGGTACCTATCAAAGTCTTAATTTTCTTTCTTATCAAGATAACTATCCTTAGATTTGTGTTTATGTTTACTTTTATTTGGCCATAAATTTAGTTTTATTATCTAATTCAAGTTTTCGTGATTTTGCCGCTTGAAATTAAAAGTATGTAGTAGCTAGTATTATATTTGGCCCAAGCCCGCTTGTGAGTTAGGTTTTTAGGGTTTCTATGTATTATATATATTGATGAATAAAGTATAACATCAACGAGGTTTTCATCATTTAAAAAATAAATAAATAAATAAAACATGATCGTGGTAGCTCTAGTTTTGCAATAATTTCCTTCTCAGTTTGGAATCTTAAGAATTTATGCAAATTTGCCCAAACTTATTGCTTATTAGGTTTGTGAATGATCTTCTAGAAAGTGAAGAAAATCTAAAAGTCTAAAAAGTCATCACATGGTGACAAGTGTTCAATTTTACTTTTGTCAGCTCATTTTTTGCTCTTTTTACTCTTAACTGATGAACATTATGATATAACTGATGAACATTATTATATTTCTTTTTGAAAACAGATATACTGATGAATAACTTGTTTTTTTAAGCGATTAAGCGATGAACAACGTGATTTTTAAAAAAATGATGAAGCGATGAACAACGTGATTTTTTAGAAAAGCGATGAAAAATGAATAACGTGATTCTTTTTCGAAATGTGATGAACTGATGAATAACGTGATCTTTTTCTTAGAAAACTAATGAATTAATGAAGAACGTGATTTAATTCTTAGAAACTGATGAACAACATGATGTAATTGATGAACATTGTGATGTAACTGCTGAATAACATAGAACTGATGAACATTCTAATTTAAATTATGAACAATATCAAAGAAAACTGATGAATATTATGACATAAAAAAAGTTCTTTAAAGAGAACAATGATAAACAACATGATCTAACTGATTATCATTCATCACCCTCATTTTTTTCCCTTAAAAAACACAAATCTCAACAAACCTAAAGTTACCTCTACCTACTTTTTCACCTACATAACCAAAGTGGCACCCAAAGCAACATCCAAACCATATCCAACGGACAGAAAATTACCTCTACCTACTTTTTCACCTGCAACGGTAGGTGTAGATGCAATTGACGGTCCAAGAGCTCAGGTGTGTCAGTCGTAGGTGGAGCAGGTGGAGATGTCGTCGGTGATTCAGTTGGGGAGGATGTAGGGGTGGTTGACGTTGTAGTTACGTCGGGGACGGCGGTGTGGAAATGGGAGCGGCGGTTAAGGAGACGGTTGGTGACTGAGCAAATGCACATCCAACAATTAAAGCCAGTAGAAGTGCTACAATCAAAGATGAAGATGACGTTATTATGCTTTTGTTTTGTTTCTCTCTCTAAAATAAAAGTTTGTTAGGAATTTCTTTTAGAGAGAAAAAGGCTGTTGTGAGAGTGTGAAGGTGAAGGGTGTGATGTTTTTTTTATCTCATCAATTTCCAATATGTTAATGGAGTATTTGTATGTGTGTTTTTAGTGTGTGTTTTTTATGAAAGAGAGATTTACATCTAGAACAAATTAAATGGACGGTGGAGATCACTTTATAGACTTTTTAAAAATTTTCACTTTTTATTTGATCGACCAACTTGCTTATTATAACGGGCTATTGCGCTAGAAGAAGGTTCATTAAATGTGGATATAGAATAGTGAAGAAAAAAAACTTTTCTACAAACTCTCCCAAGCAAGTGGCGAATATTGGCAATTGAAAATTCGATTCCCTAAAACCCTATTGGTCGATCTAATTAATTATTTATTGATCGCACTTGATAGGGTTATGTAGGGTCTTTATTTGTTGATCGCATATTGTTTATTGAATAATCATTGGATTCTTTGGTTAGGATCTTCTTGTCCGTTCCATATTGTAACACTCAATCTTTATCGATCATTGGAAATGATTATTATGGGTTGATTAATGTGCTTTATCGCTTATAAACCGTATTTTAAACTATGGTTTATGATACGCTTACGCAGCGCGTTCGGGGTCAAAGGAACTTCCTTTTCGTCGAGCAAGTTTTTCAACACCCTAGGCAGTGAACCTAATCGTTGTAGTGTAGTATTAGGGTAAGCCACGGGAATTGATATATTTCTCTAGGGGAATAGGAATGCTAGTGAGAAGTTACTACGCTAAGGTTGGGGTCGAGGAAGATTATTTTTTAACTTTTTTTATGTTTAATAGGAAATGAAAAGGTACGAATCTCGGGGTTTGGATTTGAGGGGTTGGTATTTCTACCGATTACTTCTATTATCTAATTATCTAATTAACTAAGGTGAGGGTAGTCTATGTCTAATTATTGTGTGCTCGTATGATGGTTTAAAGATGTGTTTACTTAGGTTTTATTACTCCTTAATTATCTCCTATTGATGGTTGAATTGTCACGTCCTTATTCTTAACCGCGTTGTGTGTCTAAGGTCGTAGGGTATGCGTTTATCCCTAACTCTTTGAAACTACCAAAGGTTATCGCCTACTTGCTTGATCAAGATGCAGACTGCTGAGACACAAATGCCGGATAGTAGATGAGATGAAGTAGAAGAATGGTGGACAATAGATGCAGTAGAAGTTTCTAGCTTCAGAATTTGACGTGTTAGAAAATCTGGAGTAAGAAGATTAGGTGTAGCATTTTACTTAAGTATTGTGAGGAGCATTAAATGCACTTAGAAACGTGTAAAACATTAGACATTAACACACTATGTACTTCAGTTGCATTAAATGGCCAACCATTCATGTAACGACACGTCATCAGCAAACACATTTGTGAGAGGAGCACCTCCCCGATCTTTAGTATATAGATATAATCACTTCAAAGTGAACAAGTACATAGAAAATGAAGTTACATATCAAATGTTAACAATCAAACAGTTCAACATCAAATTCTTCCTCTTATGTTCATATCAGGACACTTAAATTTGCAGTTTGCTCTGGTTCAATCCGAAAAATTCTTCAACCTATCATCCATAATTTAGATTATTCAAATTAATAGAGTGTGAATAGTTGAAGTGTTCACTTATAGTTCTTAATTGCTTTCTAGTAAAAGCTGTTGTAATCTCGTATTAGTGATGTTTTGTTTGTACTTACTTTTAATCTTTGATGTCATTACCTACCTATTTTTTTTTAAAGGCAAGATATTATAAACTGACGACCCCAAATACAGGGCCTCGCAAAACCAAAGTACAAACAAACCAAAAAGGGCAAGCCAGCCTAAAGCTAGAAGCCTAAAACACCAAGAGCAAAATTGCAAGCACATATACATTACCTACCTATTAATAAAACCATATTTCATTTTCGAAAGACAACAAGGCACATTAAACCAAGCATGGTACTATTTTTGTGTGGTGAAGAGTTTATCTATTAGATGAAGAAATTACAATGAAAAACACTCGAACATTTTTGTAAAAGATATTAGTTACTCTGGTGATTACAACTTAGAGTTTGTTGCAAACTTGCATCAGTTCCACAATATCCCCTTTTCGTGCTAGCTCTTTCACATATGTCATGAATGTTTCGTACTCACTGTAACTTGATTTCTGAATATAAACAACAAAAGTTAGTTATCCTGATTACCATCAAATTTTGTTCCACTAAATATGTATAAAAATGAAAAACCAGGGTAGATCATATACCACCTTCTTCTTTTGCTCTCCTAACATGACTTTCATCCTCCTCAAAGAAACCTTTTCAAGTACCCTCTCCATATATCTGATTTTCTTTTTCAAAACATCCAGCTCTACTTTAAGTCGGGTCCCTTTAACAGTGCGTATCTTTTGATCTTTCTGAGCTTCCTCTAGTTGGTTTAGCAAAAGCTAGTAGTATATAAACGGGAATTAAGTGACTAGTAATATCACTACTAGAAAAAATGTCATTAGCAATAATTATTTTAACAACAATAGAGAAATCGTTGCTAAATTGTGCATTTAGCATCTAATTTTAGCAACAAAATTATTAACAAAGTTGTTATTTTTTTAGCAACAAAAAAATTAGTTGGTACTTCTACAAAAGATCATAAGTATGTGTTGCTAATTTAGCAACCACTAAGCAATTTTGTTGCATTCTCAAATTAGCACCGGCCGAATTAGCATCAATTGATTCTAGTTGCTAATAAGACCAGTGCTAATTTTAGAATGCAACGAAATTGCTTAGTCGTTGCTAAATTAACAACAAATATTTATGGTAATTTGTTAAAAATACCAACTAATTTTTTTGTTGCTAAAAAAATAGCAACTTTGTTAACAATTTTATTGCTAAAATGAGATGCTAATGCATAATTTAGCAACGATTCTATCATTGTTAAAATAATTGTTGCTAATGGCATTTTTCTAGTAGTGTATATATACGATGGAGCAAAAGTGTTGAACTTTAAAGAGGCCCATTTACCTTCAATTGATGCTGCTGGTATTGTTTGTAATAAGCTCGTCTCCTTGACCCTCCAGGATCTCGTCTCCATTTAGGAGGGTCTGCAGGCTCTGTTGGTGCTGTGTATATCTCTATTGTTTCACTGAGCTTTCTAATTTCATGATATAATTTTGCTTCTTCTGCCTGCTTACTATTGCCATGTTGGATCTTGTGTACGAGGCTCTCCATCTTTTAACAGGAACATGGGATAAAATCATTTGTTAGAAATTATGTTGAACGTAACTAGGTAAGAAACAACAAAATTTATTTATGGCTTATCGATATGTACCACATAGTTAAGCTCTTGCGCACCATGGACCGACCTTTCACCCGATTTCATTGATGACATAAGGTCTTCCTGAACCTGTTTCATATATTCCAAGTCCATCCTCCCTTTCTTGATCCTATTGTGGCAACGTTTCTTGTCGGTACCCACATAAATTTGTAAAACTCACTATCAATCCACAGTAGATTTGAACCTAGTTCAAATGCTTTATCACAGTTATCCTTATTTCTACTTTCTATCTCATAAATTCATGTTGACAATCAACTAAATGATAACCAACCAACCAACAAAAATCGTTAAATGTGGAAGAAAACAAAACAAATATACAAAAGTGTGAAACCTAAATCAATTTATACACCTCCTTTAATATCATAAGTACTTAAGAAAATGAGATAAAATAGCTTACAGGGGTTGCGCCATCTTTTTCTGTCAAATGTAAAAACCAGATGTTCTTGGTATTGATCTCATCGGTAAGTGAGGTTTCACTTCTCCTGGAGCATTTTCAAGATACTTTATTTTTTGTGTCAACCATTCCATTTGCTTATCACGGCTTGAAAGCCACATTAGTTCGTTGTTTATGCGATTTTCATCCCTCTGTTTTCAAATTTGATTATGAAATAGCAAAGAGGCACATATTAGTTGTATTGCCTAAGAACTTAAGGTTATATTAATTTACCTTGCACTTATCAATTTCTTGAATGATACAAGACATAGAAAGACTCAGAATTTGATATAGTTCCTTGGTGATATCCTTTTTGAGCTCATTTGGAGAAGCTGTATACTCGACAATATTTGTATCAAGTTGTTTAGTGTTTTTATATGACATTTCCGTCTCTTTCCCCTTGCAATCTGACTCGACGAGGCCTTGTGTGCTTCCATAAGGTAAGTCTATTTCTACCAGACTTTTCTTTGGTTCTTCCATCTGACTCTGCAATATCAAAATATTCATAAAATCATATACCATTACAAAAAACATAAAGATTTAATATATAATGCTTCTTACTCTAGGAAAGAACAAAATAACAATCTTATATTGACACTAACCAATTTCTGTGTCCGAAATCTGTGTTCGCCAATTGAGACAGAGAGAAAGAGACACCTAATGATCAATACATGCAATTTATAAATAACTTTGGTTGAGTTATAAGCACTTGCACCCCACGGCAAGAAAGTCAACCAAGCCATTATTTTTAATAATACAATAGATTTATTGTTCATATGCCGATAGAAAAAGTCAATGATTGGTTGGAGTCATGTTATTAACAGGTACTAAAAAACTATCGTTTCTTGGTTTTTAAACTTTGCCCCTTTAATCACTTCCAAAAAGATTTTGCATTCTGAGACATTAAGCTTTTAATTCTATAACAATGGCCATCCCTTGTCTTAGACTTTTCTATTTATATTATATTCTTCTTAAAGCCAAATTTAAGAATGACCTTGAACATAAAAAAAAAGAAAAAAAATACACACAACCCTAAGTGATATGTGAGTGACGCGCTCATCATTCATAACTAAGAGGTTATCAACTAAATTCTAGCTTAAAACATGTGTAAAGATATCGTGTCTCGTAAATTGAAGGTATATGTTTTTTGATGAACTCGTGTCCTAATATTAATCAAGAACTTACATAATACTTACTTTAATTTGTGGGTTTATAACTTGATTAATCCAGTTTTATACAAGATATAATTAAATCCGCAAAAGCCGAGGGGCCTTGGTTTTAGAAAATGCATATTCTTTATTTCTTTTTCTTTAACACTTAATTCATATTCTTTATAAGTAGTCATTGCTACGGGCTATTTCAAAGAAAAGCGGAGCTAAATGAAAGATGTTAACTAAATACTCAATCTGTTGGGTGTAAATGGGTTTATATGGGATTAGGGCTGAGTATCAAAGGTCCAAAATCGAACCGGATCGATAAAACCGATCGAACCGACAAAAATCGAGCCGACCAGACAACCCGTCGGTTCGGTTTCGGTTTCATGTTTTACATGTTTTCGGTTTCGGGTCGGTTCGGTTCAGCCCAAAATCGACAAAAACATACCTAAATGCACATAAACCAAACCGAATCAACGGCCCGATACAAAACTGAACCGACACGACGGCCCGTCGGTTCGGTTTCGGTTTAGGTTTTTCATGAATTTTGGTTTTCGGTTTTGTCAATTCAGGTCGGTTTTGGACCGACGCTCAACCCTATATGAGATAGTGGTTGCTTGCACGCTTATATTAGTCTAATAAAGCCGTTGGACTCAACATAATTTTTCAAAACTTAGGAAGTAACAAGTAGACTCATAAAATGTTAAGACTAACATCAAAATAAAAAGTTATCATTTTTTCATATACACCCATCTAGACCCGGGTCTAGATTACCACACACCCCTACATAATACTTGCTAGAACATCACCGGACCATCGCTACCGTTAGACAATGTAAACCCCTAGATATTGCATTATTAATACAATATTTATAATGCATTTACATCTAGAAACCCTAATATACCCAAACCCGTATAATCGGTCTTGGGACATATTTATCGTCTAATACTACTCCGCAATCCGAGCGACGAAATTTTGAAAGTCCGGATAGGATTAGAAAATTAAATAAACATTAAACAAAGCTAAAGTAAGAAGGTAAAAAATATTATGGCAATAAAGCAATGCTTTGTTGATAAAGAAATCCGATAACAAACGGAAACAATTTGAAAAGAAATCCGATAACAAACGGACACAATTTTTCAAATAGCAGTAAAAGTAAATAAAGGTAATGGCAAACACAAATAAAAAATTTGTTGATAAAGACATCTAGCAGCAAGCAGAGTTGCAGCTGCAGCAACAACAACAAAAGCAAAAGCGAAGAAACTACAGAAAATCATAAATTTGTTTTTCGTCAACTTAGTTAATGCGGACTAAAAGCTAGCAAAGAGATGCGCCTTGTTTGTAACCAACAACCAATTTCACATTTTTACACCTTTAATGTGGAATTACCTTCAAAATTTGTATTTTTTCAATTTTAGTTTGATATGGTTTTAAATTAACCGCGTTTCCAAATTATAATAAAACTATTAACCAGTATTGGAAAAAATCAATATATATATATATATATATATCATATTTGCCATATATCAAAAAAACTACATTCATTTTTTTTATCAAAACAAAACAATAAACTTTCACAATTTTTTTAAAATTAAATATCTCGCAAACCGTTAATCGTTACGCAAAAAAATCATATCACCGCGACGAAAATTAATTTATATTTCTATAGCATACATTTCTATATACTTTTGACTAATTGTTTTTTCAAAATTTCCACCTAAAAAATCACACGTGATTCGGAAAAATCACATGTGATTTTTAAAAAGAATCACATGTGATTTTTCTCTAGAAAGATAATTTAATTCTCGTCGCGATAGTGTATTTTTCGTAGCTTGAAGATTTACCGTTTGCAAAATATGTTTCTTTTTAAAAAAAGTGGAAAATAGTTTTTTATTAATTTTGATAAAAAAAATGAATGGCTAAAATTGGTTTATTGAATTTACGGCAAATATGAGATCTATATGCTCAACCAGTATTATGTTTTGCCTAATTAAGTCGGCTTGTTGTTTAGGTATTAGGGTTTCTATGTAGCCCGTACTACACGACACATATAGGTTTTCATCATTTAACATGATATTAGAGCGGGTCTTATCACGAGACACGGTCGGTAACATGAGTGACATCTAAAGTCACCTGTCAAACTTTAGATGATGCAATCCAACCGTTCTCTAACAAAATGTCAATTTCGGATTAAACCACAGTTGGTTATTTTTTCGACCATAACTCGTAAACCAAAAGAGTTAACTGACACGTTAGCGCCGTTGGCTTTGTAATTAAATTGTAAGGAAATGAATACCAGAATCGCTACCGTAGACCTAAAGACGCGCCATCACTATGCCGTTATAAGCTGTCAGGTTTAGAAACCAACATTGGCTAACTGTTTTGATTATAACTCTAAAACCGCTAAGAGTTAGATGACGCCGTCTAAATTCCGAATATAATACTACTGAAATTGCCGCCTCCACCACTCGAACGCGTCTTCACTCGCCATTATAAGCCCAGACAGTCGTAAACAAAATCTCTCTTTTCCATATTATGTTTATCCGCTGCGACTGGTACTATTAGAGTCTTAAATGTATCTTTTTGTTTATTTAGTAATTATAGTTTACACTCCAATTCGAGCTTTCGTGATTTTATTGCTCAAATTGCGGGAGAGTATTAGGGTATATTAGATTAGTTGGCCCAAGCCTGGTTGTGGGCTTTGGAGTCATTTGGGTTTAGGGTTTATGGATTTGTATTCTATAAATACCGCATAAATAAAACATAATGCTTATGGGTTTTACATCATATAGCATGTTGAATGCAACCACTGTTTATCCATACGAGAAGGAGTTAATACATTAGGTGAGCGACCGTGGTTTCATAATTAAATTCGGAAGAAAACATATTGGAACCGCAACAGTAGCCAAAATGACGACGCCTTGAATAAAGAGTTGTAATAAGGATATAACAATCACTCACTCTTTTGCTTATAACTCTCAAACCGCTTACTGTTACTTGACGCCGTTAGCGGTCATGGATTCGTAATTACATTCCGAATAAATCATACCGAAATTACTGCCTCTCCTAGCTGGATGCTCCGTCATGCACCGTTATAGGTCCAGACAGTTTTCAAAGAAAGAAAACAAAATCCATCTTTTTCGGTTTACGTGACTTGGTACCTATCAAAGTCTTAATTTTCTTTCTTATCAAGATAACTATCCTTAGATTTGTGTTTATGTTTACTTTTATTTGGCCATAAATTTAGTTTTATTATCTAATTCAAGTTTTCGTGATTTTGCCGCTTGAAATTAAAAGTATGTAGTAGCTAGTATTATATTTGGCCCAAGCCCGCTTGTGAGTTAGGTTTTTAGGGTTTCTATGTATTATATATATATTGATGAATAAAGTATAACATCAACGAGGTTTTCATCATTTAAAAAATAAATAAATAAATAAAACATGATCGTGGTAGCTCTAGTTTTGCAATAATTTCCTTCTCAGTTTGGAATCTTAAGAATTTATGCAAATTTGCCCAAACTTATTGCTTATTAGGTTTGTGAATGATCTTCTAGAAAGTGAAGAAAATCTAAAAGTCTAAAAAGTCATCACATGGTGACAGGTGTTCAATTTTACTTTTGTCAGCTCATTTTTTGCTCTTTTTACTCTTAACTGATGAACATTATGATATAACTGATGAACATTATTATATTTCTTTATGAAAACAGATATACTGATGAATAACTTGTTTTTTTTTAACTGATTAGCTGATGAACAACGTGATTTTTAAAAAAAAATGATGAACTGATGAACAACGTGATTTTTTTTAGAAAACTGATGAAAAAATGAATAACGTGATTCTTTTTCGAAATGTGATGAACTGATGAATAACGTGATCTTTTTCTTAGAAAACTAATGAATTAATGAAGAACGTGATTTAATTCTTAGAAACTGATGAACAACATGATGTAATTGATGAACATTGTGATGTAACTGCTGAATAACATAGAACTGATGAACATTCTAATTTAACTTATGAACAATATCAAAGAAAACTGATGAATATTATGACATAAAAAAAGTTCTTTAAAGAGAACAATGATAAACAACATGATCTAACTGATTATCATTCATCACCCTCATTTTTTTCCCTTAAAAAACACAAATCTCAACAAACCTAAAGTTACCTCTACCTACTTTTTCACCTACATAACCAAAGTGGCACCCAAAGCAACATCCAAACCATATCCAACGGACAGAAAATTACCTCTACCTACTTTTTCACCTGCAACGGTAGGTGTAGATGCAATTGACGGTCCAAGAGCCTGTGTGTCGATCGAGGTGGAGCGGTGGAGATGTCGTCGGTGATTCGGTTGGGGAGGATGTAGGGGTGGTTGACGTTGTAGTTACGTCGGGGACGGCGGTGTGGAAATGGGAGCGGCGGTTAAGGAGACGGTTGGTGACTGAGCAAATGCACATCCATCAATTAAAGCCAGTAGAAGTGCTACAATCAAAGATGAAGATGACGTTATTATGCTTTTGTTTTGTTTCTCTCTCTAAAATAAAAGTTTGTTAGGAATTTCTTTTAGAGAGAAAAAGGCTGTTGTGAGAGTGTGAAGGTGAAGGGTGTGATGTTTTTTTTATCTCATCAATTTCCAATATGTTAATGGAGTATTTGTATGTGTGTTTTTAGTGTGTGTTTTTTATGAAAGAGAGATTTACATCTAGAACAAATTAAATGGACGGTGGAGATCACTTTATAGACTTTTTAAAAATTTTCACTTTTTATTTGATCGACCAACTTGCTTATTATAACGGGCTATTGCGCTAGAAGAAGGTTCATTAAATGTGGATATAGAATAGTGAAGAAAAAAAACTTTTCTACAAACTCTCCCAAGCAAGTGGCGAATATTGGCAATTGAAAATTCGATTCCCTAAAACCCTATTGGTCGATCTAATTAATTATTTATTGATCGCACTTGATAGGGTTATGTAGGGTCTTTATTTGTTGATCGCATATTGTTTATTGAATAATCATTGGATTCTTTGGTTAGGATCTTCTTGTCCGTTCCATATTGTAATACTCAATCTTTATCGATCGTTGGAAATGATTATTATGGGTTGATTAATGTGCTTCATCGCTTATAAACCGTATTTTAAACTATGGTTTATGATACGCTTACGCAGCGCGTTCGGGGTCAAAGGAACTTCCTTTTCGTCGAGCAAGTTTTTCAACAACCTAGGCAGTGAACCTAATCGTTGTAGTGTAGTATTAGGGTAAGCCACGGGAATTGATATATTTCTCTAGGGGAATAGGAATGCTAGTGAGAAGTTACTACGCTAAGGTTGGGGTCGAGGAAGATTATTTTTTAACTTTTTTTATGTTTAATAGGAAATGGAAAGGTACGAATCTCGGGTTTGGATTTGAGGGGTTGGTATTTCTACCGATTGCTTCTATTATCTAATTATCTAATTAACTAAGGTGAGGGTAGTCTATGTCTAATTATTGTGTGCTCGTATGATGGTTTAAAGATGTGTTTATTTAGGTTTTATTACTCCTTAATTATCTCCTATTGATGGTTGAATTGTCACGTCCTTATTCTTAACCGCGTTGTGTGTCTAAGGTCGTAGGGTATGCGTTTATCCCTAACTCTTTGAAACTACCAAAGGTTATCGCCTACAAAGTCTTTAGGATTTATAAACTTTAACTCTAAGGTACTCTTCGGATGGTTTAGCCTACAGCAACTCTAGGTGTTATAAACTAAGGTTTATAAAGATTAATCAAGCATTAACTACACAACGGATGACCTATCGCATTACTAGATCATTAACAATTAAGATAAGAGACAACCAATCAATATTCAATAATTAAGTTTCATATTCCCTAAGCAAACACACAAGTAAATTAGCCAGACATGGAGAACATGCAAGCATACACACAAGTAATTGAAGACATAATTAAATTAATGAAGTAAAACACTTATCTTGATGTAAGATAGGGTTTGGAAGCCTAAAATCTTGTACAAGACGACCTTGGTTCGGTTTAGGTTTTACTCCAAAAGACTACACGAAAACTAAAAATTCGGATTCTATATATAAGATTACATATGCGACGGCGTCACCCTTTGATTTGTGTCGGTCGCCGTTATTAGGGTTTCGTCTTGGCCACGTTAGTCTTGCGACGGCGTCACCTTATGCTCGTGACGCCGTCCTCTTCGATCTCTTACGCCGTCGGATCAAATCTAGGCCGTCCGAGTTGCGACGACCTACTCTTTTAAAGCCCGACACCATCACTTGTAAATAAGCAATTTGGCTCTTGGTAGTCACAAAAGTGATGCGACGGCGTCATGATTAACACCGATGCCGTCCCTTCGGTTTTAGCGACTGAGTGTCTCAATTCTTGACTTTGGCCATTTTCTTCGTATATTTGCGCCTTTTCGTCCGAATAAGTGTTATTCCGACATTTAGCCTTCAAGATACCTAAAAGTGAAAATGAGCGATATTAAGTAATAACGGATACAAAAGTGATCAAATAAGGGCTTAAACGACCCTCAAAAGGTACATTTTAAAACCTTATCAAATATCCCTACACTTGATATTTGCTTGTCCTCAAACAAATGTGCTTTTAGCCAATTAATTTATAAGTTATGGGTCATGAAGGATTGGTTTAAAACAATCCACAACACATATAAGCTCATGAAAGTCATAACAAGCACGGAATTACATACTAGCACCTCACATGGGGTGTTTGGATACTCACATCTCTCGGTGTATATGAAATATAACAAGTTGGAAATGGAAGATAAACACTCATTAACCGGTTCTAGTACATAGATTACCATAGGCTTGAGACTAGATCAAACCTCCATCGCTTTGGCGTAAGCACCTAGGAAAGACTATCAAAGAGGTCTTTTAAATGGTTGTAATGTTAGGCTTACGGTGAGAGAAACAAAGGGTTTGGTGGGATAGGCTATTTAGTGGTGGCAAGTCAAAATCTTTATGTTACAAGCATGCGAAGAATAGCGTTGCTAAGCCAAGACTCGACACTCTAGATAATGAAACAAACAAACATAAATTAAAGATAGATGTGGGATAGTAGCCATATATATATATATATATATATATATATATATATATATATATATATATATATATATATATATATATATATATATATATTTTATACACTTTACTCCACCATCCTCTACGATAACATCAAAATGATAGGGATTTATAGGCACATCCCTACACTTGAGTTTTTATTATTCTAACACTAATTTGACCCGAATTGAAAAGATCAAAACACTTGGAGTACATTATTACGCAAATAAAGGGAATTTGAATTTAACGTTCCCTTCCAGTCATTTCATAAACTTTAACCTTTTCTATGAGTCCCAATCGTCCCAAAACTGTATACAAAGGATATGACTCGACTTAGCAACTTATTCAAGCAACTAGATAATTGAACTAAGGGTTTTAGTGTGATAATAATAATGCACTAAAAGTGAGTGCATACAAGGTAGGCTAAGGCGATTTGGGTGTACATTTGGGGGTGGGGTGTAAATAATGCTCTTCATTGATATTTCGTAAAACCGAAACATCACGAGAACCGCGAAAAGAATAGGCTCTGAGGGGTTAACTAGGGGTATCGTGTACTAAAGATGAGTACAACGCAAAGGTGTGGGGGAATTACTCAACCGAAGTGGAAGAAGTAATTATATTACGGGTATCAAAAAAGGGTTATCCTAATGCCTCTTATCATTTAGTTATTCCTAACTACACAAGTGTAGTCTTACTAGCGATCTCGGGATGCATCACAAAACAAGTTCTAGAATCTAATATACTACCGGTTCACACACTTAAGCATTAAAGATGAATGCTTTAATTTCACTAATCTAAGGGCGATCCTCACATTTTGGGTGGAGTTTAAGTGGTAAAGGGTTTTTTGTGCTAGCCATATAACTTCCTATCCATGAGACGCTTTTGTTAAGACTAATGGCCCACTCCTATATGTCATGAAAAATTTTAAATTTGGTGCCAAAATTACCCTAACCGACATTTTCTCATGGTTTATTACGCAAATGCAATTGGACAAAGCAAATAGTCAAGGATAAGCATAGTTTCAAAGTTCCTGTTTTATTTTACCTCCCTACACTTAAACTGAACATTGTCCCCAATGTTCCCCGAAAGTATCAAAGTTATTATAATAGAAGGTAATAAAAGATGAAAGAAACTAGTACTCCCCTGATTAGCTCGGTAGGATCCATGTAAAGTGGTGGTTATATCTTTCTTCAAGAAGAACGTTTGCGTGAAAAGCTCCTTCTCATCTTATGTATCTCCTTCTTGATAAATTAAACCTGCACACTTGAAGAAAACAAACGAAACATTCGCGTAAAATCGGCGGTAATAATATATATAAGACTCTACTAAACTAAGAAATAATGCTTGTGGAATGGATGTTTCTGAAATTTCGGAAAATTAAGACACGGAAAATTCCAAAAAGTTATAAGTAGCTCGAAAGCGAGAAAAGTAATCGATGTTTTGCTCCTTCTTCGACGTCAGTTGCGATCTGACGCCGTCGGTTATCCCGACAAAAGCGATGCGATTTTCGAAAAAATTCGGAAAATTTACATCTTTAGAATCTGGAAAATTTCACGCAAAACATCCATTATGACTCGATACAAGCATTTGACTCGAACAAACACACGTGTATATCTTTTAATTAATTGAAATTCTCATGTTTACGTTTCTTTTGAAAACGTGTGTAATCCTCCCTACACTTATCCTTTATGTAAAATACCTTTATATGTAATTAAGACGAGGTTAAAAACAAAATAAAGCATTTTTACAAATTTAAACATGAGAATAAACAATCAATAAAGGATATATGACACAAACAAGCAAACAATTAAGCATGGTTGCCTCCCACGAAGCGCTTTTCTTTATTTATGAGTCTTGTAGCTAGACTCGTAGTCGTGCCCCTACGTGACTTCATTACCGTCACCTTCTTCCTCATGACGGTCTCTATTGGGGGATTCCATGTTGTAAAAGTTCCCTATGATGCACCTTTCTAAGAGGTCGTCCTCTCCCCAATCGGTTCTATATTCTGGTCCTAAGTTCAAGCAATCCTTATAGAATCCG
This sequence comes from Chrysanthemum lavandulifolium, assembly GCA_022545495.1. Taxonomy (NCBI): domain Eukaryota; kingdom Viridiplantae; phylum Streptophyta; class Magnoliopsida; order Asterales; family Asteraceae; genus Chrysanthemum; species Chrysanthemum lavandulifolium. Next base: position 275,590,711 of record CM040243.1, read on the forward strand.
AAAATCTTGGCCATAACACAATCTACTCCTTTCTCCTTATCCTCCTCATTCCTATAATAGACCGATAGTTTAAGTTCCTTTTCATCATTGGAGAGTGATGAAAACTTCTCAATCTTAAACGGCATTTGGTAAGCTACATCATCGGTCTCATCTTTGAATCGCACTATTCCTAATGAGGGATCATAAGTCATCCCGGTGTTTTCTATGAAAGGTTTTCCTAGAATAACGTGGGACAAGCTAGGATCTATGGCCGTACTAATATCATCCATAATTATGAAGTCCGTAGGAAATGTGAAACTACCTACATAAACGGGCAATCCCTTAATTCTACCAAGAAAATTGCACCTAACCCTAGGATTATCGGGGTCTTGCCATGTTGGGATAGGCTTCTTCATTACCCAATTATAGTAGGTGTTAGTCATTATGTTTATTGGGGACTTGCGGTCAATGTAGGCCTTTACCACGAAAAGGTGTCATATGCAATATGGTATGTTAAGATTCCAAGGGTTCCCAAACTTGATGCTAGGGCTTTTCCTAACATACATGTGACGGAGGTCACGCACTAAGTGAGGATGGCGAGATAGTTCTTCTTCCGTAGGAAATTTATTGAAATAGTCATTGTCTACTTCATCTACTTCCTCGGTTGTTTCATTAACCTCAAGTATAGTTTCATGGTCCGCTTCGTCATTTGTTCTATTAGGATTCACTAAGGTGATGGTATTGACGAATTGGACGTGTTTAGCTAACTTACTTGGGTCCTTAATCTCAACACCGGAAGGTTCGGGAGTTGAGATAACATTAACATTCCTATCACTATTGGTCATGGCTTTTAAGAGGTTATCTATCTTTCTATCCATCTCGGCTTGTTGTTGGTTAAAACGGTCTGAGAGCTTAGCTATTTGAGCTTCTTGGGATGCGACTAGGTGTTGCAACATCCCCTCAATGTTTTGTTGGTTAGGGCCATGAGATGGGGGCCATGAGAAATCATTGGAAGTGAATTCTTTGGTTTGTCCCCAATAGAAGTCGGGCTTGCCCTTCTATGCTTCTCGGGCGTCATTAAAAGTCCTAGGTCCGGGTGTTGTAGGAAATCTTCCTCCGTTCCATTGTCTGCGAGGATGCGTAGTCAACGGAAGCTTGTTTAGGGAATCGGGTGCAAGTACGCGTGTTATGAGGATCACTACACGGCTCACACGAGGAAGAAACTTTGTTCACTTGGCGTGAAGACTTCGGATTTTCGTAGGAGCTCATTAGGAATTTAACTTGATCTTCAAGTTCGAGCATCATACGGTCGGAAGGTTGTGAGTCAATGGGAGGCAAGGAAATTGCCTTAATGGTTTTGGGCAACTCACGGGGGTCATTCCAACTTTCGTTGTCATAGAGAGCAAGGTCCTCTATTATACCCCATGATTCTTCCGCGGTGAGATCACTAAGCTTTCCACCGGCCGCTTGGTCAATGGATCGCTTGGTGGGGAAGTTGACATGATCATAGAAGAGTTGGACTTGGAGCCAAAGATCAATGCCGTGATGAGGGACTTTATGAAGTAAGTCCTTGAATCGAGTCCATGCTTCGTAGATAGATTCACCTTGACGTTGTTGGAACATCAAGATATCATTCCTAAGCTTAGTGGTTCTTCCCGGTGGGAAAAATTGAGCAAGGAAGCGAGAGGTGAGATCATCCCAACTTGAGATGGAGCCGGCGGGAAGTCGCTCAAGCCAATTACTAGCTTGGTCCCGTAGAGAGAATTGGAAGAGCCTTGAGCGCGTGGTCTCCCGAGTAGTAGCATCGAGGTCGATGGAATTGACAATTTTAAGGAAATCCTTAAGATGCTGATTAGGATCTTCGGAATGAAGTCCATGGAATACACATCCGTTTTGCACCAACCGGATGGTGTCGGATTGCAGGGCCGTTGTTTGGGCTTGGTCGGGAAGCTCAATGGTGTTCCTATAGCCTAGGTGGCTTGGTCTTGAGTATTCACCAAGAGTACGGCCTCTTGGCGGGTCATTTGGTGGTAGGTTGATGAATGGTGGTTGGTTATCACCTTCCATGATGAAAAGTGATGGGGTTACGAACAAAGGTCACGAAGAAGGGGGATAGACTACGAGGAAGCTAAAATTGAGAAAACATTTACTTGATAGGAATCAAGCAAAGAAACCTAAACGAGGTGGACTCCTAACTAGCTATTCTTTTCCCCGGCAACGGCGCCAAAAACTTGAAACGCTTACGCAACGCGTTCGGGGTTAAAGAAACTACCTTTTCGTCGAGCAAGTTTTTCAACACCCTAGGCAGTGAACCTAATTGTTGTAGTGTAGTATTAGGGTAAGCCACGGTAATTGATATCGTTCTCTAGGGGAATAGGAATGCTAGTGAGAAGTTACTACGCTAAAGTTGGGGTTGAGGAAGATTATTTTTTATCTTTTTTTATGTTTTTTAGGAAATGGAAAGGTACGAATCTTGGGGTTTGGATTTGGAGGGTTGGTATTTCTACCGATTACTTCTATTATCTAATTATCTAATTAACTAAGGTGAGGGTAGTCTATGTCTAATTATTGTGTGCTCGTATGATGGTTTAAAGATATGTTTACTTAGGTTTTATTACTCCTTAATTATCTCCTATTCATGGTTGAATTGTCACGTCCTTATTCTTAATCGTGTTGTGTGTCTAAGGTTGTAGGGTATGCGTTTATCCCTAACTCTTTGAAACTACCAAAGTTATCGCCTACAAAGTCTCTAGGATTTATAAACTTTAACTCTAAGGTACTCTTCGGATGGTTTAGCCTACAACAACTCTAGGTGTTATAAACTAAGGTTCACAAAGATTAATCAAACATTAACTACACAACGGATGACCTATCGCATTACTAGATCATTAACAATTAAGATAAGAGACAACCAATCAATATTCAATAATTAAGTTTCATATTCCCTGATCTGTGCTAAACAGTCAAGTCTAATAGACTTAAAACAGCTTAAACACAAATACAATTTAGATCAGAGGAATATAGGGAATTCCTGGGTCGTTAAGTCCCACGGAGGATGAATTGGTGTTTAAAACAACTTCAGATGATAGAATGATCACTAAGGATAGTGATCAGGAAGGTTTTCGATGGATAATTACCTAAAGAAAAGATTTACAAATTAAAGCGACTTAAATGCAAATTAAAAGAAATAAAAGATAAAATCTATTAAATAAACGCTATCACTATTTTTACAGATCGATGAACGTTTATTTGATTTTATAAAACAAAATAACTTAAATAAACTATTTTAATCAAAACGTAAACTTAAATTACTTTAAAACGTGGTCTAAAATAAAAACGAGCGTTATTTACGAAAATGGCGCTGGAGTGCAAGCAAAAACGTAAAATTTATGAAATAAAAGGCCTACGAGTGTAAAACTAATTTTATTACAAAATATATGATAAAAGAAAATTTTAGAAAAAAGATTTATATTTTTTTGACTTTTATATTTTTTATTATGATTTAAATAAGTTTTACACTAATTAAATGTTTAAAATACTAAAACTTATTGGAAAAATCAAACTTTTTATAAAATACTTATTACTAATACAAATTTATAAAAATACAAAAGCTGAAAAACTTGATTAAATAAGTTGGTAATAAGCTAAAAGCTACGTTTAAGCTAAAATGGAAAGAGAGGTTATGTATTTAATTGTGTAAACCTTGACAAGAAAGACCCAAGGCGCTTATGGATCCGGTACACTCTAACACTCTTGTAAAGGGGAGGTCTCGGGGTTCGAGCCTGCCTACCCCCTTTTTGCTAACATTTTTATTTTTGATTTTTTCTTTTACAAACTTATTAAACACATGAAAATAAGCATATTTCTCAACTGTGATTTTTTATGAAAATGAGCCAATAAGCTGTTTGAGCTTAAAAAGCTTAACAGTTGGCTAGAAAATGAAATAAGCACAAGTTATTTAAGCTAATTTGATTTTTAAACTGTTGAATAAGCACAAGTGTGATAGATTTAAGCTAAGATACTATAAATAAGCTAATATGAATACTGAATAAGCACAATAACCACTAAATAGCACTGATTAAGCACAAATAAGCAAAAGCCTTATCTGTTTACACAGGAAATGTTATAAATCACTAGGCACTTTTAAGCTAGAATTTAGGTCTTGAAATAAGCTAGGAAGTGAAAATAAGCATTGGACTAACAAGTTGACCTAATAAGCTTTCCAAAAGCTAAGTTACTCCTTGTAATGTTCACCGATGAGCTTATAGGAGCTTATGAAAAGCGGGTAACCATTTGGTGATCGGTTGAACTAAATAAAATGGACAAAAATATAAGCCCTGAGCAGGCTTATCAAATAAGCTGCAAGTTGGAATTTTAAGCTTGGACTCTCAAGCCAGCTAGACTAGCTTTCTAAAGAACCAAGATACATAAGCTAAAGGCTACTAATAAGCTCTGTAGGAGCTTATAAAAAAGACAAGCTCAACTGGTGCACAGGGGAGCTTTTCAGACAAGGGGTCCAAAATAAGCTACAAAATAAGCTATCTATAAGCTACTTAAGAGTGAGCTAGTATTTTTATATTTTTCTTTAGCAGCTAAATATTATTTTCCCAAAAGGAATTAAGCTAAATCCTAATATTAAATCCTACACAAAATTATACATTTTATTCAAAAACAAATTATAAAATTTGACTTTTCGGTTTATGAAGCAGTTTGACTAATTTGAACTTAGGATGATCCTAGATGACTAAATATGTTGTAATAAGCTACTATGAGATGAATTTAAGCTAAATTATCTAGTTATGAACAACTTTGATGAGATTTGATCTTAAAAACTCTAACAGTTAACAACTTAAAATAGAATTAAGGTGATTTTGACTTTTCTAAAACAAGGACTGATTTTATTGCTTATACTAACCTATATTGAACTAATATAACAATAAACAACTACAAACAACAACATAAACAACCTACTAATTCAGGTTACACAGTAAACCAAACAGGCCTTTATAGGACTGTTTGGGAGTATTAAACACAAATGCAAGTTTTTAAACCAATAAATCTACTTAATAACTTATAATAACCATATTCAAACATGATTAAGCTATATTTAACAGGAATTAAACACATATACTTGAAAATGCAAATTGCAAGAAAAGGCTTACAAGTTGAGTTCCTACCAAAGACTATGAACCAGTGATTGAAATCACTCCTAATAGCTTTCCATAAAGCATCTAAACCAAGAACAATCCACAGATTCCCATGCTTCAGTCTCTATCTTCATGCATTGATTTTTATTTTCCACTAATTATTTGGAATTTTGTGAATTTCAATTGTGAGTCTAAACTGGATTTGAAGGTTTCTAATAGCTTATAAGGGCTTTGAGAAAGCTTATATGAGCTTTGAATCCACTACAACAACTGACAACAACATTAACACATTTTTAGATTTTTAACTTGAAATTGCATAAATTTGGAAATGAAACTAAACCTTGAAATTGATATCGCAAAAGATTCAAATACACTTAAATAACTTTAACAAAGCATTTGAAAGACTTAAATTGAATGGAATTGAAAACTACACTATATCGACACTAAATTACACTACCTACTCTAATAATCCTTCTCTCTCGCTTCTTTTCTTCTTTATATTGATCCACTTGAGTCTTTGTCGACATTTGAGACTTTCCCACTTGATTGCAGCCCTTGGATCACTTGATATCATCAAAATTACACTTGTCATTTTTTTGGCGGGAAAAGTCTTTGAAGCAGGTTATGTGCATTTAATGCGTTTTGGGTGATTGTGGAGGTGGAGGGGGGTTGGTAAGGAGCAGGTGGAAAGGTGGTGATGAGGTGGTAGATCATGTGGCAGTGATAGAGTGGATACGGTGTTAGTGATGAAGGAGATGAATAGTGGCGCGCTTTTATTCTTTTAAAATTGGATTGGGTATTGGGCTTGGGTGTTGGGCTACGGTATATGTGTTGGGTATTGGCTTGGTTGGGAGTTAATAACAAGAAAGGGTCCGTTTGGTTTTGTATAAATAACAAGGACCATAAATGTAATATTCGAAAGTTAAGGGACTGAGTTTGACAAGTTTCCAAGCTTATTATAAGGATCAAACCTGCCAAGTAAGAATAGTACAAGGACCATTTGAATAAAATTCCATTTTTAAATGTCCAAGGACTAAAATTGCCAATTTTGTAATTCTAGGGACCAAACTTGTAATTTTCTCAAAACTTTTCTCATAAGGACCAATATTTTCAAATATGAATAGTACAAGGTTTATTTTGATTAATTTCTAATTTTGAAACCTTAAGGACTATTTTTGACACTTTTGCAAAGTTGAGGGACCAAAGTTGTAAATTTGTGATTTTTAAACTTTGAAGGGTTTGTTTTGACAACTTTTGAATCCCAAGGACCTTTAATGACATTTTACAAGTTTTTAAATTACCAGGGACTAGATTTGACAACTTTTGTAACTTGGGGGACTAAAACGCCAATTATGCAAACTTGATACGTTTTCACCGATTTTGATGTTTTGCATTTAAAACATATAAAACACTTGTTTGTGATATTTTATAATTTTGAAGCATTTATGAGTGTTTTCGGATGTTTTGGCATCTAACAATATAAAAATGATGAGTATTTAGACACTCATCAATCCCCCACTAAGATATTGCTAGTCCCTAGCAATGATTTGAGAAAATTTAATGGATTTTATCTCTTTACCAAAAGCCATTACTTCGGAGTAGCCAATTGTTTTGATTCAAGTAAGAATCTTGGTACAATGATAACCAAATGATTTTGAGCAAATCATAAGCTTTCAACGGATTTGATTTGTCTTTACCGAGCCGTTTGCTACGGACTAGCCAACTCTTAGATAAATTATCAATATTATCTTTGGTGAGCCGATTACCAATTATGGATTTTCAAGCGCCTTTACCACAAGCCATAAACTTGCGGGCTAGCCAACTCTTTACTTTTTAGGATATGGTGAAATGAACACCATACAATTTTGGGCAAATTGCAAGCCATAAGCGGATTTGAGATATCTTTACCAAGAGCCGTTTGCTCTGGATTAGCCAATCCTTATGTGGGTTAGACATGGTGGATGATTACCATTTGTTATGTTTAGTACATAGTACTTCCACTAAATAAAAATTTTAAAATTTGGCCATTTTGGGGAAAAAGGGACTAAAGGGTACATTTATGATCAAATTAGCGAATTTCCCCCACTTAGAAATGAATATTGTCCTCAATATTCAAAGTACCGGCTGTAATGTCGAAACTTAGAACGTAAAAGATAACATTTACTAACTAAGTGTAGAAACACAACAATTATTCTCTTTTGAATATTTACAATTTTCATTTATTTTTAAAAATCTATATACAAACATGTGGGGCATCTCCCCACACTAAGGTGGTACACGGGTGAAAACCCATGTTTAGCTCTTGATTTTGATTACCGAGTCGCTAGCTTGACTCGACCCGAATTAATTTGTTCATGGGGAAGTAAGTGGAAGAAACAATCTCCATCGGACTTTCATTCAAGATGTTTGTATAAACATTGAAGTACGTGAAAGTTCCACACCGACGAGATATACATAGAACCGGCTCAAAAATGATTAATGAAAATGCCGGGGTCAAAGATAATGTCTTCATTCCCGAAGGAGTGAAGAACAGGAGAAGTGATAGAATATTTGAAGAAAAGAAAGAAAATCATGATAAAAATCATGACTATCTCTTCTTCATCCATAGGAGAATTCATGATTTCTGGATCATGAATCTCATCATTTAAGCTCATTTGATCAAGACATATTCTGGGTGGGAGGGATGGGATTTTGATATCAAGCGGGTTCTCATGGTGAGAACATTTCCCTCCGGAACACAAAAATCATTTATGTCAAGATCAAAGTGGAAGTTATCATACTCTGGTAGAGATATGATATGATTGAGTTCAAAGGAGAACTCCTCGTAAAGAGAATCATTCACATGAAGTGAATTTGTGAACTCTTGTTCCATTGTGGGCTCATCACTATCCTCATCAAAGATTGGATTGTTAGAAATCCAAGTGAATTCAGATTCGAATTCAAATAGAGGATTGGTGAAAGTAGCTTTGAATGTTTCGGGAACAAGGTGATTAACATTCTCTATTGGATTGTTAGGGTGAGAAGTGAGTGAACGATCATTATAAAGGAGATTTTCAATTTCTCCTTGGTTGGCTTTGAAATCAAAGAGATCATCATCACTTTCCGATGAAAGTGGAATGATGTGAGTGAGTTCATCAGTAAACTCCTCAAAAAGAGGAACAACATCACAATGTGAAAGTGATGCCTCAACATTCTCAATGTCTCCATAAGATTTACAATCATCGCTAAAATCGGAGAAAGTCTTAAAATGATCTTTTGAACACTCAAGAGGGGAAAGGATATCACACATATGGTCAAAAGTTCCATGTGACTCTCTCGGGATTGGGACAAGGTCCTCAACACTAGACTTTATGAATTCGTCCGATTCCTTTTCAGGAACAGTGTCAAGATGCTCGTCCCCCATGTTCGAGAGAGTGAGTGGGAGCTTGGGTGTGATAGCGTTGTTTGAGAATGAATCTCAGCTGCTTTGGGATATCCATCGATGAATCGATGAATCTTCAAGTGTATCATCATCATCACTATCATCGAGAATAAAGCGAAATTGCGAGCTAGATCTTTTGCTTTTCTTGTGCAATTGATTCCTTAATAGCTTTTCAAAGGCAATTTGGGAATTAATTTTAGCGACTGCTCTTGACTAGCAATTCTTCCATTGATTTCTCATGTGAATTTTGAATTACACAAGAAAAGCGGGAATATTATGAAATGTTGTCTTACTCAACTCCTCGGTTCTTTTCACCGACTCCGAAGCTCTAGATAAGTGTCTTGTTGGGTTTCTTTGAGGAGTTTGAGTCATTTAACCTTGTGGAGATTGGTCGTGATATGGATAGTCATAATCGTTACAAGGAAATGGATTCCTGTTTGACAATCGAGTGAAATGGGGACCTCCACAATTCTCACAACAGTAAAACTGTTGAGCTTGGATTGGTGAATCATATAGATATTGGTCATACCCAAAGTTCTGAGCATCACCGGAAAACTGTTCATAGACAATCGTGTTTCCGGATTGACATTCAAATCCTTGGTGAGGACCTCCACAAAATTCACAGCAGTATTGTTGATTATATGAAGATATGTCGGACTGTGGTGGGTAATTAGAAAAAATTGAGGGGTCGTTAAATGAGTTCGGACTAGGATCATAATCAAATGAATTCCTCGAACCACAAAATAAACAACTCCGTTCTGAATATCATTACCACACTTTGTACACACGTACACCGGTGACTGTGGTGAACCATAAAGAGGCTCACCACAACCGACACAAAGAATAAGCGATTCTATTTGAGAATTATGAGAAGGAATCGGTTCATTCAAAGAATCAACAAAACCAACATGGTGATCGAATGACTAATAAGACTCAAAGAACATTTTGAAAAATCCGGAGGTGGGACAAGTGGTGTGCTCGAGAGCTAGCAATTTCCACTACTTCGTTATGGTCTCCGGTTACGGTTCTTGAGAAGCGTGAAGATTAAGCAAGTCATTCTTGCTAGTCACCGGATCAATTTCGCATGTTTGCTTTTAACCGTAAATCGTGAAAGTTTAGAATCAATTCTAGACGGCTTAGGAGCAATTGAGGGTTTAGAGCTTTGGATAACCGTAGGTTGGACGTGTTAGCACCTCCATTATCGGAGGAAAGTACCGGTCCTTTGTCACCCCGGTTTCTCGTTCTATTTCCTTCAGAATTAATGGATCGTCACGAACAACACGAATTCTTGACATTTGTGATAAAATAGGAAGTTTTCAACTTCGTTCCATTTCGTCGTAGTCGAGAGATTCCATGAGAATAGAAGAAGTTTAGAATCAAATGGATGAGGGTAAAGGAATAAAGAATCAAAAAGGGTAAGAGGTTAAAGATGAATATTTTGGATTTTGAAAAACATGCCATAAAACAAAGAATGAAAATATTTTTGGAGTTGTTAACACTTTAGGAAAAGTGTTAATGAACTTTGATTTTTAAAAGCTGTTTACAAAAGGTGGTATATGTGCAAATGCAGGTGCGGAAATGCTTAAAACACGCTTCTGACCTCCCGCGTGGCGCCAAAATTTGATGGTGCTAAGCAGTCAAGTCTAATAGACTTAAAACAACTTAAACACAAATACAATTTAGATCGGAGGAATATAGGAATTCACGGTCGTTAAGTCCCACGGAGGATGAATTGGTGTTTAAAACAACTTCAGATGATAGAATGATCACTACGGATAGTGATCGATAAGGTTTCGATGGATAATTACCTAAAGAAAAGATTTACAAATTAAAGCGACTTAAATGCAAATTAAAAGAAATAAAAGATAAAATCTATTAAATAAACGCTATCACTATTTTTACAGATCGATGAACGTTTATTTGATTTTATAAAACAAAATAACTTAAATAAACTATTTTAATCAAAACGTAAACTTAAATTACTTTAAAACGTGGTCTAAAACAAAAACGAGCGTTATTTACGAAAATGGCGCTGGAGTGCAAGCAAAAACGTAAAATTTATGAAATAAAAGGCCTACGAGTGTAAAACTAATTTTATTACAAAATATATGATAAAAGAAAATTTTAGAAAAAAGATTTATATTTTTTGACTTTTATATTTTTATTATGATTTAAATAAGTTTTACACTAATTAAATGTTTAAAATACTAAAACTTATTGGAAAAATCTGAAACTTTTTTATAAAATACTTATTACTAATACAAATTTATAAAAAATACAAAAACTGAAAAAACTTGATTAAATAAGCTGGTAATAAGCTAAAAGCTACGTTTAAGCTAAAATGGAAAAGAGAGGTTATGTATTTAATTGTGTAAACCTTGACAAGAAAGACCCAAGGGCGCTTATGGATCCAGGTACACACTCTAACACTCTTGTAAAGGGGGAGGTCTCAGGTTCGAGCCTGCCTACCCCCTTTTTGCTAACATTTTTATTTTTGATTTTTCTTTTACAAACTTATTAAACACATGAAAATAAGCATATTTCTCAACTGTGATTTTTTATGAAAATGAGCCAATAAGCTGTTTGAGCTTAAAAAGCTTAACAGTTGGCTAGAAAATGAAATAAGCACAAGTTATTTAAGCTAATTTGATTTTTAAACTGTTGAATAAGCACAAGTGTGATAGATTTAAGCTAAGATACTATAAATAAGCTAATATGAATACTGAATAAGCACAATAACCACTAAATAGCACTGATTAAGCACAAATAAGCAAAAGCCTTATCTGTTTACGAAATGTTATAAATCACTAGGCACTTTTAAGCTAGAATTTAGGTCTTGAAATAAGCTAGGAAGTGAAAATAAGCATTGGACTAACAAGTTGACCTAATAAGCTTTCCAAAAGCTAAGTTACTCACCGTAATGTTCACCGATGAGCTTATAGGAGCTTATGAAAAGCGGGTAACCCATCTGGTGATCAGTTGAACTAAATAAAATGGACAAAATATAATACGAAAGCGTGCTTATCAAATAAGTCGCAAGTTGGAATTTTAAGCTTGGACTCTCAAGCCGACTAGACTAGATTTCTAAAGAACCAAGATACATAAGCTAAAGGCTACTAATAAGCTCTGTAGGAGCTTATAAAAAGACAAGCTCAAGCGGTGCAGGGAGCTTTTGCATAAGGGTCCAAAATAAGCTACAAAATAAGCTATCTATAAGCTACTTAAGAGTGAGCTAGTATTTTATATTTTTCTTTAGCAGCTAAATATTATTTTCCCAAAAGGAATTAAGCTAAATCCTAATATTAAATCCTACACAAAATTATACATTTTATTCAAAACGACTTATAAGAAATTTGACTTTTCGGTTTATGAAGCGGTTTGACTAATTTGAACTTAGGATGATCCTAGATGACTAAATATGTTGTAATAAGCTACTATGAGATGAATTTAAGCTAAATTATCTAGTTATGAACAACTTTGATGAGATTTGATCTTAAAACTCTAACGATTAACAACTTAAAATAGAATTAAGGTGATTTTGACTTTTCTAAAACAAGGACTGATTTTATTGCTTATACTAACCTATATTGAACTAATATAACAATAAAAACTACAAACAACAACATAAACAACCTACTAATTCAAAGGTTACATAAACCAAACAGCCTTTATAGGATTTGTTTGGGAGTATTAAACACAAATGCAAGTTTTAAACCAATAAATCTACTTAATAACTTATAATAACCATATTCAAACATGATTAAGCTATATTTAACAGAATTAAACACATATACTTGAAAATGCAAATTGCAAGAAAAGGCTTACAAGTTGAGTTCTACCAAAGACTATGAACCAGTGATTGAAATCACTCCTAATAGCTTTCCATAAAGCATCTAAACCAAGAACAATCCACAGATTCCCATGCTTCAGTCTCTATCTTCATCTGCATTGATTTTTTATTTTCCACTAATTATTTGGAATTTTTGTGAATTTCTGAATTGTGAGTCTAAACTGGATTTGAAGGTTTCTAATAGCTTATAAGGGCTTTAGAGAAAGCTTATATGAGCTTTTGAATCCACTACAACAACTGACAACAACATTAACACATTTTTAGATTTTTAACTTGAAATTGCATAAATTTGGAAATGAAACTAAACCTTGAAATTGATGACTGCAAAAGATTCAAATACACTTAAATAACTTTAACAAAGCATTTGAAAGACTTAAATTGAACTGGAATTGAAAACTACACTATATCGACACTAAATTACACTACCTACTCTAATAATCCTTCTCCTCTGCTTCTTTTCTTCTTTATATTGATCCACTTGAGTCTTTGTCGACATTTGAGACTTTCCCACTTGATTGCAGCCCTTGGATCACTTGATATCATCAAAATTACACTTGTCATTTTTTTGGCGGGAAAAGTCTTTGAAGCAGGTTATGTGCATTTAATGCGTTTTGGGTGATTGTGGAGGTGGAGGGGGGTTGGTAAGGAGCAGGTGGAAAGGTGGTGATGAGGTGGTAGATCATGTGGCAGTGATAGAGTGGATACAGGTGTTAGTGATGAAGGAGATGAATAGTGGCGCGCTTTTTATTCTTTTAAACATTGGATTGGGTATTGGGCTTGGGTGTTGGGCTACAGGTATATGTGTTGGGTATTGGACTGGATTTGGGAGTTAATAACAAGAAAGGGTCCGTTTGGTTTTGTATAAATAACAAGGACCATAAATGTAATATTCTGAAAGTTAAGGGACTGAGTTTGACAAGTTTCCAAGCTTATTATAAGGATCAAACCTGCCAAGTAAGAATAGTACAAGGACCATTTGAATAAAATTCCATTTTTTTAAATGTCCAAGGACTAAAATTGCCAATTTTGTAATTCTAGGGACCAAACTTGTAATTTTCTCAAAACTTTTCTCATAAGGACCAATATTGTCAAATATGAATAGTACAAGGTTTATTTTGATTAATTTCCAATTTTGAAACCTTAAGGACTATTTTTGACACTTTTGCAAAGTTGAGGGACCAAAGTTGTAAATTTGTGATTTTTAAACTTTGAAGGGTTTATTTTGACAACTTTTGAATCCCAAGGACCTTTAATGACATTTTACAAGTTTTTGAATTACCAGGGACTAGATTTGACAACTTTTGTAACTTGGGGGACTAAAACTGCCAATTATGCAAACTTGATACGTTTTCACCGATTTTGATGTTTTGCATTTAAAACATATAAAACACTTGTTTGTGATATTTTATCATTTTGAAGCATTTATGAGTGTTTTCGGATGTTTTGGCATTTAACGATATAAAATGATGAGTATTTAGACACTCATCATTCCCTAACAAACACACAAGTAAATTAGCGGACATGGAGAACATGCAAGCATACACACAAGTAATTGAAGACATAATTAAATTAATGAAGTAAAACACTTATCTTAATGTAAGATAGGGTTTGGAACCCTAAAATCTTGTACAAGACCGCCTTGGTTCGGTTTAGGTTTTACTCCAAAAGACTACACACCGAAAACTAAAAATTCGGATTCTATATATAAGATTACATATGCGACGGCATTACCCTTTGATTTGTGATGCCGTCGGTCGCGTCATTAGGGTTTCATCTTGGCTACGTTAGTCTTGCGACGACGTCACCTTATGCTCGTGACGCAGTCTCTTGATCTCGACGCCGTCGGATCAAATCTAGGCCGTCGAGTTGCGACGACCTACTCTTTTAAAGCGACATCGTCACATGTAAATAAGCAATTTGGCTACCGAGCCATCACAAAAGTGATGCGACGGCATCGCGATTAACACTGACGCCGTCCCCTTCGTTTTAGCGACTGAGTGTCTCGATTCTTGACTTTGGCCATTTCTTCGTATATTCGCGCCTTTTCGTCCGAATAAGTGTCATTCCAGCATTTTGCCTTCAAGATACCTAAAAAGTGAAAAGGAACGATATTAAGTAATAACGGATACAAAAGTGATCAAATAAGGGCTTAAACGACCCCTCAAAAAGGTACATTTTAAAACCTTATCAGTTTACTCGTTTGGTATTGAAGATTTGCCATTATTTTCTCCTTATTTATTGTTGTGTTTACTTGTTAAGGGTGTTGTGATGTCGATGGTGGGAGAGGAGAACACTACCTTGTCACATCCTGTGGTGAATGATGATGAATTGAACACACGATTGCCACGTTTAAAGGGTTCTAAATCTGGGAACACCGATCCACTTGGTAATTCTGGTCGTAATACTGGACATGATGTGAATGATAAGTCTTCTGACTTTACTTCAAATTCTGGGGTTACTAGTATGCAGTGTAATGTTACTAACGAGCCCATTGTTCCACAAGTTTCGAGCTTCAATGTTGCTTGTCAATCACAAAATTTTGAAACAAGTTCTGATGAATATCCTGGTAACGGTGGGAATGAAGCTGAGCCAAGTCTTGATCCGGTTATCTTGGCGGCGTGTAAGAATTTTGAAGAGGCTATGCGTGGTGTTGAATTAATGAATGCGGAGAATGCTTCTAATTCGTCTCCCAACGTTCAAATTGCGAAGCCAGTTTCATATGTAGGTGCTACGTCCAATGATTCTACAAAGCACAATCCTAATTTTCGTAGGATGGAATGTAGTAACAAGTCTACTGAGGTGGACTTCTCTGTTCCTATGAAAGTAGTGGAGGAGGTAAACTCTAAATTTGAGAATACCCTTTATGGTTATTTTCTTGGTAAACGTATTGCTTTTCCGGCCGTTGATTATTATGTTCGTAATATGTGGGCCAAGTATGGTATTCAAAATGCTATGATGAATGCTAAGGGTTTCTTTTTTTTTTTAATTTTCCACTCGTAAAGGTGTTGATGATGTTCTTGAAAACGGACCGTTGATGATTAGGAATGTGCCAATTATTCTTAAAACTTGGACGTTGAATACTAATCTGCTTAAAGAGGACTTGACTAACATTCCGGTGTGGGTTAAATTTCATGATGTTCCTCTTGCTATGTTCTCTGATGATGGTCTCAGTCTCTTTGCTACATTGATTGGTACTCCTAAAATGCTAGATTCTTACACTAATCAAATGTGCTTGGATTCCTGGGGCCGCAGTAGTTTTGCTAGGTGCTTTATTGAAGTTCGTGCGGATAAGGCTCTTCGGAAAGGCCTCACTATTGAGATACCATTACTGGATGGATCGGGTTCTACTATTGAAAAGATCCGGGTTGAATACGAATGGAAACCGCCAAGGTGTGATACGTGTAAACGGTTTGGTCATACGTTGCTTGAATGTCCTAAATCTGTTCCACCGCATACTCAACCTAAACAGAGTGTTATTGATGGTTTTCAAACTGTCAATAACAAGAATAAGAGTAGGAATGGTGGTCCAAGTGTTCCTGGTAAGGGAGGTTTTAGTAAACTTGGTGTGGGGCCTAAGTTCCGGTATCAACCTAAAGAGCCTCCCCTAACCCCAAACAGGTGGATAATTCTAAGAAGAAAGCCACTGAAGTGGCTAGTACGAGTGGGACGACGATTGCTACATCTAACCCGTTTGATGCACTTAATATGATCGATACTGACGAATGTGGTACTCCTATTGATGTAATGGATTCTGGTTGTTCAATGGAAGCTAAGGAGGTTGGGGTTCTTGAGACCGGGAATGTATCACAAGAACCGCTTGTGAGAGATTCAATGGAAGCTAATGAGGTTGGCCCTACCCCTATTGTTGAGAAAATTGGGGAGCTTGAAAAGCTTCTTATTGATGGGAAAGCTACTCTTGTTGATGATGCTGATAATCCTATTAAAAAGGTTGATTATCCTGGTAATAAAAAGGATTTTCCGTCTACTTCATCTATTTTGAGGGTTAACCCATTCTCTAAGGTGGGAGAGATTGTTGACTCCAATAGTGATGAAGAAGAGGTTGTGAATACTTTTGATGAGTCAATGAACCTCTTTGGTGGTGGTCATGATCGTGAAGATGATTATGATGACTATGATTATGATGGCTATGCGGATCAGGTTTACGATCTTTCAGGGAATTTGGATGCTTATTATGACACGTATGGTATCAAACTCCAAGGCCTTAGTAGGAAGTAATTTTGTTTTCATAGGAGTCAAATGTTATCTTTTGAGTAGTGGTTTGTCTTCTTATATAAAGAATAGGAAGTATCTTGTTATGTAAACTTTCCGCCTATATAATGGGCTGAGATATGGGATTCACTCATATCCTTTGTACTTAAACGTTTTTTGAAGTAATATATTTGCCGGGTCTTTGACCTTTTAACCAAAAAAAAAGAAGATTCATTAAATGATAAACTGTTAGCCTTAATAGTTTTTATTAGAAGTGATGGTAATTTACATTTAGGAACATTGTAACGTGTGTTAGATATCGTGCTAGAATAGTCAACGGGCTCGTGGATTGGACTAAGCTAAATGGGTATTAGTTTAGTTAAGCTTGCCTTAATATCCAATCCAACCCATGTCCAAGCCCACGAAGCCCAATAGAAAGCCTTTTAGGTTTTATGTTACTTGTACTATATAAACCCCTCAAATGGTCATTTGAGGGGTGTGCTTGAGTGTGTGTGTGTGTGTGTTTTCTTTGGAATATACAACATATTGTGTTCATCTTTATCCTCTCACATACACGGTTTTTAAACATCAAGTCACCATCTTTCTCATCTTATTTCTAAGCTTCGTTTGTGTTTGTGGTTCACGTTTTATACGCGTAACTTGGGTTACGTGTGTTGGGTTTGCTTGGTAAAGTGATAAGGTTGATATTTGTAAGGTCCTACAATTGGTATCAATCGTCTAACAATGGTTTAGGAGTGTTTGTGTTTGTTTTGAAGGTTGGTACTTACGCGTAGCTTCGTTATAAAAGTTGTCACGCTTAAAGCTTTAATTTTTGCCCTTAAAAATTCAAGATTCTTGTGGTTTAAGGTTTATTTGGTGCTAAAGTTTCAGTTTTTTGCAAAAAGTTCGAAGCTTTATGCGTTTTGGTTAAGTTTTAAACTCGTTTTTGGTTCGTTGGTCATTTCTACTGTAACTTATCTAAGCACTTTGGGTGAAAAGGTCAACATTTTGGGTTATTCAGTGTTTTAAGGCTATCGTGCAAAAGAAATCATTTGAATCGTTGGAAATTTCTTACGAGTAGAAGTCAAAAGTCAAAACCCTAGTTTTCTACTCATAACCTTTTGGTGAAGAATCTTGAGCTATAACGGTTACTCGGTGCTTCCTCATTTGGATAAGTGTGTGGAACACTTCGACTTGTGGATATCCCTTACGCTGTGACAGTGTAAAGGATTTTTGGTTCTTAACCATAGTTTACGCATAAGCTAAAAGCTTACGAGTAACTCTACGCATAACTTCACAATTACGCGTAAGGTTTACGAGTAACTTTTTGTTTACGCATAAGCCAAAGGTTACGCGTAAGATACTTTCTACGCATAAGATCCTACGCCTAAGGATTCCTATGCCTAAGATCCTACGCATAAGCACCAACTCTACTCGTAACTTCTTCGGTCTACGCCTAAGCTTTAAAAAATAAAATAAAATAAAATAAAGTTTTTTGGCGGGATAATTTGAGTAAAATTTAATTTTTTGAGGAGACTAAACGTTCAATTTTTTACGCGAGATTCAAGTTTTGGTTTAACTGTGAAAATTTTGGTCAAAAATTCAAATTTTTGGGCCTAAATTCAAATTTTTCGGGTCATATTTGGCGTCAAAATTGTCATAACTCAAATTTTTCATACGACATTAGAATTGATTTTTATAGTGAATTTCAAATTTTGGGAGAAATTTTTTTTTCCGCCTAAGAACCAAGGTTACGAGTACGACTTTCAGAAAAACGTCAACCGAGCTTAATCTTCATCAACCACAACTCCTTTATCGTTGAATCGATCCTACATCAACTTTATCATTCATACCTTCATCAATGGCAACTATGCAAGATCGTTATACAACTGCTGTCACAAATGCTATTGCTGCATTCGCCTATAATGCATTAAACATCAGTGATTACTCTACACCAGATAACAACAACCAATGGATTTCATCGTATAATCCGCAGCTTGCTCAACCGAGTATGCATATGGGTCAAAGAGGACAAATGGTTGATGTTATTGGGAATCAGAATGGATTTGCTACGGGTATACAAATGGGGAATCAGATGCAATATGCAGGGCAGTTTGTTGGACATCACATGGGTCAGATTGTGAATCAGAATATGGGATATCAAAATGGGAATAACTGTTTTATGACTTCGGTTCAGCAAGCTACCTCTGGCAATCACAGCAAAGATTCAGGTTATTTTGATTCAGAATCTAGTGTCAAACCAATGACGAAGCTTGAAAGGCTCAAGTACATGTTGCTTTTAGCACAAAAAGAAAAGTCGGGAATTGAGTTGACTGATGAGGAATACGAATTCATGAATCCAGGACGGACAGATAAAGCAAACTCCTGTCATACAGTCAACCAGCAGGACACAACATCAAGTGGTACTTTTGACACAACTCCCGTCTATGACACAGATCCACTCAATGAGGTACCAAATTATAGTAATGTTGCTAATTCGTTTACTCATGAGAAGCCACATTCTGTGTCTCCCGAACCTTATTATGACACATATGTGGGGGAGCAAGTTAATAGTAATGTTAACTCTGAAACTCCATATATGGATCCTAATGACGGTCAAATTGAACAGAATGGTGCTAATGATGAGGAAACACGTGCTTATTTTGAAACATTAATCAATAATTGTGGTATTGAGATTGAGAAAGTTAGAAAGGTCAGTCGCGAAGTTAAGGCCGCGAATGCTAAATTGACCACTGAGCTTGAGAGTTACAAGGAGAATGCAAAAGCTTTTGAATTTCACAAAAACAAAGAGTCAGAATTAGAAATTGGTTATCGAGATTACATTTTAAGAGAAAAGAATTGCAAATCAAGTATAACACACTTGATGTGAATTTGAACTTGAAAATAAAATCTTTAAAAAGGAAATTTCGATCTTCAAAACCAACTTTCTAAACAACAAGCAATGTATTCTAATCTTGAAAAGAGAAGAAGCAGTTGATTCTTGATTTTCAAACGAGAAGACTCTCTTCTTGATGAAATTCTTGATAAAATGAAAAAATCCAAACTTTGGAAAATTTGCTTCTTAAAAGCGGGTCATTACGCTCAAACAATCAAGATGCTTTCTAATCAAGTAAATCCGCGTTTTCATACTAATAATAGAATGGCACTTGGTAACGACCTTCTTCGTTCCTCAAGAAAGCTCGAAATCTCGAATGTGTTAAACAATGGAAATGTTTTACATGAACCCATAATTGTTCGTGATTTTCTTGAAACGTTAGAACTATCTGAGGAGAGTAGATCAAAAATGAAACAAAAGAATTCGGAAATCAAACCAATTGATTATAACAAATGGAACAAAATTAACGGAATTACTTTTGTTAATCAAAAATAAAAGTCAAAGTTTTCCATCACACCAAGTGTTTCAAACAAAGAGTCAACACCAGTTTCAAAATCAGTTTCAAAACCAGTAGTTGTCTCAAAATCTCTTTCGAACATTGAACAAATGTCTTCAAACAATCCTTTTAACACAAGTGATGCTAGAAGTATTTTAGAAAATGTGAAAACTAAATTGCGGGACTTCAAGAGGCTGTTAAAACTAAAACCACTATTACACCTAACAACCGGTTCTCTAGTTTTGATATCGAGCAGAGAAAGTTTTTGAAAGCAAATTGCCCTCAATGAATGCCATCGGTGCAAGGGTAATTCATTTTGAACAAGCATTTTGAAAGAAACAACCGACTTTGTCAAGGACCATAAATCCTGGTAAAGCAAGCTAATGACAGTGTTGAACACATCAATGTTTTGGAAAAACTAAATGATTCTCTCTTGAAGATGTCATGACTACCGATATCATGTCCATTATTTTACAAACATATTTCATTGAAGATCATGAAAGACTCGATCCGAGACCTCCGCAATTGTTTCAAAATATGAAAATGCTCTTGAAAAACTTGAAAAGAAAATGTGTCCTATTTTAAACGACGATAGAAAAACCGAGGAATGCAAGTATGACAAAGCGTCGTATGAGCGTGCCTACAAGGACATGCAAGAGCAAAATGATCTTTTGAGAGCTTAGGCGGGATGTCTAAAAGGAAAGGTGTGGATACTAAGATTGCAAAACCATTGGTGAGGAGAAAACAAATGTTCCCAAACCGGTTTCAAACCAAAATGTCTATTTCTCGTTTGCTCCAAAAGTCAATGAGAAACATGATTTGTCAAAACAATCACTCCACGACTTTGCCTATTAAAAGAGAATTATCAAAGGTTTTGAAAAGAAAAGCGATTCTTTGAAAAACCTTTTTGATAAAGAAAAAGTGTTTACACATGGCAATTCTAAGACTATTTCACGGAATGTGACCAAAAATCCAGTTAAAGAATCTGTCGGTTCCAACGACATGGTCAACAATCACTATCTAGAAGAAGCTAGGAAAAGGCACAGACTCGAAAAGGCGGAATTTTAGGTGCAACATCTAGGGTGAAGAATTCTACAAGATTTCAAGGCAATTGCTAGTAGGAGTAAATCATTACCTAGGACACTCTACAATGACTAGGGATTGGCTTGCATCTAAGAGTAGTTGCAAAAGAAAATGCTATGCCCTTAGAAAACAACACTAGGAATTCTAAGTCTTTTGAACAAGAATCAATGTCCAAAAGGCTGTAGTGACAAAGTTAAAGTCATTGTTTTAAACAAGAATATTGAATTTATGCATACTACATGTAAAAATGTGTATTTTCACTAATCATGATGCATGTGTCTCACAATATCTCAAGAAAGATAATTCTCGTGCCAAGGCACAATCCACTAAGACACCAAATAGAAACAAACCCGTTGATAAAAGACAAACAAAAGACACCTAATAGGACGATCTCTTCGGGACGTAGTTTTTCTAAAAATGAGTCTTCCGCGCATCGATAAGAAAACAACTCCTCGATCTTACCCACGGGCAAAGTGTTCAACAACATAGGTCTTAGATGGATTCCACAGGAAAGATTTTGATACTTGCACCAACACGAGATAATAGTGACAATCATTCGGATAAGGAAGTCGATCCACTACAACCGTTGATAGTGATCACCCTCACCGTGAGGAATCACGTACTTCTAACACTGTTATTTGTGAAAATTCTTCTTCTGTGGATGCAGGTACATGTAAAAGTGTTGAAGGTTCATATACCCCGTGTGGTAAAGAAGAACTTTATGCCGATTTCGCATGTGGAAATCCTTTTCTAGTTCCACTCTTAACTCCACTTTTACTTGTCCCAACTTAATTTCTCTTTCTTCAAATATTCTTTGTAAATATTTTTGAAAAACAAAATACAAAATTTGAAAATCCAACAAAAGCAAAATATAAAAATATAAAATTTTCAAAAATACAAAAACAATATAAAATCAAAAATACAAAAATATTCTTCTCATGACATGTCTCTTGTATAATCGATATTCTGTACGTTTCTAGAAATGTCATTCAACAATGATACGGGCATGTACAGATGCTTGAGCGAGAGTTCTTTAATTTGTTTTCTAAAACATGTCGTTTCTCAAAAATTTCTTAAAAACATAATGGCTTTCGAATACTTCAGTACGAAACCCGGACTTCAAAATAATGGCTTCTGGACACATCAGTTCAGGGCCCGCGCTTCAATGAAAGGAAAG
Organism: Chrysanthemum lavandulifolium; assembly: GCA_022545495.1. Classification (NCBI taxonomy): domain Eukaryota; kingdom Viridiplantae; phylum Streptophyta; class Magnoliopsida; order Asterales; family Asteraceae; genus Chrysanthemum; species Chrysanthemum lavandulifolium. The sequence goes on from CM040243.1 coordinate 275,612,969, forward strand.
TGCTTCCAATATCAAAGGTTTTAAATATTCTTCAAGCACTATTCCTAAAAATGTAATGGCTTGCAGTTACTTCAGATTGCAACCCGATCTTTAAAGAAAGGAAAGTGCTACGCAAAATCGATTTTCATAAATATCGAGCACTTATCCTAAAACAAATGAAAATTATTCTTCTCGAATATCTTCAAAAGATTTTCAAAATCTTCTTCTCATCTTGTGTACCATTGATTCGAAATTTTTCAAAAAGATTTTTCAAAATCTCTCACATTTGGTACCAAGATAATTCCCTCTAAACCCTTAATTGATTCTAAATTTTATGAATGAAAAATATGCTTTCGTTAAGGGGGAGTATTAAACCAAAATTGTTCCAAAATTCATGCTAAATCAGTTTCTCTCCAAATGCTTTTCGAAAAACATATCTTTTAATCATTTTGTTTCAAAAATATCATGGATATGCTATTTTTTAGGGGGAGAAACGTGATTAAAATGTGATAAAAAAGGTTTAATGATCGTTGTTTGAATCTCAAAAGAGCTCGACTCAGTTGAAACCAATGAATTGACGAGGAATAATGTACCATCTCGAGAAACTTTCTATGGACTTGACCAGGACGGGTAATAATTTCAAGCTAGTTCTCTAGTGATGTAAACGTGTCTCGAATCGGTCTAGCTCATTTAAAGTCGATCAATTCAAAAGTGCGAACTCTACCCTCTATGTGCGATTTTTGTCAAAACTTATAAGCACATGTGGGGAGTGTTTACGAAAATATAAAACTCACGGAGTGTTTCAAACATGTTTTCTATCATAAACACTCGAGAGACTTTCAAGAAAATGGTTTTATGGCAACAATAGACAGTCATGGAGTTATAAGGTGACTAAGGATAGGAATCGTCCTATGATCCGCTTGAGTCGGAGGGATCTACCCAAGGACATCACAAATAGTTAGTATTAGAAGTCCTTAGGAATGATTGAAAAAGGAGTAATGTGAGAAAGGAGAAAGAAGAGGTTGAAGAATTAAAATAAAAGTAATGAAAAGGGTGAAAAGAAATAGCCATCCATAATCAACCTTAGGCGTAAACCGGGTTCAATACATATGCTCTTGGTTGTCACTAGATGACACCGGTATTGAAGACAAAGACGTCATGGACCCGATGACGACCGCACTAAACCTTCTAGCCACTCAATTCCTCTTAAAAGGATTTGTTTCATTCTCACTTGTAAACCCTACATAATCTATCAACTTTCTCTTAGAGATTGTTGGTATTGAAGAAGAGACCATCTCCTAGTCTCCGCTCGGAAAACCAAAATGCACTATTGAGTCTAGAGCCACGAGATTCATCAAAAGATCTCATAGGAACACTTGACATGACATCGCTTGTTGTTCATCAATAAGGACACAAGTGATATATTATAGAGTCCCACGCAGATCTTAGCAATCCGCCGAACATTTATGAGAGGTTTCACAATTGTGATCCTCGGTGATTGAATGGAAACTCTGCCGGGGTCAATATCAGCGACCACGACAAGCAGTCACTTCGGTAACTCCCGTGGATTACGCTTAGTGTGTCTCAAGCGGTCTGATCGTGGGGTGATGCTTGATTGTACCTCACCGACTCATCCGAGCTGTAGATGTACTTGGTATATCGCGTTATCTCACTTGTGGGACTCGGTTCGAAGCGGCCTCTGTGAGAATTAGAGGCGTGTTTTCACACTATCTTTGTTAACACCCTCGAAATTCAAACTTGTAAGTGCCGAAATCCGCTTATTACTAACCTGTTTTTATGTTTACTTCTTATGGAAGCTCCGGAGCGGATTGATCGTGCAGATTTTCCACATGCTCATACCAACAACACATGATAGCTCTCATCAAAATCAAAGGCAACACAAAGTTAAAGATGATTCTTCGTCAATGTCAAAGAATCTACAAAGTTTAAAGACTCGAGAACTTCATCATTGGAAACTCAAAGTCAAATAGAAGTGTGAGCATGGTGGAGAAAGACGTGGAGATACCAAACCATCGAAGTTGACAACGGCATACAACCACATTATCTGATCACAAAGCATGAAGGAACAAAGATTCAAGACTATTCTATATCTACACACAAAGTTCTAGCTCGAGAAAAGTAAAGACCAAATCAAGTGGAGCATCATTTGAATGACCACCCCTTAGGGGGAGATTGTTAGCCTTAATAGTTTATATTAGAAGTGATGGTCATTCACATTTAGGAACTTTGTAACGTGTGTTAGATATCGTGCTAGAATAGTCAACGGGCTCGTGGATTGGACTAAGCTAAATGGGTATTAGTTTAGTTAAGCTTGCCTTAATATCCAATCCAACCCATGTCCAAGCCCACGAAGCCCAATAGAAAGCCTTTTAGGTTTTATGTTACTTGTACTATATAAACCCCTCAAATGGTCATTTGAGGGGTGTGCTTGAGTGTGTGTGTGTGTGTTTTTTCTTTGGAATATACAACATATTGTGTTCATCTTTATCCTCTCACATACACGGTTTTTAAACATCAAGTCACCATCTTTCTCATCTTATTTCTAAGCTTCGTTTGTGTTTGTGGTTCACGTTTTATACGCGTAACTTGGGTTACGTGTGTTGGGTTTGCTTGGTAAAGTGATAAGGTTGATATTTGTAAGGTCCTACATAAACCAATATTCTAGTATTGTGTTTACTCTACTATTATTAGAGCATGTACATCAATAACACACGTTAAAGTTTAACACCGTGTCACGTCAGCGCCACATCAGCTTTAACATTTCACCTTAACATCTCCAAAAAACACTCACAATCATAACATTCCCAAATTAAACTTTAACACTACAACAATTTACAAAAACAACCCCTCATTTAGAGGCATAAATGAAAAAGGAAAAGAAAAAAAAAACAAAAAATAAACAAATAACGGGCGTTGGTGTGTTAACACCGCCTCTTTAACACCGCTTTAACGCCGAGTCTCCAATGATAACACCGGATAACGCCGGTTAACACGGCACTAACGCCGGATCCGGCGTTATTGATGTACATGCTCGTTTGTGTCCAATTTTAAGTGATAAGGGATATCATATCACACTTTCCTATGCATCACGTTGATGTATATATATGTACAAATCCTGGAGTGTCTTTATGCGTGGCGAGATGACAGAATAGTTAAAATACATAAAATTCAATCTTTAAAAAATAAAAAAGAAAAAAATAAACCTTACATACATACACATGATGTCAACACAATTTATAAATAAAAATAATGGAGAATAATGTTGACATTTCATTTAGATTGTAGGTATAAAATAAAAAAATTTGATTTTTTCACGTTCCAATATTTTATTTTTACAAAAGGAGATTATATTCAAACATCAGCATAACGAAACGAATCTAGAATATGCCTCTAGGGCCGAGCACCGTTCAAAAACTGGACCGAACCCAAAATTGATGTAGCCCAAAACACCGAATCGAAAACCGGACCGAAATGTATTCGGTCCGGTTCATCGGTCGGTCTGATGCAACAAAGCATATTAACGAGTTTTGTGTAAAACCGGACCGCACTTAACTGAACCGAAGAGCGAATATGATGAAAAAGGTGGACCGAAGAGTGAACCAAAATAGGTTCGGTCTGGTCTAGTCGGTCCGGTTTATCAATTCGGTATGGTCGGCAGTCTATTATGCTCGCCCTATGCCACAATAAAACTTTTTAAAATCAACTTGATAGCCAAACCTAAAGGACCTTGATTGCAAATCAATCAAATAGTACAAATAGAAAGAAATCTACAGGACACAGAATTACATATGGTGTCGACACAACTTTGTCAAATTCTCAGGACTCTTTCTACACGAAATCTGCATAAACATTGTTCACTAGTGTAACTATGACGACATTTTATTACTCAAACATCTTTCCAATCTACATATCGTGTGCAACTGGAATACTATCATCCATCAACATTTCCTTAAATTTCTAATCTTAAACTTGAACACGTAAACTCATAATGTCTTTGTTTCAGGTTTCTATCTATCTAGATTTTGTTATATATTTACAAGTTTTCTTTTATTTAAAAAAGTGGAGTTTTAATTGCATTTGTTGTATTTTCATTCAGGAGTTCCACCCTCTATTTAATATTTCAGAGAAAGGTTGGATTTCACAAGGTAACTAATTCGTAAACCCTTTATGATAGTTTGGATTACGTATAGATTTAATGGTAATTTAAGTTATGAACTAGCTCGGCTCGGAAAATTATCTAGCTCGGTCCCCTTAGGATGTGCAAGTACATTAAGTTGTGATAGTAAGATATCTTGGTTTGTTTTGCAAATTTTGAATGTAAAATGATCCTGAAAATATAATGAGAACCCGTATCTTGACACTTTGATTAACTAAACTGATTAACCAATACTAAATATGTGACTCGTGATTTAGCCACTAATGATAATCATCGTTTGTTTTTAGCAAACATAAGGCTTGAATGATCCATGCAACTACTTATGATTGAATATATATGGTAGGTTTGTATGAAGAGTTGCTTATGAGTTCTACCTTGGTTATGCAATGAGTTGCGATACATTTTTGGTTGAGAAAGACGTGTGTTTTATTAGGGGGTGTTTGGTAGTATTAAGAATCATTATATGTGCTTACGGTTTCTTGTAAGTTACTGTATAATGAAACTATTTGAATTTGCTGTTTTCGAGTTGCTTGTTCAGATAAATCTTATTTCAGCAGACCCTTAAAAATGGCGTAAGCAATATTAATATGTAATCCCAAATACCCCTTAATGCTTATTTAGTTACCAACTCCTTTGGATCTCAAAAGGATCTTTTTTCAGGAACTTTTCTGAATCCATGTCAACCAGTAGTTGCGACTCAATCGAGGCAGAACCATGCCGTGATGATAAAACAGCTCTCATTCTTAAATTTGTTGCCATTGCCACCATTCTTTTGACTGGAATCATCGGTATCGCCATCCCATTTATTGGCAAAAACTGGCGTCTCCTCAAAACCGACTCCAGTTTCCTTTTAGCCACCAAAGCGTTCGCTGCTGGTGTCATCTTAGCAACAGGATTCGTGCACATGTTACCAGAAGCAACAGAGTCATTAACAAACTCTTGTCTCCCTGAAACCCCATGGTCTAACTTCCCTTTTTCGGGATTTATAGCAATGATGGGTGCTTTGATCACCATGCTTGTTGAAGTTATTAGTACTCAGTATTATGAAAGTAAACAAGTAAGGAAAATCCAGGATATTCAAGATGCCTCCGCTGGTTGTGAATCTGAATCTTTGATAGTTCCGGGGGCAGTGAATGAGGTCTTTGGTAAAGCAGAAGATGATGAGGTTCACATTGTGGGAATGCATTCACATGGTTTTGGTGATGATGATGAGAGCGGTGTTCGACATTTTGTTGTTTCACAGGTATGATATGGGCATAAAAGTGATTAAAATTACATTATAATAGGCCTTTTGCGCAAAAAGAACACTATAGTATGTAATTAAACAACTTTGGATTTGTAGCAGAACCTTAAATTACGGCTTATGTACTTATAAATTGGTTGATTTGGGTTTTATAATTAGGGGTTTATATATGCGATTGCTTATATTAAACTGCTTATCTACTCAAAACAAAACACGCTGAGTCGCTGACATATGCTGAATTATTTTAAAGTGCGTAGTTACTCTAAAATAATCAGATAATTTATTTAATCCAAACACTTAAAACTGTTTATATGCTTTAAAGATAAGCAGATAAGCACTCATATAATAAAATTCTGAACACTCATATAACATTCTCTTAAGAACTTAGTTAAAATGGCAATGCTAAAATACTCATTTACGTAATTTGTCCAAACATAGGTCATTTGCCAAAAGATATACTACGTATATGCAGTTGTTCACAATGTAAATACCTCTTGCTGAAAAACGTTTTTTCTTATAAACTAAATCTACCTTTAGGTGTTGGAACTTGGAGTTGTATCACATTCCATCATGATTGGACTATCGCTAGGCGTTTCACAAAGCCCGTGTACAATTAGACCCTTGCTCGGGGCATTATCATTCCATCAGTTTTTTGAAGGGTTTGCACTAGGGGGGTGTATCTCCTTAGCAAAGCTCGGGTCCTTGCACTCGACTATAATGGCATGTTTTTTTGCTATAACGACTCCTCTTGGGGTTGGTATAGGCATGATTATCTCCTCATTTTATAACCCCAATAGCCCCCGAGCTCTGGTTATTGAAGGCATACTCGATTCCATATCCATGGGATTTTAGTTTATATGGCTTTGGTTGATCTTATTGCTGCTGATTTCATGAGCAAGAAGATGAGACGCAATGGCAAGCTTCAAGTGGTGTCTTATATTTCATTGTTCCTCGGGGCTGGATTAATGGCTTTTCTTGCAGTTTGGTCATGATAAAAAAATGGTAAATATGTTGTGTGTTGCGTTGAGTTACCTCAAGTCATGTTTCCATCTTTCTTTCATTCATTTATCCTTTATAATGTAATGTCGATAAATAAGTTTAATTCTATCTTAGAACCAGTTTTTTTATTACGTTGCAAGATGTAAGTTATAATATAATCCACGAATGATTCATGTTTAGAAGAGGTTGCGAGTTCAAGTGCAAATCTGATCTAGTTCTACCAGCAGGTATAAAAATGTATCAAGATCATAAACACAAGGGGTTGCGAGTTCAAGTCTCAACGAAAATCTATTTTTAAAGTTTGTATGTTTGTTTGTTAAACTTGGTACTTTGGTAGACAACAGAAATCTCTTCTTTTTTCCGGGTAATCATGGTTTCAACTCCGACCTTTTTGGCTGAATCGGGGCTTGACAATAAAAATCTAACAAACAAACTTTAGAAGATCAGCACTTTAAACAGAAGTATTGTCCTTATTCGGGACTTTAGATAGAGTTTTTAAATACTTAATATGTTGACCAACAAGAATATGCTCTGTGTTGAAAGGCTTCTTGATAGGCTAATATAAACACTAAATGTGAGCTTTTATGCTCGTCATTTTGCTAAGCGTACTCAAAAAATGCACCATGAACAATAAGATTCTAGTAAGAAAGGCATGTCATCATGATTTACTACGGATCGGGTTGATAAACATACAAATCCTAGTTCGTAAATTACGAGCATTTTCAGATGAAACATTAGACAAAAAGAACACATGACCCTCACCTTTGCTCTCCATAACCTCAACTTTTCCTTTCCATCCACTCTTCTCAATCACCTTCTTGTAATTCAAACCCCTGCACTTCAATTTATCCTTCTCGCCAACACATACAAGTATCTTAAGACTCCCAAAGCCTGATATACGCGGGTCCATGGCTGGATTATACAACGGGTCATCTAAACCGACCCCAGACTTGTTTGCCAACAACCACATTTGATCCATGAACGCTTTATGATGTTTATGCTTCTCCGTCTTGGCCTCAATCCCAATAGGATCGTTTCCTCCAAAATACGGGTGGATAAGAATAACACCCTTGAGGTTAATAATCTTTACCGAGCTCAACCCGATCTTGATAGCCATATTGTGAGCAATGTTGGCCCCCGCACTGTCCCCAACGAAGTACACATTCTCAAGATCAGCATAGTCATTTAACCATGACTCAGGACCATTCCCGTTAGCATGAGTACCCACCCACTTAATTGCTTCCCAAGAATCCTCGTACGCTGTTGGTATAAGATATTCAGGTGCTAGCCTGTAGTTTACCGACACAGCAATAACATTGGATTCTTGTGTAATCAAGTTAAGTGTCTGGTGGTAGGTGGAAGAAGAGGCAGATTCAATCAAGAATCCGCCACCATGATAGTAAATTAATGTAGGAAGTTTGCATTTGCGTATGGTTTTGGGAAGGTAGATCCTTACAAAAACATTTGATTCACGTGAGATAAGAACGTCTTTGGAATGAACACCGGTTAAGAGATCGACCCCAGCAGGAACGATATCGTTTCCAATGAATCTTTCACATCGACCATCTTTGTTTATTCGCAACCAACCATGAAAATGGATTGGGAATTCTTCAGAGGTTGACATATATTTTGAGGGAAAACTAGAGGCCATTTTAAAAAGATGACAAGTAAAAAGGTGAAGCATGCATAATTTTGTTATGTTTTAAAAATATTCACATACTAAACATTATATCAAATTTAAGTTGAGGTTTGTGTGCTGATGTTGAACTTGTGCAAAACCGCTGTTTTTTTATGACTTAATTATTATCACATATTTATGGAGCCTATGAAATGGCTATGATAGAAAAAGTAGCTCTTCACTCGAGTCTTAGGAGTTAGGACAAATGGAGTTAATTCTTTAGATTTATTCATGTTTGATTCAATTTAAAACTTTATTTGTAAGAAAATAACATATGAGGCACTTTATTTTGCATACTTAAAAATCCTTGCATACTAAGGGATAAATCTTCACCTTTCATCTAATTTGATCTAATGGGGGTGATTAACCTAAGATTTAATATATATAAACCTAAGTCCATGTTTTTTTTCTTGTCTTTTTCTTTTCTTTTTATATTTCTTATTTATTTTCTCATTATTTGTATTTTTTTAATCACTTTTATTATTATTTTTTTCGTTTTCGTCAGTTTTCATACGTTTTTGTCCGTTTTTTTCGCTTTTTATCGTTTTAAATTCTGCTTTCACACGTTTCATCCGTTTTATACGTTTTCGTCCGTTTTCTTACGTTTTCGTATGTTTTCTTACGTTTTCGTTCGTTTTCATACGTTTTCGTCCGTTTTCTTACGTTTTCGTCAGTTTTCATATGTTTTCTTTACGTCAGTCTTATTACGTTTTCGTCTGTTTTCTTACGTTTTCTTACGTTTTTTGTCCGTTTTCATACGTTTTCGTCCGTTTTCTTACGTTTTCGTCTGTTTTCATTCGTTTTCTTACATTTTCATACGTTTTTGTTTGTTTTCTTACATTTTCGTCCGTTTTCATACGTTTTAGTCTGTTTTCTTACGTTTTCGTTCGTTTTCTTACGTTTAAGTCTGTTTTCTTACCTTTTCTTCTGTTTTCTTACGTTTTTGTCTGTTTTCATACGTTTTTGTCCGTTTTCTTACGTTTTTATCCGTTTTCATACGTTTTCGTCCGTTTTCTTACGTTTTCGCCTGTTTTCTTACATTTTCGTTCATTTTCGTCCGTTTTCTTACGTTTTTGTTCGTTTTCATACATTTTCGTCTGTTTTCTTACGTTTTCGTCCGTTTTAATACGTTTTCGTCTGTTTTCTTACGTTTTTGTCCGTTTTCTTACGTTTTCATCGCTTTTCATAGGTTTATATACGTTTTCGTCCATTTTTAGACGCTTTCGTCTGCTTTCAGACGTTTTCATACGTTTTCGTCCATTTTCATCTGTTTTTATACGTTTTCGTCCGTTTTCATACGCTTTTTTTTTTGTTTCATACGCTTTTCATTCGTTTTTGTCCATTTTCATACGTTTTCGTCCGTTTTTTTTGCAGTTTTTATACGTTTTCGTCTATTTTCTTATGTTTTCATGCTTATTACTAAACTTTACTATATTACATGTCTAATATCAATTGTGATATTTTATTATAAAATAGTTAATGTCTAATATCACTTGTGATATTTCATAAACAAACAAGTATGTTTTTTAACCTTCAATATCACCTGAGAGATTTCATTGCTCTGTATATTTTTATATATTATCACCTATGTGTTTTTTAATATTTTTATAATTTTCAGTTACAAGATAGTTTTTGTGTCTTTCATCGCAATTGACAATCGCATATTTTTTTTAATGCAATCAATGTTATCTATCACTTGTGATATTATACTCTTAGTAGAAATAAAAGGGTTAAAGTCTCTTTAGGTGTATTCTTATTTTGTTCAAAAAAATGCTAATTTAATGCAACACTTGTTTGATTTTGAGAATATGTCAAGTCTCTATTTTCATAGTTTGCTTCCTTTTTATTCATTTTGATATTTTTAAGTGACACTTATTTATCTCTTGTGATATAACACTGTAATAAAGATGAAGAGTATTACACTCTTCATCATATATGTGTTATCAGTTGTGATACTCAACTAAGAATGTGAAATATTAAGAATGTGAAATATTAAATTCATACCAAATGTGATAAGAATTTAGTATTTTACCAAGTATATATGAAAGAAATGATAATAAACATCACTTATTATAATACTGTGATGATTCTGTTCATTTTCTTATTTGTGTTTTTTAAAATATTTAGGAAGATTTTTGTGTTTTATGATAATATGAAATATTAGAAAAGGTGTTTAACTGAAAACAAAAGATGTTATGAAACTTTTGTTAGACTTGTGGTGTATTTTTCTATTTAATGGATACATTGTGCATATTTTCAATAGGTTTTATAGCGGAATTTAAAAATATATATGGTTGAATCAGCAAACTAAAGAATTTATAATTGAAGAAAGCACACATCTTTATAAACAAACTGAGTAAGCTCAAACACCTGTGATATCGCACATGATATCACAGGTGATATCACCTCACTTGTGATATAACATGATATCACAGGTGATATCACTGATGATATCACTGGCGATATCACAAGTGATATAAACTATGATATCATACATGCTATCACCGGTAATATCACACATGATATCACATGTGATATCAACGGTGTTATCACACATGATATCACGTGTGATATCACAAGTAAGGTGATATCACCTGTGTTTGAGCTTACTCAGTTTGTTTATAAAGATGTGTGCAATCTTCAACCATAGCTTATTTAGTTTGCTGATTCAACCATAGATATTTTCAAATCCCGTTATAAAACCTATCGAAACATGCACAATGTATCCATTAAATAGAAAAATCCAACACAAGTCTAACAAAAGTATCATAACATCTCTTGTTTTCAATTGAACAACTTTTCTAATATTTCATAATATCACAAAACACAAAAAGTATCATAACGTCTAACAAAAGTATCATAACGTCTGAAAACGGACAAAAACGTATAAAAGCGAATGAAAAACTTATGAAAACGGTCAAAAACTTCTAAAAACGGACAAAAACGTATAAAAACGTCAGAAAACAGACGAAAACGTGTGAAAATGGATGAAAACGTAAAAAAACGGATGACAACGTCTGAAAACGGACGAAAACATAAAAAAATGGATGAAAATACATGAAAACGTAAAATACGATTTAAAACGTCTAACAACGGAAGAAAATACATGAACACCTAAAACAGCGAGAAAAAACATATGAAATGGCGAAACGTAAGAAAATGGGCGAAAATGTAAGAAACAGATGAAACGTATGAAAGCGTAAAAGCGTTTGAAAACGTATGAAAATGGACGAAACGAAAGAAACGGGAAAACGAACGAAACGTAAGAAATGTACAAAACAAATGAAAGCGTGAAAATGGACCAAACGTATGAAAACAAACGAAAACGTAAGAAAGACGAAAACGATGAAAACGGACGAAACGGCGAAAACGTAAGTAAAGTATTTAAAACGGCGTGTAAGCGAAAACGTATAAAACGGACGAGCGTCGAAAATAGACGAAAATGTCTAATAATGGACGAAACGTAAAACGGACGAAAACTTATATAAACGTATGAAACGCATTTAAAACGTCAAAAAGCAGTATTTAAAACGTCGAAAAGCAGATATAAACGTACGTAAATGGATGAAAACGGATTTAAAACGTAAAAAGGGCGAAAACATAGGAACACGTATTTAAAACGTATAAAATCGAGCGAAAAGGTATGAATTCGGATGGAAACGTATGAAAGAAAAAAACTTGAATAAAAAAACGTGAATTTAAAATTATAAAAATTAAAAACGTGAACTAGAAAAAAAAAAAAAAAAAAAAAAAATGAATTTATAATATAAACGTGAATTCCCCCATTAGATCAAATCAAATGAATGGTGAGAAATTGTCCCTTGGTAAGCACCAAAATAAGAGTAAGCATTTGAAAATTCCTCTAACATATATATAATTTCTTTTGTGAGTGGTTAATTTAGTCTCCAAAGATTGCTATTGGTTTAGGATAATATCTTTATATTGATTTGAGAGACTCTGATACTTTATATCCGAACTATCAGTTTAATCATGAAAACAGTTTTGTATTTTAAAGCTTGTAATGAAGTAACTATAAATATAAGATGTGAAAGTAAAGTAAAGATTGCAATGACTATAACTAATGTTAGCCTTACTTCTTTGGCTTTAAGTTTTAGCCTTACTTCTATGACTATAACTAATTTTGAATAACCTTTAACAGCACTGTACATGGTTACATGCATGGATCATATCAGAAAAGAGTGTTAAGATATCACATAAATACATTTTGTGATTCATAAAGCTATTTAGTAATATTTAACTTATAAGGTGTAATATATTTTTTTCTTTTTTTAGATTAAAATTGTGATTCAATTGCGGTTCTTAATAAACTACTTTTATTAGTAAATACTTGCATTTTCCAAATCATAAGTATTTGATAATGATGAATAATTTTGAAAGTAAAAATCATGTTTAATGCTACATTGTACGCATTACAATGCCTAAACTTTACTCATATTGTAGCGTGAAGATTTCTTAATTGTTTTCATGTCTCCTTATAGGCAAGAATATAATGAGCTTAAAAAAGATAAATTATAAAACCTCATGAGAATGTAATAATATAATGATCGCCGTAAAGATCTTTATTCCTTCAAATGAATGTGATAAAATGATCAGTATAAAAATCTTCATTCCCTCATGAGAACGTAATAATATAATGATCAACATAAAGATTTTCATTCTCTCAATGGAATGTTATAAAATGATCAATATATGATCTTTATTCTCTCAAGTGAATCTGATTATATAATGATAAATGTCTTAAGATAATATATCACGGTCAACGATATAGTCGAAGTAATATGAAAATGTCAACCACTAGTAGTGCCAAAATAAGAACGACGCAAATGAAAATGTGATGTATGCAGATACAAGCGTTTCAAAGAAATTGGACAATATCTTCATAAATATAAGAATCCATGCAGACACATTTTAAGATTTATATGAGTGTTATGTAAAAGAGAATATAAAATTGTCATTAGGAACAAAATTTCATATTAATGATACATTATATTCTCTTGCATCTACCTACGTAGTATATATAAGTTATCGAAATTTAATCACTAGCCATAATATAAGTTTATATGAGTAGATTAAAATATTTCTTGCATGACTGATTACACCACCCCGAGGCATTATTAATACAAAAACTATAGAATAACAAGATAATTCAATCTTATGTTGTTTTCTCTCAAAGGAAGTTGATTATTAACCCATCAGATAAATTAAAACAGTAAGATGAGTAACGGATATGCATAGCACATTTAATAGTGTAGTTATATGTTATGTATGCTTACGATTAATGACTAAGTAATACCCCCGATATAGTATGATCATGTATATAAGTATGATAGGCAGGTATGAACATGTATACCAACATGATGGTAAGGATCGAACATGTATACGAACATGATGGCAGTCGGGAATGAACAAGTATACAAACAGTACGATAGTTAGGAATGATCATGTATACGAACATGATGATAGCGCGATAAGAATATGTATTCGAACCGGATGATAGCGGTATGATCACATAGTCCGATGAATCGTGCTTTATGCAATTAGTCACGTGTGAAAATAACGTGCTTTATGCATCGAGTCTTGTCTTGAAAACATCGTGCTTTATGTACTCAGTCCTTTGTGAAAATATCATGCTTTATGCATTCAATCATGTGTAGAATAATCGTGCTCATTATGCACTCATAGTTGATTGTGCTCGTGAAGCACCTTATAGTTCAGTTTTAACATAGCTCAGTACTAGGTCATGATAGAGTGACAAGAATTCGGTTTTAGTTTCAGTTCAACAACGAATATTTAGTAAAAGGTTAGAATGACAATCTGGTTATATAGCGTTCATAATTATAACATGTTTAAGTTTACATTTAAGATTCAGTAGGTAAAGGACGTGGATCTTGGTGCTTGTAGATTAAAGAAGGTGATTTGAAGGGAACGGTAATGCTTGTGAGCATAAATGGCGAACATCTCATCCATACTTCTTTGTTATCAACATGTATACGCCCCAATATATTTTACTAGCACTATTTTCAATGTCTAAACAAATTGTATTTAGCTTATGGGTCAAAAGGGGTTAAGTTAACACCCACACTTCATGTAAATAATGATTCCATGTTGTTCGGCCTTTGATTACAACTGTTATAAGGGTTGTAATGAATCTGCTGTTTGGGACAGGTTTGTTGCAACAGAAAAGTGCAGAAAAATATAAACAGAATAATCAAATGGTAAAAACTGAATTGTATTGATTTGTATTGGAATTGAATGATTGTTTACAGAAAACCTAAACCTATTTATATTTGTTGAATCGGTGCCAAGAACATGAGGCATACCGGTTCTCTAAAAGTAAACGTTGCAATCCCTAGAACGGTTATACCGTTTATGTAAAACGGTTTATGACGTTTCTAAAGACCCAGCCCAATTACATGCTACATAAGTTTACATAAATATTCACTAAACTACCCTTAACTATATTAAGATTACATATAATACCTAAAACATACTACTAAGTATCTGGTTTTGTCATTTACTTCCAACATTCCCCCCTAATGACAAAATCAGTGCTTCCTTTATTCTTTCTTTCTTGACGAGTCTTCACAGCAATGTACGTTCGGTGTCAGTGTCATAGGTGAGATGTGACTCTTCTTGCTTGTTGTATTTCCATTTCGTGCATTCTTTCGCAAAGTGTCCATGCTTGCCACATTCATAACATCTGAGATTTCTCTTGTCGTTAGTTCCTTGACTCGTACTTGCATTGTGTGCATTCGAATTATTCTTCCATTCCTTGCCTTCTTTGTTGAAATCCTTACCTCACCATTTACCATAAGTTTTGTTGTTTGAATTTGCCATGAGAAGCTTGTCTTGATCATTTTCCTCTAGTATGTCTTGACTCTTAATTAGTTCTTCATAGGTCATTAACCTTCCAATGGCTTCTTCAAACGACATTTCGCCTAGATCTTGATATTGTTCTATAGTTGCCACGATCGGTAAAAACTTTTTGGAGCGAGTTAAGTAGTTTCCTTACTAGCACCTTATCTTCCAAGGTTTCACCAAGTCCTCTAAACTTGGCCTTTATACTACTTAATTTTCCTCCATAGTCACTTACTTTTTCATTTGGTTTTATCCTTAGCGTCTCTAGTTCACTTCTCAGGGTTTGTAGTCGTGCCTTTTGAACAAGATCGGCTCCCAAATGCTTGACTTTGATTGAGTCCCATACTTCCTTTGCAGTTGAGTATTGTGCAACTTGCATTAAAACATCTTCTGGCAGTGATTGGAATATTATTGCCTTTGATGTGTT
This sequence comes from Chrysanthemum lavandulifolium, assembly GCA_022545495.1. NCBI lineage: Eukaryota > Viridiplantae > Streptophyta > Magnoliopsida > Asterales > Asteraceae > Chrysanthemum > Chrysanthemum lavandulifolium. The sequence goes on from CM040243.1 coordinate 275,628,351, forward strand.
TTCTTTCTTCTCATTTATTTTTGTTCCGTCTTTCGCAACTATCATTTCCCATATGCCATATGCCTTCAATATTGTCTCCATCATCAATGCCCATGTCGTGTAGTTTGTTTCGGTCAATTTTGGACATTCTAGTGAAACATTTCCTAGTTCTCGAACTGATGTATTGTTCGATGTGTTAGCGTTCTTGTCTCCTTCTACCATGCTTGCTTGCTTATAATCGTAACCGAGATGTTTTCGATTTTCTTGCCTTTGTGTTTGATCGAAAAGATCAAAAGTTCTTGCTTTCGTGATCAAAAGATCAAAGTTCTTGCTTGAAACTCTAAGGTTTCTTCTTGCTATCTTGCTTGAAACTCTAAGGTTTCTTCTTGCTTGAAAACACTAGGTTTTCTCTTGCTATGAACCACAAGGGTTCAGTTAATCTTGCTATGAATCACGAGGATTCAGAATAATCTTGCTATGAACCACAAGGGTTCGGGTTATCTTGCTATGAACCACAAAGGGTTCGGGTTATCTTGCTATGAACCACAAAAGGGCTCGAGTTATCTTGGTATGAACCACAAAGGGTTCGGGTTATCTTGCTATTCTAATCAATCGGGGTTCTTTGCTAATGGGGATTTCTATCTTACTAACAAAATATTTCTTACTTTATATGGTAGAAAAGTAAGAGAAAATTGAAAGAATTTGAAAGAAGAAAAAAAACCGGTTGATTAGTAAAACCTGGAAACGTGCGTTTCGTTCACATATTCAAGATGCTTTCCTGATTCGTGGTTCCAAAACAACTTTCTTCTGATCAATTTTCTGCGTTGTGTTTCTTCTTTGCGCAATAAAACAAAAAATTCGATCCCTTCTTTCTTTCTTGCTGCAAATCGATGGCCTACTCTTCCTCGTTCTTTCTTGGATTCTTTTGCTCTGATGCCACTGTTGTTTGGCCTTTGATTACAACTGTTATAAGGGTTCGAATGAATCTGTTGTTTGGGACAGGTTTGTTGCAACAGAAAAGTGCAGAAAAATATAAACAGAATAATCAAATGGTAAAAACTGAATTGCATTGATTTGTATTGGAATTGAATGATTGTTTACAGAAAACCTAAACCTTTTTATACTTGTTGAATCGGTGCCAAGAACATGAGGCATACCGGTTCTCTAAAAGTAAATGTTGCAATCCCTAGAACGGTTATACCGTTTATGTAAAACGGTTTATAACGTTTCTAAAGACCCAGCCCAATTACATGCTACAGAATTTTACATAAATATTCACTAAACTACCCTTAACTATATTAAGATTACATATAATACCTAAAACATACTACTAAGTATCTGGTTTTGTCATTTACTTCCAACATTCCACGCGTTGTGTTTAGGAAACTTATGTTCAAAAGTTATTATTATGATGAATGAAATGTGTTCTCCAAATTTTATGATTTTATGAAAAGTAGAGATAACATTTCTGGAAAAGTTAGAAAAATGTCACAGAGACCCTATACGAGGGATACAAGATAATACCTTTTACGGCGTATAGGGTAAAGTATAGGGTATTCACTATACATCGTATAGGTTTTTTTTTTTTTTTTTTTTTTTTTTTTGGCGTTTCACTATACAAACAAATAAAGAAAAAATAAATTGTCTTGTAAATAGAACACCATAACTTAATAGTTTTTCAAGTAGCCAAACCTATTACATCCATAACGGGTATTTTAGTTTTCGAAATGATATATGGACCTAAACTTAGGCATAATTGTAGGCTTAAAACAAGTGTCATCATCTTGATGGGTTGTAAAATAAGTAAGTCTCTGTCTGCGACCATCGGGATCTCGACACTTATTTTAGGCCTAAGTTTAGCTCCATATATTATTTCTCTTTAGTTTTATCATTCGTAAAGACCATTATTTCCATTAAGAGAGCGACTTGTCTATCATTCGTAATTATTGTACCTAGATGTTTAATAGCACCTTCACTAAAGGCACTTCTTAGTTATTTATATGATACAATAGATCCATAATCCATTTGAATCGTTGTACTCACCGTAGCAACAATTATGAATCCCGAACTTCACTCAAAGTATATGTCATCCTCCGGCAATTTCCAATCCATTTTCATTGTTGGTTGCGAATACACAAAGATGGCACATGTGAAAGATTCATCGGAAATAATATCGTGCCTTCAGGAACCGATCCTTTGACAGGTGTTCGATCTAAAGACGTCGTTATCTCACTCAAAACGAACGTTTTTGTAAGACTCTACGCTCCCAAAACCCTTGTCCCAAATAAGAAACTCCTAACTTTGATTTACTATCACGGTGGTGGTTTCGTGACCGAATCTGCTGCTTCTTCCACCTATCAACCAACACTTAACTTAATCACAAAAGAATCCAATGTGATTATCGTGTCTGTAAACTACCGGTTGGAGCCATAATATCTTATCCCAATTGCGTACGAGGACTCTTGGGAAGCGATCAAGTGGGTAGTTACCCATGCTAGAGGACATGGTCCCGAGTCATGGTTAAATGACCATGCTGATATTGAAAACATGTTCTTTGTGGGAGATAGTGTGGGCGCCAACATCGCCCACAACATGGCTATCCGAGCTGGGCTGGATTCGGATGGCGTTATTAACCTCAAGGGTGTGATTCTTCTTCACCCCTATTTTGGTGGAAAAGACCCAATTGGGGCCAAGGCTGGGAAAAATAAAGAGTTCAAAGAATTTGCGGATCAGTTATGGATGCTCGCAAACCCATTAGGTATCGGGTTAGATGACCCTTTATATAATCCAGCCATGGACACACGTATTTCAGGTTTTGGGTGCTCCAATATTATTCTGTGTGTTGGTGAGAATGATAAACTTAAAGATAGGGGTTTGAATTACAAGAAGGTGATGGAGAAGAGTGGATGGAAAGGAAAAGTGGAGGTCTTGGAGAGCAAAGGCGAGGGCCATGTGTTCTTTTTGTCGAATGCGTCATGTGAAAATGCTCGTATATTACGTAATAGAATTTGTACATTTATCAACCCGATTCGTAGCAAAGCTTGAAACTCATGTTTTCTTATTAGCTAGTTAACTTCTATATTGTACATGGCCAAAATAAGTGTCACTACTACACAACATGTAAATGATGAATGTTGATCGTTGAATGCTAAATTTAATCTTTAATTCATAGACGTAAACACTATTAATCTTTAGTATTGCAAATTAAAACTAAGGTTTTTATGGTTTATGTGCAAATGATGAATGTTGATTATTGAATGCTAAACTTAAACACTATTAATCACGTACTGCTAGTTATACCATTTATCTTAAAACAATACTAGTGCTGCACGAACTCTCTGACTTGTATATGTGTAGCACTGTATTTTTTTATTTTTATTTTTTTAATTTTCAAAGGAGTGAAAATATATTATTAAAATAAAAAAAATTACATCAAGAATCCTTCGCTGGCAATGGACACTCCCATCCACTTTTACAAGAAAATACAATGTTATCCAATATCTGACAATACAAATATGGATCTCTGATAGACCATTGTCTAACAGCAGACTTATCAAATCTTAGACAGTAAACAAGATATCGAGAAAACAACTCCATAACATCATCTTAAAGTAGCTCAAAAGAAATTGATTCACCCTTAAATGCACCAAAGTCCATAACCTCTCAATTACATTTCCATAACCACTTTCCAACCCTTGACCATTCATCCAGCCCACAATAGCCAAGTGGAAAATGGAGAGGCATCATTGCGTAGGTTATAGCCACCTAAAACATTCCAGTCAAGGGCTATACCAGGATCTCTACATTTCCCTCTTTACAAAAGGCTTTAAGATCCTCGGAACACGCACCTTGAGGGAGTATCTCCAAACCTCCTGTAGGCAATGTATATCTAGGACCAAGTAGAATCATCTTTCATTCCTCACTATTTGTAGTTCTTTATAACATAACAACGATGGTTAAAATCATAGTTTACGATTAAACAACTAAAAATTGTGTCTAATTTAGGAAGACCCATGATTGTCCTCCCTGCTGCCATTTTTCTTTGAATTGCTTTTTTTTTGTTCTTACTGATTAATTCTAATGAATACTTAAGTTAAACAAAAAAGTTATACATTACCATTTGTGAGTTGTGACGATTGTGTCGGGGCCTTTAAATGAGCCCAATGAGAAAGGCTTTGATATTGAAGATAATGAACTAAATGAAGCTTTTGGTCCACTAACTAATCATGTCCATGAAGGCGAGATGTTTGGCCAAGGAAAAGAAAGAAGAAAGGAATCCATGGCTAAAAGACTTTGTGAGCAAATGATAAGCCTTACTACTACCTCATATCTTTATTTAATTGTAACTCCTTATAAGATCAATGTTGTTAGAATGAGGGTGGTTAGTCACGTGCCTTCTATGGCCTTATATAAACCTTGTAACTTTACTAAAAAGGCATCAATCAAAATAGTACAATTTCTATCATTCTCATCTCTTTCTTTTATACCCTAACTTCTCATCCCAATTCTTATTTACCCTAGTTGTTAGAACACTATCACGACAATTGGTGCTTTCATTGCCCAACTTCTTCAATTTAACTAATTTCCTTACCATCACACCAAGTCCGATCACAATACTCGAAAGCATTTCATAACGAGGAACGTATGACGAACTTGAAAATGGTTTGGTTGCTATCGTCACACAACCGTGATCTCGGTGGACGCTTGGATTTTTTATGGTTGGACGCTATCTCACGATACATGGCAACAAACCAGGTACAACTGAAAGTCATCATAGTCATGTTACTTCAATTTTGAACCATTCTATTGATGAGCTCCCTTCAGTACAAAAGAGATTGGGCCAACATACTGCTGTTACTTTCCAGATTCGATCGGATCCAACTTATAACCTCCAAGACTTATCCGCGGATTTACCTAACATTCTTACCTCTTTTACGTCATTGTTTTGCTCACTACCTCAGTTGCCTCCACATCGTGATACTGATCATCGTATACATCTGATTCCCTCTACAAACCCAATAAATGTTCGCCCTTACCGGTACCCTCATTACCAGAAGGATGTCATGGAGAAAATGGTAAGTGAGATGTTAACAGCAGGTATTATTGAACCTAGCACTAGTCCTTTCAGCTCACCTGTTCTCTTGGTTCGTAAAAAGACAGGTGATTGGAGGTTTTGTGTGGATTACCGTGCTCTTAATGAGGTTACTGTCAAGGATCGTTTCCCGATTCCGACTATTGATGAATTGATTGATGAGTTACATGGAGCCACATTTTTCACCAAACTTGACTTACGTTCAGGTTATCATCAAATTCGAATGTCACCAGTAGACATTTACAAAACCGCTTTTCGTACCCATCATGGTCACTATCAGTTCATTGTAATGCCTTTTGGCTTAAAAAAACGATCCTACTATATTTCAAGCCACCATGAACCAAATCTTTAAACCATACATTCGCAAGTTTGTCACAGTATTTTTTGATGACATTCTAATTTATAGCAAATCACCTGCTGAGCATTCGGAACACTTGCAGATTGCTTTAGGATGTTTGCAAGATAATCAGTTTGTAATTAATGAGAAGAAATTTTCGTTTATCCAAGAAAGCATACAGTATCTCGGTCATATTGTTTCTTATGATGGTGTACGTATGGAACCAGAAAAAATACAAGCCATACTTGAATGGCCTGTGCCAACTAACCCAAAAGGAGTGCGTGGTTTTTTGGGTTTAACAGGCTATTACCGAAAGTTCATCCGTGGCTATGCCATGATCGCATCTCCACTCACTGACCTCCTTTGTAAGGATGCTTTTCAGTGGTCATTAGAAGCTGAACACGCATTCAGGGCCTTACAATCTGCTATAACTACAGCCCCAGTTCTACAACTACCAAACTTTAACAAGATTTTCATTCTTGAGACGGATGCTAGCGGGTTTGGCATTGGGGCAGTTCTCTTACAAGACCAACATCCCATTGCTTTTTATAGTCACAAGCTCAGCAAACGACTACAACTGGCATCTGTTTACGTTCGTGAACTACACGCCATTACTTCAGCAGTGGGAAAATGGCGTCAATACTTATTGGGAAGTCAATTTATTATTAGAACTGATCAAAAGAGCATTCGGGGTCTTCTTGATCAGGTTATTCAAACCCCCGAACAGCATCATTACTTGGCTAAATTATTGGGGTATTCTTACACAATTGAGTACCAGTGGCTGGGTATTCCTACTTGGTGGAGGTGCAATTTCTTGGGCATCCAAGAAGCAAACTTGCATCACCAGTTCAACAATGGAATCGAATTTGTGGCTCTAGCATTTCTTTGGTAAAGAAGTCGAATGGTTGAAAAACTTGCTTCTTGAGATTCCATTGTGGCCTAAACCTATAGCACCTATTTCTATCCGATTGTGATAGTGCGGCTACATTGGCTAAGGCTTATAGCCGGATGTACAATGGTAAGTCTAGACACTTAGGTGTTAGGCATAGCATGATTAGTGAGCTTATCATGAATGGGGTGGTATCTATAGAGTTTGTGAGATCTCAGCGAACTTAGGCGATCACTTGATGAAGGGTGCGGCTAGAGACTTGGTTATAAAGTCGCTAAAGGGATGGGTTTAAGTCCAACTTAGTCACCGAATGACACCCAACTCCTCCCGAGGAAACTTAGGTCTTGAGTTCAATGTGGAAAGTTGAACATTCACCGGATTGGAGCACATGTTTTATTTACATCCCAAGGTTGTTCTCGAACTCTTTGAAAGGAGGATGAAGTTTTACTTCTCAATGGTTAATTTTCTTTGAAAAAGTGCTTGGCGGGAGCATGACTAAAGAGGAACCACCTATGTAAATGTTGAAGTTTTGCCGCTTGAGAAGCTTTGGAATTTTAGCTTTTGCAACATTTATGAATTTGGATATGGACACATGGCTTGTATAGTGTCGGGAGCTTTTAAGTGTTTGAAAACTTGTGTGTATTTTATCTTGGTATTCAAATGGGTTGAAGGGTTCAATTCTTAGAACACCCGATTCTCGAATATTTGAGCGTGTAATTTACTAAGATGGAAATTCAATCCTCGGGACATTTTCGTTTATGCACATGTTTTGATTGATATTTATTTTTCATGCAAAGGAAGTGAACTAAATTTGTGGAGGATTGTTGGAAAATTTAGTGCACTTGTAGGATTAGTTCACACCTTGTAATGGGTTGGGAGGTGGAGTGTACACCCATAAGGTCCATGAACACCCGACTCTTATAGTGGTTTGTATTGGTAGTCTTGGTGAAAGTCTTGCTTGGTGAAAATCTTGCTTGTGGAAAGTACCGCTTGTGGTTTCCATCGATAAGCGATGTTTCCAGCGATAAGCGATGTTTCCACTAAAGTGGTGTATCCGCGATAGTGCTATGAAAGTACGGATAGCGGTGTTTCCATCGATGGGTGTACTTCCAATGCAAGTGAAATCGCTAGTGGAAAATCTTGCTTATGGAAAGTCTTGCTAAATGGCAGTTACAACTTCTTTATGACCACGTTTAATTGGTCATGTAACCACTAACGGCTATAATGGGGATAATTATGAGGCTATTAATGGGCTGATTAATACTCATAATTCCATTGGAATAGCTCAAGAGTAACCTCCTATATATAGGAGATCTGTACATGCATGAAGAAAACACAGAAAACACTAAACACTTATAAGCGCAAGGGTTAAAGAATTGTGCCTAATTCTCTAACTGCATTTGGTCTTATCCCAAGTAGATATTCGTGATACCCAGGCATTAGGGTCGAATAGTTTAATTTGGAAAGTGATCACACGATTCCAAGTGATATCCGGTAACCACCTAGTGGTATCTGTTACTGCTGACTCTTTGTTGTTTCTATTGCTACTGTCATTGATTGTCTTAACCCTGTTCTGGGAGCTACCCACCAACACTAAATGAAGCTTTTGGTCCACTAACTGATCATGTCCATGAAACTGAGATGTTTGGCCAAGGAAAAAGAAAGAAGAAAGGGAATCCATGGCTAAAAGACTTTGTGAGCAAATGATAAGCCTTACTACTACCTCATATCTTTATTTAATTGTAACTCCTTATAAGATCAATGTTGTTAGAATGAGGGTGGTTAGTCACGTGCCTTCTAGCCTTATATAAACCTTGTAACTTTACTAAAAAGGCATCAATCAAAATAGTACAATTTCTATCATTCTCATCTCTTTCTTTTATACCCTAACTTCTCATCCCAATTCTTATTTACCCTAATTGTTAGAACACTATCCCTGACACGGTGTCAAAGGGAAATCGAATTCATTACCATAATGTTTTACAGCCTTTGTTAGATGATAATGCATGTAGATGCTAAAAATGTGAAACATTAATATATCTCAATTTCTGATAGCAGAAAGTCATCGAATAAAGCATAAAACATATGAGATTGAAATTGGAAGAATGTTGAAAGTGTAGAATGCATGGATAGGTTCACTTGTTTCTAAACACCATAATGATAATGATTACCTTTTCAATCAAACTCTAAAAGTGTTTGGTTCATTGTTCTCGTATTGTACGTATTATAATATGGCCGGCATCATACAATTCTTTTGAACAAGACCTTTAAAATCGTAGTGGCCGGAAACCTTGTTTGAGAACCAGTCAAAACCTTAAACTTTGATTTGTAAATGATTAGTAAAATGAGTTGATATGATCAAGAGTCATGGTGGAGACAATGCAGGGGCCAACATATAGAGTTGAGAACAGATACAACAGTTTTGATACGTGTACATATAATTCTTTTTGAATGGCAGATTATTCACGCCCATAGATCACCTACAATCTCACATATAATATCTCACAATTGTCTCAATCCAGACTTGAACCACAACATCACTTTGATGGGTAAGGACATACCACTAGGCTCAAGAATCTTTGGTTCTTCTATTGACATATAAAGTCATATAAAAGCACATACAGTTTTGTAAGATTGTGAAGGCTGACATACAGAATCTAAGCTTTCCTTTGATGTATAGGTGACCTAACAACCAATTCTAACACACATAACCCTAACAATTTAGATGCCCTAGTATGCAAGTCTCCAATTAGAATTGGTTAGAAAGATGAAAATTTTAAATTAAATTAGAACTGGCAGAAACCAATAACAAATAGTTTGCCAACATTTCGATCGCTAATATGCATATGCCTAACTACTTAAAAACAAACAAAATAAAACAAATTTATAACTTTCATGAGAATGGGTTTTTAACGATAGTCATTTAGTAATTGCACAAATTTAGCATGATGGGCACTAATCGTTCATCTTATATATACCATACTATCAATCCATTCGATTACAAGATACTCACAATCACCACAAAGATGAATCTGGTTTTCGCTCAAAGTATATGTCATCCTCCGGCAATTTCGGTCCATATCCATGGTTGGTTGCGAATACACAAAGATGGCGATGTGAAAGATTCATTGGGCGATTCCATCCCGCGGATCGGACTCCTTAACAGCGCTCAATCTAAAGATGTCTTTATCTCATCCAATCAATGTCAATCTAAGTTTATATTCCCAAAACCATGCCCATGATGAAAACTCCCAACATTAATATATTTTCATGGTGGTGGTTTCATGACCTACTCCAGCTTCTTGACCTACCACCCGACATAACTTAATATGAGTTGAATCTAATGTGGTTGTCGTGTAAGTAAACTATAGGTTGGCGCGGGTATCCTTTACCAATAGCTTACGAGGAATCTTGGGAAGCAATCAAATGGGTGGCTATCCATGTCAATGGAAATGGCCAAGAGTCATGGTTAAATGACTATGCTGATCTTGAGAACGTGTTCTTTGGGGGAGACAGTGCGGGGGCCAACATTGCTCACAACATGGCTATCAGGGTTGGGTAGAACCCTGTCAAGGTTATTGGCCTAAACGGTCTTATTCTCCTCCACCCATTTTTTGGAGGAGAGGACCCAGTGGATTCGCTAAAGGAAAACACGGAGCCTGGCGCGAATCAGGGTTGGGTTTTCCTTTAGCGCGAATCCAATTGGGTCCTCTCCTCCAAAAAATGGGTGGAGGAGAATAAGACCGTTTAGGCCAATAACCTTGACAGGGTTCAACCCAACCCTGATAGCCATGTTGTGAGCAATGTTGGCCCCCGCACTGTCTCCCCCAAAGAACACGTTCTCAAGATCAGCATAGTCATTTAACCATGACTCTTGGCCATTTCCATTGACATGGATAGCCACCCATTTGATTGCTTCCCAAGATTCCTCGTAAGCTATTGGTAAAGGATACCGCGCCAACCTATAGTTTCATCGACACGACAACCACATTAGATTCAAGCATATTAAGTTAAGTGTCGGTGGTAGGTGAAGAAGCGGTGGAGTAGGTCATGAAACCACCACCATGAAAATATATTAATGTTGGGAGTTTTCGATCATGGGCATGGTTTTGGGAATATAAACTTAGATTGACATTGGATTGGATGAGATAAAGACATCTTTAGATTGGCGCTAAGGAGTCCGATCTGCGGGATGGAATCGCCCAATGAATCTTCACATCGACCATCTTTGTGTATTCGCAACCAACCATGGATATGGACCTGAAATCGTCGGAGGATGACATATACTTTGAGCGGCCAGATTCATCTTTGTGGTGATTGTGAGTATCTTGTAATCGAATGGATTGATAGTATGGTATATATAAGATGAACGATTAGTGCCCATCATGCTAAATTTGTGCAAGCATTAAATGACTATCGTTAAAACCCATTCTCATGAAAGTTATAAATTTGTTTTATTTTGTTTGTTTTTAAGTAGTTAGGCATATGCATATTAGCGGATCGAAATGTTGGCAAACTATTTGTTATTGGTTTCTGCCAGTTCTAATTTAATTTAAAATTTTCATCTTTCTAACCAATTATAATTGGAGACTTGCATACTAGGGCATCTAAATTGTTAGGGTTATGTGTGTTAGAATTGGTTGTTAGGTCACCTATACATCAAAGGAAAGCTTAGATTCTGTATGTCAGCCTTCACAATCTTACAAAACTGTATGTGCTTTTATATGACTTTATATGTCAATAGAAGAACCAAAGATTCGTGAGCCTAGTGGTATGTCCTTACCCATCAAAGTGATGTTGTGGTTCAAGTCCGATTGAGACAATTGTGAGATATTATATGAGATTGTAGGTGATCTATGGGCGTGAATAATCGCCATTCAAAAGAATTATATGTACACGTATCAAAAGCTGTTGTATCTGCTTTCAACTCTATATGTTGGCCCTCGATTGTCTCCACCATGACTTTGATCATATCAACTCATTTTACTAATCATTTACAAATCAAAGTTTAAGGTTTGACGGTTCTCAAACAAGGTTTCCGCCACTACGATTTTAAAGGTCTTGTTCTAAAGAATTGTATGATGCCGCCATATTATAATACGTACAATACGAGAACAATGAACCAAACACTTTTAGAGTTTGATTGAAAAGGTAATCATTATCATTATGGTGTTTAGAAACAAGTGAACCTATCCATGCATTCTACACTTTCAACATTCTTCCAATTTCAATCTCATATGTTTTATGCTTTATTCGATGACTTTGTGCTATCAGAAATTGAGATATATTAATGTTTCACATTTTTAGCATCTACATGCATTATCATCTAACAAACTGTAAAAAATTATGGTAAAGAATTCGATTTCCCTTTGACACCGTGTCAGGGATAGTGTTCTAACAATTAGGGTAACAAAGAATTGGGATGAGAAGTTAGGGTATAAAAGAAAGAGATGAGAATGATAGAAATTGTACTATTTTGATTGATGCCTTTAGTAAAGTTACAAGGTTTATATAAGGCCATGAAGGCACGTGACTAACCACCCTCATTCTAACAACATTGATCTTATAAGGAGTTACAATTAAATAAAGATATGAGGTAGTAGTAAGGCTTATCATTTGCTCACAAAGTCTTTTAGCCATGGATTCCCTTTCTTCTTTCTTTTTCCTTGGCCAAACATCTCAGTTTCATGGACATGATCAGTTAGTGGACCAAAAGCTTCATTTAGTTCATTATCTTCAATATCAAAGCCTTTCTCATTGGGCTCATTTAAAGGCCTGACATTACCGCCCTCTTTTTGACCGACCTTGTCCTCAAGGTCGAGATCTGGGTACAAAGTGTGAAAGACCAGCGCAACAACCCATGTAGCTTCTTCTGGTGGCAAGTGACGCCATTGGACTAAGTACTGAAGCTTATCTTCTCCGATATCGGTGCGAGTTTGTATGATAGCTTGCGGTTCCAAGGGGGCTTTATTTGTATCCCACATTGTGACTACAGGAGGTTCGGTTGAAGTAGAGTGAAATCGCTTCAATAGGGAAACGTGAAATACGTTGTGCACTTTGGCATGAGCAGGTAGTTCAACTTGGTAAGCCACAACCCCAATTTTCTTCACTATCGGAAATGGGCCAAAATAACGTCGTGCCAGTTTCTGATTATGACGTTGAGCAACAGAACTTTGACGATGCGGTTGAAGCTTAATAAGCACAAGATCCCCTTCATTAAATTGCTCGTCACGCCTCTTTGCATCAGCAAATTTCTTGTATTTGGACTGTGCGTGCTTCAAATTGCTCCTCAATTCTTCTAGTAGTTCCTCTCTCGTGGTTAAGGTCGTGTCAACTGCTTCGTTTGATGTTGTTCCTGGTAGATAGTTCAGATGAGAAGGAGGATCGCGTCCAAAGACAGCTTTGTAAGGCGTCATGTTTGTAGAGCTATGGACGGCTGTGTTGTACCAATATTCAGCCCAAAGGAGGTATTTTTTCCATGTGCGCGGCTTATCACTAACGAAACAACGAAGGTATTGTTCTAAGATACGGTTAACCGCTTCAGTTTGACCATCGGTTTGCGGATGATAAGCAGTGCTATGAAGTAAGGTGGTTCCACTTATGGAAAATAGTTCCTTCCAAAAATTGCTAAGAAAGATTGGGTCCCTATCTGAGATAATTATTCGAGGCAAACCGTGTATTTTCCAAACAAGGTCAACAAACAGCTCGGCTACCTTTGTTGCGGTGAATAATGTAGGAAGGGTGCCAAAGTGAGCCTGCTTGGACAAACGATCCACCACCACAAATATAACAGTAGCCCCATGTGAAGGAGGTAAACCTGTTACAAAGTCCATTGTAATCTCTTCCCAGATGGCTTTCGGAGGTGGCAGTGGTTGGAGAAGCCCTGCGGATTTTGTTGTTACAGCTTTATGCCCTTGGCAAATGTAACAACCTTTAATAAAGTCAGTAACATCCTGTTTCATGTTGGGCCAAGTAAAGGTCTGATTCACGCGTGCCAGAGTTTTTCTAACTCCAGAATGTCCACCAATAGGGCTGTAATGGAACTCCCTTAATATCTCCTGGATCAAATGTTTGTCACGGCCGATGAGTAGTTTACCTTTAAATAACATCAATTCCTCTTTCACAGTGTATTGGGCTTGATTTAACAATCCTTGTGTCAATTGCTTATGTAATTCCACCAAAAACGGGTCACTCCGATTCAACTCTTGTAACCTTTGTATATACTTTAAGTGTATAGTAGATAAAGTTAGAAACTTGCTCACAGCGGGATCTCCCTCTGGACGCCGAGACAAGGCGTCTGCGACTCCGTTTTCCACACGCGGTTTGTACTCAATTGTGTAAGAATACCCCAATAATTTAGCCAAGTAATGATCTTTGTTCGGGTTTGAATAAACGATCAAGAAGACCCGAATGCTCTTTTGATCGATTCTAATAATAAATCGACTTCCATTAAGTATTGATCGGCGCCATTTTCCCCTTCTTTGAAGTAATGGCGTGTAGTTCCTGACGTAAGCATGATTCGATTGTAGTCGTTTCTTGAGCTTGTATTGTAAAAGCAATGGGATGTTGGTCTTGTAAGAGAAGCGCCCCAATGCCAAACCCGCTAGCATCCGTCTCAAGAATGAAAATCTTGTTAAAGTTTGGTAGTTGTAGGCTGAAATTTGTAGTTATAGCGATTGTAAGGCCACGAATGCGTGTTCGACTTCTAATGACCAGCGAAAAGCATCCTTACAAAGGAGGTCGATGAGTGGAGATGCGATCATGGCATAGCCACGGATGAACTTTCGGTAATAGCTTTGATAAACCCAAAAACCACGCACTCCTTTTGGGTTAGTTCGCACAGGCCATTCAAGTATGGCTTGTATTTTTTCTGGTTCCATACGTACACCATCATAAGAAACAATATGACCGAGATACTGTATGCTTTCTTGGATAAACGAACATTTCTTCTCATTAATTACAAACTGATTATCTTGCAAACATCCTAAAGCAATCTGCAAGTGTTCCGAATGCTCAGCAGGTGATTTGCTATAAATTAGAATATCATCAAAAAATACTGTGACAAACTTGCGAAGGTATGGTTTAATGATTTGGTTCATGGTGGCTTGAAATGTAGCAGGAGCGTTTGTTAAGCCAAAAGGCATTACAATGAACTGATAGTGACCATGATGGGTACGAAAAGCGGTTTTGTAAATGTCTGCTAGTGACATTCGAATTTGATGATAACCTGAACGTAAGTCAAGTTTGGTGGCGTGGCTCCATGTAACTCATCAATCAATTCATCAATAGTCGGAATCGGGAAGCGATCCTTGACGGTAACCTCATTAAAACACGGTAATCCACACAAAACCTCCAATCACTGTCTTTTACGAACCAAGAGAACGGGTGGTGCAGGACTAGTGCTAGGTTCAATAATACCTGCTGTTAACATCTCACTTACCATTTTCTCCATGACATCCTTCTGGTAATGAGGGTATCGGTAAGGGCGAACATTTATTGGGTTTGTAGAGGGAATCAGATGTATACGATGATCAGTATCACGATGTGGAGGCAACTGAGGTAGTGAGCAAAACAATGACGTAAAAGAGGTAAGAATGTTAGGTAAATCCGCGGATAAGTCTTGGAGGTTATAAGTTGGATCCGATCGAAACTGGAAAGCAACAGCAGTATGTTGGCCCAATCTCTTTTGTACTGAAGGGAGGTCATCAATAGAATGGTTCAAAATTGAAGTAACATGACTATGATGACTTTCAGTTGTACCTGGTTTGTTGCCATGTATCGTGAGATAGCGTCCAACCATAAAAAATCCAAGCGTCACTGAGATCACGAAG
The DNA here is from genome assembly GCA_022545495.1 of Chrysanthemum lavandulifolium. Classification (NCBI taxonomy): domain Eukaryota; kingdom Viridiplantae; phylum Streptophyta; class Magnoliopsida; order Asterales; family Asteraceae; genus Chrysanthemum; species Chrysanthemum lavandulifolium. The sequence goes on from CM040243.1 coordinate 275,643,479, forward strand.
TTGTGTGACGATAGCAGCCAAACCATTTTCAAGTTGCGTCATACGTTCCTCGTTGCGAGCTGCTCGAGTATTGTGATCGGACATGGTGTGATGGTAAGGAAATTAGTTAAATTGAAGAAGTTGGGCAATGAAAGCACCAATTGTCAGGGATAGTGTTCTAACAATTAGGGTAAATAAGAATTGGGATGAGAAGTTAGGGTATAAAAGAAAGAGATGAGAATGATAGAAATTGTACTATTTTGATTGATGCCTTTTTAGTAAAGTTACAAGGTTTATATAAGGCCATAGAAGGCACGTGACTAACCACCCTCATTCTAACAACATTGATCTTATAAGGAGTTACAATTAAATAAAGATATGAGGTAGTAGTAAGGCTTATCATTTGCTCACAAAGTCTTTTAGCCATGGATTCCCTTTCTTCTTTCTTTTTCCTTGGCCAAACATCTCAGTTTCATGGACATGATTAGTTAGTGGACCAAAAGCTTCATTTAGTTCATTATCTTCAATATCAAAGCCTTTCTCATTGGGCTCATTTAAAGGACTGACACACCGTCACAACTCACAAATGGTAAATGTATAACTTTTTTTGTTTAACTTAAGTATTCATTAGAATTAATCAGTAAGAACAAAAAAAAAGCAATTCAAAGAAAAATGGTAGCAGGGAGGACAATCATGGGTCGTCCTAAATTAGACACAATTTTTAGTTGTTTAATCGTAAACTATGATTTTAACCATCGTTGTTATGTTATAAAGAACTAGAAATAGTAAGGAATGAAAGATGATTCTACTTGGTCCTAGATATACATTGCCTACAGTAGGTTTGGAGATACTCCCTCAAGGTGCGTGTTCCGAGGATCTTAAAGCCTTTTGTAAAGAGGAAATGTAGAGATCTGGTATAGCCCTTGGTGGAATGGTTTAGGTGGCTATAACTTACATAATGATGCCTCTCCATTTTCCACAGGCTATTGTGGGGTGGATGAATGGTCAAGGGTTGGAAAGTGGTTATGGAAATGTAATTGAGAGGTTATGGACTTTGGTGCATTTAAGGGTGAATCAATTTCTTTTGAGCTGCTTTAAGATGATGTTATGGAGTTGTTTTCTCGATATCTTGTTTACTGTCTAAGATTTGATAAGTCTGCTGTTAGACAATGGTCTATCAGAGATCCATATTTGTATTGTCAGATATCGGATAGCATTGTATTTTCTTGTAAAAGTGGATGGAAGTGTCCATTGCCAGCGAAGGATTCTTGATGTAATTTTTTTTTATTTTAATAATATATTTTCACTCCTTTGAAAATTAAAAAAATAAAAATAAAAAAATACAGTGCTACACATATACAAGTCAGAGAGTTCGTGCAGCACTAGTATTGTTTTAAGATAAATGGTATAACTAGCAGTACGTGATTAATAGTGTTTAAGTTTAGCATTCAATAATCAACATTCATCATTTGCACATAAACCATAAAAATCTTAGTTTTAATTTGCAGTACTAAAGATTAATAGTGTTTACGTCTATGAATTAAAGATTAAGTTTAGCATTCAACGATCAACATTCATCATTTACATGTTGTGTAGTAGTGACACTTATTTTGGCCATGTACAATATAGAAATTAACTAGCTAATAAGAAAACATGAGTTTCAAGCTTTGCTACGAATCGGGTTGATAAATGTACAAATTCTATTACGTAATATACGAGCATTTTCACATGACGCATTCGACAAAAAGAACACATGGCCCTCGCCTTTGCTCTCCAAGACCTCCACTTTTCCTTTCCATCCACTCTTCTCCATCACCTTCTTGTAATTCAAACCCCTATCTTTAAGTTTATCATTCTCACCAACACACGAATAATATTGGAGCACCCAAAACACGAAATACGTGTGTCCATGGCTGGATTATATAAAGGGTCATCTAACCCGATACCTAATGGGTTTGCGAGCATCCATAACTGATCCGCAAATGCTTTGAACTCTTTATTTTTCCCAGCTTCGGCCCCAATTGGGTCTTTTCCACCAAAATAGGGGTGAAGAAGAATCACACCCTTGAGGTTAATAACGTCATCCGAATGCAGCCCAGCTCGGATAGCCATGTTGTGGGCGATGTTGGCGCCCACACTATCTCCCACAAAGAACATGTTTTCAATATCAGCATGGTCATTTAACCATGACTCGGGACCATGTCCTCTAGCATGGGTAACTACCCACTTGATCGCTTCCCAAGAGTCCTCGTACGCAATTGGGATAAGATATTATGGCACCAACCGGTAGTTTACAGACACGATAATCACATTGGATTCTTTTGTGATTAAGTTAAGTGTTGGTTGATAGGTGGAAGAAGCAGCAGATTCGGTCACGAAACCACCACCGTGATAGTAAATCAAAGTTGGGAGTTTCTTATTTGGGACAAGGGTTTTGGGAGCGTAGAGTCTTACAAAAACGTTCGTTTTGAGTGAGATAACGACGTCTTTAGATCGAACACCTGTCAAAGGATCGGTTCCTGAAGGCACGATATTATTTCCGATGAATCTTTCACATGTGCCATCTTTGTGTATTCGCAACCAACAATGAAAATGGATTGGAAATTCGTCGGAGGATGACATATACTTTGAGTGAAGTTCGGGATTCATAATTGTTGCTACGGTGAGTACAACGTATTCAAATGGATTATGGATCTATTGTATCATATAAATAACTAAGAAGTGCCTTTAGTGAAGGTGCTATTAAACATCTAGGTACAATAATTACGAATGATAGACAAGTCGCTCTCTTAATGGAAATAATGGTCTTTTACAGAATGATAAAACTAAAGAGAAATAATATATGGAGCTAAACTTAGGCCTAAAATAAGTGTCAGCATCCTGATGGGTGCAGACAGAGACTTACTTATTTTACAACCCATCAAGATGATGACACTTGTTTTTAAGCCTACAATTATGCCTAAGTTTAGGTCCATATATCATTTCTGAAACTTAAAATACCCCGTTATGGATGTAATAGGTTTGGCTACTTGAAAAAACTATTAAGTTATGGTGTTCCATTTACGCACAATTTATTTTTTCTTTATTTGTTTGTATAGCGAAACGCTCAAAAAAAAAAAAAAAAACCTATACGGTGTATAGTGAATACCCTATACTTTACCCTATACGCCGTAAAAGGTATTATCTTGTATCCCTCGTATAGGGTCTCTGTGACATTTTTCTAACTTTTCCAGAAATGCTATCTCTACTTTTCATAAAATCATAAAATTTGGAGAACACATTTCATTCATCATAATAATAACTTTGGAACATAAGTTTCCTAAACACAACGCGTGGAATGTTGGAAGTAAATGACAAAACCAGATACTTAGTAGTATGTTTTAGGTATTATATGTAATCTTAATATAGTTAAGGGTAGTTTGGTGAATATTTATGTAAAATTCTGTAGCATGTAATTGGGCTGGGTCTTTAGAAACGTTATAAACCGTTTTACATAAACGGTATAACCGTTCTAGGGATTGCAACGTTTACTTTTAGAGAACCGGTATGCCTCATGTTCTTGGCACCGATTCAACAAGTATAAAAGGTTTCGTTTTACGTAAACAATCATTCAATTCAATACAAATCAATGCAATTCGGTTTTACCATTTGATTATTACATTTATATTTTTACGCACTTTTACATTTGCAACAAACTGTCCCGAACAACGATTCATTCGAACCCTTATAACGGTTGTAATCAAAGACCAAGCAGCGGTGGCATCGAGCAAAAGAATCCAAGAAAGAGCGAGGAAGAGTAGGCCATCGATTTGCGGCAAGAAAGAAAGAAGGATCGAATTTTTGTTTTATTGCGCAAAGAAGAAACCTGTATGAAAATTGATCGGAAGAAAGTTGTTTTGGAACCACGAATCGGAAAGCATCTTGAATATGTGAGCAAGCGCACGTTTCAGTTTTACTAATCAACGGTTTTTCTTCTTTCAAATTCTTTCAATTTTCTCTTACTTTTCTACCATATAAAGTAAGAAATATTTTGTTAGTAAGATAGAAATCCCCATTAGCAAAGAACCCCGATTGATTAGAATAGCAAGATAACCCGAACCCTTTGTGGTTCATACCAAGATAACTCGAGCCCTTTTGTGGTTCATAGCAAGATAACCCGAACCCTTTGTGGTTCATAGCAAGATAACCCGAACCCTTGTGGTTCATAGCAAGACCGAACCCTTTGTGGTTCATAGCAAGATTATTCTGAATCCTCGTGATTCATAGCAAGATTAACTGAACCCTTGTGGTTCATAGCAAGAGAAAACCTAGTGTTTTCAAGCAAGAAGAAACCTTAGAGTTTCAAGCAAGATAGCAAGAAGAAACCTTAGAGTTTCAAGCAAGAACTTTGATCTTTTGATCACGAAAGCAAGAACTTTTGATCTTTTCGATGAAACACAAAAGGCAAGAAAATCCGAAACCTCTCGGTTCTGATTATAAGCAAGCAAGCAAGCATGGTAGAAGGAGACAAGAACGCTAACACATCGAACAATACATCAGTTCGAGAACTAGGAAATGTTTCACTAGAATGTCCAAAATTGACCGAAACAAACTACACGACATGGGCATTGATGATGGAGACAATATTGAAGGCATTTGGCATATGGGAAATGATAGTTGAGAAAGACGGAACAACAACAAATGAGAAGAAAGAAAACACATCAAAGGCAATAATATTCCAATCACTGCCAGAAGATGTTTTAATGCAAGTTGCACAATACTCAACTGCAAAGGAAGTATGGGACTCAATCAAAGTCAAGCATTTGGGAGCCGATCTTGTTCAAAAGGCACGACTACAAACCCTGAGAAGTGAACTAGAGACGCTAAGGATAAAACCAAACGAAAAAGTAAGTGACTATGGAGGAAAATTAAGTAGTATAAAGGCCAAGTTTAGAGGACTTGGTGAAACCTTGGAAGATAAGGTGCTAGTAAGGAAACTACTTAACTCTGTTCCAAAAAAGTTTTTACCGATCGTGGCAACTATAGAACAATATCAAGATCTAGACGAAATGTCGTTTGAAGAAGCCATTGGAAGGTTAACAGCCTATGAAGAACGAATTAAGAGTCAAGACATACTAGAGGAAAATGATCAAGACAAGCTTCTCATGGCAAATTCAAACAACAAAACTTATGGTAAATGGTGAGGTAAGGATTTCAACAAAGAAGGCAAGGAATGGAAGAATAATTCGAATGCACACAATGCAAGTACGAGTCAAGGAACTAACGACAAGATAAATCTCAGATGTTATGAATGTGGCAAGCATGGACACTTTGCGAAAGAATGCACGAAATGGAAATACAACAAGCAAGAAGAGTCACATCTCACCTATGACACTGACACCGAACCTACATTGCTGTGAAGACTCGTCAAGAAAGAAAGAATAAAGGAAGCACTGATTTTGTCATTAGGGGGGAATGTTGGAAGTAAATGACAAAACCAGATACTTAGTAGTATGTTTTAGGTATTATATGTAATCTTAATATAGTTAAGGGTAGTTTAGTGAATATTTATGTAAACTTATGTAGCATGTAATTGGGCTGGGTCTTTAGAAACGTCATAAACCGTTTTACATAAACGTATTAACCGTTCTAGGGATTGCAACGTTTACTTTTAAGGAACCGGTATGCCTCATGTTCTTGGCACCGATTCAACAAGTATAAATAGGTTTAGGTTTTCTGTAAACAATCATTCAATTCCAATACAAATCAATACAATTCGGTTTTACCATTTGATTATTACATTTATATTTTTACGCACTTTTACATTGCAACAAACTGTCCCAAACAAGATTCATTACAACCCTTATAGAGTTGTAATCAAAGGCGAACAACATGGAATCATTATTTACATGAAGTGTGGGTGTTAACTTAACCCCTTTTGACCCATAAGCTAAATACGATTTGTTTAGACATTGAAAATAGTGCTAGTAAAATATATTGGGGCGTATACATGTTGATAACAAAGAAGTATGGATGAGATGTTCGCCATTTATGCTCACAAGCATTACCGTTCCCTTCAAATCACCTTCTTTAATCTACAAGCACCAAGATCCACGTCCTTTACCTACTGAATCTTAAATGTAAACTTAAACATGTTATAATTATGAACGCTATATAACCAGATTGTCATTCTAACCTTTTACTAAATATTCGTTGTTGAACTGAAACTAAAACCGAATTCTTGTCACTATATCATGACCTAGTACTGAGCTATGTTAAACCTGAACTATAAGGTGCTTCACGAGCACAATCAACTATGAGTGCATAATGAGCACGATTATTCTACACATGATTGAATGCATAAAGCATGATATTTTCACAAAGGACTGAGTACATAAAGCACGATGTTTTCGCACAAGACTCAGTGCATAAAGCACGTTATTTTCACACAGGACTAATTGCATAAAGCACGATTACTGGACTATGTGATCATACCTTTCTATCATCCGGTTCGAATACATATTCGTATCGCGCTATCATCATGTTCGTATACATGATCATTCCTAACTATCGTATTGTTTGTATACTTGTTCATTCCCGACTGCCATCATGTTCGTATACATGTTCGATCCTTACCATCATGTTGGTATACATGTTCATACCTGCCTATCATACTCATATACATGATCATACTATATCGGGGGTATTACTTAGTCATTAATCGTAAGCATACATAACATATAACTACACTATTAAATGTGCTATGCATATTCGTTACTCATCTTACTGTTTTAATTTATCTGATGGGTTAATAATCAACTTCCTTTGAGAGAAAACAACATAAGATTGAATTATCTTGTTATTCTATAGTTTTTGTATTAATAATGCCTCGGGGTGGTGTAATCAGTCATGCAAGAAATATTTTAATCTACTCATATAAACTTATATTATGGCTAGTGATTAAATTTCGATAACTTATATATACTACGTAGGTAGATGCAAGAGAATATAATGTATCATTGTCTGAAATTTTGTTCCTAATGACAATTTTATATTCTCTTTTACATAACATTCATATAAATCTTAAAATGTGTCTGCATGGATTCTTATATTTATGAAGATATTGTCCAATTTCTTTGAAACGCTTGTATCTGCATACATCACATTTTCATTTGCGTCGTTCTTATTTTGGCACTACTAGTGGTTGACATTTTTCATATTACTTCGACTATATCGTTGACCGTGATATATTATCTTAAGACATTTATCATTATATAATCAGATTCACTTGAGAGAATAAAGATCATATATTGATCATTTTATAACATTCCATTGAGAGAATGAAAATCTTTATGTTGATCATTATATTATTACGTTCTCATGAGGAATGAAGATTTTTATCTTGATCATTTTATCACATTCATTTGAAGGAATAAAGATCTTTACGGCGATCATTATATTATTACATTCTCATGAGGTTTTATAATTTATCTTTTTTAAGCTCATTATATTCTTGCCTATAAGGAGACATGAAAACAATTAAGAAATCTTCACGCTACAATATGAGTAAAGTTTAGGCATTGTAATGCGTACAATGTAGCATTAAACATGATTTTTAGTTTCAAAATTATTCATCATTATCAAATACTTATGATTTGGAAAATGCAAGTATTTACTAATAAAAGTAGTTTATTAAGAACCGCAATTGAATCACAATTTTAATCTAAAAAAAGAAAAAAATATATTACACCTTATAAGTTAAATCTATACTACTTTATAAAGGGTTTGGGACTTGCTAAAAAAAGTAATCTTAAAATTGTAAGACCAAAAACATTTCTTATAATGGAAATTAAAAAGCCATAGTACCATATACCTTTTTCAATACACTCTATTTCAATGTATACGTTTTTCAATAATGGGTCAATAACAACTCATTTAAAAGGTCAATAAAAGACTTTAATTTCACCATTTCAAAAACTTCTAACAGCCTTTGATATTAATAGTGTCCATTTCAAAACTTGTAACAGCTCGTTTAACATTTAACCACCCAAATCTCCTAGATATAAACACATATCACATGCAGAAAAATAACACAAACTAACTTACCACAATCCCTTTTTCTCTCTCTATTTCAAAAACTCAAACACCAGTTGAATCGGACCTCACGACTTACGAGCACTAGGTTCTGCTGCCACTACTAACATCGCAACCACCATCAACAACTTTCGCCCCCAGCACCACCGGTTCTTGCTAAAACAAGTGGTGTTCGAGTTTGGTGGTTTAGTTGATGTTTTAATGGTTCCGGTGGTGTTTTAGTGGTATCGGTGCAATTTGTGTGGCTTGGTCTTGTTTTGAGTCTTTATGTGTTCTATCTTTGAATGGATCTATCCAGATCTAACCGGATGTTTTGGGATCTAACCAGTTTGGTTGTTTAGTTTTGAGGTTTGGTGGTGTTTCTGGTCGATCTATTAAGATCGTACAAAGTCTTGGTGTGTCTGCGGTTTTCGCTGTGCTTTGTGGTTACAATATATATATGATAAGATCTGAAGAGTTTTTTTGTCATTCATGTGGTTTCAGAAAAAATGTATGTTCGTTTTGTTTGATCAAACAAGCTCTGTTTTATTTTTGTTTGTTCTAACAAGTTTTCAGCATTGATGTTGCGATTGTGTATAAGTTTATATAGGGTGATGATTCTTCTGGGGATATATGTTGCGTTTTCGTACCGCTACAAGCAAGTAGCGTTTGGTTTTCTTTCACATTATTTAGCTAATTTGATTAAATAACTTTAATTGCATTTATTTTAGTATCTTTTTGACTAATATTTATTTCTTTCTATGCATGAAAAACTGAGTTTAATATTGTCCCAAACATATGTATGTTGTATGCTTAGTTTCATATTTCTATAGTTACAACTTAATAGTTTGAAACTTACCATACCTTAATGTGTAATGTTGTCAACCTACATTGATAGCTAAAACACTGGAAAGACAAAGTACCTTTCTGTTTGAATTTCGAGGAAGGAAGGACACGGGATAACAAAAGCGAATCCTAAGTCCGAGATCAAATAATGACAAGTCATATAGATAACTAGAAAAGTTTGAAAAAGTAAATACACATATTAAGTAAAAAGAATTATGTTTTTGACCATCGGTGAAAGAAGCGAGTTATTAGGAAAAAAAGTAAATACACATATTTTTTTGCAATGGATTATGTTGAACCAATGAGCCCGTGACTTAAGATATGTGGTATGACGTAATAGAAAAAAACAAACATAAAAACATATAAAATACACAAATGTAAAATGAAAGTCTTAAGAAAGAGGACTATGTAAAATGAAAGTATTAGGAAAGAGGACTACCAAAAGTGTTTACTTATGCAAAATGGAAGTCTTAGGAAAAAGGACTACTAAAAATGATTACTTTATAGTTCACGACTTTTTATTATCAAATACAAAAAGTGAGATAAAATGACGGCAGATAAAAAAAATCACAACTTTTAAAAGACAACACATAAAAATAATTTATACTACATCTCGATATATACTTCTTTACTATTTTAAAAGATTTAGGACTTGCTTATAAGAGCACTCCCAACCATAACTTGAGTTTTGGTTTAACACCATACTACGTCTGCGCCACATCAGCTTTAACATTTTACCCTAACTCATCAAAAAAACACACACAATCATAACATTCTCAAGTTAAACTTTAACTCACCAACAATTTACAAAAACAACATCTCATTTAGGGGCAGGGAAAAAAAAGAAAAATAGAAGAAAAAAAAAAGGGCGTTGGTGTGTTAACATTGGCACTTTAACGCCGGAACAACATCACACCCACAATGGTTAACATCGTTTAACACCGAATGTTAAGCGGGGGTGGGGGTTTACCATTGGGAGTGCTCTAAAGGATTTAAGACTTGCTAAATAAGAAAGGCTTAAATTTTTCAGGACACATTTGCTTAATAATGATTATTACTTATTTCTATCATAACTATTAATAATGATTATTAAAAATGTGTGAGTATCGCTAAAGTCTTCTACAATATCCTCATGCTAATTCTTCTACACACAACAATGTTATATTTTTTTTTCACTAAATCTCTCTTTGCATCAAACCCGTCGGTTCTAACATTTGTCAGGATCTTGTGAGTAAAAAGATTATTAGGTACATCAAATCATTTTCTAAAATGTGTAACCGCATCCATCATATAAATTCACACAAACCATTTCATATTTCTCACACACACGTTTGAGCTATCTCTAAAATCTCACACATACACCATCATCTATAACTTTCTTCATCTGCAAAGCTATTATCACAAAAAAAATCTATAATAAAAAAACATTACGCATCGAGAATTTTAATTACAGGGTACCCGCCGCCGCAACGCGCGGGTACTCTGCTAGTATTACTAAATAGCTTTATGAATCACAAAATGTATTTATGTGATATCTTAACACTCTTTTCTGATATGATCCATGCATGTAACCATGTACAGTGCTGTTAAAGGTTATTCAAAATTAGTTATAGTCAAAGAAGTAAGGCTAAGAGAGCACGGTATGGCAAGCCATTGGCATGCCATTGGTAACTATGGCTAAACAATAACACGTTATACCATACCACCAAACATTTCATTTGCTCGCCAACTGCACCTTCGCCATTCAAATGGCTGGTGCCATTCGTCTTTCTTTAGCAAGTTGTATTTTTGTTGGGGCCAATTAGTTTTATTTAATGCGTTATTGGAAGAAGTAAAATGAAAAAAGTGGGACCCAATAATATGTTATTGGTGTGTTATGAGGGAGGGGTGTTTTAGTTATTGGTGTGTTATTAGGAGGAGATGATGTGGCGCTGATGTGGCATACCAATAACGTGTTATTAAACGTAACCTCACCTTGCACTCTAAAACTTAAAGCCAAAGAAGTAAGGCTAACATTAGTTATAGTCATTGCAATCTTTACTTTACTTTCACATCTTATATTTATAGTTACTTCATTACAAGCTTTAAAATACAAAACTGTTTTCATGATTAAACTGATAGTTCGGATATAAAGTATCAGAGTCTCTCAAATCAATATAAAGATATTATCCTAAACCAATAGCAATCTTTGGAGACTAAATTAACCACTCACAAAAGAAATTATATATATGTTAGAGGAATTTTCAAATGCTTACTCTTATTTTGGTCTTCTGGGAATGATTCTCACCATCCATTTGATTTGATCTAATGGGGATAAAATAAGATTTAATATAAAGCACAAGTCATGCTTTTTTTTCTCTCATTTTCTTTGTCTTTTGTCTTTCTTATTTTTTTTATATATATTTTTTGGAATTCACGTTTATATTATAGATTCATGGTTTTTCTTTCTTTTTCTTTTCTTTTGGGAATTCACGTTTATATTATAAATTCATGTTTTTTTTTTTTTTTTTTTTTTTTTTTCTAGTTCACGTTTTTTAATTTTTTTATAATTTTAAATTCACGTTTTTTTTTTATTCAAGTTTTTTTTTCTTTCATACGTTTCCATATGAATTCATACCTTTTCGTTCGATTTTATACGTTTTCGTCTGTGTTCCTATGTTTTCGTCCTTTTTTTACGTTTTCGTCTGTTTTCATCCATTTACGTACGTTTATATCTGTTTTCTGACGTTTTCGTCTGTTTTGTGACGTTTTCGTACGTTTTCATACGTTTATATAAGTTTTCGTCCGTTTTTACGTTTACGTCCATTATTAGACATTTTCGTCTATTTTCAGACGTTCTCGTCCGTTTTTATACGTTTTCGTCTATTTTCATACGTTTTCGTCTATTTACTTACGTTTTCGCCCGTTTACGTCCTTTTTCATACGTTTTCGTCTGTTTTCTTACGTTTTCGTTTGTTTTCATACGTTTTGGTCCATTTTCTTACGTTTTCATTTGTTTTTGTACATTTTCTTACGTTTTCGTTCGTTTCTTTCGTTTTCGTCCATTTTTCATACGTTTTCAAACGTTTTTTACGCTTTCATACGTTTTCATCTGTTTTCTTACATTTTCGCCCATTTTCTTACGTTTTCGGCCATTTTCATATTTTTTTTCTGTTGTTTTTAGGTGTTCATGTATTTTCTTCCGTTGTTAGACGTTTTCGTCTGTATTTTTACGTTTTCATGTATTTTCATCCATTTTTATACGTTTTCGTCCGTTTTCAGACGTTGTCATCCGTTTTTTTACGTTTTCATCCATTTTACGTTTCGTCATTTTCGGCGTTTTATCGTTTTGTCCGTTTTTAAGTTTTGTCCGTTTTCATTCGTTTTCATTCGCTTTTATCGTTTTGTCCGTTTCGAGACGTTATGATACTTTTGTTAGACGTTATGATACTTTTTGTGTTTTGTGATATTATGAAATATTAGAAAAGTTGTTCAGCGAAAACAAGAGATGTTATGATACTTTTGTTAGACTTGTGGTGGATTTTTCTATTTAATGGATACATTGTGCATGTTTCGATGGGTTTTATAGCAGGTTTGAAAATATCTATGGTTGAATCGACAAACTAAATAAGCTATGGTTGAAGATTGCACACATCTTTATAAACAAACTGAGTAAGCTCAAACACAGATGATATCACCTTACTTGTGATATCACACGTGATATCATGTGTGATAACACCGTTGATATCACATGTGATATCATGTGTGATATTACCGGTGATAGCATGTGTGATATCATAGTTTATATCACTTGTGATATCGCCAGTGATATCATCAGTGATATCACCTGTGATATCATGTTATATCACAAGTGAGGTGATATCACATGTGATATCATGTGCGATATCACAGGTGTTTGAGCTTACTCAGTTTGTTTATAAAGATGTGTGCTTTCTTCAACTATAAATTCTTTAGTTTGCTGATTCAACCATATATATTTTAAATTCGCTATAAACCTATTGAAAATATGCACAATGTATCCATTAAATAGAAAATACACCACAAGTCTAACAAAAGTTCATAACATCTTTGTTTTCGATTAAACACCTTTCTAATATTTCATATTATCATAAAACACAAAATCTTCTAAATATTTTAAAAACACAAATAAGAAAATGAAGAATCATCACAATATTATAATAAGTGATGTTTATTATCATTTCTTTCATATATACTTGGTAAAATACTAAATTCTTATCACATTTGGTATGAATTTAATATTTCACATTCTTAATATTTCACATTCTTAGTTGAGTATCTGGCGATAACACATATATGATGAAGAGTATAATACTCTTCATCTTTATTACAGTGTTATATCACAAGAGATAAATAAGTGTCACTTAAAAATATCAAAATGAATAAAAAGGAAGCAAACTATGAAAATAGAGACTTGACATATTCTCAAAATCAAACAAGTGTTGCATTAAATTAGCATTTTTTTGAACAAAATAAAAATACACCTAAAGAGACTTTAACCATTTTATTTCTACTAAGAGTATAATATCACAAGTGATAGATAACATTGATTGCATTAAAAAATATGCGCTTGTCAATTGCGATGAAAGACACAAAAACTATCTTATGGCGAAAATTATAAAAATATTAAAAACACATAGGTGATAATATATAAAAATATCTGAGCAATGAAATCTCTCGGGTGATATTAAAGGTTAAAAACATACTTGTTTGTTTATGAAATATCACAAGTGATATTAGACATTAACTATTTTATAATAAAATATCACAATTGATATTAGACATGTAATATAGTAAAGTTTAGTAATAAGCATGAAAACATAAGAAAATAGACGCGGCGTATAAAAGCGCAAAAAAAGCGACGAAAACGATGAAAATGGACAAAAGCGTATAAAAGCGAATGAAAAGCGTATGAAACAAAAAAGCGTGAAAGCGGACGGCGTATAAAAGCAGATGAAAATGGGAAACGATGAAAACGTCGAAAGCGAGCGGCGTCTAAAATGGACGGCGTATATAAACCTATGAAAGCGATGAAAGCGGACAAAAGCGTAAGAAAGCGAGGCGGCGTGTTAAAAGGGCGGCGTAAGAAAGCGGATGAAAAGGTATGAAAGCGAACAAAAGCGTGAAAGCGGACGAAACGAGCGAAAGTGTAAGAAAGCGGTAAACGGACGGCGTATGAAAGCGGATAAAAGCGTGCAACGGACAAAAGCGTGTGAAAGCGGACAAAAGCGTGTGAAAACATACAAAAGCGTAAGAAAGCGAAGAAAGGTAAGAAAGCGGACTTAAGCGTGAAAGCGAGAAAGCGTAAGAAAGCAGACTAAAGCGTGTGAAAGCGGACGAAAATGTAAGAAAACAAACAAAAGCGTATGAAGATGTAAGAAAGCGAATGAAAGCAGAATGACGTGAAAGCGTAAGAAAGCGGACGAAAACGTATGAAAGCGGACAAAAGCGAAGAAAGCGTAAGAAAGCGAGCGAAAACATAACAAGGCGACGTAAAGAAAGCGTATGAAACCGGCGGCGTAAGAAAGCGGACGAAACGTGTGAAAGCGAGCGGCGTGAAAACATAATGGCGTAAGAAAGCGGATGACGTATAAAAGCGGACGGCGTGTGAAAGCAGAAAACGTATAAAAAGCGGAAAAAGCGAATGACGTATGAAACCGCGAAACGAAAAAATAATAATAAAAGTGATTAAAAAATACAAATAATGAGAAAATAAATAAAAATATAAAAGAAAAGAAAAGACAAGAAAAAAACATGGACTTGGGTTTAGATATATTAAATCTTAGGTTAATCATCCCCATTAGATCAAATTATATGAAAGGTGAAGATTTATCCCTTAGTATGCAAGGATTTTTAAGTATGCAAAATAAAGTGCCTCATGTATGTTATTTTCTTACAAATAAAGTTTTAAATTGAATCAAACATGAATAAATCTAAAGACTTAACTCCATTTGTCCTAACTCGTAAGACTCGAGTGAAGAGCTACTTTTTCTATCATAGCCATTTCATAGGCTCCATAAATATGTGATAATAATTAAGTCATAAAAAAACAGCGGTTTTGCACAAGTTCAACATCAGGACACAAACCTCAACTTAAATTTGATATAATGTTTAGTATGTGAATATTTTTAAAACATAACAAAATTATGCATACTTCACCTTCAGTTGTCATCTTTTTAAAATGGCCTCTAGTTTTCCCTCAAAATATATGTCAACCTCTGAAGAATTCCCAGTCCATTTTCATGGTTGGTTGCGAATAAACAAAGATGGTCGATGTGAAAGATTCATTGGAAACGATATCGTTCCTGCTGGGGTCGATCTCTTAACCGGTGTTCATTCCAAAGACGTTCTTATCTCACGTGAATCAAATGTTTTTGTAAGGATCTACCTTCCCAAAACCATACGCAAATGCAAACTTCCTACATTAATTTACTATCATGGTGGCGGATTCTTGATTGAATCTGCCTCTTCTTCCACCTACCACCAGACACTTAACTTGATTACACAAGAACCCAATGTTATTGCTGTGTCGGTAAACTACAGGCTAGCAACTGAATATCTTATACCAACAGCGTACGAGGATTCTTGGGAAGCAATTAAGTGGGTGGGTACTCATGCTAACGGGAATGGTCCTGAGTCATGGTTAAATGACTATGCTGATCTTGAGAATGTGTACTTCGTTGGGGACAGTGCGGGGGCCAACATTGCTCACAATATGGCTATCAAGATCGGGTTGAGCTCGGTAAAGATTATTAACCTCAAGGGTGTTATTCTTATCCACCCGTATTTTGGAGGAAGCGATCCTATTGGGGTTGAGGCCAAGGCGGAGAAGCATAAACATCATAAAGCGTTCATGGATCAAATGTGGTTGTTGGCAAACAAGTCTGGGGTCGGTTTAGATGACCCGTTGTATAATCCAGCCATGGACCCGCGTATATCAGGCTTTGGGAGTCTTAAGATACTTGTGTGTGTTGGCGAGAAGGATAAATTGAAGTGCAGGGGTTTGAATTACAAGAAGGTGATTGAGAAGAGTGGATGGAAAGGAAAAGTTGAGGTTATGGAGAGCAAAGGTGAGGGTCATGTGTTCTTTTTGTCTAATGTTTCATCTGAAAATGCTCGTAATTTACGAACTAGGATTTGTATGTTTATCAACCCGATCCGTAGTAAATCATGATGATATGTCTTTCTTACTAGAATCTTATTGTTTATGGTGCATTTTTTTAGTACACTTAGTAAAATGACAAGCATAAAAGCTTACATTTAGTGTTTATATTAGCCTCTCAAGAAGTGCTGAGCTAAACACTAAAGTTTGTTTGTTAGGTTTTTATGCTCTATCTAAAGTCCCGAATAAGGAAAATACTTCTGTTTAAAGTGCTGATCTTCTAAAGTTTGTTTGTTAGGTTTTTATTGTCAAGCCCCGATTCAGCCAAAAAGGTCGGAGTTGAAACCATGATTACCCGGGAAAAAAATATATTTCTGTCGTCTACCAAGTTTAACAAACAAACAGACAAACTTTAAAAATAGATTTTTGCTGAGACTTGAACTCGCAACCCCTTGTGTTTATGATCTTGATACATTTTTATACCCGCTGGTAGAACTAGATCAGATTAGCACTTGAACTCGCAACCTCTTCAAAACATGAATCATTTGTGGATTATATTATAACTTACATCTTGCAAACGTAATAAAAAAACTGGTTCTAACATAGAATTAAACTTATTTATGCCTTACAAAGAACCATTTATCGACATTACATTATAAAGGATAAATGAATGAAAGAAAGATGGAAACATGACTTGAGGTAACTCAACGCAACACACAACATATTTACCATTTTTTTATCATGACCAAACTGCAAGAAAAGCCATTAATCCAGCCCCGAGGAACAATGAAATATAAGACACCACTTGAAGCTTACCATTGCGTCTCATCTTCTTGCTCATGAAATCAGCAGCAATAAGATCAACCAAAGCCATATAAACTAAAATCCCCGCGGATATGGAATCGAGTATGCCTTCAATAACCAGAGCTCGGGGGCTATTGGGGTTATAAAATGAGGAGATAATCATGCCTATACCAACCCCAAGAGGAGTCGTTATAGCAAAAAAACATGCCATTATAGTCGAATGTAGGGACCCGAGCTTTGCTAGGGAGATACACCCGCCTAGTGCAAACCCTTCAAAAAACTGATGGAATGATAATGCCCCGAGCAAGGGTCTAATTGTACACGGGCTTTGTGAAACGCCTAGCGATAGTCCAATCATGATGGAATGTGATACAACTCCAAGTTCCAACACCTATCAAAGGTAGATTTAATTTAAGAAACCAACGATTTTGTTTTGAGTAGATAAGGACTTTAAAATAATTCAGCATATGTCAACGTGTTTTAATTTGTTTTGAGTAGATAAGCAGTTTCATATAAGCAAATCCCATACACCCTTAATTATAAAACCCAAATCAACCAATTTATAAGTAAATAAGTCGTAATTTAAAGTTCTACTACAAGTCCAAAGTTGTTTAATTACATACTATAGTGTTCTTTTTGCACAAAAAGACCATTTTTGGCGGAAGTTAGATCACTTTTATGCCCATATCATACCTGTGAAACTACAATATGCCGAACACCACTCTCATCAGCATCACCGAAACCATGTGAATGCATTCCCACAATGTGATTCTCATCCCCTTCTGCTTCACCAAAGACCTTCTCATTCACTGCCCCTGGAACTATCAAAGATTCAGATTCACAACCAGCGGAGGCATCTTGATGAATATCCTGGATTTTCCTTACTTGTTTACTTTCATAATACTGAGTACTAATAACTTCAACAACCATGGTGATCAAAGCACCCATCATTGCTATAAATCCCGAAAAAGGGAAGTTAGACCATGGGGTTTCAGGGAGACAAGAGTTTGTTAATGACTCTGTTGCTTCTGGTAACATGTGCACGAATCCTGTTGCTAAGATGACACCAGCCGCGAAGGCCTTGGTTGCTAAAAAAAGACTGGAGTCGGTTTTCAGGAGACGCCAGTTTTTTCCAATAAATGGGATAGCAATCCCGATGATTCCAGTAAGAAGAATTGTGGCAATGGCAACAAATTTAAGAATGAGAGCTGTTTTATCATCACGGCATGGTTCTGCCTCGATTGAGTCGCAACTACTGGTTGACATGGATTCAGAAAAGTTCCTGAAAAAAGATCCTTTGAGATCCAAAAGAGTTGGTAACTAATAAGCATTAAGGGGTATTTGGGATTACATATTAATATTGCTTACGCCATTTTTAAAAAACTCTCTGCTTTTTAGGGTGCTTGGGATAACTTATCCATATGGCTTATCTGATTTTTAAGGTGTGCTGAAATAAGCTTTATCTGAACTAGCAACTCGAAAACAGCAAATTTAAATAAGTTTCATTATAACTTACAAGAAACCGTAAGCACATATAATGATTCTTAATACTACCAAACACCCCATAATAAAACATTCGTCTTTCTCAACCAAAAATGTATCACAACTCATTGCATAACCAAGCTAGAATTCATAAGCAATTCTTCATACAAACCTACCATATATATTCAATCATAATCAGTTGCATGGATCATTCAAGCCTTATATTTGCTAGAAACAAACGATGATTATCATTAGTGGCTAAATCACGAGTCACATATTTAGTTTTGGATAACCCAGTTTAGTTAATCAAAGTGTCAACATACTGGTTCTCATTATATTTTCAGGATCATTTGACATTCAAAATTTGCAAAACAAACCAAGATATCTTACTATCACAACTTAAAGTAGTTGCACATCCTAAGGGTTCATAACTTAAATTACCATTAAATCTATACGTAATCCAAACTATCATAAAGGGTTTACGGATTAGTTACCTTGTGAAATCCAACCTTTCTCTGAAATATTAAATAGAGGGTAGAACTCCTGAATGAAAATACAACAAATGCAATTAAAACTCCACTTTTTTAAATAAAAGAAAACTTGTAAATATATAACAAAATCTAGATAGATAGAAACCTGAAACAAAGACATTATGAGTTTACGTGTTCAAGTTTAAGATTAGAAATTTAAGGAAATGTTGATGGATGATAGTATTCCAGTTGCACACGATATGTAGATTGGAAAGATGTTTGATAGCGCGGTACGAATATGTATGCAAACCAGATGATATCCGGGCATGATCACATAGTCCAGTAATCTTGATTTATACACTTAATCCTGTGTGAAAATAACGTGCTTTATGCACTTAGTCATGTGTGGAAATATCGTGCTTTATTCACTCAATCTTGTGTGAAAATATCGTGCTTTATGTACTCAGTCCTCTGTGGAAATATCATGCTTTATGCATTCAGTCATGTGTAGAATAATCGTGCTCATTATGCACTCATAGTTTATTGTGCTCGTGAAGCACCTTATAGTTCCGGTTTAACATAACTCAGTACTAGCTCACAATAGAGTGACAAGAATTTAATGTTAGTTTTAGTTCAATAACAAATAGAGTTAATTACATAAATCGTCCTTGTGGTTTGGTCAAAGATACGGATCTTGTCCCTATACTTTTTTTCAGTGCGTTTCGTCCCTGTGGTTTACAAATCTTACGGATCTTGTCCCTGATCCGACCCAGTCCGTTAAGTGTTTTGCGCTGTTAGTCCTTCGTTAGTGCAGTCCGTTAAGTGTTTTGCGCTGTTAGTCCTTCGTTAATAAATTTTGCACCGTTAGTCCTTATTTTTTAAAATATAGTTTTCCCCAATTAGTCTCTCCGTTAATAATAGTTATCGCCCGATTTTTACGTTTTGTCCGTTTTATCCGTTTCGTTTGTTTTATCCGTTTTCCCTCGTTTTTTCGTTTTAAATCCGTTTTTACGTTTTATCCCTTTTCGCCCTGTTTTTATATGCTTTCGTCCGTTTTTACGCTTTTGTCCGTAATTATCCGTTTTGTCTGTTTTATCCATTTTTATCCGTTTCGACCTTTTTACATTTTATTCGTTTTCACCGTTTTTTAAGTTTTTCCGTTTTAGCCCGTTGTTTTACGTTTTTCTGCTTTTCTTACATTTTGAAAAAAAATATCAAATTTAAAAAAAAAAATGAATACAAAATTTCAAAAAAAAATTTGAACAAAAATATTTTTTCAAATATTTAAAAAAACGGACATATTGAAAAAAATTTCGAAATTTTTTTTCAAATATATTTTTTTAAATCTTAAAAATTTTGAAAAATATTGAAAAAAGCGGACATGTTTTTAAAAAATATATATATTTGAAAAAAATTTATTCAAAATTTTTTTTTTGAAATTTTATTCAAAATTTTTTTGAAGCAGACAAAACGTAAGAAAACCGATAAAAGCGTTTAAAACGGACAAAGCGTAAGAACAACGGACAAAGCGTAAGAAAAACCGATAAAAGCGCACGAAAAGCGGACAAAGCGTAAGAACAACGGACAAAGCGAAAGAAAGCAGACAAAACATAAGAAAAACGGACAAAAATCTAAGAAAAACGTAAGAAAAACGGACAAAAACGGATGAAAACCGATAAAAACGTAAAAAACGGGGGGAAACGGATAAAAAACGAACGAAAACGGATAAAAACGAACAAAAACGGACAAAATCGGGCGATAACTATTATTAACGGAGAGACTAATTGGGGAAAACTATATTTTAAAAAATAAGGACTAACGGTGCAAAATTTATTAACGAAGGACTAACAGCGCAAAACACTTAACGGACTGGGTCGGATCAGGGACAAGATCCGTAAGATTTGTAAACCACAGGGACGAAACGCACTGAAAAAAAAATATAGGGTCAAGATCCGTAATTTTGACCAAACCACAGGGACGATTTATGTAATTAACTCTAACAAATATTTAGTAAAAGGGTACAATGATAATTTGGTTATATAGCGTTCATGATTATAACATGTTTAAGTTTACATTTAAGATTCAGTAAGTAAAAGAAGTGGACCTTGGGGCTTGTAGATAAAAGAAGGTGATTTGGAGGGAACGGTAATGCTTGTGAGCGTAGGTGACGAACATCTCATCCATGTTATGAGCTTCTATACGCCTCAATATATTTTAGTAGCAGTATTTTCAATGTCTAAACAAATTGTATTTAGTTTATGGGTCAAAATGGGTTAAGTTAACACCCACACTTCATGTAAATAATGATTCCACGCGTTGTTTTTAGGAAACTTATGTTCAAAAGTTATTATTATGATGAATGAAATGTGTTCTCCAGATTTTATGATTTTAGGACAAGTAGAGATAACATTTCTGGAAAAGTTAGAAAAATGTCACAGAGACCCTATACGGCGTACAAGATAATACCCTTTACGGCGTACAAGATACACCGTATATAGTTTGTTTGTTTTTTTTTTTTTTTTTTTTTTTTTTTTTTTTTTTTTTCAAGATACAAACAAGTAAAGAAAAAATAAATTGTGCGTAGATAGAACACCATAACTTAATAGTTTTTCAAGTAGCCAAACCTATTACTTCCATAATAATCATTCTGTAAAAGACCATTTCCATTAAGACAGCGACTTGTATATCATTCGTAATTATTGTACCTAGATGTTTAATATCACCTTCACTAAAGGCACTTCTTAGTTATTTATATGATACAATAGATCCATAATCCATTTGAATACGTTGTACTCACCGTAGCAACAATAATGAATCCCGAACTTCACTCAAAGTACATGTCATCCTCCGACGAATTTCCAATCCATTTTCATGGTTGGTTGCGAATACACAAAGATGGCACATGTGAAAGATTCATCGGAAATAATATCGTGCCTCGAACCGATCCTTTGACGGTGTTCGATCTAAAGACGTCGTTATCTCACTCAAAACGGACGTTTTTGTAAGACTCTACGTTCCCAAAACCCTTGTCCCAAATAAGAAACTCCCAACTTTGATTTACTATCATGGTGGTGGTTTTGTGACCGAATCTGCTGCTTCTTCCACCTATCAACAAACACTTAACTTAATCACAAAAGAATCCAATGACCATGCGTACGAGGACTCTTGGGAAGCGATCAATTGCGTACGAGGTTGGCGCCAGAATATCTTATCCCAGTTGCGTACGAGGACTCTTGGGAAGCGATCAAGTGGGTAGCTACTCATGCTAGAGGACATGGTCCCGAGTCATGGTTAAATGACCATGCTTGTAAAACCCGAAAAATCTAAAACCTATATAAAGACTAAAATACCCTTGGAACCAAGAATAATAAAATACGTAAAACACGTTTATAATAAAATACGAAATTAAAAACCTAATAAATAAAACTTAACGAATATAATTTCGTGAACGACTTTGGTACGACGAAGGACGTAAATGTTTCGTTAATAAGTTGGGCCGTTTGTTTGTTTATTGGACTTGTGTCTTTTGTTTTTTGTTTTGCGCCAAGCCTAAGCCCAAGAGGGTGATTGTTTGTGTTCGTGTGAGCCAAGGAGGGCCGAAACCCATATGATGTTTGTGGGTGTGTTCGGTTGGACCCAAGCCAACCCAAACCCAATCACTTTCCTATTCTAACTCAAATACTACAACTATAAATACATTACATAATCATTTAATTGGAACCCTAGTTTTGCTTTGCCTTTTCTTTTCTTTTTGCTCGGCCGAGACTCTCACACACACCCTTGGTGTCAATTTTTCTTATTCAAGTGAAGGTATAACGTTATTCATCTTTCTTTTAACGTATTATGCATGTACATGTCGAGGTATACTTTGTTTAGCGTTTCTTTTCTTTTGTTTTGGCGAGAGGTGGTAACCAAGAGGAACAAGAAACCTAATTTATTTTAACATATAATTAATAAGGGCGTGTAAAGTGATAAGTAATATTGAATCGGGTCATGTATATGTTGAGTTGATGTAAGCCGAGACATGCATGAGTTGGACGAGGCATGCATGAGTTTCGAATGGGGTTTAAAACATATTAACTTGTATACGAAACATGTTTAAATGAGCTAGGTCTTGTGTAAAACATGCTAGCCGAAACCCTAGGTGAACCGAGTACATATGTATACATGAGATTTAGACGTGTCATAAATAAGTAAGGGTACGTAAACATAAACCCTAGTTTAATATGTAAAGCGTATAAGTATACTAAACCCTAATAACTTATGGTCACATGAAATCATAAAGTGCATGATAAAGAGTAAAAGTAAAGAAGGTTATTAATTACGTATTAGGTTAAGTAGCAAGTCATTAAGACGTAACATATAAAGTAAATGCATATTAATGAGATATTAAAGAGTAAGAAACCCTAGAACGTAAATGAGAGTATATTAGGGTTTGAGCTAAATATAGTAAGTGTTATTTCATGTGTGAGTTATAACTTATAAAACTATTTTCTTATTTAACCTAGACTTTAATAAATGATATAACGAACCCTAATCTACAACATTGATTATAAAATACTTAAGACTCATTAATAAAACCCTAAAGTATAAGATTACTAATTATGAATACCAAATATTTAAAGATCATTTTGACGATTATGGAATCATTAATAACTTGGGCGACCGTTAATGTCTATAGGTTACGTGAAGAGGAGTAATCCTTTGTTTTCGTCTTTACGCTTTTCGATCTTTGCGTTGGAATAAAGTACAGATATTCGACCTTTTCGAGAAAGGTTTCTCTTAATGTTTTCTTTTGTATTAGGTTTTCCTAAGCCTTTGCTATGAATCCCAATCGATTTGTTTGAGCTATTGCTTATCCGAACTTTGATTTACGAATTTTGAAACATCGATTTTGAATTATCGATATGAAAACTATGATTTTGGAAATATGAATGATTTTCGATAAATATGATGCGTATCGGTTATGACATTCTGTTTTGACCTAAGATAGTTTGACACCGAGCCAAATATTTAACTAGTCATGGGGTTCCATGTCCGTATCGATGATGCACCTCGATATGACTCTAGGGCGATGAGTGATGTTACGCCACGTCTACGGATGGTGAAGCATATTTGTGAATATGTAGGAAGGGGCATATGGATGCATCCTAGATCATTATCTGTTATATGTTATATGTTATCGATGATTGATCTTTGCGTGCGTGCTTGCGTCCTTCATAACTCTGGTAGGTCTCCCCACAAATGTTGCCTTGTGTGAATATGAATGTGATCGATATAAGTTCGGGCTCGTGGTAGTTGACTATAAATATCATTTGAAATTATGATTTATGCTTTGAAGATGATAAAGATTTTGTTATTGCTCATTCACTTTATTTCATATCCGTTATCGTTTAGTATTCGCTTTTGCTTTCATATCATTCCTTTGGGCTTTTGAAGCTCGGTAGCACTTTCTTTTCTTCATGGCGGTATCTAAGCATTGGAAGTCGGGTTGCTTTGGGATGAGTGCTTGAGTGGACTTACCTTAGAGATTTTAGCTTTGATTTCTTATGATGCCATTTAGACTTATTTATTTCGGATATTATGTTTGAAGTTTATTATGCTTCCACTGGGACCTATGTATTGAAGTCTTTTGACTTATTTTCCGCATTTATGTTAAGACTTTCTTTTGGTTATGAATGTTTTGCTTTGATATGACACCATTACTTGTGATTCCTTTACCCTTGGCGGGTCGGGGCGTTACAATTTATGGCATCGAGCCTGGGTTTCGACTTGTAGTCGGGACACGTGAACATAAGAACCTTAAGTTATCCCTTAGAATTAAGATTTGACTGTGAGGATTGGGTAGACTTAGGTTTCCTTCTGCGAACTTCCATTTCGTATCTCATCTTTGTTCATTTTGCTAATCGTTTGAATATCGTTTAGATGGTTCGAACTCGTACTCTTGGTGGCGCGGATGGAGCGATGATGCGGTTAACATGGATCTTTGCGATTGCGAATGCTCTCAACTCTCTTTTCCTGGTTTGACTACACGAGATGATGGAGCAATTGATCAACAACATCCGTGTCGAATGGTGCTTGGGTAATGGTGGAGGAAATCAACCGTAGGCATTCACATTTGGCTCAAGCCTCTTCGTTTAACTTCCGCTACTCCTCTGAAGGCGAGGTGGATCACTCATGTTGAGAAGCTGTTTGAAGTATTGGGTTGTGGAGACGAGTTTAATACTCGTTTGGCTGCGTTTAAATTGGAAGGTGATGCTTTAAATTGGTGGAAAGCATTGAAACAAGCACGAGGAGGAGATGCTTTCATTGTTACTTGTACTTGGACGGAGTTTGGACTATCTTCTATAACCGTTACTTTCACGATCTTTGAGCGACAAAGGTATGAGAGAGATTATCGAGCGATCTACCGGTTTGATAATGAGAACTCCAACGAGTACATGAGTAGGTTTATGAGGTTGGTAAGCTTTGTTGGGCGATTCTTTGGAGATGGTAGGCGCCAAGCTAAGCATTTCAAATGGGGATGAAGAAGTGGGTGTTGGACCGATCGCTTAACATCGACTATGAGGATGTGTCGGCTGCAATGATGCGACTCGTAACATTGAGATCTTTCATGAGGTTCGAGGTTACAACAAGCGTAATCGCGATGGTGATCGGATTCAGGTAGGACTCAAAGTAATTAGTATAAGGGAAATCTTGGCGGGAGTTATGATTCGAGGGACAAGGGATAAGAGTTATGATCGGTGAGGTCGATCGGGAAGGAATGTGGACTCTAGGCGCCACGAGGCGAGGGGTCGGGATAGCGAGCTAGCTGGTAAGAATGGAAATGATCGTCGAATCAAGGTAACAATAACCGTTACAACAAAGATCGATCGACTCGAGGATCGAATCGGTCGTGCTTGAGGATCTTCACGTCGACAAAGGACGGTGAAGTTTTGCCTCCCCACCTATCTGTACTACTTGTGGAAAGGCTCATCCGGGACCGTGCTTCAAGGCCATCTGGTGGATGTTTCTCTTGTGGTTCTACTACTCACAAGATCAAGGATTGCCCTAAGAGGAACCCGCGATTCACGGAAACTATACCAAGCCGCCACCTACTCATTGGACGTGTCTATGCTACTACTCGAATCGGCGGAGCATACTTGAGTACCATTACGGAACTCTTTTCATTGATGATTATTCATCTTCGTTTTATTTGATCGCGGCACACACTCCATCATATCATCACATGTGCTAAGAAACTTAATATGAAGCCACAACCACTAACGAATCACTTATCGATATCTCGCCTATGAAAAGTCACATGATCATTGATCATAAATCGTTAAGTGTCCTCTTCGTTTTGATGATCGTATTCGCCATGCACATCTGTATCCTCTCGATATGGTCGACTTTGATATCATTCTAGGCATGGATTGGTTGGCTTATCATAGAGCTTCCATCATTGCTATGCTAGGCGTGATCTTTGGAGCGTCAAACATCCTAAATTTGTTTATTATGGTTCTAAACCACTCAAATCATTAAGTTCATTTCTGCTATGAAGGCACGGACCATGATTGCTCATGGGTGTCAAGGTTTTCTAGCATCTGTTAAGGACATATCTTTGGAGAGTCCTAACATTGAAAATCTTTCCGTTGTTTGTGAATTTACTGACGTTTTTCCCGATGAACTCCCTGGACTTCCTCCAGCTCGAGAAGTTGAGTTTAGTATCGAGTTAATCCCTGGTGCTAAACCGATTTCAAAAGCTCCGTATCGTATGGCGCCTGTAAAACTGAAGGAGTTGAAGGAACAACTGCAAGAGATGATAGATAATGGATTCATTCAACCTAGTGTTTCTTCATGGGGTGCACCTGTCTTGTTTGTGAAGAAGAAGGATGGAAGTATGCGTCTATGTATCGACTACCGTGAACTCAACCGTATTACTATTCGGAACCGTTATCCTCTCCCACGCATAGGCGATTTGTTTGACCAAGCGCAAGGAGCTAAGTTCTTTTCTAAGATTGATCGAGGTGCGGTTATCATCACTCGTGTGAAGGAGCAAGATGTTCCTAAAACCGCGTTTCGTACCAGATATGGTCATTATGAGTTTCTCGTTATGCCATTTGGTTTGACGAATGCACCTGCTGTGTTTATGGACCTGATGAATCGTGTTTTCCATGAGTTCCTCGACAAGTTCGTTATTGTTTTCATCGACGACATTTTGGTGTACTCTAAGTCTGAAGAGGAGCATGAGCAACATCTCCGGATAGTTTTGGAGATTCTGAGGAAGAAGAAGTTGTACGCCAAGTTCTCGAAGTGTGAATTTTGGTTGAGATAAGTTGCTTTCCTTGGTCATATCGTATCAGCTGATGGTATAACCATGGATCCGTCTAAGGTTGAGGCTATCACTAAGTGGCCAAGACCTCGACGGTGGCGAGATCGGGAGTTTTCTAGGACTTCTTGGATACTATCGACGTTTTGTTGAAGGTTTCTCTCGTTTAGCTTTGCCATTAACCCAATTGATGAGGAAAGGTGAAAAGTTCGTGTGGACGGATGAAAGAGAAAAGAGTTTTGAAGAGTTGAAGCGAGATTGGTTTCGCTCCTATTTTGACTCTTCCATCCGGTTCGGAGGATATCAAATTTATAGCGATGCATCTAAGAAAGGATTGGGGTGTGTCTTGATGCAACATGGTAAGGTGATAGCTTACGCTTCAAGACAAGCGAAACCTTATGAGGAGAATTACCCAACTCATGACCTTGAGTTAGGCTGCGGTGGTTTTGCGTTGAAGATCCGGAGACATTACTTGTATGGAGAGCGTGTGATATTTTCACCGACCATAAGAGTCTCAAGTATATTTTCACTCAAAGGAACTCAATATGAGACAAAGAAGATGGTTAGAACTTCTTAAGGATTATGACACTAACATTCGGTACCATCTGGTAAGGCTAATGTAGTTCTTGACGACTTAGCGAAATCGGTATGATTGCAAGTATTGAGATTGAGCCTAAGATTGTTCGTGACTTAGAACGTTTGGATGTTGAGCGTGCGCACGAGGTTACGATGGATCTTGGGCTAGTATGAAGGTGGAGTCGAACCTTATCTGCAGATTAAGGAAGCTCGAGAAAGATGACGGCGAGTTGTGGGCGTAGCTCGAATGTTGAAGAAGGTAAGCAGACGGAATTTAAGGTTGATAACGAAGGAATTGTATGGTATGAAGATAGGCTTTGCGTTCCCAATGATCGGTGCCATTGAGAAAGTTATGGTGAAGCTCATAGTTCTCCTTTCACTATTCATCTGGTTCTACCAAGATGTATAGGATTTGAAACAGATACCTCTGGTGGAGCGGCATGTAACAAGATGTGGCGACGTTTGTGTCGAAGTGTATGATTTGTCGACAAGTGAAGATCGAACATCAAAGAGCTAGTGCCTTTGTTACAACCATTGGATATTCGGACATGGAAGTGGGATAAGATATCTATGGATTTTGTGGTGGACTACCTCTTACTAAGAAGAAGCATGATGCGATTTGGGTGGTTGTTGATCGACTAACCAAATCGACTCATTTCTTACCAATAAGGAAGGATTATGGTATTGGCGGTTATCGAGATTTTTCGACAAGAGATAGTTAGACTTCATGGTACTCCCACGGCTATTGTGTCGAGATAGGGATCCGCGTTTTACTTCTCGTTTACGGAAGGGTTTGCAAAAGCTTGGGGTACTCGACTTAATTTTAGTACGGCGTTTCATCCTCAAACGGATGGTCGATCGAGAGGACTATTCGGACTTTAGAAGACATGCTAAGGGCTTGTGCTTTGGAATGGTGGCGGTGGGATGAATATTTGTGTTTGGTAGAGTTTGCATACAACAACAGTTGGCATGCTAGCATTAAGGCAGCACCGTTTGAACTTCTTTATGGAAGGAAATGTAGATCACCTACTTGTTGGGACGAAGTGGGTGAACGTCTAATTGAAGGTCCGGAAATGATTGAGATCACTAATGAGAAAGTGGCTGTTGCTAGAGAAAAGTTAAAGGAGGCTAGGTCTCGTCAGAAAAGTTATGCCGACAAGCATCGTCGTGATTTAGAATTTCGTGTTGGTGATCGTGTGTTTTTGAAAGTCTCGCCGTTTAGAGGTGTGAAACGTTTTGGAATCAAGGGCAAGCTTAGTCCTCGATTCATTGGTCCGTTTGAAATTCGGAGCGATATAGGAGAAGTTTCGTGTCGATTAGCACTTCCGCCTCAGTTATCGCATGTTCATGATGTGTTCCATGTATCTCTCCTAAGAGGATACAATTATCATCCATTACACGTTGCTTCGTATCCGTTTGATCAGATTCGATCCGATATGTCTTTGCCTGAAGAACCAGAAGCTATTTTGGAAAGACAAGAAAGAGTTATGAGAAGTAAAGTTATTCCGTTCGTTAAGATTCTTTGGAAAAATCACCGAGAGCGTGAGGCTACTTGGGATACCGAAGAGTCGATGCGAGCTAGTTATCCTCATTTCTTTGAATAGTTCGGTATGTTCTCATTTCGTTATCGTTTTCGTTTCCGTTTCATTTCAATTTTCGAGGACGAAAATTTTTTTTTAGAGGGGAAGAGTTGTAAAACCCGGAAAATCTAAAACCTATATAAAGACTAAAATACCCTTGGAACCAAGAATAATAAAATACGTAAAACACGTTTATAATAAAATACGAAATTAAAAACCTAATAAATAAAACTTAACGAATATAATTTCGTGAACGACTTTGGTACGACGAAGGACGTAAATGTTTCGTTAATAAGTTGGGCCGTTTGTTAACGCCCCGACCCGCCAAGGGTAAAGGAATCACAAGTAATGGTGTCATATCAAAGCAAAACATTCATAACCAAAAGAAAGTCTTAACATAAATGCGGAAAATAAGTCAAAAGACTTCAATACATAGGTCCCAGCGGAAGCATAATAAACTTCAAACATAATATCCGAAATAAATAAGTCTAAATGGCATCATAAGAAATCAAAGCTAAAATCTCTAAGGTAAGTCCACTCAAGCACTCATCCCAAGCAACCCGACTTCCAATGCTTAGATACGCGCGGAAGAAAAGAAAAGTGCGGTGAGCTTACAAAGCCAGTGAGCAGATATAACGAAACAAAAGCTAAAAGCAGAGTAAATATACAAATACGAAATCAAAATGAAATAATGACGAAGGATCTTTAGGATTACGTGGAAGCACAAATATCTAATCCAAATAACCACGTAACCGTTTAGACGTCACATAGCACATCAAAGACACAAACACAAACATATCAGAACAACCAAACACATTGCATACCAAAGTAACAGATTACATATAAGCCAAACGGAATGTCTAAAGACTAACGGAAAACACTTCTAAACAAATAAACATGGCATTCATACAAATCAAGTAATCAACATATAATATACTTAATGCAATATTGTAGCAGCGGAATTATCAGACAAGTCATGGCAGACATAATAGCTAAACCAGTTCTCGATCAATTCCTAACCTTAGCAGAGTTTAACATGGCAGGTCAGACATATACAGATAGGTATATTAACGGGTAATTAAGTTTCACAATATTAACTGAACCGATTTTACAGGATGAACTTACATACAATCAAATACACACTAGTATAGTCCACTTACAAATGCATAAGAAGCTTATAAAATGAGGATATACTTACAACTCTAAGAATGTTAATGCGATGAATCCGTTATAACTTTAATGATGCTAATAAGTATTAAATAAATCATAATCCGTGTAGATTCGTTGGAGGAGACGCGACGTTACATCTTCGTATTCGTTCATTCGTTTGCTTTTCTTCTCATTTGCTTTAAGGTACGGATATTCGACCTTGTCGATAAGGTTCCTTATGATGTTCTTTTCGTTCGCTTTCCTATTATGCTTATTAGGATTCCCAATGCCATTGCTATGAACCCTTTTACGAATGTTTGATCATTGCTTATACGAACTTATGTTCTAGTGAACTATGCAATATCGATATGAACTTATGTTAGGAAGATTTTGATATGCACATCTGTTGAGCTTTGCTATGGTTGATTATGAACTTCGAATATGAACTCCCGCTTATGAATATATGATATGCCACTATGATATGAACTTATGATTTACGAATATCCGAATATGAACACGATGATATGGACTATCGATATGTTATCTGTGACCTTGGGTTTGGATTATGATACGTGTTGTTTATGACAAATCGGTTTGACCTAAGTTAGTTTGACACCGAGCCAAATATTTAACTAGTCATGGGGTTCCATGTCCGTATCGATGATGCACCTCGATATGACTCTAGGGCGATAGAGTGATGTTACGCCACGTCTACGGATGGTGAAGCATATTTTTGAATATGTAGGAAGGCGTATGGATGCATCCTAGATCATTATCATTATCGATATGTTTTACGGTGAATGATGTCGTGTGCAATACTGCGTCTTCACAAATTCGGGAGCTAGCTACTCCATTGGTTACTTGAGGTCTCCCTCATATTATATATGGTATTCAGAGGTCACCCTCCGAATAAAATGGTTACTTATGATATGTATGATCGATATGTTTACGGGCTCGTGGTGGATGACTAAACCTTATCTCGTTAATTACATTTTATGAATTACATTTATGATTCCGTATTTGCCAATACTTCTGTTGCATACTGAGTTATTATATGTTTATTGAAGATGTTTATGCTTTTACATGTTTATATGACTACCGCTTGCCATGCTAGGATATGATTAATGTGTTTTAAACATGATTCGGATATCTGATATTATGATTTGTTATTGTTACGTGACGTAAAACACGTTTATAATAAAATACGAAATTAAAAACCTAATAAATAAAACTTAACGAATATAATTTCGTGAACGACTTTGGTACGACGAAGGACGTAAATGTTTCGTTAATAAGTTGGGCCGTTTGTTTGTTTATTGGACTTGTGTCTTTTGTTTTTTGTTTTGCGCCAAGCCTAAGCCCAAGAGGGTGATTGTTTGTGTTCGTGTGAGCCAAGGAGGGCCGAAACCCATATGATGTTTGTGGGTGTGTTCGGTTGGACCCAAGCCAACCCAAACCCAATCACTTTCCTATTCTAACTCAAATACTACAACTATAAATACATTACATAATCATTTAATTGGAACCCTAGTTTTGCTTTGCCTTTTCTTTTCTTTTTGGTCGGCCGAGACTCTCACACACAACCTTGGTGTCAATTTTTCTTATTCAAGTGAAGGTATAACGTTATTCATCTTTCTTTTAACGTATTATGCATGTACATGTCGAGGTATACTTTGTTTAGCCGCGTTTCTTTTCTTTTTGTTTTGGCCGAGAGGTGGTAACCAAGAGGAACAAGAAACCCTAATTTATTTTAACATATAATTAATAAGGAACGTGTAAAGTGATAAGTAATATTGAATCGGGTCATGTATATGTTGAGTTGATGTAAGCCGAGACATGCATGAGTTGGACGAGGCATGCATGAGTTTCGAATGGGGTTTAAAACATATTATCTTGTATACGAAACATGTTTAAATGAGCTAGGTCTTGTGTAAAACATGCTAGCCGAAACCCTAGGTGAACCGAGTACATATGTATACATGAGATTTAGACGTGTAATAAATAAGTAAGGGTACGTAAACATAAACCCTAGTTTAATATGTAAAGCGTATAAGTATACTAAACCCTAATAACTTATGGTCACATGAAATCATAAAGTGCATGATAAAGAGTAAAAGTAAAGAAGGTTATTAATTACGTATTAGGTTAAGTAGCAAGTCATTAAGACGTAACATATAAAGTAAATGCATATTAATGAGATATTAAAGAGTAAGAAACCCTAGAACGTAAATGAGAGTATATTAGGGTTTGAGCTAAATATAGTAAGTGTTATTTCATGTGTGAGTTATAACTTATAAAACTATTTTCTTATTTAACCTAGACTTTAATAAATGATATAACGAACCCTAATCTACAACATTGATTATAAAATACTTAAGACTCATTAATAAAACCCTAAAGTATAAGATTACTAATTATGAATACCAAATATTTAAAGATCATTTTGACGATTATGGAATCATTAATAACTTGGACGACCGTTAATGTCTATAGGTTCTGTGAAGAGGGAGTAATCCTTTGTTTTCGTCTTTCTGCTTTTCGATCTTTGCGTTGGAATAAGTGCAGATATTCGACCTTTTCGGTAAAGGTTTCTCTTAATGTTTTCTTTTGTATTAGGTTTTCCTAAGCCTTTGCTATGAATCCCAAATCGATTTGTTTGAGCTATTGCTTATCCGAACTTTGATTTACGAATTTTGAAACATCGATTTTGAACTATCGATATGAAAACTATGATTTTGGAAATATGAATGATTTTTGATAAATATGATCATGTCGGTTATGACATTCTGCTTTTGACCTAAGATAGTTTGACACCCGAGCCAAATATTTAACTAGTCATGGGGTTCCATGTCCGTATCGATGATGCACCTCGATATGACTCTAGGGCGATAGAGTGATGTTACGCCACGTCTCGGATGGTGAAGCATATTTGTGAATATGTAGGAAGGGCGTATGGATGCATCCTAGATCATTATCGTTATATGTTATATGTTATCGATGATTGATCTTTGCGTGCGTGCACGTCCTTCATAACTCGTAGGTCTCCCTACAAATGTTGCCTTGTGTGAATATGAATGTGATCGATATAAGTTACGGGCTCGTGGTAGTTGACTATAAATATCATTTGAAATTATGATTTATTCTTTGAAGATGATAAAGATTTTGTTATTGCTCATTCACTTTATTTCATATCCGTTATCGTTTAGTATTCGCTTTTGCTTTCATATCATTCCTTTGGGCTTTTGAAGCTCACCACACTTTCTTTTCTTCCATGGCGGTATCTAAGCATTGGAAGTGGGTTGCTTTGGGATGAGTGCTTGAGTGGACTTACCTTAGAGATTTTAGCTTTGATTTCTTATGATGCCATTTAGACTTATTTATTTCGGATATTATGTTTGAAGTTTATTATGCTTCCGCTGGGACCTATGTATTGAAGTCTTTTGACTTATTTTCCGCATTTATGTTAAGACTTTCTTTTGGTTATGAATGTTTTGCTTTGATATGACACCATTACTTGTGATTCCTTTACCCTTGGCGGGTCGGGGCGTTACAATGCTGATCTTGAAAACATGTTCTTTGTAGGAGATAGTGTGGGCGCCAACATCGCCCACAACATGGCTATCCGAGCCGGGTTGGATTCGGATGGCGTTATTAACCTCAAGGGTGTGATTCTTCTGTTGGTTTAATGGACAAAATATTAATAGATGTGTGTTAGGATCGAACTTGAGACCACGGGATTGCACACTTTACGTATGAGAATTAAAGTTTAATAATTAAATATAAAATGTTGTATTTAGTTATTATTTACACAAAACGTATAACGAATGTTAAGTAATAAACGTAATGAACTAACGGTCTTTAAATGTTAAAGGAAAGGACTAAATATTAAGTTAGATGCCAAGAAGGTTCTAGAAACCTTATGGGTTTCCTAAACAAATCGTTTGAGGGTTACCATAACCCAATCCTACCCTAACTTGGACTCTAAGTTTCTACAAGTATACAAGGCTTAGGGTCATTGTTATTTACTCTTGTACACCTAAACCTAAAAACCTAAACTTGTTAGTGTGTTTTTTAGTCCATACGATCGGATCTCTACTCATAGGGATCGATTACTTTTGTTTTTCCTTAACAAATGTTTTGTGTTAATTAAACTAGCATTTACTTTAATTCGTTAATAGTGCGTGTGTACAAGAGCGTGGTACAATCACACTATTGATTGTATCTTGGATTGAATTACAAAGCGGTGAGGGTAATTCTTATAATCCTATAAACCCTAATTAGGGTTCATCCTAATTGCTAGTTTGTGGATTTGATTCTTGTTCGGCTAGAATCAATAAAGGTACGCATATTCTTGTTTATATTAATTAATTATTCATTAATCTTTCCTATACGCTTCCGCATGTGTACTTGATGTTTATTGTTTATATTTATGATTAGTCATGTTATATAATTCCAACAGTGGCATCACGAGTCATTGGTTTTAATGAGTAATTAATTACATAAACGCGTAATAAAACAAATAATTGTATGTTGTTTGATATGGTTAATCTAGGGTTTATGTTTTAATTTTTTTTGGGTCAATTTTTTTTTAATTGGGGCGTACCCCATTATTTTTTTAAGTCGACACATAAAATGTTTTTAGGGTTTGAAAATTGTTTGCTAACCTTATCGAAACCTAGAATTAATATATATATGTTACGTGATTAATTCATGAATAATTGTTATATGACATGGGATTATTGATATGCGATCTTGTGACTATTTGTATAATTGTTATGATATATCCATGATATTACATGCATGTTTGTCATGGATAGTTGCTTTG
This sequence comes from Chrysanthemum lavandulifolium, assembly GCA_022545495.1. Classification (NCBI taxonomy): domain Eukaryota; kingdom Viridiplantae; phylum Streptophyta; class Magnoliopsida; order Asterales; family Asteraceae; genus Chrysanthemum; species Chrysanthemum lavandulifolium. The sequence continues at coordinate 275,678,673 of CM040243.1, forward strand.
ATATTGTTTAATTGTTAAGATATATTTATCACATGTTTATTTACGATAAATCTTGAATTGGGGAAGACTCCAATTATATATCAATGAATCAATTATGTGCTATTTGGTATATTTTAATTAGGGGTTTACGCAATCGATTCATCGATGTATGTGGCTCACTTTCTATCGCTGGAGTGAAAGCCCTAATTAATATATACATTAATTTAACCTAGACATTGATTATTAATAGGTTTTATCGAATAAGTTGCATGTGGCTACTTGTTTACACGTATAAATTGTTTATTATGTGCGCATTGTTTATTAGTTGTTTATTTTTTATTTGTTTACTTGTTTGTTTATTATGTATGACAGTTTTAAGCAAAGAGTAATTTTGAATAGAAAAATAATACGAACTAAACAATGGTGAAATCTGATTTGTTTTTGAAGAGTTAAGTTTTCAATAGTTTAATTGATTGATGATTTTGGTACAATGGTTAGAACGGCTCACCCACTAGAACAAACTATAAAGGGGTTAAAAGAAGTGTGCACAGTCACACTGAAAGGATGTCTAAGGTTATGCTTTTGCGCTTACCTGGTCCTCTGCCCCCTGTGAGTTCGATTGGAGCTACTTAGTAAGCCATAAATGTACAAACTCATCTTAAGGGCGAATTAATTTTAATTCCATGCGCCACTTCGGTGGTAATTACCCAAAACACTAAGTGTTTACACTTATGCAAAAGTACAATATAATGGACGATAATTAACGCTAAATTCCTTGATTGGTGAACCCAATACTGTTGGGATATGAAAGTGCTGAAGATATGAAATCTTGAAGATATGAAAATCTTGTAATTTGCAATCTTGGAAAAAGTCAAAGAGTCAAAATCTTGCTAAAGACAAAGTCAAAATCTTGCACTATGAAGTCAAAATCTTGAAAGAACAAAAGAAGCTATTATATTCGTTTATGGAAAGTATTGTAACTCTAGAATATTCTATGTTTAGATTACTTGTCGTACAAGGATACAAATTGTAAACCGACTAGGATATCCTTGAGCCTATAAAAGGACTCCTAGATTGGCATTAGAGTGCGAGTCTATGAGTTTTAGAGTTTACTGAATTCACAAGTTATTTAGTGTTTTAGAGAAGTTCGATAATCTTAGAGTTTTTAGAGTATCCGCATAATAAGCGATTTAGAGTTAATAATAAAGTTATTCTTCTTAGCTTTGTTAAGTAAATTCGCGTACTTGATAAAGATTGCTCGGTGTTTCTTTGTTAATAACTTAGGATTTATCCGAGGTTGTTAAACCTTAACAAGCTAGTTAAGTTAGTTTGATTAAAGTATATCGATCCAATAAGTGGTATCGAGCTTGTGTGGAAACTACGAGTAGGAAGAAACCCTACTTCAACAATATTCAAGATGTCATTGAAGTTGTTCCACCACCCTCAATCACCTCACTCGAATTCCAATAATCAAGAAGGAGAATATGATCTACGGTGCATGAAGATGGGGCGATATATTGCCATTCTGAGACCATGCTCTATGGAATGTAATTGTGAATGGGAATGAAGTAGTTCGAGAACCTATTGATATTCTGGACAACCCAAAGCAATCAAGGCGGTCTTACAAGCGACAACCTAAGAAATCAAGAAAAGGTACTAAACATTCTCTTATCGCCATTCGGATGGTCATCTTCTCAAATTTCATGATGCTAAAGATGCTAAGCGACTCTGGGCTGCTCTCAAGACCATTTGGAGGAATGAAGCCTCTAAGAAGATGCAGAAATTTCTTTGAAGCAACAATTTGAAACTTTCACAGTTGGTGAAAGAGAGTCTTGATGTTGCATATGATAGGTTTCAAAATCTCCTCGACATGTTGGAGTTATACAAAGCGAAGTGTCGATTGAGGATGCTAATTTAAAGTTTCTATGGGTTTGCCATCTACATGGCATGTGATTGCTACAATGATCGAGAGGACAACAAGGTTTGGATGTCATGGACTTTGATGATCTCTATCATCAAGCGAAGGTGTATGAGCATGAGATGAGTGGTCAAACAAATTCCAAGTCTCACAAGATTGCTTTTCTATCATCCGAAAAGAAGGGTAGTACTTCCATCAAAATCTTGCTTCTCCTCAAAGTATTGTTTCTCAATGTCTTCTGTTTACACCCTCCTTCATATGTTCGTGAGCCCCACCACCTACCACTATGCACTCGGATGAAGTTGTGTGCTCCTTCTTTGCACAACAAGCCGGTTTACATCACTTATGAAGAAGATCTAGCACAGTTGAAGAAGATGCACTTGAAGAAATTGATGTCGGTGGCAAGTTGCTATGATCAATGCAAGGATCAAAAGTACATGAAGAAGGCAGGCAAAAGCATTGATTTCAAACCAAAACAAGGAATAACTTTTGAAAATCCAAAATTAATGCTTCAATTGTCAAAAGCGGTCACTTTGCAAGGAGTGCAGTTGCTAAGTATCAAGCAAACAGGACATCGAGAAGTCAAAACTTGAGCTCAAAGAAATTCCAATTCTTGAAACAAAGGCTTTGGTTGCTCAAGAGAAGTTATCGAAGTTGGTGGGTGAAGAGTTTGATGATGAACCGGTGACTTCTTGCATGGTAGCGATGGAAGATGTAGTTGAAGAAAAGTGGAAGCATTGGTTAGACCTTTGCTTTCGATGAAGAACCGAACATCTTTGCTTTGGAATCGATGATGGCTTTGGAGGATTTTATTGGAGCAAAGAAAGTGAAGATGATCTGTTCTTCTTGCAATGGTGGCTACTTCACCAACTCGGTCTCCTATCTCGAGGTATGCTCAAACTGTTATGATTTTATCAAAATTACTTAATGATTATGTAATTGAAAGAGATAATTGTGTTAGGGCTAGGTGCGAGGTAGGCTGGTTATCAAATAACCTTAGAATCTATGGAAGCCAAAATTTTAGCACATGAAACTAATGAAGTAGCTTGGGTGAAAAATATGAACAACAGGATTACCAATTAAAACTAAGTGAATGGAAATTAAAGCGTAAAATTCTTTGAAATTGAGAAATTGACTAAGGAAAGAGATGAATTGTTAGCTAAGTTTCTTTGCTTGGGAGAGTGCAGTGCATCACATGTTACTTATGTTCAAAAACAGAGAAGAGCTTATATTAAAACTGGATTAGGTTTTGGAATGGATTTTAGTAACATAGATGAAAACCAACCTAGTGATCAGGATGTAGGTGATTTTGAGAACATAACCACTAGTGATGATGAACTCATTAACTATGTAGATACATCTACTAATGAGGGCTCAATAAGTGAACCACCTCCTAAGTATAAGAAAGATAATGGTTATCATGCTGTTCCTCATCCCACTGGCATTCATCAACCCTCTAGGCCTGATGTTTCTCGTTTTGGAGTAGATAGTCTAGAGTTTAGGAAGAAGCTTGTAGCTCAATCTAGGTCTGAAAAACCAAAGGAAGTTGTTGAAAATAATGTTCAAAATAAAGCGGTACCTTGAATCAAAGTCTTGCTCCACAAGCGATACCTTCAAATCAAAGTCTTGCTCCACAAGCGATACCTTGGAAAAACCTTTTCAAAGCAGTCTTGCTAAACCTTTTGGGATAACTTTGGTCAAAACAGGTTTCATCATTCACCAAGAAGGCAAAATAATTTTGGGCATAGACATAGAAGAAATCACTTTGGAAGTATGGGTCAAAAGCGTGTTTTGTGTGTTTTAGTCCTACTCATTTAATCAAGGATTGTGAACATCACTCGAATACCTTAGCAAATTTCAAAAACGGATCGCCAACCACAAACCTAGAGAGCACAAACCGGTTTGGAATAATTCAAATAGGGTTAATCACATAAAGTTCACACAAGATCGTAGATACCCACATCGAGAAGACCTTTTCAAAACCTTCAAGATCTCACAAGACTTTCCAAAGTCTTGCTCATTAAAACAAGGTCTTGATCACACTATTTGGAATAGGAATCCTAGGAGATCTCACTATCAACCTAGAAGGTATTACAATTCACATAGGAATCTAGATCACAGGAACCACGTGTTAAACGAGAATGGGTTAAGAGGAAGGTCTTCTTGAGGACAAACAGTACTTTCAACAAAAGTGAATCGATGTTTTGTGATACAAGAAAAAGCTAATAATCTTGTAAAAGAGATTTATGTTGAAAAATCGAAAGTTTTGAAAATCACATGCTAAAGATCAAAAGATAATTACGGATCATCATTTGAAGATAGTGGAATTACATACTCAAAGAATTTGAGTTTGTAACTCCACAAGGGAACACAAGTCGATAATGGCTTGGGTTGCTAAAATCACTAACTCTTTTCTTTATGTGCGGGGCAACCCGGAAGAGGAGCTTAAAGATCATCTAATTTTGGATAGTGGTTTCTCTGGAAGCATGACAGAGACAAAGAGATCTGTCGATTTTAGAAATATTAGTGGAGGAAGAGTTGCATTTGGGAATGATCCCAATGGAAGAAAGATTACTGGAAAAGGAACTATCAAAGCAGGGCTTATAGACTTTGAGAATGTTAGATATGTGAAGGATCTTAAGTTCAACTTGTTATCAGTCTCTCAAATTTGTGATAAAAAGCATCCTGTGTTATTCACTAACACAAAATGTCTCATCTTTTCCTCTGATTTTAAGCATGTTGATGATGAATTAGTAGTCCTTAGAGTACCAAGGACAAATGATGTGTATAGTTTAGACATGAAGAGTCTACATTCTTATGGAAGAGCCACATGTTTGGTGGCTAAAGCAACATCTGAAGAGGCACATCAATGGCATAGAAGATTGGGCCATGTTAATTTCAAGAATATCAACAAACTGGTCAAAGGCAATCTAGTTAGAGGTTTACCTTCAAAGACTTACAAGAATGATCAATCATGCTTGGCATGCAAGAAGGGTAAACAACACAAAGCTTCCTGCAAGAAGCTTGAGGAGAGGTCTATTAGAGAACCATTGGGTATTACATATGGATTTGTTTAGACACTCTCGTGGCAAGTTTAAACAAGAAAAATCTTGTTTGGTTATTCTGAGATGATTGCGATAGATTCGAGTTGGGTTTTCTTTTGGGTTTAAGGATGATACTTTTGATGTTATTGAGACACTCATAATAGCTCTTGAAAACCAATTGAGACTCAAGGTTAGAGGTATTAGATGTGATAATGGGCCGAATTCAAGAACAAGCTTATGGATGAATTTTGTGCAAACAAAGGCATAAAGAGGAGTTTAGTATCGCAAGAACACCACACAAAATGGTGTTGCGAGAGAGGAAGAATAGGACTTTGATTGAAGCGGCAAGAACAATGCTAGCATATTCCCATCTACCTATTCAATTACGGGCGGAAGTAAGTCTCGCTTGATATGTATATGAGTCTCGGTCACCAAACCACGAGATGAAGACACCCTATGAATTGGCGATGGGCAATAAACCCAACATTCGCTTTATGAAGCCTTTTGGATGCCCTCTCACTATTTTAAACACTATTGATAATCTGGGAAGTTTGATGGCAAGTCGGAAGAAGGATACTTATTGGGTTATTGCACTAACGATAAAGGCTTTAGAGTATACAACATAGTCACTAAGAAGATTCAAGATTGTCTTCATGTTGAGTTTTAGAAGATCAAGACAATGAGAAAGGTAAATGTCACGATTGGATGTTTGATCTTGAGGTTTTAACTCCTTCAATGAATTATGTACTGTTAGAGAAGAAAATCAACTTTGTGCACAATGGAGAAGATTTACAATATGTTGTTCATGGAGTTCATATTAGACCGGATGTTGTTCGATGAAGATTCTATTAGTCCAAAACAAAATCTTGATGTTCCCAAGCAAAATCGATACTCCAAAACAAAATCTTGTTGCACCACAATCCTCATTATCTGCTGCGGATCAATCTATTCAAGAGGAACTTAATCGGATGCTTCTTCAAGATGTATTAGCACATTCTTACACCGATGAACAAAGGAGAGCTTATGAAGAGGCAAAGAAGAAGAACAAGAATGCAGTACTCTCACGGTGCTTTTGACAATACTTTCGAACAAAGTATCTTGCACTGTTGACAATGATGCTTTAGATGATTTGCATGATTCTACCATGCACGAACTAGAGAAAGCGATGATGAGTTTGCAGATGAAGGTATTTTCTCATATTCAATGAAGATGCTGATTTAACTAACTTGGATGATGCGTATGGGTTCCACAATCTCCAATTTTAAGGATTCATAAGAATCATCCTCTTGATCAAATCATTGGTCCTACACTACGGAGTCTTGACTAGACACAAAGCTAAGAGTTTTACTAAACCTCATAACGCTTTAATTAGCTTTGTCTACAAACATAATAGACTGAATCATAAGGACCATCACACCTGCTTATTTACTTGTTTTATCTCTCAAGAAGAACCCAAGAATATTGCTCAAGCCTTAACTAAAGAAAGCTGGGTTGAAGCTATGCAGGAAGAACTTCTTCAATTTAAACTTCAAGAAGTTTGGGTTTTATGTGATCTTCAAGATGGGAAGAAAGTTATTGGAACTAGATGGGTTTTCAGAGTCAAGAGAGATGAAAGAGGTAATGTTATCAAGAATAAGGCAAGGTTAGTAGCACAAGGCTACAGACAAGAAGAAGGAGTAGATTATGATGAAGTGTTTGCTCCTGTAGCAAGAATAGAAGCTATTAGGATATTTCTTGCTTTTGCTTCTTATATGGGTTTTCAAGTTTATCAGATGGATGTTAAGAGTGCCTTTTTATATGGTACTATTACAGAGGAAGTGTATGTCAAACAACCTCCTGGTTTTGAAGATCCAAAACACCTAAACAAAGTCTACAAGGTGGTTAAGGCTCTTTATGGCCTTCATCAGGCACCTAGAGCCTGGTATGAGAGGCTCTCTACATTCTTATTGCAACATGGATACAGAAGGGGAGCTATTGACAAGACTTTGTTTATCAAGAGAGACAAGAAGGATATTATGTTAGTTCAAGTCTATGTTGATGATTGATCTGTGCAAAACCGTCAAGTTATCTCACGCAAGCTAGCCACTTGTGAATGACCAACCGTAAGAAACTCAAAACAGCTCACACACCAATGCAATGAAGATCAGAGGAATATAGTGGATTCCTGAGTCGTTAAGTCCCACGGAGGATGAATTGGTGTTTAAACAACTTCAGATGATAGAATGATCACTAAGGATAGTGATCGAGAAGGTTTTGGGTGAAAATTACCTAAAGAAAAGATTTACAAATTAAAGCGACTTAAATGCAAATTAAAAGAAATTAAAAGTTAAAATCTATTAAATAAACGCTATCACTATTTTTAAAGTGATGAGCGTTTAAATCCTAAAACGACGTTTAAATAAAAATTACGTAGCGTCTGAAAATAAAGCGTGAGTTTAAGAAATAAAAGGCCTACAAATATGAAAATGATATTTTACAATCCTAATAATAAAAGAAAATTATTAGAAAAATAAAATTATTTTTACAACTATTTATTTATTTATTATTAATTAAAAACTATTTACTAAGTATTTAAAATGCACTAAAATACAAGAAAATAAAAGATTAACCTAGAAAAATGAAATTATAACTTAGAAAAGTCTAAAATATGATAAAACTTATTTTAAAACTGAAAATATATTTTTAAGACTTTTTATGTATTTATTATTAATTTAAAACTATTTAAAACTAATTAAAATGCTAGAAAATACTATTTAAGCTAAGAAAATTATGGAAAAATACTTTTATGACTTTTATATTTATCTTAATCTATAAAATTGAAAACATATTTTTTAAAGCTTTTACGATTTATTAGTATTAAAAGCTATTTAAAAGGATTAAAACTATTAAAAATAAAGAAAAATAGCAAGCAGTGTAAGAAAAATATGAAAAATTCAGGAAAATGCTAAAATATTATTCTGAGTTTATAAAAAATATCAAAACATATGCTTATTTGGAGGAAAAAGCAACTGCTGTGAAACTGCTTATAAATAAGCAAATCAAAATAAGCTAAAAGCTACAAATGACTACCAAATAATCACAGAAGATAAGTTATGCTATATTAACTAATTACTAACCTATTCCAATCATTCTAAACTTCTGAAAAGCAGATTAAGCCAAAAATTAAGCAAATCAAAAACTAGTTTTGACTCAAAAATGGGACAACATTAAGGCTTATCTAAGAGTGGGGTCCACACTGATTAGGCTCAAAACCTTTACTGAAATGGCTAGTCAGCTGGGTGGTGATTGCTAAGAAACCAAGAACCACCAGTGGGGTCCACTGGTGTGGCCTGTGGGACCCACCTAAGTGGTGGTGATGCCACTGTGGTGGTGCATATCAGCTGCACAGGGTATGGTTCAGAAATGGGTGCTCAAAAGAAGCTACTGATTAAGCACTATATAAGCTGATACAAAGCAAACTATTATTTTTCTAATTTTCTTAAGCAACTATATTTTACTATCCCAAAAGCATTTAAGCTAAATCCTAATATTGAATACACTATAAAATTCTAAGTTTTATTCAAAACAGTATATGAGAATTTGACTTTTATAAAAATAAGCTAGTTTGACTTTTATGAGCTTTTACTTGATTCTATGAACTTATAAGGTTATAATAAGTGAGATAAGATTATCTATGGCTATGGAAACAACTTTTAAGCATGTTAAGCTGAATTTTGCAATCCAAATTCTCAACGATTAATTTGTGAAGGGCAATTACATGAGATTTTGACTTATTTACTACTAAGCACGTAATTTTATGGTTTATTTGACTTGTATGAAGTAATATAACATGCATCAAACAAAAACAAGGCTTCAAACAACCTTAGATACAGTGTAATAAGTAGATCCAAACACACCTTTTAGAAAGCTGTTTTGAAGCTAAACATCTTGAAAAAGATTTTTAAAGCAAGAAACTTGTTGATTAATTGATAATGACTATATTTAAACAGTTTTAAACTAGAATTAATAAGGTTTAATTATTAAAACTAAAAATGTAAATTTCAAAGTAAAGGCTTACAAGATGAATTCATGCACAAAATGAGAGGCGAAGATCACTAATACTTCCTATAGCTTTCCATAAAGCTCTAAACCAAGATGTAATCCAAAATCAGTACTGCACCAGACTGTCTTGATCATTTCTCATGGCTTTCTATTTTAACTAATTTCTTGGTAGTTTTTGGAAATTTTTGGATTTTCAACTCTAAAATGGATTATAAGATTTCTAATAGCTTACAGAAGCTTTATAGAGGGCTTATGAGAGCTTTTGAGTCCAATACAACACTTACAAACAACATTCGATCTTATTAAGATTTTTGAAATTAAAGCGCTTAAAAGCGAATTCAATCAAGAACCTTGAAATTGCTTATTGAAATGATTTATAACACTCTCAAATTACTTAATACAAAGCTTGAAAAGATTAACTAAACATTGGAAAATTTAAAATATTTAAAACGACATGATAAAATAAAAATTACACTACTACTCCTTCTCTCTGCTTCATTTCTTCTTTATAATGACTTTTTAGCATCCTTGTCGACCTCAAAACATATCCCACCTTGATCTAACCATTGATTCCTTTGATTTCATCATGTACGTGCACTTGGCACTTTTGGCGGGAAAGGTCATGAAGCAGGTATGTGCATTTAATGCTATGGTGAGTGTTTGCAAGGTGGAAAGGTGGTTGTTAGCCAGCTGTGGAGTGGGTGGAAAGTGGTGATGAAGTGGTAAAAACCACCCTGGTTTTGGATTTCAGGTGTGGGTGAAAGGGATGTCTGATACCCTGTTTTGGCGGTATTTTGACCGTTTGACCAGCTTAATAACGGGTAAGGTTTGGTTGGGATTGGGCTAAAGATTGGGCTGTGTGTTGTGTTCATTTTGGACTTGGATTAATACAAGGGTTCATTTGTTGTAGCTTACAAGTATAAGGACCTTTCATGTAATTTGGCCAAAGTTGAAGGGTTGAATCTGTCCATTTCCCAAGGTTCTTACAAGGACCATTCCTGCCAAATGAGATTAATACAAGGACCAAGGATGATTATTTCATTTTTTAAACTTAAAAGGACCTTAATTTTCATTTTTGGATTTTGAGGGGGTGAAACTGTAAATTTCCCAAAAGTTATCAAAAGGACCAATTTTGTCATTTATAAATAGTACAAGGTTAATTTTTATTATTTTCTTATTTTTTAAAACCTTAGGTACTAATTTTGACACTTTTCAAACTTGAGGGACCAAAGTTGTAATTTTGTGATTTTAAACTTCAAAGGATTATTTTGAACAACTTGTGAATCCCAAGGACCTAAAATGATATTTTACAAGTTTTGGAATGACCAGGGACTGTTTTTGACAAATTTTCAAACTTGAGGACTAAAGCGCCAATTATGCAAACTTGATCGTTTTCACCGATTTTGATGTTTTGCATTTAAAACATATAAAACACTGTTTTGTGATATTTTATCATTTTGATATGTTTACGAGTGTTTTCGGATGTTTTGGCATTAACGATATAAAATGATGAGTATTTAGACACTCATCAATCCCCACACTAAGATATTGCTAGTCCCTAGCAATGATTTATGAAAATTTAATGGATTTTATCTCTTTACCAAAAGCCATTACTTCGGAGTAGCCAATTGTTTGATTCAAGTAAGAACTTTGGCACAACGATAACCAAATGATTTTGAGCAAATCATGAGTCGTGAACGGATTTGATTTGTCTTTACGAGCCGTTTGCTACGGACTAGCCAACTCTTAGATAAAATATCTTTGGTGAGTTGATTACCAATTATGGATTTCAAGCGCCTTTACCACAAGCCATAACCTTGCGGGCTAGCCAACTTTTCACTAGTTTAAAGATATGGTGAATGAACACCATACAATTTTGGGCAAATTGCAAGCCATAAGCGGATTTGAGATATCTTTACCAAGAGCCGTTTGCTCTGGATTAGCCAATCCTTATGTGGGTTAGACATGGTGGATGATTACCATTTGTTGTGTTTAGTACATAGTACTTCCACTAAATAAAAATTTTTAAAATTTGGCCATTTTGGGAAAAAGGGACTAAAAGGGTACATATATGATCAAATTCGCGAATTTCCCCACACTTAGAAATGAATATTGTCCTCAATATTCAAAGTACCGCAGTTATGCCGAAACTTAGAACGTAAAAAGATAACATTACTAGCTAAGTGTAGAAACACAACAATTATTCTCTTTTTAATATTTACAATTTTCAATCATTTTAAGGTCTATAAACAACATGTGGGCATCTCCCCACACTAGGTGGTACACACGGTGAAAACCCATGTTTAGCTCTTGATTTTGATTACCGAGTCGCTAGCTTGACTCGACCCAATTAATTTGTTCATGGGAAGTAAGTGGAAGAGACAATCTCCATCGGACTTTCATTCAAGATGTTTGTATAAACATTGAAGTACGTGAAAGTTCCACACCGATGAGATATATAGAACCGCTCAAAATGATTAATGAAAATGCCGGGTCGAGATAATGTCTTCATTCCGAAGGAGTGAAGAAGCAGGAGAAGCTACTGAGGATAGGTGAAGAAGAGAAAGAAAGTCGTGATAATAATCTTGACTAACTCATCATCATCGAGAAGGAATTCATGATAGCATGAATTTCATCTTTTAAGCTCAATTGGTCTAGACATATCCGGGTGTGTCTAGATCAAAGTAAGTTATCATACTCCGGTAGAGATATGATATGAGTGAGTTCAGGAGAACTCCTCAAAGGAAAATGATTCATATTCGAGGATTGATTTGGTGAGTTCACCGGGAACTCATCAAAAGTGAATGATTCATAATCGGGAGAGAATTATGAGAATGAGAAGTGGTAATACCACTAATCTTCTCTCCCAAATGATCAAAATGGAGCGTTTGCAATTCGGGAATAGAATCATTGAACAAAAGTTCACTATCCTTAAAGGGATAGGATATGAAGTAGGCTTTTCATCAAAAGCCTCGATTCTAGAAATGAGAAGATTAACATTCAATAATGTAAGGCGAAGAGCTTCGTCTTGGATTATTCTTCATCATTCTCTTCTCCTGGTGAGCTCGGAAGGTAATTCACCACATAACTTATGTCTCCACAAGATAAAGAATCATCATCATTAGACTCGGAGAACATCTCAACATGATCTTTTGGAAGACAAGAGGAGGAGGATATCACACATGATCAAAATTCCGGTGACTCTCTTGGGATTGGGACAAGGTCCTCAACACTAGACTTTATGAATTCGTCCGATTCCTTTTCGAGAACAGTGTCAAGATGCTCATCCCCATGCTCAAAGAGTGAGTGGGAGCTTGGTGTGATGGCATTTGTTTGAGAATGAATCTCAATCTTTGGAATATCCATCGATGAATTTGATGAATCTTCAGTGTATCTTCATCATCACTATCATCGAGAATAAACGAAATTGAGAGCTAGATCTGGTGCTTTTCTTGTGCAATTGATTCTCTAATAGATTTTTCAAAAGCAATTTGGGAATTTATTTTAGCAACTGCTCTTGACTAACAAAACTTCCATGGATTTCTCATGTAAATTTTGAATGACGGGACATTGTGGGAGTGGAGATTTGTCAAACGGAAGGTTGACATTGATAATCATCATGAGGACCCCACAATATACACAAGAAAAGCGGGAACATTATGAAATGTTGTCTTACTCAACTCTTGATTCTTTTCACCGATTCTAGAAGCTCTAGATAAGTGTCTTGTTGGGTTTTGAGGAGTTTGAGTTATTTGGCACTTGTGGAGGTTGGTCGTGATATGGATAGTCATAATCGTTACAAGGAAATGGATTCCTGTTTGACAATCGAGTGAAATGGGGACCTCCACAATTCTCACAACAAGAAAGCTGTTGATCTGGATTGGTGAATCATATGGATGTTGGTCATAACCAAAGTTCGAGCATCACGGAAAATTGTTCATAGACAATCGTGTTTCCGGATTGACATTCAAATCCTTGGTGAGGACCTCCACAAAATTCACAGCAGATTGTTGATTATATGAGGATAAGTCGGGTGTGGTGGGTAGTTAGAAAAATTTGAGGATCGTTAAATGAGTTCGGATTAGGATCATAATCAAATGAATTCCTCGAACCACAAAACAAACAACTCCGATTCGAATATCATTACCACACTATACACATGTACACCAATGACAGTGTGAACCAAAAGAGGCTCACCACAACCGACACAAGGAATAAACGATTCTATTTGAGAGTTATGAGAAGGAATCGGTTCATTCAAAGAATCAACAAAACCAACATGGTGATCGAATGACTATTAAGACTCAAAGAACATTTTGAAAAATCCGGAGGTGGGACAAGTGGTGTGCTCGAGAGCTAGCAATTTCCATCACTTCCGTTATGGTCTCGGTTCGGTTCTTGAGAAGCGTGAAGATTAGGCAAGTCATTCTTGCTAGTCACCGGTTTGAATTTCGCATGTTTGCTTTTAACCTTAAATCGTGAAAGTGTAGGATCAATTTTAGACGGCTTAGAGCAATCGAGGATTAGATCTTTGGATAACCGTAGGTTGGACGTGTTAGCACCTCCATTATCGGATGAAAGTACCGGTCCTTTGTCACCCCGGTTTCTCGTTCTATTTCCTCACGCAGAATCAATGGATCTTCACGAACAACACGAATTCTTGACATTTGTGATAAAATAGGAAGTTTTCAACTTCGTTCATTTCGTCGTAGTCGAGAGATTCCATGAGAATAGAAGAAGTTTAGAATCAAAAGGATAGAGGGTAAAGGAATAAAGAATCAAAAAGAGTAAGAGGGTAAAGATGAATATTTTGGATTTTGAAAACATGCCATAAAAACAAAGAATGAAAATATTTTGAGTTGTTAACACTTGGGAAAAGTGTTAATGAACTTTGTGATTTTGAAAACTTTCGTAAAACTGTTTACAAGCGATGGGTTATGTGCAAGTATGGGTCCGAAATGCTTAAAGCAGACTTCTGACCTCCCAACAATGGCGTAAAATTTGATCTGTGCAAAACCGTCAAGTTATCTCACGCAAGCTAGCCACTTGTGAATGACCAACCGTAAGAAACTCAAAACAGCTCACACACCAATGCAATGAAGATCAGAGGAATATAGTGGATTCCTGAGTCGTTAAGTCCCACGGAGGATGAATTGGTGTTTAAACAACTTCAGATGATAGAATGATCACTAAGGATAGTGATCAGTAAGGTTTTGGGTGAAAAATTACCTAAAGAAAAGATTTACAAATTAAAGCGACTTAAATGCAAATTAAAAGAAATTAAAAAGTTAAAATCTATTAAATAAACGCTATCACTATTTTTAAAGTGATGAACGTTTAAATCCTAAAACGTACGTTTAAATAAAAATTACGTAAACGTACAAAATAAAACGTGAGTTTTAAGAAATAAAAGGCCTACAAATATGAAAATGATATTTTTACAATCCTAATAATAAAAGAAAATTATTAGAAAAATAAAATTATTTTACAACTATTTATTTATTTATTATTAATTAAAACTATTTACTAAGTATTTAAAATGCACTAAAATACAAGAAAATAAAAGATTAACCTAGAAAAATGAAATTATAACTTAGAAAAGTCTAAAATATGATAAAACTTATTTTAAAACTGAAAATATATTTTTAAGACTTTTTATGTATTTATTATTAATTTAAAACTATTTAAAACTAATTAAAATGCTAGAAAATACTATTTAAGCTAAGAAAATTATGGAAAAATACTTTTTATGACTTTTATATTTATCTTAATCTATAAAAATTGAAAACATATTTTTTAAAGCTTTTTCTAATTTATTAGTATTAAAAGCTATTTAAAAAGGATTAAAAACTATTAAAAATAAAGAAAAATAGCAAACAGTGTAAGAAAAATATGAAAAATTCAGGAAAATGCCAAAATATTATTCTGAGTTTATAAAAAATATCAAAACATATGCTTATTTGGAGGAAAAAGCAACTGCTATGAAACTGCTTATAAATAAGCAAATCAAAATAAGCTAAAAGCTACAAATGACCACCAAATAATCACAGAAGATAAGTTATGCTATATTAACTAATTACTAACCTATTCCAATCATTCTAAACTTCTGAAAAGCAGATTAAGCCAAAAATTAAGCAAATCAAAAACTAGTTTTGACTCAAAAATGGGACAACATTAAGGCTTATCTAAGAGTGGGGTCCACACTGATTAGGCTCAAAACCTTTACTGAAATGGCTAGTCAGCTGGGTGGTGATTGCTAAGAAACCAAGAACCACCAGTGGGGTCCTTTGGTGTGGCTGTGGGACCCACCTAAGTGGTGGTGATGCCACTGTGGTGGTGCATATCAGCTGGGGTATGGTTCAGAAATGGGTGCTCAAAAGAAGCTACTGATTAAGCACTATATAAGCTGATACAAAGCAAACTATTATTTTTCTAATTTTCTTAAGCAACTATATTTTACTATCCCAAAAGCATTTAAGCTAAATCCTAATATTGAATACACTATAAAATTCTAAGTTTTATTCAAAAACAGGTATATGAGAATTTGACTTTTTATAAAAATAAGCTAGTTTGACTTTTATGAGCTTTTACTTGATTCTATGAACTTATAAGGTTATAATAAGCTGAGATAAGATTATCTATGGCTATGGAAACAACTTTTAAGCATGTTAACTGAATTTTGCAATCCAAATTCTCAACAGTGGACTGTGAAGGGCAATTACATGAGATTTTGACTTATTTACTACTAAGCACAGAATTTTATGGTTTATTTGACTTGTACAGAAGTAATATAACATGCATCAAACAAAAACAAGGCTTCAAACAACCTTAGATACAGTGTAATAAGTAGATCCAAACACACCTTTTAGAAAGCTGTTTTGAAGCTAAACATCTTGAAAAAGATTTTAAAGCAAGAAACTTGTTGATTAATTGATAATGACTATATTTAAACAGTTTTAAACTAGAATTAATAAGGTTTAATTATTAAAACTAAAAAATGTAAATTTCAAAGTAAAGGCTTACAAGATGAATTCATGCACAAACATGAGGCGAAGATCACTAATACTTCCTATAGCTTTCCATAAAGCTCTAAACCAAGATGTAATCCAAAATCGATCTTGCACTGAATTGTCTTGATCATTTCTCATGGCTTTCTATTTTAACTAATTTCTTGGTAGTTTTGGAAATTTTGGATTTTCAACTCTAAAATGGATTATAAGATTTCTAATAGCTACGAAGCTTTATAGAGGGCTTATGAGAGCTTTTGAGTCCAATACAACACTTACAAACAACATTCGATCTTATTAAGATTTTTGAAATTAAAAGCTGCTTAAGCGAATTCAATCAAGAACCTTGAAATTGCTTATTGAAATGATTTATAACACTCTCAAATTACTTAATACAAAGCTTGAAAAGATTAACTAAACATTGGAAAATTTAAAATATTTAAAACGACATGATAAAATAAAAATTACACTACTACTCCTTCTCTCTGCTTCATTTCTTCTTTATAATGACTTTTTAGCATACTTGTCGACCTCAAAACATATCCCACCTTGATCTAACCATTGATTCCTTTGATTTCATCATGTACGTGCACTTGGCACTTTTGGCGGGAAAGGTCATGAAGCGGTATGTGCATTTAATGCTATGGTGAGTGTTTGCAAGGTGGAAAGGTGGTTGTTAGCCGGTGTGGAGTGGGTGGAAAGTGGTGATGAAGTGGTAAAACCACCTGGTTTTGGATTTGGTGTGGGTGAAAGGGATGTCTGTACCCTGTTTTGGCGGTATTTTGACCGTTTGACTGGCTTAATAACGGGTAAGGTTTGGTTGGGATTGGGCTAAAGATTGGGCTGTGTGTTGTGTTCGTTTTGGACTTGGATTAATACAAGGGTTCATTTGTTGTAGCTTACAAGTATAAGGACCATTCATGTAATTTGGCCAAAGTTGAAGGGTTGAATCTGTCCATTTCCCAAGGTTCTTACAAGGACCATTCCTGCCAAATGAGATTAATACAAGGAC
Organism: Chrysanthemum lavandulifolium; assembly: GCA_022545495.1. Lineage (NCBI taxonomy): Eukaryota > Viridiplantae > Streptophyta > Magnoliopsida > Asterales > Asteraceae > Chrysanthemum > Chrysanthemum lavandulifolium. The sequence continues at coordinate 275,695,674 of CM040243.1, forward strand.
CAAGGATGATTATTTCATTTTTTAAACTTAAAAGGACCTTAATTTTCATTTTTGGATTTTGAGGGGGTGAAATTGTAAATTTCCCAAAAGTTATCAAAAGGACCAATTTTGTCATTTATAAATAGTACAAGGTTAATTTTGATTATTTTCTTATTTTTTAAAACCTTAGGTACTAATTTTGACACTTTTCAAACTTGAGGGACCAAAGTTGTAATTTTGTGATTTTAAACTTCAAAGGATTATTTTGAACAACTTGTGAATCCCAAGGACCTAAAATGATATATTACAAGTTTTGGAATGACCAGGGACTGTTTTTGACAAATTTTCAAACTTGAGGGACTAAAACTGCCAATTATGCAAACTTGATACGTTTTTCACCAGATTTTGATGTTTTTGCATTTAAAACATATAAAACACTGTTTTGTGATATTTTTATCATTTCGATATGTTTCTGAGTGTTTTCAGATATTTTTGGCATTCTAACAGTATAAAAATGATGAGTATTTAGACACTCATCAATGATATTATCTTTAGGGCTACCAAACAGTCCATGGTTAAGGAGTTTGAGCAGCTGATGCAGAAAGAATTTCAAATGAGTTCAATGGGAGAGTTAACTTTCTTTTGGGACTTGAGTTAAGCGGTCAAAGGAAGGAATTTTTATCGGTCAAGACAAGTATGTAACTGACATACTTAAGAAGTTCAATTTTGATGATATGAAGACTGTTACTACACCTATTAAATCTATCCATTCATTGGGCAAAGATGAAGATGGACAACCTATTGAAGTCAAGTTATACAGATCAATGATTGGCTCTCTTATGTATCTTACTGCATCAAGGCCTAATATCATGTTTGCAGTTTGTTTATGTGCAAGATATCAAGTCTTACCAAAGATTTCTCACATGAATGAAGTAAAGAGAATCTTCTGTTATTTAAAAAACAACCAAAGTTAGGGTTGTGGTATCCAAAAGAGTCACCTTTTCACTTAGAAGCTTTTTCAGATAGTGATTATGCAGGTGATAATTATGATAGAAGATCCACAACTGGAGGATGCCAATATCTTGGAAGAAGATTAGTCTCCGGCAATGTAAGAAACAAACAATTGCGCAACATCCTCTCTTGAAAGTTGAATATGTAGTCTGCGCAAGTGTTGTGGACAAGTTTTGTGGATACGTAATCAACTCTTGGACTATGGGTTCAATTTCAAAATACTCCTATCAACATTGATAATGAGAGTACCATTTGTATTGTGAAGAATCTGTTTATCATTCCAAGACCAAGCACATCTGATTAGGCATCACTTTATCGAGATTGCTATGAGCACAGGCTCATTAATGTGGTTAAGGTTCACATATGATAATGTAGGTGATTTACTCACCAAAGGCTTTGATGTTTCAAGATTCAATCACTTGGTGGTAAGCATTGGCATGATTAACTCTTGTTTGCATTTAACGGGAGGACTACTTATTGTTAGTATAGTCCTGTATTGCTTGAGGGAGGATATTTGTGTATACTTAGTTTATCTGAAGAATTTGGAAAATCTTGTTTTTTCCGAAAGTCTTGCTTGGAAAGTCTTGATTGGGAGAAATATCGCCACGTGGAAAGTACTGTTTGTCTTATTAAAGTACTGTTCCAACGGATATATTGAGGGGTAATTAATTCTAAACGGTAACTTTGTTCTTATGGGCTGTGATTTTTCAAATCTCACCTATAAATAACTACTCTCCGATTTTCCCTCTTCTATTTATACTTTAGAATCTTTTCCATCTTTCTCTCATCACGTCTATATTATTCAATTACAATTCTTATTGTGTTTAAATAATCAACAATGGTGAATCGACCTACTGTTTCAAAGCACAATATGGTGGCCAATTTAGACAAGACTGAAGATAATGAGGCGTTTCATGATATTATTGATTAACTCATTTGGTCGCCAATCGGTTATGCTCTTTTAGTGGAGCGGATATCATTGAACCTTGGATTCAAGAATTTTGGAGCTCGCAAGGATAATATGGAGAATGATGAATTTTATATTAGAGCTACAGTTGTTGGAAGAACTGTGAAGATTATTGAAGCCTCCATTAGAGAAGACTTGTTGTTTAATGATGATGATGGGGCTATTCGTTTTACTAAGGAGTTGATTTGGGAAAATTTTGGACATCTTGGCTATGAAGGGTCTTTAACAGAACAAACTTTTCGGAAACAACTGTTTTGTCCTCAATGGAAGTTTTTAATACATGTATTGCTACATTGTATTAGTGCTAAAAGTACTTCTTGAGAGCAGTTTGGGTCAAATATAGCATCTGCTATGGTGGGATTGGCTCTGATCGTGTTTTTAATTTTCAAGGTCGATTCTAGATGGCATGCTTTCACATCAATCATGGATCAAAATGGTTAATGTATCCTGTGTTTATACAAGTTTTCTTGAACAAACAACTTTACGATGTTCAAGCCTCTTGATTTACTTCTGTTATTGTACAACAAGCAAAGATTTTTACTTTTATGGCAAGAAGAAGTGATCTATTCAGAGGTCCGGATCGCCATTAACTACTTCTATGATGGAAGTTGTTCAGTCGTTAGAGCGATGTTGAAGATCTTGCGACAAGTGAAGGTCTTCGCTCTTGCAAGTCTTGCATCTGCAGCATCGCTTCTCAAGAAGGTCTTGCATCTCCATTGTGTCTTGTTTCCCAATCTTGAAGTTCAAGAAGATGTTGCGGTTTCATCTTCTTCATCTCCACAACAACTGCATTCTCGCTTCTCAATCGGAGGAACATTCATCCATTAAAGGAGATGATTCACATACTATACCCCTCAAGAAATGACATTGGACAATTATGTTTTAACAAGGAGTTGGTTAAGTTGCAAAGACTACTAAGGCTCAAGCCAGCGGATAAAGAAATTGAAGCTCAAATTTAGAAGGCTAAAACTTTTGTCGGCCTTTGGTTCAAGAATTTCGTATCTGGGTTAAATCAAAAAGAAAGCAAAGGCGTCTAAGAAAAGTAAACACCAAAGGTTCCTAAACCATCTTACATCAACTTGGGGAGGAATTTAGAAGAAGAAAATTTGAAAGAAGATGTTAAGGAGAAAGAACACAAGGTCTTGAAGAACATGAAAAGTATGAAAAGATCAAGAATGAACATTCAAGATATGAAGAGCAAGTTCAAAGTCATCAAGATCAAAATCTTGAACACCAAATCATTGCTCCAAGACAAGAGTTAATAACTCCAAGATTGTTAGATTTTGAAGAGGAAGCTGGTCCTTCAACAACTGTACATGAAGAAGTTGTTGGTCCCTCAACTGTTTTCCAAGAGGAAGAAGCTATTCTCAAACCTATTCATTCTGCAAGTGATGATGAGTTCATTGCTACAATTTTAGGAGATTTATCACAACCAAGAGGTGGAGTTACTATTCGAGAAGTACAAGAAGAAGAACAACAAAGAACTTCTCAACCTGCAATTGATCCTAAGGATAAAGGAAAGGGTGTTCTGGTTGAAACTAAGAAGAAAAAGCTAACTTCGGCAGAACTTAGAGAAATTGAAGTTGCTAGGAATGAAGTCATGACTAGAAAGTTTCAAGAAGAGTTAAATGCTAAAGATAGAGAAGCTCGGGAAGCTCAAGAAGCTCGAGTAAAGAAGCGACTAAGAAGTTACAAGATGAATTAGATGTCAAGTCACGAACCATTACAGTCACCTACTCCTGTTAGATTTATGCCAAGAAGACTTAATAAAGCTAAAGACAGAAATGCTATGATGGCTTATCTTAAAAGTCAAGGGTATAAAGGATTGCAGAAGCTAAACTATGTTGATATGAAAAGATTGTATGATGCTGCTATAGAGGCTTATAAGAAGGATGTTGCAGGTATCAAATATTTTAGAGAAGAAGCTACTTGGACTGAAGCAGAAAGGAAGAAGAGTTTGAAAAGAAAAGGAAAAGCGGGTTTCTGAGATGTTCATTTCTCAAAGAAAGAAAAAGTTGAATTAAGATCTAAGACTAAGGATGAACTAAGGAATTATCTCAGAGTGGTAGATTTTGAATATTCAAAAGAAGATGCCGACATGAAGATGAACAGATCACAAATTAGTGCTTTTGAAGTTGTGAAATCTAAAGATGGAGATTATATGATTTTTCATAAAGAAGATGAAAGCTTCAAAGTTTTCAATAGGCTATGGGACTTATTGCACATTATAGATAGAGTAGATCTATTCTATTTATATCATGTGGTGAAAGCTTACTTTGAACATAATCCATTAGAAGGATTGGTTTATTTTACATGGAGATCACATAACCGCATGGGAACCAAGAAGAGAGAAACGATGATATTTGGAAGAATCAAGAAAATTTGGAAATTGTTTTTGGAGATTCTTTGAAGATTCGGAGTTCATGTTTTAGAGTGGAAAATGGAACAATGATACACATGTTTGTAGACGTAAGATACCCTCTCACAGTTGAGCTCATGAGAAGAATGCTAGAGCATGGGATGGAAGTAGAAGAGGATAATGAAACCGCTTGCATGGTTATCAACTTGTTTATCAACTGGACTACCATTCTTGAAGATGATGAATAAGCGGTATGAGACTTAATTGAATAAATTATTTTTGATAAATCGGTACTTTATTCAAAATCTGCGATCAAACAATACTTTAATCAAAGCATCGCTTGCGACTTTTAACCGATTAAGTGATTTTGAAGAAAACTTTTGTTAAGTAACAAATATTTTAAAACAAAGGTTGAATAAATGGATTTTTGTAAGATATAACTTTTTCACATACACATCAAACCATAACACAAAGTAGCATATAGATGGAATTCTAGAGAGAAAGTTAGAGGTTTAGGGAACTTAGTGAGAGAAAGTGAAAGATATTATTATGAGCTCCAACTCTACCTTGGAAGGTATGAGAGTATTTATAGTCTTACATAACTCGCCACACTAGAGAGAAAGTTAGGGTTTAGGGAACTTAGTGGATCGATATTATTATGAGCATACAGGTGGGTAAAGACCGTCCGTCCTCCACGGTGTTACTTAACTAAATACTACTTAACTTAAAAGAACTACGACTACGAGCTTTTAACGATTACATATACTTGAGGTGACCGACTCTTTAATACCGGAATTTCTAATTCCTAACAATCTCCCTAAGGAGGTCACCTCAATCATGTACCAAAATTACATTGAATACAAATAGATATTACATTTAACAATTGATCTTGCATTCTTGATGTAGTCCTTTGCTCCTAAGCTCGTAGTCATTGATTCTTCACATTGCATGTTTGGTTATTCAAGTGGAGGTCTTTACCGATCCACGTGATGATAAGTTTGAGCCATCTTTTGAGATCATCACTATCAACAATCTCGACACATCCTTTGTGGTGTTGGTATTTTGTGATGTTGTGACTTTGGGACCGACATGCTCACATTCGGATCATGAAATCTTCTCATCGAGTAGCGGAAGCTTTTGTTGAATCATGATATTGGCGCAGCAGTAGCGAAGCTTGGTGTGAAAATATCGAGTCATTGATGCACTAATCATGATTTCTTTGAGTTGAATGTGTTAAGTGAGCATGCGGCTATGGATTGACCGCCCATTCGATCACCGCAACGCGTCGGGAGTACCGCATACAACAGTTAGCAATAAAACACACGAAAGTGTCTTTGATCACTTCGTTGAATTGAGGTACACGCCCACGGTTCCCGTTGATCAAGACAAGCATCGCTGTGATCGTGTAGGATTCCTAAGAATCTCCTTGACAGGTTTCGCAATGTTCTAGCTGTTCTCAAACCGAACATCTCAAAGAAGACAACACGGAGTGAGTGAACCAAATAATTTTAAGTCCACCGATTGATGAAAAGAGATTTGAAAACAATCGTATTGCTCAATAGAAATTGTTTTGCAATACAACGAAGGTTTTATTGAAAATCAATTATCAATCATAAAATACCTTTTGGTTTGAAAATGAGTACACAATCGATGTGCTAAAGAAAAGAGTTTTAAGCACAAAGACCGGTTTTCAAAGGTATCCGTCAATCCATAACTCGAACCAGTTTGATTCAAGAGATTGAATCGCCCCATTGTTTCTGTTCGGTTGTCACATGGTTGATCTATATAATAGATCTCACATGCCACCTACCAGAGCTTGTTTGATGTTGGCTCCGAAGGCTTTCCATCTTCATTGTGAATATGTAAACACATCACTCGGATGTTCGCAATGCCACAAGGATAATGCGAGGACTCAAGATATAATCTCTTTCCACATTGTGTGAAACAGAGTCTTCATTGAAAGTGTCCTAATGAGATTTATTGATGATCTCGTGGCTCTAGACTCAATTTGTGCATATTTGGATCCTATGACGGAGACTAGGGAGAGGTCTCCTTCTTCAATATCAACCATCTCTAAGAGAAAGTCGATAGATAATGTCGGTTCCCGTGAGAATGAAACAAGTCCTTTTAAGAGGAACTTGAGTGGTTTGGAAAGTTGAAGTGCAATGCGGCCACCGGGTCCATGACGTCTTGTCTTCAATACCGATGTTACCATCAAGAGCATATGAATTGAACCCGGTTTCGCCCTAAGGTTGAATAAATGGAGGCTATTTGTTTTCACCCTTTTCTCATTCAATTCTTTTTAATTCTTCAACCCTTCATTGCTTACCGAGACTTCATAGCTAGAACCTTGTTGGGTTTATTCCAAGACTAGCTCGGTCTTAGTCCGCACTCTTCCCATATCTCATTTTCTCCTTTTATCATCATACCTAAGGACTTCTACACTAACTAGTGGATTGTCCTCGGTAGATCCCTCCGTTTCGGCGGATCATGGGAACACATACCTAACCTTATCATCCTTATATCACCGTACATAAAGTAAAGTTGGTCGGTCTATTTGGTATTGTTCATCCGCCATTGGATCCAATTGAAAACCATTTGAAAATCAATTCGGATACTTGTGATATATTATCAAAGCATTTTGTACCGAATTGTTTTGATATTTTAGAACGAGAACTCCCCTCAACATGTGCATCAAGTATTTGAAAATGTTTTGCACACGGAGGCAAGAGAAAGAATTAACTTCTTTGATTACCATTTTCTAAAGATATCAACATCACTTCCCACATCAAATCAAGTAGATATAGCATTTCGGAAGGATGAGGTTTTCATAAATTTGCTCCCCTCAATATGTGCCTCGAGGTTTGAAAAGAGTTTTGCACATACTAGAGGGAACCTGCACATTGGGATAAATGAACACGTTTCAAATCAAAGGTTTAAGATAGATGCTCCCCCTCAACATGTGCATTGAAAATTTGAAATCGTTTGTCACATGTGGGAAGGACAGCATGTACATTCTTGTGAAACCATTTACCGAATTATCAGTTTAAATCCAATTTAAATCACACATTCTCCCCCGATCACAATTATCAAATCATTTGAGATTTGTGATCTCGTATAGATTTAAATTGATTTTGAAAGCTTTTAAGGAGAATTGTGACTTGATTGTGAAAGTGTTTGAACTGATAAGGATCGGATTTTAAGACTTTAAACTCCATTGATAAAACATGCATGTATATCTTTTGAAAACAATTTAATGCCAAATAACTTTTTAATTTAATTGAAATCATTCTCCCCCTCAATCAATGACATAGGTTGTTGATTGAGAGATAGAGATTTTGACAAATAAGTCCAGATGATTATCAAAAATAGAGATCGAGTTATTTTTCAAAGCATTTGGTTTTCAGCAGATAAATGTTTATAGAATCAGAGCATGGAATGTGAAAATATTGTTAAGACATGGCTCTGTTCTTTCTTTTAAAATCGGGTTATTGCCTGAAAATGACAATAAACCATTTCTCTTTCTCCCAAAAATTTTTTTTATTTTTTTTTTTTTTTTTTTTTTTTTTTTTTTTTTTAAAGAATTCGAACAACATCTAAAGTCCCGTGTCATTCTTTGAATGACAAAGACAAAGACCGTAGATATTATCGAACCGAAGAAACATGACAAAATGACAATATTTTTGAAGATTTTTTAATTTTTTTTTTTTTTTTTTTTTTTTTTTTCAAATTTTTTTATGGATTTTGAAAGTTTTATATTTTTCTATTTGATTTTGAAGGTTTTATAATTTTGTATTTTGTTTTTCAAATATATATGTACAAGAGATAGATGAAGAAAGACCTTTACTCCTCGTCTTCCTCCCAAGACGTTTGAGAGTTTCGTTGAAGGCTTTTCAAACCAAGTCGTGGAAGAATAAACTCAAACGTTCTCTTGGAAGAGCTTTGGTGAAGATGTCGCTAACCGATATTCGGACCTCACAAAATATAGTTCCACCACACCTTTTTCCACTTGTTCCTCGATGAAATGATGTCGAATGTCGATATGCTTTGCTCTTGAGTGTTGAACGTTGTTGCATGAGAGAGCAATAGCACTTTTATTATCACAAGATGAGAGGATTTTGTTGAATTCAAAGCCATAGTCGATAATTGAGATCTCATCCATAAGATTTGAGCACAACAAGATGACATGGCTATGTATTCACCTCAGAGGAAATAGAAGTACTCATTTGCTTCTTTGAAGACCACTCACAAGCTTATCACCCAAAATCGAGCACCTCCGACGCATTTCGACGTGTATCTTGACAACTCGCATGATCGGCATCTCGCATAGGCCGTTAGTGACATACCGGTGTCCTTCGGTACCATAGTCCCATATTGATGGTTCCTTGGAGATACCGAAGACCCGCTTAATCGCTTCAAGGTGCTTTTTAGTAGGCTTAGCACGGTATCTAGCACACATGCACACAGAGAACAAGATGTCCGGTCTACTAGCAAGTGAGATACATCGGGATCCAATCATACTCCGATATTTCGTTTGGTCAATCATGATCCCCGAGAGGTCCTCATCTAGTTTGGTTCGGTCAATCATGGGGTGTCAACAGGTCACATGAATCAAATCCAAATTTCTTTAAAATCTCATTGCATATTTAGATTGATTTATGAAAATGCCTCCGGACTTTGTGAAATTTGTAATCCCAAGAAAATGACATTTGTCCCATCATTGACATTTGAAACTTTGAACTCATTTCATTTGAAAACGATCACATTCCATTGGGTCATCGAGGCAAAAATAATATCATCAACATAAATTTGAACATGAATCAAATGTTTGCTCGACTTCCGGTGAACAATGTAGGATCAATCGCTCCTTTGATGAATCCGGTTGATAGAAGAAACTTTGATGATGTATCATACCATGCCCTTGGAGCTTGCTTTAAACCGTAAAGAGCCTTCTTCAAACGATAAACGTGGGTAGGATGCTCTTGATTCACAAATCCTTCAGTTGGTCGACGAGACGACTTCTTTAAGATCTCCGCTTAGAAATGCCGTCTTTACATCCATCGATAAACTACCATGTTCTTACTAGCAAGATTAGCCGAAAGATTCGATTGCCTCGATTCGAGCAACTGGAGCAAAAGATTCTTCAAAGTCTATACCTCCTCTTGACGATATCCTTTAGCAACTAATCGAGCCTTGTTCTTCAACACATCACCATGCTCATCAAGTTTTACTTTGAAGATCCATTTTAGAGCTATAATCATAGCACGCCTGGAGCGGTACTAACTCCCATACATCAAGACGATCAAACTCATGAATTTCATCTTGCATAGCATTGAACCAAATTATCTTCATTCATGGCGGTTTTAACATCTTTTGGTTCGATCTTAGATAGTACGGAGTTGAAGAAACACCATAAGGCATCGGTTGCAAGTTGTTTCCGGGTTGATACAGACGAGAGGGATTACCAATGATGTTGTCTAATGGATGATCGAGAGTCCATTTTCTTAGGTGTTCATGTGGCATTTGTTGAGGAACCGAGGTAGTCGAGTCGATGTCTCTCAAGAAGATGGTTCGATGATGATTCGTGAGTAGCAAATATGTTTTCAAATGGAGCATCTTCGTGAGTAGCAAAGGGATTAACTTCATCATTGATGCCGAAACATTTCCATGATGTACATTTGAAGAATGATGATTTGTTGATGAGATCAAGGATCGCAGCAGTGCTTCTTGACTAAAAGATATTGAGACCGATGGATTGACTTCATTCACGGAATACGAGCATCCTCTGTTGTAGGGATCAAGACCTCATTAGTAGTAGACTCATACAGTTCATCAAACATTGGATCAAACAATTTCTTTACATCATCTTCGGATGGAGGTACATATGGAGTTTCTTGAGAGGAGTTTGGAACAAGGGATGAACCAATGGGACTGTTTTGAAGTGCGGGTCCCGAGTGGAGTGTCCAGAGCCATTTGACCGGTCACTCATCAAACGTAACGTGAATTGTTTCCATGATATTTCGGGTTCTTTTGTTGTAGATTCGGTATCCCTTTTGTTTGGTGCATATCCTACAAATACTCCAATGTCGACTTTAGCCCTAAGTTTGCCTAAGTCTTGACCTCATTTGTTGGATAGCACAAGGCACCAAACACACGAAGGAAAGATAGATTAGGTTTTCTGTTGTGGACAAGTTCATATGGAGTTTTTCCATGAATAGTATGAATCGTGGAACGATTTTGTGTGTAGCATGCAGTGGCAATTGCTTCACCCGGAGAAACATTGGAACCTTTGAGTAGATCAAGATTGTTCTAGCGGCTTCAACAAGAGTACGATTTCATCTTTCAACTACACCGCTCGTTGAGGGGTTCGTGGAACACTTCTTTGATGGTGATTCCAACGCTTTCATAGAATTCACTAAGTTGTTTGTTGACAAACTCGGGCCCATTGTCTGCTCGATAATTCGACAGCTTTGTTTAGTCTAACTCGCATTTGTTTGATGAGTTTGATGATGATATCGAGTTTCATCCTTTGTCCTTAAGAACTTGACCGGTGAATCTAGAATAATCATCAACCACAACTAACACATATTTCTTCCCAAAGATATTCGCACCCTCATTGGTCCACATAAATCCATATGAATCATATGAAGAACTTCGTGATGAGTTAGTAGGTTTGGGTTTATGGGCATACTTCTTGCTTTTTCCCAATTGACATGTTGAACAAAGATGATCCTTTTCATACTTTAGTCTAGGTAAACCTACAACTAAGTCCTTTTCGAAAGATCGTTGATGGTGCCAAGTTCAAGTGATTGAGACGACGATGCCATAACCATGACTTTGTTTTGAAGCCTTTGATAACAAGCGATTGGTGAAGCTCTCATCATGTCATCGATAGAGATGGTGTAAAGGTTTGAGCCACGAGTTCCTTTCAACAGTTCCTTACCATTAAGATCTCTAACAAAGGGTATGTTTTTCAAGGCTACTTCTAGATCGTAATCACATAATTGACCAACAGAGAGCAGATTATGACCTAAACCTTCCACATAATACACTCGGAGATGACACTATCACCAACAACATAATCTCCATAACCCATAATAGCACCGAAATGATCATTACCAAATCTAACAGTCCCGATGAATTTGCTCACGAAGTTCATGAGCCGTGACCGGTCTCCAAATATATGCTTGGAACAACTGAGTCCGTGTACCACGTAACGATTTGAACGATCCGCAGTTGAACATGCACAAGAATGGATAATCGGATAATTGGGATCCCCATGCAAGAATGGGTTCCATTTGGTTAGTTACAATGGTTGGACCACCCACATCGAAATAGAAGCATTCATATCGAAAATGAGGTAATGGAATCATTGTGAATAGATGCAATACTAGTGTCTCAGATAGCCCTATTTAGTGTGACCACTTCTTAAGGAATAGTTCTACCAAGAGGCATCCATTTTCTAGTGGGCATTATCTCGATTAGTCTTATGACCAACGTGTATCCAATAAAAGCCTATTCTCTTGAATGTTCTTCCTGTGGGTTTCCATTGTTTTCTAACTCTCTTTCGCTTTTGCCTTTTAGCCTTTTTAGCATGAATTTTAGCATTAACAAAATTAATCGGACAATTAACATCATTAGCGTAACATTAACATCACATCCATGATTAGAAATGTAATTCAAGCAATCATCGACAAGGTTTGCAAATAGTATCGAATTCGAATTAATTACAAGACGCCTATGGCTAATACTAGAATCAACACGATTCGTTTTATTCGATTCAAACTTAAGGTTCCTAGATTGTTCTTCTACTCTCTTCCAAAGGCACATTCTTAGCTTGAGAGGTCCTATCATTCCTTGTATTGTCTTGAGACTTTGACCGCTCCCTTTAATGTCACCGATTACTCTGTAGAGGAATGGGAACATTAGTTTGTTTTACTACTCTTTGCACCACCTGCTTAGATGTCTTGGGATCCGAACTACACATGCAGTGTACTACGGTTCACACTCTTAAAACTAGAGGTACCGAGATTTGTACTCCTAGAAGGCACGCTTGAGTTCTCTTTCTTAGCATTGATGGATCTAGAATCGAACTACTCAAGGGTACACTACGGTTCACATTCAAAACATTGGGAATCGAGTGCATATCATATTTGGCCTTAGGCATCGAGCATGGAATCAAAGGGTTAACTCTCTCACCTAATGTCTTTGGGCATATTGTGATCAAGCATTCTAAGATTTCTTGAGATCGTTTGGCATATAAGCATGCATGTCCAATTGCATTATCATGTGGTTTCTCTAGCTTATCCTCTTCAACAATCTCACGCAGACATTCTAGGCAATCCTTAAGGGATGAGAAATATGTTTGAATGGCAAGTTTGTTGTTCCTCGATGAGGGGACATATGTCACAGATAAAGCATATTTATTACCGAGTGAGCCTTAGATACACCATTCTCCCCATTGATCATTGGCATTTTCCTTTTACCGACTCTTGATTCTCAATTTCCTTTTGCAATGAAGCTATTTGTTCGTTGTTTTTGTTACGAGTGACTTTAATTGATTCAAATAACTCATTGAAATGACGTTTAACCTTTTCATTTTCTTCTAGAAAACTTTCGTTTTCCTTTTGTAAAGCATTTACTAGGTTTTGAAGATGAAACGTTTGAGAATTCGAGAATCTAAAGGAGGAGGCATTTGGGAGCCTGTCATATTGTTCGTTTGACCCTTTAATTGAGAGATTTGGGCTTTCAACTTTTCGATCGTGTTACACCGAGCTTGAATCTGTTCATCTCGTTTGTTAATTTGAAAAGCGCATCAAACTCGAGCATCCGAAGATGTCTTGATATTTGAAGTTTTGACATTTTCTTTGAGATGTTGATATTTTAGTTGTAGATTAAAATACTCAACTTCTAGTTTAGAAAATGTTTAACCAAATTGTCATGATCATCCAGTTCAATTTTCTCATTTAGTTTAGAATTAGTTTTTCAAGCTCAATGACACGATCATGGGAGACTTTCAGGCCACAGATAGTTCATGAAATTTGGAAGCATTAATAGAGCAATTTGAAGCGTTGAAAAGACATCTTGAGCAACACATTCAAGAATAAGATTCTCATTTAATGTATGCGTGTTCTTTCTCTCAATCTCATTATATTTTAGTGCACGCTCATAGTCACTAACTTCAACAACCATTGCATCAAATTCCTTTTCCATACCCTTAATGTCGGTTTCTACCCCTTTTAAGACTCTCAAAGTGATCTTTTAGAAGTTTAAAGAAGGGCATGACCTCGTTAAATAACATTCTTTCATTTGTTCAAAACCTCTTTCTCCTTCGATTATACCAATGGGTGTGATCCTTTTCTTGCAAGTTTTCTCAAAATCAACAAATAGTTGAAATATAACGTATTGGCTAATTAATGTCTTGCTTTTAGTGGCAATTGTTCTAGGAACAAGATGCATTGGTGTATTAGGAGGATACACAATCGCTCTAGGCATTTTCAAAAGGGAGGGTTTGTTTCAATAATGTTTTCCGCTTCGCTTATCTAAATCCTTTTCCGTAAGACTTGTTCGGAGTCAACAAAGTCTCGAGGCTTAAACTTGTTCAAGGAAATCCAGTTTTCCTTCTTGTAATCATGAGGAGAGATGATTATGTTTTCTCTTTGCATTTGGGATCATTTTGTTTCTTATTCATCTTTTCCTAGTGATTTCATTTAATATCTTATCTTCCTCGGTGCACTCAACGCAACTAGGTTTCGCCTAGGCTTAAGGACTTCATTACCATCATAAAGCACCTTATGAGCATTTCTAGCCTTTTAATTACCTCTGGATTTGGTTCCTCAACAAGGGAATGCTATGCTTATCGCTTAAGACACGATGTTTCGTGATCATGTGAGCAATCGAATGGTGTTTCCTTGTATGTACAACTTGTTTTCAAGTTTGTTTTTCAAAGTTTTCGATTAGAAAATCTCTCAAGAGTTTTGATTCCTTTGCATTAAATTCTTGCTTAAGCATTTTCACATTTTCTTGAAGTTCTTGTTTTGCTTATTTGTTTTAGAAAGTTTTTCTTGCAAGGAATGTAATTCTTGTTTCAATACTTCTTCTCTAAACTTACTTTTTCTAATTATCGTACATACTTGGTCATCCATTTCCGCTCACGAGTGGTCAACTCAAATTTTGCACGTTGTTCATAAATAGCAACACGTTCCTTATAGGCATTTAGTTCGAAATTATGGAATCATCAGAGCACATGCAAGTGTATTCATCAAAGACATAGTCATTGTTGATCGCAGAAGATGCATCACTTGGTACAACTTCACTTTCACTTTGTTTCACGTATTGATCGTATGGGACAATATTGATATTACCCATATTTTCAATATTTGATTCAATAGTTTCATTGGTTGTACTTTGTCATGCATCTGTTGCACATCAACATCATCGTATAGCTTTAATACCCTCGAGATGAGTTTGTCCTTGGATGGGCCACTTGTGGTGAAGAAGAGATCTTGGGAGAAACCATTGGAGAGATGCTAGCCATAAAGATTGTGTGTGCAGAGGTCCATCATCTACATCGTAGTCGTATGCATCACGGTCCACGACTTGAAAGGCGTTCGATGATTGTGACCTATCTCCGAATAGGTCGCTCATCCACATCTCGCATCATAGGTCTTGGCATTGCCCTCAAGAAGAAACAAACAATTCCTCTTCATCCAACGCAGCACCATTGTCCCGAGCTTGTGCCAAGAACATCTTATCTCTCAAGTAATCGGCGATTCGTGGACGCTTTGGAGATGTGCGCCTTGCAATGTGTCCTTCACCACCACGCTTATAGCATTTGATTGGCTTAGGTTGACCTTGGTTACCATTTCTTCCTCGATTCGGTTTCCAACATAACCTCTCCCAGCTCCACCTCTTCCCCGATCATACTGTCTTTCCGAATCGGTTGCACCACGATCCTTCCATCTTTAACAAAGTGGCTTGATTATGTGGGTTAGATCTCATTCGAGGTTGTTGTTGGTTTGTGGGAGAGAATTCATGTTTTGACTAATGAGAAGAGCTAGTTGATTGATGATGTTACCCACGTGTGCATCAAAGATCGACTTGTTTGAACATGGGATCGGGAATGAGTTTGTGATTACCATTCCCAAGGGTATGACTTGTGATGCTTTGGTTGTGATTCCGATGTTTGAGTAGAAGGTCGTTGAGTCATTAGACGAGCTTGTCTCTCCTCGGTTGGTTTTGAACCGATTGAGAATCAATTTTTCAAACATGGCATGTCTCTCATTTCGAAGGAGGAAGGCATAGAGTTGCTCATAGTTTGTATTCTTCAATCCTTTAGTGAGCTTCACAAATGTGACAAACTTGTGCCATTCGGGATTCATGTTGTTCACAAACTTTGAGTTCAATTGAATGTTAGGCATAGTCATTCGATGTTCCTCATGTCATTCACTAACTTATGGAATCTCACATAGTACTCATAGACACTCTCATCCGGTTTCATCTTGAAGTGCTCAAATTCGTCATAGAGTTGGGATTCTCTGTCTTCCATAGTTAATTTCGAACCCGAGAGAAGCATCTTAACGTTATCCCAAACGACCTTTGCATCGGTGTTATGATTGATCGACTTGTAGATGTCTTTAGGAAGACCTTGAAGAACAATGTTTGAAGCCCCGATATCTCGCATCGAATCTCTTTTCTCCTTATCATCAAGCTCATCGTACATCTTAGGTCCGTCCATTCCGTAAACAGAGTACCATCTTCATTAGTATCAAGTATGTCTCTAGTCGTCTCAACCCGATATGGTCCTTCATCAATGGATTTGAGAATGTTGACACCATTTTCCTTTCCAAGGCAATACAATCGATTCGTTGAGCCCAAGAATCGTAGTCGATTCTGTCAAGCATGGGTGGACGAGTATCCGAGCCACCGCTTGTACATCCTCGCAAGCAATGGAGATGACAATAGGGACGTTGGTAGACATGTTAACAGATTATACGGGATTTTATAACTCAATGATTAAACCGGAAATAGATTCTTTCACGGATTTTACTAAATCAAGAGAAAACCGTAAACAATCACTCAAGTCGCTAGATGATAAAGCTCTAAGTCGCTAGAAACAAATGCACTAAGTCGCTACCAATTAATTCGCTAGACACCAAGTCGCTAGAATCCCAAGTCGCTAGATAGAAAGCAAGTCGCTAAGTAGTAACTCGCACATGCACCAAGTCGCTAGCCAAATTTTGGCAAGAATTGCCACACCAAGTCGCTAGATATGCAAGTCGCTAAAGAGCAACTCGCCATGCACCAAGTCGCTACCACAAGTCGCTACCCGTAGTGGAGAATCCACTACTTGTACTTTAACTCGCTAGATCTAACTCGCTACCTTCAACACCGTAAGTCGCTACAAAATGTGAAGCAAGTCGCTACCAAGAACTATTCCGTGAGCTAAGTCGCTAGCTTGAAAACCATATAAACATCACTTTTCAATCCAAAACAACCCAACCAAGATGATTCAAGCTTACCAAATGAAAACCTAAACACTTTTGATGATTCTAAACATAAAAGTACCAACAAAATTCAAACTTTAACACAAGAAATCAACCAAATGATGCAAAACCACTAAACTTTTCAAACTCAAAACCACCTAAAACCACTATAAATCCAAAGATGTGCAAGATATGATCTAACCATGGCTCTTGATACCAATTGTAAGATATTAGTTTTCACATACACATCAAACCATAACACAAAGTAGCATATAGATGGAATTCTAGAGAGAAAGTTAGAGGTTTAGGGAACTTAGTGAGAGAAAGTGAAAGATATTATTATGAGCTCCAACTCTACCTTGGGAGGGAAGGTAGAGAGTATTTATAGTCTTACATAAACTCGCCACACATATTGAGGTGGACTCTTTAATACCGGAATTTCTAATTCCTAACATACCGAAAGAACAAAAGTGGATCGTATTGCATACACTTGTCGGGTAAAGACCCGTCCTTGAGTCCTCCACGGTGTTACTTAACTAAATTACTACTTAACTTAAAAGAACTACGACTACGAGCGATTTAGAGTTAATTAACGATTACATATACTTGAGGTGACCGACTCTTTAATACCGGAATTTCTAATTCCTAACAGTACTTGAAGTTGCAATTTACGTCATGACAAGACTTGGCTAGATTGTGATGGAGAGGTAAATCTCTATGTAAAGTCGACCTTACATGGACATATTTGCGTTCTTTGAGTTAGACACTTAAATTGAGTAGGAAGTGAGAACGGACTCAAGGCATAAGATGGGATGAAACATGTTTATATTTGCAATAGCGTTGGAAAATATAAATCCCATAATGATCTAGGAATTGGAAATTGTTTGCCAATCATTGTTCGACTGATTACCTTATTATATGCTTTCGTTACTAGCAGATCAACTGATGTAATGAACCTATGATAATTTGGATCCCAGTTTTCCAGAAAATTCTATGGTTATATGAATATTACCTTGGGTATTTTATTTTCTTGAAAAGTTTAATTATCAAAAATACTAAAATTGAATTTTGCTAATTCTTTAAATGTATTAATGCAACATTAAACCGTAAACGTAGGTTATTCTTTTATTGGTAAAATTGATCTACACCTGTAAGGGTTTTTGGTAGAGTCAACTTTGCTAAAAGAATAAACTTAGTCCTCTTTTCATAAGAAATAGTGAGATTCAATCCTATTCCTTTTCATGAATGAAGAAAGGTATGATAGGACAATCAGAATTGTCTAAATTCTAAATACATAACTCGTAAGCAAATTTTAATAGTTAAGAAAATTGCATATTTTCTGAGTTATTAAATTAGAAGCTAGACTAATTACTGTATAATTGGTAAAAGATAAACTAGCATATTTGTTTTGTTTTGACCATTCAAAAAGTACTACTTACAATTGTTGGAATAGTAGAACTATTAAGAAAGAAATTGCATGCCCAATTTTTCAAGTTAATAGCATTGATGGATAGTTCATCATCTACATAGTAGAATACACTCTTTTAGTACATAAGTAATTGTTATGTATGGACTTTCTCAAAAGTGTAGGGAAGTAAATAGAACACTATTTTCTTTCCTTTGGTTAATGAAACACTTACAATGTTGTCAAATCCGTGGGAGTATTATCTTCTTATTCTTGAATAAGGAATTAATGTAATGATCTCTAATTCAATGGGAGTTACAAGCTTTGTCATCTTGGTAGTAACTCAGATTATCTCTAGAATGTCTTAAGATAATTACTTTCCACTTGTAGACATTTATGTTTTCAAGGATAGTCATGTACGTTTCCTTATTAGACAATGAAGTGGTTCTACATCTACTAGTTATGCTAATATCAATGACACAATCATATTGGTCACATAAGCAAACATATGTCGTGTTGTTTATCTGCTACATGATGTTGTTCCATGCACAAGTGGGAGAAATCTATATTGTGTGCAAGGTACAACATATAGGTATATGATTTAACGGATTCTCTTGACTGCAAGGTAAGAGACTAACGTTCTAATATGACTTATACATATCTAATTCAAGAAACATTTGGTGTAGCAATTTACGTCATGTCAGAACTTGGCGAGATTGCAACAACGAAGTAAATCTCCATGTGAAGTCAGACCTTGCATGGACATATTTGCAGTTTCTAAATTAGACAAGTATTTAGAACATGTGTCAAAATGATATATAAGACTACTTGAAATTAGATATTTATGTATTATTAGAATGACATAAATGAAGTAATCTAATACTACTTCAATTTGTTTATATATGTATTTTGGAATGACATAAATGAAAAATAATGTAGTTCTATATTAATGTGAAGTAAATAAATTAACTTGAAATTACTATTGAAATCAAGAGTTGTGTTCATATTTACTTTAGTTAAACATGTTTATGATTCATTGTAAAGACATAAACATAAAGTCTTTTAAGACTTATAATAAAGTAAGACGTTAACTTGTTATGTTTTTTAATTAAGACATATACAAGAAGTCACTGAGTTGATCAATGATTTATAACGTATAATGGGATTATAACAATTTATGTTTTCTTGATGAGACATGGATATGAAGTGACTTGGTTAAAAAGTACTTGTGTTATAAAGCATGCAATTGGCTTGAAAAGTCTATTATACCATTAAGTTGACTTAGTTGGTAAATAGGTAAGCCAAAAGGAATATGTTTATCTTATATATTGTTAGATTGTCTTACAATATTAATTCTAATGAATACCACAAGTTGATGGTATGTTCAGTTAGGAGAATCAAACTCTATTGGATTTGTTTGATTCAAGATAACCATAACTTCTTTCTTAAAAAGGAACGAGGTTAGAAAATTGAGTATGGATTGAATATACTCAATATGACTCCAACCTAGAAAATTAATAAAACAACATTTTATTATGGAATATGATGAATCACATTAAGTTTTAAAATTGAAGATTCTGAATTTGTTAAACTACTTATGAATAGGTTATTAACAAACTAAAGTCAGGAATTGTCAATGTGTATTTGTAATGTCCCAAAAAGAGAACAATGAAGTTTTGCTCTAATTGCTAAGTATATATAGATAGTCTATATATTACAAAAGGCAAGTGGGAGTTTTTTTTATCTTGAATGATAAAATTACAAGATACATAATCTTCTAAAACACACTAGTAAATATCATGATGAGGTTTGACATGTAAATGATAGACCTCATTATGATGGAATTTTCATTCATAGATCTGTAAGGATATCTCAGATATTTGACTTTTATGCTGAGAAATATGAGTTACAGGATTATATTAAAACTGATAATCATTATGATGGATTACAAAATATTGAATTGGGTAAATTACTCATACTATGAATGTTAAAGATGTTGTCCATAAAGATAATCAATTTTGGAAATTTGGTTTATCTTAATAGTTAGACTAGAAAATGATGATAAGTTTCTTCAAAGAGATGGAAAACTCTAGTGGTTTAAATCTCTGTGTAGAAATCATATGGACAATATTGTACACATATTTAATGCATGTTTTATGATAAGATTATTAATCACACTTAAGCAATTAATTATGATTGAATATTCTTTTCTAGACACATTAAATATATAAAGATGATAATTGTCATACTTGTTTTCATTAATATGAAATATGACAATGGAATATCAAAACTCTTTCTTGAGAAATTACTTGAGCGAGGACGGTAAGTAATCGAAAGGTTTTTTTGAATTCATATAATCTTTGGAAGTGTGCGAAGTGCAATAATTCATGAATGGATAAATGCATACATCTATGAAATTATTCTTATGTTTAATTATTAAATTCTAGTTTTGATTTATAATTTAAATAAGATAAATTTTATGTATTCCTGAAAGCTAGTGGGAGTATTATGTTAAGGTTTTAAATCTTATATGTTATATAACATATAGGAAGTAACATTCCTTGTAAGCTAAATGTTAAGTCTTAGATTGGAATGAAACTTCAATTATAAGATTTAAGAACTAAAACATACAACCTTGAAATATATGTTTACTATTAATAAACATGTGCAGTAAAATAAATGATTCTAATAAAACATGATATATCATTTGGGAAATGGATAAATATCTTTTGACAAGATAGAACATGAATGGATTCTAAGTTTGACATGTAGATTCTTCATATACATTATGTTATGTATATTAAAATTGTTGTATCATTCTTGAATAAGAAGTGATTTGACAACATTGATATCTAACTAAAATCTACTAGATAATTTGTGTAATGATTATTCTAATAGAATTACATCCTCAGGCTGGAATTTCTCCTAGATTCTATGGATGAACAATATGTCAATTGTTGTGCAAATTGTCATCTGCTTCAAACTTGAAAGTTTGGAAAGCATCAAACATTACACAATAGATATTATTGTTTACGGAATTTTAATGAGCATATTGTTGTTTGTATACAATGATGCCGGTTTAATTGAGATGGCACTCAATACTAGTCATGGTAGGATTTCATTTTTGTTAATGGCCATGTGAACTAGTTGTGCTACTAAGAGCACAGTTGCATTATACATTAAAAGAATAAGAATATTTTAAACTTTAAAATGTTTGAAAGTTTAAATTGTCATAAAATTGGTGATAGAGGATGTCACACACTTTATGAATTATTATGTGGATTGGTGAATGCACACATACAAGGACTTCACTAATTGAATTCTTGAAATAAGTATTCTCAAAATTACGATAGATCAAGTTGGTTGATTTATGCCTTGTCAACAAGTATGATTGTCATTACTTGAAGCATTGAATTTTCATGCATTGATCTATTTGGTATTTGGATAAGGGATGTTAAACAATTGTTATAATAAATCAAGTACTTGATATGTTTGATTTTATAATATATTGTATCATATATTTGCATGTTTAATCCGTGAATAAATTTATTTATTTTAAATCGTCCATTGTCAATTAATGATATGGGAGTATCATTAAACTAAGAAAAATCTGAGAGATATGGTAGAATATACTTGAAAGTATATTGATGAGAAAGCATACCAATTTCAGATGATATTCAATGAATTGAATATAGGACTTATCCCAACTACATAATTTACTTTATGGATATTGTTGTTAAGTAAATTATGAATAGTTATCCTCGGACTTGAGATACCGGATAAGTGCCATGAATGTAGTGCACTTCGTGGAACAACTTAACGCTATACGAATCGGTAGTCACAAGGGTTGTTTCAAGTGTTGCAAAGTTTATGGGTTATTCTTGTAGTCAAGATAGAATTTGTTCCTTTAAATTTATTTGAAGTTTAATATCTTTGGGCCCTCGTAGGGTTGACAAGATGTTTGCATGGCCATGCCCAAGATCTCCCCGAATATGTTCGAAGATTTGGTAATCTTGCTCAATCACTTATAACGAGAAATGAATGGTTGAATAAAGAATGACTTAATTCCATATCTTTATTTAACATGGTATTAGAACAAAAGGATAATAATAATGAGAAATCATTAAAAGGTTTTCCAGGAGCCTTGCTCGAGTTGTACTAGAGGCATCGAAGTGTTGCTAGACGCTAACCGATGTGATCACACTATTAAGATATGTCCAAGTGGGAGCTGTTGGTTTAATGGACAAAATATTAATAGATGTATGTTAGGATCGAACTTGAGACCACGGGATTGCACACTTTACGCATGAGAATTAAAGTTTAATAATTAAATATAAAATGTTATATTTAGTTATTATTTACACAAAACGTATAACGAACGTTAAGTAATTAAACGTAATGAACTAACGGTCGTTAAATGTTAAAGGAAAGGACTAAATATGAAATTAGATGTCAAGAAGGTTCTAGAAACCTTATGGGTTTCCTAAACAAATCGTTTGAGGGTTACCATAACCCAATCCTACCCTAACTTGGAATCTAAGTTTCTACAAGTATAAATACAAGGCTTAAGGTCATTGTTATTTACTCTTGTACACCTAAACCTAAAAACCTAAACTTGTTTGTGTGTTTTTTACTCCATACGATCGGATCTCTACTCCTAGGGATCGATTACTTTTGTTTTTCCTTAACAAATGTTTTGTGTTAATTAAACTAGCATTTACTTTAATTCGTTAATAGTACGTGTGTACAAGAACGTGGTACAATCACACTATTGATTGTATCTTGGATTGAATTACAAAACGGTAAGGGGTAATTCTTATAATCCTATAAACCCTAATTAGGGTTCATCCTAATTGCTAGTTTGTGGATTTGATTCTTGTTCGGCTAGAATCAATAAAGGTACGCATATTCTTGTTTATGTTAATTAATTATTCATTAATCTTTCCTATACGCTTCCGCATGTGTACTTGATGTTTATTGTTTATATTTATGATTAGTCATGTTATATAATTCCAATATCTTCTTCACCCCTATTTTGGTGGAAAAGACCCAATTGGGGCGGAGGTTGGGAATAATAAACAGTTCAAAGCATTTGCGGATCAGTTATGGATGCTCGCAAACCCATTAGGGATCGGGTTAGATGACCCTTAATATAATCCAGCCATGGACACACGAATTTCAGGTTTTGGGTGCTCCAATATTATTCTGTGTGTTGGTGAGAATGATAAACTTAAAGATAGGGGTTTGAATTACAAGAAGGTGATGGAGAAGAGTGGATGGAAAGGAAACGTGGAGGTCTTGGAGAGCAAAGGCGAGGGTCATGTGTTCTTTTTGTCGAATACGTCATGTGAAAATGCTCGTATATTACGTAATAGAATTTATACATTTATCTACCCGATTCGTAGCAAAGCTTGAAACTCATGTTTTATTATTAGCTAGTTAACTTCTATATTGTACATGGCCAAAACATGTGTCATTACTACACAACGTGTAAATGATGAATGTTGATCATTGAATTCTAAACTTAAACTTTAAATCATATACGTAAACACTATTAATCTATAGTACTGAAAATTAAAACTAGTGTGTTTTTGTTTATGTGTAACAGTGTAAATGATGAATGTTGATCATTGAATGCTAAACTTAAACACTACTAATCGCTGTTGGGATTTTATAATCTAGTTAACCAAGTAACGAAATGAGTACGCAGCGGAATTGGATCTAGTTAATAAACAATAAATATAAAAAGTAAATAGAAAAACTAACCCTCGATGTCAATTGCACGCTATAACACGAACAAGAAACCAAGTATCTAAAATAGATTCATCTACGAGTCCCACACAAATTACACTTAAACCAAGTACGTTTGAATAAATGCTAGTCAAGAACGTTTACCAATCAACACTTTGAATACTTGAATACCACGAACAAGAAAACCCAAAGAACACCTTCTTATAATTCTGCCCAAGAACCAACTTCTGTCCGAGAAGCTTTTATCAAACACCCGATATCAGACAAAACAGTCTGACATCCTCCCTTTGTTGTCCGAGAAACACCAAACAGAAAACTCAGTCGATTTCTTTGCTTCATGATCACAGGGAACCAGCAAAGTGTATCTAATTTGAAACCTAACACAAACTTGGAATAAGATATTGCAAGTTTAGGGATCGACCAAGAACTAAACCAAAACCCTAATCGGATTTTGTGAGATATCCGATTAGGTATAACACAAGGTAGATTGATCGATTCTTGGATGAGTTTAGGGATATAATCCGTTAGTTATGATGCATGGATGTGTTTGATTATATAGCTCACGAACCGACATTCACTTGGGCTCAAGACTTGCGCATCAAGCAACAAACCCAAACACCCCTTTTACCCGATCGTGTACTAGGCCCAAGGCTACACTAAACCGACCCACTTTGCAATTGGAACAAGTCCATGGATCGTTAATATGGATCGGGTGTTTTCATGCATGCATAAACGGGTCTAATATATTCAAGTATTAAATCGTTCGTCACGTACTCTTGTGATTAACGTGTGTGCCCCCATAGGCTCACACACTTCTTGTCGTTTACATGTGTTTTAACTCCCACAAACCAACAATCGCGTACTACTATTTATTCCATCTATCTTAAAACAATACTAGTGATGCAAGAACTCCATGACTTGTATATGTGTAGCACTATAATATCTCTAGTTCTCTATCAGAAAAGCGATGCTAAAAATCATAGTATCCGATTAAACACATAACAATTGTGTCTAATATAGGACGACCCATGGTTGTCCTCTATGCTAGTGCCATTATTCTTTGAAGCTTGTCCGCATCATTCCCCCTCACTTTAGAAGAACTCGTCCTCGAGTTCTGCATTCTTCAGCCTCTAATGTCTTCAAATCCGGTGGTCTCGTACCATTGGGAAGAATAGCTATAGTTTTGACAAACCACTTAAGCACATAAAAGTTGTTCTTACTCATATGTATTGCATCCACATCATGTTGCCACGATCTTCGTAAAAAAACATGACTAGCACTCAAGCCTACAACATCGCAAAACACCTCATCCCGATAAGAATTTCCAATAGCAATTGGAACCTTGCAAACCTCATCCACCTTCACTTCTGGACCTTTCTTTATCCAACCTAACCTATATGGATTAGGATGTTGCTTAGTTAGTAACTTTAATGCCTTCACAAGTTCTTTGAAAACTAAGTTTTCACAACTTCCACCATCAATGATTAATGAGCAAACGTTGTTTTTAATCACACACTTAGTTTCAAAAATGTTGTTCCTTTGTGTAGAATCTTCGATCTTTATTGCACACAAAGTACGTTGCACCATTAAATTTACAACTTCGCCTTCAATTTGAGAAAATTCATCAATAGGATTTAAATCATCACCAAAATTAATTCCTATGCCATCTTCTTGAACTTCCCCAACATAAACACTCATCTTCCTATTAGGACAAGTGTTCGAACTGTGACCCGGTAAACCACACCTAAAACATTTAGAGGGCATAGGCTTATCATACGGATTGAAATCAACCCACTAATATACCTGCTTTGTCGCACCACTTCCACTAGCCACAACGGAAGAAGTCAAAATAGAAGATATATTAGTTCCAACGGTCAATTGAATTTGATCAAGATAGATTTGCCTGAGTAGAATATGAATTTTCTTCCAAAGCACCTTCAAAGTTCAAAGCTCGTTTAATTATTGACCTCTCGACCTTCATAGCTAAAGTTTGAGCTTGATTAATGGTCCAAATTGATAAAAGACTTAACTCCTCTTGGATTAATTGATTCAACCCACTAATATACCTGGCAGCCACTTGCTCCTCCGATTCCTTCAAGTTACACCTAGCTTGTAACCTCAAGAATTCACCCGTATACTCCACCACAGTTCTTTTCCCTTGAACACAAGTATGATATTGTTGATATAAAATTTGTTCAAGATCAGGAGGTTTAAACCTAACCTTTATCATTCTCTTCATCCTTGGCCATGCGTTGATTGGATACTTCCCCTGTCTCCTATGATTGTCTTACTCGTTTTACCACCAAGCTTTAGCTCCTCCACGTAACTTGTAAGCTACAATCTTGACTTGTTCTTCTTCGAGAACATCCATGATGTCAAAGAACTTATCAACCTCATACAACCAATCCAACACAACTTCAAGATCAAGATTCCCAAGAAAGTTAGGAATCTCAGCTTTAACACGGTACCTTTGACAATCTCCATAATGATGAAAAACCCTAGGATCCCGATTTCTACCTCTTGGACCTCTAGTCACAACCTCATAATCTCCATCTCCTTCATCATCTGAAGACTCGAATTCTTCTTGTCTCCAAATTTATTTAGGAGATTGGTTACGTTTATGATTTCCAAAGAAACCATCATTGTTTGGACGGAATCTAAGGTTACCACGTTCGTTACCCTCACGATTTGGATGATTACCACCACCACCCCTGTAACACCCCCAAATCTCGGTACAACGAAAGACTTAATCAAGTTTTCGGGGCGTTACTATTGGATTGGTATCGCACACAAGTATAGCAAAAAGATAGTCATTCAACATTCAAAACCAATCTCAAATTTAGTTAATCCAAACATTTAATCCAAAAGAGTAAATATTAGGCCCAAAACATGATTTAATAAAATAGGTCCCCATAGTTTATCAGAGTCAGAAATGATCCTTGAACCCCGCCTTCTTGCTAAGCTTCCCCCAATCACGTATTCCAAACATCTCTCAAATACATGAGAAATCATGCTAAAAGGTCAGCTTACGCTGGTGAGTTCATAGGTTTACGTTCAACAAAATCATAGTGGACCTGTAAGAGTTGATTTGCTATGCAAGACCTAGATAGATAAATACCATATCACACACTGATCCTATCCGGATCTCCAATCATATCCCGCATCCAAGGATTACTCGGGCCCCGCGACTCTAGTCCAGCACTGTCGTGGCAAAATCTAGAACAATTGCCAACCCCAGACTAGGTCGATGTAGAAGTCTATTCTTAGCTAGGCACGGTTAAACCTAGA
This sequence comes from Chrysanthemum lavandulifolium, assembly GCA_022545495.1. NCBI lineage: Eukaryota > Viridiplantae > Streptophyta > Magnoliopsida > Asterales > Asteraceae > Chrysanthemum > Chrysanthemum lavandulifolium. Next base: position 275,722,919 of record CM040243.1, read on the forward strand.
CTAAGGCAACAACTACCGCACATCTATCTAAACAGTCAAGCATATAAGCAAATCCAAATAGTTTTAACGGTCCAAAAATAGTAGCATGATTCTCACCCCAAAATAGTTCAAAACGTAGTTAAAACGTAGATAAAAGTGGGGCTATGAAACTCACCTCAAGCAATCAACGCACAAATAAACACTAGCAGATGATAACGGAAATCACGGCACAGCAACTATCGACTCGGCACAACCTATTAATGAAGACCAACTTTAATATATATATATTCCTCAAAATCAACGTTATCTACCCCAATGTATTCCATTTCGTTATTTCCAAAAACGTCTCGTTTCACCATTTAATCCTAGTGTTTGGTATTCCTCGTGTGGGTGTATCGACTCAATATGATGCTATGAATGCACTCAAACAACCAATATATAACTCAATGCGACACAATGAGACCTCTAAACGATAAGCTCCATAGTCCAATAAGTTTTGGAATAAATAGTAGACCTTATAGAATTCGTCAACTCGATAAACTCATTTATTTACTCGTGTCGCTTATTATCCCATAAATCAATCGTATCCTAAAGAGTCATAAGGATAAGTCACCCATTAATAAGGTTACCCAACTTACCTAGCGGGCTCTTATTAGATTCGTCAACCTAATAAGTCCGCCACCCACGTGGATCAACACTATTAATGCTAGGTTATCTGTAACTCATGCACACAACGTAAGTAAATAAATACTTAACTAGTATTAAAAGTCTACAATTGACATTTATTGATAATCGTGTACTCGAAACATTAATTACTTTTTTATTACAAAACATTTCCAATTTAGTCGTTAGCTTCCATTTAAAAATAGTAAATAACAAGATAAGACTTGTTATCGACATTTTTGGTACAAAAGCCCATTTATTATTTCTATTTCATAGTTTATTAGCATTTTCATGTTTATATATATTTCGTTAAATTCCAATATTAATCTCATATCGTTATTTGTTTCGAGTCCACAAGAACGAGTCATAACTTCTCGGCTTTTAATCAATCAATAGTCCAAATTATACTAAAATCCATAACATGACTTTGTCGGCCAACTATTGACTAAAAGTCAAAGTAACGCCGACGTAGCTCAAAGTCAACAATATATATATCAAGTCCAAATTTAAAAGTCATAATAGCGCAATTCGATCCCAAGACAACTCAAAACAATCTCGCCAACCAATCAATCAACCAAATATACTCGAAACCAATGTTATGACCCTAATGGTCATGACACGGTCGCGGTTAAGACAACGTGAACCAAACAAGCTCTAGAAGCTTTTCGGCTTCACGCGTCTCATCCAAACCTCAACTACATCAACCAACAAGCTACCAAATCGACCCGACCCGGACCCATGGCCCAAGTGGGTCACGTACACCAACCAAGGCTCACGTACGTGGCCTTGGTGGCTCGTACAACATTCCAAATCCAATCCAAACACTACCAAATCAATTCCACAACATCCAAATACAATCATTCAACCTCCAATCATTAACCAAACACAAAACCCATCATCTATTCTAACCAAAAATATGAAACTAGACCTAAAATGCATAAACCTATCAAATTGATACACCACACATTTACCAAACACTAATTACATGTTTATTTAGTCACTAATTAGACTTAATTTCATGTTTCACCCAAAAGCCCTAATTTATTTCATAGGGTCGAAACCCTAATATGAAATTCGTGGCTTACTATTGCCCAAACAAGCTCCAAACTTGTTCCATTTACCTTATTATAGCACCAATTGCAATATTAGATGAAAACCCTAAAAGTACGAATCTTAATCTTAAGATTTAAAGGTGTTAATGAAGGCTTTTATGGGAGTATTTTATATGGATAGAAAGAGGGAAATAAGATCTACAAGATAGTGGTGGAGGTGAGATACCAATTGCCGGAATTTGGCCGGAATAGGGGCGGCCAAGGTGGTGGTGGTTAGGGTTTGTTCTTGAGGAGAGAGAAAGATTAGAGAGAGAATGTGTGTTTGTGTGTGTTTTTAGTAAGAGAAAGTGAAGTAAAAATGAGTGAGGGTTGGGGTATTTATATTTAGGAGGGAGGGACTAAATAATAAAAGAGAGGGAGGGGAGGGGGTGGCCGGCCTAGGCAAAAGAGAGGGGTCGCGGTTGCCATTTTTCGTAAAACATCCCGTTTACCCATTCCCGAGCTCATATATTGTCCCCCGAGTGTCCCACAACGTTCATTCGACTTTCCAACATCGTTATTTATGTTTTTCCACAAGTTTTGACTATTTATGTGTCAATTTTCGAGTTACGGTCTAAAAGTTACAATAATTCTCGTTTTAGGCTTTTCTAGTGCCGAATCGAATAGTGCCTACCAAATAGAGTTAAAACTCATACGATAACTCATTTAATAATGAAATAATCCGTAAAAACCAATAGACGATATAAAATCAAGTCATGGTTTATAAAAATAGTGATAAAGGCAAAGCTCGGTTTAGTTTAACGTAATGCGGTTACCTAACATAGACTCCCTAAATGGCTAGTTTTCACAACCCCCGACTGCGGATCGGATCTCTTCAAGCATAGTGGACATACTCGCGAATTTGGATGTGAGATCATTGATCGCACGATCCATGTCTTCGGTCGACCGCACCACACCAGCGGTACGGGTTTGATGATCTTCTACACCGTTCACCATCTAGGATACTAATAAGCTCTAGATGTTTAATTGACATAAAACCTTCTACACCAATTACCAGCAGGATGCTAAGAAGCTCTGATGCGAACTAACGCAGGACGTGCGAAAGTGTATTTGGATAACCCTAATCGAGAGGTGATAATCATGGCGCACCTTGCGGGATTAAAACCCAAAACAAGAGTAAAGACTCTAAAATAAACTTTTATTAATGATTCTATGAATACATAACAATAAACCAACGCCCTATATTTATAGGGAAGCCAAACTTGGGGAGAAAGTAATTAAAGTACTTCTAGAAACGTCTTAACTAAAAAAAAGGAAACTGATTCTCGACATGGTTACGGCGTAATTTGAAAGTCCTTTTACGGCGTAACCGACCTAAAAATGAAATAAGGAAACTAATCATAACATATTTACGACGTAATTGATTTAATCAATTACGGCGTAACTCTATCACATAATGTATACCAAAATTTAAACATAGATTACGGCATAAACATGTCTTCGAGGTTACGCCGCAGTTTAGCAACAGCTACATTGTTCGGCCATGAAGCTTGTCCGCATCAAATATAATCCACAAATGATTCATGTTTAGAAGAGGTTGCGAGTTCAAGTGCTAATCTGATCTAGTTCTACCAGCGGGCTCTGTTGTAAAAATCGGCCCAGGCGGCCGATTAATCCTCGCATAATCGCTGATCGCTCAGTAAGCGCCTTGATTTATCATAATCGGCCTACTTAATCGGTTTGGTAAAAGATCGTTTAAATTAGTCAACAAACCGATTATTCAGACAAAAGCGAACAAAATCGGTCTAATCGGACAAAATCGCTTAAAAATCGGTCAACAAAAACGTTTAAAAGTCAGACAAAAACGCTTAAAAATTGGTCAACAAACCGATTAATCGAACAAAATCGATTAAATCTCGCTTAAAAATGGTCAACAAACCGAGTAATATCTATATTTGACTTTGAACATTGAATAATTATGTATTATGTTTATATTTGAATACTTGAAATATATGAATTTTGATGCACTATGCTTATCTTATACATATAATATAATAAAATATCTAAAATTACAATTTTGTGCATAAAAATTCTAATCCGATTAATCCCCGCCTAATCGATTAATCGCTAGACCCTACCCGACCGCCTCACTAGCACCTAGCGATTTTTACAACCTTGCCGGCGGGTCTAAAAATGTATCAAGATAATAAACTAAAAGGGTTGCGAGTTCAAGTCTCAACAAAAATCTATCTTAAAAGTTTGTCTGTTTGTTTGTTAAACTTGGTAGACAACAGAAATCTATTTTTTTCCCTGGTAATCATTGGTTTCAACAAAAACAAGTATATCCTCCAAAAGAAGCACTCTATTCTCTCCTACCTCTCTCTAAATCTCCTACCTCTCTCTAAAAACTCATCCACCGAAATCCAATCATTTCTCCGGCGGTCGGTTTCGACCGGCCGTCCGGATCTTTTCTTGTACTTTATTTTCCCACAATAAAAGCCTCACTCACAGATCTGTCATCATCTCGCACGCCGTTTTTGTCACTGCCGCCTACTCACCGCTTTCAGATGTGTTGTGGTTCGCAATCGATAGCTTGTCGCAACCTTGGGTTTGATTCTAGATCTGTTGGGTTTTGTTACGGCTCCTTTTAGGACGCTTAGTTTTATCTTCTATGTATGTTTTCATCTTTGTGTACTTTTGTCAAGCTACATCTTTGTATGATTGTGTCTCCTTAAGCTCACTTTGGTGATTCCCCCCCTTGTATGGTGTCTTGTGGCTGTCACAACTATTAGTGTGTACGCTTTCGCTTAACTTATTGTATCGTGTATTTTGTTTGGCAAATCGGCTCGATTTTGCCTTTATGTTCGATGTAACTCATTGTGTTCAAATTACTCCGTTTGTGAGGTGAAATGAAATGTAATCTTTGTTCAAAAAAAAAAAAAAAAAAAAAAAAAAAAACATTGGTTTCAACTCCGACCTTTTTGGCTGAATCGGGGCTTGACAATAAAAATCCAACAAACAAACTTTAGAAGATCAGCACTTTAAACAGAAGTATTGTCCTTATTCGGGACTTTAGATAGAGTTTTTAAATACTTAATATGTTGACCAACACGAATATGATCTGTGTTGAAAGGCTTCTTGATAGGCTAATATAAACACTAAATGTAAGCTTTTATGCTCGTCATTTTGCTAAGTGTACTCAAAAAATGCACCATAAACAATAAGATTCTAGTAAGAAAGGCATGTCATCATGATTTACTACGGATCGGGTTGATAAACATACAAATCCTAGTTCGTAAATTACGAGCATTTTCAGATGAAACGTTAGACAAAAAGAACACATGACCCTCACCTTTGGTCTCCATAACCTCAACTTTTCCTTTCCATCCACTCTTCTCAATCACCTTCTTGTAATTCAAACCCCTGCACTTCAATTTATCCTTCTCGCCAACACACACAAGTATCTTAAGACTCCCAAAGCCTGATATACACGGGTCCATGGCTGGATTATACAACGGGTAATCTAAACCGACCCCAGACTTGTTTGCCAACAACCACATTTGATCCATGAATGCTTTATGATGTTGATGCTTCTCCGACTTGGCCTCAATCCCAATAGGATCGTTTCCTCCAAAATACGGGTGGATAAGAATAACACCCTTGAGGTTAATAATCTTTACCGAGCTCAACCCGACCTTGATAGCCATATTGTGAGCAATGTTGGCCCCAGCACTGTCCCCAGCAAAATACACATTCTCAAGATCAGCATACTCATTTAACCATGACTCAGGACCATTCCCGTTAGCATGAGTACCCACCCACTTAATTGCTTCCCAAGAATCCTCGTACGCTGTTGGTATAAGATATTCGGGTGCTAGCCTGTAGTTTACTGACACAGCTATAACGTTGGATTCTTGTGTAATCAAGTTAAGTGTCGGGTGGTAGGTGGAAGAAGAGGCAGATTCAATCAAAAACTCGCCACCATGATAGTAAACTAAAGTAGGAAGTTTGCGTTTGCGTATGTTTTGGGAATGTAGATCCTTACAAAAACATTTGATTCACGTGAGATAAGAACGTCTTTGGAATGAACACCGGTTAAGAGATCGACCCCAGCAGGAACGATATCGTTTCCAATGAATCTTTCACATCGACCATCTTTGTTTATTCGCAACCAACCATGAAAATGGATTGGGAATTCTTCAGAGGTTGACATATATTTTGAGGGAAAACTAGAGGCCATTTTAAAAAGATGACAAGTAAAGGTGAAAAGCATGCATAATTTTGTTATGTTTTAAAATTTAAAAATATTCACATACTAAACATTACATCAAATTTAAGTTGAGGTTTGTGTGCTGATGTTGAACTTGTGCAATACCGCTGTGTTTTTATGACTTAATTATTACATATTTATGGTGCCTATGAAACGGCTATGATAGAAAAAGTAGCTCTTCACTCGAGTCTTAGGCCAAATGGAGTTAAGTCTTTAGATATATTCATGTTTGATTCGATTTAAAACTTTATTTGAAAGAAAATGACATATATATAACACTACTAGAAATCATACCAGCACCAACAAATATTTACCAACAATTACCTATCCGTTGGTAAATTGATGCTTTACCAACAACATTACCAACAATCTTTTACAACACCCACCTTTTTATTTACCAACCACATAAACATCGCTAAATTAGTAAAAATTTGTTGGTAAAATCAAAGAAGTAAATTGCCAACAACATGAGGTTAAATAACTTAAATTTATATGTAAGGTAATATTTTTTACAAGTCCCATTTTGCCAAAAATGAAATTTCCCTCACTTTTCCATAAGGCCCGCCTAAGTTTTTCCCCAAAGTCAAATTATCCCTCCAAACCATCTTTATCTTTTATCTCAGATCTCACATCCTCTTGATAGTATTTTCTTCCCAACCTAATTTTCTTAATCTTCTTAGATCCTATCTCGTTTCTGTGGTCAACTGGAAACCATCACTAGTCACCATCCGGCCACCAGTCGTCGGTCGGACCATAGACACCAATTTCAAGTTCATTTATTCATAAAGCAGGTACTTTATTGTATTATATCTTCAATCGGGGAATCAATTTTAAGTTTCTGTCTGTTAACTAATGATTTTGTGATTTTCTAAATTAGGGTTCATGTGGCCCCAAATTTAAGTTTCTGTGTGTTAACTAATGATTTTCAAAATTAGGGTTCATGTGATTTTCTAATAATATGTAATGAATGTTAACTTATGCTTAGTTTTCTCTGTGGTCAAGTTTATTTTACAATGTCAAGTTTAATTGTGTATACTTTGGCCATTTTTAGTATAATAGCCCAAATGACATTGAATTGTTTATTCAAATAACATTACTTTTTGTTGTTTATATGTGTTGTATTTGTTACAGAGACTATGATAGCTTGGCCATATTTGTTGTGTATACTTTGAATCTTGTATACTGTGGAATTGGCCATTAAATTGTGTGTACTTTGAATTTTAATTGTGTTTTGAACAATGTAAAGTTGAAGGACAAAGATTGACAGCGACTCACTTGTTTAGTTATGCTATAATCTAAGCTTCATGTTACCGCTATTTGGATCGCTAGTATTTACAAATGAAAACAGTGGTACTACAATTTGGTGATAGTTTAGGTGTAACTAAATATGATACTCACTAGTCTTTCACATAATAGATGCTGATTTAGTTGCAGATATTGGTAAAAAGTAATTTGTGTATCAAGTTATGAACTGAATTTTGGATATTGTTTTGTTTGCAATTTTGTAACAGGATTTCAGGTATGTCATTCATTAGTAGGAGGGACAGGGTCCGGAATGGGTTGTTGCTGATATCCAAGATAAGGGAGGAGTATCCAGACCGGATGATGCTCACTTTCTCAGTCTTTCCATCACCTAAAGTGTCGGATACAGTTGTCGAGCCCTTATCCTTTTAGTAACTTTTTTAATTTGTGTAGGCCGCGAAATCACATACTGTGTAATGTCTTTGCTACCTCTCTTTGTTTATCAATTTTTTTTTGGTCTATGATATATAAACCTTTAGTACACTTTCATACAGTATCCAGTTTCTTAATGAGCTAGTATCTCTTGTATTGTAGATGCAAATTACCTTGAACTAGCTGATAATTTAATTTGGTTTGGTTTTAATATGCAGATACCATCGACACTCAAAAGTACTTTGAGTATCGTTTGCAGTTGAAGTTTTCTCTTGGAACATGGCAAGTAAGTCATACGAGGGGGACATTAACAACATTGATTGACGTGGTTTATAAGGATGCATGCTATGTGTGCAAAGTGGATGTATAACAAAAGCTTTTCCATGGTTTCATCCATATGGTTGATGACTGCTATGTATTCTTGTTAGTACACTAGGGATGTTTTATCATCGTTTATTTTCGTACAAAGATGAACGATACGTATATTAACTATTCTTTTCGTTATATACGTAAATGATGCATCTCTTATCATATCATATATGCAATGAATTGTCTATATATCTGATCCTTTGTTGTCCCTAAATTACCAGCAAATGTTTTTATTAGTTGCTATTTATCTCACCAATGCACTAACAAATAGAATTAGTTGCTAGTTGAAAGTATCAACGAACTTTGTTTGGTTGCTAATCTAATAATTACCAACGACTTGGCATAAAACTGAAATCACCAACTAGTACAATAGTTGTTGGTAATTTACCAATGACTTGCGTAGTTTGTTGGTAAAGTACCAACGACAAGATACGTTCGTTGGTAAAAAAAAGTTAGCGACAAGCGATTTTCCCACAATCATTGGTGGTCGCTAATGTCGTTGGTAACATCAATTACCAACCAGTTTTGGCCGTTTACCAACGAATTTATGTTGTTGGTAGTGGCAGCTTTTCTAGTAGTGTAATTTCTTTTGTGAGTGGTTAATTTAGTCTCCAAAGATTGCTATTGGTTTAGGATAATTTCTTTATATTGAGTTGAGAGACTATGCATACTTTATATCCGAACTATCAGTTTAATCATGAAAACAGTTTTGTATTTTAAAGCATGCAATGAAGTAACTATAAATATATGATGTGAGTAAATGAAAGATTGCAATGACTTTTCTGGCTCCTATCAAGTAAGTTAATTACTCGATAGCTTTAAGTTTTAGCCTTACCTCTTTGGCTTTAAGTTTTAGCCTTACTTCTTTGACTATAACTAATTTTGAATAAACTTTAACAGCACTCTAAAGAGTGTTAAGATATCACATAAATACATTTTGTGATTCATAAAGCTATTTAGTACAGTAATATTTAACTGATAAAGGTATAATATTTTTTTTTTTTCTTTTTTTAGATTGAAATTGTGATTCAATCGTGGTTCTTTATAAACTACTTGTATTAGTAAGTACTTGCATTTTCCAAATCATATAGTATTTGAGAATGATGAATAATTTTAAAAGTAAAAATCATGTTTAATTCTACATTGTGTTTAGTTTATGATATATGACATACAATAAAACATGTAGACACCACAGAGTACACAGCGGAAGACTAAGATCATAACAAATAAATAATTAACTGAAGATGCGTAACATACCTCTTGCAATTGGTAGATCTCTTCAATGGATGTGACAAAGTGGTTTAACGAGTTATCCCTTACCGTTTTATAACTCAAATCAATAGGTGTAAGAATAGTGTCTTACAATCACAGTTTTGTACACACGAATTAACCACGAATCAAGCGATTGCTAGATCTAACACAAGTCCTTGTTTTATGAAAAAACAAAACCAAAACACCCTTTGGAGGGGGGTTCGGCCGAGATATGCAAGAGAGAGGAGAGGAATGATCTAGGGTTAATTCAATGCACAAAGTTATAAAAAAAACCTTAACCCTAGCCTTTATATATATAGTGGATGGAAAACTTGAAAGAATAGTTAGGGTTTAGGGCTTGGAGAGCCCCCCTTGGCCGGCCACCCTAAGAGAAGAAAAGGGGATTCCAAATCTTTTCCATTTTCAAGATATTCACCATATATTTGATAAGGTTTTAAAATGTACCTTTTTTAGGGGTCGTTTAAGTCCTTATTTGATCACTTTTGTATCTGTTATTACTTAATATCGTTCCTTTTCACTTTTTAGGTATCTTGAAGGCAAAATGCTGGAATGACACTTATTCAGACGAAAAGGCGCGAATATACTGAGAAAATGGCCAAAGTCAAGAATCGAGACACTCAGTGCTAAACCGAAGGGACGGCGTCGGTGTTATCTGACGCCGTCGGACCACTTTTGTGACTCAGAGCCAAATTGCTTATTTACAAGTGACGGCTTGGTTTTAAAAGAGTAGGTCGTCGCAACTCGGACGACCTAGATTTGATCCGACGACGCCGAGACCGAAGGGACGGCGTCGCAATCATAGGGTGACGCCGTCGCAAGACTAACGTGCCAAGACGAAACTCTAATGACGACGACGACGGCATCACAAATCAAAAGGTGACGCCGTCGCATATGTAATCTTATATATAGAATCCAAATTTTTAGTTTTCGATGTGTAGTCTTTTGGAGTAAAACCTAAACCGAACCAAGGTGTCTTATATAGTATTTTAGGGTTCCATACCCTATCTTACATCAAGATAAGTGTTTTACTTCATTAATTCAATTATGTCTTCAATTACTTGTGTGTATGCTTGCATGTTTCCCATGTCCGCTAATTTACTTGTGTGTTTGCTTAGGGAATATGAAACTTAATTATTGAATATTGATTGGTTGTCTCTTATCTTAATTGTTAATGATCTAGTATTGCGATAGGTCATCCGTTGTGTAGTTAATGCTTGATTAATCTTTGTGAACCTTAGCTTACAATACCTAGAGTCATTGTAGGCTAAACCATCCGAAGAGTACCTTAGAGTTGAGTTTATAAATCCTAGAGATTTTGTAGGCGATAACCTTTGGTAGTTTCAAAGAGTTAGGGATAAACGCATACCTTACGACCTTAGACACACAACGCGATTAATAATAAGGACGTGACAATTCAACCATCAATAGGAGATAATTAAGGAGTAATAAACTCTAAGTAAACACATCTTTAAATCATCATACGAGCACACAATAATTAGACATAGACTACATACACCTTAGTTTAGATAATTAGACAAGTAGAGTAATCGGTAGAAATACCAACCCCCAAATCCAAACCCCGAGATTCGTACCTTTCCATTTCCTAAAAAACATAAAAAGATAAAAAAATAATCTTCCTCAACCCCAACCTTAGCGTAGTAACTTCTCACTAGCATTCCTATTCCCCAGAGAACGATATCAATTCACGTGGCCACCCTAATACTACACTACAACGATTAGGTTCGATCGGTTCCAAACAGTCAAGTCTAAAGACTTGCGCTCAAAACCAATGCAATTAAGATCCGAGGGGTACAATGTTTCCCGGTCGTTGTGCAATGGATTATCAAGCGTTTAGTGATCGGAAATTTGAGCGGAAAAGGGATCGATTATGATATTAACTCTCGAATAAGCCAACAAATTAAAAACGGCTTAAATGCAAATTAAAGAAAAATAAAAAATAAAATCTATTAAATAAACGCTATCACTATATTTAAAGTGATGAACGTTTAAAACTAAAACGACGTTTAAATTAAAATAACGAAACGTACAAAATAAAAGTGAAATCTAAGATATAAAATTCCTAAAAATATGAAAATACATTTTACAATCCTAATGATAAAACAAAATATATAGAAAAGAAAAATTATTTTTATAACTATTTAATTAATTATTATTAATTAAAAACTAATTTAAACTATTTAATAATACTCTAAAATAAAAGAAAATAGAAAATAAGATTAGAAAAATAAAATTAAAACTTAGAAAAATCTAAAATATGATAAAACTAATTTTAAAACTGAAAATATATTTTTAGACTTTTATGTATTTATTATTAATTAAAAACTATTTAAAACTAATTTAAATTATTAAAATACCAAATAAAAGGAGAAAAATATGGAAAAATACTTTTTAAGCTTTTTACATTTATCTAAACTTAAGAAAATAGAAAAATTATTTTTGGAACCTTTTCTTAATTATTTGTATTAAAAGCTAATTAAAATTCGTGAAAACTAATTTAAAATAAGAAAAATAGCTAAACACCTTAGAAAAATCTGAAAATTTAAGGAAAACTCTAAAATATTATTATGAAGCTAGGAAAAATAGAAAAGATGGGGTTGTGTGGAGGATTAAGCAAATGCTATGGAAAGTGCTTAAAATAAGCACTTTGATAAGCTAAAAGCTACCAAATGGGGACCACACTGAAAAGAAGCTACACTAAGCTAAAACAACCAAAATACAATAGCAAACAACAAGCTAATACCACTGATAAGCTAGGAATATGCAAATAAGCACTTGACTTTTATAATGAAAAACAGAAAATGGGACAATCTTTAAGCTGTTAGCAGCCTCACCAAACAAGCTCCAAAGTGAAATCTAAGACTAGGGTCCTCAAGATGACCAAGTTGGCTTTCCAAAGAACTAGAGAACACTGGATTTGGACAAGTATTAAGCTCTATGCAAGCTTGTGAAGTTGGGCACAATTTCTGTGCAGGCACTATGTATGTAACAAGAGCTCAAAGAAGCGAGATAAATAAGCACTTAAACAGAGAGAAACCAAGAACTACTATTTTGTATTTTCTTTACCAACAAGACTACAAAACCTCCAAAGCTCATAGGCTCAAACTCAGTATTAAACTCCTAGTGAAATTCCAAAGTTTATTCAAAACGACTATTCGAGATTTTGACTTTTGAAAATAATGGAAAGTTTGACTTATCGACTTTTGATCTTGATTTTTGGATTGAAAATGATATGTTATGATAAAATAAAACTAAAGCAAGCAAGACCTATGACTTTTGAACACAAAACAAGCTCTTTGACTTGTTGCTAAAGATCCAAAGAGATGGATTTTGACTTTGAGCTATTGTGAACAGATATTAACTCAAATGAACTTAACCAACTTGAAACAACAACAGACAATCACCGATGAGGCCTTTAAACAGATTTCATACCAAATCCAAACACCCTTATGTTGTGATTCACTTAATGAACTAAGATTCCTCTTGAAATTGCTAAAGCTAATGTGAGATTCAATCTAGCTATCCAAATTATAACTAATGAACAAGTTTAAACCATTTCAAAGTTCACAATAACAAATATAAGAACACACTACAAATTAGCTAAAATTGCAAATGAGGTAAACAAAACTCACTAGTGTTCTGTGATTGCGACTTTAAAACCAAACCCAAACTAACTAATTGAAGCTATTCAAACCCACATCCAAGCTCAAGAACACCATTAACCCTTCCAATTCCAATATGAGTCTAAGAGTTGACTTTCGTTGACCAACATTCAAATTTGCTTAAACCGAATATATGCTTATACAAAGCTTATCATAGGCTTATAAAACTTGTTTGAGAGCAAATGCGAGTCACGAGAGCTTTAACATAAGAAATTGAGAAGGAAATTTTCAAGAGAAGCTCATAAGCATGAAACTAAATGAAACTTTGGATTAAGGATTAAAACTTGGTAACACCGCAAATTCAACTTGAGTTTAACAATTTCAAACACAAAATTACGTTTTGAAATTAATTTAATACATTAAAGATAAAACGACATAAGGAAATTTAAAACTAATTATCTCGCTCTTTTCTTGCTTCACTTTCCTTCTTTTTATACCCATTCTCTTCTCTCCCACTCTGGTGAATCCCATCAGTCTTGTGAGCCATTGGATGGCTAGAATCAATTCGGCCTTTGATTCATTTTTGGCGGAAAATTTGATTTGTGATTTTGACAAGGTCCAATTCATTATGACAAGGCTTATGTTGGTTAATGACAAGGACTTGTGTTGTAAATCGCCAAACTAGAGGACCAAACGTAAATTTCAAACTTGTTTTAAGGGACCAAAATTGACAATCTTTGAAAGTTTAGGACCTATGTTGTCATTATTGAAAGTTAAGGGACCTAAGTTGTCATTTTGAAAGTTAAAGGACCAAAGTTGTAAATTTGAGTTTTGACAACTTAAGAATCCTAGGGACTTTAAAATGATATTTCTCTTTATTTGGTTTTACCAGTGGACTTTTTGACAACTTTTGAAACTTGGGGACTAAAACGCAATTTTGCAAATTTGATAATTTTTCATCGATTTTGATATTTTGCATTTAAATCACATAAAACACTAATTTGTGATATTTTGATCATTTTGATGTGTTTCGAGTGTTTCGGATGAATTTGCGTTTATTTTGTACAAAATGATGAGTATTTAGACACTCATCAATCCCCACATCGAGATATTGCTAGTCCCTAGCAATGATTTGAGAAAACATAATGGATTTTAATCTCTTTACCAAAAGCCATTACTCGGAGTAGCCAAATGTTTCGAGTTCAAGTAAGAACCATGGTACACCGATAACCATGATTTTGAGCAAACCACCGACTTTCAACGGATTTGATTTTGTCTTTACCGAGCCGTACCCGGACTAGCCAACTCTTAGATAAATTATCAACATTATCTTTGGTGAGTGATAACCAATTATGGTTTTCCATCGCCTTTACCACAAGCCATAACCTAAGGGCTAGCCAACTCTTCACTTTTTAGGATATGGTGAGTTGAGAACCATACAATTTTGGGCAAATTGCAAGCCATATAAACGGATTTGAGAAATCTTTACCAAGAGCCGTTTGCTCTGGATTAGCCAATCCTTTTGTCTTCTGAGACATGGCGGATGATTATTAAATGAGTAAGTGTAAACACTTACTCCAAAAAAATTTTGGCCAAAACGGGAATTGGGTAGATAATATATGAAATTGTGAGAATTCCCCCACACTTAGAAATGAATATTGCCCTCAATATTCAAAGTACCGCGGTTATGCCGAAACAAAGAACGAAAAGGAAATACTACGCCATTATTTAGCAAGGATTTTTTTTTTTTTTTTTTTTTTTTTTTAAAACATGGGCAAACCCCCACACTTAGGGTGGTAGAAAGAGGTGAGAAGAGCGAAATATGGGTGAAAACCCATATGGCGCGTCTCTTTTTGATTTCAGTCGCTAGCTTGACTCGACCCGTATTCATTTGTTCATGGGGAAAGTAACGTGGAAAACCAATCTCGATCGGACTTTCGCTCACAATGTTAATGAACATATGAACATCGAAAGTTCCACACCGACGAGATAGAACCGCGGTATTGTTAATAGTAGAATCTATTAGGAATGATACGGGATCAAAGATGGTGTCCTCATTCCGGAAGAGAAAAGGAAAGAGCAACCACACCATCCGTGAAGAATGGAACAAAGATATGCATGACAATGCAAGTCCATTCCTCATCGAGAAGAAGCAAATCACCATTTTGACATTTTAAGCTTACACTTGAAGCTTAGATGGTGATTGTCAATAAGATGTCCGGGAGGAGGGTGGAAATGGTTCTTCATTCAACAGACTTTCCAGAAAAAGGATGTCTCCCTCCGGATCAAGGTAAGTGTTATCAATTCCCATTGGAATTGACTCATCACTAAGAAAGTCCTCGACTTCATTCCAAAAGTTATCATCTTCCTCATCAGGAGTGAGAGAAGGGATGGAAGAGTCGGGAATAAGACTAGAGGATGATGGATCATTTTTGAGCATTTCATCAATGGGAAGAATGTCTCCCATTGGATCACAAACATCATCATCCAACTCAGATGAAACTGAAGATAGTTTGGTTTCATCCACAGACGTAACAATCTCGATGCGACAAACCGATGCGGGAGGTGGGACAAGTGGCGTGCTCTTAGAGCTAGCGGCTTCACCACTTCCGATGAAGTCTCCGATTCTAGATCATCGTCATCATCATCAAGAACACTCTTGACTTCCCTGGTACAACTTTCAAACCATTTGCTTGAACCAGGGGTAATTTTTAAAGCTTTGAGCTCAGCACGTTTTTGTTGAACACTCTTAACCGTGAAATTTGAGAGTGTTGCATTGATTCTTTCAGATTTTTGATCAATTGTGGCAACACTCTTTTTGTATAGAGGTCTGGAGTTCTGGTTGATATTTAACGTGAGCTCGTCGTTGTCAACCCGTATGGTCAACTCTTCCGCAAACACATCGATCAGAGCACGACTCGTTCTTAAGAAAGCTCTCCCTAAGATGAGGGGAACTTTAGGATCTGCATCGAAGTCTACTACAACAAAGTCAGCATGAAAGTGGAATTTTCCCACTTTTAGCACAACATCCTCGGCTATCCCAAGTGGACGAGTTATGGTACGGTCCGCTAGCTCGAGTGTCATACAAGTGGATGAAAGTTCAGGAAGAGACAGTTTCTTCCATACTGAGAGTGGCATGAGATTAATGCTAGCGCCAAGATCGTGGCGAGCATTGAAACATCCCAAGAAATCACACGGATTAAGAACCGCCGGGGTCTTCAAGCTTTCGGAAGCTTATTAAGAATGGTCACGAGCATTGCTCATTCGGAGGGTTTTCGTCATCTCGGATAACTTATCTTTGTTGCTCAAGAAGCCTTTAAGCGTGGATGCAAATTTAGGCATTAGAACGAGAGCATCAACGAAGCTTATATCAAAGTGAAGCTCATTGAAGATTTGGAAAAATTTTTCCATTTGCTCTTTGTTTTTGTCTTTAGCTTCTCATCATTCATTCTTGATGGGTAAGGAAGTCGACTAGACTTTGAGCCGGATGGAAGTGTTTTCGCTCAGATTTTCTTCGAACTTCGGGTTCCGGACTAGAAACATGGACTTCGAAGGTGGGACTTGTGCGGTATCGTGGGCTTGAATCATGCACCTTGTCCGTTGTCTCCTTGGTAACTTGACTAAATGCCACAGGAGGAGGGGCATAGGAGTCGAAGGTCCATTGTGCGCCTTACCACTACGAGTGGTGACGACTTTCAACTCGGCATTGGGATTGGTAATCAGATTGCTTGGGAGTCCTCCGAAGATGATGAAGCTTTGTTCATATTCATGTTCATGAAACTGCTCATCATATTCTTCAACTCAATTGTCTGCCGAGACAATGTGGTATCAATTTCCCTTTTTAGCTCTCCTCTCATGTTATTGATCTGAGTTTGCATAGAACGCATGTTTGACTCAGTCATTTTCATGAAGTCATTTGGCATGGGAGCTTGAGGAGGTGATTGATAACTTTGATGGTTAGGAGCTTGATAAGGTTGAGGTGGGTTGAAATTGTTCCGGTTTGATTGAAATTTGGAGAGTTATTGAAATTTTGTCCTTGATTTGGAACAAAGCGATTCGATTGCCATGGTTTTGATTTCCATGGTTTTGATTTCCATGGTTTTGCAGGAGGAAAACCGGTGGTGTCATACCGCTAGGTGCACGGTAGTGAGTATCGACTGTGGTCGGTATTGATTGTGGTTTACCAAGCTCACAGGAGCTTGGTAAAAGAAGCATCGGTTGCTTGACAATCATAATACGTGTGGACCACTACAAATTTCACACACCTTGTTTATGGCTTTGATTGGTTCCGCTTATGAATTTCGCTTTTGATTTCCTTCACCTCTTTAATCATACAACCGATGAGATCCGTCGAGCGGCTATCGGGCGGCTAACTCGGAAGAGTTACCGGATGAAGAAGCAGGAGTGTTCGAACATTGACTTTGTTGCGAGAAAAGGAACTTTGATTTACTCGCAAATTTCAAGCACATCTTTAGGTTTACGATTCAAGATATTGCCACTGCGGATGCATTCAAGGAATCTTGATCATTACCGCTCAACCCATTGTAAAAGATATTAACTTGTTGAAGCTCGTGAATTCATGATGGGGCATTTCACGAGGAGATCTTTGAATCTCTCCCATGCCTCTCCAAATTTTTCATCGAAATTTTGACGAAATCCGAAATTTCATTTTTAAGATTGGTCGTCTTTGATGGAGGAAAGAAGTAATTCACAAACTTTGAACAAGATCCTCCCAAGTTTCGATGGATCGAGGGGTTCTTTTTCGGCCAAATCGGCCGCCCGTAAGTGAGAACGGAAATAGCATCAATTTGATCACCTTTTGTGGCACATCCTTGTAATTGAGAGTTGATGTCAAATGGTTGAACCAACGGATGTGTGCATACGGTCGCCTCGATCGGACCGCGGAATTGATTCAGACACAAGTTGGATTAAATGTGTCTTCAATTCAAGTGATCGTAATCGACACGGTAAGACGATGGCATCTCCATAACCCCGGTGGGTGCACGGAGCATTTCCGCCATAATGCGTTAAATGCGCCATGGTGTTGTTAGAAATAGTACGAATCTCGGGTTCGACTATTTGGGCAAAGACGCCCACGAGAACGTCTTCTAGGAATTTCGCTAGATCACGAAAGGGCTCAATGATCTAGAAGAACGAAAAGCATACACAAGAGTTAACTCTAAGGAAACTCGAGTTACGAGAGAAATGGAATTATGAAATCTTTCACATGAGAATGAGAATTATGAAGACGTTTTGTAAAAATCGGGGTGAGAAGAATCTTTATGGGTTTTACGGTTCAAACGTCGATATCACAACAAAATCAATTAACACAAAATCGAGGCAAAACAACGATGAACTTAACCAATAATCCAAGATGAATGGCTTTTTGAAAAAGGTACACCAATCACAATGGACACAAAGGCAAGTTTTATATCTTTAGTTCGAACTTATTATGGTCGCACCCCAGCTAGGTAGTGCACGCCTTGGTTTTCGGTGGTAATCTTTTAAGTTGTTAATTATTAGAGAAAACGACGATTCTTTTTGTATTTTATTTTGATACATATATAGAAACAAAAGGAA
Source organism: Chrysanthemum lavandulifolium (assembly GCA_022545495.1). NCBI lineage: Eukaryota > Viridiplantae > Streptophyta > Magnoliopsida > Asterales > Asteraceae > Chrysanthemum > Chrysanthemum lavandulifolium. The sequence goes on from CM040243.1 coordinate 275,741,398, forward strand.
AATATTTTTGTGTTTTATACGTTTTGCTTGTTTTGGGTTTTTAGAAAGATATGGATATATATACAAAGATGGATGATATAAACAAAGAGTGAGGATTCAAACAACTAATCTGCTAAAGCGGAGATAAATCAAAGACTCCCGGCATGGCCGCTTAAAATTTGATCGGTTCCAAACAATCAAGTCTAAAAGACTAAAAGCGCTCAAAACCAATGCAATTAAGATCCGAGGAGTACAATGTTTCCCGGTCGTTAAGTCCCAATGAGTTGTGCAATGGATTATCAAACGTTTAGTGATCGGGAAATTTGAAGCGGAAGGGATCGATTATGATATTAACTCTTGAATAAGCCAACAAATTAAAAGCGGCTTAAATGCAAATTAAAGAAAAATAAAAAATAAAATCTATTAAATAAACGCTATCACTATATTTAAAGTGATGAACGTTTAAAACCTAAAACGACGTTTAAATTAAAATAACGTAAGCGTACAAAATAAAAAGTGAAATCTAAGATATAAAATTCTAAAAATATGAAAAATACATTTTACAATCCTAATGATAAAACAAAATATATAGAAAAGAAAAATTATTTTATAACTATTTAATTAATTATTATTAATTAAAACTAATTTAAACTATTTAATAATACTCTAAAATAAAAGAAAATAGAAAATAAGATTAGAAAAATAAAATTAAAACTTAGAAAAATCTAAAATATGATAAAACTAATTTTAAAACTGAAAATATATTTTTAGACTTTTATGTATTTATTATTAATTAAAACTATTTAAAACTAATTTAAATTATTAAAAATACCAAATAAAAGGAGAAAAATATGGAAAAATACTTTTTAAGCTTTTACATTTATCTAAACTTAAGAAAATAGAAAATTATTTTTGGAACCTTTTCTTAATTATTTGTATTAAAAGCTAATTAAAAATTCGTAAAACTAATTTAAAATAAGAAAAATAGCTAAACACCTTAGAAAAATCTGAAAATTTAAGGAAAACTCTAAAATATTATTATGAAGCTAGGAAAAATAGAAAAGATGGGGTTGTGTGGAGGATTAAGCAAATGCTATGGAAAGTGCTTAAAATAAGCACTTTGATAAGCTAAAAGCTACCAAATGGGGACCACACTGAAAAAGAAGCTACACTAAGCTAAAACAACCAAAATACAATAGCAAACAACAAGCTAATACCACTGATAAGCTAGGAATATGCAAATAAGCACTTGACTTTTATAATGAAAAACAGAAAATGGGACAATCTTTAAGCTGTTAGCAGCCTCACCAAACAAGCTCCAAAGTGAAATCTAAGACTAGGGTCCTCAAGATGACCAAGTTGGCTTTCCAAAGAACTAGAGAACACTGGATTTGGACAAGTATTAAGCTCTATGCAAGCTTGTGAAGTTGGGCACAATTTCTGTGCACAGGGCACTATGGCAGAACAGTAGCTCCAAAGAAGCAGATAAATAAGCACTTAAACAGTAGAGAAACCAAGAACTACTATTTTTGTATTTTTCTTTACCAACAAGACTACAAAACCTCCAAAGCTCATAGGCTCAAACTCAGTATTAAACTCCTAGTGAAATTCCAAAGTTTATTCAAAAACGACTATTTGAGATTTTTGACTTTTTGAAAATAATGGAAAGTTTGACTTATCGACTTTTGATCTTGATTTTTGGATTGAAAATGATATGTTATGATAAAATAAAACTAAAGCAAGCAAGACCTATGACTTTTGAACACAAAACAAGCTCTTTGACTTGTAAAATACCAACAGTGGGCTGCTAAAGATCCAAAGAGATGGATTTTTGACTTTGAGCTATTGTGAACACTAAATGTTGACTGATATTAACTCAAATGAACTTAACCAACTTGAAACAACAACAGACAATCACTGATGAGGCCTTTAAAACAGATTTCATACCAAATCCAAACACCCCTTATGTTGACAGATTCACTTAATGAACTAAGATTCCTACTGAAATTGCTAAAGCTAATACTGAGATTCAATCTAGCTATCCAAATTATAACTAATGAACAAGTTTAAACCATTTCAAAGTTCACAATAACAAATATAAGAACACACTACAAATTAGCTAAAATTGCAAATGAGGTAAACAAAACTCACTAGTGTTCTAGGCGTGATTGCGACTTTAAAACCAAACCCAAACTAACTAATTGAAGCTATTCAAACCCACATCCAAGCTCAAGAACACCATTAACCCTTCCAATTCCAATATGAGTCTAAGAGTTGACTTTCGTTGACCAACATTCAAATTTGCTTAAAGCGAATATATGCTTATACAAAGCTTATCATAGGCTTATAAAAACTTGTTTGAGAGCAAATGCAGTCAACGAGAGCTTTAACATAAGAAATTGAGAAGGAAATTTTCAACAAGAAGCTCATAAGCATGAAACTAAATGAAACTTTGGATTAAGGATTAAAACTTGGTAACACCGCAAATTCAACTTGAGTTTAACAATTTCAAACACAAAATTACGCTTTGAAATTAATTTAATACATTAAAGATAAAAACGACATAAGGAAATTTAAAACTAATTATCTCGCTCTTTTCTTGCTTCACTTTCCTTCTTTTTATACCCATTCTCTTTCTCTCCCCACTCTGAGTGAATCCCATCAGTCTTGTGAGCCATTGGATGGCTAGAATCAATTCTGGCCTTTGATTCATTTTTGGCGGGAAAATTTGATTTGACCTGTTGGCTACTGTTTTGGCAAGTAGGGGGGGGGTGGAGTAGTTGTGATGATGAAGGATGGGTTTTGATGAGATAAGGTAAGGTGGGAGGGAATATGTTGAAAGTAGCAGTTGCAGGCACAAGTTGGGGGAGACAAACAGTGGTGAGAGGGAAAGGATAGCGTTTGGTCGATTTTGACACAGGCGGGTCAAAATGGTTTTGACAGGGGGGTCAAATGGTTAAGTGGCAGGGGTCCAATTCATTATGACAAGGCTTATGTTGGTTAATGACAAGGACTTGTGTTGTAAATCTGCCAAACTAGAGGGACCAAACCTGTAAATTTCCAAACTTGTTTTAAGGGACCAAAATTGACAATCTTTGAAAGTTTAGGGACCTATGTTGTCATTATTGAAAGTTAAGGGACCTAAGTTGTCATTTTTGAAAGTTAAAGGACCAAAGTTGTAAATTTGTAAATTTAATTCTCAAGGACCAGTTTTGACAACTTAAGAATCCCTAGGGACTTTAAAATGATATTTCTCTTTATTTGGTTTTACCAGGGACTGTTTTTGACAACTTTTGAAACTTGGGGACTAAAGCGCAATTTTGCAAATTTGATAATTTTTCATCGATTTTGATATTTTGCATTTAAATCACATAAAACACTAATTTGTGATATTTTGATCATTTTGATGTGTTTACGAGTGTTTTCGGATGAATTTGCGAGTTTATTTTGTACAAAATGATGAGTATTTAGACACTCATCGTGTTCACCGCCTAGGTGTTGAAAAACTTGCTCGACGAAAAGGAAGTTCCTTTGACCCCGAACGACGCATGTAGCGTTATAAAGTTTGTGGAAAACTAGAAGGGGGGGTTGAATAGTTTTGCCTATTTTAATTTGATTTCAAAAACTTTAGATCCGATATTATGTGAAATCGTATGGATGTTGAGAACGTATAGATCTAATGATAGTGCAAGCAAATAAATAAAGATAAGGGATAGAAATGACACAACCGATTTATAGTGGTTCGGCTACAAGGACACCTTCCTTGCCCTACTCCACTCCCCGAGTCACCTACTCGAGAGTTCAAGCACTATGTCAACAAACTCCTTCACTTGGCGGAGAAGCCTTCACAACGTTGCTTACACTTTATCCGGTACAAAGCTAGATACCGAGTCCGTAGCACGGTGGACCAAACCAACACAACTATTACACAACAAATATGTGAAATATCAAATACAAGATCTTCGCCATGTAAATCTTGCGGAGTGACAAATCAATCAAGGACCCCTTGCTTGGATGACTTGTAGAATGCTCGTGATCTCGCCTTAGAGAAGGACCAATATGAGGATCACAAATAGAAAGAAAGAAGAACAACTCTCTAGATCAAGTGATCTATATGTTAGAAGAGAATGAGAGTGTATATGAGATTTAGTAAGAAGAGGGTGAGTTAGAATGAAGAAATGGCTCTCATTTATAGGCAAATTTCCTCATCGCTCCCACGGATCCCACGGATCCTTCCACTGGGATCCGGCTAGCACAAAGCTAGGGATCCGTGGAACGCTTCTTTTGCCCATGGGTTTTGGTTATGGGTCATGGGTTGGTCCATGGGTTATATTTAGATTCAATGTATCTAAGTATACATTGTATCAAGTCTCTTTGGGTATGGGTTAAGATCCATGGGTTGTGATTTTACCCATCCTAATTAACTATTACAACAAATGCTTTAATTACTACATTTTGTATTTAAAAGATTATATGTAAATGCTTTACAAAATAACATGTATCCTTATAATTATACTTAAGACAACATTATATATGTTATCAACAAAACATAAAGAGATCGCAAAATATTAATAAACGTTTTACGGTTTATTTGTATTATCAATCTCCCTTTTGTTGATGACAAAATATAATGTTATGATGAGTAAAACTTAAGAATAGATGTAAGTTTTGAAAGCTCCTAAGTTTTACTTCTTCTCCCCTTTTGTCGAAACAAAAGTTAACCATTGGAGGAAAAAGTAGTCTACGATTTCTTACTCCCTCGACGGTAGCTCCCCTAGTTTGGGCGCCAAGAGAAGAAAAATAAAAATCCTACAAAAAGAAGGTTAGTAACATGCTTAAATGATCTTGTGGTTGTCGAGAATCAAGATAGGGAGCCAAGGTATGTAAACAAGGCCTTGTAATAAAGCGAAAAATTGTAGTGGTAGTTAAGCCACTTACAAGCATGTAAAAATAAGAACAAGACTTGTTCTTGAAAATGACAAAAATAATAATACTAAAAGTGAAAATAGTAGTAGTGATTCCTTCCATGCTTGCATAAGGTTATGGATGAAGGTTTTGATGAGTAATGGTATTGATGCGATCAAGGATGAGGTTGAGTATGAAACGCGTTTCTTCCCTAACTTCTATTGCAATTTCCCTAGTGGATTGGCAATGTTCACAATGTAAATGATGTGGGTAATGAGTGCGGAAGTTTTCCGGGTTGTTTTCATTTAAGTTATGCGGAAGTTGTGGTGGAAAAATAGGAAAATATGGATCAAAATCCGGAATGTTTGTAAGTGGTGGTGGAAAAGAACCTAGATGTTCTTGTAATGTGATGGGAGCAAGAGGTGGTGATGTTTCAAGATCTTGAAAAATAGTATTTGGTGATGTGGGGGGTGTTGAAAAGACTATTTCTTTTTCTTTAGGTTGGGTAGATCTTGTTGGAGTCTTAAGGAGTTCCAAAAGAGTTATTTTAGGTGGTGATGAAGTTGGTGTACTTGTTGGTGATGAGGGTGGTGCTATAATGGAAGCATCTTGTGGTGAGTTATTTGTTGAGGATGAATCATTTGAGGTTGGTTTTGCTAAACAACAAGATCGGATACTAATCCGTGCGGATATCCTAGCATTTGATTGTGGTATTTTGGATGGTGGAAGTACAAAGGTTTGGATATCATGATTATTTGTACAAGATGATTCTCCTAAAGGGTTTTTGGATGACATGATGAAGTGTGTTTGTTAGAAGGAGATGGAGTATACAAGCATTTTGGGAGTTATATATATAGAAAAACAACACATTGTAATGAATGCTTGACCCAAAATGTGGATTAAAATCTAATGATTAGATATGAATTCAAGGCATGTGATCATGAGAACACAAGCATTAAAGAGCATACTCCTAAAAATGAAGCAAATGTGGATTTTTCATCCAAAGTGACAAAAATAGAGGTTGAAAAACACATTTACACGGATCCCACAGATCCTTCCCTTAGGGATCCGTCCGGCATGAACGCGGGATCCGTGGGTCCAGTGATTCGAGCAAACATAAAATTTTCTTTTGGAAACATTTTTGCCTATTGTGTGCCTATATGCAAACTATTTGAGTTGCGGTTTTCGACCTCTAAAAAGAAAAGGAAAATAACTAGAGAAAATGAACCTAATTGAGATAACCGAAAACACACATTTGGTACATAAGTACGTAATATTGTGTTATCAATGCTCCTAATTCATTTTTGCTTAAATGAATGTACCAAAACACATATTAGTTATATGTTCCTTTAGCATTCAAAAGACATGAGATGCAATGAAACGGGTTTTTACTTTGTATTAATAATGAAAAATGATTTGTCCTAGGCGTGAGAAATTGCTTTTGTGAAATTGATACGGAAGGTATCATTCTTTTAGAAAACATTTTGAAAGGAGATTTTCTTTAAAAATGTGTATGTAGTTATGTGAAAGAAAAAAAATTATAAATGGAAGACATATCTTGGGTTTTGAAAATTCCCGTATTGTTTGTGAGTTGTTCGTGAAATAGAAATCCTAGACTCAGAAAGAAGAAGGCTAGTGTTTACATACCTTGTAGAGTCAATTAAGTTATGACGTTTGTTCCATTAGGCCAAGACCAAGACGAAGTAGGTTGAATTGTTCCTGCTTCAACGGTTTGGTGAGGACGTCGGCTATGTTGTCTTCGGATGCAACCTTCTCAATAGAGATGTTCCCCTTTTGAACATTGTCTCTTAAGAAGTGATGACGAATCTATATATGCTTTGTACGAGAATGTAATACCGGATTCTTGCTTAAGTCGATTGCACCTTTGTTATCACATAGGATGGCTATGTCGCTTAGATGGATGTCGTAGTCTACTAACGCTTGTTTCATCCATAGTGCTTGTTGGCATGCTTTGCCGGCGGAGACGTACTCGGCTTCGGTTGTTGATATTGCAAGTGCCGTTTGTTTCTTGAAAACCATGATGTTAAACAACATCCCATAAAAGTACATACTCCACTTGTACTTTTCTATCAACGTAATCACCGCATGGTCGAATCTGCATATACAATTGTTTCTACTCCCGTGCCCTTAGGATACCATAATCCTAATTGTGTTGTACCCTTAATATATCTCAATATTCTTTTTACGGCTTCTAGGTATGATATTTTAGGGTCTTCTTGAAACCTAGCGCATAAGCAAACACTAAACATGATATCCGGCCTACTTGCCGTGAGGTAGAGAAGGATACCTATCATGCCACGATATTTAGTATTATCAACGGATTCTCCGTCCTCGTCTTTTTTGAGTTTGGTGTCGGATGACATTGGAGTCCTAATTGGTTTTGACTCTTCTAGACCGAATTTCTTTAACATCTCCTTGATGTATTTAGATTGATTAAAGAAGATACCATCTTCTACTTGTTTTATTTGTAGACCAAGAAAGAAACTAAGTTCTCCCATCATACTCATCTCGAACTCGTCATGCATGATTTTAGAGAAATCATCACACATGTCTTGACAAGTGGATTCGAATATAATATCATCTACATATATTTGTACTATGATTATATGTGACTCTTTTTCTTAGTAAAAGTGTGTTGTCAACTAACCCCATGGTGTAGTTGTGTTTAACTAGAAATGACTTGAGTCTATCATACCAAGCTTTTGGAGCTTGTTTAAGACCGTAAAGGGCTTTCTTTAATTTATACACATGTTTGGGTTTTCAAAATCAATGAAGCCCGGAGGTTGAGCTACATATACTTCTTCATTTATGACACCATTTAGAAAAGCGCTTTTGACATCCATTTGATAAAGCTTTAGATCATTAGCACAAGCATACGCAAGAAGTATTCTTATAGACTCTAATCTAGCCACGGGGCATAGGTCTCATCAAAGTCTATTCCTCTTGTTGGTTATACCCTTGAGCAACGAGTCTAGCCTTGTTCCTAGACACTATTCCGTTTGCATCTAATTTGTTTTTATAAACCCATTTGGTTCCTATTATGGTTTGATTACTAGGTGGAGGGACAAGTGTCCAAACATCATTAGAAACAAATTGATTTAGTTCTTCTTGCATAGCCATTACCCAACTTTCATCTTTTATGGCTTATTGTGTATTCTTAGGTTCTAAGGTTGAGACGAAACAAAACAAGCTACTTTGGTTTTGAACTTGAGACCTTAATGTTCGTTCGTTTAGTTTTCCTATGACTTTATCTACGGGGTGATCTTTGGACTCTTTAATGTTTACTATTTTATCACTTAGAGGTTCTTCTTCTTCACTTATCTTTTTCTTTATTACTATGGCTTCACTTTCTATAATCTCGTCATCGACAAGAGGTGGAGAGGGTTTGGGTGGACTTTCATCAAATTTTATATTTAATGACTCTTCTACCTTCATTGATTCTTTGTTTAATATGATGTAAGCCTTGCTATTTGGCGAATAACCTAAAAAGATACCTTCGGTTGATTTAGGATCAAATTTTGTAAGGTAATCTTTAGTGTTAAGAATAAAACATTTACTACCAAAGACTCTAAGGTGATTTAACGTAGGCTTTTTGCCTCGAAATAACTCATATGGAGTTTTTCCTAAGATTGATCTAATCAAGACTCGATTGAGTATATCGTTGAAGTATCAACGGCATTACACCAAAACTTTTGAGGTATGGATTGTTCATTAAGCATGGTTCGACTCATTTCTTGTAGAGTTCTATTCTTTCTTTCGCTACCCCATTCGATTGTGGAGTGCGTGGAGCCGAGAAGTTGTGAGTAATACCATTAGCGTCACAAAAGCTCCGAATTGCACTTCATTATCGAATTCCCTACCATGAACCGTCCTAATAGACACTATGGGTCTTCCTAGTTGTCTTTGGATCTTTTTGCTTAATATTTCAAAATAGTTAAAGGTTTCCGTTTTGTTCTTTAAAAATTTTGTCCAAGTATACCTAGAGTAGTCATCCACTATTACCAAAGTATAGTAGTTGCCTCCATAACTTTGGATAGCGGATGGACCAAATAAATCCATATGTAGTAATTCTAGACACCTAGTTGTGGACACTATGTTTTAGCTTTATGACTCGAATGAGCTTGTTTACCAATATTACAAGCATCACAAAATGATGTTCATATTTTAACTTAGGTAGATCTCTTACTAGATCTTTGGATGATAGCGATTGGAGAAGTCGCATGTTGGCGTGACCCAATCTTCGATGCCATAAGGTCAAGTATCATCCATAGAGGTAAGACATAGTTTATCTTTAGGTTCATTACCGATTTTAATGACATAGACTCCATGTTTCCTAATTCCTCTTCCTATGGTTATGCCATTTTAAGTATCTTACTACGGTATCGGTAAAAGTACATTGCACTTTTTATCACATATTTGTCCTATACTTAAGAGGTTAAAGTTTAGGTTTTCTCGTGACACACATCGTTAATGGTTAGAGATTTGTTAGAAACCGTACTTTACCGATGATTCTACTTTGCTATTTCCAAACACCACATTACCTCCATTTACGGATTCATATGTGGAGAATAGATCCTATTGCGGTCATGTGCCTCGTGCACCCGCTATCCTTGACCCATTCATCGGGGTCTAGGTCGACCTTTAAGCACACCTAAAACAATAATAAACTCAAAATTTTGGTCCCCATTTGTTCATGGGTCCATTAGTATTAAACATTCCATTCATGTTAGACATGTATGGATAAGATGAGTATGCATTCCATGGAGCAAAGTTTTGAAAAGAGAAACCGTTTGCATATTAGGGTTCCATCCCATTTGATGGTTACTTCTTGGATAAACGTTATTAGGTCTCCTAGATGCATTATGTTTTGAAAAGATGGTGCTTTGTTTCTTGCAAAAGTAGAATTATATTTTGGAGGTGGATGTCTAGTGGTGACATGAGTTGGTTTCTTCCTATTAACGATAACGAACTCGGTTCTAGATGATGAGGCTATGTTATTACCACTAGTTGTCACAGCAGATCCACGGATCCCGTTTGTACACTAGCGGTTCCCTTTTAGGGATCCGTGGGATCCGCCACAACAAATGGTTGGTTTTTCTAATTCTTTAACAAATTTTGTTTCTTTACTTTCACTAGTTGATGGATCAAGTTGTTGTATACCTAGACCCTTTTGGTTGTTGCGGTTTTAACACCATCGAGTATTGTATCTAAGGTGTTTGTACTCATTCTAGCAATTTTAGAATCTAAATGATCGACTAGTGTTTGAAGTTGAACACATAGTTCACATTCACCACTTGCTATTTTACCCTTTTCCAAACGTTTTAGTTTTGCTTTTAATTCTATGACTTCTTTATCTAAACGTTGGTTTTGACTCTTTAAAAGCTTGTTTTGTTAATTAGTTTTAAGCTAATATTGCATAGTTTATCATATTCATTATGCAATGAGTCGTCATCAAGTGATGAACTACTATAGTATTCGTGACATACCTCGTCATTTGCCATGAGACAAATTTCTTCGTCCTCCTCGTCGCTCATTCCCACGTGCAGCTCACGAATGCCTTTTGATCATCCCGTTTGGGACACTTACTAATAAAGTGGTTTGGATCCCACATTTAAAGCAAGTACGATCATCCTTTGGCTTCTCGTCCTCTTTTCTTTTCGAAAGTTTTCTTATCGTCATACGGTTGTTTGACGTATCTTCCTTTCTTCTAAAGAACTTTTAAAGTCCTCACCGCCATAGCATACTCCTCGTCGTCACAACCCGAGGAAGAGTCCTCTTCATCACTTGAAGCCTTTTGGCTTTTAAGGCAAGAGATTTATGTTTCTCTTTACCTTAAAGGCTTCGGAATCTTTAGCAAGAACAAGCTCGTAGACTTTTAGATTGCCTATGAGTTCATCGAGGTGAGTGTTGTCAAATCTTTTGACTCTTGATCGCCGTCACCTTAGATCTCCACTTCGATGGAAGTGCCCTTAGATATCTCCTAACATGGTTACGGCTAGAGAAAGATTCATCAAGTGCTTCTAAGATGTAATAATAGTATTAAAGTTAGCAAATGAATGATCTATAGTTTCCTCATCCGATATTGAAAATTGTTCATATTGTTGAACAAATAAATCAATTTTATTATTTTTTACTTGTTCGTTGCCTTGATGAGTTACAACTAAAGAATTCCAAATTTCTTTAGAGGTTTTGAGTAAGGAAATTATTTCAAATTCCTTTTTCGGTAAAGCATTATATAAAACCATTTTTGCTTCACTATTTTTGAAAGCTTTTCTTCATTTCATCATTTAGTTTATCATGAGGTATGTTAACTAAATTTCCTTATCATCATTTGAGGTAGCCTCAAAGTCACCTTCAACAATAATGTACCAAAGATCAATATCTTTAGACTTCACATATGTTTGAATCTATTTTTCCAATATATAAAACCATTAGTTTCAAGTAGGGGTGGTGTTGCATAGATTGCCCTTCCTTATAATTTTCGAACCCATAGTGATCGAAAAGTTTTAAAATACAATTTACTTTAAAACTTTTATAAACTTAGCTCTTGATGCCAATTGTGGAAAACTAGAAGGGGGGTTGAATAGTTTTGCCGATTTTAATTTGATTTCAAAACTTTAGATCCGATATTATGTGAAATCGTATGGATGTTGAGAACGTATAGATCTAATGATAGTGCAAGCAAATAAATAAAGATAAGGGATAGAAATGACACAACCGATTTATAGTGGTTCGCTTCAAGGACACCTTCCTTTCCTACTCCACTCCCGAGTCACCTACTCGAGTTCAAGCACTATGTCAACAAACTCCTTCACTTGGCGGAGAAGCCTTCACAACGTTGCTTACACTTTATCCGGTACAAAGCTAGATACCGAGTCCGTAGCACGGTGGACCAAACCAACACAACTATTACACAACAAATATGTGAAATATCAAATACAAGATCTTCGCGTAAATCTTATGGAGTGACAAATAAATCAAGGACCCTTACTTGGATGACTTGTAGAATGCTCGTGATCTCGCCTTAGAAGGACCTATATGAGGATCACAAATAGAAAGAAAGAAGAACAACTCTCTAGATCAAGTGATCTATATGTTAGAAGAGAATGAGAGTGTATATGAGATTTAGTAAGAAGAGGGTGAGTTAGAATGAAGAAATGGCTCTCTATTTATAGGCAAATTTCTTCATCGTCCCCACGGATCCTTCCACTTGGGATCCGCTAGCACAAAGCTAGGGATCCGTGGAACGCTCCTTTTTCCCATGGGTTTTTGGTTATGGGTCATGGGTTGGTCCATGGGTTATATCTAGATTCAATTTATCTAAGTATACATTGTATCAAGTCTCTTTGGGTATGGGTTCGAGATCCATGGGTTGTGATTTTTACCATCCTAATTAACTATTACAACAAATGCTTTAATTACTACATTTTGTATTTAAAAGATTATATGTAAATGCTTTACAAAATAACATGTATCCTTATAATTATACTTAAGACAACATTATATATGTTATCAACAAAACACAAAGAGATCGCAAAATATTAATAAACTTTTTTACGGTTTATTTGTATTAACAAAGTTTTTGGCGCCGCTGCCGGAGAATAGAATAGCTAGTTAGGAGTCCACCTCGTTTAGGTTTCTTTGCTTGATTCCTATCAAGTAAACTTTTTTCCATTTTTAGCTTTCTCATAGTCTATCCTCCTTCTTCGTGACCTTTGTTAGTAACCCCATCACTTTTCATCATGGAAGGTGGTAACCAACCACCATTCATCAACCTACCACCAAATGACCCGCCAAGAGGTCGTACTCTTGGTGAATACTCGAGACCAAGCCACCTAGGCTATAGGAACACCATTGAGCTTCCCGACCAAGCCCAAACTACGGCCTTGTGATCCGACACCATCCGGTTGGTGCAAAACGGATGTGCATTCCATGGACTTCGTTCCGAAGATCCTAATCAGCATCTTAAGGATTTCCTTAAAATTGTCGATTCCATCAACCTCGATGCTACTACTCGGGAGACCACGCGTTTGCGTCTTTTCCAATTCTCTCTACGGGACCAAGCTAGTAATTGGCTTGAGCGACTTCCCGCCGGCTCCATCTCAAATTGGGATGATCTCACCTCTCGCTTCCTTGCTCAATTTTTCCCACCAGAGAGAACCACTAAGCTTAGGAATGACATCTTGATGTTCCAACAACGTCAAGGTGAATCTCTCTACGAAGCATGGACTCGATTCAAGAACTTACTCCATAAAGTCCCTCATCACGGCATTGATCTTTGGCTCCAAGTCAAACTCTTCTATGATCACGTCAGTCCCCCCCTCCAATGAACCATTGACTATGCCGCCGGAGGAAGGCTAAGTGACCTCAATGATAAAGCATGTTGGGAGGTCATCGAGGACCTAGCTCGATATGAAGAGGAAGGTTGGGAAATTCCAGTAGTCCAGGAAAACGGGCCAACTTCCCAAGCACAAGCAATTGTGATTATGGAGGCGCAAGTGAATAAGTTAATGGAAGTAACTACCCATGTTGATAAGCATGTAAACGCGGTCAAGGAATTTTTGCTCCCAAGAAAATCCCGGCAAGATGAATTCGAGGAAATAATGTTGACATTTGTCCACAAGCAAGAAAAGGAAATAAAACGCCTCGAAGCTCAAATGCGGAAGACTCACGACACTTTCTTGGGACTAGCTGACAAATTCATGCTGAACATCCGTGAATAAATCGCAAAGAACAATATACCTAAAAAGAAAGAGAAGGTATATGCGATACCGGAACACGTTGGGATGACTCCCAAACCTACTCCAATTTTATTAAGCAGGGCAAACCCCCTCAAAGAATCACATTCTTGTTTAAATTCATGTCTCAACGCTCCCCGCTTGTTCCCTAGGAACATATTTATTGGTGGGAAAACTAGAAGGGGGGTTTGAATAGTTTTACCAATTTAAAACTTCCTTTTAAATATTTAGATCGACTTATGCCAATCTATTTGGTTGTTTATGTTGGATGTTGATAGATAGATATATAAACGTGTAATGAAAGATAAAGAGCAAGAAGCACATCCCCACGACACAAGTATTTATAGTGGTTCGGCTACAAGGTCATCTTCCTTGCCCTACTCCACTCCCCGAGTCACCTACTCGAGAGTTCGTAAACACTACACCAACTCCTTATGGCGGAGAAGCCTTCACAACGTCGCTTAACCTTTTTCCGGTACAAAGCTAAATACCGAGTTCCTTCACACCAAGGCAAACCACACCTAACACAACGTCGCCTACCCTTTATACGGTGCTAGGCTAACCACCGAGTTCTTTCACACCATGGAGAACTAATCCTATCACAACGTCGCCTACCCTTTATTAGGTACTAGGCTAAGCACCTAGTTACATTACTATGGAGGAACTACTACCCTTCACAACACAACACCTAATATCGAGGAGATCCACTCCTTGTTACAATACCATCAAGGATATCACCATCCTTGGAAATAAACAAATACTTATATGTATAACGATGCACCTCATCGATTATACGACCTAGGCATTCTTCCCAAATGCGACTTGATTTGATTCTTCGGCATCCTTCACTAATGCCTTAGACAAAACGCTTGGCACCCTTTACTAATGCCTTCGTCTTGACACCTTTAGCATTCTTCACTAATGCTTTGACACGGATGATGAGCATCTTTCACTAATGCTTTCATCTTGACACTTTCGGCATTCTTCACTAATGCCTTCAACCAAACATCTATGGAGAAAGTAAGAACTATCAACAAGAGAACCTTAGCTGTCTTGATGATGACGAAGCTTGGCAACTCATGGACTTGAGCTTGCTCGTCTTCAAGAAGTGGTGATCTCGCCTTTAAGAGGAACCTAGAAGATCACACAAAAACAAAAGACAAACTACATAGATCACTTGGATCTGAGGTTAGAGGGTTATAATACTTGGGGAAGTGTGTGTAAAAGTGGTGAATAGAAAGGAAGAAATGGCTCTCATTTATAGAGAAATTTTCTCTGTTCTCGATCCCACGATCCTTCCACTTGGGATCCGGCTAGCACAAAGCCAGGGATCCGTGGAACGCTCCTCTTTGCCCATGGGTATTTTTGGTTATGGGTCATGGGTTGATCCATGGGTCTTTAGCTAGATACAATGTATCTCTTGAGTGCTCACCAAGGGTTCAATGTATCTAGACATTGGGTATGGGTCAATACCATGGGTTATGGATATTATCCATATATGATATAAGCATGATGTCATGCAATGGGTTATAGGTCAAGCTCCATGGGTCATGGGCTTTGGGTTGTACCCAACTACATTCAATGTATTTGCCCAATGGGTTATGATACTTAAGTTTCTACTCATTTATATTACTCAATATACTACATACTAGTTATGTGTATATTTTACCCAAATATGTAAACACTAGTTGTTGTACATATGTAATATTAAATCATAAAATCACTTATACTTGTTTTAGTGTTTTATGTGAAAATGTGAATATGTTAGAAACTATTAGTTCAAACCATTTACGTATTTTATTTGTTTCGTTAAAATGATTTTACGTTTGTTATCGACAAAACATTAGAAGATCTTAAAATATAAATAAACATTTTTACGGCTTATTTGTATTAACAATCTCCTCCTTTTTGTTGATGACAAAACATAAAATTATTTTAAGGAAAAGCTAAAATTCGTAAAAGTTTGAATTTGTAGTTTTTACTTTCTTCTCCCAATTTTTGTCGAAACAAAAAGAGCCTTGAAAGAAAGCAACACATTGTTCTTAAGAAAAACATGTGAAAGAAATAAAAAGAGGTAGAGAGCAAGTAACGGGAAAGGATCTCGTCTTTACTCCCTCTTGACGAGTCCATCCCTAGGTAAGGGTCAAGAAAGTAATACTAATCTAGTTTTTGCAACTAAGTTTGCAAAGATTTCGCCTAAGTGACGAATGTGCTCCCCTGATGATTCCAATTTTGCAAAGGGATGTCGAGAAATGTAATCCTAATATTGCAAGTAATTTGCAATGTATTGTTTTGACACAAAGCTCCCCTAGCTTTAGGGTATCAAAAGGCTTCAAGTGTAGATTGAATAACTACAAAACAAAGGTAAGAAAACAAGTATAATGCACAATTTCTGCATATGTGATCCAAGTTAGTAGAAAATAGTTTTCGTCTCACGGATCCCACGGTTCCCTCCTAGTAGGGATCCGTCTAGGCAATTTTGAGGATCCGTATAGTGATGATTAAATTCAAGAATGGTGATGTAGCAAGTAATCTTAACATCAAATGAGATATGTATTCAACCAACAAACATATACTCAATGCAATATGGCAAGTAAACTATCATTCAATAAAACATAAGAGATGATCAACAAATCTCTAAAAACTAAGAGAATGATTTAGCCATATTCTACTAATACTAATAAGTGACCAAAGCTTAAGAAGCAACAATGTGCTTGAGTCTAGGGATGAGTAGACTTGTTGATTCGGTCCAATCTTTCAAGAAGATAATTAAACATGAAATGCAACTCATTTCGTACTTCTTGAACAAGTCCTTGGGTGATTAGACAATTAGAGCAATTATTGTCTTGATTAGGAATAGGATGTTTTGAGGAGGTTCTACAAATGATGGTGGAGGTACATTGAGTAATTTAGGATGAGGTTCTACTAGGAATGAGAGTGGTGGTAATGGAAATTCCTCCATATGATCAAGTCCTTGGTGGTTTCTTGTTTCCAACGATGGACTAGTTGGTGATGTAGGTGGTTCCTATTTTAACGAGAAGGTTGGTTAATGGGAAGTTCTCGGTGGTGAATGCTCTAATGAATATAGAGAGGCTTGGTAAAGGAGTGTAGTCCATGCTATAGGAATGAAGGTTTAGACGTTTTGCTAGAACTAGGTACGTTTGGTTTAAAGCTCGATGATCCCTTTTCTAACCTAAGAGGTTTAATGGTAATTATTGCGGTTCTCTTGGCAATTGTTGATTGGGTTTGTTGAGGTGAGATTCTAGCACTATTATCTCTTACGGGTGATGATTCGGTAGATGGGAAGTCCTACCATTTGTGGGTTTAACCGGAGATGATTCGGTTGAGGAAATTTCGTGTACAACACGAGCAAGTTTCTTGGGTGGTTCTTGGTTGGATGAGTTAGCACTAGGAGTTTTCCTCATGATGAAATGACTAAGGAAAATGTTTCTAAATGCTAAGAATTATGTTGTGTTTGATGACTAAGGGATTCTAGCAAGATGACTTATAAAGGGAAGGATTTAGCAAGTGCATTCAAGACTTAAGTCTCTAATATCCTTTGGAATGTGATGATTAGCATGCACAAGAGTCAACTTTAGAGATTTAATTAGGATGAGGTGGAGTGTTCAAGTTAGCAAGATGAGCTTGAAATGATTGTTCGAGCAAGAGTTGACATAAATCTGTCACCCGGATCCTACGGTTCCCACCAATGGGGGATCCGTCTAGGCTAATCCTAGGATCCGGCTCTCGCAGACTAGGAAAGGATAGAAGTGATGTTTGAAAGGTCTAAAGCCTATACCTTTTTGAATGTTTCAGTTCTCCTAAGTGTCTTTAAATGGAAGGGTACTTAAATGTTCAAGGGCAATGAGTGATGTAGCTAATGATTGCCTTATATGAAAGAAATTGGAACTTTCATGAGTACCAATGAATGAAAAAAGATGACACTAAAATCTTGAGAGTGTCAAATGGAGCTAGATGATCCTAGTGATCAGATAATGACTTAGGATAATGTCTTGGAGAAGATCCTAAAGGTTTTAAGGTGGAAGAACTAGAATTTGATCCATTTCGACCAATTTTGAGGTAAGGATGATTATGATAAATTTTGCCATAATCAAAAGATTTCTAGGTCTAGATGTGAGGGATCATGTGAGAAATAATGAGTGATCTAGAGAGCGGAAGAGTAATGAGTTTAGGTGAAACGATAGATCGAAAAGCACTTTGAGTGTGATCCTTAATGAGCTATGAGTGAGTGTGAAGCTAACTAAGCTTGAGAAGGACTTAAGAGATCCTTAGGTATTAAGTTCAGCTAGTGTGAAGTAGTCTAGGAACATGGTTTGAGGTGTAAAGGATTGAAATTCCACTTCTATTCGCCCGGAACCCACGGATCCTTCACTTGAGGGATCCGGATAGTTACAAACTAGTTATCTGGCATCTGGGACAGTTTTACTTAACAGTGAGCATTTGTTCTAAGTATCGAACTTAGAAGCTATTGATCTCTATAGTAAGTATACATGTATACAAGTAAAACATACTAAGAGCATGTAGAAATAGCACATAAGCAATTAAATGAGATCTAGCTCACAAGTAACACATAGGTTTATCAAACTTAACAACCGTTATTCAAGAAGCTCAAAATAGATTTACGATCTAGATTAGTAAATCGTTTGTATTAACAATGGCGTGCAGAGTAGATGATGGTGTTCAAGACAATAGGGTTGTTTTGTCCAACGGAAGCAATGAACTATCTATAGTCATTACGGATGGTGATTAGCATACAATGAACTTCGTCCATGAAGTCATGTAGCTCTTCTCGATCAAAGCAAGATAATCGCTTGATGAGGCAAGTGGTTGTGATTAACTAAAATAAAATTTTATTTTACAACTTGTTTGATTAGTAATCCTAAGACAATGCAAAGTATTTCCATTGTAAACTTACTTTAGGAAAACATAGGAGTATAAATTTCTCAAGTGAGAGAATGAATATGAGATCACATTACTAAAGTGCTCAATTACGGCTAAACACGACCATTTTACGGGATTCCACATACCCAACTTATCAAGGAAACAATTCAACCGTTAGGTCAAATTGAGTTTCTAGTGCAATAAGTTCTCCAAGATTCAATCTCAAGTTAGGAAAATTTATATTCCTACAATGGCCTATCAAGAGTAACAATGATGATACTTTGCTTCATTTAATATTATACTTGAGACAACTAAGGTGACGAAGGCGTCATGTTAAAAATAAGTTTAAAAGTCGTCCATATGGTAAACAACAAAAATGGTTGGATGAGCTAGTTCAACATATGTTGTTGGAAAGCTTTGAGTTTGGACCTTCGGATATGAACAATTATATTTGCGTTGCAAAATAATTTACTTGAGTATATCGGATGAAATAATCAAGTTGTCAATCCTACTATGAAGCTTGGAGAGCGATCATGAAAAGGAAAATGGGAGAGTACATCATCAACACAAGTGTAGGTTATGATCCGATGTACATTCTTGTTGTTTTAGAAAATGATACAAGAACAAAGGAAATCATATAAGCACATATGACAAACTCAATCAAAAATCCATTTAGTGTGTTATATGTTTTAAACATTTTTCAACCTATATGACTTATCTAAATATCTAAACTAACATTTTCGACACAACTAGAAGTTATCCCAAACACTCCTTCAAATAGCACATTGATTAGTAGAATATTACTAAATCGACAAACAAGAGAATGAATAGAAAGGTAAGGAAACCACATATGCTATTCAATCAAACAAGCACAAAAGATATTTGAGATAAGCAAATAATCAAGTAATGCAAAGAAGACAATTTATCATTTAGCATAGCATACGAAAGTTCTTTTCATCGCTTTGTATTAAATATAAACATGTATACCAAGCTTGATTAGTTTCTTTTATATTTATAAATATGATCAAAACCTTAATTTCAATAGAGGACACATTGTTATTCAAAAGCGAAAACATCCGTCTCCAATTAGATCAAAAGTTTGTGCAAAAGTTATGACCGAAAAATGACTTTCTATTATAAATCAATGATTATGTAAATTATTGTTTTGAATCAGTTTATGAAATCATTTTTAAATGAAATTAGACTCAAATACCTTTAAAACGATATGTGGCACGACTTCTAACGACTTACGGTTAAAAAGTTATGAATTTTTGAAATTCAGACAAAAACTGTCTTCTGTACCACGGATCCCACGGATCCCTTGTCCACAAGCAATTTTGTCCACAAGCAATTTAGCATGTTTTAAAAAAAAAATGTAACTAAGAAAACATACATTTCCTATATCCCCTTTTTATGGTTTTAGAAACCATATACGCGAAATACTTCATGATCTTCTAAGATACCACAATCCTTTGCTATATTCCCTTTTTATGGTTTTAAAAACCATAGACGCGAAATACTTCATGATCTTCTAAGATACCCAAATCCTAGTATGAAGACTTCTCAAAGGAAAATGTTAGAATGATCTATCACTATCCAACATATGATGATTTCTAAAAACATGACTTTTTGTTTTAAGAAATTCCCTTCTTTGTAGTTTTCAAACATACACGGATCGTATCAAGTTTTCAAAGTACAATATACCAAAAAAAACTTGGTAACGAAGCTCTGATGCCAATTGTGGAAAACTAGAAGGGGGGTTGAATAGTTTTACCAATTTAAAACTTTCTTTTAAATATTTAGATCGACTTATGTCAATCTATTTGGTTGTTTATGTTGGACGTTGATAGATAGATATATAAACGTGTAATGAAAGATAAAGAGTAAGAAGCACATCACCACGATACAAGTATTTATAGTGGTTCGGCTACAAGGACACCTTCCTTTCCCTACTCAACTCCCGAGTCACCTACTTGAGAGTTCGTAAACACTACACCAACTCCTTATGGCGGAGAAGCCTTCACAACGTCGCTTAACCTTTTTTCGGTACAAAGCTAAATACCGAGTTTCTTCACACCAAGGCGAACCACACCTAACACAACGTCGCCTACCCTTTATACGGTGCTAGGCTAACCACCGAGTTCTTTCACACCAAGGAGAACTAATCATATCACAACGTCGCCTACCCTTTATTAGGTACTAGGCTAAGCACCTAGTTACATTACTATGGAGGAACTACTACCCTTCACAACACAACACCTAATATCAAGGAGATCCACTCCTTGTTACAATACCATCATGGATATCACCATCCTTGGAAATAAACAAATACTTATATGTATAACGATGCACCTCATCGATTATACGACCTAGGCATTCTTCCCAAATGCGACATGATTTGATTCTTCGGCATCCTTCACTAATGCCTTAGACACAACGCTTGGCACCCTTCACTAATGCCTTCATCTTGACACCTTTAGCATTCTTCACTAATGCTTTGACACGGATGATGAGCATCTTTTACTAATGCTTTCATCTTGACACTTTCGGCATTCTTCACTAATGCCTTCAATCCAACATCTATGGAGAAAGTAAGAACTATCAACAAGAGAACCTTAGTTGTCTTGATGATGACGAAGCTTGGCAACTCATGGACTTAAGCTTGCTCGTCTTCAAGAAGTGGTGATCTCGCCTTTAAGAGGAACCTAGAAGATCACACAAAAACAAAAGACAAACTACATAGATCACTTGGATCTGAGGTTAGAGGGTTATAATAGTTGGGGGAAGTATGTGTGTAAAAGTGGTGAATAGAAAGGAAAAAATGGCTCTCTATTTATAGAGAAAATTCTCTACTGTTCCCCGGATCCCACAGATCCCTTCCACTTGGGATCCGGCTAGCACAAAGCCAGGGATCCGTGGAACGCTCCTCTTTGCCCATGGGTATTTTTGGTTATGGGTCATGGGTTGATCCATGGGTCTTTAGCTAGATACAATGTATCTCTTGAGTGCTCACCAAGGGTTTAATGTATCTAGACATTGGGTATAGGTCAATACCATGGGTTATGGATATTATCCATATATGATATAAGCATGATGTCATGCAATGGGTTATGGGTCAAGCTCCATGGGTCATGGGCTTTGGGTTGTACCCAACTACATTCAATGTATTTGCCCAATGGGTTATGATACTTAAGTTTCTACTCATTTATATTACCCAATATACTACATACTAGTTATGTGTATATTTTACGCAAATATGTAAATACTAGTTGTTGTACATATGTAATATAAAATCATAAAATCACTTATACTTGTTTTAGTGTTTTATGTGAAAATGTGAATATGTTAGAAACTATTAGTTCAAACCATTTACGTATTTTATTTGTTTCGTTAAAATGATTTTACATTTGGTATCGACAAAACATTAGAAGATCGTAAAATATAAATAAACGTTTTTACGGCTTATTTGTATTAACAATTGGAATGGTGCACGTGTCACTTCCCAACTTCCCCAATGTTAGGAAGAGTTCTTTCGGTTTTAAACCATGATCAAAGAACCTTCACCCCCAATACTTCGGAGTTTTGGGGATCACAATTGAAAGACAATTTGACATATGCATTGCTTACCGCCGTGGAGATTATTTGTGGATTGACAAAATTGTTCTTAAAATAAAAACCAAAATCTTTTTCAAAAATAGTAACCATATTTTTTATCCGGGCGGATTAACAAAACCATTTTCTTTTGCAAAAATTTGGGCGTGACGCCGTCACATATAAAGCGTGACGCCGTCACTAAGTCAGATCAGATGGATAAATACATCACCATCCCTTTCATTCTTTACCCTACACATTTTTTATCCGCCCCACACCACACCACCACGTTTTCACGACCTCAATTTCATCATTTTGCCACGTCAATCTCCACAAGGTAAGTAGTATTCATTGATTTTTGTCTAGTCACTTGCTCGATTTCATGCTCAATTTTGATTTTCCCTTTTTCATCCGAAAACCCCCAGTTGGTTAATTTATGCTAAATGTCGCCCATGAATCTTGTTAATTAGGCTTAAGATTAGGCGAATGGTAGTATTATCATATGGGTTAACTTTGCGAGAAGCCTTGACGGCTTAGGAACTAAAACCACCTAGCCATATCCCATTGTTGCTGCAACGAGGATGTTTGGGTCAAGGGTTATGGTTGAAAACCTGGATTTTTCCCTCGCAAACATCGGATTTGAATTTTGGTCGTGGTGACGGCGTCAAGTTTATGTTGTGACACCGTCAGAACCGTCTGACGTCGTCCTTGGCATCACGAATGTTACTCATTTATTCCCCATCTATTTGATTTTCTGTTTCAAATGAGCAGAAGAACGAAGAGAACTAGGGGACAGTCTTCTAATGCCCAGGAAAACATAGCGGACACAATTGCTGAGTGGGGATTGTTTTTCGAGGAAGGATGCCAAACTCGTTACAATGATTTGCTTCATCAAACTATTGATTGGGGTCATTGTGGGGTGGGTTTTCTTGAGGAGCATGATCGGCAGAGAGTTCTCAAACAGTTTTAGGAGGACAAGTTCACCGATCCCAGTGGGATATTTGTTTAGGATGCGTGAGCCTGTGTATGGTGAGTTGGTGCGTAAATTTCATGCATCTTATCTGATGAATATCAATTCATGTCGAGATAACATTGAGTTTCATGGGGTCTGATTTAGGTTAGGTGGAGAATGGAGGGCTATGTCGGTACTTGAGTTTGGATGGAGATTGGGGTTGTATGCTGCTGAGAATGCTGAGAGCGATGTTTTTAGGGCTAGATTGGCAGTTGGGATTACCCATAGGGACGACATGCTGGGTATTCAGTTCTGGAACACAATAGCAAACGGGGAGTACATTACTGGGAGTACTCTCGCATCTCAGATCTGGGATCCACGGATTAGGCTCGTGCACCGTTGCCTCACTTTCTCTATCACAGGGCGCCAAAGCACGAGTCATCATGTCACTTTACCAGATCTATTCTATCTCTACCGCATGTTGGCGAGGTGTGCATCGTAACATCCCATTCGTTAGCCGATTACTTGAGGACTGCTAGTGGGATGAGGTTTGAGGATAAGGTGTATGGAGGCATGTTTATCACCCGGTTGGCCCAGTCCTTTGGCATTTTGGCAGGGGAGGTACCCGCATACCTTAATGTGGTGGCACCAAGGGTCGTCAAAGCCAAATCCCTAAAAGCTATGGAGGTCATCATGGACTATGGTAGGGGCTACGCGTGGTTTCGTGCTCAGTCCAACATTCAGGGTGGTGATGATGACGATGATGACGAGCCACAGATGCCAGCACACCAGCAGGGAGATAGAGCAGGGAGCTCCGTCGGCGCCTACCGACACATGTCCAGTGGAGATTGGCAGGCCTACCAGGGAGCGTGGATGGGCCGTATGGACACGTGGATGGCACAACAGGATCAGAGAGCTAGCTGGACCTACGATCATACCGTCAGACAGACGCAGCATGTGTCCATGCGTGATCAGCTCGACCCACACTTACAGATCGATGCATTCCCAGGGCGGGAGGAGGATTACCCACCTTATGGGTATTTGGGCCCTCTTCCCCTGGTTATGACTACCGTCATGGATCTCCTCCCCAGTGACTTATGTATTTGTTTATGGATTTGTATGCTTGGTTGTTGAGACGGTTTAATTTGGGCATGTAATAATTTAGGTTATCTTGACTATGTGGTGAACTTTAATTTGTGGCGTATGTATATTCGTATTTGGGTGGTTTATCTATAACCTGTGTGGTTGTATTATCTTGTTTGTGTCATATATCTTTTATTGATTGTTTACTCTCATGTTTAAATTTGTAAAAATGCTTTATTTTGTTTTTAACCTCGTCTTAATTACATAAAACTGAAGGGGACGGCGTCAGGTGTTATCTGCGACGCCGTCGGACCACTTTTGTGACGGCTCAGTAGCCAAATTGCTTATTTACAAGTGACGGCTTCAGGTTTTAAAAGAGTAGGTCGTCGCAACTCGACGGCCTAGATTTGATCCGCACGACGCCGAGACCGAAGGGGGGCGTCACAATCATAGGGTGACGCCGTCGCAAGACTAACGTGGCCAAGACGAAACCCTAATGACGGCGACCAAGGCGTCACAAATCAAAAGGTGACGCCGTCGCATATGTAATCTTATATATAGAATCCAATTTATTAGTTTTCGGTGTGTAGTCTTTTGGAGTAAAACCTAAACCGAACCAAGGTCGTCTTGTACAAGATTTTAGGATTCCATACCCTATCTTACATCAAGATAAGTGTTTTACTTCATTAATTCAATTATGTCTTCAATTACTTGTGTGTATGCTTGCATGTTTCCCATGTCCGGCTAATTTACTTGTGTGTTTGCTTAGGGAATATGAAACTTAATTATTGAATATTGATTGGTTGTCTCTTATCTTAATTGTTAATGATCTAGTATTGCGATAGGTCATCTGTTGTGTAGTTAATGCTTGATTAATCTTTGTGAACCTTAGCTTATAATACCTTGAGTCATTGTAGGCTAAACCATCCGAAGAGTACCTTAGAGTTGAGTTTATAAATCCTAGAGATTTTGTGGCGATAACCTTTGGTAGTTTCAAAGAGTTAGGATAACGCATACCCTACGACCTTAGATACACAACGCGATTAAGAATAAGGACGTGACAATTCAACCATCAATAGGAGATAATTAAGGAGTAATAAAACCTAAGTAAACACATCTTTAAATCATCATACGAGCACACAATAATTAGACATAGACTACATACACCTTAGTTTAGATAATAGAGTAATCGGTAGAAATACCAACCCCCAAATTCAAACCCCGAGATTCGTACCTTTCCATTTCCTAAAAAACATAAAAAGATAAAAAATAATCTTCCTCAACCCCAACCTTAGCGTAGTAACTTCTCACTAGCATTCCTATTCCCTAGAGAACGATATCAATTCCGTGGCTTACCCTAATACTACACTACAACGATTAGGTTCATCGCCTAGGGTGTTGAAAAACTTGCTCGACGAAGAGGAAGTTCCTTTGACCCCGAACGACGCGTGTAGCGTTATCAATATTCTCCCATTTAACATTTAACGGTCGTTAGTCATTTCCGTTAAATACTTAACGATCGTTAGACAGACTTTATGTGTAATAATTAATCGTAATCATTAACATTAATTATTTAACTTGAATTCTCATTCGCTAATGTGTGCAATCCCGTGGTCACGAGTTCGAATCCGGACATTTACGTATTAATAAATACATACATTTCCAACACATGGTACATTACAATGCCTAAACTTAACTCATATTGTAGCGTGAAGATTTCTTAATTGTTTTCATGCCTCCTTATAGGCAAGAAAATAATGAGCTTAAAAAAGATAAATCATAAAACCTCATATGAGAATATAATAACATAATGATCAACGTAAAGATCTCTATTCCTTCAAATGAATGTGATGAAATGATGAGTCTAAAAATCTCCATTCCCTCATGAGAATGTGATAAATATAATGATCAACGTAAAGATTTTAATTCCCTCAAAATGATCAGCATAAGATCTTCATTCTCATAAGTGAATGTGATTATATAATGATAAATATCTTAAGAT
Source organism: Chrysanthemum lavandulifolium (assembly GCA_022545495.1). NCBI lineage: Eukaryota > Viridiplantae > Streptophyta > Magnoliopsida > Asterales > Asteraceae > Chrysanthemum > Chrysanthemum lavandulifolium. The sequence continues at coordinate 275,767,571 of CM040243.1, forward strand.
CATATATCACGGTCAAGGATATAGTCGAAGTAATATGAAAAATGTCAACCCACAAGTAGTGCCAAAATAAGAACGACGCAAATGAAAATCTGAGTTATGCAAATACAAGCGTTTCAAAGGAATTAGACAATATCTTCATAAATGTAAGAATCCATGCCGACACATTTTAAGATTTATATGAATGTTATGTAAAACAGTATATAAAAAATTGTCATTAGGAACGAATTTCATATTAATGATGCATTATATTATCTTGCATCTACCTAAGTAGTATACATAAATTAGTGAAATATAATCACTAGCCATAATATAATTTTATATGCGTGAATTAAAATTTTTCTGGCATGACTGATTACACCACCCCGAGGCATTAATAATACGAAAACTATATATAGAATAACAAGATAATTCAATCTTATGTTGTTTTCTCTCAAAGGAAGTTGATTATTAACACAACAGATAAATTAAAATAGGGGCTTTTACATATATATCCTTGGAAATTTCACAAATTATATATATATCCTTTTGATGCATTAAAAGCATTGTATTTTATGCATAAAAAACTGATACAAAGGACATACATGTAATTATTCATCCAGAGAAAGATATATATGAAATTATGCCATTAAAATAATAAGGTGAGTAACGAATTAGCATAACACGTTTAATAGTGTAGTTATATGTTATATATGCTTATGATTAATGCCTAAGTAATACCCCCGATTTAGTATGGTCATGTATATGAACAATATGATAGGTAGGTATGAACATGTATACGAGCATGATGGTAGTCAAGATTGAACATGTATACACTACAAGAAATAATGCATTTGCTGACACACAAAAAGTGTCAAGAAAAGCATAAAAAGTATCAGGAAAAGATAAACTAACTTCTCCTTCACATATAATAAGTGTAAGCAAAAGTTCCGACGGTAAAGGTCTATGGTGACACACCTATGCTGACACTTGCTGTGTCTGTACAGATCATATCTTTTGTCTACACCTAGTTTGTGTCAGCAATGCAAAACATACTTTTGCAAACATAAAAGAGAGCTTCCTGACTTTTCATACAGGAGCATTACAAAAATCAAAAATTACTTCCAACAGGAGCATTACAAAAATCAGAAATTCCATAAAAAACATCCAAATCAGAATTACTTCCATACAGAATTTCGAATCTATTCATACAGAAGCATCAATGAAATCATTATATGTCACGAGCATTAAAAAATCGAACTTCCTAATCGGAATTACATCCATACGTAACTTCCAATCTAGTCATATACAAATCATTATCCAACACGAGCATTAAATGTACTTGATACCAAATTTGTCCAAGAACACGGTAAAATGAGATGATCAATATGTCTTCTATAACTCTTGAACACCGTCATCATTTCCTATTAGCGAAATAGATCAAGTTAATACCTTTTCAAGTATTTGCACACAACTAACTCAAGAAAGATACACAAGCGACAACTCGATTATGAGAATCTCATTAGAGGTGAAAAAGAGAAATGTTTTGAAATGGGTCAAATGGGTCGGGTTTGTATATATTTGAAAAGTAGAAAAAAAATGCAATATATTTTAATATTGTTTTCCAAATGCATACCTGTAATATGAATAGCGTTGACGACTTGGACCTGATGTTAGATTCTTTGGTTGAGGACCCGTACCAGATTCTGGATTCTTTGGATGAGGACTCATACCAGATGTTGGATTCTTTGGATGAGGACTTGTAGCAGTTGATCTTGAATTCTTTGGATGAGCATTTGCAGCCAAGGTTGTCAAGATCGGGATCCTACCCAGGATCGTTTTCGTCTTTGCAAGATCGTGATCGTAAGATCGGATCGGGATCTTAAGATCCTACTCTAATGTTATTTCTTAATAGTTTGTGTAATTTTATACAAATCTACAAATTTTAATACATTATAACCACAAAATACTAAGAATGTTTCATATAAATGTTGTCCTAAATTATGATTACAAAATGTTTAAAAAGATTAACATGTTGTTTTTTGAATTCTACAAACAAACAACCCAAAAATTTGTAGTTTTTTAGTTTGTAATCTGAGAAAAGTAAGATCGGATCGGATTAGATCGTAAGATCGTATGGTCAAGATCGGGATCCTATAAGATCTTAAGCTTGCAAAGATCCTATGTAGGATCCGGATCGTTTTGCTTTGCGAGATCGTAAAATCGTAAGATCCTAAGATCGGGATCGGGATCCCGACAACTAAGTTTCGCAGCTTGATCTTGAATTCTTTGGATGATGACTTGCACCAGTTGATCTTGGATTTTTCGATTATGAGCGAGGCTATTATCGTGAACACTACATGCATCATCAACCTAATAAAGAGATAGGAAAAAGTTCACAATAAGCTATAAAGGCAATAAGCGAAACTAAATCACTAGGAGAACTTAAAGAGAAATCTAAATAAACAAATTAACTTGGATAAAGCAAATAAGCACTTATTGAGACCCTATTGTAGCAAAGCAGATCAAGGGGCGGAAAAGGCTATAAACAACACAAAATTAGGCTATCTTAACAAGCTCCTAAAGGGCAATCAAGAAGAGCGATTAAGACTAAACCTAAATCTACTAACGGGAATGTAAATCAAGCAAAATAATCAAAAGGATAAGTGAAAGCGGTTGGGAAGAGGCCTACTTGGGCAAAAAGGTGGTGATGACGAAAGTTGGGATAGATAAGGAAGTTCCAGACCTACATTCTAAGTCGAAATAAGCACTAAAAAGCTAATAGGGAAAACAAATAAAGCTAGCACCTAATTCTATGAAGGAAGCAAAATAAAACAAAACAAGCAAGGAATAAGCGAGATAAGGTATAAATAAGTTGTCATGGGACATAATACTTATCGAGACAAATGGACGTAAGCATGGATGATGAGCAACTTTGGACTACTAAATAAGCCACCTACATATTTTTTGATTTTTTTCTTTGAGAGAAGTTAAACAAGCTAGTGAGATTGCTATTTTTGTTTTTTTAATTTTATAACAAACTAAAAGGACTCAAACACTATGTGAAAACCGATAAAACCACTTTTTAGGACATTTTAACTTTTGACAAAAATTTGTAAATGCAAGTTATGAATGAAAGACTTAAAGCATGGGATGCAAATGACATTTAAAACTCATTTATTAGGATGGAAGAAAACACCTATTTCACACATTCACGTAGAGTTTAAATGACAACCAAAAAGTGTTGTTACCTCCATGTTAGTGTTAGCACGACTTATGATAGTGCACAAATTGAGTCCCGTATATGTTCTTTGACAAAGAACCAAACTCATAAAATCCTCACGAAGACCTTTCACTTGAGCCTTTAGCGAGGAACTTGAGGATCCCGAACCCTTCTTTTCTTTGCATGAGAACTTACCCACACAACGAACATTACTTCCCTTTCGGGTCCTTTGACTTTAGATAAGTCATCATCTATCCAAAAGGCCCATTTGTCCTTATCTCTTGGCGGTGCTAGATTCACTTTGGTTTTTATCGCTTCTCGTAATTTGTACAATCATTTAGAGATTGTTACTACCTTAATATTTATAACGGACAAGTATGTTTCCGGCTATTACAAAACTACTAAACCGACTCCACATGTATTACTCTACCGATCTAACATACACAAGAGATATTTACAAACCTTATCATACATTTTCATACCATATCATTGATTTAGGTGTCATTTTAATTCTAAGTAGATTTAATGTCTATTAATCATACCACAACTTTAGCGACTTTATCATTCACAATGCTCCGTCTTTATTAGTACGAGTCAAACAAGACATTCCCCACGAGATGGTTCAACACCGTTGTTCTTTTGGGTCCGCAATAACAAAAAGTACACATCGATAAAGTTATAATTTCCAAATTTGCAAAGGCTTTTGAATTTTGAAAAGGCAAAAAAATGTGACCTCCTCATCGGATATACGTGCAAATGATTTGCTCCTGTGACATGAGGCTCATCGACTTTGAGCGATTTATTTTCTTATTCTCAGCTTCCACCTGTAAATTAAGCAAAGATAACACTTATCCACTTGTAAAGTTCAAAAATTATTCAAATATAACTCAAGTTTTTATAAATAAGCAATCATCATGTTCATGAACCTGTTTTTTTTCAGTGAACCAAGTAGCAACTAATGTCCTGAATTGATCTATATTCACTCTCTCGTCAGTCTGTAACGCCACGATTTCATCCACTGTCAAACTTGGATCGAATGAACTTTTTTTAAGTTCATAAGTAAAATGATACATCTTTCACAGGCAACAATTACTCCTAAACTCATTATTTTAGATGGACCACACTTCGTAAGGGAAAGGATCTACTTCAGTACTACCATTGGCTTATCGTACAAACAGTGAACGCTAAGACCCAACATATCAATGACATAACAGATGTGCAGCAAAAATCATCATACACAAAATAAGGACAGGGTAGTAATTTAATCTAGAACATAAGCAGACAAACATGAAACATCATAATAGAATACCCCAAATTTAAAAAAACGTGCCAACTAAATGGTGTCCAAAATACTTTATTTTGTAGCAAATCGACTTGTTGGGAACTTGAAAAGCCAATGCGTCCAAACAGACAAACTGAAAGCTCAAGTTAATAATCTTACAGCCTAACAATATGAGCATATCAGGTTTATCCAAATTTCAATAAGTTGACATGCCCAGAAAATAAGTTAATTCAAACACCCCTTGTATATAGCATAAAGATCAAAATAAAATCAAACAATCTAACTAACAAATCCAATCATCATTCTGTGTTGAAGAAGTACAAACTATCCGTTAAAGCATCAAGAGTAAACTAAACATAGACGTATAAATAACCATATAGACACCTAACTTAATGATAAACTAACCAGAACGAAAGCAAACAAACTAACATCCAAACATAATCAAACTAACAAAACACACATAAACTTTTCTATCCAGTAGTACATTTTAACACCTGCATCATTCATTTATATAATCTTAACACGAAAGAAACAATACCACCTACCTTCTAAAATTACAAAAACTTTTCTATCCAGTAGTACATTTTAACACCTTACATTCATGTATAACAAAGCATTTAATTAACTACCACACGAAACATAGACTAAATCACGAAACCAATACAACATTTTCTATATTAATCAATCCCTCACCACTATGCTAATATCAATCCACTAAACTAACAAACATTTCACCTAATTCTAACCACTCGAGATTCGCACTCTAGAACATAAACTGTTCACAACAACCAGTAACTCTATTAATCAATCCCTCACCACTAGGCTAATATCAATCCCTCACCACTAGGCTACGTTTTGAATTCATTCTTTCACAAAACTTAAGTTAGGCATATCATCAAACACGTTGTATGCAACAATTAACAAAACTAACAACAACAATTTAAGAGCTCAAATTCAACGAATCAAAAGTAAATAGCGAATTCACAATTTCAGTTCAAATAAATTGAAGTGCTCAAATTCAACAATTTAACAATTTAACAATTTATACCTGAGCGGTTTGTTGAGGACGTTTGAGACGATGAGGACGTTTGAGTGCCGGAGCAGATCAGTTCATCGGGGTGTTTGTTAATTGGGGGTGTTTGAGCGGTTTGTGATTTTGAAGGGAATTAAAAAAAAGTTTTTTTAAAGAAGGATAACAGGTTTATAGAAGTTGAGACTAAATAGATTAAGCTACATTATTTTTATTCATATTTTATCACTAAAACTTATAAGATATATGATATGGAAAAAAATAATAATAAAGATATAAGGATAACATTGAATTAAAAAAAAGTTTTTTTATAAAAGGATGATTTTGTGAAACGAAAGTTGCCGGTTACCAAAAAAAAAAAAAAAAAAATAATAATAATAAAGATATACAAAAAGATTTTATAAGTTTTTTATAAAAGATAAACATTGTGCTAAAACATAGAATTTTTATTCATTTTTTATCACTGTTTTAAAACTCGGGTTGACTTGACCGGTTAAACCATTAACCAGTCAGATGACCGAAAGACGATTTTGAACAAAAAACCTGGTTAAATCATGACCCGCTTAGTCAACCGGGTCAATTAGAAAACAAGTTTTTAAACATTGCACATTTATAAAGTGGTAGTAAAATTATACCTTTGCTCACATTTATTTAAAAATGTAAATAAAAACTTAGACATTACTCTCTTTTAGATAATTGTAGGTAAAATAATACTTTTAAAATGTGTGAATATAACTAAAACTATGCTCATACTTTCTCTAAAAGTGTAAGGATATGTGGACTTTTGCTCACACTTTTTATAATGCGTAAGGAAAACTTATACTTTTGCTTACACTTTTTAAAATGTGTGAATATAACTAAAACTATGCTCATACTTTCTCTAAAAGTGTAAGGATATGTGGAATTTTGCTCACACTTATTACATGTGTCATTATAACAAGTGTCACTAAAAGACCTTTTTCTTGTAGTGATACGAACATGATGGTAGTCAGGAATGAACATGTATACAAACAATACGATAGTTAGGAATGATCATGTATATGAACATGTTGATAGCGCGGTAAAATATGTATGCGAACCGGATGATAGCCGGCTATGATCACATAGTCCAGTAATCATGCTTTATGCACTTAGCCCTATGTGAAAATAACGTGCTTTATGCACTTAGTCATGTGTGAAAATATCGTGTTTTATGCACTCAGTCTTGTGTGAAAACATCGTGCTTTATGTACTCGATCCTCTATGAAAATATCATGCTTTATGCATTCAGTCCTGTGTAGAATAATCGTGCTCATTATGCACTCATGGTTGATTGTGCTTGTGAAACACCTTATAGTTCCGGTTTAACATAGCTGAGTAGCTCACGATAGAGTGACAACAATTCAGTTTTATAGCGTTCATTGATTATAACATGTTTAAGTTTACATTTAAAATTCAGTAGGTAAAGGAAGTGGACATTGGGTCTTGTACATTAAAGAAGGTGATTTGGAGGGAACGGTAATGCTCGTAAGCATAGGTGACGAACATCTCATCCATACTTCTTTGTTATCAGCTTGTATACGCCCGAGTATATTTTAATAGCAGTATTTTCAATGTCTAAACAAATTGTATTTAGTTTATGGGTCAAAAGGAATTGGTTTAACACCCACACTTCATGTAAATAATGATTCCACATGTCATTTTTAGGAAACTTATGTTCAAAAGTTATTATTATGATGAATGAAATGTGTTCATTTTATCATTTTACGACAAGTAGAGATAACGTTTCCGGCAAAGTTAGAAAAATGTCACAGAGACCCTATACGACATACAAGATAATACCCTTTACGGCATAGAGAAAAGTTCATTATAGAACCCATATTTGCCATAGAACCAATCAACCAATCATAGCCACTCATTTTTTTTATTAAAAATATATTCACCTTTTTTTTGAAAATTAAATATCTCACAAACCGTTAATCGTTACGTCAAAAAAATTATACCACCTCGACGAGAATTAAATTATCTTTCTATAGATATGCATTGTTATATACTTTCGACGAACTTTTTTTTTAAAAAATTTCGTCCAGAAAAATCACATGTGATTTGTAAAAATCACATGTGATTTGTAAGAATCACATGTGATTTCTTAAAATCATATGTGATTTGATTTTACGAATCACATGTGATTTTTAAAATCACATGTGATTTTACAAATCACATGTGATTTTTCCGACGAACATTTAAAAAAAGTTCGTCGAAAGTATATAACAATGCATATCTATAGAAAGATAATTTAATTCTCGTCACGATGGTGTATTTTTTGTAGCTTGAAGGTTTACCGTTTGCAATATATGTTGTTTTAAAAAAAATGTGAAAATAAAAAAATGGATGAATTAATGTGATTGGTTAATTGGTTCTATGACAAATTTGAGTTCTACATGGATCTCAACTCTTACGGCATATAGGGTAAAGTATATAGGGTATTCGCTATACACCGTATGGACACTATTTAAATTTTTTTTAGGGTTTCACTATACAAACAAATAAAGAAAAAATAAATTGTGCGTAAATAGAATACCATAACTTAATAGTTTTTCTAAGTAGCCAAACCTATTACTTCCATAATGAGATATTTTAATTTTATCATTCCGTAAAAGACCATTTCCATTAAGACAGTGACTTGTCTATTATTCGTAATTATTGTACCTAGATGTTTAATAGCAATTAAAGGCACTTAGTTATTTATATGATACAATAGATCCATAATCCATATATTTGAATACGTTATACTCATCGTAGCAACAAATATGAATCCCGAACTTCACTCAAAGTATATGCCATCCTCCGACGAATTTCCAATCCATTTTCATGGTTGGTTGCGGATACACAAAGATGGCACATGTGAAAGATTCATCGGAAATAATATCGTGCCTCCGAACCGATCCTTTGTGGTGTTCGATCTAAAGACGTTGTTATCTCACTCAAAACGGACGTTTTTGTAAGACTCTACGTTCCCAAAACCTTGTCCCAAATAAGAAACTCCCAACTTTGATTTACTATCATGGTGTATTAGCCAAGCCATCTAAATATCTCAATGGCTTCTGCCACTTTCCTTGAGAAGAGTTTGATTTCTCCATTGTCTAATACAAGAGATGTCTGGTAATGGTTTATGGGTTCAAATGGTTATAGCACAAACTAAGTATGACACAAAAGATAAATATAACTACTGTACATTACTTAATAATCAGAGTTACAATTGTTTCCTATTTATAGTTAATGAACAGGCACATATGAAAGGTTGTGACGGTTCATATTGAACCAAAAGTCATACCTGTTCAATGTATAACTGTCAAATAACTGTATCTAACTGTCTATATACGCCTGTTAACTATTGGTCCATGCTTTCTATGTATGCAGACCTGTATGTATACAAGTCTTGGGCCTGCACTAAATACAGATAATATCATAAGTACATATTTATCCTATAAATACATCAAAGACTTCTAATCTTAATCCAACATTCTCTCCCTTAAGATTATAAGGGTTTGATGTCAATCCTTCCTTGCATTCTGTCTTTCAGTAATGATAATGAAGTCTTCACTTGATGTGCTGTATGAGTCTCCTTTGCTTGACAGTTTTGATGTAGATGTTCCTTTGTATGATGAGTCCTTGACTTGATCTTCCTTCCTATCCTTCCTTGGGCACTCAAAAGCATAGTGTCCATAATGTGTAGTTTGTTGTTGCTTGCAGTCTTCTTCCTCCTCTAACTTGATCCCAAAGTCCTTGAGTTTCTCCGTCCCTTTCTCTGCAGCCTTTGATGTACCCATCTTACCAATGTTCCAATGGTATTCTTCAAGACTTTCGCAGTCTTCTCCTCCTCTTATAGGATCCTCTGGTACTCTGGCTGTCTTGTAGTAGGAGACAAAGACTTCCAAATAAGTCATATAGCACTTCCTGATTTCCTCTCCATCTGATCTAGTTAGTCCAAATATTTCTGCAAGTGCACCAAATTCTTGGCCAAAATACACGCTAAGATATCCACCCATACAATCAATTAATTTGTATAAATCAAAAAGGTGTATGGTAACTCCAAGTATGACTGGTGGTAATGATCCAGGCATTGGTCTTCCCAAATAATGGTTGTAAAACCATGTGAGGACCTTGTCAAATCTTTTCTTGTATCTTTCCCGATCACTTCTTATCAAAGCATCATTCTTGATCAAATTTAGGAAGGCAACAAAGTCATTGAATGAGTGAATATGTGATGCATCTGTGTCTTCCACATATCTTGGCATCTCCTCTTCTTTGACTTTCTTTTCTTTGTTCAAAGTTTCAAAATATTCCTCCAAATAGTCATTGTGTTTCTGTCTCATCTTATCCACATCAATGTTCAACCCTTGTTGATTCTTAAACACATACTCCAATGTACATTTATCTCCTTCAAAGTTGGTATCAAAGCCTTGTTGTTTTAACAGCCTTATGGAGAGTACATTGAGAGTGGTTTTAGGGGCATAGTGCACCCCTGGAATCAAATAACCATTGCCTCCATCATTAATCAAAACCTCACCCATTTCATATGTAAATAAGAGCCTTTTCTGATCCTCCAATTTTTCTACCATAAATTCTTCTTTGAAATTTGAGAAGAACTTGAGATTGTTGGTTAAGTGCTTGTCTGATGTAATGCTTACATACCAGTAATCATCCCATGATCCTATGTCTGTCCCTTTGATAATACCCTTTGTCTGAAAATGAATAAAATCTGGATATTTGAGACTTATCTTGGGTTGCCCTTGTTTGTTTGGTGGACACTTACTTGCAAAGTGTCCGAATTCCTGGCATTTAAAGCACTTCACCATGTTCTTGTTCTGGGTGATCTTGGCTTGTGTGGTGTTGTATACGCAGATACTTCCTTCTGCATCTTTCTTAGGATGGCCTTGCTTATGTACTGCATCATCTCTGATCTTGACAGGACATGATTTAAAGATATGTCCCTTTTGTCTGCAATAGAAGCAATCATACTCCTTATATTTGCTTTGTGAAATTGAAGAATTGTGGACTCCAATCTCTTCAATCTTTCTCCTAAGCATGTCCTTGCAGCCTCTTGTGATCTGCCTGATGCACTTGCCTATCCTTTCTTCTTCATCCCTCTTTGGTTTCCTTTGTCCAAAATCAAATTTTGGTGTTCTCCTTAGTGGCTTTCCCAGGACTTTGCTCAGATGCCATTTATTAGCCAAGCCATCTAAATATCTCAATGGCTTCTGCCACTTTCCTTGAGAAGAGTTTGATTTCTCCATTGTCTAATACAAGAGATGTCTGGTAGTGGTTTATGGGTTCAAATGGTTATAGCACAAAGTAAGTATGACACAAAAGATAAATATAACTACTGTACATTACTTAATAATCAGAGTTACAATTGTTTCCTATTTATAGTTAATGAACAGGCATATATGAAAGGTTGTGACGGTTCATATTGAACCAAAAGTCATACATGTTCAATGTATAACTGTCAAATAACTGTATCTAACTGTCTATATAAGCCTGTTGACTATTGGTCCAGGCTTTCTATGTATGCAGGCATGTATGTATACAAGTCTTGGGCCTGCACTAAATACAGATAATATCATAAGTACATATTTATCCTATAAATACATCAAAGACTTCTAATCTTAATCCAACATGGTGGTGGTTTTGTGACCGAATCTGCTGCTTCTTTCACCTACCAACGACAAACACTTAACTTAATCACAAAAGAATCCAATGTGATTATCGTGTCTGTAAACCACCGGTTGGCACCAGAATATCTTATCCCAGTTGCGTACGAGGACTCTTGGGAAGCGATCAAGTGGGTAGCTACTCATGCTAGAGGACATGGTCCCGAGTCATGGTTAAATGACCACGCTGATCTTGAAAACATGTTCTTTGTGGGAGATAGTGTGGGCGCCAACATCGCCCACAACATGGCTATCCGAGCCGGGTTATATTCGGATGGCGTTATTAACCTCAAGGGTGTGATTCTTCTTCACCCTTATTTTGGTGAAAAAGACCCAATTGGGGTGGAGGTTGGGAATAATAAAGAGTTCAAAGCATTTGCGGATCAGTTATAGATGCTCGCAAACCCATTAGGGATCGGGTTAGATGACCCTTTATATAATCCAGCCATGGACACACGTATTTCAGGTTTTGGGTGCTCCAATATTATTCTGTGTGTTGCTGAGAATGATAAACTTAAAGATAGGGGTTTGAATTACAAGAAGGTGATGGAGAAGAGTGGATGGAAAGGAAAAGTGGAGGTCTTGGAGAGCAAAGGCGAGGGTCATGTATTCTTTTTGTCGAATACGTCATGTGAAAATGCTCGTATATTACGTAATAGAATTTGTACATTTATCAACCCGATTCGTAGCAAAGCTTGAAACTCATGTTTTCTTATTAGCTAGTTAACTTCTATATTGTACATGGCCAAAACATGTGTCATTAACTCATTACTACACAACATGTAAATGATGAATGTTGTCGTTGAATTCTAAACTTAAAATTTAAATCATATATGTAAACACTATTAATCTATAGTACTGAAAATTAAAACTAGTGTGTTTTTGTTTATGTGTAACAGTGTAAATGATGAATGTTGATCATTGAATGCTAAACTTAAACACTACTAATCGCTGTTGGGATTTTATAATCTAGTTAACCAAGTAACGAAATGAGTACGCAGCGGAATTCGATCTAGTTAATAAACAATAAATATAAAAAGTAAATAGAAAAACTAACCCTCGATGTCAACTGCACGCTATAACACGAACAAGAAACCAAGTATCTAAAATAGATACATCTACGAGTCCACACACAAACACTTAAACCAAGTACGTTCGAATAAATGCTAGTCGAGAACGTTTACCAATCAACACTTTGAATACTTGAATACCACGAACAAGAAAACCCAAAGAACACCTTCTTATAATTCTGCCTGGGAACCAACTTCTGTCCGAGAAGCTTTTATCAAACACCCGATATTGGACAAAACAGTCTGATATCCTCCCTTTGTTGTCCGAGAAACACCAAACAGAAAACTCAGTCGATTTCTTTGCTTCACGATCACAGGGAACCAGTAAAATGTATCTAATTTGAAACCTAACACAAACTTGGAATAAGATATTGCAAGTTTAGGGATCGACCAAGAACCAAACCAAAACCCTAATCGGATTTTGTGAGATATCCGATTAGGTATAACACAAGGTAGATTGGTCGATTCTTGGATGATTTAGGGATATAATCCGTTAGTTATGATGCATGGGTGTGTTTGTTTATATAGCTCACGAACCGACATTCACTTGGGCTCAAGACTTGCGCATCAAGCAACAAACCCAAGCACCCCTTTTACCCGATCGTGTACTAGGCCCAAGGCTACACCAAACCGACCCACTTTGCAATTGGAACAAGTCCATGGATCGGGTTTTCATGCATGCATAAACGGGTCTAATATATTCAAGTATTAAATCATTCGTCACGTACTCTCGTGTTTAACGTGTGTGCCCCCATAGGCTCACACACTTCTTGTCGTTTACATGTGTTTTAACTCCCACAAACCAACAATCGCGTACTGCTAGTTATTCCATCTATCTTTAAACAATACTAGTGCTGCAAGAACTCCATGACTTGTATATGTGTAGCACTATAATGTCTCTAGTTCTCTATCAGAACAGCGATGCTTAAAATCATAGTATACGATTAAACACATAAAATTTGTGTCTAATTTAGGACGACCCATGGTTGTCCTCTATGCTAGTGCCATTATTCTTTGAATTGCTTTCTTTTTGGTCTTACTGATTAATTCTAAGGAATACTTGTGTTAAACAACGAATGTTACACATTTTCCATTTGTGTCGGTGTCAAAGGGCAATTGAATTCATTACCATAATCTTTCACAGCCTTTGTTAGAAGATACTGCATGTAAATGCTAAAAATGTGAAACATTAATTTATCTCAATTTCTAATAGAAGAAAGTCATCGAATAAAACATAAAACATATAAGATTGAAATTGGAAGAATGGTTGAAAGTTTTGAATGGATGGATAGGTTCGGTTGCTTCTTAAAACCGAAATGAAAATGATTGCCTTTTCAAACAAAATCTAAAAGTGTTTGGTTCATTGTTCTCTTATTGTACATATTATAAGAAGGACGACATTATACAATTCTCTTGAACAGGACCTTTAAAATCGTAGTGGCATTGGTTCCTTTATTGATATATAAAGTCATATAAAAACACATACAGTTTTGTAAGATTGTGAAGGCTGACATACAGAATCTAAGATTTCCTTTGATGTTTAGGTGACATAACAACCAATTCTAACACACATAATTAGATGCCCTAATATTCAAGTCTCCAATTAGAATTGGCTAGAAAGATGAAAAGTTTTAATCAAATTAGAACTGGCAATACATTTGAGGTTGCTGTATTTTTTTTTTGTTATCTATATAAGCCTTTTTGTGCTACCATCTTTAAACATATCAATAACAAATCCGCTAATATGTATACGCCGAACTAATTAAAAACAACCAAATTAAAACAAATTTTGTAATTGGACAAATTTAACGATAGTCATTTGGCAATTGCACAAATTTAGCATCAAGGGCACTAATTATTCATCTTATATATACCATACTATCAATCCATTCAATTAGCAGATACTCACAATCACCAGAAAGATGAATCCTGGTTTTTGCTCAAAGTATATGTCATCCTCTGACGAATTTCCAATCCATTTACATGGTTGGTTACGAATACACAAAGATGGCCGATGTGAAAGATTCATTGGAACTGATTTCATCCCCGCAGGATCAGACTCCTTAACAGGCGCTCAATCTAAAGATATATTTACCTCATCCAAATCCAATGGCAATCTAAGGATTTATATTCCCAAAACCATGCCCCGCAATCGAAAACTCCCAACATTAATATATTTTCATGGTGGTGGTTTCGTGGCCTACTCCACTGCTTCTTCAACCTACCACCCGACACTTAACTTAATAACAGTTGAATCTAATGTGGTTGTCGTGTCAGTAAACTATAGGTTGGCGCCCGAGTATCCTTTACCAATAGCTTACGAGGAATCTTGGGAAGCAATCAACTGGGTGGCTATCCATGCCAATGGAAATGGCCAAGAGTCATGGTTAAATGACTATGCTGATCTTGAGAACGTGTTCTTTGGGGGAGACAGCACAGGGGCCAACATTGCTCACAACATGGCTATCAGGGTTGGTTTGAACCCTGCCAAGGTTATTGACCTTAACGGTCTTATTCTCATCCAACCATTTTTTGGAGGAGAGGACCCAATTGGATCCGAGTCCGAGCTCAAGGAAAACCAGGAGCACAAAGCATTCTTGGATCAAATATGGAAGTTGGCAACTCAATCACAGATTGGGTTAGATGACCCATTGTGTAATCCTGCAAAGGACCCCTCTATATCGCGTTTGGGCTGCTCCAGGATACTTGTGTGTGTTGGTGACAAGGATAAAATGAGGGTTAGAGGCCTGAATTACACCAAGGTGATGAAGAATAGCGGGTGGAATGGAAATCTAGATGTGTTTGAGAGCAAAGGGGAGGGACATGGGTTCTTTTTGCATAATACTTTAAGTGAGAATGCTCGCAATTTACGCAATAGGATTTCTGCATTTATCAATCCTATCCGTAGCAACTTCTGAAAATCAAATTTTCCATTACTCTTGGGGGAATGATTCTACCTTTTGAGAGCTTACTTTTGATTTTCAACGAAAATAATATGATATACCTAGCAACTTAAAGATGCTGAGTCAGAGTGTTGATTCAACAGGTGCAAGTTACAGATCTTACATGCAGTGACGCAGGGTTTTTGCACGTTATGTGATTTGTATGCTAGACTATGCGTAAAACTTGTTGTACCTTAAGAATTGCTATAATATGATTTTAATGCTTTAGCAACTTTCGTGTTAATGCCCACTTCTTTGATCTTTCCATTACAAAATCGGCATGACAAAAAAATTTAACTGTTGAGTTTGCCTACCCTTTTTTTGGCTCTAAACTTGTTCGGTGTCAACAAGAATTCATTCTTGCATTAACAAAAAAAGAGAATATAATTTAAAACAGTACGATAATAGGAGCAACATTAACATAGTTAAGGGTTTAAGTGTACTTTGTAACTAGATTAGGTGTTAGACAAGAATATAAGCTTTATTGAGGGGATGCTAGTTCAACATTCTTTTTTACTCGAATATAAACTTTATTGGTTTTAATAAAGGGATGTTCGAGGTAATAAACGTATAATCATAAACTTGTGTATTATATTCTTGTTTCTCTCGTGTTCTTCAACGGGTTGAGTTGAATGTTGCAACTTGTGCTCCACGAACAAACTGCGATCTAGTGTTACACGTATAATACTTCGGGTTGTTGTCGCAATTGTCCAACAAGTGGTATCAAAAGTAAGGTTTGTTGTTGTTTTTGAAGTTTGATTGCTAGTTCGAGGTTTCCAGTTAATTCGAGATGCCGAGTTCGCCTGGGTTTCGAGGTTCAGGTTCTCGAGAAGTAGCAGGGTTATAGAGAGGAAGAAGACGATTGAACTTTGGAGGGCTTTTTGAAACTCACGTGTAACTTTCCTATGTTAGCTATTGAGAAATAAATTCACTTTGGGAAAACATTATCACTTCTATCCATGGAAAACATTACAACCGCATTGAGCCATTGAAAATATATTATTGACATAGACAGAGATATCTTAAAAGTTAACACCCCATTAATGTCCATCTTTAAGATGGTTCCAGCTTTCAATTTTGTACTGATCCATTGGGTTGGAGATTATAATCTAAAAACCATATCTCCTAGATTATTCTCATTAGCATTAAAAAAAAAAAGAATGTTCCATTCGTGAAGTCTGTTGTCAATCTAATAGATCACACGTATTTAATTTTATTTGAAGTTACGACATGATTTTAAAACAAGCAAAACCCGTCATGCCTAGGAATGTCCCTTTAATACTTCAATGGTCTTTATTGTGTCAGTTTTATAGAAAGTGATTGAAAATTCTCAATTTTGATTTCTAATTTTTTGTAGTGTTAGGTATTTACATAACTGAGTTTTGGAAAAGTTGATTTCTAATTTGTAAACCTACAGATTGATTAAGGTTACTGATCAAGTTAGTTACTTAAGAGAATCGGTTTATGTGTATGTAACATGTGAGACACTTAATTCCATTAAGGCATATGGCTTGCCCGAGCCTTTCTTGCTATTTAACAATACAACGATAAGTGGTTGATTTTGAGATATAGAAATCATGTTTGTTTTGATTTGAAGCCTCCAAGAAAATGCACTCCGGTCAAAGAGATCAAGATCCTATCTCAGCATTCTACAACGTTCGAAACAATGAATGGATTGTAAATCCAATACACTCTTGTATGAACTCTTTGTAAATTGCTACTAAAACTAGCTTCTTGCTAGTCACCTCAAAAAGAAAATATAAGTTAGGAATTAGAAATTGTATTAATCAAGTATATGTAATCGTTAGAAAGCTCGTAGTCGTAGTTCTTTTAAGTTAAGTAGTAATTTAGTTAAGTAACACCGTGGAGGACGGACGGGTCTTTACCCACTGTATGTATGCCCGATCCATGCCCAAAGTGTGGCGAGTTATGTAAGACTATAAATACTCTACCTTCCAAGGTAGAGAGTTGGAGCTCATAATAATATCTTTCACTTTCTCTCACTAAGTTCCCTAAACCTCTAACTTTCTCTCTAGAATTCCATCCTATTCGCCACCTTGTGTTATGGTTTGATGTGTATGTGAAAAGTTATATCTTACAATTGGTATCAAGAGCCATGGTTAGATCATATCTTGCACATCTTTGGATTTATAGTGGTTTTAGGTGGTTTTGAGTTTGAAAAAGTTTAGTGGTTTTGCATCATTTGGTTGATTTCTTGTGTTAAAGTTTGAATTTTGTTGGTACTTTTATGTTTAGAATCATCAAAAGTGTTTAGGTTTTCATTTGGTAAGCTTGAATCATCTTGGTTGGGTTGTTTTGGATTGAAAAGTGAAGGTTATTTGGTTTTTCAAGCTAGCGAATTAGCTCTCGGACTTGTTTTCTTGGTAGCGACTTACTTCATAGTTTTGTAGCGACTTACGCTTATAAAATCTAGCGAGTTAGAGCTAGCGAGTTAAAGTACAAGTAGTGGAATCTCCACTACGGTTAGCGACTTGTGGTAGCGACTTAGTCCAGAGCGAGTTGCTCTTTAGCGACTTGCATATCTAGCGACTTGTGTAGCAATCATCGCACAAATTTGGCTAGCGACTTAGTCCAGAGCGAGTTACTACTTAGCGACTTGCTTTTCTCATTGGCGACTTGGGACTCTAGCGACTTAGACGTGTAGCGAGTTAAGGGTTAGCGACTTAGTGCACTAATTTCTAGCGACTTAGTGCATTATTTGGTAGCGAGTTAGCACTTTATCATCTAGCAACTTGAGTGATTGTTTACGGTTTTCTCTTGATTTAGTAAAATCCCGTGAAAGAATCTATTTCCGGTTTAATCATAGAGTTATAAAATCCCGTATAACTGTTAACATGTCTACCAACATTCCCACTGCTCCCACCGTCATCTCCATTGCTGTCGAGGATGTTCAAGCGGTGGCTCGGATACTCGCCCACCAATGCTTGACAGAATCGACTACGATTCTTGGGCTCAACGAATCGATTGTATTGCCTTGGAAAGGAAAATGGTGTAAACATTCTCAAATCCATTGATGAAGGACCATATCGGGTTGAAACGACTAGAGACATACTTGATACTAATGAAGATGGTACTCCTATCACGGAATGGATGGACCTAAGATGTACAATGAGCTTGATAATGAGGAGAAAAGAGATTCGATGCGAGATATCGTGGCTTCAAACATTGTTCTTCAAGGTCTTCCTAAAGACATCTACAAGTCGATCAATCATAACACCGATGCAAAGGTCGTTTGGGATAACGTTAAGATGCTTCTCTCGTGCTCGTAATTAACTATGGAAGACAGGGAATCCCAACTCTATGATGAATTTGAGCACTTCAAGATGAAACCGATGAGAGTGTCTATGAGTACTATGTGAGATTTCATAAGTTAGTGAATGACATGAGGAACATCAAAATGACTATGCCTAACATTCATTGAACTCAAAATTTGTGAACAACATGAATCCCGAATGGCACAAGTTTGTTACACTGTGAAGCTCACTAAAGGATTGAAGAACACAAACTATGAGCAACTCTATGCCTTCCTCCTTCGTAATGAAAGACATGCCATGTTTGAAAAATTGATTCTCAATCGTTCAAAACTAACCCGTGAGAGACAAGCTCGCCTAATGATTCAACCGCCTTCTACTCAAACATTGGAATCACAACCAAAGCATCACAAGTCATACCCTTGGGTAATGGTAATCACAAACTCATCCCGATCCTCGGCTCAAACAAGTCGATGCCGATGCACACGTGGAAACATCATTAATCAACTTGCTCTTCTCATTAGTCAAAACATGAATTCTCTTCCACAAACCAACAACAACCTCGAATCGCATCTAACCCACATAATCAAGCCACTATTAAAGATGGAAGGATCGTGGTGCAACCAGCTCAGAAAGACAAGATGAACAGGACGAGGTGGAGCTGGAGAGGTTATGTTGGAAACCGAATCGAGGAAGGAATGGTAACCCGTGTCAAGCTAAGCCAATCAAATGCTTTAAGCGTGGTGGTGAGGACACTTTGCAAGGAATTGCACATCTCCAAAGCGCCCACAAAATGCCGAATACTTCGAGATAAGATGTTGCCGGCTCAAGCTCGGGACAATGGTGCTACTTTGAATGAAGAGGAACTCATTGCTTTTGTCAAGGCAATGCCAAGACCTATGATGCGATGTAGATGAGCAGCCCATTCGTGAGATAGGTCACAATCATCAAAATGCCTTTCAAGTCGGTGATCGCGATGCTTACGACTGATGTGGATGATGGACCCATCGCACACACAATATTTATGGCTAGCATCTCTCCCATGGTGTCTCCCAAGGTCACTTCTTCACCACAAGTGGCCCATCAAAGGACAAACTCATCTCGAGGTATTAAAGCTATATGATGATGTCGATGTGCAACAGATGCATGACAAAGTACAACCAACCGAAACTTTTGAATCAAATATTGAAAATACGGGTAATATCAATATTGTCCCATATGATCAATACGTGAAACAAAGTGAAAGTGAAGTTGTACCTAGTGATGCATCTTCTGCATCAACAATGACTATGTCTTTGATGAATACACCGCATGTGCTCCCGATGATTCCATTATCTCGAACTAAATGCCTATAAGGAACGTGTTGCCATTTATGAACAACGTGCAAAATTTGAGTTGACCACCGTGAGCAGGAAATGGATGACCAAGTGCGACAAGAATTAGAAAAGTAATTTTAGAGAAGAAGTATTGAAACAAGAATTAAATTCTTTGCAAGAAAAACTTTCTAAAACAAACTAAGCAAAACAAGAACTTCAAGAAAACGTGAAAATGCTTAAGCAAGAATTTAATGCAAAAGAATCAAAGCTCTTAAGAGATTTTTCTAATCTGAAAACTTTGAAAACAAACTTGAAAACAAGTTGTACATACAAGGAAACACCATTCGATCGCTCACATGGTCACCAAACATCGAGTCTTAAGCGATAAGCATAGCATTCCCTTGTTGAGGAACCAAATCCAGAGGTAATCAAAAGGCTAGAAATGCTCATAAGGTGATTTATGATGGTAATGAAATTCTTAAGCCTAGGCGTAAACCTAGTTGCGTTGAGTGCACCGAGGAAGATAAGAAATCGATGAAGTCACTAGGAAAGGATGAACAAAAACTAGATGACCCTAAATGCAAAGAGAAAAAATAATTATCTCTCCTCACGATTACAAAAGGAAAACTGGATTGCATTAAACAAGTTTAAGCCTCGGACTTTGTTGACTCCCGAACAAGTCTTCGGAAAATGGATTTAGATAAGCGTAAAGTCGAAAATATTGTAGAAACAAACCCTCCCTTCGAAAATGCCTAGAGCAACTGTGTATCCTCCTAATACACCTATGCATCTTGTACCTAGAACAATTGCCACTAAAAGCAAGACATTAATTAGCCAATACGTTATATTCCAACTATTTGTTGATTTTGAAAAACTTGCAAGAAAAGGATCACTCCCACGGTATAATCAAGGTGAAAGAGGTTTTGAACAAATGAAAGAATGTTATTTAATCGAGGTCATGCCTTTCTTTAAACTTCTAAAAGATCACTTTGAGAGTCTTAAAAGGGGTAGAAGGCGATATTAAGGGTATGGAAAAGGAATTTGATGCAATGGTTCTTGAAGTTAGTGATTATGAGCGCACTAAAATATAATGAGATTGAGAGAAAGAACTTGCATACATTAAATGAGAATCTTATTCTCGAATGTGTTGCTCAAGATGTGTTTTTCACCGCTCAAATTGCTCCATTAATGCTTCAAAATTTCATGAATTATCTGTGGCCCGAAAGTCTCCCATGATCGTGTCATTGAGCTTGAAAAACTAATTCTAAACTAAACGAGAAAATTGAACCGGATGATCACGACACGTTGGTTAAACACTTTTCTAAACTAGAAGTTGAGTATTTTAATTTACAACTAAAATATCAACATCTCAAAGAAAATGTCAAAACTTCAAATATCAAGACATCTTCGGATGCTCCGAGTTTGATGCGCTTTTCAAATTAACAAACGTGATGAATGATTCAAGCTCACCAACACGATCGAAAGTTGAAAGCCCAAATCTCTCAATTAAAGGGTCAAACGAACAATATGACAGCTCCCAAATGCCTCCTCTTTAGATTCTCGAATTCTCAAACGTTTCATCTTCAAAACCTAGTAAATGCTTTACAAAAGGAAAACGAAAGTTTTCTAGAAGAGAATGAAAAGGTTAAACGTCATTTCAATGAGTTGTTTGAATCAATTAAAGTCACTCGTAACAAAAACAACGAACAAATAACTTCATTGCAAAAGGAAATTGAGAATCAAGAGTCGTAAAAGGAAAATGCCAATGATCAATGAGGAGAATGTTGTATCTAAGGTTCACTCGGGAATAAATCTACTTTATCTGTGACATATGTCCCCTCACCTAAGGAACAACAAACTTGCCATTCAAACATATTTCTCATCCCTTAAGGATTGCTTAGAATGCTGCGTGAGATTGTTGAAGAGGATAAGCTAGAGAAACCTCATGATAATGCAATTGGACATGCATGCTTATATGCCAAACGATCTCAAGAAATCTTAGAATGTTTGATCACTATATGCCCAAAGACATTAGGTGAGAGAGTTAACCCTTGATTCCATGCTCAATGCCTAAGGCCAAACATGACATGCACTCGATTCCCAATGGTTTGAATGTGAGGAGTAGTGCACCGGTGAGTAGTTCGATTTTAGATCCGTCAATACTAGGAAAGTGAACTCAAATGTGCCTTCTAGGAGTACTAATCTCAAGACTCTAATGTTAAGAAAGTGAACCTTAGTGCACCTGCATGTAGTTCGATCCCAAAGACATCTAAACAGTGGTGCAAAGAGTAGTAAAACAAACTAATGTTCCCATTCCTCTACAGAGTAATCGGTGACATTAAAGGGAGCGGTCAAAGTCTCAAGACAATACAAGGAATGATAGGACCTCTCAAGCTAAGAATGTGCCTTTGGAAGAGTAGAAGAACAATCTAGGAACCTTAAGTTTGAATCGAATAAAACGAATCGTGTTGATTCTAGTATTAGCCATAAGCATCATCGTAATTAATTCAATTCGATACTATTTGCAAACCTTGTATCGATGATTGCTTGAATTCGCTTTCTAATCATGAATGTGATGTTAATGTTCGCCTAATGATGTTAATTGTCCGATTAATGTTGTTAATGCTAAAATTCATGCTAAAAAGGCTAAAAGGCAAAAGCGAAAGAGAGTTAGAAAACAATGGAAACCCACAGAAGAACATTATTGAGAATAGGCTTTTATTGGATACCGTTGGTCATAAGACTAATCGATAATGCCCACTAGAAAATGGATGCCTCACCGGTAGAACTATTCCCTTAAGAAGTGGTCACATCAGTAAATAGGACTAATCTGAGACACTAGTATTGCATCTATTCACAATGATTCCACTACTTCACCGTCTCGATATGAATGCTTCTATTTCGATGTGGGTGGTCCAACTGCTGCTACTAACCAAATGGAACCCATTCTTGCATGGGGATCCCAAATATCCGATTATCCATTCTTGTCTCGTGTTCAACCGCAGATCGCTCAAATCGCTCGTGGTACCGGACTCAGTCGTTCCAAGCATATGACCTGGAGACCGTCACGGCTCATGAACTTCGTGAGCAAATTCATCGGGACCGTTAGATTTGGTAATGATCATTTCGGTGCTATTATGGGTTATGGAGATTATGTTGTTGGTGATAGTGTCATCTCCGAGTGTATTATGTGGAAGGTTTAGGTCATAACTGCTCTCGTTGGTCAATTCGTGATTTCGATCTAGAAGTAGCCTTCGTAAAACATACCGCTTTGTTAGAGATCTTAATGGTAAGGAACTGCTGAAAGGAACTCGTGGCTCAAACCTTTACACTATCTCTATCGATGACATGATGAGAGCTTCACCAACTGCTTGTTATCAAAGGCTTCAAAACAAAGTCATGGTTATGGCATCGTCGTCTCAATCACTTGAACTTGGCACCATCAACGATCTTTCCGTAAAGGACTTAGTTGTAGGTTTACCTAGACTAAAGTATGAAAAGGATCATCTTTGTTCAAGATGTCAATTGGGAAAAAGCAAGAAGTATGCCCATAAACCCAAACCTACTAACTCGTCACGAAGTTCTTCATATGATTCATATGGATTTATGTGGACCAATGAGGTGCGAATATCTTTGGGAAGAAATATGTGTTAGTTGTGGTTGATGATTATTCTAGATTCACCGGGTCAAGTTCTTAAGGACAAAGGATGAAACTCCCGATATCATCATCAAACTCATCAAACAATTGCAGTTAGACTAAACAAAACCGCCGTAATTATCGAATGCATAATGGAACCGAGTTTGTCAACAAACAACTTAGTGAATTCTATGAAAGCGTTGGAATCACCATCAAAGAAGTGTTCCACGAACCCCTCAACGTAACGGTGTAGTTGAAAGACGAAATCGTACTCTTGTTGAAGCCGCTAGAACAATGCCGATCTACTCAAAGGTTCCAATGTTTCTCCGGGTCAAGCAATTGCCACCGCATGCTACACACAAAATCGCTCCCCGATTCACACCATTCATGGAAAAACTCCATATGAACTTGTCCACAACAGAAACCTAATCTATCTTTCCTTCGTGTGTTTGGTGCCTTGTGCTATCCAACTAATGAGGTCAAGACTTGGGCAAACTTAGAGCTAAAGTCGACATTGGAGTATTTGTAGGATATGCACCAAACAAAAGGGATACCGAATCTACAACAAAAGAACCCGAAATATCATGGAAACAATTCACGTTACGTTTGATGAGTCGACCGGTCAAATGGCTCCTCGGACACTCCACCAGACCCGCACTTCAAAACAGCCCTATTGGTTCATCCCTTGTTCCAAACTCCTCTCAAGAAACACCATATGTACCTCCATCCGAAGATGATGTAAAGAAATTGTTTGATCCAATGTTTGATGAACTGATGAGTCTACTACTAATGAAGTGCCGATCCCTACAACAGAGGATGCTCATATTCCAAGTGAATGAAGTCAATCCATCGGTCAATATCTCAGAAGTCAAGAAGCACCGACGATCCTTCGCCTCATCAACAAATCATCATTCTTCAAATGTACATCATGGAAATGTTTCGCATCAATGATGAAGTTAATCCCTTTGCAACTCGAAGATGCTCCATTTGAAAACATATTTGCTACTCCCGAATCATCGCAGAACCATCTTCTTCGTGAGACATCGACTCGCCTACTTCGGTTCCTCAACAAATGCCACATGAACACCTCGAAAATGGACTCACGATCATCCATTAGACAACATCATTGGAAATCCTCTCGTCAGATCAACCCGAAGCAACTCGCAACCGATGCCTTATGGTGCTTCTTCAACTCCGTACTATCTAAGATCGAACCAAAAGACGTTAAACCGCCATGAATGAAGATAGTCGGTTCAATGCTATGCAAGATGAAATTCATGAGTTTGATCGTCTTGATGTATGGGAGTTAGTACCGCTCCGATCGTGCTATGATTATAGCTCTAAAATGGATCTTCAAAGTAAAACTTGATGAGCATGGTGATGTGTTGAAAAACAAGGCTCGATTGGTTGCTAAAGGATATCGTCAAGAGGAGGGTATAGACTTTGAAGAATCATTTGCTCCAGCTTGCTCGAATCGAGGCAATCGTAATCTTTTGGCTAATGCCGCAAGTAAGAACATGGTGGTATATCGATGGATGTAAAGACGGCATTTCGAACGGAGATCTTAAAGAAGTCGCTCACGCCACCAACTGAAGGATTTGTGAATCAAGAGCATCCTACTCACGCTTATCGTTTGAAGAAGGCTCTTTACGGTTTAAAGCAAGCTCCAAGGGCTTGGTATGATACACTCTCAAAGTTTCTTCTTTCAACCGGATTCAAAGAAAGGAGCGATTGATCCTACATTGTTCACCGTGAAGTCGCAAACATTTAACTCATGTTCAAATTTATGTTGATGATATTATTTTGCCTCGATCGACCCAATGGAATGTGATCGTTTTCTAATGAAATGAGTTCAAAGTTTCAAATGTCAATGATGGGACAAATGTCATTTTTCTTGGGATTACAAATTTCACAAAGTCCCGGAGGCATTTTCATAAATCAATCTAAATATGCAATGAGATTTTAAAGAAATTTGGATTTGATTCAAGTGACCGTTGACACCCCATGATTGACCGAACCAAACTAGATGAGGACCTCTCGTGGATCATGATTGACCAAACGAAATATAGGAGTATGATTGGATCCCCGATGTATCTCACGCTAGTAGACCGGACATCTTGTTCTCTCGTGTGCATGTGTGCTAGATACCGTGCTAAGCCTACTAAAAGCACCTTGAAGCGCTTAAACGGGTCTTCGGTATCTCCAAGGAACCATCAATATGGGACTATGGTACCAAGGACACCGGTATGTCACTAACGGCCTATGCAGATGCCGATCATGCAGTTGTCAAGATACACGTCAAGCACGTCCGAGGTGCTCGCTTTTGGGTGATAAGCTTGTGAGTGGTCTTCAAAGAAGCAAATGAGTACTTCTATTTCCTCTACTGAGGTTGAATACATAGCCATGTCATCTTGTTGTGCTCAAATCTTATGGATGAGATCTCAATTATCCGACTATGGCTTTGAATTCAACAAAATCCCTCTCAGATCGTGATAATAAAGTGCTATTGCTCTCTCATGCAACAACGCTCAACACTCAAGAGCAAAGCATATCGACATTCGACATCATTTCATCGGGAACAAGTGAAAAAGGTGTGGTGGAACTATATTTTGTGAGGTCCGAATATCGCTTAGCGGACATCTTCACCAAAGCTCTTCCAAGAGAACGTTTTGAGTTTATTCTTCCACGCCTTGGTTTGAAAAGCCTTCAACCGAAACTCTCAAACGCCTTCGTGGAGGAAGACGAGGAGTAAAGGTCTTTCTTCATCTATCTCTTGTAAATATTTATTCGAAAAACAAAATACAAAATTATAAAACTTTCAAAATCAAATAGAAAATTATAAAACTTTCAAAATCCATAAAAATTAAAAAAAAAAAAAAAAAAAAAAAAAATATTGTCATTTTGTCATGTTACTCTCGATTCGATAATATCTACGGTCTTGATGTTGTCATTCAAAGAATGACACGGGACTTTAGATGTTGTTCGAATTTTATTTAAAAAAAAAAAAAAAAAAAAAAAAAAAAAAAAAAAAAAAATATTTTTGGGAGAAAGAGAAAAATGGTTTATTGTCATCTTCAGCAATAACCCGGTTTTAAAGAAAGAACAGAGCCATATCTTACCTAGTTTTCAAATCTTATGCTCGATTCTATAAACTCCTATCTCTTGAAAACTAAATGCTTTGAAAAATAACTCAATCTCTATTTTTGATAATCATCGGACTTATTTGTCAAAATCTATCTCTCAATCAACAACCTACGTCATTGATTGAGGGGAGAATGATTTCAATTAAATTAAAAAGTTATTTGGCATTAAAATTGTTTTCAAAAGATATACATGCATGTTTTATAAATGGAGTTTAAAGTCTTAAAATCCGATCCTTATCGCTCAAACGCTTTCACAATCAAGTCACAATTCTCCTTAAAAGCTTTCAAATCAATTTAAATCTATACGAGATCACAAATTTCAAATGATTTGATAATTGTGATCGGGGAGAATGTGTGATTTAAATTGGATTTAAACCGATAATTAGGTAAATGGTTATAATAGGATGTACATGCTATCCCGCCCACATGTGACAAACGATTTCAATTTTTCAATGCACATGTTGAGGGGAGCATCTATCTTAAAACCTTTGATTTAAAACGTGATCATTTATCCCATGTGCGAGTTCCTCTAGTATGTGCAAAACTCTTTTCAAACCTCGAGGCACATATTGAGGGGAGCAAATTTATGGAAACCTCATCCTTCCGGAAATGCTATATCTACTTGATTTGTTGAGGAAGTGATGTTGATATCTTTAGAAAATGGTAATCAAAAGAAGTTAATTCTTTCTCCGCCTCCGTGTGCAAAACATTTTCAATACTTGATGCACATGTTGAGGGGAGTTCTCGTTCTAAAATATCAAAACAATTCAGTACAAAAAGCTTTGATAATATATCACAAGTATCTCGAATTGATTTTCAAATGGTTTTCAATTGGATCCATTGGCGAGATGAACAATACCAAATTGACCGACCAACTTTACTTTATGTACGGTGATATAAGGATGATAAGGTTAGGTATTGGTTCCCATGATCCGCCGTAACCGGAGGGATCTACCAGGACAATCCACTAGTTAGTGTAGAAGTCCTTAGGTATGATGATAAAAGGAGAAAAATGAGATATGGGAAGAGTGCGGACTAAGACCGAGCTAGCATTGGAATAAACCCAACAAGGTTCTAGCTATGAAGTCTTGGTAAGCACGGAAGGGTTGAAGAATTAAAAGAATTGAATGAGAAAAGGGTGAAAACAAATAGCCTCCATTTATTCAACCTTAGGCGTAAACCGGGTTCAATTCATATGCTACCGATGGTAACATCGGTATTGAAGACAAGACGTCATGGACCCAAAGGACGATCGCACTTCAACTTTCCAAACCACTCAAGTTCCTCTTAAAAGGACTTGTTTCATTCTCACGGGAACCGACATTATCTATCGACTTTCTCTTAGAGATGGTTGATATTGAAAAGGAGACCTCTCCCTAGTCTCCGTTATAGGATCCAAATATGCACAAATTGAGTCTAGAGCCACGAGATCATCAATAAATCTCATTAGGACACTTTCAATGAAGACTCTCTGTTTCACACAATGTGGAAAGAGAGATTATATCTTGAGTCCCACGATTATCCTTGTGGTATTGCCGTAACATCCGAGTGATATGTTTACACATTCACAATGAAGATGGAAAGCCTTCGAGCCAACATCAAACAAGCTCTCGGTAGGTGGCATGTGAGATCTATTATATGGATCAACCATGTGACAACCGAACAGAAACAATGGGCGATTCAATTTCTTGAATCAATCCTCGTTCGAGTTAGGGATTGACGGATACCTTTGAAAACCGGTCTTTGTGCTTATAAACTCTTTTCTTTAGCACATCGACCGTGTACTCATTTTTCAAACCAAAAGGTATTTTATGATTGATAATTGATTTTCAATAAAACCTTCGTTGTATTGCAAAACAATTTCTATTGAGCAATACACGATTGTTTTTCAAATCTCTTTTCATCAATCGGTGGACTTAAAATTATTGGTTCACTCACCCGTGTTGTCTTCTTTGAGACGTTCCGGTTTGAGAACAACTAGAACAATTGCGAAACCCCGTCAAGGAGATTCTTAGGAATCCTACCGATCACAGCAAGACTTGTATCGATCAACGGGAACCGTGGGCGTGTACTCAATTCATCGAAGTGATCAAAGACACTTTCGTGCGATTTGTTGCTAATCGTTGTATGCGTGTACGCCCGACGCTTGTAATGATCGTAATGAAGCGGTCAATCCATAGCCGCATGCTCACTTAACACATTCATCTCAAAAGAAATCATGATTAGTGCATCAATGACTCGATATTTTCACACCAAGCTTCGCTACGCTGCCGCCAATATCATGAATCAACTAAAGCTTCCGCTACTCGATGAGAAGATATCATGATCCGAATGTGAGCATGTCGGTCCCAAAGTCACAACACCACAATGGATGTCTCGAGATTTTGATAGCCGATGATCTCCAAAGATGGCTCAAACTCATCATCACGTGGATCAAGAAAAGACCTCCACTTGAAGTAACCAAACATGCATTGTGAAGTATCAATGACTACGAGCTTAAGAGCAAAGGACTACATCAAGAATGCAAGATCAATTGTTAAATGTTATATCTATTTGTATTCAATGTAATTTTGGTACATTATTGAGGTGACCTCCTTGGGGAGATTGTTAGAATTAGAAATTCCGGTATTAAAGAGTCGGTCACCTCAAGTATATGTAATCGTTAGAAAGCTCGTAGTCGTAGTTCTTTTAAGTTAAGTAGTAATTTAGTTAAGTAACACCGTGGAGGACGGACGGGTCTTTACCCATCAGTATGCCCGATCCATGCCCCAAAGTGTGGCGAGTTATGTAAGACTATAAATACTCTACCTTCCAAGGTAGAGAGTTGGAGCTCATAATAATATCTTTCACTTTCTCTCACTAAGTTCCCTAAACCTCTAACTTTCTCTCTAGAATTCCATCTTATTCGCCACCTTGTGTTATGGTTTGATGTGTATGTGAAAAGTTATATCTTACAATAAAGCGTGAGTGAGTAATCGGTTTAGGGTTTAAGGAGTTTTAGGGTTATGAGATCGTACCTTAAGCGAGGATATGATTCCCTTTATATACATGCGGAATCCTTGTTGGTTCCGTGTTCCCCAACCTTCGGCGTATCCCGCCTAAGTCGGTTGGGAATGATTATCTTCTTATTTTAGAAGATATCATATATCTATTCCGTAAATAGATTTGGGCTTGGGCTTTCGTGAGCCCAAACCATTATTGATATTGGTCGTGCGGGCTTGTTAGTATTGGGTTGTGGTCGGGTTTATGACCCGATACCGGACTATCGTCATCATGTCCCCAGGTCTAGTATGCGCGATGCGTAGCTGCGGATGCTAGACTAATGACCGTAGTCCAAAAACAAATAACGTCGAAAGCGTATCAGAAGCCATACACCTACCCGTAGGTGCAATGTATCGAGACATCCAAGTGAATAGGTAATGCCTCGTTAATCGGGAAAGTTCTTGCCCGTTGTCACATCAAGCCATCTCGACCACACAATGAAGACTAGTGGAATCCACGTGTCGCCAATCGTGTGGAAGAGAAGAAGTATATAACTTGGCGATTCATTTTCACCGGATTCCTCACAGTAAAAACACCATCCGCCATTTCTAAAGCATTTTAAGAGTCGTTATCCCAAAAGTAACCAACCACAAAGGTAACCGCGCGTGCGTGATAGCAGAAAAGTATATCACCATGGTTAAACAGTTGTCTGACTTCACCTCCGACCTTAATTTGATCGATCTGATGGAATTTACCTCAGATTACTTTATACCCCGGGACGTGCATCCAGTGGTTCCGGATGCGCGTGCCACGATTGCGGATTTCCCGAAGGAAAGTGGGTATATACACGGTTATTAATTTGCGAATCAACGTGTGCCCTGTCACGCTTTCTATGCGATGTGTTAAACTATTATCGCTACACATATCGCAATTACATTGCATCGGCGGCTAAAATTACTAATTTTGAGTAAATTGCCGTTCTTTGGGATTAATCCCACCATCCACCTATTCGCGCCTTTTATCACACCACATGGGCGCATGGGTGGGTGTCTTTTCTTTGGTAGATTGCAATGTTATACGGATAAATTAGATGCGCTTAGGAATTGGAGGAGTATTTCTTACGGGTAGATGATACATGTTTTCCACAGGATTATGATTTTTATACCCGGGAGCGCTTCTGAGAGGATGAGTGCCCATTGCGGGTCTTATAATGTCGAGGATGCGGGCGATAAATGCTAACCGCATCCCCATTAGTGCGTATCTGAGGATTTTGGTGCACATGGAATCGGTAGTAATTATTTTGGTCCCGAAGATGAGATCCCAATCTTTTAGGCGCCAATGGCGGGTGGGTACTTATTCCTCCGTGCTTACGTGTGTAAATAGTGTAAGAACAATCTTACATCTATGTTGCGCATAATATAACTTTGTTTGTATATGTGTCTTTGTCTTGCGAGAGATGGATCATTCACCGTCGTCTGACTAGCGAAGCCCGCCGTGAGGGCGAGGAGTACGACCGTTGAGGATGATGAGGAGCCAATATTAGGCTGCGATTGCAGGCGTGTCATGGGCCGACCGCGGGGATACGAGGACCGGTTCCTCCGTTGCGGTGGAGGCAACGCCTCTGCGAGCCGTCCCAATCACGAGGTGACTCCGTGGTGGCGCGATCATCGCCGTGGCGTAGCTCATCACGAAGAGGAAGAAGAAGAAGAAGCTGCGCTTAGTCGCAAAAGGACCGAAGAGATCATGGTGCGGGCCCTTCAAGGAAAAAGCGTCCGTGATTCAAGCGTGGAGTTGTCCTCCAGCGATGAAGCGTCGTCGCACCCATCTGGCGATGACGCGAGCCAAAGTAAGTAAAACCATACATGTATAACCTTTACATTAGTTGGTGAATGTGCTATTTGTGATTCTAACATTCTGTTGGTGATCATCGCAGGATGGAGCAGGTCATAGAGTCACCTCCCAAGGCGAGTCCAACACAGTCAGCGCATTCTGAGCCGCCGAGCCAGGATAATGAAAACCAAGCTGATGCAGATGTGCCCCTGGATCAATTAGTTGAAGAATTGGTTCAAGTCTCCGCTCATCAGGCTTCGTTAATTGTGAAGCTGAAAGATCAAGTATCTGGTGGGGAGGACCAAAGCTCAAAGAAGGACCAAACAATAGCTCTGTTGGAGGCGCAGCTGGCAAGCACCCAAGCGCAACTGGATAGCGCTCGTGCAGAGGCTAGTGATCTCAGCGCATATGCGCAAAAAACAGCCGAGGACAAGATGGCACTAATGTGTCAAATAAGTCGAGGATCGTCTTGAGGTTGCCAGTACAAGTCTGTGTCTTCTTGGGCCCTTAAACATCTAAGCGGGGCAAGGAAAGTTTGTTTGCAGTTGGGGGAGCTTGGGGCCACTGTGAGCTGGTCATTGGAGGTGCAGGAGGCTAAACTGCGCAAGATGAGCATCGAGTACGACGAGGAGTTGTATCCTCAGCTCATGTCCACCATAGCGGAGCGCAGGTGGCTCATAGGCCACGGTCTTCGCCTAGCTGCCCTTAGCACCCTGGAATCGCCAGAGGTGGTGAATGCCTTCGGAGAGGTTGTGCAGTGCGCTCTAGAGCGTGGTAAATCAGAGGCAGTGGAACAACTCCATGATGCAGAACTGTTGAAAGCACCTGTTGATAAGGTACCGGGTTATGATGCTGAATCATATGATCATTTGGTCGCTGCCATGCAAAGAATGAAAGACTTAGAGCTCCCAATGATTTCGGAGCTTGAGCGCGACCAAGATTATCCGATAAGTGTTATTATGGCAGGGTTGACATTGGCGCGTCATCGTGCTGAGGATGCCGACACACAGCCGGACTATTTTTTGAAACCCCATGAGTCGCAGCTTCAGGTACCTGTGTTTGCGCGACCTAGGGATAGTCAGAATCCCTTTGCTTTAGAAAAAGAGGTATCTTTGCAGGAGGTCTTGGGCGCATGCACCCGTCTTGCGAAGAAAAAGGTATTGCGGTAAAGCTATTTGTGTGGGGTTGGTGCAGCCCACTTGCCAAGGTCTGATGGAGTGCCGGTCAGTGTGGCCACCGTGTCGCATCAGGATGCAGATGTGTTGAAGAGTATCAGCGAAGTTAAAGATGCGACAAGTCATGTTGGCACTTCGTCACTTAGGCGTTGTAATAGCTTGTAGCGGATATGTTTGCTATCTTTTGTAATAACTCGTAGTTATAAATAAAGATCTTTTTGTCACTGTGGATATAACTAAAAAGTGTAATGTAAGCCTATCTGTTTGTCTTTGTATGGAAGATGTATGTGTTGCCGAAGAAACAAACGTGTAAGCCACTGCAAATGTAGGAAATTCATAGTCGTGTATGAAAATTATAGTATACTTTGGAAAATAATTCTAAGTATTTAATCATAATCGTGTATGTTATGATTCACAGCGTACTGTAAATATCGTATTAAGGAAGCAAGTGTCTTGGCTCCAAAGTTGTTAAACATGCACGTGTGCATTGCTGCGCACCCGTCGTGGGGTGCGCACATATCTTATTCCAACGTCTTGAGAACAAGGTGTTTAACAAGGATGCGTGATCCGGTGTTGATGGGTTTGCAACCCTCTTACTCAACAAGTTAGTTAGTAGGTTAACTTATCCTTTTACCATCGTGGGTTTATTCGTAGTGCATGCACGCCATCGTGGGCAAAATAAAAAATTGTTAAGGCATACGTATATGGAGATAACAACTTAAAATGTGTCGAGGAGTTAGCTAGAAACCGCGACGTTTTTATTAATACTTGCAAGTTTATCAAGAAATAACAAAGAAAAGCATAAATATGAAAAATAAAAGCGAGTACATGAATGTTTATTGAGCCTTGAAAGTGCGGAGCGTCTCTGTGTTGTGCCGTAGCTATTCTTATAGGTAGCACCTCTTGAGGTTCTTGATATTCCATGTCTTGTGATGAGTCACGACCATCCAAACCTCGTGGCCGTGCAGCGCTTTGTGCCCGTTGCTTGATAACCTCATAAGGTCCTTCCCACTTTGGTCCGAGCTTACTGTATCTTGGCGTGGCTTGCCTCATTGGCGCGGTAGACAAAGTCGCACAGTGCAGAATGAAACACTGCGTACCTTGGCATCATAGTATCCTTTCATTTTGACTTTGACCTTGCCTCCCGTATGGCGCGCGTTCGCGTCTTTCTTCCAATGGGTCCAAGTCGACCGTCTTTCGTCGTCGTTTGTAGTCACATTGATCTCCGCGGTGCGGATAGTTGGCATGCCGATCTCGGTTGGTATAACGGCTTCATCCCGTATACTAGAGAAGGGGTATCCCTGTCTTTGGTTTTAAGCGAGGTGCGGTGCGCCCATAGTACATGTGAAAGTTCTTGACCCACCTTCCTTTGTGCTTGTCCAAGCGTGCTTTGATTCCTTCACCCGGGCTTGATTTGCGCTCGACTAAACCATTGGTTTGTGGGTGCGTAACCGACATAAAGTGTTGGGTGATGTTTAACTTTCGCACCAATCTTTGAAGGGTTGTCGCAATTGTTTCCATTATCCGAGATGATTTCTCCGGGTAATCCGAGCGGCATACTATGTTGTCCCGCACAAAGCGTTTCACACGGTTGCCGATGATTGTCGCCATGCTTTTGCCTCGATCCACTTGGTGAAGTAGTCTATAGCTACTATGAGAAACTTGAGACCACCATTGCTATTGGGAAAGGACCGGCAATATCAATGCCCCATTTATAGAATGGCCATGGTGCCGTGATTGGTGTTAGCTCATGTTGTGGTTGGCGCGGATGCGGGTCTATGAACTTGGCAATCATTGCACTTCCGTATTAAGTCCGCGCATCTCGATGCATGGTTGGCGATAGTATCCCGATCGCATGGCACGTGCTACAACGGATCGTGGTCTGCGTGCATGCTTGCATGAACCTTCATGAATTTCTCGCGACACATAATTTGCTTGTAAGGGGCGCGCGATCGAAGCCATGGTTGGAGGAAAGAACGTCGATACAATATGTTGTCGCGCAATTGAATCTCTGCTGCTGTGCGCCGTTCTCATGAGCTTACATGCATTCTTGGGGTAATGTACCTTTGCTTAAGAATTCGCAATCGGTGTCATCCATGTAGGACCATCCTCCTCTATGATCTGCGGAGACTTCCATCTCCGATATTGACTTGCTTTTCGGTGTTTCCACCGGCACTTGCTTTGATAAGTGTGCGAAGCTTGTCGAGGCGATCTTGCTCGGTGCATACGCTGCGATTTTCTCCTCTAGGGACTTGCTTGATAGTAAATCTGTCAAAGCCTTTGATCGATGTCTTAGTCTTCTCAAGATCTTGAATCATATTTTCTTCTTTGGCCGCGTATTCACCCAACACATGGTTGGCCACTAGCCGGAGTCCACATTTGCTTCCAAGTTACGTACACCCATTCGAGTGCAATGCGTAGTCCGTGATTAGGGCTTCATATTACGCCTCATTGTTTGTCGAGGTAAATTCAAAGCGCGGTGCGTAAGTGAATTCCATTCCTCCGGGTTTGTGAGAATAAGGCCGGCTCACGAGCCATCCACGCATGAGGACCCGTCGTAAACAAAATCCATGGATCTTGTAGTTCTTTCTCGCTTGGTGTAGGTACCTCGTCGATGTCGGCTTCTCGATGATGAAGTCCGCGAACTTGTCCTTTTATTGCGGTGCGTGGTGCGTAAGAGATATTATGTTCGCCTAGCAATACACTCCACTTACGGAGTCGTCACGACGCATCGGGTTTGGAGATGATCCGCTTGATGGCTTGATGCGTGATTACCGCTATCGGGTGCGCTTGGAAGTACGGTAGCGATCGCTTGGCGGCAAACACTAATGCCAAGACCAACTTTTCCATGGCACTATAGTTCATCTCCGTCTTCTTAAGCGCTTTGCTTACAAAATAGATAGGGGTTTGCACCGAGTCCCTATCTGTTAGTAACTTCTGTTGGCCCTTATGAGTTCTTGATAAATACATGATCGGCTCTTCCTGGTCGGGGTGCCACGAGTGTTGGGAGCGTTGCTAGATCTTTGTTTGAGTGTGGTGAAGGCTTCTTCCGCCTCCGTCGTCCACGAAAGTCACCCTTTTTATACACTTCTTGAGTGTTTTGAAAAGAGGCAATGACTTTTCTGCGATTTAGACAGAAACTGTTGAGGCCGGCCGTTTTCCATTGAGGATTGGACTTCCTTGACGTGCGTGGTGAGGAAGCTCTATTACCGCCTTTGTCTTTTCGGACAAGGTTTTATGCCATCGAGTTCTATCAAGTACCCTAAGAACATGCCTTGATGGCAGAAGGTGCATTTCTTAAGATTTAGCTTCATGTTGATCTCGTAGAGTCTTGAATGTTTCTTCTATGTCGCGCACAAGTTCATTTTCGGTATGACTTTTTATGACCGGTCATCCACATAGACTTCGAGTTGCGGCCCACTGTTTTCAAAGGCATTGTCTACCAAACGATAGGTGGCACCCGCATTCTTCAAGCCAAACGGCATTTTGTGTAACAATACACGCCTTGGCTTGTGTGGAAAGTCTGTCTTTTCCTCGTCTTCTGGGCCATTTGTATCGGTGATACCCCATGCAGCGTCAAGAAAACACTTCAACGGGTATCCACACAAGGACTCTATTTTCCAATCTATCTCGGTAATGGATAGCGATCCTGCGGGCATGCTTTATTAAGGTCGGTGAAGTCTACACACATTCGCCACTACCATCGCTTTTTGACCATTCTTGGATTAGAAAGCGGTCGTGGTAATAGACTTCACGCATAATTCCGCCTTTACCAATTTACGTACCTCTGCCGGATTACTGCGCCTCTCGGAGCTTGGCCACGCTTCTTACGGCGTGTCGGTGAGTATCCTTGTCGGATTCTAAGTTTATGCTCGTGATCGGCGTGGTACTCGGTCATGTGTTTTGGCTCCCCGCGAAAATATCCACGTTCTTTTGTAGGAGCGCGCACACGGTGCTTTGCTGGTTGTCCGACAATGACCCTCCAATGGTTATTTCTGGTGCGGGTATTACGGATGAATTGCGACCTTCAAGTTGGGGACTTTGGCCGCGCCTTGTTTGGGATTGGTTCCATTTCGCATGTAACCGTGTTACATTCTCTGTTTGGTACCGTGGCATTGTAAAGAGTGACAATGCCCCTTCTCTGGGAATTTAAGCATCCGTCTTGTTGTTGATGGCACCGCGCGCATGGTCGATATCCCGGTCTCCCAATAATGCCATTGTATGACGAGGGGATTTGATCACCATGAAATCCATCCAGGTTGTCGTAGAGTGGTCTGCGTTGCCACGCCGACTAATGTCGCTTGTTGCCCATGGGCCATATTTTTCACCGTGAAACCGGTGAGTCTTGTGTTGACGGATTTAGCGACTACGTATTTGGTCGTAGTCTTCTAAAGCAATGCTCATACATGATATTTGCCGATGCTCCACCATCGATGTACATGCGGTGTATGTCGTGACCACCGCACCGATTTCAATGGTGAGGGCTCTGCTGCTGCGTTGTCCATGATTAAAGTAGGAAAGAGATTTCACTTCTTGGAAAACTCTGGTGACCTTTTGTCTAGTGGTTCGTTGCCACGTCGTATCATGTAGATTGTGTCGGCCTTATCTTTGGGTGTCTCCTTCTTGCTTCCATTCTTTTGCTTATCTCTTCCTCCTTAATGTTTTTAACTAGGTGGTCGATCGCCTCCTTGACCATCTTGTCGATGAGTTGGCGCGTTGGACACACTCGTTAGTGGTGTGACCCTTTGCGCGTGGTAGTCACAGTATCCATTTCGGTCGCCGATCTTACGGTGTGCGCATCTGCGGCGGTCTTGGGAAATTCGCTCCTTCTGCTGCGAGTATTTCCTTTGGGGTTTTGATCGGGGAGTATACTGTCATTATCTCTCTCTGCCGCTCCTCGGCTGCGATAGCTCCTATTACGGTTATTACCTCGGTCGTTGGATTGTCTCCCGTGTTGTTCCTGTGACCGGTAACTAGAATGGTTCTTTTGCTATCCGCGGCGGCTTCTCCTGGACAAAAGACCGAGGCGCTTCATGAGCTCATCAAAGGTCTCGGGGATCTTGTCGTTTAACCTCTTGATGAGTTCGGGTTATTAATCCCATTCATGAAGCCCGAGATCTTTAAGACTTGAGGCATGCTTTAACTGCATGCATTCATCTTTGAAGCGTTCCATGAATGCGCTCGTGGATTCTCCACGGTTCGTTTTACCTGGCGAGTTCGGCGGATTTTTAGCACACTTTTGCGTTGAGTAAAATTTAGGCGAACGCCTTTCTCAACTCTTCAAAACCATTCACGCTCCTTCGTGGGAGTTTGTTGAACCGTTCGCGCTTCCCACCGGTGTGGAATTAAACATGTGGCACCAAGCGGTTGTGGCGGTTTTCGATGGTCGCGGTGATTCAAAAATTTTAGGTGATCGTCGGGATCACTGTCCCATCATAGGTTTTAACATTTGCGGGCATGCGCCTTTTCTTGTTCTCGAGAAATCACTAATGCGTCGGTGAGCGCATCCACTTTCGGCGGCGCCATGGGAGACATGTCTTCCTCTTGGCTATCGCGTGCATACGGATTTCAATGCCTGTATCACTATCCTCGTTGTCAGGAGTTGTCGAAGATGAATTTACCTTCTTACGGCGCTTGCGCCGCCATCCTCGAATCGACTCATAGTGCGGATCGAAGGGCTTTCACTGGGGAATACTTTCGCCCGGTCTATCATGTACTCTCGGCTACCCGATCGGCGTGACACTGATGCCGCCGTTCTTCTCTATCACTATCACTCAAGTGTTGCGGTGAGATGTCTCATCACCCTCGATCCTCCTCCCGATTCATTGAATACGGGGTTTATGACCGCTTCTCTGCGCTTTTCCTTACGGTGGCGCGGTGGAAATATCGTATTCGAATCGAAATTGAGTCGGGCTTCGGGTTCATACGATCGATTCTTCTCTTCCTCTTGCATGAGGCGCCAATGCTTCGTAGTTTTGGGATCGAAAGCTTACGGTGCTAATGCAGCGCGACTCCTCGAGAGTGAGTGCGTTTGTTTCTACTGTTGCATTCTTATCCCGACACGGTGCCTCGGTACCTTTGTCGGTCGGTTTCTAGCACCGATTGGAAGGGAGTAGTAAAGGCGGTCTTGCGGTGGGTCTACTCCACTCGTGGTGGTTGTAGTGACTTGGGTTGTCCCGAGTGCGGTTCTATCGGAGGAAGATCAAGTCTTGACTGACCCCTTATTTTTAGCGTATTGGTTGTCCCAGAGGTGCTTAGGGGTTAGTCCACTCTGCGACTTCTTCCCATAAGATCATTGCGATCGGCGATTGCCGTGTTTTGTCATTCTAGTGTCGATTCTTAGTGTAGGGTCCCACGGATGGCGCCACTTGTTGATACAAAAGTTGGGCGTTCGATTTGGAGCTCGGTTCTCGTACCAATTGAGAATTGCTGCTTGAGACTGCGCACTAAGAGACAAGAAACACCGTTAGGCTTACCGTGGGATTGTCTCCACGATTATCCTCCGGCGTGAGTGAGTAATCGGTTTAGGGTTTAAGGAGTTTTAGGGTTATGAGATCGTACCTTAAGCGAGGGATATGATTCCTTTATATACGCACGGAATCCTTGTTGGTTCCGTGTTCCCCAACCTTCGGCGTATCCCGCCTAAGTCGGTTGGGAATGATTATCTTCTTATTTTAGAAGATATCATATATCTATTCCGTAAATAGATTTGGGCTTGGGCTTTCGTGAGCCCAAACCGTTATTAGTATTGGCCCGTTCGTGCGGGCTTGTTAGTATTGGGTTGTGGTCGGGTTTATGACCCGATACCGACTATCGTCATCGCGTCCATTCACCGCAAGGCTAGCCTTGTATCGACTTAGAGATCTATTTGCATTAAATTTACAGAGAGCATGAGGTGGTGGTTGCGTAAAGAGACAAATGATTAGTACGTTAGGAATACCACCCTTAGCATGAGTGACCATCAGGTGAATTTTTAACTGTATAGGAGCGAGATGTTGGTGAACCAAAATTGGTTCGGTTATGCGCTGGTGTTCAAGGGTAGGCTGCAATTGTTGGGCCGAATTGATTGGCTAGTATGAGGCTCGTGAGGTTGTAGGTGGGTGGCGGCGATTGTTGGTCCAAATGCAGTTGTGTGTTTGGTGTGATTGTATTAAGTAGCCTGAAAGGTTGGGTCTGGGTTGCATTGTTTAACGGCCTGGTGGGGTTAGTGGGTAGAGGTATTGGTCCAGTTGCGGATGTTAAGGCAATTGGTATATGTGTAGGACTAGTAGGCTTAATTCCTTGTGTAGGATGGTCCGGATAGGAAGCTCTCGGTCAAGGAAGCAAATTCTTTAGTAAAAATCATAATACGAGGAGAGGTTAGGGTCATAGAAACAAACAAAAATACGTCCTTGTCAAATTTGGCATGGTGAGAAAGTACGATTTTGTTAGTAGCAATGTTAAGGCATCAATATCCCCGGTGATTAGATGGGTAACCTAAGAAGACACAAGGTGTGGATCGTGGTGGGAGTTTGTGTGACAACTCATAATTTCCTCGATGCGTAGTAAATAGAGAAACGACAATTAGAGTGATCTTTCCCTCTAATTTGAGATACGAGAAGTATTATATATCTTTTTTATTGAAAATATTATTATGAGAACGTTGGCGTAGTACCCTAGTCACGAATCTTTCGTTTACTAGTCTAAATGAGTTCCGAACTTAATATTTCAAAAGATAACAAAAGTTACAACTAAGGTCCCTTAGATAATTACCCCCCGCCCCTTGTGGTTTCACTTGTACATGTTTGGTCCCTCATGGGAGTATATATACCCCTAACCACTCACACTCTCTCATTTCACCCTTCCACTTTCTCTCTCTTAAATAACACACACAACACACTCCTCCTACCTCTCTCTAAAAATCCGCCAATCCATTAGGGTTTCGATCGCTCGAGTTCCGCCAACATTCGCCACCTCCACCACATACATCGCCTATCCCATATGATAGATCGGGCTCTTGTGGTTATGTTTTAGTAACGCGCGCCAAACTCGCAAGACGCTCCCTAGATCTTGAATATTGTTGGATCGATGTACTCTAACGAAACTAACTTAAATAGCTTGTTAAGGGCTTAATAACCTCGGATAAATCCTAAGCTATTAACAATGAAACACTGAGTAATCTTTATCAAGTATGCGGAATTTACTTAACAAAGCTAAGAAGAATATAACTTTATTAATAACTCTAAAACACTAAATATCAAACTCTCTAAAAGTCTAATATTGATCGTACTTTTTGAATTCTAAAACTCGTTATTCTAATACCAATCTAGGGGTCCTTTTATAGGCTCAAGGATAACCCTAAACGGTTTACAATTCTTATCCTTATACGTCAAGTAAACAATACTTAGAAAGTTCTAGATAAACATTACTTTCTATCTTTAATCAAATACAACCGACTTTAACTTTACAGTACTTTAATGAATAAGCAGTACTTTGACTTTTACTTAGCAGTACTTTGACTTCTTGCAGTACTTTGTCTTTCTGCAGTACTTTGTTAATCTTCAGTACTTTAATCTTTTGTATCCCAACAAATATTAAGATTCGGACGTTAGAGTTTTTCGTGTAAAACGATTATTATGAGTTCTAGCTTGGCTTGGTCACGAGTTGCACACGTGAAAGACAACACCAACGACTCTCTTCCTCTCTTTCTCGCACGGTAAAACAACCAACCAATTTAAT
Organism: Chrysanthemum lavandulifolium; assembly: GCA_022545495.1. Lineage (NCBI taxonomy): Eukaryota > Viridiplantae > Streptophyta > Magnoliopsida > Asterales > Asteraceae > Chrysanthemum > Chrysanthemum lavandulifolium. The sequence continues at coordinate 275,808,860 of CM040243.1, forward strand.
ATTATTTATTTTCCATTTTGAATCATAATATATATATTATTTGTGTTGTTTTCGTGGGTACAAACATCAACCGAATCAAAAATGATATGAAATGGGTTATAAAAACGTTAGGGTAACATGTTTGGTACGATATAAATCTGATTTAAAACGTTTTGTTGTGTTCGGGTGGTATAACACTAGAAAGGTGGTGATATTTGTGTTCACTGGAAACGGGTCAACCCACTGAGTCAACTCAGTGAGTGAGCTGACTCAGTGAGCGAGTCCAATCTGAAACTCATGAATGGATCGGGTCTAAGACCCATGGTTGTTTGTTGGGTTGACTAGGTCGGTTCTAATGCATGTTGGTATTTGTTTGGATTAGTTGGGCACACGTCAAGTTGGGTGTGTTTGTATGTTATATGTTTCGTTCAGGTCGGGACAAACCTGTACGACCTATTGCTATATTGATTTTCATTTGGTTGGGTCACTCTAAGGTGCGTTTGATTTGGTAAATTGTTGTCGGGTCTTGATATGTGGAATTGGTCATATGATATGAGGTGATATGGGTTACGGGTTCAATTCGTTTAGGACTCGATAATTGTTTATAAGTCATAAATATTGTTAATATAGAATATCGAAACGGATAAAACGGGAAATGGTAACAATGAACTATTTGAAATATGTAACGAACTCAATAATTTTGTATAACAATATCGAATACTAAGGAAACGGTAAACTTAACAACTCGATTATGTAACGAATTAACTATACAACGATAAAAGAATAAAACTATCATGATACATGACATTAGACTTGATCGAATTACGAATAAGTACTTATAAAATGGTATGGTAAACATTAAAGAAATAACAATGTGCTTAATAATTGATATCGAATATTACGTATACATTATAAGGATCAACTACGGTTTATAAATTTGTAGTAACATTTGATACATGAGTTATATTGGTTATAAGTTGGATTATATTAAACGTTTTGGATTAACCGAATACAATATATTAGATTCGACGTGAGTTTAATTTCTTTGATTCGCGACGAGCCTAAGTGTTCAATTGTTACATTTTAACTATTAACGAGATATTTATCTATATATTGTCGACGGATACGGTTTAATTATAAACTCTTATTGAATTGAGATAGTAACTCATGTTTTATAAATACAAGTTAATTCTATAAACTTGTTGAGAATGGTTATTTTGATAAGTCAACTTATTAAAGTCGTAATGGCCGTTTGGGAATGTTAAATAAACGAACGCGTCGTTTATAAAATACTAAATAGTATGCTTTATAAGAAGTACTTTATTATAAACTCGTCTAAGTACGAGTAACGATTGTTAAACCTTTATTAGTTAAGCATTAAATGGAAACTTATCTTTTATTATAAACATGTACGTTTGGGATTATGGGAAATTACCGAAAGTTAACCTATTTATATTAACATAAATAAACTCTCCCATCCCTTTGCTCTGGTGATTTTGGCGACCACTCCTAAACCTTACTTTTTTCCTAACCGACTCTCTTCTAATTCATCTATCAATTCCGTCCAAAGCTTGATCATTATCTGATCTTGTGTTCGATGTGTGCTGCTATTTTATTTGCGAGGGTTTCGTTCTTGGATTAATCGTTTGGGTTCTTTTCTTAATCACAGATCTAGGGTTTGGTGTGATCGCACCTTGGATTTTTATCTTATCGCTGCAATCACTACATCATTAACTGATCGCTTGTACTACTATGGGTTAGCAACGTGTTTTAATGTTCTATAAACCCTAATTTTGACTAGGGTTTTACTTGGTTTCTTGAAGCAGGACGTACGCTTGGTGTTATTCTGGTTACATATTGATGTTGGGTTTTAAGTTTTTTGATGTCTAATTTGGGAGAGACGACTATAAATATGTCACGTCCAGGCATTAAAAATGACGGCAACGTAAGTAACATGAATGTTAATGTTGATCACTTGTCTGCTCACATGCAATGAGTTAAGGGTATACAAGAGGGTAGTATTTCTCGTACTGATGGACAAGTGGAGCCGATTTCACTTGGTTCGAGCCCTAGTCATGATGCACCTAGTCATGGCACGCTTGAGGGCCATGATACTTTATTGAAAATTCGTGCTATTGAAAAACAAATATTTGAAGGAAAACTTGTTCTTGTGGGTGACGATGGGCAACCATTAAAACCAGCTGTGACAGTGGATGCTACTACTTCTACTGGGGCTACTCCATTTGAGCATCTTAAGGTGCTGCAGTCACAGAAGGAGTTAGAGGAGATGATTACTGCTATTGGTTATTATTCGAAACCTCCTCAAGATACGAGTGTTCCTATGGCTTCTAATGTTAATGATACTAGTAGTCCTAATAATGTTAATGATAAGGTTGATACGAATGCAATGGGGTTGTTGGTATTGAGAAACAACCTTCTACATCGTATGCTGGTGTTACTTCTACTGAACCAAAGAAACACACGTCAAACTTTCGTAGGTTGGAGTGTAACAAGAAAGCTAATGGTGTGGATCTTTCTGTCCTGATGAAAGTGGTTGAAGAGGTGAACTCTAGGTTTGAGAATACTCTGTATGGGTATTTCCTTGGTCAACGACTTGCTTTTCCTGTGGTTGATTACTTTGTACGTAATGTGCGGGCTAAGTTTGGTATACAAAAGGTAATGATGAATGCAAAGGGGTTCTTATTTTTTAAGTAATTTTCGAAGAAAGGTGTTGATGATGTTCTTGAAAACGGTCCTTGGTTGATTAGAAATGTACCTATAATTCTTAAACCATGGATGTTGAACACCAACTTACTTAAAGAGGATTTGACCAACATCCCGGTGTGGGTTAAATTCCATGATGTTCCTCTTGATATGTTTTCTGATGATGGCCTTAGTCTCCTTGCCACATTGATAGGCACGCCCAAAAGGTTAGATGCTTTCACTAGCCAAATGTGCAAGGACTCGTGGGGCCGTAGTAGTTTTGCTAGATGCATGATTGAAGTGAAGTCGGATGAGGTGCTTAGGGACAACCTTACTGTTGAGATACCGTTACTTGATGGGTCGGGTTTGACTATTGAGAAGATACGGGTTGAATATGAGTGGATACCACCTCATTGTAATAAATGTAAGATTTTTGGTCATACTCCTATTGAATGTCCTAAAGTTGTTGAACCTCCTGCTCAGCCTACTAAGTGTGTTAATGATGGTTTCAAGACGGTTAATAACAAGAAGAAGGGAAAGCAAGGTGGGTCTATTATTCCGGGTCAAGGAGGGTTTACTAAACCTGTTGTGGGTAAGCAGTTTCAATATCAACCCAAAAAGACTCATCCTGAACCTAAGAAAGTGGAAGTCACTAAGAAGAATGCTTCTGATGTGGCTAGTTCGATTGGAACAAAGATCTCTACCTCTAACAAGTTTGATGCAATTAATATGGAATCTACGGATGCGTCTGGTATTCCTTCTAATGACACCAACAAGGATGTGGATTATGGTCGTACAATGGAAGTTAATGAAGATAAGACTACTAAGACAGGTACTGCATCACAAGAACCCCTTGTGAGTGATTTGAAAGAGATGGAGTCGGGTGTGGCTCCTAATACTAGTGATTCTTGTAATCCGCCCGCCTTTTCTACTTAGAGAGTTAACCCTTTTTCTAAAGTGGAAGAGATCATGGTTTCTGATTCTGACGATGAGGTGGTTGCTAACCCATTTGATGAGTCTGCTAATCTATTTGGTGGTGGCCAAGATTTTGAAGATGAGGATGATGAATATGACTACGATGACTATGCGAATCAGGTTTATGATCTTCCATGGAATTTGGATGTCTTTAATGCCATGTATGGCACCAAGCTTCAAGGTCCTAGGAAGCAATTTTCTTTCGTTATGTCCTATGTTATCATTTGAGTAGTGGTTTGTTTTCTTGTTTAGAAAATAGGAAGTATCTTGTTATGTAAGCTTTATGCCTATGTAATGGGCTGAGATATGAGATTTCACTCATATCCATTGTACTTAAACGTTTTCTTTGGTTAATATATTTACTAGGGTGCAGGATTACTCCCCTTTACCCTTATATTAACATAAATAGTTATCGTCATTTCCTAGTCTTCTTTGAATAGCTTGAGTATTGTCAGTACTTCTTGACTTTGTCAATGTCTTTTCCTCTCTGGCGTGCGTTCTAGTTAGTATTTCTCGATTATGTCGACATCTTCTCCTCTTTCGCGCGAGTTGTATGTCATGTCTATGTTTCTTACCACCACACGAAACGTTAATACTAAACTTTTGAGATATTGATATAGGACTTTTGAAAGTAACGACACGAATAAATCCACGAAAACTAAGACACATTACTTTCTAGCGACTTCTATAGCATATGAGCCATATTTTGAGGTAATCGTATACGCATTAGGTTGCGCCGTTTCTATTCTATCGTACTCGTCGTACCTTCTTCTGGATGTCATGGTGATTAGCTTTAAATTCCAGTCGTGTTAGTTGTGAAAAGTGCATTGTTGTGGCTAAGGTGAGTTTCATAGCCCCTCTTTTCAAAGGTTTTCATAACTATTTTGGGGGAGAATACATGGTGCTTTTAACTAACCATAATTGGATATGTGAACATTATGTGAGAATAACTGTTGTTTGGAATATTTGATTTGTGGATTGTGATCTTATGTGTTTATGTGAATACAAGCTATTTCTTAGACATGCCACTACTCTTGGGGTTGGTATAGGCATGTTTATCTCCTCATTTTATAACCCCAATAGCCCCCAAGCTCTGGTTATTGAAGGCATACTCGATTCCATATCCGCGGGGATTTTAGTTTATATGGCTTTGGTTGATCTTATTGCTGCTGATTTCATGAGCAAGAAGATGAGATGCAATGGTAAGCTTCAAGTGGTGTCTTATATTTCATTGTTCCTCGGGGCTGGATTAATGGCTTTTCTTGCAGTTTGGTCATGATAAAAAAATGGTAAATATGTTGTGTGTTGGGTTGAGTTACCTCAAGTCATGTTTCCATCTTTCTTTCATTCATTTATCCTTTATAATGTAATGTCGATTAATGGTTCTTTGTACGGCATAAATAAGTTTAATTCTATGTTAGAACCAGTTTTTTTTATTACGTTGCAAGATTTATGTTATAATATAATCCCCGAATGATTCATGTTGCGAGTTCAAGTGCTAATCTGATCTAGTTCTACCAGCGGGTATAAAAATGTATCAAGATCATAAACACAAGGGGTTGAGAGTTCAAGTCTATACAAAAATCTATTTTTAAAGTTTGTCTGTTTGTTTGTTAAACTTGGTAGACAACAGAAATCTATTTTTGTCCCCGTGTAATCATGGTTTCAACTCCGACCTTTTTGGCTGAATCAGGGTTTGACAATAAAAACCTAACAAACAAACTTTAGAAGATTTTAAATACTTAATATGTTGACCAACACGAATATGCTCTGTGTTGAAAGGCTTCTTGATAGGCTAATATAAACACTAAATGTAAGCTTTTATGCTAGTCATTTTGCTAAGTGTACTCAAAAAATGCACCATAAACAATAAGATTCTAGTAAGAAAGACATATCATCATGATTTACTACGGATCGGGTTGATAAACATACAAATCCTTGTTCGTAAATTACGAGCATTTTCAGATGAAACATTAGATAAAAAGAACACATGACCCTCACCTTTGCTCTCCATAACCTCAACTTTTGCTTTCCATCCACTCTTCTCAATCACCTTCTTGTAATTCAAACCCCTGCACTTCAATTTATCCTTCTCGCCAATACACACAAGTATCTTAAGACTCCCAAAGCCTGATATACGCGGGTCCATGGCTGGATTATACAACGGGTCATCTAAACCGACCCCAGACTTGTTTGCCAACAACCACATTTGATCCATGAACGCTTTATGATGTTGATGCTTCTCCGTCTTGGCCTCAACCCCAATAGGATCATTTCCTCCAAAATACGGGTGGATAAGAATAACACCCTTGAGGTTAATAATCTTTACCGAGCTCAACCCGACCTTGATAGCCATATTGTGAGCAACGTTGGCTCCCGCACTGTCCCCAGCAGAGTACACATTCTCTTTTTTTTGGGTAAAGGGGTTTACCCCGGTAAATAACACCATTTATGTAGCATTCTCAAGATCAGCATAGTCATTTAACCATGACTCAGGACCATTCCCATTAGCATGAGTACCCACCCACTTAATTGCTTCCCAAGAATCCTCGTACGCTGTTGGTATAAGATATTCAGGTGCTAGCCTGTAGTTTACCGACACAGCAATAACGTTGGATTCTTGTGTAATCAAGTTAAGTGTCGGGTGGTAGGTGGAAGAAGAGGCAGATTCAATCAAGAATCCGCCACCATGATAGTAAATTAATGTAGGAAGTTTGCGTTTGCGTATGGTTTTGGGAATGTAGATCCTTAAAAAAACATTTGATTCACGTGAGATAAGAACGTCTTTGGAATGAACACCGGTTAAGAGATCGACCCCAGCAGGAATGATATCGTTTCCAATGAATCTTTCACATCGACCATCTTTGTTTATTCGCAACCAACCATGAAAATGGATTGGGAATTCTTCAGAGGTTGACATATATTTTGAAGGAAAACTAGAGGCCATTTTAAAAAGATGACAACTAAAGGTGAAGTTTGCATAATTTAGTTATCTTTTAAAAATATTCACATACTAAACATTATATCAAATTTAAGTTGAGGTTTGTGTGCTGATGTTGAACTTGTGCAAGACCGCTGTGTTTTTATGACTTAATTATTACATATTTATGGAGCCTATGCAACGGCTATGATAAAAAAAGTAGCCCTTCACTCGAGTCTTAGGACAAATGGAGTTAAGCCTTTAGATTTATTCATGTTTGATTCAATTTAAAACTTTATTTGTAAGAAAATGACATATATATAATTTCTTTTGTGAGTGGTTATTTAGTCTCCAAAGATTGCTATTGGTTTAGGATAATATCTTGATATTGATTTCAGAGACTATGCATACTAATTATATAAGATGTGAAAGGAAAGTAATGAAGTAACTATAAGTATATAAGATGTGAAAGTAAAGTAAAGTTGCAATGACTATAACTAATTTTAGCCTTACTTCTCTGGCTTTAATTTTTAGCCTTACTTCTTAGGCTTTAAGTTTTAGCCTTACTTCTTCGACTATAATTAATTTTGAATAAACTTTAACAGCACTGTACATGGTTACATGGATCATATCAGAAAAGAGTGTTAAGATATCACATAAATACATTTTGTGATTCATAAAGCTATTAATATTTAACTTATAGGGTGTAATATAAATATTTTTTCTTTTTAGATTAAAATTGTGATTCACTTTTTTTTTTTTTTTTTTTTTTTTTTGTAAAGGAGTAATCTGCACCACGGTAAATATATTAACCAAATAAGCGTTTAAGTACAATGGATATGAGTGAAGTCCCATATCTCAGCCCGTTACATAGGCATAAAGCTTACATAACAAGATACTTCCTAGTTTCTAAACAAGAAACCAAACCACTACTCAAAAGATAACATATAACACAACGCATAAAATTACTTCCTAGGACCTTGAAACTTTGTGCCATACATGGCATTAAAGGCATCCAAATTCTGGAAGATCACGAACACATTTAGCATAGTCATCAAGTCATAGTCATCATACTCATCTTCAAACTCTTGGCCACCACCAAATATATTAGCGAGACTCATCAAAAGGGTTAGCAACAACCTCATCTTGAATCGACACCTCAATCTCTCCTACTTTAGAAAAGGGTTAACTCTCTTAGTAGAAGAGGCAGGCGGAATACAAGAGTCACTAGTTTTAGAAGCCACATCCGTGTCCATCTCTTTCAAATCACTCACAAGGGGTTCTTGTGATACATTACCGTCATAGGAGACTTATCATCATTAACTTCCATTGTACGACCGTAATCCTCATCCTTGGAGTCATTAGAAGGACTATCGGCCGTATCCGTGAGAAAGAGCAAAGCAAACTTGTTAGATGTAGAGATCTTAGTACCACTCGAACTAGCCACCATGAAGCATTCTTCTTAGTGACTTCCACTTTCTTAGGTTCGGAGGAGTCTTTTGGGTTGATATTGAAAGCGCTTACCCACAGGGTTTAGTAAACCCTCCTTGACCCGAATAGTAGACCCAACTTGCTTACCCTTCTTCTTGTTATTAACCATCTTGAACCCATCATTAACCCGCTTAGAAGGATGAGCGGGAGGTTTAATGACTTTAGGACATTCAATAGGGTATGACCAAAATCATACATTTGTCACAATGAGGTGGTTTCACTCATATTCAACCCGTATCTTCTCAATAGTCGAACCCGACCCATCAAGTAACGGTATCTCAACAAGAAGGTAACGTCCTAAGCACCTCATCCGACTTCACATCAATCATGCATCTAGCAAAACTACTACGGCCCCATGATTCCTTACAGATACATTTGGCTGAGTGAAGCGTCTAACCTTTGGGAGTGCCTATCACTGTGGCAAGGAGACTAAGACCATCATCAGAAAACATAGCAAGACTCAAGACTGATTACAATATTTCTGGCATGACTGATTACACCACCCCGAGGCATTAATAATACGAATGCTATATATAGAATAACAAGATAATTCAATCTTATGTTATTTTCTCTCAAAGGAAGTTGATTATTAACCCAACAGATAAATTAAAATAATAAGGTGAGTAACGGATTAGCATAACACGTTTAATAGTATAGTTATATGTTATATATGCTTACGATTAATGCCTAAGTAATACCTCTGATTTAGTATGATCATGTATATGAACAGTATGATAGGTAGGTATCAACATGTATACGAACATGATGGTAGTCAAGATTGAACATGTATACAAACATGATGGTAGTCAGGAATGAACATGTATACAAACAATACGATAGTTAGGAATGATCATGTATACGAACATGTTGATAGCACGGTAAAATATGTACGCGAATCGGATGATAGCCGGGTATGATCACATAGTCCAGTAATCATGCTTTATGCACTTAGCACTGTGTGAAAATAACGTGCTTTATGCACTTAGTCATGTGTGAAAATATCGTGTTTTATGCACTCAGTCTTGTGTGAAAACATCGTGCTTTATGTAGTCAATCCTCTATGAAAATATCATGCTTTATGCATTCAGTCCTGTGTAGAATAATCGTGCTCATTATGCACTCATAGTTGATTGTGCTTGTGAAACACCTTATAGTTCCAGTTTAACATAGCTCAGTACTAGCTCACGATAGAGTGACAACAATTCAGTTTTACAGCGATCATTGATTATAACATGTTTAAGTTTACATTTAAAATTCAGTCGGTAAAGGAAGTGGACATTGGGTCTTGTAGATTAAAGAAGGTGATTTGGAGGGAACGGTAATGCTCGTGAGCATAGGTGACAAACATCTCATCCATGCTTCATTGTTATCAGCTTGTATACGCCCGAGTATATTTTAATAGCAGTATTTTCAATGTCTTAACAGATTGTATTTAGTTTATGGGTCAAAAGGAGTTGGGTTAACACCCACACTTCATGTAAATAATGATTCCACACGTCATTTTTAGGAAACTTATGTTCAAAAGTTATTATTATGATGAATGAAATGTGTTCATTTTATCATGTTACGACAAGTAGAGATAACGTTTCTCGCAAAGTTAGAAAAATGTCACAGAGACCCTATACGACATACATGATAATACCCTTTACGGCATATAGGGTAAGTATATAGGGTATTCGCTATACACCGTATGGAGACTATTTTAATTTTTTTTAGGGTTTCACTATACAAACAAATAAAGAAAAAAATAAATTGTGCGTAAATAGAATACCATAACTTAATAGTTTTTCTAAGTAGCCAAACCTATTACTTCCATAATGAGGTATTTTAATTTTATCATTCTGTAAAAGACCATTTCCATTAAGACAGTGACTTGTCTATCATTCGTAATTATTGTACCTAGATGTTTAATAGCAATTAAAGGCACTTCTTAGTTATTTATATGATACAATAGATCCATAATCCATTTGAATACGTTATACTCATCGTAGCAACAAATATGAATCCCGAACTTCACTCAAAGTATATGTCATCCTCCGACGAATTTCCAATCCATTTTCATGGTTGGTTGCGAATACACAAAGATGGCACATGTGAAAGATTCATCGGAAATAATATCGTGCCTCCAGGAACTGATCCTTTGACAGGTGTTCGATCTAAAGACGTCGTTATCTCACTCAAAACGGACGTTTTTGTAAGACTCTACGTTCCCAAAACCCTTGTCCCAAATAAGAAACTCCCAACTTTGATTTACTATCATGGTGGTGGTTTTGTGACCGAATCTGCTGCTTCTTCCACCTACCAACAAACACTTAACTTAATCACAAAAGAATCCAATGTGATTATCGTGTCTGTAAACTACAGGTTGGCGCCAGAATATCTTATCCCAATTGCGTACGAGGACTCTTGGGAAGCGATCAAGTGGGTAGCTACTCATGCTAGAGGACATGGTCCCGAGTCATGGTTAAATGAGCATGCTGATCTTGAAAACATGTTCTTTGTGGGAGATAGTGTGGGCGCCAACATCGCCCACAACATGGCTATCCGAGCCGGGTTGAATTCGGATGGCGTTATTAACCTCAAGGGTGTGATTCTTCTTCACCCCTATTTTGGTGGAAAAGACCCAATTGGGGCGGAGGCTGGGAATAATAAAGAGTTCAAAGCATTTGCGGATCAGTTATGGATGCTTGCAAGCCCATTAGGGATCGGGTTAGATGACCCTTTATATAATCCAGCCATGGACACACGTATTTCAGGTTTTAGGTGCTCCAATATTATTCTGTGTGTTGCTGAGAATGATAAACCTAAAGATAGGGGTTTGAATTACAAGAAGGTGATGGAGAAGAGTGGATGGAAAGGAAAAGTGGAGGTCTTGGAGAGCAAAGGCGAGGGTCATGTGTTCTTTTTGTCGAATACGTCATGTGAAAATGCTCGTATATTACGTAATAGAATATGTACATTTATCAACCCGATTCGTAGCAAAGCTTGAAACTCATGTTTTCTTATTAGCTAGTTAACTTCTATATTGTACATGGCCAAACATGTGTCATTAACTCATTACTACACAACGTGTAAATGATGAATCTTGTCGTTGAATTCTAAACTTAAAATTTAAATCATATACGTAAACACTATTAATCTATAGTACTGAAAGTTAAAGCTAGTGTGTTTTTGTTTATGTGTAACAGTGTAAATGATGAATTTTGATCATTGAATGCTAAACTTAAACACTACTAATCGCTGTTGGGATTTTATAATCTAGTTAACCAAGTAACGAAATGAGTACGCAGTGGAATTCGATCTAGTTAATAAACAATAAATATAAAAATTAAATAGAAAAACTAACCCTCGATGTCAACTGCACGCTATAACACGAACAAGAAACCAAGTATCTAAAATAGATACATCTACGAGTCCATACACAAACATTTAAACCAAGTACGTTCGAATAAATGCTAGTCGAGAACGTTTACCAATCAACACTTTGAATACCTGAATACCACGAACAAGAAAACCCAAAGAACACCTTCTTATAATTCTGCCCGAGAACCAACTTCTGTCCGAGAAGCTTTTATCAAACACCCGATATCGGACAAAACAGTCTGATATCCTCCCTTTGTTGTCCGAGAAACACCAAACAGAAAACTCAGTCGATTTCTTTGCTTCACGATCACAGGGAACCAGCAAAATGTATCTAATTTGAAACCTAACACAAACTTGGAATAAGATATTGCAAGTTTAGGGATCGACCAAGAACCAAACCCAAACCCTAATCGGATTTTGTGAGATATCCGATTAGGTATAACACAAGGTAGATTGGTCGATTCTTGGATGAGTTTAGGGATATAATCCGTTAGTTATGATGCATGGGTGTGTTTGTTTATATAGCTCACGAACCGACATTCACTTGGGCTCAAGACTTGCGCATCAAGCAACAAACCCAAGCACCCCTTTTACCCGATCGTGTACTAGGCCCAAGGCTACACCAAACCGACCCACTTTGCAATTGGAACAAGTCCATGGATCGTTAATATGGATCGGGTTTTCATGCATGCATAAACGGGTCTAATATATTCAAGTATTAAATCATTCGTCACGTACTCTCGTTTTTAACGTGTGTGAGCCTACTTCTTGTCGTTTACATGTGTTTTAACTCCCACAAACCAACAATCGCGTACTGCTAGTTATTCCATCTATCTTAAAACAATACTAGTGCTGCAAGAACTCCATGACTTGTATATGTGTAGCACTATAATGTCTCTAGTTCTCTATCAGAACAGCGATGCTTAAAATCATAGTATACGATTAAACACATAAAAATTGTGTCTAATTTAGGACGACCCATGGTTGTCCTCTATGCTAGTGCCATTATTCTTTGAATTGCTTTCTTTTTGGTCTTACTGATTAATTCTAAGGAATACTTGTGTTAAACAACGAATGTTACACATTTTCCATTTGTGTCGGTATCAAAGGGCAATTGAATTCATTACCATAATCTTTCACAGCCTTTGTTAGAAGATACTGCATGTAAATGCTAAAAATGTGAAACATTAATTTATCTCAATTTCTAATAGAAGAAAGTCATCGAATAAAACATAAAACATATAAGATTGAAATTGGAAGAATGGTTGAAAGTTTTGAATGGATGGATAGGTTCGGTTGCTTCTTAAAACCGAAATGAAAATGATTGCCTTTTCAAACAAAATCTAAAAGTGTTTGGTTCATTGTTCTCTTATTGTACATATTATAAGAAGGACGGCATTATACAATTCTCTTGAACAGGACCTTTAATATCGTAGTGGCATTGGTTCCTTTATTGATATATAAAGTCATATAAAAACACATACAGTTTTGTAAGATTGTGAAGGCTGACATACAGAATCTAAGATTTCCTTTGATGTTTAGGTGACATAACAACCAATTCTAACACACATAATTAGATGCCCTAATATTCAAGTCTCCAATTAGAATTGGCTGGAAAGATGAAAAGTTTTAATCAAATTAGAACTGGCAATACATTTGAGGTTGCTGTATTCGTTTTTTGTTATCTATATAAGCCTTTTTGTGCTACCATCTTTAAACATATCAATAACAAATCCGCTAATATGTATACGCCGAACTAATTAAAAACAACCAAATTAAAACAAATTTTGTAATTGGACAAATTTAACGATAGTCATTTGGCAATTGCACAAATTTAGCATCAAGGGCACTAATCATTCATCTTAGGGAAAAAGCCAAAAATACTTTATGTACTTCTCGTGAAAACTCATTGTGCTTTCTCAACTTTTTTTATTGTCATTATACTTAACGTTGTTTACATTTTCGACTCATTAAGTTCTCTCTGGTGTCTAATCTAGTGGTGTTTGGTTTTTCGAGTGCGACTTATATTTTTAGGTGTTGGTTCTTTATTTCAATTGTGTGAAGTGGTTGCTTTTGGATGTATCTTTAGGCCTTTTTAGGAGAATTTCCCTGTTGTTGCTATCCGGGTTTTGTATATTGTAGATTCTTGCTACTTTTTTACTATAAAAAATTTCCGTTAAAGAAAAATGGTATTGCATTTTTCGTTGTGGCCGCAAGCTCCAATGCATAACCACGTTCGTCACTTATCCTAAATAAGGGTGTGCTAATCAGTGTGCAATAAACAGAATTGCAACCAAACAAAAAGCTGAAAAATTGGACGGATTTGGGAAACCGCTTGTCTGGTCAGCGAATTTCTAAAAAACTGAAAATTCTTGATGCTGAAGTTGCTTTAATTGTCTTCTCCAACAAAGGAAAACTATTTGAGTTTTCTACTGACTCATGGTACCCTTTTCTTTTCCTCTTATGTCCATTCTATCTCTTCATATAAATTCTTATTTCATACAAGTTTCTACATCTTCAAAACTTTATTTTGTCTACTAAAAACAATAATTTTTTTTTCTTGGTGGCATGTATTTCAGAAAGATAAAAACACATATATACAATTATTCTTTTCTTAGATTATAACAAGTATCAGATGGACTAATATTATAATGACAATAAATAAATTAATGTAAAGTAAAAACAATAAATAAAGCAGACGAGCGGGTAGAAGCGAGGCGGACTCTATAATAATACGTAAACGAAAGCGGTAAATGTCGAGGCTCGTATTGAATCGATTCCTTAAAAGCAGATTAGCCGTCTGCTTCCTGTGGTACAACGTCGTGGTGATGCAGCCGGACGACAAACTTGCACGAAAGATCGGCTGAAAACCTTGCGTGTTTACGATCGAAGAATTCTTGGAACAGATTCAGTAATGGAGCTGCGTTTTAAGCGTATTAAAAACCGAATGAGCTGCGTTTTATTTTATATGCAATACCTATCTTGTTCAAAGAAGGCAGTATATACACGAAAATAAAAGATATGCATATCATTATACAAAACACGATTTGCATATATCTTAAGACTTAAGCACAAAGTCTAAATCTATTCCTAAAATAGATTACGAATATTCGGAAACTATCAAATAAGGGAACCGAAATTCTCAAGAAAAGATATCCGCGTAGGCGAGATTTGAGCTGCATTAGGTGTCCATGGTCGCGGCTCGCATGAGTTGAAGCTTGAACCCATTTGGCCCGAAATCACGAATCGCACCCCCTGCTGGCGCACGTAGGTGTTGAGTAAAACCAACAAATCATTTTGAAGGTTCATATCAAGATTTCTATATAAACACACTCCCACTTCCTTTTCTAGGCGATGTGGGATGTATTTGTTTTCCCAAATTTGTGTTTCACGTGTCCCACTTTGAGACACGATATCTCATTCATATTAACTCCATTTTGGACATGCTTTAGCTCGTTGCGAAGCTCTCGTCGAGGAGAACGCAAAGCTATCAAGAAATATAAATATATATACCATATACATATATTAAATAATGTCCAAAATTTGCAAGAACTCATTTTGCAAAACTATTTTCCAACAATCCCCCACATGAATGGAAATCGGTCGAAAACAACGAAAGTTTCGTGAAATTTCTGGTTAAGTCTTGCATAGGATAGGTAGGTGTAACCCTTTGAACCTTCCTTGTGAGATGCACTTAGTCTCCTAGATATGAGTAGACGCGATGTCCTTGAACTCATCATCCATTTACGTGAGCGACATTACACTTCACACAAGACTCTCCCGACAACATCAAGTCCTCATAGTCGTGTTCGTTATGGTCATGAACACTAGCACAGTTCTCGCAAGAGCTCTTAGGAATTGCGCCCACATTTCCCTTGAGCGACCCACTTCTCTCTCACATAGGTGATTTCATCTTGAATCATTAAAAACATATGTTTTGCGATTTCATCTTGAATCACTATGCTTTATGATTTCATCCGAATCATTAAAGCCATATGTTTAACCTCTCAACAAGTCACATTTGTTATAGGAATGGACTAGGAAAGTTACAATATTTAGTAACTCCCCACATTGATGTGACTTCCCCACATTTCTATGATTAGGTTGTCCTATTGAACCCGGATCTTGGGATCTCCGGTCAAGCTGGGTTAGGTTTTCCTTCATAGAAACTCATTCCTTCAAGGGCTTTAGTCCCATTCCTCTAGACGACTTACTTACTAACTCTCTGCTTAAGCCTTTCGTAAGCGGATCCGCGATGTTATCCTTTGACTTCACATATTCAATTGAGATAACTCCCATTGAGAGTAGTTGTCATATCGAATTATGTCGACGACGGATATGTCGGACTTTCCATTATACATTATGCTATGAGCTCGCCAATTGCCGATTGACTATCACAATGTATACTAATGGTCGTTACGGTTTAGGCCACCTTGATATGTCCTCACGAATTGACGTAGCCATTCCGCCTCTTGTCGCATTTATCTAACGCGATAAATTACGATTCCATCGTGGACTTAGCTATAACAGTTTGCTTGGAAGACTTCCAAGATATAGCCGCTCCTCCTAGTGTAAACACATATCCACTAGTCGATCTAGAATCCTTTATGTCGGATATCCAATTTGCATCATTGTATCCTTCGATAACAATGGATATCGATCATAATGCGATCCATAATCGCGATTGTATCTCAAATAGTGAAGTACCTAGTCATAGTCGCCCAATGTGCATAGCTTGGGTTACTAGTATACCTACTTAGCTCCTAACAAGATATGCTAAGTCGGTCGGTACACATCATTAAGTACATTAACATGCCAATAATTCTTGAATACTCTAATTGGGCAACACCTAAGCCTCTATTTTAGATAGATGCTTCTTGGTGTCAATTGGAGTTCTAGCTAGGCGGAATCCCCGTATTATGAGTATTAAATTTTGTCCACATAATGTGCTTGACTTAACACAAGTCCATTCGAGTTCGTATGATCTTTATTCCAAGGATCAAATCAGCCAAACCCATATCCTTCATGTCAAACTTTGACTTCAACATGTCTTTAGTAGATTTGATCATCTTGTCGCCATCGCCAGCGATAAGCATATCATCAACATATAAACACAAGATTACATATCCACTATTTGTGTCTTTGACATAAACACATTTGTCGCATTCATTAATTTTGAAACCACTCTCTAGCATGGCGTGGTCAAATTTTTGATGCCATTGTTTGGGAGCTTGCTTTAAGCCATATAATGACTTGACAAGCCTACAAACTTTGTTCTCTTGTCCAGGAGCCATGAAACCCTCAGGTTGGTTCATGTATATTTCTTCTTCTAAATCTCCGTTCAGAAAAGCCGTTTTTACATCCATTTGGTGAACTTCCAAATTTCTTAATGCGGCAATAGCAAGTATCATCCTGATCGAGGTTATTCGCGTATCGGGCGAATATGTATCAAAGTAATCAAGACCTTCTCGTTGTCTAAATCCTTCGATTACCAATCTTGCTTTGTACTTGTCAATGGTGCCATCGGCTTTCATCTTCTTCTTGAAGATCCATTTATAGCCTAGTGGTTTACAACCAGGAGATAAATCCACGAGCTCCAAGTATGATTTTGTAAAATAGAATCTATTTCACTTTTAATGGCTTCTTTCCATTGAGGCCCTTCGAGAAGTAACCGCTTCTCGGTATGAAGTAGGTTCATTTTCAACCATAAAAGAAACAAAATCGGGTCCAAACGATTTCTCGGTTCTTGCCCTTTGCTTCTTCTAGGTTCAACCTCTTCTTCCTCGGTTTGATCTTGTCTCTCATCTTGGAGATCATTATCATCTCGTTGTCTCTTATCTTGGACAACTTCTTCATCTATTCTAGATGAACTTCAGGTTCCTTCGTTAAACAAGGAAATATAGTTTCAAAGAATGAAGCATTCCTTGATTCCATTAATGTACCCTTTGTATATCCGGATTTTTGAATCATGTACAATGGCGATAAGCACCGCTATTCGAGCATATCCGATGAATATACAATCCACGATTTAGGTCCAATCTTTTGGGCCTTGGGAGTCGGTATAGCTACCTTTGCTAGACACCCCACACTCGTAATCTTGATATGATGGCTTTACGCCCATCTATAATTCATAAGGGTCTTTTCTTTTCCTTACGAGGTATCTTATTTAAAAGATAAGTAGCCGTTAAAATGGCTTCCCCATGTCACGGCTTAGATCGAACTTAGCAACATGGCATTAACCATTTCTTTCAAGGTACGGTTCTTCCTTTCGGCAATACCGTTCTGGCGAGGTGAATAGGGAGCGGTGAATTGCGTGTCTAATTCCATGTTTCGTACATAGGTCGTGAATGGAGACACATATTCACCTCCTCTATCACTTGGACCACCTTGATTTTCTTACTAAGTTGATTCTCAACTTCGTTTTGTATAGAACAAACTTGTCTTTAGCTTCATCTTTACTTTTCGATGAAGTAAACATAGCAATACTTTGTACAATCATCAATAAACGTGATAAAGTACTTATTGCCACCTTTTGTGGGTAGTGATTTCAAATCACATATGTCGATGTGTATCATATCAAGTGGTTCGGTTTTCGTTCAACCGATTTAAAAGATGCTCTTGTAAGTTTGGCTTCAACACAAGTTTCACATTTATATTTTGAGTCAATATGGAAATTGGGTATGCAATTAAATTTAATCAAACGACGATCGAATTAAAATTTACATGTCCAAGACGGCCATGCCACATATTGGAAGACTCAATCAAGTAAGCGAAGAATTCATTTTATTGATATCATTCTTAACAACCATTACATTGAGCTTAAACATACCATTGTGGCATATCCCTACCAACATAAACTTGATTCTTAGAAAGAACAAACTTAACAAGGCGAAAACCAAACTTGTTCAATTGCCAACGGACACAAGATTCTTGCGAATCTCGGAACATACAAGACATTAGTCAACTTGAGCTCTTTCGGATGTCATCTTCAAGATTACATCTCCTTCACCCTTGATTTCAGATTGCGAGTTGCCCATGCAGACTTCTCTCCACTATCAACTCGCCCGAAAGAGTGAAACATACTCTTATCGGACACACACGACGGTAGCCCAAGATCCACCCACCATTCCTCGTTGTTGGAACCTACCGGGTTAACTTCGAGAGATCATGGCAATGACATCGACACCATAGCAATCATGTCACATCTTCATTCACCATATTAGCTGGCGTGGAGTCACCCGCTTGACATCTTACAATTAGCGAGACGGTGACTGGCTGGTCACGATTAAACACACCCTTGGAACTTCGTTTCACAATTGCGACTTTAGGAGCAAGGTACTCGGACTTCCCTTTATCCTTCTTGTCATTCTTTCCTTTTCCTTTGCCTTTAGCTTTGACATTGGACTTTGAAGATGACGAAACATGCTCAACCATATTTGCCTTTGCGTAATCGGTATACATGTTTTTCGAGCCGACATTGTCCTCTTCAATCGACGAACAACCAAGTCTTCAACACTCATCTCCTTTCGCTTATGCTTGGTGGTTCTTGAATTCTACCCGACTTGAGGTAACTTTTCAATAATAGCAAGAACTTGAAAGTTTCACTCAAAGTCATTCCTCAACATGAATGTCGTGTAGCGAAACTGCGGATCTTGAACGACTTATCACATTCTTTGAATCAACCATCTTGTAATCCAAAAAGCGAGCTACCACGAACTTCTTTGTACCGGCATCCTCGGTTTTGTACTTGCGCTCCAATGACTCCCATAATTCTTTGGCGGTCTTGGTCTTGCGAGACACGTTGTACAAAGAATCAACCAAACCATTCGAACATAATTGTGACACAAAAATCTGAATGCTTCCATGCTTCCAAGGCTTGAGCGACTGTTGATTAGAGGATTGACCTTTGCGGGGAGGTTCCACGTTAGGTGGGTTTTCTTTTAAGAACCGCGCAAGGTTCAAAGTAGTCGATAGAAAACATCTTACATTGCCACCTCTTGAAATTCGCCCATTGAATTTCTCTGGTTTCTCGACATGATTAGCAACCGTGTTGGTAATGGCGCACCGATTCGTTCACGTGAGTATTCACGGAGGGGTATTCGTGTTTGTCATCACGAAAGATCAAACACAAACAATTAAAGAAAGCTGTTTTAAATGGTATCTACTTGTACGGATCGATTCAACAAAACTCTAGCTTGGTTTTGATGGATCGTGTAAATCGACAAGAAACTCTATATTTGTTTCGTTAAACCGATAATAAAGCGCTTAAAAAAGCGTTATAGATCTGTTAGACCAAATCTGTAAGTTAAAACTGTTTAATCCAAACTGATTTCCAAAGAAACTCAACAAGGTTTCGACAGAAAACAATTTATAAAATCCTGTTAATTATTAATCCGATTTTTAACAAAGTGATGTAAATTCGGTTAAACCGAATCTGATTTAAGACTGTAGGAAACGGTGTACACTTTATTTATAAAATCAGATTATAATGACAATAAATAAATTAACAGAAAGTAAAAACAGTAAATAAAACAGACAGAACGGGTAGAAGCAGAAGACATACTCTATAATAATACGTAAGCGAAGCAAAATGTCGAGGCTCGTATTGAATCGATTCCCTTAAAGCAGTTCGCCGTCTGTTTCCATGGTACAACGTCACGTGGCGATGCACACCGGACCGACAAACTTGCACGAAGATCGGCTGAAAACCTTGCGTGTTTCGATCGAAGAATTCTTGGAACAGTTTTGTAATGGAGATGCATTTTAAGCGTATTAAAAGCTGAATGAGATCGTTTTATTTTATATGCAATACCTATCTTGTTCGACAAGACAAGTATATACACGGAAAATAAAAGATATGCATATCATTATACAAAACACGATTTGCATATATCCGTTAAGACTTAAGCACAAAGTCTAAATCTATTCCTAAAATAGATTACAGAATATTCGAAACTATCAAATAAGGGAACCAAATTCTCGACAAAAAGATACCCGCGAGGCGTAGATTTGAGCTGCATTCGTGTCCATGAGCTCGCATGAGTTCAAGCTTGAACCCATTTTGGCCCGAAATCTGAAATCGCACCCCCACTTGCGCCGCGACGTAGGTGTTGGAGTAAAACCAACAAATCATTTTGAAGGTTCATATCAAGATTTTATATAAACACACTCCCACTTCCTTTTCTAGGCGATGTGGGATGTATTTGTTTTCCCAAATTTGTGTTTCACGTGTCCCACTTTGAGACACGATATCTCATTCATATTAACTCAATTTTGGACATGCTTTAGCTCGTTGCGAAGCTCTCGTCGAGGAGAACGCAAAGCTATCAAGAAATATAAATATATAACATATACATATATTAAATAATGTCCAAAATTTGCAAAAACTCATTTTGCAAAACTATTTTCCAACAATATAGTATGTTTTTAACTATATAAGCATTAGCTTCTATATATATCTCATATTTTTAATCCAACAGTACGTACATTCTTTTAAGGGAAAAAGCCAAAAATACTCTATGTACTTCTCGTGAAAACTCATTGTGCTTTCTCAACTTTTTTAGAAAGAAGAAGTAATTAAGCATAATGAGTCGAAAATGTAAACAACGTTAAGTATAATGACAATAAAAAAAGTTGAGAAAGCACAATGAGTTTTCACGAGAACTACATAGAGTATTTTTGGCTTTTTTCCTTCATCTTATATATACCATACTATCGATCCATTCAATTAGCAGATACTCACAATCACCACAAAGATGAATCCTGGTTTTTGCTCAAAGTATATGTCATCCTCTGACGAATTTCCAATCCATTTACATGGTTGGTTACGAATACACAAAGATGGCCGATGTGAAGATTCATTGAACCGATTTCATCCCAGCAGGATCGAGACTCCTTAACAAAGCTCAATCTAAAGATGTATTTACCTCATCCAAATCCAATGTCAATCTAAGGATTTATATTCCCAAAACCATGCCTCGCAATCGAAAAATCCCAACATTAATATATTTTCATGGTGGTGGTTTCGTGGCCTACTCCACTGCTTCTTCAACCTACCACCCGACACTTAACTTAATAACAGTTGAATCTAATGTGGTTGTCGTGTCAGTAAACCATAGGTTGGCGCCAGAGTATCCTTTACCAATAGCTTACGAGGAATCTTGGGAAGCAATCAACTGGGTGGCTATCCATGCCAATGGAAATGGCCAAGAGTCATGGTTAAATGACTATCTTGATCTTGAGAACGTGTTCTTTGGGGAGACGAGACAGGGCCAACATTGCTCACAACATGGCTATCGAGGTTGGGTTGAACCCTGCTAAGGTTATTGACCTTAACGGTCTTATTCTCATCCAACCATTTTTGGAGGAGAGGACCCAGTGGATCCGAGTCCGAGCTCAAGGAAAACCAGAGCACAAAGCATTCTTGGATCAAATATGGAAGTTGGCAACTCAATCACAGTTGGGTTAGATGACCCATTGTGTAATCCCGCAAAGGACCCTCTATATCGCGTTTGGGCTGCTCCAGGATACTTATGTGTGTTGGTGACAAGGATAAAATGAGGGTTAGAGGCCTGAATTACACCAAGGTGATGGAGAATAGCGGGTGGAATGGAAATCTAGATGTGTTTGAGAGCAAAGGGAGGGCATGGGTTCTTTTGCATAATACTTTAAGTGAGAATGCTGTAATTTACATAATAGGATTTACGCATTTATCAATCCTATCCGTAGCAACTTCGAAAATCAAACTTTCCATTACTCTTGGGGAATGATTCTACCTTTTGAGAGCTTACTTTTGATTTTCAACGAAAATAATATGATATACCTAGCAACTTAAAGATGCTGAGTCAGAGTGTTGATTCAACAGGTGCAAGTTACAGATCTTACATGCAGTGGCCTTGGGGTGTTTGCACGTTATGTGATTTGTATGCTAGACTATGCGTAAAACTTGTTGTACCTTAAAATTGCTATAATATGATTTTAATGCTTTAGTAACTTTCGTGTTAATGCCCACTTCTTTGATCTTTCCATTACAAAATCGGCATGACAAAAAAATTTAACAGTTGAGTTTGCCTACCCTTGTTTTGGCTCTAAACTTGTTCGGTATCAACAAGAATTCATTCTTGCATTAACCAAAAAAGATAATATAATTTAAAACAGTACGATAATAGGAGCAACATTAACATAGTTAAGGGTTTAAGTGTACTTTGTAACTAGATTAGGTGTTAGACTAGAATATAAGCTTTATTGAGGGGATGCTAGTTCAACATTCTTTTTTACTCGAATATAAACTTTATTGGTTTTAATAAAGGGATGTTCGAGGTAATAAACGTATAATCATAAACTTGTGTATTATATGCTTGTTTCTCTCGTGTTCTTCAACGGGTTGAGTTGAATGTTGCTACTTGTGCTCCACGAACAAACTGCGATCTAGTGTTACACGTATAATACTTCGGGTTGTTGTCGCAATTGTCCAACAAGTGGTATCAAGAGTAAGGTTTGTTGTTGTTTTTGAAGTTTGATTGCTAGTTCGAGGTTTCCAGTTAATTCGAGATGCCGAGTTCGTCTGGGTTTCGAGGTTCAGGTTCTCGAGAAGTAGAAGGGTTATAGAGAGGAAGAAGACGATTGAACTTGGAGGGCTTTTTGAAACTCACGTGTAACTTTCCTATGTTAGCTATTGAGAAATAAATTCACTTTGGGAAAACATTATCACTTCTATCCATGGAAAACATTACAACCGCATTGAGCCATTGAAAATATATTATTGACATAGACAGAGATCTCTTAAAAGTTAACACCCCATTAATGTCCATCTTTAAGATGGTTCCAGCTTTCAATTTTGTACTGATCCATTGGGTTGGAGATTATAATCTAAAAACCATATTTCCTAGATTATTCTCATTAGCATTAAAAAAAAAAGAATGTTCCATTCGTGAAGTCTGTTGTCAATCTAATAGATCACACGTATTTAATTTTATTTGAAGTTACGACATGGTTTTAAAACAAGCAAAACCCATCATGCCTAGGAATGTCCCTTTAATACTTCAATGGTCTTTATATATAAACCCTCCCTATGGGTCACATCCATAGGGAATATTCACTTTGTCCCCATTTTTTTCAAGATCTGTGCAGTTTTGTCGATTCTTATTCAGTATTTACGGTTTAAGCGTTTGGCTTATTAAACTTTATATTTACAGTTCCGCATTTTCAGGTTTATAGCTTTTGATATAAACAAAATTATGAAAATAAAAAATAATTAAAAAAAAAAAAAAAAAAAAAAAAAAACTAGGGGGTCTATCTAAAAACTGATTCTGATCCCAATAACCCAGCTCGTCTTTATTGTGTCAGGTTTATAGAAAATGATTGAAAATTCTCAGTGTTGATTTCTAATTTTTGTAGTGTTAGGTATTTACATAACTGAGTTTTGGAAAAGTTGATTTCTAATTTGTAAACCTACAGATTGATTAAGGTTACTGATCAAGTTAGTTACTTAAGAGAATCAGTTTATGTGTATGTAACATGTGAGACACTTAATTCCATTAAGGAATATGGCTTGCCCGAGCCTTTCTTGCTATTTAACAATACAACGATAAGTGGTTGATTTTGAGATATAGAAATCATGTTTGTTTTGATTTGAAGCATCCAAGAAAATGCACTCCGGTCAAAGAGATCAAGATCCTATCTCACTCTGGCATTCTACAACGTAACAAGAAATCGAAACAATGAATGGATTGTAAATCCAATATACTCTTGTATGAACTCTTTGTAAATTGCTACTACAACTAGCTTCTTGCTAGTCTTTAGAATAATTACCGCTCAAAAGAAAATATATACGTCCTCCGGATAGCTAGGTATGAATATAATGTAAAGTGCATGATCATATTATTAATAATGTCCCACATATATATAGATTACATAGTGACTTGATAAGAAAGCTCAAACAATCGGCTAATCCTAAACCAATAACACTTGAGCCCCATAACCAATTCGGCTAATACACCCTCGTAGTTGGAGCTAGAGGTCTTCGGACGTTCAAACTTGAGTGAAAATCTTGAAACAATGCATAGGAAGATCTTTGGTAAAAATATGGCATACAAAACCTTTTGCCACAAAATCACGAAAAAAATGAAATCAAGCTCTATATGTTTGGCGCGTTGATGTTTAACCGGATTATTGGAGAGCTAGACAGCACTGACATTATCACAATACACCAAAGTAGCAGTAAAACATGTTCATGAATCCACACAAAGATTGCGTATGCAAGTTGTTTCAGGAACAACATTGGCTATACTACGATATTCAGCTTGAGACTCGACCGGATCATGTATCCTGACGCTAACAGACTAAAAAGCAAGTTATCCCAAGGAAAACACAATAACAGAGGCGGATTAATGAGTGACAGGACAACCAGCCTAGTCATTATGATGTAAGCAGTGGGCTGAGCAGCAGTGTTGCACCGAAACGCCCTCGAGGCCCGCGTACCCGTTTGGAAACGTGGTGGGAACGGGAACGGCTCCAAAACGCCCCCGAAACGTTTCCCTGCCGTTTCCCTAGCCGTTCCTGGATTCCCATGGCGTTTCCCTGGCAGTTTCCTAATTTTCATGCGTTTCCATGGCAGTTTCTTGGTTTTTTTGCCGTTTCTGTATTTAACATGGGTTTTAATGGTTTTAATGGGCTTTTTGTATTCCAAACCCATGCATTGGGAACCCAACCGTCATATGCATTAGGGCATGGATTTATATCGTTTATATATAAAACTGTTGGAATCTTTTAGTGGTTTTGATCGGAATAAATGGAGAAAGAATAAATGGAGAAGAACAAATGAAGAAGAAGAGAGAAGAGGTTATTGGGAGATGTGAAAGTAAATTGTAGGTAACTGGCTAGTTTTTTTTAACAAGTGAGCAAGTTGACTAGTTGTTGAGTGAGTAGTCACAAAAAGACACTATCAAATTTTAACATTTACAGTAATATTCAATATATTTTACAGTAGTCGGTAAGTGAATAGTCAAAAAAGAAACTATCAAATTTTAACATTTACAGTAATGTTCAATATATTTTATAAACTTATTAACTTATATATAATAAATAATATTGCATTAAACTTGAGTACTTTTGTAGTTTTATGCATTCAAGTGAAGCAATTTTGTTGCCTTTAATCACACATGACTGACCCGACCCGACTTGTTTTAAGTTACCTGAAAACTCTTATTGCTCGATGCCCCGTGATCAATTTTCATGATTCCGCACTTAAGGAACATGTAGTACTTTTGGAGTTTACAATTAACATCAACATATATCTATTTTGGATTTTCTTTAATATATTTTTAATTTTTATATTTTTATTGCCGTATCTATGCCGTTCCCGTATCTTGAATTTTTATTTTGCCGTTTCCTGTTCCCGTATCGCCCTCGTATCCCTTGCTTGGTTCCCGTTTGATTGCTACCTTTGGTGAGCGATATTAGAACCATGCGCTTGTAAACCATAATCAAAAGTACCCTAACATACCTAAGAATAAACTTAAGAGCGAGAAATGCGGCTCCAAGATCATGCA
This sequence comes from Chrysanthemum lavandulifolium, assembly GCA_022545495.1. Lineage (NCBI taxonomy): Eukaryota > Viridiplantae > Streptophyta > Magnoliopsida > Asterales > Asteraceae > Chrysanthemum > Chrysanthemum lavandulifolium. Next base: position 275,834,840 of record CM040243.1, read on the forward strand.
TATAAAGACACACTTGTTGAACAACATTGGGAAAATCAGTATGTAAATATAAGATACCGAAGAGCACCGCCTAAGCTACGATACAAAGTAGGATCCGAAACATGGTCACCATCGGGACCAAGCTTAGAATCAATATCAGCAGAGTTGGACATAGATTACAATTCGCATATGAGCCGACTCAAGAATTTCCTCGACATAAGTAGCACGGGTTAAAATAAACCTTTAGTATAACGTTGAGCGAAACACCAAGAAAAAAATTAAGTAAGCCGGGTCATTCATAGTGATTCTCCATGAGCGAGGAGATAACTCTTTATAGAAAAGTTGTAGAAGAAGCGGTGAGGATGATATCATCGGCATAAAGAAATAAGTACGTAATATCTTCCCACGATGAAGTATAAACAATGACAACTCGGTTTCTTGTGCTAAAACCAACTCGTGTAGCATAAGAAGCAAAGTGTTGAAACCATGCACGAGGGGCTTACTTAAGCTCATAAAGAGAACTCCGCAAGTGGAAAACATAACCGAGGATGATGAGGTCCACAAAGCGGATGGTTGATGCATGTAAACTGTCTCCAATAAATGACTATGAAGAAAAGCATTCTTCACATCCACCTAATGAATAGGTCAATTTCTAGTAGCCGCAAGACTCAAGACAACGCGTATAGTAACCGTTTTAACGATTAGGCTAAAAGTCTCATCGTAATCAATACCAAACGGCTAAATGCGTCCATTCACCGCAAGGCTAGCCTTGTATCAACTCTTTACAGAGAGCATGAGGTGGTGGTTGCGTAAAGAGACAAATGATTAGTAGGTTAGGAATACCACCCTTAGCATGAGTGACCATCGGTGAGTATTTAAGCGTATAGGAGCGAGATGTTGGTGAACCAAAATTGGTTCGGTTATCTACCGGTGTTCAAGGGTAGGCTGCAGTTTTGGGTCGAATGGATTAGCTAGTAAGAGCTCGTGAGGTTGTAGGTGGGTGGCGGTCAGTAGGGCTAGTGATTGTTGGTCCAAATGCGGTTGAGTGTTTGGTGTGATTGTATTAAGTAGGCTTAAAGGTTGGAGTCAGGTTGCATTGTTTAACGGCTGGTGGGGTTAGTGGGTAGAGGAATTGGTCGATTAGGATGTTAAGGCAATTGGTATATGTGTAGGACTAGTAGGCTTAATTCCTTGTGTAGGATGGTCCGGATTGGAAGCTCTCGGTCGAGGAAGCAAATTCTTTAGTAAAAAATCATAATATGAGGAGAGGTTAGGGTCATAGAAACAAACAAAAATACGTCCTTGTCAAATTTGGCATGGTGAGAAAGTACGATTTTGTTAATAGCAAGGTTAAGGCATCAATATCCCCGGTGATTAGATGGATAACCTAAGAAGACACAAGGTGTGGATCGTGGGGGGAATTTGTGTGACAACTCGTAATTTCCTCGATGCGTAGTAAATAGAGAAACGACAATTAGAGTGATCTTTCCCTCTAATTTGAGATACGAGACGTATTATATATCTTTTTTATTGAAAAGATTATTCTGAGAGCGTTGGCGTAATTCCCTAGTTACGAATCTTTCGTTTACTAGTCTAAATGAGTCCCGAACTTAATATTTCAAAAGATAACAAATGTTACAACTAAGGTCCCTTTGATAAATACCCCCCCCCCCCGCCCGCCCCTTGTGGTTTCACTTGTACATGTTTGGTCCCTAATGGGAGTATATATACCCTAACCACTCACACTCTCATTTCACCCTTCCTTTCTCTCTCTTAAATAACACACACACACTCCTCCTACCTCTCTAGAAATCCGGCAAATCCATTAGGGTTTCGGCACCGCCTCAGGTTCCGGCCAACATTCGGCCACCTCCACCACATACATCGCCTATCCCATATGATAGATCGGGCTCTTGTGGTTATGTTTTAGTAACGTGCGCGCCCTCAAACTCGCGCACCCTCCCTAGATCTTGAATATTGTTGGATCGATGTACTCTAACCAAACTAACTTAAATAGCTTGTTAAGGGTTTAATAACCTCGGATAAATCCTAAGCTATTAACAATGAAACACTGAGTAATCTTTATCAAGTATGCAGAATTTACTTAACAAAGCTAAGAAGAATATAACTTTATTAATAACTCTAAAACACTAAATATCAAACTCTCTAAAACTCTAATATTGATCGTACTTTTGAATTCTAAAACTCGTTATTCTAATACCAATCTAGGGGTCCTTTATAGGCTCAAGGATAACCCTAAGCGGTTTACAATTCTTATCCTTGTCGTCAAGTAAACAATACTTAGAAAGTTCTAGATAAACATTACTTTCTATCTTTAATCAAATACAACTGACTTTAACTTTCTTGTACTTTTAATGAATAAGTAGTACTTTGACTTTTACTTAGCAGAGACTTTGACTTCTTGCGATTACTTTGTCTTTTCTGAGACTTTGTTAATCTTGATGCTTTAATCTTACGTATCCCAACAAATATTAAGATCCGGACATTAGAGTTTTAGTGTAAAGCGATTATTATGAGTTCTAGCTTGGCTTGGTCACGAGTTGCACACGTGAAAGACAACACCAACGACTCTCTTCCTCTCTTTCTCGCACGGTAAAACAACCAACCAAGTCAATATTATTTATTTTTCCATTTTGAATCATAATATATATATATTATTTGTGTTGTTTTCGTGGGTACAAACATCAACCGAATCAAAAATGATATGAAATGGGTTATAAAAACGTTAGGGTAACATGTTTGGTACAATATAAATCTGATTTAAAACGTTTTTTGTGTTCGGGTGGTATAACACTAGAAAGGTGGTGATATTTGTGTTCACTGGAAACGGGTCAACCCACTGAGTCAACTCAGTGAGTGAGTTGACTCAGTGAGCGAGTCCAATCAGAAACTCATGAATGGGTCGGGTCTAAGACCCATGGCTGTTTGTTGGGTTGACTAGGTCGGTTCTACTGACCCATGTTGGTATTTGTTTGGATTAGTTGGGCACACGTCAGTGTTTGTATGTTATATGTTTCGTTCGGGTCGGGACAAACCTGTACGACCTATTGCTATATTGATTTTCGTTTGGTTGGGTCACTCTAAGGTGCATTTGATTTGGTAAATTATTGTCGGGTCTTGATATGTGGAATTGGTCATATAATATGAGGTGATATGGGTTACGGGTTCAATTCGTTTAGGACTCGATAATTGTTTATAAGTCATAAATATTGTTAATATAGAATATCGAACGGATAAAATGGCAAATGGTAAAATGAGCTATTTGAAATATGTAATCTGAACTCAATAATTTTATATAACGAGATCGAATACTAAGGAAGCGGTAAACTTAACAACTCGATTATGTAGCTAATTAACTATACAACGATAAAAGAATAAAACTATCATGATACATGACATTAGAGTTGATCGAATTACGAATAAGTACTTATAAAATGGTATGGTAAACATTAAAGAAATAACAATGTGCTTAATAATTGATATCGAATATTACGTTATACATTATAAGGATCAACTACGGTTTATAAATTTGTAGTAACATTTGATACATGAGTTATATTGGTTATAAGTTGGATTATATTAAACGTTTTAGATTTACGAATACAATATATTAGATTCGACGTGATTTTAATTTCTTTGATTCGCGACGAGCCTAAGTGTTCAATTGTTACATTTTAACTATTAACGAGATATTTATCTATATATTGTCGACGGATACGGTTTAATTATAAACTCTTATTGAATTGAGATAGTAACTCATGTTTTATAAATACAAGTTAATTCTATAAACTTGTTAAGAATGGTTATTTTGATAAGTCAACTTATTAAAGTCATAATGGCCGTTTGGGAATGTTAAATAAACGAACGCGTCGTTTATAAAATACTAAATAGTATGCTTTATAAGAAGTACTTTATTATAAACTCGTCTAAGTACGAGTAACGATTGTTAAACCTTTATTAGTTAAGCATTAAATGGAAACTTATCTTTTATTATAAACATGTACGTTTGGGATTATGGGAAATTACCGAAAGTTAACATATTTATATTAACATAAATAAACTCTCCCATCCCTTTGCTCTGGAGATTTTGGCGACCACTCCTAAACCTTACTTTTTTCCTAACCGACTCTCTTCTAATTCATCTATCAATTCCGTCCAAAGCTTGATCATTATCTGATCTTGTGTTCGATGTGTGCTGCTATTTGATTTGCGAGGGTTTCGTTCTTGGATTAATCGTTTAGGTTCTTTTCTTAATCACAGATCTAGGGTTTGGTGTGATCGCACCTTGGATTTTTATCTTATCGCTGCAATCACTACATCATTAACTGATCGCTTATACTACTATGGGTTAGCAACGTGTTTTAATGTTCTATAAACCCTAGTTTTGACTAGGGTTTTACTTGGTTTCTTGAAGCAGGACGTACGCTTGGTGTTATTCTGGTTACATATTGGTGTTGGGTTTTAAGTTTTTTGATGTCTAATTTGGGAGAGACGACTATAAATATGTCACGTCCAGGCATTAACAATGACGGCAACGTGAGTAACATGAATGTTAATGTCGATGACTTGTCTGCTCACATACAACGATTTAAGGGTATACAAGAGGGTAGTAGTTCTCGTACTGATGGACAAGTGGAGCCGATTTCACTTGGTTCGAGCCCTAGTCATGATGCACCTAGTCATGACACGCCTGAGGGCCATGATACTTTATTGAAAGTTCATCCTATTAAAAAACAAATAATTGAAGGAAAACTTGTTCTTGTGGGTAGCGATAGGCAACCATTAAAACCACCGTGACGATGGATGCTACTAATCTCATTGGGCTACTCCATTTGAGCATCTTAAGGTGGTGCGATCGAGAAGGAGTTAGAGGAGATGCTATCGCTATTGGTTATTATTGAAACCTCCTCAAGATACGAGTGTTCCTATGGCTTCTAATGTTAATGCTACTAGTAGTCCTAATAATGTTAATGATAAGGTTGATACGAATGCAATGGGGCTGTTGGTATTGAGAAACAACCTTCTACATCGTATGCTGGTGTTACTTCTACTGGACCTAAGAAACACATGTCAAACTTTCGTAGGTTGGAGTGTAACAAGAAAGCTAATGGTGTGGATCTTTCTGTCCCTATGAAAGTGGTTGAAGAGGTGAACTCTAGGTTTGAGAATACTCTGTATGGGTATTTCCTTGGTCAACGACTTGCTTTTCCTGTGGTTGATTACTTTGTACGTAATGCGTGGGCTAAGTTTGGTATACAAAAGGTAATGATGAATGCAAAGGGGTTCTTCTTTTTTAAGTTCAATTCGAAGAAAGGTGTTGATGATGTTCTTGAAAATGGTCCTTGGTTGATTAGAAATGTACCTATAATTCTTAAACCATGGATGTTGAACACCAACTTACTTAAAGAGGATTTGACCAACATCCCGGTGTGGGTTAAATTCCATGATATTTCTCTTGCTATGTTTTCTGATGATGGCCTTAGTCTCCTTGCCACATTGATAGGCATGCCCAAAAGGTTAGATGCTTTCACTAGCAAAATGTGCAAGGACTCGTGGGGCGTAGTAGTTTTGCTAGATGCATGATTGAAGTGAAGTCGGATGAGGTGCTTAGGGATAGCCTTCTTGTTGAGATACCGTTACTTGATGGGCGGGTTTGACTATTGAGAAGATCGTGTTGAATATGAGTGGATACCACCTCATTGTGATAAATGTAAGATTTTGGTTATACTCCTATTGAATGTCCTAAAGTTGTTGAACCTCCCTTTCGGCCTACTAAGCGTGTTAATGATGGTTTCAAGACGGTTAATAACAAGAAGAAGGAAAGCAAGGTGGGTCTACTATTCGGGTCAAGGAGGGTTTACTAAACTTTGTTGTGGGTAGCAGTTTCAATATCAACCCAAAAGACTCATCCTGAACCTAAGAAAGTGGAAGTCACTAAGAAGAATGCTTCTGATGTGGCTAGTTCGAATGGAACAAAGATCTCTACATCTAACCAGTTTGATGCTCTTAATATGGAATCTACGGATGCGTCTAGTATTCCTTCTAATAACACCAACAAGGATGTGGATTATGGTCGTACAATGGAAGTTAATGAAGATAAGTCTACTAAGACAGGTACTGCATCACAAGAACCCCTTGTGAGTGATTTGAAAGAGATGGAGTCGGGTGTGGCTCCTAATACTAGTGATTCTTGTAATCCGCCCGCCTCTTCTACTAAGAGAGTTAACCCTTTTTCTAAAGTGGGAGAGATCATGGTTTCTGATTCTGATGATGAGGTGGTTGCTAACCCATTTGATGAGTCTGCTAATCTATTCGGTGGTGGCCAAGAGTTTGAAGATGAGGATGATGAATATGACTACGATGACTATGCGAATCAGGTTTATGATCTTCCATAGAATTTGGATGCCTTTAATGCCATGTATGGCACCAAGCTTCAAGGTCCTAGGAAGTAATTTTCTTTCGTTATGTCCTATGTTATCATTTGAGTAGTGGTTTGTTATCTTGTTTAGAAAATAGGAAGTATCTTGTTATGTAAGCTTTATGCCTATGTAACGGGCTGAGATATGGGATTTCACTCATATCCATTGTACTTAAACGATTTCTTTGGTTAATATATTTACCAGGGTGCAGGATTACTCCCCTTTACCCTTATATTAACATAAATAGTTATCGTCATTTCCTAGTCTTCTTTGAATAGCTTGAGTATTGTCAGTACTTCTTGACTTTGTCAATGTCTTTTCCTCTCTGGCGTGCGTTCTAGTTAGTATTTCTCGATTATGTCGACATTTTATCCTCTTTGGCGCGAGTTGTATGTCGCGTCTATGTTTCTTACCACCACACGAAACGTTAATACTAAACTTTTGAGATATTGATATAGGACTTTTGAAAGTAACGACACGAATAAATCCACGAAAACTACGACACATTACTTTCTAGCGACTTCTTTAGCATAAGAGCCATATTTTGAGGTAATCGTAAACGCATTAGGTTGCGCCGTTTCTATTCTATCGTACTCGTCGAACCTTCTTCTGGATGTCATGGTGATTAGGTTTAAATGCCAGTGGTGTTAGTTGTGAAAAGTGCATTGTTGTGGCTAAGGTGAGTTTCATAGCCCCTCTTTTCAAAGGTTTTCATAACTATTTTGGGGGAGAATACATGGTGCTTTTAACTAACCATAATTGGATATGTGAACATTATGTGAGAATAACGGTTGTTTGGAATATTTGATTTGTGGATTGTGATCTTATGTGTTTATGTGAATACAAGCTATTTCTTAGACATGCCCCTACTCTTTTGAATTGCTAATGTGATAACTAGGAAAGGTTAGACATGCGGCAATTGTTGACTTAGACTATGGTAGCATTCCTATGCTATAACGCGATGCCTAGCTAAGAATAGACATCTATATCCGACCTAGACCAGGGTAGCATGTGTGCTAGGCCTTGCTACGACTGCAGCTCGGCTAGAGTCGCTGGGGCCTCACGAGATCTCGATTGGGTTGATGGATTATTGTTGGATTGATTGTTGATTGAATGTATATTATATATCCGCCTTTAGTCGCATATAGCAATTTAACTCTATCGGTCCACTACTACTTTTGTAACTAAACTCTATAAACTCACCAACAAAGTCGACCTTTTAGCATGTGTTCTCGGGTTTAAGGCGATAGCTCACTATTGGAAGGCGCTTGGCAAGGGCATGGTCATAGGCGACTCGATGAATAATCGGGACCGCTTTAAACTTATTTTGGGCCTATTTCACTACTTTCATTAATGTTAAAGTTAATGTTTTCAAATAATGAATCTTCTTCTAAATGAATGGAATGAAAACAGTCTTTGTACCTTACGTTGTGATACCAAGATAGTAACACCCAAAGGTTCGTATGCTTCCGCTGGATCCAATTTTCGGGGTGTTACAGATTGGTACCAGAGCCTAGGTTATAGATAACTGGGTATTCACATGGTTTTGGTGATGATGATGAGAGTGGTGTTTGGCATATTGTTGTTTCACAGGTATGATATATACGTGCATAAAAGTGATTTAACTTCCATTAAAAATGGTCTTTGCGCAAAATGAAGTGAATTAAGCAACTTTGGATTTGTAGCAGAATCTTAAATTTTAACTTATTTACTTATAAATTTGGTTGATGTGGGTGGGTCATGGCCCACCTTTGCCTCTGCATGCCTATGCCTACGCCGGTTAGGGGTGTATGCGATTTCTTTTATTAAACTGTTTATCTACTCAAAACAAAACACGTGACACGTGCTGAATTATTTTAAAGTGCTTAGTTACTCTAAAATAATTAGATAATTTGTTTCATCCAAACACTTAAAACAGTTTATATGCTTTAAAGATAAGAAGATACGCACTCATATAAGAAAATTATTAACTTTTATAACATTCCCTTAAGAGCTTAGTTAAAATGGCAATGCTAGATAATTCATTCACATAATTTGTCCAAGCATAACTCATTTTCCAAAAGATATACTATATATATGCAGTTGTTCACAATGTAAATACCTCTTGTTGAAAATCGTTTGTTTCTTATAAATCAAATTTACTCTTGATAGGTGTTGGAACTTGGAGTTGTATCACATTCCATCATGATCGGACTATCGCTAGGCGTTTCACAAAGCCCGTGTACAATTAGACCCTTGCTCGGGGCATTATCATTCCATCAGTTTTTTGAAGGGTTTGCACTAGGGGGGTGTATCTCCTTAGCAAAGCTCGGGTCCTTGCACTCGACTATAATGGCATGTCTTTTTGCTATAACGACTCCTCTTGGGGTTGGTATAGGCATGATTATCTCCTCATTTTATAACCCCAATAGCCCCCGAGCTCTGGTTATTGAAGGCATACTCGATTCCATATCCGCGGGGATTTTAGTTTATATGGCTTTGGTTGATCTTATTGCTGCTGATTTCATGAGCAAGAAGATGAGATGCAATGGTAAGCTTCAAGTGGTGTCTTATATTTCATTGTTCCTCGGGGCTGGATTAATGGCTTTTCTTGCAGTTTGGTCATGATAAAAAAATGGTAATTAAATATGTTGTGTGTTGGGTTGAGTTACCTCAAGTCATTTTTCCATCTTTCTTTCATTCATTTATCCTTTATAATGTAATGTCGATTAATGGTTCTTTGTAAGGCATAAATAAGTTTAATTCTATGTTAGAACCAGTTTTTTTTATTACGTTGCAAGATTTATGTTATAATATAATCCCCAAATGATTCATGTTGCGAGTTCAAGTGCTAATCTGATCTAGTTCTACCAGCGGGTATAAAAATGTATCAAGATCATAAACACAAGGGGTTGCGAGTTCAAGTCTATACAAAAATCTGTTTTTAAAGTTTGTCTGTTTGTTTGTTAAACTTTGTAGACAACAGAAATCTATTTTTTTTCCCGCGTAATCATGGTTTCAACTCCGACCTTTTTGGCTGAATCAGGGCTTGACAATAAAAACCTAACAAACAAAATTTAGAAGATCAGCACTTTAAACAGAAGTATTGTCCTTCGGGACTTTAGATAGAGTTTTTAAATACTTAATATGTTGACCAACACGAATATGCTCTGTGTTGAAAGGCTTCTTGATAGGCTAGTATAAACACTAAATGTAAGCTTTTATGCTTGTCATTTTGCTAAGTGTACTCAAAAAATGCACCATAAACAATAAGATTCTAGTAAGAAAGACATATCATCATGATTTACTACGGATCGGGTTGATAAACATACAAATCCTAGTTCGTAAATTACGAGCATTTTCAGATGAAACATTAGACAAAAAGAACACATGACCCTCACCTTTGCTCTCCATAACCTCAACTTTTCCTTTCCATCCACTCTTCTCAATCACCTTCTTGTAATTCAAACCCCTGCACTACAATTTATCCTTCTCGCCAACACATGCAAGTATCTTAAGACTCCCAAAGCCTGATATACGCGGGTCCATGGCTGGATTATACAACGGGTCATCTAAACCGACCCCAGACTTGTTTGCCAACAACCACATTTGATCCATGAACGCTTTATGATGTTTATGCTTCTCCGTCTTGGCCTCAATCCCAATAGGATCGTTTCCTCCAAAATACGGGTGGATAAGAATAACACCCTTGAGGTTAATAATCTTTACCGAGCTCAACCCGACCTTGATAGCCATATTGTGAGCAATGTTGGCCCCCGCACTGTCCCCAGCAAAGTACACATTCTCAAGATCAGCATAGTCATTTAACCATGACTCAGGACCATTCCCATTAGCATGAGTACCCACCCACTTAATTGCTTCCCAAGAATCCTCGTACCTAGCCTGTAGTTTACTGACACAGCAATAACGTTGGATTCTTGTGTAATCAAGTTAAGTGTCGGGTGGTAGGTCGAAGAAGAGGCAGATTCAATCAAAAACCCGCCACCATGATAGTAAATTAACGTAGGAAGTTTGCGTTTGCTAATGGTTTTGGGCATGTAGATCCTTACAAAAACATTTGATTCACGTGAGATAAGAACGTCTTTGGAATGAACACCGGTTAAGAGATCGACCCCAGCAGGAATGATATCGTTTCCAATGAATCTTTCACATCGACTATCTTTGTTTATTTGCAACCAACCATGAAAATGGATTGGGAATTCTTCAGAGGTTGACATATATTTTGAGGGAAAACTAGAGGCCATTTTAAAAAGATGACAACTAAAGGTGAAGCATGCATAATTTTGTTATGTTTTAAAAATATTGACATACTAAACATTATATCAAATTTAAGTTGAGGTTTTGTGTGCTGATGTTGAACTTGTGCAAGACCGCTGTGTTTTTATGACTTAATTATTACATATTTATGGAGCCTATGAAACGGCTATGATAGTAAAGTCTTTAGATATATTCATGTTTGATTCGATTCTCAGAAAACTTTATTTGAAAGAAAATTGACATATATAATTTCTTTATATTGAGTTGAGAGACTATGCATACTTTATATCCAAACTATCAGTTTAATCATGAAAACAGTTTTGCATTTTAAAGCATGTAATGAAGTAACTATAAATATATGATGTGAATAAAGTAAAGATTGCAATGACTTTTCTGGCCCTATTAAGTAAGTTAATGACTCGATGGCTTTAAGTTTTAGCCTTACTTCTTTGACTATAACTAATTTTGAATAAACTTTAACAGCACTCTACATGGTTACATGGATCATATCAGAAAAGAGTGTTAAGATATCACATAAATACATTTTGTGATTCATAAAGCTATTTAGTACAGTAATATTTAACTTATAAAGGTATACTATATATATATTTTTTTCTTTTTTTAGATTGAAATTGTGATTCAATCGTGGTTCTTTATAAACTACTTGTATTAGTAACTTGCATTTTCCAAATCATATAGTATTTGAGATTGATGAATAATTTTAAAAGTAAAAATCATGTTTAATTCTACATTGTACATTACAATGCCTAAACTTTACTCATATTGTAGCGTGAAGATTTTTTAATTGTTTTCATGTCTCCTTATAGGCAAGAAAATAATGAGCTTAAAAAAGATAAATCATAAAACCTCATGAGAATGTAATAACATAATGATCAACGTAAATATCTCTATTCCTTCAAATGAATGTGATGAAATGATGAGTCTAAAAATCTCCATTCCCTCATGAGAATGTGATAAATATAATGATCAACGTAAAATTTTAATTCCCTCAAAATGCTCAGCATAAGATCTTCATTCTCCTCTTTGGCTAATTTTTTAAACCCTCACATCCCTTAATCGTTTTTTCTTCAATTCGCCTATTCCTTGGGATTCTTTGCTTCTAACTAATTGTGTTATCGATTAACCTCTTAGTTAATTGGTTCTTGATTGGTTTTAGGTATTGTTCCTCCTGATTTAGCTTTTTTGTTGAATCGTTTTTTTAGGGTTTATCAAATCCGTTTTTTTCTGGTTGTTTGTGGTTTGATTATTACTCGGCCTGATTCATCCTATCATTCTCTTTAACGTTTCTGTATTATGGGATAGGATCGAATTCTTTGTGGTTTAAACCCTAACGCTTCAGTTAGGGTTTTCTTGGTATGCTCGCTGGTTGATTGGTACTTGGTTAGGGTGATTTGGTTCGGTAGGTTGAGGGTTTAAGAGTGATGGAAAAAGGTTTCTTCAGCAAGAATAGTGCTCGTAAGGGCACTAGAGATGTGGGGTCTTCTACTAGTTTGGCCGATCAAACTAGTGGTTCATATACTATTGATGCACCATCTAACTTGGCGATCAAGTTGGGGTGCAAAGGATGATGAATTTGATGCACGGTTGAATCTGAGAAATGATGATGGGAGTCTTGGTCGAGCGAGTCTTGTTGATCATATTGAATGTGATGGGGCTGATAACGTGACTAAGGTTAAGGATAAGGTTGTTTTGGATGATTTGGAGCAAAGCCATGATACACACCTTCGATTTGGCCTCTAATGTTTCAAAACGACCTAATGTGGAGCAATTGATTGCTAATGCGCATAAAAACTTTGATGAAGCAATGAATAAAATTGATGATGATATTGCTAAGATGGCTTCATCTTACGATGTGAACAATTCGAGTGGTATTGGGCTTCAATCTAAGTCGAATGGTACTAAAGTTAATTCAAACAAATACTCCTCCGTCGAGTTTTGATGTGGCTATACAATCCCGGATGTATGGTACTAATCATAGTGTTACTTGATCCTAATGCACCTAAGGTTGTTACTACTAGTGGTAATGGAGTTAAGTTGGTTTCTTCTTGGTGTTGCTTCTAATGAATCCCGAAACACGTGTCTAATTTTCGGAGGTTAGAATGCAGCAAAAGAAGGATGATATTGACCTTTCGGTCCCAATGAAAGTGGTGGAAGAGGTGAACATGAGGTTTGAGAATACTCTTCTGGATACTTCCTTGGTCACGCCTTGCTTTTCTGTTGTTGACTATTATGTTACATGTCGTGGGCTAAGTATGGTTTACAAAGGTTATGATGAGCGCTAAGGGATTCTTCTTCTTCAAGTTTAATTCGAAAAAAGGCGTTGATGATGTTCTTGATAATGGTCCTTGGTTGATTCGTAATGTTCCTATTATTCTTAAACCATGGACATTGAACACCAACTTGCTTAAAGAGGATTTGACTAACATTCCGTTGTGGGTTAAATTCCATGATGTTCCTTTAGCTATGTTTTTCGATGGCGGGCTCGGTCTTCTTGCTACATTGATTAAATGCGCCCAAAAGGTTAGATGCTTTTACTAGTCAAATGTGCAAAGAATCTTGGGGCGTAGTAGTTTTGTTAGGTATATGATTGAAGTGAAGTCGGATGAGGTTCTTAGGGACAGACCTCCTTTGTCGAGATTCCTTTACTTGATGGTGCGGGTTCGACTATTGAGAAGATCCGTGTTGAATATGAATGGAAACCGCCTAGATGTGAGAAATGTCGGGTATTTGGACATACTTTGGTGGATTGTCCTAAGGTTGTGATTACGCCTACTCAACCTCATAAGAACGTAAGTGATGGTTTTAGGCATTAACAATAAGAAGAAGGAAAGCAAGTTGGGCGAATCCGGGTCGAGGAGGTTCTACTAAATCTGCGGTGGGCAAGCATTTTGAATATCGCCCAAAAGCCTCCTCCTGAACCCAAGAAAGTAAATGTGGATAATCGATGGCTTCTAATGTGGCTAGTACGAGTGGAACCAGGATCACTACGTCTAATCAGTATGATGCTCTTAATATGGACGATACAGATGTGGATATTGGTCGTACAATGGAGGTTAATGAGGATGAGTTGATTAAGACTGGTTCTACATCACATGTTCCGCTTGTGAGTGATTCAATGAGAACAATAGATGTTGGTTCTACTCCCATAGTTGAGAAAATTGGTAAGCTTGAAAAACTAATTATTGATGGGAAAGCTACTCTTGTGGATGATGATGGTCAACCTATTCCGTCTACCTCTTCTACTAAGAGAGCTAACCCTTTTCTAAAGTGGGAGAGATTGAGGTGTCGATTACGAAGATGAGGTTGTTGCTAACCCATTTGATGAGTGCTAATATATTTGGTGGTGGCCAAGAGTTTGAAGATGAGTATGATGACTATGACTTGATGACTATGCGAAGCGAGTTCGTGATCTTCAGGAATTTGGATGCCTTTAATGCCATGTATGGCACAAAGTTTCAAAGTCCTAGGAAGTAATCTTATTCGTTGTGTCATTTGTTATCATTTGAGTAGTGGTTTGTTTTCTTGTTTAGAAAATAGGAAGTATCTTGTTATGTAAGCTCTATGCCTATGTAACGGGCTAATATATGGGATTTCACTCATATACATTGTACTTAAACGTTTATTTGGTTAATATATTTACCAGGGTGCAGGATTACTCCCCTTTACCCAAAAAAAAAGATCTTCATTCTCTCAAGTGAATGTGATTATATAATGATAAATGTCTTAAGATCATATATCACGGTCAAGGATATAGTCGAAGTAATATGAAAAATGTCAACCCACTAGTAGTGCCAAAATAAGAACGACGCAAATGAAAATCTGAGTTATGCAAATACAAGTGTTTCAAAGGAATATCTTCATAAATGTGAGAATCCATGCTGACACATTTTAAGATTTATATGAATGTTATGTAAAACAATATATAAAAATTCGTCATTAGGAACGAAATTTCATATTAATGATGCATTATATTCTCTTGCATCTACCTAAGTACTATACATGAATTAGTGAAATATAATCACTAGCCATAATATAAGTTTATATGAGTGAATTAAAATATTACTGGCATGACTGATTACACCACCCCGAGGCATTAATAATACGAAAACTATATATAGAATAACAAGATAATTCAATCTTATGTTATTTTCTCTCAAAGGAAGTTGATTATTAACCCAACAGATAAATTAAAATAATAAGGTGAGTAACGGATTAGCATAACACGTTTAATAGTGTAGTTATATGTTATATATGCTTACGATTAATGCCTAAGTAATACCCCCGATTTAGTATGACCATGTATATGAACATTATGATAGGTAGGTATCAACATGTATACGAACATGATGGTAGTCAAGATTGAACATGTATCTGAACATGATGGTAGTCGGGAATGAACATGTATACAAACAATACGATAGTTAGGAATGATCATGTATCTGAACATGTTGATAGCACGGTAAAATGTGTATGCGAACGGATGATAGCACTGGTATGAGCACATAGTCCGATAATCATGCTTTATGCACTTAGCCACATGTGAAAATAACGTGCTTTATGCACTTAGTCATGTGTGAAAATATCGTGTTTTATGCACTCGGTCTTGTGTGAAAACCTGCGTGCTTTATGTAGTCAATCCTCTATGAAAATATCATGCTTTATGCATTCGATCCACGTGTAGAATAATCGTGCTCATTATGCACTCATAGTTGATTGTGCTTGTGAAACACCTTATAGTTCGGTTTAACATAGCTCGATTACTAGCTCACGATAGGTGACAACAATTCGGTTTTGCGTGATCATTGATTATAACATGTTTAAGTTTACATTTAAAATTCGGTAGGTAAAGGAAGTTGACATTGGGTCTTGTAGATTAAAGAAGGTGATTTGGAGGAGCAGTAATGCTCGTGAGCATAGGTGACAAACATCTCATCCATACTTCTTTGTTATCGACTTGTATACGCCGAGTATATTTTAATAGCGATATTTTTAATGTCTTAACAAATTAGTTTATGGGTCAAAAGGTTGGGTTAACACCCACACTTCATGTAAATAATGATTCCACACGTCATTTTTAGGAAACTTATGTTCAAAACTTATTATTATGATGAATGAAATGTGTTCATTTTATCATGTTACGACAAGTAGAGATAACGTTTCTGGCAAAGTTAGAAAAATGTCACAGAGACCCTATATGACATACATGATAATACCCTTTACGGCATATAGGGTAAAGTATATAGGTTATTCGCTATACACCGTATGGAGACTATTTTAATTTTTTTTAGGGTTTCACTATACAAACAAATAAAGAAAAAAATAAATTGTGCGTAAATAGAATACCATAACTTAATAGTTTTTCTAAGTAGCCAAACCTATTACTTCCATAATGAGGTATTTTAATTTTATCATTACGTAAAGACCATTTCCATTAAGGCGGTGACTTGTCTATCATTCGTAATTATTGTACCTAGATGTTTAATAGCAATTAAAGGCACTTCTTAGTTATTTATATGATACAATAGATCCATAATCCATTTGAATCGTTATACTCATCGTAGCAACAAATATGAATCGAATGTTGGAAAATTTAGTGCACTGTGGGATTAGTTCACACCTTGTAATGGGTTAGGAGGTGCGGTGTGTACACCCATAAGGTCCATGAACACCCGACTCTTATAGTGGTTTGTATTGGTAGTCTTGGTGAAAGTATTGCTTGGTGAAATCTTGCTTGGTGAAAGTCTTGCTTGTGGGAATCGCTTGTGGTTTCCAGCGATGGCGGTGTTTCCTTTGAAGTGGTGTATCCACCGATAGTGCTATGAAATCTTGATAGGAGTGTTTCCAGCGATAGGTTGTGCTTACACCGCAAGTGAAATCTTTGCTAGTGGAAAATCTTGCTTATGGAAAATCTTGCTAAATGGCGATTACAACCGTTATGACCACGTTTAATTGGTCATGTAACCACTAACGGCTATAATGGGGATAATTATGAGGCTATTAATGGGCGATTAATACTCATAATTCCATTGGAATAGCTCAGAGTAACCTCCTATAAATAGGAAGGTCGATCATGCATGAAGTAACACACGTAAAACGTAAACACTTATTAGCGAAAGGGTTGTAAATTGTGCCTAATTCTCTAGCGCATTTGGTCTTATCCCAAGTAGATATTCGTGATACCCGGGCATTAGGGTCGAATAGTTTACTTTGGAAAGTGATCACGATTCAAGTGATATCCGGTAACCACCAAGTGGTATCTGTTACTACTAACAGTTTGTTTGTTTCATTTGAAGAGTTGCACATTTGCGCAATTGATTATCTTCACCACCTTTGGGACGAATAACCACCAACACGAACTTCACTCAAATTATATGTCATCCTCCGGCGAATTTCCAATCCATTTTCATGGTTGGTTGCGAATACACAAAGATGGCACATGCGAAAGATTCATTGGAAATAATATCGTGCCTCCAGGAACCGATCCTTTGACACGTGTTCGATCTAAAGATGTCGTTATCTCACTCAAAACGGACGTTTTTGTAAGACTCTACGTTCCCAAAACCCTTGTCCCAAATAAGAAACTCCCAACTTTGATTTACTATCATGGTGGTGGTTTTGTGACCGAATCTGCTTCCTTCTTCCACCTACCAACAAACACTTAACTTAATCACAAAAGAATCAATGTGATTATCGGTATGCATAAACTACGAGTTGGCGCGAATATCTTATCCCAATTGTGTATAAGGACTCTTGGGAAGCGATCAAGTGGGTATAGTAGCTACTCATGCTAGAGGACATGGTCCCGAGTCATGGTTAAATGACCATGCTCATCTTGAAAACATGTTCTTTGTGGGAGATAGCTATCCGAGCCGGGTTGAATTCGGATGGCGTTATCAACCTCAAGGGTGTGATTCCACACCCAATTGGGGCGGAGGTTGGGAATAATAAACAGTTCAAAGCATTTGCGGATAAGTTATGGATGCTCGCAAACCCATTAGGGATCGGGTTAGATGACCCTTTATATAATCCAGGCATGGACACACGTATTTCAGGTTTTGGGTGCTCCAATATTATTCTGTGTGTTGGTGAGAATGATAAACTTAAAGATAGGGGTTTGAATTACAGGAAGGTGATGGAGAAGAATGGATGGAAAGGAAAAGTGGAGGTCTTGGAGAGCAAAGGCGAGGGTCATGTGTTCTTTTTGTCGAATACGTCATGTGAAAATGCTCGTATATTACGTAATAGAATTTGTACATTTGTCAACCCGATTTGTAGCAAAGCTTGAAACTCATGTTTTCTTATTAGCTAGTTAACTTCTATATTGTACATGGCCAAAGTAAGTGTCACTCCTACACAACATGTAAATGATGAATGTTGATCGTTGAATGCTAAACTTAATCTTTAAATCATAGACGTAAACACTACTAATCTTTATTACTGCAAATTAAAACTAAGGTGTTTATGGTTTATGTGCAAATGATGAATGTTGATTATTGAATGCTAAACTTAAACACTATTAATCACGTAGTGCTAGTTATACCATCTATCTTAAAACAATACTAGTGCTGCACGAACTCTCTGACTTGTATATGTGTAGCACTGTAATTTTTTTTTCTCCCAAAGGAGTGAAAATATATTATTAAAACAAAAAAAAATTAAATAAAGAATCCTTCACTTGCAATGGACACTCCCATCCACTTTTACAAGAAAATACAATGCTATCCGATATCTGACAATACAAATATGGATCTCTGACAGACCATTGTCTAACAGCAGACTTATTAAATCTTAGACAGTAAACAAGATATCGAGAAAATAGCTCGATAACATCATCTTAAAGCGGCTCAAAAGAAACTGATTCACCCTTAAATGCACCAAAGTCCATAACCTCTCAATTACATTTCCATAACCACTTTCCAACCCTTGACCATTCATCTAGCACCCACAATAGCCAAGCGGAAAAATGGAGAGGCATCATTGCGTAGGTTATAGCCACCTAAACCATTCCAGTCAAGGGCTATACCAGGATATCTACATTTCGCTCTTTACAAAAGGCTTCAACATCCTGGGAACATGCACCTTGAGTGAGTATCTCCAAACCTCCTGTAGGCAATGTATATCTAGGACCAAGTAGGATCGTCTTTCATTCCTCACTATTTCTAGTTCTTTATAACATAACAGCGATGGTTAAAATCATAGTTTCCGATTAAACACCTAAAGATTGTGTCTAATTTAGGACGACCCATGGTTGTCCTCCATGCTAGTACCATTTTTCTTTGAATTGCTTTCTTTTCGGTCTTACTGATTAATTCTAGGGAATACTTGTGTTAAACAACAAATGTTATACATTTACCATTTGTGAGTTGTGACAGTGTCAAAGGGTAATCGAATTCATTACCATAATTTTTTACAGCCTTTGTTAGATGATACTGCATGTAGATGCTAAAATTAATACATCTCAATTTCTGATAGAACAAAGTCATCGAATAAAACATAAAACATATAAACATATGAGACTGAAATTGGAAGAATGGTTGAAAGTTTAGAATGCATGGACGGGTTCGCTTGTTTCTTAACTCCAAAATGAAAATGATTGCCTTTTCAATCAAACTCTAAAATTGTTAGGTTCATTGTTCTCTTATGTGTGTTGATTCATGGGGTCGTATTAGTTTTGCACGTGCTCTTGTGGAATTATCATCTGATTTTGAGCTTAAACATGTGGTGACTATGGCGATCCCTAACAAGGATGATAGTGGTTTTACTACGGCAAGTATAAAGGTGGAATATGAATGGAAGCCGCCACCATTGTTCGAATGTAAAGTGTTTGGGCATGATCTTGCTTGTTGTCCTAAGAGTATTATGGAGAATAATGATGTTCCCCACCTCTAATGTGGATGAACGATGATGGTTTTAAGGTGGTGCGAGAATCGGAAAGCCAAACCTAAAGGTACGAAGATGATGGTGGTATTAATATGGGTAAGGGTCCTAGATTTGCACCTAGGAAGCGGTATATGTTGCAAAGGCGAAGACACCGCGGTTGCTAGTGGTATTGCTAAAGATACACCAATTACTACGTCAAACTCTTTTGGGACTCTTGAGGTAGAAGATGACTTGGGCATCCCAAGTATTGTGGCTGATTCTTCTACTAAAACGGTGAAGACTGGGAAGTCTTCTGGTACTACTAAGGAAGCAGGTATTGATGGTTCTCGGGGAAAGGACCTTGGTGAGGCGTCTAAGCCTCCGGATAATTATTGATGGATGTTGGTTCTACTCCCATTGCTGAGAAAATTGGTAAGCTTGAAAAGCTAATTATTGATGGGAAAGCTACTCTTATGGATGATGATGGTCAACCTATTCCGTCTACCTCTTCTACTAAGAGTCAACCCTTTTTCTAAAGTGGAGAGATTGTGGTGTCGATTACGAAGATGAGGTTGTTGCTAACCCATTTAATGAGTCATTAATATTTTGGTGGTGGCCACGAGTTTGAAGATGAATATGATGACTATGACTTGACGACTATGCTAAAGCAGGTTCGTGATCTTGAGGAATTTGGATTCCTTTAAGTTTCAAGGTCCTAGGAAGTAATTTTATTTTGTTGTGTCATATGTTATCATTTGAGTAGTGGTTTGTTTTCTTGTTTAGAGAATAGGAAGTATCTTGTTATGTAAGCTTTATGCCTATGTAACGGGCTGAGATATGGGACTTCACTCATATCCATTGTACTTAAACTTTTATTTGGTTAATATATTTACCAGGGTGCAGGATTACTCCCCTTTACCCAAAAAATAATAAGGCCGGCATCATACAATTCTTTTGAACTGGACCTTTAAAATCATAGTGACCGGAAACCTTGTTTGAGAACGAGTTAAAACCATAACTTTGATTTGTAAATGAAAAGTAAAATGAGTTGATATGATCAAGAGTCCTGGTGGAAACAATTCAGGGGCCAAAATATAGAGTTGAGACAGATACAACAGTTTTGATCCGTGTACATATAATTCTTTTTGAATGGCATATTATTCACGCCCATAGATCACCTACAATCTCACACGTAATATCTCACAATTGTCTCAATCGAGACATGAACCACAATATCACTTTGATGGGCAAGTGACACATCGCTAGGCTTAAGAATCTTTGGTTCTTGTAATGACATATAAAGTCATATAAAAACATATACAGTTTTGTAAGAATGTGAAGGCTGACATACATAATCTAAGATTTTCTTTGATGTTTAGGTGACCTAACAACCAATTCTAACACACATAACCCTAACAATTTAGATGCCCTAGTATGCAAGTCTCCGATTAGAATTGGCTAGAAAGATGAAAAGTTTAAATTAAATTAGAACTGGCAAAAACCAATAACAAATAGTTTGCCAACATTTCGATCCGCTAATATGCATATGCCTAACTACTTAAAAACAAACAAAATAAAACAAAATTATAACTTTCATGAGAATGGGTTTTTAACGATAGTCATTTAGTAATTGCACAAATTTAGCATCATGGGCACTAATCGTTCATCTTATATATACCATACTATCAATCCATTCGATTACAAGATACTCACAATCACCACAAAGATGAATCCTGGTTTTCGCTCAAAGTATATGTCATCCTCCGACGAACTTCCAGTCCATATCCATGGTTCGTTGCGAATACACAAAGATGGCCAATGTGAAAGATTCATTGGAACTGATTCCATCCCCGCATGATCAGACTCCTTAACAGGCGCTCAATCTAAAGATGTCTTTACCTCATCCAAATCCAATGTCAATCTAAGGATTTATATTCCCAAAACCATGCCCCGAAATCGAAAACTCCCAACATTAATATATTTTCATGGTGGTGGTTTCATGACCTACTCCACCGCTTCTTCAACCTACCACCCGACACTTAACTTAATAACAGTTGAATCTAATGTGGTTGTCGTGTCAGTAAACTATAGGTTGGCGCCAGAGTATCCTTTACCAATAGCTTACGAGGAATCTTGGGAAGCAATCAACTGGGTGGCTATCCATGTCAATGGAAATGGCCAAGAGTCATGGTTACATGACTATGCTGATCTTGAGAACGTGTTCTTTGGGGGAGACAGTGCGGGGGCCAACATTGCTCACAACATGGCTATCAGGGTTGGGTTGAAACCTGTCAAAGTTATTGACCTAAACGGTCTTATTCTCCTCCACCCATTTTTTGGAGGAGAGGACCTAATTGGATCCGCGTTCAAGGAAAACCTGGAGCACAAAGCCTTCTTGGATCAAACATGGAAGTCAGCAACTCAATCACAGATTGGGTTAGATGACCCATTGTCTAACCCTGCGAAGGACCCCTCTATATCGCGTTCGGGCTACTCCAGGATACTTGTGTGTGTTGGTGAGAAGGACAAATTGAGTGCTAGAAGCCTGTATTACACCAAGGTGATGGAGAATAGCGGGTGGAATGGAAATCTAGATGTGTTCGAGAGCAAAGGGAGGGCATGTGTTCTTTTGCATAATACTTTAGCGAGAATGCTCGTAATTTATTTAATAGGATTTTGCATTTATCAATCCTATCCGTAGCAACTTCTGAAAATCAAATTTTCCATTACTCTTGGGGGAATGATTCTGCCTTTTGAGATCTTACTTTTGATTTTCAACGAAAATAATGTGATATACCTAGCAACTGTTTCACAGGATAATGGCCAACCGATATGTGTTTCAAAGTGTGTTTCATGATTGTGAATTTTGTGTGTATATGAGTATGCAATAAAACAATAAAACAAGAACAAAGTTTATGCAGTAAAATTGATATATTGGATAGTGAATCAACATCTTACAAAGTACTACAAATCTCCTATTTATAATGTACTAAACGACATGATATTGGCAGTTGCAGTTACATTAACCATTGTGACGTTTGGTGTGTAACTGTCAACCATACTAACCGCCAATTAACCTAACCTTAACTATTTTAACTAACTGCATGGGTTCCTACTTTGACCCATGTCAGCAACTACAATTCGACCCAATACATAAACTAAGATACATATTACATAATTAAATATCGTTCCAACATAAGTAAACTTTTAAACTTTGATCTAAATAAATTAGAGGCTAACATTCTCCCCCCTAATTATTTAGCATCAAAACCTTCTAAGTGATTCTTCTGGACTTTCAAACAATGACTTCAAAGTCAGTGCTGTCTTGATTGCTTTCTTGTTCTTTTTCTTCATCATTCTCCAGTTTAACTCCAATTTTGTTCATTCCTTCTTCCTGTGTTCCATCCTTCCCTACATCTTCCTTTTGGCCTTGTAGGTCTCTTGCTTTTGCAACTTTGCAACTTTCTCTTACTTTTAATGGCTTTTCACCCCAAAGGACTCTTGCAGTCTCATGGTACACTACCATTAAATCAATGAACTTTTTGAAGCAGTCCTTTACTGCCTCTCCTTCTTCCTGAGTTAAACCCTGCATCTGTGCAATAACTCTCCACTTGTTTCCCAAGGAAACAACCACATAACCTCCTAGACTTGCCACCATTTTGTGCAAACTTAATAGGTCTATCTTAATCACTCCAATCATTGGTGGTATGGTATCAATCATATCATAGTTCAAGTACACAAGGTAGAACCATTTCACCATTTCTAAGTATTTTTTACTAAACACTTCCCAATTCTTAAAAACTAAACCATACTGTTTAATCAAATTCATAAAAGACATGAATCTGTTAAACGAGTTTACCTTCAAAGCATACAAAGTTCCATTCCAAAAGATATATTCTTCATCAATATAATCTTGGGTGTCATCTCTGTTCTAGTTTAATTCTTCCAATCCTTTCACCAAAGAACATTTAATATTTAGGTTAATAGACTCAAAATAATCTTCCATGAATCTATTATGTTCTGCAATCACATCCTTTGGCCCCTAGATTTGGTCTTTGTTGCTTCTCATCTCTGTACCATTAGTCTTCTCATCATACATGTACTTTATGTTGCACATGTTGTTGGTAATCTGCAAAATATACCCTTGTTCCTCAAGTAAATCATAACTAAGTATGTTTAGAGATACTTCAGGGGGATATTGCACTTTGCTTATCACCATGTTACCTTACTTTGTATTCACTTTGGCATCTCCAATCCCATAGGAGAAAATGAACTTCTTTTCATTTTCTTCCTTCCCTATCATTTTGAATTTGTACTGCAACTCCTTGAACAAATCACTTCTTGGACACATGTGAAACTTGTAGTTGCAACTAACATACCAAACTTGATCCCAGGTTTTGTCATTCGAACCTTCTACCATATAGTCTGCAATTATGTGAACTTTTTTAGGATATATTGCTTCTTCTACAGTAATTTGATCCTTGGTATCTACTTCTTGTTGCAATTCTATGCCTGCAAGTTTCTTTCTGCTTTCACATGCCCAGTAAGCATGTCCTCTCTTCTTACATATGTAACATCTTGCCTTCTTATCCCTTCTTGTACTCACTGCGGTCTTTCCATGAACTTTTGATTCATCTTTCTTCTTTGAAGCATTGTATGCTTCATTCTAAAGTACTTTCTGAACCAACATCTCTTTTCCCTTTGGAGAGATACTCTTCCTTCTAGAGTTCCATTGGTACACTCTTTTGGGAGTTTCTCTCAATAGGTATCTCCCTGATTGAAATCCATAAGTTGGCCTTTCCTATCGATGAGAGTCGTAGCTCTGATACCATTGTTTCACACGATAATGGCCAACCAATCTATGTTTCAAAGTGTGTTTCATGACTGTGAATTTTGTGTGTATATGAGTATGCAATAAAACAATAAAACAAGAACTAAGGTTATGCAGTAAAATTGATTTATTGGATAGTGAATCAACATCTTACAAAGTACTACAAATATCCTATTTATAATGTACTAAACGACATGATATTGGCAGTTGCAATTACATCAACCATTGTGACGTTTGGTGTGTAACTGTCAACCATGTTAACCGCCAATTAACCTAACCTTAACTATATTAACTAACTGCATGGGTTCTACTTTGACCCATGTCAGCAACTACAATTCGACCCAATACATAAACTAAGGTACATATTACATAATTAAATATTGTTCCAACATAAGTAAACTTTTAAACTTTGATCTAAATAAATTAGAGGCTAACAGCAACTTAAAGATGCTGAGTCAGAGTGTTGATTCAATAGGTGCAAGTTACAGATCTTACATGCAGTGACGCAGGGTGTTTGCACGTTATGTGTTTTTATGCTAGACTATGCGTAAAACTTGTTGTACCTTAAGAATTGCATTAATATGATTTTAATGCTTTAGCAATTTTCGTGTTAATGCTCACTTCTTTGATCTTTCCATTACAAAATCACCATGACAAAAAAAATTAACTGTTGAGTTTGCCTACCCTTTTTTTGGCTCTAAACTTGTTCGGTGTCAACAAGAATTCATTCTTGCATTAACCAAAAATGAGATTATTATTAAAAACTTATTATTTAAAACAGTACCATAATAGGAGCAACATTAATATAGTTAAGGGTTTAAGTGTACTTTGTAATTAGATTAAGGCTATGTTTAGCGAAGGGCTTATGGAGGCTTATAGAGGCTTGGGCTTTTAAAATAAGTCTCGTTTGTCACATAGAGTTATGGAGGCTTATGGCTTATAAAATAAGTCACAAGCCTTCATAAGCCCAAATCCATAGAAAGGAATTATAAGAGCTTATGCATAGTTAAATTACTTAAATAACCTTAAAATATAATGAATTATCACATAAAAGTTGAACATATATGTGAATTTAATTTGATGTATTTTTATGTGATTTTAAATTAATAAGCTTTAGCTTCAACTAATTTGCCAAACAGCTTTACAAAAATATAAACTTTAATTGCGGCTTATCATATAAGCCCAAGCCTCAGCCTCAGCCCTAGCTAAATCCCTAGCCTAGCCCCAACCCATCGCGCTAGACTAGAACTAGGATTAGTTAAACTTGTTTTGCAACACAAGGAAGAGGATATATGGCTGGTTGGTTCATGGAGATGAGGGGATGCTACTTCAACATTCTTCTTTACTCGAATATAAGCTTTATTGGTTACAAATAAAGGGATGTTCTAGGTAATAAACGTATAATCATAAACTTGTGTATTATATTCTAGTTTCTTTCGTGTTCTTCAACGGGTTGAGTTGGATGTTGCTACTTGTGCTTCACGAACAACCTGTGATCTAGTGTTACACGTATAATACTTCGGGTTTTTGTCATAATTGTCTAACAAATGGTATCAAGAGCAAGGTTCGTTATTGGTTTTGAAGTTTGATTGCTAGTTCGAGGTTTCCAGTTAATTTGAGATGCCGAGTTCGTCTGGGTTTTGAGGTTCAGGTTCTCGAGAAGTAGCAGGTTATAGAGAGGAAGAAGACGATTGAATTTTGGAGGGCTTTTTCAAACTCACGTGTAACTTTCCTATGTTAGCTATTGAGAAATAAATTCACTTTGGGAAAACATTATCACTTCTATCCATGGAAAACATTACAATCGCATTGACCCATTGAAAATATATTACTGACATAGACAGAGATCTCTTAAAAGTTAACACCCCATTAATGTCTATCTTTAAGATGGTTCCAGCTTTCAGTTTTGTACTGATCCATTGGGTTGGAGATTATAATCTAAAAACCATATCTCCTAGATTATTCTCATTAGCATTAAAAAAAAAAGAATGTTCCATTCGTGAAGTCTGTTGTCAATCTAATAGATCACACGTATTTAATTTTATTTGAAGTTACGACATGATTTTAAAACAAGCAAAACCCGTCATGCCTAGGAATGTCCCTTTAATACTTCAATGGTCTTTATTGTGTCAGGTTTATAGAAAATGATTGAAAATTCTCAATTTTGATTTCTAATTTTTTGTAGTGTTAGGTATTTACATAACTGAGTTTTGGAAAAGTTGATTTCTAATTTGTAAACCTACAGATTGATTAAGGTTACTGATCAAGTTAGTTACTTAAGAGAATCAGTTTATGTGTATGTAACATGTGAGACACTTAATTCCATTAAGGCATATGGCTTGCCCGAGCCTTTCTTGCTATTTATCAATACAACGATAAGTGGTTGATTTTGAGATATAGAAATCATGTTTGTTTTGATTTGAAGCCTCCAAGAAAATGCACTCCGGTCAAAGAGATCAAGATCCTATCTCACTCTGGCATTCAACAACGTAACAAGAAATCGAAACAATGAATGGATTGTAAATCCAATATACCCTTGTATGAACTCTTTGTAAATTGCTACTATAACTAGCTTCTTGCTAGTCTTTAGAATGAATTTACCGCTCAAAAAGAAAATATATACGTCCTCCGGATAGCTAGGTATGAATATAATGTAAAGTGCATGATCATATTATTAATAATGTCCCACATATATATAGATTACATAGTGACTTGATAAGAAAGCTCAAACAATCGGCTAATCCAAAACCAATAACACTTGAGCCCCATAACCAATTCGGCTAATACACCCCCGTAGTTGGAGCTGGAGGTCTTCGGACGTTCAAACTTGAGTGAAAATCTTGAAACAATGCACTAGGAAGACCTTTGGTAAAAATATGGCATACAAAACCTTTTGCCACAAAATCACGAAAAAAATGAAATCAAGCTCTATATGTTTGGCGCGTTGATGTTTAACCGGATTATTGGAGAGCTAGACAGCACTGACATTATCACAATACACCAAAGTAGCAGTAAAAACATGTTCATGAATCCACACAAAAGATTGCGTATGCAAGTTGTTTCAGGAACAACATTGGCTATACTAAGATATTCAGCTTCAGCACTCGACCTGGATCATGTATCCTGACGCTTAACAGACTAAGAAAGCAAGTTATCCCAAGGAAAACACAATAACAGAGGTGGATTAATGAGTGACAGGACAACCAGCCTAGTTATTATGATGTAAGCAGTGGGCTGAGCAGTATTAGAAGCATGCAGTTGTAAACCATAATCAAAAGTACCCCTAACATACCTAAGAATAAACTTAAGAGCAGAGAAATGCGGCTCCCGAAGATCATGCATATAAAGACACACTTGTTGAACAACATTGGGAAAATCAGGGCGAGTAAATGTAAGATACCGAAGAGCACCAGCTAAGCTACGATACAAAGTAGGATCCGAAACATGGTCACCATCAGGACCAAGCTTAGAATCAATATCAACAGGAGTTCGACATAGATTACAATTCTGCATATGAGCCAGCTCAAGAATTTCCTCAGCATAAGTAGCCTGGGTTAAAAATAAACCTTTAGTATAAGGTTGAGCAGAAACACCAAGAAAAAAATTAAGTAAGCCCAGGTCATTCATAGCAGATTCTCCATGAAGCGAGGAGATAACTCTTTGTAGAAAAGTTGTAGAAGAAGCAGTGAGGATGATATCATCAGCATAAAGAAATAAGTACGTAATATCTTTCCCACGATGAAGTATAAACAATGACAACTCAGTTTTACTGTGCTAAAAACCAACTCGTGTAGCATAAGAAGCAAAGTGTTGAAACCATGCACGAGGGGCTTACTTAAGCTCATAAAGAGAACACCGCAAGTGGAAAACATAACCAGGATGATGAGGGTCCACAAAGCCAGATGGTTGATGCATGTAAACTGTCTCCAATAAATGACTATGAAGAAAAGCATTCTTCACATCCACCTAATGAATAGGTCAATTTCTAGTAACTGCAAGACTCAAGACAACGCGTATAGTAACCGTTTTAACGACTAGGCTAAAAGTCTCATCGTAATCAATACCAAACGGCTAAATGCGTCCATTCACCGCAAGGCTAGCCTTGTATCGACTTAGAGATCTATTTGCATTAAATTTACAGAGAGCAAGAGGTGGTGGTTGCGTAAAGAGACAAATGATTAGTAGGTTAGGAATACCACCCTTAGCATGAGTGACCATCAGGTGAGTATTTAACTGTATAGGAGCGAGATGTTGGTGAACCAAAATTGGTTCGGTTATGCGCTGGTGTTCAAGGGTAGGCTGCAGTTGTTGGGCCGAATGGATTGGCTAGTATGAGGCTCGTGAGGTTGTAGGTGGGTGGCGGCTGTAGGGCTAGCAGATTGTTGGTCCAAATGAAGTTGAGTGTTTGGTGTGATTGTATTAAGTAGGATGAAAGGTTGGGTCTGGGTTGCATTGTTTAACGGCCTGGTGGGGTTAGTGGGTAGAGGAATTGGTCTAGTTGCGGATGTTAAGGCAATTGGTAT
Source organism: Chrysanthemum lavandulifolium (assembly GCA_022545495.1). NCBI lineage: Eukaryota > Viridiplantae > Streptophyta > Magnoliopsida > Asterales > Asteraceae > Chrysanthemum > Chrysanthemum lavandulifolium. The sequence goes on from CM040243.1 coordinate 275,863,750, forward strand.
ATGTGTAGGACTAGTAGGCTTAATTCCTTGTGTAGGATGGTCCGGATAGGAAGCTCTCGGTCGAGGAAGCAAATTCTTTAGTAAAAAATCATAATACGAGGAGAGGTTAGGGTCATAGAAACAAACAAAAATACGTCCTTGTCAAATTTGGCATGGTGAGAAAGTACGATTTTGTTAGTAGCAAGGTTAAGGCATCAATATCCACGGTGATTAGATGGGTAACCTAAGAAGACACAAGGTATGGATCGTGGTGGGAGTTTGTGTGACAACTCGTAATTTCCTTGATACGTAGTAAATAGAGAAACGACAATTAGAGTGATATTTTCCTCTAATTTGAGATACGAGACGTATTATATATCTTTTTTATTGAAAATATTATTCTGAGAATGTTGGCGTAATTCCCTAATCACGAATCTTTCGTTTACTAGTCTAAACGAGTCCCGAACTTAATATTTCAAAAGATAACAAAAGTTACAACTAAGGTCCCTTAGATAATTCCCCCGCCTTGTGGTTTCACTTGTACATGTTTGGTCCCTCATGGGAGTATATATACCCCTAACCACTCACACTCTCTCATTTCACCCTTCCACTTTCTCTCTCTTAAATAACACACACAACACACTCCTCCTACCTCTCTCTAAAAATCCGGCCAATCCATTAGGGTTTCGGCACCGCCAACATTCGGCCACCTCCACCACATACATCGCCTATCCCATATGATAGATCGGGCTCTTGTGGTTATGTTTTAGTAACGTGCGCGCCCTCAAACTCGCGCACGCTCCCTAGATCTTGAATATTAAGATCCGCACGTTAGAGTTTTTAGTGTAAAACGATTATTATGAATTCTAGCTTGGCTTGGTCACAAGTTGCACTCGTGAAAGACAACACCAACGACTCTCTTCCTCTCTTTCTCGCACGGTAAAACAACCAACCAATTCAATATTATTTATTTTTCCATTTTGAATCATAATATATATTATTTGTGTTGTTTTCGTGGGTACAAACATCAACCGAATCAAAAATGATATGAAATGGGTTATAAAACGTTAGGGTAACATGTTTGGTATGATATAAATCTGATTTAAAACGTTTTGTTGTGTTCGGGTGGTATAACACAAGAAAAGTGGTGATATTTGTGTTCACTGGAAACGGGTCAACCCACTGAGTCAACTCAGTGAGTGAGTTGACTCAGTGAGCGAGTCCAATCAGAAACTCATGAATGGGTCGGGTCTAAGACCCATGGTTGTTTGTTGGGTTGACTAGGTCGGTTCTATGTGTTGGTATTTGTTTGGATTAGTTGGGCACACGTCAAATTGGGTGTGTTTGTATGTTATATGTTTCGTTCGGGTCGGGACAAACCTGTACGACCTATTGCTATATTGATTTTCGTTTGGTTAGGTCACTCTAAGGTGCGTTTGATTTGGTAAATTGTTGTCGGGTCTTGATATGTGGAATTGGTCATATGATATGAGGTGATATGGGTTACGGGTTCAATTCGTTTAGGACTCGATAATTGTTTATAAGTCATAAATATTGTTAATATAGAATATCGAAACGGATAAAATGGCAAATGGTAACAATGAGCTATTTGAAATATGTAACGAACTCAATAATTTTATATAACAATATCGAATACTAAGGAAACGGTAAACTTAACAACTCGATTATGTAACGAATTAACTATACAACGATAAAAGAATAAAACTATCATGATACATGACATTAGACTTGATCGAATTACGAATAAGTACTTATAAAATGGTATGGTAAACATTAAAGAAATAACAATGTGCTTAACAATTGATATTGAATATTACGTATACATTATAAGGATCAACTACAGTTTATAAATTTGTAGTAACATTTGATACATGAGTTATATTTGTTATAAGTTGGATTATATTAAACGTTCTGGATTAACCGAATACAATATATTAGATTCGACGTGAGTTTAATTTATTTGATTCGCGACGAGCCTAAGTGTTCAATTGTTACATTTTAACTATTAACGAGATATTTATCTATATATTGTCGACAGATACGGTTTAATTATAAACTCTTATTGAATTGAGATAGTAACTCATGTTTTATAAATACAAGTTAATTCTATAAACTTGTTGAGAATGGTTATTTTGATAAGTCAACTTATTAAAGTCGTAATGGCCGTTTGGGAATGTTAAATAAACAAACGCGTCGTTTATAAAATACTAAATAGTATGCTTTATAAGAAGTACTTTATTATAAACTCGTCTAAGTATGAGTAACGATTGTTAAACCTTTATTAGTTAAGCATTAAATGGAAACTTATCTTTTATTATAAACATGTACGTTTGGGATTATGGGAAATAACCGAAAGTTAACCTATTTATATTAACATAAATAAACTCTCCCATCCCTTTGCTCTGGCGATTTTGGCGACCACTCCTAAACCTTACTTTTTTCCTAACCGACTCTCTTCTAATTCATCTATCAATTCCGTCAAGAGCTTAATCATTATCTGATCTTGTGTTCGATGTGTGCTGCTATTTGATTTGCGATGGTTTCATTCTTGGATTAATCGTTTGGGTTCTTTTCTTAATCACTGATCTAGGGTTTGGTGTGATCGCAACTTGGATTTTTATCTTATTGCTGCAATCACTACATCATTAACCGATCGCTTATACTACTATGGGTTAGCAACATGTTTTAATGTTCTATAAACCCTTGTTTTGACTAGGTTTTACTTTGTTTCTTGAAGCAGGACGTACGCTTGGTGTTATTCTGGTTACATATTGGTGTTGTGTTTTAAGTTTTTTGATGTCTAATTTGGGAGATCGACTATAAATATGTCACGTCCGGGCATTAACAATAACGGCAGCGTGAGTAACATGAATGTTAATGTTGATGACTTGTGCTCACATGAAACGATTTAAGGGTATACAAGAGGGTAGTAGTTCTCGTACTGATGGACAAGTGGAGCCGATTTCGCTTGGTTCGAGCCCTAGTCATTATGCACCTAGTCATGACACGCTTGAGGGCCATGATACTTTATTGAAAATTCGTGAAAAACATATATTTAAAGGAAAACCTGTTCTTGTGGGTGACGATGGGCAACCATTAAAACCAGCTGTGACAGTGGATGCTACTACTTCTACTAGGGCTACTCCATTTGAGCATCTTAAGGTGCCGCAGTCACAGAAGGAGTTAGAGGAGATGCTTACTGCTATTGGTTAATATTCGAAACCGCCTCAAGATACGAGTGTTCCTATGGCTTCTAATGTTCATGCTACTAGTAGTCCTAATAATGTTAATGATAAGGTTGATACGAATGCACATGGGGGTGTTGGTATTGAGAAACAACCTTCTACATCGTATCTTTGGTGTTACTTCTCTCGAACCTAAGAAACACACGTCAAACTTTCGTAGGTTGAGTGTAACAAGAAAGCTAATGTTGTGGATCTTTCGTCCCGATGAAAGTGGTTGAAGAGGTGAGCTCTAGGTTTGAGAATACTCGTATGGGTATTTCCTTGGTCAACGACTTGCTTTTCCTGTGGTTGATTACTTTGTACGCAATGCGTGGGCTAAGTTTGGTATACAAAAGGTAATGATGAATGCAAAGGGGTTCTTCTTTTTTAAGTTTAATTCAAAGGTGTTGATGATGTTCTTGAAAACGGTCCTTGGTTGATTAGAAATGTACCTATAATTCTTAAACCATGGACGTTGAACACCAACTTACTTAAAGAGGATTTGACCAACATCCCTGTGTGGGTTAAATTCCATGATGTTCCTCTTGTTATGTTTTCTGATGATGGCCTTAGTCTCCTTGCCACATTGATAGGCACGCCCAAAAGGTTAGATGCTTTCAGTAGCCAAATGTGCAAGGACTCGTGGGACCGTAGTAGTTTTGCTAGATGCATGATTGAAGTGAAGTCGGATGAGGTGCTTAGGGACAGCCTTCTTGTTGAGATACCATTATTTGATGGTTCGGGTTCGACTATTGAGGAGATACGGGTTGAATATGAGTGGATACAACCTCATTGTGATAAATGTAAGATTTTGGTCATACTCCTATTGAATGTCCTAAAGTTGTTGAACCTCCCTTCGACCTACTAAGCGTGTTAATGATGGTTTCAAAGCGGTTAATAACAAGAAGAAGGGAAAGCAAGGTGGGTCTACTATTCCGGTCAAGGAGGGTTTACTAAACTGTTGTGGGTAAGCGTTTCAATATCAACCCAAAAGACTCATCTTGAACCTAAGAAAGTGGAAGTCACTAAGAAGAATGCTTGATATGGCTAGTTCGAGTGGAACAAAGATCTCTACATCTAACCAGTTTGATGCTCTTAATATGGAATCTACGGATGCGTCTGGTATTCCTTCTAATGACACCAACAAGGATGTGGATTATGTTCGTACAATGGAAGTTAATGAAGATAAGTCTACTAAGACAGGTACTGCATCACAAGAACCCCTTGTGAGTGATTTGAAAGATATGGAGTCGGGTGTGGCTCCTAATACTAGTGATTCTTGTAATCCACCCGCCTCTTCTACTAAGAGAGTTAACTCTTTTTCTAAAGTGGGAGAGATCATGGTTTATGATTCTGACGATGAGGTGGTTGCTAACCTATTTGATGAGTCTGCTAATCTATTCGGTGGTGGCCAAGAGTTTGAAGATGAGGATGATGAATATGACTACGATGACTATGCGAATCGGTTTATGATCTTCCGTGAATTTGGATGCCTTTAATGCCATGTATGGCACCAAGCTTCAAGGTCCTAGGAAGTAATTTTCTTTCGTTATTTAATATGTTATCATTTGAGTAGTGGTTTGTTTTCTTGTTTAAAAAATAGGAAGTAACTTGTTATGTAAGCTTTGTGCATATGTAACGGGCTGAGATATGGGATTTCACTCATATCCATTGTACTTAAACGTTTTCTTTGCTTAATATATTTGCCAGGGTGCAGGATTACTCCCCTTTACCCTTATATTAACATAAATAGTTGTCGTCATTTCCTAGTCTTCTTTGAATAGCTTGAGTATTTTCAGTACTTCTTGACTTTATCAATGTCTTTTCCTCTCTGGCGTGCATTCTAGTTAGTATTTCTCGATTATGTCGACATCTTCTGCTCTTTCGCGCGAGTTGTATGTCGCGTCTATGTTTCTTACCACCACACGAAACGTTAACACTAAACTTTTGAGATATTGATATAGGACTTTTGAAAGTAACGACACGAATAAATCCACGAAAACTACGACACATTACTTTCTAGCGACTTCTTTAGCATATGAGCCATATTTTGAGGTAATCGTAAACGCATTAGGTGAGAATAACTGTTGTTTGGAATATTTCATTTGTGGATTGTGATCTTATGTGTTTATGTGAATACAAGCTATTTCTTAGACATGCCACTACTCTTTTGAATTGCTAATGTGATAACTAGGAAAGGTTAGACATGCGGCAGTTGTTGACTTATACTATGGTAGCATTCCTATGCTATAACGCGATGCCTAGCTAAGAATAGACATTTGTATCTTACCTAGACCAGGGTAGCATATGTTCTAGGCCTTGCTACGACTGTGCTGGCTAGAGTCGCTTGGGGCCCTGCTGAGATCTCGATTGTGTTGATGGATTATTGTTGGATTGATTGTTGATTGGTATATTATATATCTGCCTTAGTCGCACATAGCAATTTAACTCTATCAGGTCCACTACTACTTTTGTAACTAAACTCTATAAACTCACCAGCGTAAGCTGACCTTTTTAGCATGTGTTCTCAGGTTTAAGGCAATAGCTCACTATTGGAAGACGCTTGGCAAAGGGCATGGTCATAGGCGACTCTTATGAATAATCGGGACCGCTTTAAACTTATTTTTGGGCCTATTTCCGCAGTACTTTCATTAATGTTAAAGTTAATGTTTTCAAATAATGAATCTTCTTCTAAATGAATGGAATGAAAACCATTCTTTGTACCTTATGTTGTGATACCAAGATAGTAACACCCAAAGGTTCGTATGCTTCCGCTGGATCCAATTTTCGGGGTGTTACAGATTGGTCTTTGCGCAAAATGAAGTGAATTAAGCAACTTTGGATTTGTAGCAGAATCTTAAATTTTAACTTATTTACTTATAAATTTGGTTGATGTGGGTGGGTCATGGCCCACCTTTGCCTCTGCATGCCTATGCCTACACCGGTTAGGGGTGTATGCGATTTCTTTTATTAAACTGTTTATCTACTCAAATTAAAACACGTGACACGTGCTGAATTATTTTAAAGTGCTTAGTTACTCTAAAATAATTAGATAATTTGTTTCATCCAAACACTTAAAACTGTTTATATGCTTTAAAGATAAGAAGATAAGCACTCATATAAGAAAATTATTAACTTTTATAACATTCCCTTAAGAGCTTAGTTAAAATGGCAATGCTAGATAATTCATTCACATAATTTGTCCAAGCATAACTCATTTTCCAAAAGATATACTATATATATGCAGTTGTTCACAATGTAAATACCTCTTGTTGAAAATCGTTTGTTTCTTATAAATTAAATTTACGCTTGATAGGTGTTGGAACTTGGAGTTGTATCACATTCCATCATGATCGGACAATCGCTAGGCGTTTCACAAAGCCCGTGTACAATTAGACCTTTGCTCGGGGCATTATCATTCCATCAGTTTTGTGAAGGGTTTGCACTTGGGGGGGTGTATCTCCCTAGCAAAGCTCGGGTCCCTACATTCGACTATAATGGCATGTTTTTTTGCCATAACGACTCCTCTTGGGGTTGGTATAGGCATGATTATCTCCTCATTTTATAACCCCAATAGCCCCCGAGCTCTGGTTATTGAAGGCATACTCGATTCCATATCCACGGGGATTTTAGTTTATATGGCTTTGGTTGATCTTATTGCTGCTGATTTCATGAGCAACAAGATGAGACGCAATGGTAAGCTTCAAGTGGTTTCTTATATTTCATTGTTCCTCGGGGCTGGATTAATGGCTTTTCTTGCAGTTTGGTCATGATAAAAAAATGGTAAATACGTTGTGTGTTGCGTTGAGTTACCTCAATTCATGTTTCCATCTTTCTTTCATTCATTTATCCTTTATAATGTAATGCCGATAAATGGTTCTTTGTAAGGCATAAATAAGTTTAACTCTATGTTAAAACCAGTTTTTTTATTACGTTGCAAGATTTATGTTATAATATAATCCCCAAATGATTCATGTTGCGAGTTCAAGTGCTAATCTGATCTAGTTCTACAAGCGGGTATAAAAATGTATCAAGATCATAAACACAAGGGGTTGCGAGTTCAAGCCTATACAAAAATCTATTTTTAAAGTTTGTATGTTTGTTTGTTAAACTTGGTAGACAACAGAAATCAACTCCGACCTTTTTGGCTGAATCGGGGCTTGACAATAAAAATCTAACAAACAAACTTTAGAAGATCAGCACTATAAACAGAAGTATTGTCCTTATTCGGGACTTTAGATAGAGTTTTTAAATACTTAATATGTTGACCAACACGAATATGCTCTGTGTTGAAAGGCTTCTTGATAGGCTAATATAAACACTAAATGTAAGCTTTTATGCTCGTCATTTTGCTAAGTGTACTCAAAAAATGCACCATAAACAATAAGATTCTAGTAAGAAAGACATATCATCATGATTTACTACGGATCGGGTTGATAAACATACAAATCCTTGTTCGTAAATTACGAGCATTTTCAGATGAAACATCAGATAAAAAGAACACATGGTACCCTCACCTTTGCTCTCCATAACCTCAACTTTTCCTTTCCATCCACTCTTCTCAATCACCTTCTTGTAATTCAAACCCCTGCACTTCAATTTATCCTTCTCGCCAACACACACAAGTATCTTAAGACTCCCAAAGCCTGATATACGCGGGTCCATGGCTGGATTATACAACGGGTCATCTAAACCGACCCCAGACTTGTTTGCCAACAACCACATTTGATCCATGAACGCTTTATGATGTTTATGCTTCTCCGTCTTGGCCTCAACCCCAATAGGATCGTTTCCTCCAAAATACGGGTGGATAAGAATAACACCCTTGAGGTTAATAATCTTTACCGAGCTCAACCCGACCTTGATAGCCATATTGTGAGCAATGTTGGCCCCCGCACTGTCCCCAGCAAAGTACACATTCTCAAGATCAGCATAGTCGTGTAACCATGACTCAGGACCATTCCCATTAGCATGAGCACCCACCCACTTAATTGCTTCCCAAGAATCCTCGTACGCTGTTGGTATAAGAAATTCGGGTGCTAGCCTGTAGTTTACTGACACAGCAATAACGTTGGATTCTTGTGTAATCAAGTTAAGTGTCGGGTGGTAGGTGGAAGAAGAGGCAGATTCAATCAAAAATTCGCCACCATGATAGTAAATTAATATAGGAATTTTGCGTTTGTGTATGGTTTTGGGAATGTAGATCCTTACAAAAACATTTGATTCACGTGAGATAAGAACGTCTTTGGAATGAACACCGGTTAAGAGATCGACCCCAGTAGGAACGATATCGTTTCCAATGAATCTTTCACACCGACCATCTTTGTTTATTCGCAACCAACCATGAAAATGGATTGGGAATTCTTCAGAGGTTGACATATATTTTGAAGGAAAACTAGAGGCCATTTTAAAAAGATGACAACTAAAGGTGAAGTTTGCATAATTTAGTTATCTTTTAAAAATATTCACATACTAAACATTATATCAAATTTAAGTTGAGGTTTGTGTGCTGATGTTGAACTTGTGCAAGACCGCTGTGTTTTTATGACTTAATTATTACATATTTATGGAGCCTATGAAACGGCTATGATAGAAAAAGTAGCCCTTCACTCGAGTCTTAGGACAAATGGAGTTAAGCCTTTAGATTTATTCATGTTTGATTCAATTTAAAACTTTATTTGTAAGAAAATGACATATATATAATTTCTTTTGTGAGTGGTTATTTAGTCTCCAAAGATTGCTATTGGTTTAGGATAATATCTTCATATTGATTTCAGAGACTATGCATACTAATTATATAAGATGTGAAAGGAAAGTAATGAAGTAACTATAAGTATATAAGATGTGAAAGTAAAGTAAAGTTGCAATGACTATAACTAATTTTAGCCTTACTTCTTTGGCTTTAATTTTTAGCCTTACTTCTTAGGCTTTAAGTTTTAGCCTTACTTCTTTGACTATAATTAATTTTGAATAAACTTTAACAGCACTGTACATGGTTACATGGATCATATCAGAAAAGAGTGTTAAGATATCACATAAATACATTTTGTGATTCATAAAGCTATTAATATTTAACTTATAAGGTGTAATATATATATTTTTTCTTTTTTTAGATTAAAATTGTGATTCACTTGTGGTTCTTTATAAACTACTTGTATTAGTAAGTACTTGCAACTTACAAATCATATAGTATCTGAGAATGATGAATAATTTTAAAAGTAAAAATCATGTTACAAATTTACAATGCCTAAACTTTACTCATATTGTAGCGTGAAGATTTCTTAATTGTTTTCATGTCTCCTTATAGGCAAGAAAATAATGAGCTTAAAAAAGATAAATCATAAAACCTCATGAGAATGTAATAACATAATGATCAACGTAAAGATCTCTATTCCTTCAAATGAATGTGATGAAATGATGAGTCTAAAAATCTCCATTCCCTCATGAGAATGTGATAAATATAATGATTAACTTAAAGATTTTAATTCCCTCAAAATGATCAGCATAAGATCTTCATTCTCTCAAGTGAATGTGATTATATAATGATAAATGTCTTAAGATCATATATCACGGTCAAGGATATAGTCGAAGTAATATGAAAAATGTCAACCCACTAGCAGTGCCAAAATAAGAACGACGCAAATGAAAATCTGAGTTATGCTAATACAAGCGTTTCAAAGGAATTAGACAATATCTTCATAAATGTGAGAATCCATGCTGACACATTTTAAGATTTATATGAATGTTATGTAAAACAGTATATAAAAAATTGTCATTAGGAATGAAATTTCATGTTAATGATGCATTATATTCTCTTGCATCTACCAAAGTAGTATACACGAATTAGTGAAATATAATCACTAGCCATAATATAATTTTATATGAGTGAATTAAAATATTTATGGCATGACTGATTACACCACCCCGAGGCATTAATAATACGAAAACTATATATAGAATAACAAGATAATTCAATCTTATGTTATTTTCTCTCAAAGGAAGTTGATTATTAACCCAACAGATAAATTAAAATAATAAGGTGAGTAACGGATTAGCATAACACGTTTAATAGTATAGTTATAAGTTATATATGCTTACGATTAATGCCTAAGTAATACCCCCGATTTAGTATGATCATGTATATGAACAGTATGATAGGTAGGTATCAACATGTATACGAACATGATGGTAGTCAAGATTGAACATGTATACGAACATGATGGTAGTCAGGAATGAACATGTATACAAACAATACGATAGTTAGGAATGATCATGTATACGAACATGTTGATAGCACGGAAAAATATGTACGCGAACCGGATGATAGCCGGGTATGATCACATAGTCCAGTAATCATGCTTTATGCACTTAGCCCTGTGTGAAAATAACGTGCTTTATGCACTTAGTCATGTGTGAAAATATCGTGTTTTATACACTCAGTCTTGTGTGAAAACCTCGTGCTTTATGTAGTCAATCCTCTATGAAAATATCATGCTTTATGCATTCAGTCCTGTGTAGAATAATCGTGATCATTATGCACTCATAGTTGATTGTGCTTGGGAAACACCTTATAGTTCCGGTTTAACATAGCTCAGTACTAGCTCACGATAGAGTGACAACAATTCAGTTTTACAGCGATCATTGATTATAGGGTGAAAGCTAAAGACACGAGCGTGGTTTTCAAAACAACCGATGTACGCACGAACTTTCAAAACAACCGATGTACGCAATATACTTTCAAATTTGGAACAATGTACATAATATGACCGGTGACTAATAGGTTACGGGTCAAAAGTTTGAAAATGGCGAAATGGTCCGTGGCTTGTGTTGACTTTCACAGGTCATCCTTGACTTTATTTTAGGTTAAAAGTTTGAATTGGTCCTTATGGTCATTGCCTTTCAAATTTAGTCCGTTTTTCCGTTTCATCCGTTTTTGTCCGTTTTCTTACGTTTTGTCCGTTTTCTTACGTTTTTATCGGTTTCATCCGTTTTCTTACATTTTCTTAGATTTTTGTCCGTTTTGTCCGTTTTCTTACGTTTTGTCTATTTTCTTTTGTTTTGCCCGTTTCATCCGTTTTGTCCGTTGTTCTTACGTTTTATCCATTTTCTTACGTTTTATCGGTTTCATCCGTTTTGTCCGTTTTCTTACATTTGTCCTTTTTCTTACGTTTTGTACTATTTAAACATATTAAAAATGTTTCCAAAATGGAAAAAATTCCAAAAAATTTCAAAAAAATTGGAATTTTTTCCCAAATTTGAAAAAAAAATTCCAAATAAATTTTGAAAAATAAAATTGGAAAAAAAAATTCAAAAAAAAATTTGTAAAAAAATAAAAATTTTAATTACAAAAAAAATTGAATTAAAATTTCAAAAAAATTGAATAAAAAATAAATTTCAAATATATATTTTTTAAATCTTAAAAAATTGGAAATTTTCAAAATTTTTAAAAATCTTCAAAAATTGGAAAATTTCAAATTAAAAAAATAATCTTCAAAAATCTTAAAATATTTTTCAAATTTATTAAAAATCTTGATTTTTTTTTTTTTAAATTTTCAATATGTCGAATTGGAAATTTTTTCCAAAAAATTTTGAAAAAAATTTGAAAAATATATTTTTGTTCGAAATTGAAAATTTTGAATTTTTTTCAATATGTCAAAATTGAAAATTTTGAAGAAAAAATTTTGAAGAAAAATTATTTTTAAGATTTAAAAAATATATATATATTTGAAAAATATTTTTTATTCAATTTTTCTGAAATTTTTATTTTTTTTCGAAATATTATTTTTCCAATTTTTTTTTCGGAAATTTGAAATTTTTTATTCAAATATTTGAATTTTTTTTATTCAAATATTTGAAATTTTTTATTTTTTTTCGGAAATTTTTTTGCTTTTTGGAAAATTTTTTCAATAGGTTTAAATAGTACAAAAACATAAGAAAAAGGGACAAAATGTAAGAAAAACGGATTAAAACTGATAAAAACGTAAGAAAAACGGACAAAACGTAAGAACAACGGACAAAAACGGATGAAAACGGGCAAAAACGAAAGAAAGTAGACAAAACGTAAGAAAAACGGATAAAAATGATTTAAAATCTAAGAAAATGGATGAAACCGATAAAACGTAAGAAAAACGGACAAAACGGATGAAAGCGGGCAAAACGAAAGAAAGTAGACAAAGCGTAAGAAAAGCGGATAAAAGCAGAAAAAATCTAAGAAAATGGATGGCGATAAAAGCGTAAGAAAGCGGACAAAACGTAAGAAAAGCGGATAAATTTGAAAGGCAATGACCATAAGGACCAATTCAAACTTTTAACCTAAAATAAAGTCAAGGGATGACATGTGAAAGTCAACACAAGCCGTGGACCATTTCGCCATTTTCAAACTTTTGACCGGTAACCTATTAGTCACCGGTCATATTATGTACATTGTTCCAAATTTGAAGTATATTGCGTACATCGGTTGTTTTGAAAGTTCGTTACGTACATCGGTTGTTTTGAAAAACCACATTGCGTGTCTTTAGCTTTCACCCTTGATTATAACATGTTTAAGTTTACATTTAAAATTCAGTAGGTAAAGGAAGTGGACATTGGGTCTTGTAGATTAAAGAAGGTGATTTGGAGGGAACGGTAATGCTCGTGAGCATAGGTGACAAACATCTCATCCATACTTCTTTGTTATCAGCTTGTATACGCCCGAGTATATTTTAATAGCAGTATTTTCAATGTCTTAACAGATTGTATTTAGTTTATGGGTCAAAAGGAGTTGGGTTAACACCCACACTTCATGTAAATAATGATTCCACACGTCATTTTTAGGAAACTTATGTTCAAAAGTTATTATTATGATGAATGAAATGTGTTCATTTTATCATGTTACGACAAGTAGAGATAACGTTTCTGGCAAAGTTATTCCATCTATCTTAAAACAATACTAGTGCTGCAAGAACTCCATGACTTGTATATGTGTAGCACTATAATGTCTCTAGTTCTCTATCAGAACAGCGATGCTTAAAATCATAGTATACGATTAAACACATAAAAATTGTGTCTAATTTAGGACGACCCATGGTTGTCCTCTATGCTAGTGCCATTATTCTTTGAATTGCTTTCTTTTTGGTCTTACTGATTAATTCTAAGGAATACTTGTGTTAAACAACGAATGTTACACATTTTCCATTTGTGTCGGTGTCAAAGGGCAATTGAATTCATTACCATAATCTTTCACAGCCTTTGTTAGAAGATACTGCATGTAAATGCTAAAAATGTGAAACATTAATTTATCTCAATTTCTAATAGAAGAAAGTCATCGAATAAAACATAAAACATATAAGATTGAAATTGGAAGAATGGTTGAAAGTTTTGAATGGATGGATAGGTTCGGTTGCTTCTTAAAACCGAAATGAAAATGATTGCCTTTTCAAACAAAATCTAAAAGTGTTTGGTTCATTGTTCTCTTATTGTACATATTATAAGAAGGACGACATTATACAATTCTCTTGAACAGGACCTTTAAAATCGTAGTGGCATTGGTTCCTTTATTGATATATAAAGTCATATAAAACACATACAGTTTTGTAAGATTGTGAAGGCTGACATACAGAATCTAAGATTTCCTTTGATGTTTAGGTGACATAACAACCAATTCTAACACACATAATTAGATGCCCTAATATTCAAGTCTCCAATTAGAATTGGCTAGAAAGATGAAAAGTTTTAATCAAATTAGAACTGGCAATACATTTGAGGTTGCT